>CM031234.1:862919597-864183764 GCA_018340775.1 Taxus wallichiana var. yunnanensis
TTTGCCTATATTTAACATCCATAGTGCCACTAGCCCATAATTCATTTCCGTATAACACCACTGAGATTAGAAGCAACCGAAACGGCAGAAGAAGGTAACCTACCTAGTGATCCCATGGAAAGGCCAATCTGGCATTATTCAGACAAAACAGTCCTACGTAAAAGATTGTTTTTCTGGTTGCCTACGGGGTCTAGCTTTTCTGCATATCAATTACCTGTAAATAAATTTAAAATAACTATACCAGAAAGGCTCCTGCAAACTTGTAGCCCCCAACTTCAACCACCGACTGAAATGTAAGTATCTCAATTTTAATGTTTATGTTTAAGTGTTTAATGGAGCACTAGCCCCTCCATGCAGTAAAACAGATAGAGGCCAGGAGAGTTTCGTGTACCCTCTAAAGGTTTTTTTTAAAGAAAGAAAGTGTGCTCAAGAAAATGGTTTAAACAATCTTGGAAAAATCAAAACAAACAAGAGACTTGATATAACCAGCCACTAGCTATTCTGTATTGTAATGCTTATGATAGAGATATGCATATTTGCTTTGGTGAATTGATATGTCAGCAACCTGCGGCCTGCTTCATATTTTCTGGATTTGTCCTTTTCCATTGGCACCGAAAACTTTTCCGCCCACACAAATTGCCCACCTACATCTAATTATTTCCTCGCTTGGTTTTGTATTTATTTTATTATAATTCTGAGATTTTAATTTGTGGTTTATTCCTCTTTATAGCTTTCGCACGAAATTTTGTATACACAGTTGCTTTAGTGGATAATATTAAGTGCGTTTAGCAGGCTCAGTATTGCACCCATACCACTTGTTCCTCCTAGGGTAGCTCCAAGTGGGAGACAACTATAAATCTTAATTTGTGTAAATGCTGAAGGAGATGTGACAAAGAAGTTAAATTTGAGGGAGAGAATTATTTTAGAAAGAAGAGGGGAAATGAAGAAGGGGTTTGGAGGACAAGTACACAAGAAGGGAGAATGTTGGGTGAGAGTAACAACATGCCAATTTTGTCAATCACTTGAATGAGAAAGGGGGTGAGTGCAAAGATTGTTAAAGCAATGTACTATGGAGATATCTTGAAATAAATCAAGGCATGTTCAATCAATATTACCGATGTCAATAAAGGAAAATGTTAATTATTCTTTTCGTGGTAGTTATTGGTGTATTGCATGGAGGGGTAGACATAGCAGGTCCGAACACAGAGTCTCCTTTGCCACCGCTTGTAGATATCGATCTTGCATATGTTTGAACTTTGAAATCTACATATGTTAGATTAAAAAACTTTTCTTTAAGGGTTCCTTATGGCTTTGATATGAATACACAAAATCTATTGAATGCATGGATGTCAGTCGAGGAAAATTGGAAGAGATGTCAAACCGAATGTCAATGCATGTGGACACATGTATCCTACATGATATAGCCATTTTGAGAGTTGACCAATGAAATGGTTAAAACCACCGCATGCCAAGAGAAAAAGTGGGTGAGTAGAGGGAAAATGCAAAGTTGGGTGATCCCATCAATGGCATGCAAAATCGCAAGATGTGAGAAAGATTAAATTGCAATGTACTCAATACAAAATCCATGATGCAATATGTTATTCCATGTAGAGAAGTGATGCCCATTTTTTCAAGATTGCATCTATGACAAGTATAGACGTCTCTTGTTTTTTTGTTATCATGCCAGGTATTTTTCTAAACAGATAGAGCAAGTGTTGATGTTGGAAAATTGATCTATTTTCTTTCGAAATGTGCATCGAGTTTCAAAAATGAAGGGACAGGTTGGGAAGGAGATTTTTGGAGAAAAGAAAATAACAGGAGAGGGCCATTGTCATCATGTCCATCACCAAATTGAAATGAATGCAAATTTTGAACAGTTCATCTCATGTTTGATCAAGAGCGGTATAAAAGTTATGACATTGATAGGATCATCACCATCATCATCTATCATCATCAACAAATTGTGATTCCCTACACAAGTTTCCTCTTTGTAATTTGTAGTAAGTGAAATCAAGTATACCCAAACAATATGATTTTTTTTACTCTTGGAGAGGAGGGAGCATGTGGTGATTGTTTTGTAGTGTTGTAGATAACACAATTGGGATATTTGTAAACATTACAGAGGATGCAATTGTAAGGGCCTTCTCCCTACCTCTCACACCCCCATTTTCACCATCGCCAATCTCATAAAATCAGACGTGGTCAAGTTCGATATAAATTTCAAGACTTCATGGGTAGATTTCAATGTAAATATGGGTTAGCTACACTCTACCATTGTAGAAAAAACTATATGCCTTGGTTTCCCTACTACAGTCTTCCCAATTATAGGAGCGAGAAACTAATTGAGTGGAGGTGGATTAGGTTTTTTGTTCAGAAATATACCCTACTTGGGAACAATAAATCGGTGGCAGAGATAAGGATGCCAAACTATCGACTTCACAATGAGTTGTGCATAACATTTCCCCATCAAGACCATTTTTGCAATCATATGTCTAGTAAAATCGGAGCGCTCCAAGTAAATATGTAAGATGAAAAGTCTAGGGAAATGAAAGGAAACCCAATTTTGCAAGAAATATAATAAAAAATTACAAAAACATAAATATAATGTGTATAACATTATGATGTAAGTCTTTGGAACACCATTCCCTCCCCCCTCTTTAGTTTGGTCTTTAGGAACTACTTGAATTTGCCAAAATAATTTTTTCTATCTATGCTCCACTTTGTCATCTAAATCTCACTTGCATTATTCACGTGAGTGTAATTTCTGTATAAAAGGGCCAAAATAAAAGGTGATATTCCAATAGGTCCTAGGTTCGAAACCTAACCACAATGTTTGTTTCTTGTAGCACTTTGTAGCCTGCTTATTTTAGTTTGAAGCTCGAGTAATTGTAGGTAAATAGATGATATGTAGATTTTATCTACTAACTGAAAAATTTAGACTGAACTCCATAGGATTTCTTACATTCTTGAGTACCATTTTCTCTTTTATTTACAAGGATGGATTTTTACTAATAAAACCATTAAAGTGTATCGTGTAATGTCCAAGTTGAAAGAGATTCCTTTTTTTTTCTTAATTTATGATTTGACATGCTTACTCTAGGTTTAAGTAGTTATTCCTTTGTCAATTCTAGACATGGAATTTGTGAAGAAAAGAAGTGGTAGGCATATATAAATCATTTTTTTCTGAACTTCGAGCATGTTGGATCAAAACATGACCCCAAAGAGAGCTAACATGAAGGAAAATGGCAGTCATGAAAAATACATTAGGCAATGACATGTAGTAAAAAAACAATAAAGAAAGATGAAGTCCATCTAATGAGGCTCGCCAACTTAATGTTCTCACTTACATTGGCACCATATAGAAAACTTTTAAACTTCAAATATCATTAATAAAGAAAAAAATTTAAAAATAAAAAGACAACAAGATACGCTCATGTAATCAAATTTAAAAACTTGTTGTTCAGAACTCAAAACAAGTGCTTAAAATACTTAATAAACATGTCATGTCTTTCATTTATATTATAATCATATTTGGGATTGAGGGTTTTAGCTGCATTGCATTTTCGATATAATCTTACAATAGATACTACGTCTCCACATCGACTTACAACTTTTTGTATGTTGCTTAAGAAACATTTCGATAGACTCGTGAGGCATGTTGTGCTTAAGAATGATATAGACTCATGGGGCATCAACATGCAACGAATAATATTAAGGTCACAAAAAAAAAAAAAAAAAACTCCACACGCTTGTGTATGGTGGCACAAAGCTTCATAATTACACATTAGTATTTCCTATCTTAAAAAATTACATCGCTAATTGTCTTTCCATTGCATGGAAATGTGTAAACAATAATCAACACCTCAACCAGGGCTGGAAATTGATAGGTTCTGGGCTATTTTTTGTGATTTTAGGCTAATATTACTAGTAAAAAAATTAGTAGTCGTAGAGAATGACAGGCTGAAAATTTACAAATCCATATAATTTTTTAAATAGTCTTCCATAAATATATGAAAATATATAAATTTATAGGAGGAAATAATAAAAATAAATATAAGAAAAATTGAAAATTACACTCATATGAAAGAGCTAGTATAAATAGCCTTATATAAATATATGAAAATATATAAATCTATAGGAAGAAATCATAAAAATAAATATATGAAAAATTGGAATTTACAATCACATGAAAGAACTAAACCATTAACAAATTTTGATTTGATAGGGAGAGATAATTTGAAATTGCACGCCTACTCACCCCTCTCTCATGTGGGTAAACACGTACACGTTTATATCAAATATCTATGAGAGGAAAAAAAGAAGAAGTGATTGAATGAACAAGCCAGAACAACCGAACAAATTGAAAAAATATCATTTGTATAGACCGATTTACGAAAGTGATTTTTTTCCTTGGGACTCACAAAGGTTAATATTATTAACCTTTATTTTTAAATATACATATGAATCGAAAGTTACATGTTGAATCGAATGACTATTGAATCAATGGTGAAGATGCTTGGCTCTTAAAGAGCCCACCAGGGTTCAATTCTCACTGTAAGCAAAGTCAGGAGATGCACCGTAATAAGGGATGAGGTCGGGATCGTGCCTCGAGTGAATTTGACCAAACGGATACCCCTCAGTCCTTGGTCGCTTAGCCTAAGAAATCCACCCACTTCATCATGGGGGAAGGTGGTCCGCGGACCTACCAGATTTCAATAAAAAAAAAGTTACATGTTGGGGTGGAGGTGACTGCTATTTTTCTATTGGTTTGCACCTAAACACTCCTCCTCCTCCCCAAATATTTATGAAGTCGTGTCATCTTCCCACGTTGTGTTGCAGCCGTCCTAATCTAAATGTAACCACAACCTGTCTCGATCTTAACAAAAATTGAGGAAATAAAAGGTAAATAAAACTAATTCTCGGGATATTCCACGTGGACGGTAGAAATGTGGTCATTTTTTTGTCTTTGAATAAATATTCACCGTCTTATTTACGTTGATACGAACAATATGTAAGGTGTCAAATTTTACACCGCTCCACTTCCATATATATTAGCAATGGCACATGAGTAGTGCGATGTGAACACTAAAAGGGATGTGGTGGAAGAAAGAAATGTGGAAAAACGAAGTACACTAAGGTGGGAAGTGTAGTTGTGTTTGTTAACGTATTTGATTTGTTAGTTATATGGAGGAAGAGAGAGTGGAATAGAAGTCAAAATTAGTATGGAGGGTGGTGGTGTAATGTGTGGTAATGTTAGAGAGGATTAACTATTTATGATGATTATTTAAAAGAATGTACCTGAAATGCGAGTGAAGAGAATGGCGAGAAAATACAATTAACATGAAGAATAGGTTTATGCAAAGAATAAAAAATGATGGGGAACAAGAGCAGCAAATGGTTGCGATATGGACACCAAGCAAAACATCTTTACGATGGGGATGTGAAGGAGGATCGAAAGCGGGAGACGAGGGTGAGACTGTATGGTATGTTGTCTTCTAGATCTATAGGCGTGCACTCATACTGGGTAGAGCGGTTAGGGGAACTATTGTGAAACTCTAGTTTCCTACAACCACATGACATATTTGTGAATCTTTTGAAGGGGTAAGGACCAATTGTGTAGTCATTAAGGCAATGTATTATGGAGATATCTGAAAAAGTAAAGAGTGGTTGATCGATAATGTTGAGGTGAATAGTTGTTTGCAATTTCAGGCCTTTTGTTTTATGGGTAGTTAGAACACACATATATGTAAGGGTAATTCACATGTGTTCCTGAAAGGATAATTTAGAGACAAAGAGATGTTGACCATACATGGTGTGTGAGGGTCATGATTTCATACACATTTGACATTAGGGTTTCTCTCTAGCAATAAGGGTAATGATTAAGAGTTCCCTCATCAATAGTTCGATGGTTTCATCTATCAACAGGCATCGGAGTCAAGGATTGCAATTGGATGGTGTTCAATCTATTAGATAAGACAAAGACACGAATGAAAAGTTAGAAATAAGGTGGTAATTAAATACCTACATGTCCCACACCTATTCCATGGTTGAAATTGTTCTTACCAAAACAATATTTGTTATTTGTGCTTCACATTATTGTCTTCATCTCACTTGCATCATTCATGTGAGTACAAGTTGGGCTTAAAGAGTTAAAATAGAAAATTTGGGAAATCTAATAGGTTACTCGTTCAAAACCAAACCACAATGGTTGCTCCTTTGTTGCCCCCTTTCAATTGTAATGTTGAGTAAATGTAGTAAAGTAAGAAATGTGCAAACAACTATCTATGATATAAAATGATTCTTGTCCACAGTTGACGTGTAATGAAATTACTTGTATAATTCAGATTAAGAGCAACAATAGAACACCAAATAACACAATATTTCAGAATAATGATCTCAATATGCAATTAGAATAGCTTCGCCACTTCGAGGGGGAAACCTCCAAACCATATAATAATACTCAAATGCTCAAATGATAATGAAATACTACCTATAATCCCCTATATATACTATTCATATGTTATGGCCATCACCAAGGCCGACCTATTAAGCATGAGAAAGTATAAATGATATAATAAAATGATATGGTAAGCCACAAGTCAGCTACTCATATCCTAATACAAGCAATAGGTTAAGGGCGTAGCATGCCCTTCCCCTTCAAACCAACGTTGTCCTCAATGTTGAATAATCCTGGATGTTACTGTAGAAAACCTTCATCCTCCCAGGTGGCATCTTATATGCTCAGATTCTTCCACTTGATCAGATATTCCTTAATGTCTCTAGTTCTCACTCGATACCACTTGTAATGAAATTACTTGTATAATTCAGATTAAGAGCAACAATAGAACACCAAATAACACAATATTTCAAAATAATGATCTCAATATGCAATTAGAATAGCTTCGCCACTTCGAGGGGGAAACCTCCAAACCATATAATAAGACTCAAATGCTCAAATGATAATGAAATACTACCTATAATCCCCTATATATACTATTCATATGCTATGGCCATCACCAAGGCCGACCTATTAAGCATGAGAAAGTATAAATGATATAATAAAATGATATGGTAAGCCACAAGTCTGGCTTTCTCATATCCTAATACAAGCAATAGGTTAAGGGCGTAGCATGACGGGTGAATGTGAAAACATGGTATTGGGTGGTCATGAGCCTCCTCCATAATGTAACCATGTAGTCAACGAGCTAATTAGAAAGAAAATTTCCATATCCGATTTAGGGTTCGACTCACAAGCTTCAAATCTGGTACATCTTAACAAATGCAATCGCTAATTTCAATGCATACAAGAATCATGTAAAGATCATTGAAAATAACTACAAATTAGTGGGGGTATAAAAAATTTTTTGGATGTATTTTACCTAAAAATCCTAAAGGAGTTAAATCTGACCATCTTCCTAGGCATAGGCAAACAACAACGCCATCGCTTGGGGGTTTCAAAGAACTTGTCAGTCACCATTATCTCGCGTTGCTACCACACTTGTGGACAAATCTTTACACTAAAAATTTGATCTTTTGATGCCTCCTCTCAAACATGACAACAACGTAGGGTCCACCATTTTTTTGCAACCAGTCGTGTTGACATGACCATTAATATGCCAAGAAAACACCATAGCTTCGAAAATGTAAAATTTCTTTCACGAATCATGTAAGTATTGCACTAGAATGTGAAGAAGGGAGAGGAATGTAAATATAAGAGGAACTGCCATGGGAGGATGTGTCTATAACACTTGGATATTTTAAGAAGGTTCGATTTTCCTCCTACTTTCTTTTACGCATCCCTCTTTTATAATGTGGCTCTACTTCCTCGTCCTTGGCGACCGCTTCTTCTTCTAGTGTTTCATGAAAGTATCATATTGTGAGCAGCTACACCATTTTTTCTCCCCTATTTTCTTCATTCTAGGGTTTCTTCAGTAGTGTGAGTGTTAGGGTTTCTTGAACTTGGCTACGCTTGGTTAAGGTTCAATGGTTTTTATTTTCCCGTAATCAACATCCTCCACCACTTCATCTCGATCGTGGACGCTTCGACTTGTGTCAAAGGCCCCTAATCGTGCCCAATTGGAACAATGCCTTTCAGCGTAATTATTAGATTCACAAATTAACAATTTTTTTACAAATATTTGTGACCTTTTTCTACCGATTAATAATTTTATCAAAAAAATCTATTTTTTTCTTTAAAATTCACTTACCATGCATACATATTTCCTAGTTTTCAATACAAAAATATTAACCTAAAATCAAATACTTCCCAAAAACCATCACCCCTTTAAAAAATATTGTGATCCTCATATGCTGGAGTTTCAACCACAAGTATGAAACTTTATCAATGGAGCCATGTTGTCAATAGCCGACGTCTTCTTGGCACTGAATTCCCACGATGCACTCATCGATCTTATGTCCCAGTTCAAATTTCCGCTCACTTTCAATTTTTTCCCTGCATTCGCATTCCAAATGTTTCAGATTCTCCCTGTCTACGCACAGGCCAACTAAACAATTATCCGCATCTCAACTGTTGAATGGGATAAGAAGTTTCAGACTTTGATGGATTATTTGGGCAAGGATGGAGAAGATGTGGCAGATGACATGACGATATTGTTCAGTCACATGTAGTACGCGTGTAAGCACATTGTTTCCCTCGTGGCATCACCCTGGAACTCAGCTTTAGGGGAAGGGGAAAGACCCGGCCTTGTGGCAGGTTCGAACACGGGACCTGAGTCTCACAAACCACTCGATATTGTATTGGTACATTCTTACATCCCAACGGACGAAATTCTGAACGGCTCTGAATAACCGACGTCCTCCTCTGTAACAACGTCTTTCGACGTAAATATATGTGGACGTTTATGGCAGGTTTCAATTCATTTCACGTCAGAAAATGACAAAATGGACAACCCTATTTTGCTACCTTGCTAAAGCCTTCTTTCTTTCATACTTGTTTTGTGTCAAGAATTTGTCTACCATGGCCAAATATTTGAAGGGATGCATCTTATTCAGGGCATTGCTAGTTGTTGTGGCTGTGGTAATGAATCTTAGTGTGTATTTTAGTTTTAGTAATTAGTGATATGAAACAATGGGATGAGTAATGACAATTTGAATCCAAAATCCCACATCTTTACAAATTACATTGTGCATGTATCTGTGGCAAGAAGTATTAATATAAATTTATATATGTCCGAGTAAAAGAGAGAAGAGTATTGGAAATCTGAAAATATTAATATAAAGCTGTGGTCAAAGAAGCCTCCATGTTCGTCGTGCGTAATAATAAAGACGCAAACCACCTGTGAAACACGGCGAATTACTTAACCCATTCATCACGGTCTCAATGCTCTTGCTTCCTCGAATATCTCCTCCTATGGATGGATGGTCATTGGTTGAGTTGTATTTGTTTATTTGTTAAATTTTATTATTGTTTTAAAGCGTGGTCAAAATTACAATTTACTATATTCTATAGTTTTAATCTTAGTTTGTAGTGTGTGATATGTCGAGTATTTTAAAATATCTTTGTACAGATGTATTATCTATTGAAACAAAGGACTACGAGGTCAATAAACTATATGGAAAATAATAGTAAAGGCGTATACTAGCAATCGCACGTAAGGTGTGTGATGTTAATGCTGAAATCAAAATATTCTTAAGGCGAAAAAGTAATTGAAAAACACAACAAAGTAATATGATATTTGTAGTTAGTAAATGAAAAGCAAAATGAAGTAGTGAAAAGTGGAGAAGTAGAAAAGATTCGAGTCCAGAAGAAGTGGAGTAGCTTGAAAGGGAAGGTCCACCACCGATTAAGAGGGGATTGTTAAGGATAGGGAATGAAGACGAGATTCCTCATATAAGCGTGAGTGCAAAATTGCTGCTGAGAAAATGTGTCATAGCAAGTGATTTGGAAAAGGGGTGACATTTGATAGGCAGACAAGGTGGGAACAATTGATATAGTTGTGAAGGAAAGTCGTTGTGTTTCCATGCCCCCAATTTCAATAGTGGTTCTCTTCAAAGTAAAGCCTTGTGTTTTGTGGATTGAAAACAATCAAGCCAAGTTAACTGGTAATTGCATTCGGTGACCTCTGGAAATTACAATAGTTGGAACATAGGAGGTGTTTTTCGTAAGGGCCCTGCATATCAATCGAATTAGATGAGTAATAAAATCAAATATGGTCGACAAAAGAAGTTGACGTAAACAATGTCGACGATATAGTTGTGACATAAACATGCTTTATTCATCGGACGTGTGACAACCACTCTCCAACCACTGTGAGCCACGTGTACAATAGATGAATGTTTGTGCATCGCCGACCAAATACATCATAAGCATCAATGTCTATATCAGTTGCCAAAAATGGAGGAGGCTTCTAGCCGTAATTACTTTTCTTGCAATTGCAAGGTAACTAAAGCTAAAGTATATGTCAATTTCATAATAAAAGATGATAATAACGGCAAAAAACTTTCTTGTACTTCAAAGATGGATTCAATTTTTCACATGCAGGATCTCAACACAAGGAATCTATAGCTGGAGGAAGGTTCCTTGATGAATATTCCGACATTGATCTTGGCACAAATGGACAATTGTCTTCTATTATACGACGATCCGGAGCTTCTCTATAGCCATTCTTCTCATCCATTAGTTGACGCGTTCAATTTTAAAGATACAAAGTCGGTGTTGGAAGAACATAATTTTGAAGGCCTCACAATAGTTTTGGTCATTTAACATATGACAAGTTGTCTCCAACCACTGCGTGCCACATGTACGTGTGATAAATGTCAGTTCTTCGGTAGCCAAATAAATTGTAATCATTCATGTCTTTGTCAGTTGTCAAAGGGGGAGGAGGCTTCTGCTCATGGAAATGCCTTTTAGGATAATAAATTGAGCTTAATAAAAACATGAAAAACATATTAAAAAAATTCAAAATACAATATACAAAACACTATTTATGTTAGTATATAAACATATGCAAATATATATATATATATTAAAAAACTGTAAAACAAACCAAAGTGGTAATAACAATATACATATAGAATAAATAAATAAATAAATAAATATATTACAAAACGTGATATCTCAAATAAAAAATGGTCTATGACCTGTTTGGCAGCTGACCATATATATTTGGCTATGAGAGAAACGATTTCATCGCAAAAAAATCCAAATCCATAAAAACTCGTTCGGAGAATTGTTTTGCTAAATCTCTAGAGAAATTTTTGGCTCAATCACGCAACTCTAAAGGATCTGTTAAGGAATTATTGTTTCCTTTCGGAAACGTGACAATGGAAGCAACAAAGAGACTGAACGATGTAATGTGGAGAAAATGATGAACACTTAATCTAACTTTGTCAGAAGACGTATCGGGAGCTCCGGTTTGAGGCAGTTTTGGGATATTCACAAATCGAATGGCTAGAGCCCACCATTAAACAAGCCTTGGATGAGACAAAGGTTTCGCTTAATTTCCTTTGTTTCTTGCTCCTCATTCTCTTGAGCACACGAACTTGGAGCCGATGAAAATGTGACCGAGGGGAATGGTTAAGTCCCCACACGATCCGGGATGCCTCATCTTGCTCCTCATTCTCTTGAGCACACGAACTTAGAGCCGACAACAATGTGACTGAGGGGAATGGTTAAGTCAATGCATGATCCACGATGCCTCGTCTGATCGTTCAGATCAAACCGAGTTATTGTCATCAAGTTTGTGTGTTACGCATCTGCGAATCGGGCCATATTTTCTATAACAACACCTAAACCGCTATTTGCTTTTCCCGAAATGCAACAACTTTGTTATTTTTCAAACGCTATTCCCTAATCCAATATATACAATCGGAGCAACATGTGCCGGCCTCTAATGACATAAGTATGTAGAGATTGTTTACAGGATAGTACTATTTCGCCCAATGGACGCTCTCAGTCCATGCGCGAGAAACACAAGTCTTTAGAGGGACATTAGACAACAAAGTAATAACTTAATTACAAAAATAGGAATGTTTATTATGCACATTATCGTGCTTGTGTTTTAATGCACATTATTTTCTTGCTACAACAAAGGAATATAAAATATTATTTTCGCGACGTAATAACAATTTGTGATTCCGTCACTTATTGTAAAGAAACAAACCTCCATATAAATCAACATTTTGAATCTTCTTTTGAATATCTCTATATTACCAGCTATATAATTTGATGAATGTATTGACAAATACAAATTCTCATACGAACTTTTTTACATTTTATTTTGCGTATATTTAAAAATACAAATACGCATACAAACTATACAACTATATATTTTACATATATTTACACACATTATCATGCCTTTGTTTTAATGCCATATGTGAGAATTTTGTTTCCTCGTACACCATCAACCAAAGCATCTCGTAGGCGCATAATTTGTTGGTTTCCTTGCTAATGCCTTTCGGCGTAATAATGATCAGCGTCTTCGTTGCTTATTTTCTCGATGCGGTAAAGGAATATTAAGTATTATTTTCTCGGAATAATAAACGCTAACATCTTTCAAAGTAATAACAATTGGCAATTCCAAAAGGTTCAAAAATGGATTTTATGAAAATACAAAAATATTACCATCAATGCGTAGAGCTCGAGAAAATATGCACTTATAGAGAAAAAACACCAAACGGAGCCACAAAATAAAAGTTATGGCACATGCAAGTTTTTCTTTGCTACATCTTCCTGGACCCTTTCCAAAATTGGCAAAAAAATCCTGTTCTTGCGATTTTTTCACCAAAAACCAAAAAATGGAAAAATATGCCATAAAAGAAAAGAAAAGTTGTGTTTGCCAAGTTTTTTAGTTTTCGCGAGTTTTTTCACATTTTTTTAGTATTCACATGTAAGATAGAGATCGGTCCATGCGGGAGGAGATTCAACTTATTTTCCACCATTTTGCTATTTTGTCTCTTGAGGAGTTGAAGAAAAGGAAAATGGCAGATAGTAATAAAATGAAGGGAAAAGTGGAGATTGGAAGCTCAGAAGGAACCGAATCACTTGGCGCCCCCTCCCCTTAATTCATGAAGGTGGTCGGTTGGAATGTTAGGAGATTGGAAGCTCATGACAAAAGAGTGAATTGTTAGAATATTTTGAAAGGCTAGGGAATGGCTAGACTTCCTTCTCGTATAAGAGGTCAAAATTGTTGGGTTTGAACTGGAGACTACCCTCTCTTTCACTAGGCCGGGTGTTGAGTGCTTCTCCACATGTCGTGACAAGGGAAAAGGAGGGGCCTCTATTTTGATCAACAAGAATTGGGCTCAATACATCTTTGGTCATGGTCAATCTCCCTCCAATAGGGTTGTGTGAGTAACTCTCATGATGGATAGCCATGAATTTGTATCTGCTCCATGTAACAATTATAGAGAAAGCTCTGACCCTTGGACCTGGAACTCTTGCAATCTTAAGGATATTCTTTGGATTATCAAAGGAGACCATAATATGGTTGAAGATAAGGACAAGATGGGTGGACACTCCTTTGAAACAAACATTTCTACTAGTACAAGATGAAAAGAGTTCTAAGGTTGGTTGACCCCCTTGTAAAGGGCAACCAAGGCAGTAATAGGATTTGGTTCATTCGGTGCAACAATTAGAGTGGGAGAAGCGAAGTCTACTCAAGGCTTGACATATTTTTAGTAAATAGTGATCGCTTCCTTCTCCCTTCAATTGATCATGGCACTTTCAGATTGCCTCAACTCCTCAAATAGTATGTAAGGAATGGAAAGGTCATTATAAGTTCAATGTCTAATCACCATCCTAGCGACATGAACTTTCAGATTGCCTCAGCTCCTCAAACAATATCTAAAGATAAAGATCTTTGGTATCAAAAATAAAAACGTTAAGCTTATCTTATGAACTTGTACCACAGTTTTTATTTTTAAGAGATGATACCACAGATCACATATAGATATTTGTAAGATATTTATAAAAGAGTCTGTTGTCGTATCTTATGAATAATAGATGATACCACAATGTTTATTTTTATCGAATCTTTATCTTATTAACATAATGCTCTTGGCTACACTTGTGCCTTTGAATCTAGTAAACCTGCAAAGTCTTGACACACTGGTATTGATGGCTTGGCTATGACAAGATTTCCTCAAAAAACTGAAATTGTTATAACAGAAAATGCATTTCTTAAGTTAAAAGAAGCTAGGACCTACCAATTGGCCAGTAGAATTTTCCAGCTGGAAGAACAAGCCTCCTTTCAAACTCTGTTGTCTGTTGAACCTGCTAGCTGCTTGTCCCAACTTTTGAAGGATGATCTTTCTTAGCAAAGGAAAAACGAATGAGCAAACTCTTGGAAACTCAAAATACCAACAGGATTTTTCTTCCCTTCATAAGAACAAACAATACACAACAAAAATATTTTCTGTGGCAAATTCCTTTCCTATTCAATAGCCGCGTAAGGGCTTCACCAATCACCAAACTCATTTATTTGGATATGAAAGAAATGGAGCCTGGACGTGTCTTAATTTATTTAGATTTTTGACAGAATTAGGTTTCGAAATGAATCGGAGACATAATTTAAATGCCAAGATTCCAGTGTTCCAGAATACTTTCAAAGATATCAAACACCGAATCATGGAAGAAAAAGCTGGACCAATAGAGTACTGCGATAAAATTTATTTTAAATTAGGGCAAATCCGACCAAACGCCGTGCAATAAAACACAATCTACAAATTAAGGGGGAAAATATCTCATGGGCCATAACTTACCTATTAAAAAATTCCCTTCGTTACTTAAATCGGAACTGGTTTTTTTAATATTAATAACACTTCACGATTTGGATATAATCACAGATTTACATAGTCGATAGGATTTGACAGAATTGCGATTTGGATTTTTTCTGCATTTATTTGGATTTATTATTTATGACAATGACTATTGACTGGCATTTTTGAAAGCAGACCTTCTTTTGTAAAATAGACCAATTAATTGCACTTCGCAAATGTCAAACAATTAACCAACTTCAATTTTTATTTACGGGCATTTTCGACTTTTCCCTTCTCTGACGGGTTTGCATGTTGTTGACGGGCCGGGACGGGTTCAATTTTGAACCCTCTCGAAAAGGTATTTTCTTTTTGATAATGGAGTCGATGTTGTATATATTCTAATCGAAAGAATATCTATAAAAAATTATTATGCATGGTCAAAATGGTCCAGAAAAAATAAATACAAACCCTAAATTATTCCATCGTGTAGTTGAACTAACAAATAATTACAGTATTGGTCCTTTACACAACTTGGAGCACTAACCAGCATGGGGTGAGAATGTAAAATCTCTATCTGCGTCGAATCCAGGCGGATGTGTAAGGATATAGTGCCTCTAAACTGGTCTCTTCGGGCCTGTGCGAGTCCGAATAAGCCACCAAATTAACATAACCCTTATTGTTTTTACTTTCCTTGTTTTGACCCTCCCATGGAGCCCTGCAGTAAATACAGGTCACAGTCCCAGAGCGCTTACTTCGACTCCACTTGACAAAATAGTCTGTGTGCACGTTATTCCCGCAAATCCTACAAAAGACAACCGCCTCTCTACCTCCAGCCAGCGGCTCGTAACACACGGGGCAATCCCCCTCCAAATCTCGCTGCACAGTCGCTTTGTCCTCGTGTTGGGGATTCGAACCCGTGATCTCTTGAAACCTAGAACGCACACTCTGGCTGGCAAGAATGGCCTCGTTGACAGAGGATGTGTGAAGAAGTTGATCCAGCTCGGATTCGAGGAGCGCTTTCTGCCAGACATGTGGGTCGTCACGTGGCAGCTTGATAACACGTAGCATAATGAAGAGAATATGCTTGCAGGTGTTGCCACGGAGGAAGTCAGGGTAGGTGCAGGAGGGGCGGAGGTCGAGTCGCATGCAGTAAACGTTGCCTGTGGCGCCCAGCACGAAAAACTCACAGGCGGAGGGCGCTGGTATTTGTTCGATGAGGTAGAGGTGGTGCTCGAATGCGCGCTCTATGAGCCCTGAAATGACCACGGTGGGGCGTGCGATGAAACGCGCATGCCGCTTCTATTCCTCCTCCTTTCTGCAGTGCTTCGCAACTCGACCCCCCGCCATGCTGCTCTCCGCCTCGCCGCGTTTCTTCTAATTCGAACAAGATGTAGCTGCATTTTTTGCACTTCTCTTCCTAAGCGTTATTGTGAACGATGAAGCCCCGGCTCTAGGCATGCTTTCTTTCTTCTCTTCTGATGATTTCAAAGCTGTAATTTCCAAGGGTTTGATGCGATAAGTAGGGTTTTAGAAGGGTTAATTTTGAGTTGGCGCGAGTAAAGATGCATGCGAGTTTTTCCACGCTTTTTGCAAAACGCACCAAACCCACATGTAAGGCAGAGATCAGTCTGTGATTCTTTGTCCGCTGTCAGAGCGCGTCAAAGCGGGTAATTTCCACTATTTAGATGGTCGACGGTGCAGAGTATGTGCACCGTTGGATGCTGTCAGAGCCCCCCGGGCTTTCTAACTAAGAACACGCCTTTCGGCGTAATTATTTCTATGATAAAACGTCAGGGTTTTATGCCTCTTTACAATCTTAGACATAGAAACTAATAGTGTTAAAGGACTACTTCATCCGAATGATGCATAGTAAAAATATCTCCATGAAAGACAAAGCCATCAATAAGAATTTACTCGTAGATTTAAGACTTCATCCACTCCTAAAAGTTAGAGTCTCATAATCTAATCGTACCCCATTTTCCCTATATCTACATTTAAAGAATTTACATTTGTTTTTCGTATTTGATAGCAACAAAGTTGGGATGTAAATTATTTTCCCATATCATTTGTGGTTTTGATATAAAAATCGATTTTGAATCATTCATGTTGTTTCTTATATTATTAGTTCTCACTAGCAATGTATAAATCGTTATGTTTATTGTTTGAGCATAATGATCTTATTCACACAAATCACAAGATTCTATACTATCAAAGTCTAAACCGGTATACTTAGATTGTTTGATTGTAATTTCTACTACATATTATTATAGACACAAGCCACTTACTTTACATACATTGATGTGTGCGCACATAAATTGCAGAGAGTAACGACCCCTTATAACTTGTTGCAACAACAACAATTAACAAATTGCATCCATATCATATGAATTGGGTGATTGAGCCTGGGGTAACTCGTAAAGGACTATACACACCTATATCAATGACAAAGGTGAGGGTAAAGTTCTAAATTTCAATATTATCGATGTTCTGAGGATGACATAAACGTCACCGCTTTGGAACTACCGCTACCTATTACAATGAAAAGGTTCAACTTGGAGAGGTTTACTCTATGTCCAAAGGGACCTTAAAATATATCAAATAAGAATACAAAGACTCCACCAACCCCTGGAGCTCATTCTTAACATGGATTCTATTCTTCAACTGTGTGTAAAACCTACAACGGAAATCGCTCTCTACCATTTCCATTTCATCGATATAGAGGCAATTCAAAACATACCTCTTGGCTCTATACTATATGTCATTGGTGTCGTCGCTTCTATATCTGTCATTTCTACCAGTACCCATAAAAATGGAAGTGTTACTCAATGATGTACGATCGCCATAAAAGACTACAGATTTTATACTATACCCATAACCTTATGGGGCAACTTATGTGATGAGGGCACAAAAAAGTTACAACCCCAACATGAGAACAATGACATACATATGTCAATAGCAACTATTAAAAAGTGCAAAGTCACCACATTCAAGCAGAGAAGCTTAACAAATGGAGTTAATACACAACAATTTTTACCACCTATTATCAGCCAATTTTGACTTCGCAAAATTAATTTTAAAAATGGAAATTTTGAAAATTTTCAAAAGTGTTACTTTGCGTGATTCATTGCCCTCATCGCGATCGTCTCATTTTTGTGATCGTTCTGGTCTTCGTTTCATCCATTTCGGGCGAGAACTCCTCCCGCTAGGTCTTAAAATGCATTAATAATTAATTAATTTATTATCCTTCATTTGATAAAATCATTTTTTATTAAATTTGGGGTTTTTAATTAAATAACTATTAACATGATAATTATTAAAAGTCATTCGACAAATTTTTTATTTTATTGTCGGGGAAGTAAGCTTTGTGCTTCTAACTGCCGGGAATGCCAATTTGGCTTCCCAAGCCCGGATTTCCCTTTTCCTGGCAATTTTATTTTAATTTCCCGCTTGTGGGATTTTCTCCACCAATTGCCAAATCATGGATTGGAAAATGGGCAAGAAATCTCCCAATTTCCCACATGGGGAAATTGAACGGAGATTGCCAACCCACTTTGCTATTCCCGTTGGCAATTGGTCGTTGCTTTCCCCATTTCCCCTGGCAATTAATTCCACTACCCGGAAGAGGGGAAGTTGGTTTAGGCTTCATAAATTCCTCCATCGGACTCGTTGGAAAGAGTCGTGCGAAGCTTTTCGATTGCTTCTTATTTCTTCTGAAGAACATAATATTTTATCACATCCCACAATACTGCGAATGCCAAGTAAGAAGGTTTTTGTATTACAAAGAAACCCATGCTCAAGGAAGTTTTAGCTAGTTGTTGAAGGAGGAAAGATCCACCACACATAGGCTCACGCAAGATAAAGGAACATTTCATTTGTTTTGTTTTTGTGAGCATCTCCAAGCTAATCTCTATGCACAGCCTGAAGGAAAGAGGTAAACCGCCAAATATCAAAAAGAGCACAACTTTCCACACTCAGCCAAAAGAAAACAAGAACAGTTTCCAACGCCTGGAGGGAGAAGAGGACAGTGAAAGGAGATTCACGTTGTTTGAAGGAGAATCCCATGTTGAAGCAAAGAAATCTCTACGCATTCCTCAAGCATTCCAACGCAAAGCAAAAGGAATAGATACCAGCAAGAGGACAGTTTTAAGTTGTTCCACGCAAGCCAAGAAATAGAGGACAGTTTTAAAAATCCACGCTCAACCAAAGAGGGAGAACAGTCCAAACGATCACGCAGGTGTAGGAAGAAGGAAAGATCAACTCACCATGCAGAGGCAAAGACAACTTTCCATGTGCCAGGGAGAAAGAAGATCCATCATCTGTTTACGCAACAAGAGGAAGACCAATGTGGAGGGAGGATTTTGTTGGGGTTAGCACACCGGTTGTATAGACAATATATTAGATCTAAGCATACATGCAAATAAAATCGAGATATTCTACCAGAAGAATTATACAAAACAAGAGACATAAATCAACACCAGATTTAACGTGGTTCACCTAGTGTGGGCTACGTCCACCAAGAAACAAGCCAATCTATTATCCAAAGCTTTGACAAGATATACAATGAAGATTTACAATCTTCTACACTTCTCAGATGTTCAGTACTTTCTTCCTTCAAGCTTTTTGATTCTTCACCAAGAATTCTCTCTCACATAATTATCTTGTAATTATGATACATCCATTACTTCTAAACCCTAGCTTTTATCCTTATATAGTCGTTTATAAACTTAGGGCACTTAGCCATGCAATTACATCCAATAAATCTACTTTAATGCTAAAAATAGATTTAATTCCCGAGAGTTAATTAAAACTTTCTCACACAGGTAACCGACGTTGGTTAACCCTGATCCGGTGCAGATCACTTTTCTTGACTGTCTTGACCGACGTCGCTTAACTAACCTAGATCCCGTGTGGATCACTTTTCCTTACCTGTACTGACCGACGCCGGTTAGCCCTAACCGACGCCGGTTAGCCCTAACCAATGCCATCACCTCTAACCGATGCCAATTCATCGTATTTTCTAGCAAGTTCCAATTGCATGCTAAAATGAAGTAATTAAGCTTCACAACTCAACAGATTTCTTTGTAGTTTGAAAGGGAGATCACCACGCATTCTACCAATAACAATCTAAAAGACCACGCAGCTGTAGGAGGAGGGTTTCCATGTGTCAAGGAGAAGGCGGAGCTGTCCAGAAAAAATTAGGAAAAGAAAAACAACTCACGCAGCCCAAACGCATTGGTCACGAATCATCATATGGTCCTCATAGGTAGCAAAGGCCACGCAGAGGAGAAGACAACAAAAAAAGACCATGCTGGCCCAAAACCGGTCCACACAGGGGTAGAAAAACATCCACACAAGTGAAAGGAGGTCCACGCAGGTGAAGGAGTTAAAGATTGCCACAGGGAATTCAAGAAACTAAAGTTATCTTCAAGTTTGAGGACTTCAGTTCATGTTACATGCAAAAACATCGATGTAAGGGAGAGATCATGCATGATCAAACACGTGAAGAAAATCAAAACGAGATATTTTTATTGCCTCCAACATCGAGTTTCATCTCAAACTGATCCGAGCTCTATATCGAACTCATATTGCGCTTTATAAAAATTGTAACCCGAAATTGCTCGACTTTATTAAAAATAATAATAATAATTTTTGTAACCGGGATTATTATTTATTATTATTATTGTTTTTAAATAATAATAATAATATTAAAGTGAATCCTATTGTTCTTTGCAGACGACGGGGGATTTCGAGATCGAGACCCGACCCGCTTGCATTGTTTTGCATGCCCGAGTCGTTCTTTTGTAAAATTCATAATTGCCATGAAATCTAAAAAATCTGCAAGGAGATCAAGGAAGCGAGTGGAGAAATCAAACAAATCCACCTTGAAGTATGAATTCCAGGAATCATCCCTTCCAGCCCATTAAGTCGATATGACAATATCACCGATACAAATCTGGGTCATATCAATGTGTAACAATTCTGCGAGCGCGTGAAAGCTGAAGGCAAAACCATTTTCTCAGATAGGCTTTACCATAGTGGTCTACCTCAAGCAACAACATTTCCTGTCTCAGTGCAGTGTCCAGAATTGGTTATTGCTTGTGCTGAGCACTATGATCGTGAGAGACGAGGAATTTTTAAAGATAATCACGAGCCTTTCCTCTTAATCACACCAGAGCACATTGAGGAATTGCTTAGCATACCCGACTTTCCCGAGAATGCGGACATCACTCGCCAGTCAGCACAAGAATTCTGGGGAAAAGAACCCCTGAGTGGAGCAAGATGGTTAATAACAAATGGTTAGTAACCAAGAGACCTCAAATTAACAGACTTCCTAAAGAACTGTATCGCATTGAGTTCGTGGAAGAAATCGGGGACATGATTACTCTCCTAAGTCAAGTTTTTGGTCTACCCTCTGCTAGGATTTTCCACCCATGGATGTATCAGTTTATCTGTATCATCCTAGCCAAGAAAGAGTTTGTGGATTGGGCCACCATCATCAGTAACACCCCTCACAAACAATTAATAGAAGTTAAGATGACTGGATGCTTCTACATGACATCGTATCTGACTTATGCGATAGCAAGAAGAAAGCTATTTTCGGGACTTGAAATGAGAGGGGTCATGGGGCCATCAAATAGTGTTTTTCATTATTACCCTCAACTCAGTTTCAAAAATAGTTCTCACAATTTTAGAAGATTCAATGATGCATTCACCTTCCACGTGATTCGTAACTGAATCGGAATACTGAGGAAAGGTTTTCTAAAGAATCCATGAGTGTCATTTCCTAATGGGGAACCTGGTTTATTCAATTTTCATCTTTTTCCTATATTCACATGAGTGGCTTTGCTGGTACCCCATGGAAACTTCCTAAGTACGTCAGTGACAGATGGGCATTAATGGAGCTGGCGCGACAATTATTCCAAGTTCACTGCCTTCTTAGTGACAAGCACCATTCAGGAATTCATTTCCCAATCCAAATCGGGAATACCAATGTCCAAATCTTTTCAATGCACAACTCATGGAAAAAGAGTTCACTCTCATAACCATCCATCCATATGTGAAGAGAGCCCAGTTTGATATCAATGGATATATGCAAAAGATTCTGGGAGCAAAGTATCAACATAATCCTACCATGGAAGATTTTTGGGCTGCTTGTTCGGATGAACATGAGGTAAGAAGATGAGAGTACTCTTGCCTAACACCTACTCAGATCAAGGCCTTTTGCATCAAGAATCCTCATGATTCATTCATAAAAGATGATGAGAATGTCATTGATCCCTCATATGATGTAGTTTCTTTTACCCCATTGCCTCGAATCGACTGGACCAAAAGAGATGAATTTTCTCTTGATAGCAAGAATCAACCAATTATTAAAAGAAGCATATCTTGGTATGACAGAGAACTTTCCAAGTTGCAATCAATTCTAGATCATGCTTCGGGATCACAAAAATTTCCAACACGAGGAGGCCTCCATTCAACCAAAGTCTCTTCTTGATCAACCTCTGTACCATCCAATCATACACAACAAGCAAGAAAGGAGTGGTTGCCAAAATCCACTTCTCTAAGTAACGTGTCATGAGAAGAAAGATCCTAACCCCGAAGAAGGAAGAGAGCGTGTGTCTGGATTTTCTACCTCGAGTAGAGATTCTTCTACCCACATTGTTAATAGTGCTCAGAAGCTAGTGGCAAACAATCCTCAGTCATGTTTCGAACAAGCATCCACTCAGGTGCAAGTAATTCAAATATCAAACACTTCGGAGCATGTAGTTCATGAAGGGATTTCCCAAAATCTCCCGAATAATCAGGAAGTGGATATTGAGGTTGTTTCTCCTCAAATCAAGGTCGTAGATAGGATTCAAGCAAGATCTCATGATGTCGAGAATAATGAGAATATTGATTCGAGCTCTAGGATTTTGTATGCGGAAATAGTGCATGATACTCCTTCCTGGGTTGATTCCGAGGTTAAGAAAAGGAAGAGGGTTGTCAAGGCAATTGACATTGATTTTGATGCCCTTTTCAAACTTTCAAATGACATCATTCCAAAGAAGCCTAAGGTGATTTCTCAAATAATGGTGGATAGTGACGGAAATAGGTTTGTGGATCTTGCCATCCCACAAGTTGATAAGGAGCATGATGCCATGACACCTACTGATTATGAAGTTTCCAGACTTGGACTTGGGAGGTCTACATTAGAAAGTGACATGGCGATGGCTCGAGATTCAATTGATATCGTGCTAAAGAGACTTGAGAAATACAAGTCTCAAAACTCTTAGCTCAAGGCTGAAAAGAATCAATTGGTGGAATATGTTCAACATTTGATAAACCCCATATCATCCACTTTCCCTGTACCTGATGTAGTGGCTGCCCCAGATGAAGAGACTCTCAATTTGTCAAAAGAAATAAACACATTAGGCCATGTCACTAAAACTTGGCTTTCAGAGATTCTCATTTTAGGCCAAGGGATGATCAAGACCGTGGTTAAGCTTCATGAAGATGTCAATGTGTATCTTGATCCAATTCTTTCTTTCAAAGAAACTTTTGTTTCTACTATATCAAATTTGGATGAGATATTGCCCAGTTTACAGGAGATGACAAGTATGGAATCTTCAGTTTTAGCTATTGAAGGAATTCTTGAATTTGAACATCGAGGGACATGTTTTCTTTGGTGTTTGCATCTCAAATCAAGAAAGACGCTTCTCGAGGATTCTATGATCCATTATGAAAGCATGTGCAATGAAGCCTTCACTTCACTCTCCTTGATTCAAGAATTCATAGCTGAGATTCCTTGCAACCTCGTAAATGAGCATAATCAAAGGTGTTCATCGGAGCAGGTGGAAGAGCAATTTACACAATTGTTTAAGGACATGTTCACTCCCACCAAAAAAATTTCGTCAGTTTCAATGGAGCGGTGCATCAAATTAAAGAACTTATTTAAGAACTCTCAATCTAAAATTGTTAATTTAAATGATATGCCAAGTAGAATTCTTGAATTACAGGTATTTTGTGAGGCTATTCTTCGACCAAATGAACCTCCAGAAGAAGAAAAGATGTTTGAAACTTTGGGAAGATTTAGATCCTTTCAACTGGAAAAAGCGACAGATCCTAATTTCACCGGCGGTTCAGGGAGTTAATTTTCTTGGTATCTAACGAAGTGGGAGAGTCCATTTCTCATACGCTTGAGATAAGTGGACCCCATTTCAATGGATAAGGCACTTAGTTATTATTGTATATTTTAAAAGGTGTTGTTATTTGTTTTTCGAAACTATGGATATTTTAAGTAATTTCTATTTTTGGGTTGTCTTTAATAAAGTTGGTTGAAAAATTCAAAGGTCACTTAAGTGCCTTATTTAATGATCATGTAAAACCCTAACTACTTTGTAACCAACTTTTGGGTTATAAAAAGAAGTGAGGGGCTCATTTGTAAAGGGTGACTTTGAGAGAGGAGAAGAAATACTTTTGTGTGCAAGCTTTGTTTCAGGAAGAAACTTTGTGTTCTTTTGTGAAAAACATTTTGGAGTTAATGAAATACGAACTTTGTGCCTCATTCATTGTCTCTTGTAACGTTTGAAGTTCTTATATTCATTAGATGTTAGGTGTTTGAATCTTCCATGCAAATATTATCTTTGATCTTATTATCAACGTTATTAATCGGTTGTTATAGTTCACAATGATCAAGCTATGATTATCTACTTGCTCATGTGTGTTCCCTTTTACACGTTCTTGTTTGGCTAACTCAAACTCCGTTTTATTTGTGTTAGTTATTCGTCTTTCTTCTTCGTGCAATATTAGGCTCTATGTTTACCTAACTCTTGCATGTTCTTTCATTTCATTCCATTTCACTCCTTTCCTTTATCCCATTCCATCTCCCTCATTCACTTTTCTTTCCATTGATGTTCTAAAACACCGCCCACATACAATTTTGAATGTATAGATGTAAATACAGTTTTGGTTTTCAATAAAGGCACCTCACTCGAACATTGAGGAGGGACTTCATTCCCACACTGCAGCATGTCATTTGCATGCGTGCAAATCCATATGCTAACACCACCCCAATTCAAAAACAAATGCCCTACATATTTGGATAGCTACAACAAGAATGAAAGATGTTTCGATTACATTAAGTGCATAAATAGTGGTTGAGAAAACCATTGCTTGACATCTAGGGTTCTACTTTGCAAAATCTAAGCCATCAAGCCACAATTGTTGCAACAATTATACATATAAACGTGACTAACTTCTACTACCCAAATTTACTCTCAATTGTTTAAAGGTAAACAATGCCATAAAAATTATTGATGAATACCGATGATTTTTGACATTGCTTAAAGTACAACATAGATTCCAGTTTATGTGAATATAAATACGCCTTACACATGATGTTGGAAGATCCAACCGGTACTATATGTGCAAATTTTTTTGATGATGCAATCAAAGCTTTATTAGGTATATCTAGAGATGCTTTTAAATATCTAGATTCAAGTACCAACAATGTATGGGTCATTGTACTAAAAGTCCTCTTCCACATGTTTAAATACATACATGTTAGGTCACATTTAAATTGGTAACATGATGTACATATTTATAATAGTGAATCTAGTACCAAAAAAAGTACATTAATTTACTTTATAAGAGACACTACTTTCAATACTATAGTAAAAGCCATATTACCTAGATTATATTATTACTATAGTATATTCATTACAACAAAAACATGTATGGTAATTTACTCTATAAATGACATTACATTCAACACTATAATCGAGGCCATGTTACATAGATAATATTATTACGAGATATAAATTTGTAAGCCCCTACAATGTTGTACCTATATCTATTCGTACTCATCTTGTTAATATAACAAAATAAAAGAGACCCCGTATTCATTTCCCTATACAAGCTTATTTACTCAATGATTCGTAATTAGTAAATAACCCTTGCTAAACAACACTGATATCAAAATAAATACTTAAAAAATCTGATCATGAGTGTGTTCAAAACTGAAAACAAATTCAATCGTGAGTGATCTCTAACCCACATTTTTCCATTACACACTTAAAATTGATCAAAAACACTCTTTTACAATTTCCCGTAAAAAGAGTTAACGATTAAAATAATCTTAAATCTGATTATATTCTGCAAGTGAATGTTTATAAACTGAAACAAAACTGATTATAGGTGAATGCAAACTCATTCAAATTCATAGTTTGCTCCAAAACATCCAATTCCTTCTTATCCCGATTTCCCATAAAATGAGATAAATGATTAAAATCATTAATTCACTTAATACTAAATTAGAAAACTAATTATAATCTACAATTAAACTTAATAATACTGCGTAAAATCAGGAAAAAATAGAGACACCAAGTTGTTTAAAAAGTTCATCAATTGGCTACGTCTCTGATTTCATTCAAACCGATCCATTAAAATAGATTGCAAGTAAAATTCAAAACTTACAATACCATTATGGAATCAAAAGACCTGCAAAATCCTACCCACATAACTCAGGAAGACTCCTGAAAAACCCGACCCACTTCAAATATGACGAGCCTCCATTTATATTGTTTCATATTCCGTGGCAAAACAATTAAAGATTTATCTTTTGGCTAAAGGTGGCAGGTTCGAATCCCTTGCAAAATTCTTTTTCCAAACATTGTGCTTTTAACTTGCTTATTTAATCCAAATTGATCCCACATGATACACGCGTATGGGGTGTAGTTGGTTTAAATAAAACTATGTGGCATATGTTTAAATGGATGCAGAGTCCATTTTGTTGGAAGTTGTTCGACGCTAGGGTTAATTAGGCCGAAGGCGTTCCCCTCTATGGGAAAGGCCCTCATAACTATGTAAAATTTGACGGACGCTTTGGACGCTTTTTTTCGGGTTATTTTTTACGGTTGTTTTTTGCATGTAATGGTTTTTGCGAGGTTTCAGTCGCATGAATACGTTTCCCACCTCTGGTAGGCCTATCATATGATGTTCCTAAATGGTATTTCACATCACCTGTTTCGGTGTAAGTTCCAACTTCATCAATCGGCTTCGTGCCACCACTAAACTCACTGAAAATCTGTCTTAACGGCTTCCTGACCACATTGCCCAGGACATTCAATCTTCCTCTATGAGACATACCTATAACAATGCTTTCCACACCCATGTCAGCAGATCTATCAAACATCTCTTTCATTCCTGGAATCAAGGTCTCAGCACCTTCAAGACCAAAACGTTTTGCAGCAGTCCATTTTGTTGCCAAAAAATTCTCAAATTGTGTGCTCCAAATTAGTCTATCGAGTATAACATGCCTTCGTTCCGGGCCATACTTACTGGGAATTACTGTCTCAATTTTTTCCCTCAGCCAATTGCACTTATCACGGTCAGGTATGTGCATGTATTCATACCCAATTGTACTAATTGCTGGAAATTATGTGGCGTCGAGTGTAAAGATCGGCCATGTGGAAGGATCCATAGCAATGGTCTTTTCGTATGCGAGGACTGCTGAGCCAGACGGACCCTCAGTGCTGTCCTCAATAAACCAGAGGAAAGCCTATGAAAAGGCATGGCCGCTAAATCCAGGGGCTTCTGAAGTTTCCTTAAAGCATCAAAACCCTGACTAAGATCAAGAAGACCAAAATTTCACAGACTTTTGAACTGCGGGCATTCAATTCTCAAGCCCTATTTTTAAAATTTCTAAAATTGAATAAAAATTAACAGACGCACTATAGAAATTAAGATTTCGGTAAAGGATCGAATTCACAAAATCTAAAATTTCATTTTCAAAATTAATCAAATTTTAAATCCGTTTTTGAGTAACCCTAGTGTTTTGGTAGAAGACCAACCTCCTGACAAAAATAAAATGTTCTATTCTTCAATGTTCTGTCAAAATTTACAGCAGCTTTACAAACATTGGATGCGGTTTCAGAATGAGGCGTCCCTTTTACTACAAACTATTTTGCATAACAAACGTGTTCGAGTACAATCTATATTTACAAAAGTTTTGAACAAGGTTCGTATTGGAAATTCAATAAGGATCCAATGTTACCTGAAACAACTGTGTTTTTTTTCAAAGAATTGAGAGAGGAAGATATCATGGCCATTTCCTTGCCATGATTTGAACTATTTAGTTTGCCATGAGCCTTACGACATTTAGATTTACGTGGTCCCTTTCATCTGAGAACGCTTCTTGTGAAACTTCCAGCAAACTGAAGATTTTACAGAAGAGCGTAATAAGTATCCCGACAACGCATCTTGAATTAACTTTGCGCTTAGCTTAATATCTTTTTTACGCCGAAGGCGTTCCCCCTATGGGAAAGGCCCTTGCGGACGTTTCTCCAACTATGTAAAATTTGACGGCCGTTTAGACGTTTTGGACGTTTTCATTTTTTCGGGTTATTTTTTATGTTTTTTTTGCATGTAATGGTTTTTGCGAGGTTTCAGTCGGCCGATCTGTAAACCTAACCCTAGATATCCTCCCTCTTGTGATTGGTTTAGGGTTTTCCGTGAAATGGCAGTTGCATGTTTTATTGCTGAGAGAGAGGAGTGATAGAAGAGTGAGCGCTGTGGAAGTCAGATCGTCCACCGTAACATATTCACCTCGAGAAATAGCAGAGGCGGTAGTGCCCTGAGCAGGAGGAAGCGACCTGGCTGCCCTGTCCATCAATCATATTTGGAACTGTATATTTGATTAATGCATGTTAGTATACATGGGCGCCTACTCGGAATGACCTCCACTCTCGCGCCAGAGACTATACACAGTGGGTATTTATTGAAATCTACATCTTCCCCTAGCGATGGTTGAGGGTCACTGTTTCGGCACTGTGGTGGATTGAATAGTAGACAGAGCCTCCTGCCATGGTTGATCAGTAGTTCCACGCCCAGGGATTAGTGTTGAAGGGTTTGTTCTCCAACGCGCCTGAGATCCGGTAAGAGCTCTCCCTCTGTCTATAGTGTTGTTAACCCGACCCATGTTGTTTCCACGTGCCTCTCCTACCAGCTGTATTGGAGTCATCATAATTTGTGAGGAGAATATGCACTTGTTTTGTGAATATTGCAGTCCATGGGTTTCCCTCCACTTCAGACATTCCATCAAGCTATTAGATGTTACCTGCCAGTAAATCAAATTGCGTTGTTAATCAAATTGCATTGTTGCATTGTTGAAAGTGGTAGTTTGTCCTCTGACCATGAATCTGGTAAGTATTTACATGCTTCATTAGGGTCTTAATCAGCCCCTGCGAACACGTATTGAAAGAGAACTTATTTCCCCAATAGTTCTACTGCTTCATATTTAAATATGAGGCTTACAAAGCTCTGTTATTGAAGTTTTTCCACTTTGCACGTTATGTCACTACAGGATAGTAGTATGACGGTAGATCTGCCCTGGTTTGTAAACTGTATTGGCATATCTTCATAAAAATTGATTTCAGGTGTTTGTGTAAAGCGTTCTGCTACTGCAGAACAGATTGTTGAATGGTGTTTAAGACATTTTTTTCCATTTAAATTGCCGGTTGTCAATGAGTAAGATTTTCATTTTGTTAAGTAGAGTTTATGGGTGGGTTTTATGGATTCTCTTGAAGGGAAGAGGGTAGCTAATGAGATTGATCTGAGAGAGCGACATGGGGTTTGAGCATTGAGCATATTTGAAGCACCCACAACATGCTTTAGCACAAAGGTGTGCTCCATTCCCGTTTTTTAGGTTGAATTTGTTCTTCTTTTTTAGTTCTATGGACAGAAATTGGGAATATGGGCACTTACTAATTTGTACCCTTGAATTTTTTCTCCTGCTCTATAGGTCTATGCACTGAAATTGGGAATATGGACACTACGTAATTTGTACCCTTGAAAATCTTCTCCTATTTTTAAGTCTATGGATTGAAAATAGAAATATATAAGCACTCACTAAATTGTACACACTCACAATACTTAAAAATATGCAGAAACAAAATTGTACTTTCGGCAATAATAAGAATCTATAGAGTTTTAGGATTGGGATCAAAATGACCATTACTAATTTGTACTGGGTGGAAGTTTCGATACAACCACCGATACTAATTTGTACCTTTACAGAGCCCTTTGAAAATCTCTTTATGAGAAAAGATAATAGCAATCTCTTGAGCTCAAGAATTGGAATTAAGATAACCTTTACAAAGAGAAATTAATAGGATCGAAGATGGACTTATTCAATCCAATAGCTTACATAATGCATGACGTTTCACAAGAAATAACACCTAACCAATTGGCAAACGATAGTTTAGAATGCCGTGACCCGGACAACTAAGATAGCCTACCTGCAAATACAAACAAAATAGAGATTAAAACAGTCCACTTAAAAGAACAGAGAACTATCTACTCAATAAGTTTGATTAAGATGTCATCATAAAATATTGAGACCAAATATCTTTCGTGCATGCATTTTGTCGAGCAGTTCACATGCTTCCATTTCTTACTCGTGCCCTTGATTCAACAAGAATGCCATTGAGGACGTAATGGTAGATTTTATGTGTTCTGCTTGTTTATGGTGATCAAGGTTGAGGAGATCACCAATACCAAGCCCAATGGTATAAAAAAGATGCAGGGGAGAGGTATTTACTCCAATGGACGTTTCTACAACTATATTAAATTCAAGAACTTAATATGTTTTGTATCAAAAACCTGGAAGTTCTGGGGCCCTGAATATCCTCGAATTCAATCTAATGAAAGCCAATTGTAATCAGTAAATACAAACTAGTGAATGGAAAAATGTATGCCAACGAAAAAGCTATTCTAATATAATTTTAGGTCTTATTAGTTGTACTCTAGATAGCTTTTAGAGATAGCTACTGCCATAAAAATGGGATAACTGATGTCTAACAAATAGAAAAGAAGACGAAAGCATATGGAATAGTTAACCTCGATAGCAACATTGATGACAAGCTCAGACTAAAAAGAACATAGATGAAATTCTCCACAAAAAGCAACAGAATAGTTTGGTAAATGATATATGAATATAATTAATTTAGCCCCATTTTCAATGAAAGAGTAAGAAAGCAAGTAGCTTCATGACTAAGAGTGAGTGTAAGTAATTTTCAAAAAGAAAACCAATTCAATAAATCTTTATAATGAGCACCGTATTTTTTTCATCATAACTTATATAAAAATAACAACATAGATATTATATATCCCAAAATCATAAATAATCAAATGGATTTTAACTCTGATTGGAATGAATTCCTTGTTTATACAAGTAAGGTAAATTTCTATAAGTGATTATGGGGTAAGGCTTATGTCAATGATTCGAAACTTTCAAGTTGAGAAATTGAACTTCAGGAAAAATTATAAAGTCTCTCTATTTCCCATACCATTCATGAAAATCTAAATTCAAGACTAATACTAAATTATTAAAGAAGAGGATTCAGACTTGGCATTGCAACCGGGTCTTGATCACATCAAGTGGCGTTGTCACAACACTTGCTAGAGCTCCAACTACCCCGCCTGCAGTGATGTGAGCAAGTAGGTGCTCTTCACTTGCGTTTTCTAGAGAAAATTTGGTGAGGACTTTCTTGGCAGCTTCATAAGTTGCAAAATGAACAGCAGTGAAAGGGGCATTCATTACCACATAATTTGCATGCTTATCCAACCTGTATTGTAATTTTACTTCATATATTTTAATAATGAATGATCTGAATGATATCTCTTCCGTGGATCTAAGATACTCCCATATACTATTGAATTCTTTCCTTTGATTCTCACCAAATTGGATTTAGAAGCATCTCTCTGTGATTTGCTTGTGGGTATTGCCTTTGACCAGTCTTCCCCTTTTATCCTTGAAGCTTTTACAACAATCTACATTTGATGTGCTAACATGATGGGCATTTTGGTTCCCACCCACAATTTCACTACTTCCTTCTAAATCTCATAATGTGGCATAGGAGCCGGTATACAACAACAATTGTTATGAAACATAACATTGAATCTGGAATCCCTCCAACAATCAGGGACAACCACTGACATTTTCTATGACACATCAATGTTACCACCAACATTACCTTTATTTGTTATTGTCAAATTTGATAGATACAATGGCCCATGTTGGGATCCCTCCAACCCGTTACATATTTGGATACCCCTATTTCATGAGGGAATCAAAGACAATTGCCGAATAAAATGGCCTGATGATTAACTATCCACAAGTCCCAGGGACTTACTTTGCATAGAGCAACTATCAACATTGGAACCACTGAAAGGCAAGGTTTGACATTCACAACTTTCTCCATAGTTCCTTCACTTTTAAATATGTGCATTTCACCTCCTTTTTCATTCAAAAGGTACTCAAAAATGGCACACATACCAACACTCGGAGCAAGAAGAAAGGAGGAGTCAAGACTACTATCCCTCAACCAAAACAACCCGTCATAAATACTACCCTCTACTTTGATAGCACCTCCACTACTACTTTACTCAACACTTATTGTATCCAAAGAGGCAGTTCCATTCAAGGGGTATCAAATGTATTCATGTTTAGTGGAAATAAAATTGGCCACAAAATGCTACCATTCATGATATAAATTCTCTAAATGTACAAAGGTCTTCATGTATTCATGTTTAGTTCATATATCGTGATATAAGATTTGCAACTGCATATCTACGATTTTGTAACAAATTTAAATGTATACATAAAACATTTCGATGTAATGTTTCATATATAATCCAACACTTCCACTATCAATCACACCCTTATCAACATGTTATCGATAAAGATAAAAATGGATTTTTCAATAAACAACCAACCAAACAACCGATGTAACCATTGTCTCAAACACGTTGCAACACAAACACAATTTCCCCCAAATAATTACAAACCACATTAACTACAAAAGTAATTAACTATCACTCATGATATAAGATTTGCAAATGTATATGTACGAATTTGTAACAAATTTGAAATGTAGAGATAGAACCTTTAAATGTAATGCTTCATCTATATTCCTACACTTACAAAATCAATCACACCCCTTATAAACATCAACTACAAAAGTAATAATTATCCCTCTAAATCAAATAACATATGTCATTCGGCGTTCACATTGCATTTTACACATGCGATTGCTAGTGTTTTAAGCTACTTAAACTGTTGAAAAGTAAGTAGTAGCAATGGTAATTTACTCCAAAATATATCCTATCACGTGTCACCGCATGAAATATGATATAAAATATAGTGTAATTGAGTAAATTAAAATAATAGTATATAAAATATAGTGTAATTGAGTAAACTAAATCACACTAATATACCAAATTTTTGCATCCCCTTTGGAATGAAGACCAACATATCAAACCAAATTCTTCTCGTGACTAATTCTTTCCTCGGATAATCTTGAATCATGCAAATAGGTACTCAAAATGAACCAGGGTCCCGTTTGACATGTGCCTTCCTATCGAACAACTTTGACCCAAACTTTGACCAACGATAACTTGAGCATACAATGTCCATTTCACATGTTCTACTAGGCTTTGGAAATCTCTTGGAATTATCTTTCGTATCGTACTAGTTTATGGATATCCTTGGAAATTATGATTCCCAAAATGACCTCCGATCACACCTCCCCAATAAGACCCTTTTGGTCTCCAAAAGGAAAGTAACCCATGAATCTACTAAACAAATCTCTGCATCACACCAAAGTACATAAACTAGAATATAGCATAGTGGTTAAGGTTGCCAAATATTGAAATGCCAAAAATATCACAGAAAATGGATTAGTGTAAATAAACACAAAGCGCCTTCCAAAGAGGCAATGTCTAACTGAACCCGTGTGAATTGGCCAATACTGCAACTACAAAAGTAGATCAATATGAAATAACAACCAAATTCCAAAAATAGGTGGTGTCCTCTAACCCTACAAAACTATCAATATACTCTACAAAATATCATTGTAAATGTCACTACAAAATATCATGGGAATGATTCAGAAATCAAACTACAAAATGCCTATAAAGAGGTGAGAGTTAGACTGAATCCTTGAAACTGCATGTGAAGGCAAATTATCTATCCAATGTAAAATTGGGAATAGAATTAAACTGCTTGCACAACTATCACATTCTAAAACAAGAAACTGTCAATACTACAAAATATGACACAGTGCAACTTGCAAAACCAATTAGTTAGTATAATAAAAATATACTTTAATTAATGCCCATAAATAAGGGACTTAAAATCATGTGCAATTATTACGTATGGGTACAAAAAGTTTGTATTATTATTATACTTACAAATGGTGCCCATAATGGGTCTTATAAGCATCCATACTTTTGCACACAAGAAAAAAGCGACAACAGATACTCTAAAAATGCAAATCCAAAATTAGACATTCTAAATATTCCCACTGAACTCCACGTACTCTGTTGTCAAAATCAAAATAGAATATGTCAACCATAAATGTGAGAAGACATTCTGAGTATGATAAACCTGTCACTCAGCTCTTCCCTATAGGTGACTCCAAAAAATTCAGATTCAAAGCTGAAAATGAATATGGGAAAATTTCCTTTCAACATACAACAAAATCCCACAAAATTGCTTTGAAAAATTGCATGCTATTTATCAATCACAACTATGAAAACATGAAACTAAGGAATTATTTACTGAACGACTTAATTGGATTTTCCTTTTTAGGTGGTTTAATTTCCTTAGTGAATGACGAAGTTGCCAACACTTGTCAACCTCATGACCTTCTTGTTACAATGGGTACAAAATATTTTGTCTACCTTTTTAGGAAACTTACCCAAACTGCCATTTTTAGAACCATGTTTAGGAGAATGGTCTTTCAAAATCTTACCCAACAAATATTTCCTTTTCCAACACTTAGCTACATAGTGGTTAGACAATCCAAAAACTGCATGGATAAATGTACCACAAATTCTATGTATCTAATCCATAATTAAAAGGAACATTGGAATATTTATGTTGTTTATAATCAACACTTTTAGAATTTTATTCGTTACCATTTTTACTTTTTGTGGGCTATGGTGGAGGTTTCTCCTTGTAGTCTCAATTGTCCTAGAGCATTCACTGTTTCATTTTTTTACCACCAAAACTGAATCCCAAACCTACATGGTGAGGCCTATCCTCTACCTGAATGGGGTTAGCAATACCTTGGCCTTCTTTTCCAAGATTTTTCCCATTAAATACCATTTTAAAAAGTAACTTTGACCCAATCCTCTAGTGTGTTGTTCAAATTTACAAAAATATTTTTAACTAATTTGAAATGGGAAGATTCAACAACTAGTGATATACTTACAATACTTATCTCAGAGTCATTGCATGCACTTGTGGGAGAGGAAGGTCATGTTTGCAGAATGGACTTGTTTTTCCCTTTGTGTCACCACCAATTTGTAACCTTGCCAAGAGCTCATCCTTGGCTTTCAATTTAGTTTTCAATTTTTCACATTCCTCTTCCAAGGAATAGTACATCAATCTCAAGCTCATTATCTTCTTGGATTTGGCTATTGTGTGCCTCAAGCTCATCAAGCTTCTCTTTTTTGAAAACTATTCCATAGTGCACCTTTACTTTTCTCGATCACAATTGAAGCTCATTATCTTCTTGGAAGGTCATGTTTGCGAAATGGATTTGTTTTTCCCCTTTGTGTCATTGCCAATTTGTAACCTTGCCAAGAGCTCATCCTTGGCTTTCAATTTAGTTTTCAAATTTTCACATTCCTCTTCCAATTGTAAAATCTGGAGTAATAAATCACAATCAACTAGTTCTCGATACCAAACTTGATCTCGTAATAAGTAATTAGGCCTTACTAAACAACACCGATATCAAAACATATACTTGAAAAATATAATCACAAGTGTGTTCAAAACTGAAAACAAATTCAATCGTGAGTGATCTCCAACCCACATTCTTCCATTACACTCTTAAAATTGATCAAAAAAATATTTTGCAATTTCCGTAAAAAGAATTAATGATTAAAATAATATCAAATCTGATTATATTCTGCAATGAATTCTTATAAACTGAAACAAAAATGATTATAGGTGAATACAAACTCATTCAAACTCATAGTTTTCTCTAGAACATCCAATTCCTTCTTATCTCAATTTCCCATGAAATGAGATAAATGATTAAAATCATTAATTCATTTAATTCTCGAATTAGAAAATTGACTATAATATGTAATTAAACCGAATAATATTGCGTAAAATCGGAAAAAAAATGAGACACCAAGTTCTTTACGGAGTTCACCAATTGGCTAAGTCTCCGGGTTCATTCGAACCAATCCATTAAAAATAGATTGCAAGTATCATTTAAAAACTTACAATACCATAATGAAATCAAAATACCCGTGAAACCTGCCCACAAAACTCGATTAAACTTAGCAATGTCATTTATCTTCTGGTAGCAAGTGCATGATCACTTTCCCCGCATTCTACGTTAAAGTGTCACTTCAAATTCTTACAAAGACATCAAATGAATGCCAAAAAAGGAAATCAAGTACATCATATGGAGTGTCTTTAAATTTTGGACAAATATCTAGACCCGCTCAAAAGTTAAAAATGCCTCTACAATGGCTTAATTTGCCATTCTTTACAAATTGTCTTTTACAAGAAATACACAGGTCAAAAAAATCGACCCACTTCAAATACCACGAGCCTCCATTTACGTTGTTTCCAAGGTCGTGGCGTCTTGGTTAGAGCCTTATCTTTTTTGTTAAAGGTGGCAGGGTTCGAATTCCTTACAAAATGCTTTTAACAAACATTATGCTTTGACTTTCTTATTTAATCCAAATTGATCCCACATGATCCGTGGGTAAGGGGTGATGTTGGTTTAAATAAAATTATGTGGCATATGTTTAAATGGCTACATAGCCACTTTTGTTGGAGATTGTTTGGTGCTAGGGTTAATGTGTTAAACACTTGGAAAATATGGATATCGCTAAGTATTATATTTAGTGGCAAAGTGGTTTGTAACGGGAATAAACCCCTCCCACAAGCTCGGCATGAAACAACTCGCTCAATTTGGCAAGGTGGTTGGAAGATCGGTCGGTGAGTTGACACATAAGTGGTAGCAATTGTAATTTACTCCCAAATCTATCCCGCCACGTGTCACAACAGAAACGAACTAGGGTCCTATTTGAGCAAAGGTTTTCATGTATTCCAATAGGCATTGGAAAACTCTTAGAATTATCCGGGTAGGGGGTGGGGTTGGTTTGAATAAAATTATGTGGCATATGATTAAATGGCTACATACCTACTTTTGTTGGAGGTTGTTTGGTGCTAGGGTTAATTTGTTAAGCGCTTGGAAAATACCGATATCGGTAAGTATTACATTCGGTGGAAAAGTGGTTTTTAACGGGCATAGCCCACTCTCACAAGCTTGAAATGTTGAAACAACTCGCCGAGTTTGAAAAGGTGTTTGGAACAGCTCGTCAATGGTGAGTGACACGTAAGTGGTAGCAATGGTAATTTACTTCAAAATCTATCCTTCCACGTGTCACAATAGGAAATGAACTAGGGTCCTATTTGAACAACGCCTTTCACGTGTTCTAATAGGCATTGGAAAACTCTTAAAATCCTCTTCCACACTATTTTCTTTTAGGAGATCCTGGTAACTTCGATGCCCAAAATGACCTCTGGATCACTCAATGTATTTGTATTACTCGCATGCACTTACATTTACATATGTAAATATATTTACTACTTGTTTACATTATTATAAACATTATTCCCTGTAGGTTATCTCAAAATGCGATCATCATGATGAATGAAAAATGTCACACATCTTATGGTGAGACCAAATATGCCATCAATGAAAAACATCGACATAGATATGACCAACTTTAACCCAAACTTTGACCAATGATAACTTGAGCATACAATGTCCATTTAATGTGTTCCAATGGGCATTAGAAATCTCTTGTAATGATCTTCCATATTGTTTTGGTTTAGGGAGATCTTGACAAATTTTGATTCCAAAATGACCTCAGATCACTCAATGTATTTGTATTACGCATAAAAATACATACTATACCTCTTGTTCACCAACTTTGACCTAAACTTTGACCAACAATAACTCGAGCATAAAATGTCCATTTCACATGTTCCAATAGGCGCTGGAAAAATCTTGGAATTATCTTCCATACTATATTGTTTTAGGGAGATCCTAGGAAATTTGGATTCCCAAAATGACCTCTCTGGATCACTCAATGTATTTGTATTATTTTATACATATACAATTACGTACCTAAATATATTTACTACGTGTTCACATTCTTATCAACACTATTCCCCGTAGGTTATCTCAAAATGTGATGATCATGATGAACGCGCAAAGTCACACATCTTACGGTGAGACCAAATATGCCATCAATGAAAAATGTTGACCAATGATGACTTGAGCATACAATTTTTATTTAAGTGTTCCAATAGGCGTTGGAAATCTATTGGAATGATCTTCCATATTGTACTAGTTTAGGGAGATCCTGGTAAATTTTGATTCTCAAAAAGACATCCGGATTACTCGATGTATTTGTATTACTACATACACATACCATTACATATGTAAACATATTTACTACTTGTTCGCATTCTTATAAACATTATTCCATGTAGGATATCTCAAAACGTGATCATCATGATGAATACACAACGTCGCATGCCTTACGGTGAGACCAAAGATGACATCAATGAAAAACATCGGCATAGATATGCCCAACATAAAGACAACCCAAATTTGGCCCACCAAAATAAGCAACAATGTTGTATTAATCCTTTGCAGGATATAGGCTTGCAATCAGGAGGTGGTACCCCTCTTGATTTAAGTAGCATTCAAAAAATATTTTACAATCAACTAGATTCCCTCTCTTTTAAACATGTTTGTTTAGTATGTAATGAATCATACCAAAGCGTGCAAAAAAACCTTTAGCCATTGGTCATATATGTTATCGGTGTTTTCAAGAGAAAAATGGCCATCGTTTCTCTTCATGGAACAATATGGATCCAATACCCCAAGCTAAAGAATTATCCATTCTAACAAGACACCCATGCTTGTGGAGGCCAATACATGTATAATGGACATACCATAAGTTTCCCTCAAGACATCTCCTCCATTATACGTTATTTTCCCAACCGCCACATGATTTAGATATACTAATATTGAAGAGATTAGGAGCAAAAGGCAAACCATATGAATGTTTGTAAGTAAGGCACACATGTGCGTGATGCACTAACATATAAAATATGAAATGATCCATACTATAAGGATGTGATCATAAATGAAGATGCCCTTACAATTTTTCCCGCTATCTTCGAAGATATCTCTAATAAGTTCATTTCAATGTCATATAAATCACTTGATCTGCTACAACATTCTTTTCAAATGGATGTTGTTAAACCAACATCGATAAGAAATGCATCATTCATTTTATCATCATTTGTTTCCTCTATTCCATCCACCTGCAAAGAGATTGAGGAGATTAAGAATTACTTGTAGAAAATAACTCTAAACACACCACATCCTTAGTTGATTGGCCCCAAATAAGTTCTAACCCCATAAATGAATATTCAACGTAGGGTTTATTTTCCATGGCCTTTCCATCCCTCTTCCCATTTGGTGTAGCTATATTCGACAACCTCGCACCAACGAGGTATATGCATGAATATGTGCTCCATTTAATGTGGTACCATGAAAACTGATTTGGAAGTCATCCATGGTTTCGCTACTTTTTGTTGAATCTCTTTATGTGACATAAAAGCTAGGCCACAACATCTGTATTTGTAAAACTAAACATTGAAAACAATTCACCTACAACTATTCAAGACCTACACATTTTATCATAGAACCTTACAGATGATAAAATAACAAATCAACTCGTGTGTTTCAGATCCAATCTTAGAGGTACAAGATTGTATTGGTCACAATGCAAAAATAGACTCTCTATATGATCACTCAATTGGGTTTCCCAACATTGTTCTTTACAATAAGTGATGTTGACACTAAGTGGCCAAATCTACATAGAATGATTCCTGGAAATTTTCACACAGAGCTAACGTTGCACACACGTGGAGAATCTTTAACATAATTGGATACCCACGTTTGACAGCCATGTATATGGGTGCTAGATTCACGATATTTTAAGAAGAAATATTACAGAGTTACTTACACAAAAAATAATTTTGGTACAGGTAATTCTATGTATGTTAGAAGTTTTCAATAATATTTACAAGCACCCACTCACAGTTTCATATGACTAGAGAATAGCCTGGACATGGAAAAATTGAATTGGAGCAACGTTGAGGACGTGAATGCCGCTAAATGTTATTTCGATAGTTTCGTCACAACATGGAACCATAAGGAGAAATTTTTAGTTGTTCTCCATATGCCTCGGTAAAACATTGATTATTTTTGCTTACTTACTACCCCAACTACAATAGGCCCCGACAATGCAATAAATTATATTGAGTTGGTTAACAGTGTACAATGACATACTAAGTGCACTACAACTACATGCCTATGAAAAAAGACATGAATCTACAGTGCAAATATAAATGTCCCTAGCCTATTCAAAACAACTCCACGTTGTGCCTGAACATACGTGGGGAACCAGTATAAACTCCAGCTTGCAATGATGATAAACTTAATAGTCACAACATAGTTATGTTAACAACATGATGAGAAAATATTGATTTCCAACCAGTGGTTTCTCACCATGTTGTGCTGAAATACATAGTAAAGTATGCATCTGAAACAAAACAAAAATTAGAAACATGCCATCACATGTTAATAAGGATAGTATAGAACACATTAGTTGAAAACACAATCAACATTGCATACAACAAACTAATCTCTAAAACAATTGTTGATCGAGATATAGGTGCATAGGAAACATGCCATATGTTACTAAAACTACCTTTATTAGTACGCAACCGTACTTTTGTTACATTATCCGTAGGAAAAACAATTACAAGAATATCTCACAAAATCAGCCATTTCCGAATCGTGGTAACATTTATTGATGCATACATGAAAGGGACCACCCGGTTATATGACAACAACTTAATAGAAACAACAAGGTCATGGTCATACGAAAAATGTTGAAAGATAAACCAATGGAAAAAAAGATAAAAAAGAAATTGCTCTAGAGTGTTCCCCGCGCATAATATAATCACCCCATTATTAGGTCAACATCATATGAATATTTTTGCTTTACGAGATCTTACCATACAAACCATTATGTGATATTCCAGCTTGACAATGGCATATGCAAAGAAACATTAGGCCATAAGTGGGCTACACTACAACTAACATATCAACCTTGGCATATAGAATGTACAACCACTAAGAACACATACAGCTTTGGATACAACAAGTTCTAAAGAAGACATGTCTCGAAATAGGAAAACTATAAATGGAAGAATGGGAACTATTTTCCCGTTTGCACCCTACAGCATCCTCAAAATAAGTGATTTGGAACTGCTTGGAAAACATGATGTATATCAAAACCATACTTGAGTACAAACAACATTCGGTGACCAATTACAAGAACCCAACCCAATTTCCATAGAAGTTACCCGTATCTCCAATACGATTACTCCCAAAGATAAATCCTCTTGCTCGAGATTCCTACAACTTATCAACAAAGAAAATTACATCACTATGAATTATCACAACACATGTATCTGCAAGCCCAACTTTAGCACCGCCACACATGAGAATCCAAGGAACAAATGGAACTAGAAAATCATACTTAATAAAGAAGATCATTGATGAAATGGATATATTGTCTAATTCACATGTCAATAGATTACTTCTTCTATCTCCCATATGTATAGCATCATTTGAAATTAGTGCCAACACTATTCATTCCACTCTTCATATCCCTATATCAAAACTTACATCACTTCGAGGGAAGGAACTTTCAATTTTCCAAGAAGATATGCAGCATGTGGAATACATTCTAAATGATGAAATGAGCTTCGGCCCAAAGTTGCTAAGCCATATAAACAATCGCCTATAAGAAGCATTCCCTAGCCGTAAAGCCAAGCACTTTGGGGGCCACTTAGTCATGCAAGTTGGCGATCCAACACAACTACCCCCAATTAATGATATTCCTTGTATATTGAAAACACTTATGGACACATGTTATGGCTATAGTTCACAACAATAGTAACTTTAACGTCCAACTTCTAACAAAATAAGGTGCTGAAAGCATACAACTCATTTTCTTAAACTTGTTAAATTTAATGTTCAAAATGCAATTGCTACAAAATAAGATTGGGGCCTTTTGATGTCAAGAAATACTTCGCATCTCCCCAAAAGAACAAGAGCCTTTTACTAATGTAACACATTTATACACTATTAATGTGTTGGCCACTTACATAACAAGCACAAAATGTGGGCCCTTAACATGCCAATTGCATTAAATAAAGATGAACAAAATCGAAACACGTAGAAAATAGAACAACTACTTTGCAACTCAAAAATACACTACTTATTTGTGATGGTGAAGAATTTATGCTTACTGAAAAAATATGGGTTCAAGTCGATCTGTCAACAAAGTTTCTGGGGGTCGAGTAATTACTATAATGTATGCATTAAGTTACACAACTCCATCTTTGGCATCATATGTAGTTATCAATTTCTAGAAATACACAGGGCCAACATGGGACACCACACATCCAAAACGTATTCCGGTTCTACCAATCACAATAAGCGCTCTCCATCGGGTTCCTTTAAGGATGGCATGAGCTCTAACAATTCACAAATCTCGAGGGCTAACCCTCGATAGGGCAACCATTGATATAGGTCATACAACATGATATGGCCTGACTTTTATAGCCCTCTCTCGTGTTTGTGCTCTTGAAGACCTACTGATTTTCCCAACATTTTCCTTCAATCGCTATAAGCGCCTACAAGAAGATGTGCATGCCCAAGCTCGGGAATATGAAGAAGCAAGTGTTGCAACTATGTGTTCCCCCAACACACATCATGTAAGAAAACCCATTATATGCTACACTAGTATGTATGCATTCCACGTACGTTGTATACATCAAGGAAAAAAGTATTGTATTTTAATTTTCAATGCAAAACAAAAAGTTATTTGAATGTCCAAGATGAAGCAACAACCCTACTTAACATACATACTCTTGTTTATCTATATACAGTACACTAAAAATGGCTACATTACCCATATGCCATAGAAAAAGTGACAAATTTTATTACATAGCTAGTGGAATTGACAATTACACAAGTTATTTGCATTAGCTAATATTTGATTCTTTAGGAGAACACTTTCAAATTGAAGCTATAGTTGACAAATATGAGATTTTCACAATGCAGCTAGCTCATAAAAGGATGGAGCAAGCACAATAGATGCTAAAAATCAATTATTGTAATTGAGGATGCCCAAAAAATAATCAAAGAAAAATTCCATACCCATTACTATAAAAACTAGGGATAAAACACCGCTACATATTGCTAAACTATCAATAGCTACATATAGTGTACAAATATACAAAACCTACACAATGTAAGAATATGTAATATGTGAATGCATTTAGAAAAATCCACTGTCCTATCACTTACATTTGTTGGAAATATCTAATCTTGATAGATAAGTTCCAACTTTATGGAATTCAACTTTATGTAAAATATATTCACATTTATTGTGAATATTAACTCCTCCAAATATCAAAAGATATTGTATAGAATATCTAGAAAATATCAAGAGATATTATATAGAATATCTAGAAATATCTGGAAATATCCAAAAGATCTAGAATATCTAATATAAGATATTATGTGATATTTTCTTAGCTAGAAGGTTGGAAAACTTCTATAAATAAGAGGTTTCACTTTGTAATTCAATAAGCAAGAAAAGCAAGAGAAAGGCACTAAAGTGCTCTAGAGTATTTTTAATACAAAGTTTGTTTTTATATTTCTCTTGTGAGTTTGTGTGTGTTCATAATATTGTTTCTATTTGTATTATCTTAGCACACACCCTCTAGGTTAGGAGTTAGATATAATTCCTTCAAATTGGTATCAGAGCTAGGTTGAGCTTACATCATAAATTTTTATTTCACTCTATTAGTCTAGTTCAAAATGGTGGGTATGAGCAACAATCTCACTCAATCCCAAATCCCCATATTCAATGAGAAGAACTATGATTATTGGAGCATAAAAATGAGGACCTTATTTTTTTCACTAGATGTGTGGGAGCTAGTTGAGAATGGGTTTCCAGAACCTATGGATCTTCAAGCACTTCAAATATTGGCACAAGTAGATCAGGATTTGTTGAAGGAGAAAAAACAGAAGGATGCAAAAGCCTTGATTCATATTCAACAAGCAATGGATGAGTCCATCTTTCCGCATGTTGTATAAAAACTAGATCAAAGCAAGCATGGGAAAGTCTTCAAATGACTTATCAAGGTACTAGTAAAGTAAAAATTGCAAAATTACAAAATCTTAGGAGAGATTTTGAAAATATTTGTATAAAGAATTAGATTTAGTAGATTTATTTTTTACCCATGTGATGGGTGTAGTAAATCAAATTAGGTCTCATGGTGAGACTTTAGAGGATCAAAGGATTGTAGAGAAAATACTTAGAAGTCTACCTAGTACGTTTGATGTAATTTTTGTTGCAATAGAAGAATAAAATAATTTAACCCAAATATCTGTAGATGAATTAACGAGATATTTAATATCCCACAAACAAAGATTGAATAGATCAGGTAGCTCATCTCTTGAGAAATCCTTCAAATCGAAAGTTTCAATTCGCGGTAATGGAGCAAGAGGAAGATCAAGCTTCAATAGAGGTAGAGGAAGATATTCTAAAGAGAATATGGAAAAGCAAACACATCTTACGAAGGAGGAAGAACAAATTGAAATTTATACACTGTAAGTGCTAGAGGCCGAGGAAAAAACCAAAAAGCACACTTATGGTTAGAGGTTGAAAAGAAGCAATGTTCAATGCAATTATTGTAAAAGGTATGGACACCATTGATCCAAAGGATCCTCACAGAGAAACACCGATCTAAGATCTTCTCATAATAAGTTGTAGTCATTTTTAAAGCGTGGAGAAAAATTATATGATTCCGTCGATATCTTGTTTGCAGGAAACGGAGCTCGTTTGCAAAAGTTATAGCCCGCTGAAATTTTTGGGCAACTGCAAAATTTGGAGTTTTGTGCAGGTTGGACATGTGCACACTTGCCAAGTGTTTCAATCATATTGCGACATGTGGACAATTTTTGTGATGGACTAAAAGTGGTTTTTGGAACACCGGTCTTGGACACTCGTTCGTGGACAAATGGACCCCGCTATTTACTGGCTGGGGGCCCTCAGCCAGGTTCGACACACTTGATTATGGAGGGGTGTCTTGGCCTCCTTCTCATATTATCATTATACCAACTTGTGTATATATATGCCTCTGATTGCATTTTTGCTATGCATGTGGGACTAATTGATAAGTGCATATTAAACCAAAGACCAATTCCATATTCCACGCATTTAATTTAAACCTCCACAATCATTATTAAACAAGGCACCTAAAACTATGTCAATGCATATCCATGCGCAACACTTATCCATCCACCAAGGCGCCCACATCCCAAGCAGCTAAGGTGGCTCAAAAGCCAATACAAAAGTGCCCCCTTTGCATTATTAAATGTCTCCCTTCATTCACGCACCCACAATGTGGGATAAACCTCTTGAAATCCGCATAAGGAGAAGGAAGTGGAGATATGGGGGGGATTTGAACCGTGGTCTCCATGGTAAAATATAAGAGCTTTGACCACCATACCACTTCTTGGGAAACATTATATAAGGAGTGTTATTGTATTTGAAGAGATATTCGGGTCTGTGCAAAATATTGAAATGCTCATAACTTGAGCTAGGAGTGGAATTTTGAGGAGAAGTAAAAAGAAACCCCTGTTATTTTTGACAGAGGAAGACTATGAGAAGGTCATAATTTTGTAGAATTCTTTGTAAATAATTATTTTCAATATTTTAATAGATCAATCCCATTCAACCGGACCCGGAGACGTAGGCCTCAAGTGTCGAACTCCATTATCAATTCTGTGTCAAATTGCTGGTGAATTCTCTTCATTTCTTTAAATATTTACACAATACTTACAGTTTTAATTCTTTTATTAAAAATACAAAAAGGATATAATGCTCAATTTTTACATCAAAAATCAATACAAAGTAAAGAAATGTGTGTGCACAATTGCTAGTTAAATTTGATTTTCAGATCATTGGTATCAGAGCTGGTTTTGACTGATTTTTGGTTCAGATTAACTATTTTTGGATTACAAGTTGTGTGTTGATGTTAACAAGGTCTTGATCTAAGAAGGGTGAAGGAGAGTTAGTTGAAGGAGATCCCAAAATTGGTACCAGACGATCTCGAAGTCCTACAATGATGGATCGAGAGGAAGAAAACTTTTGTCAATCATTCCTACAGATGAAGGAAATGGTGGAAGAAATGTACCAAGATAGACAAAGGGAAAAGGGAACTAGAGAAGGTAAGAAAGAAGAAATCTCTAGTTCGATATTCCAAAAAGAGACTCTTTAAAATCTGATTTTCCTTCATTAAAGTTAGATATCAAGTTTGAATTGCCTATGTATACTTTGGAGAGCTAAATGCAGAGAAGTTGATAACTCGACCAAACAGAGATAGAAGTATATTGTAGGGTTCGAGAGAATTGTTGATGATGAGCAAAGATTCATCTGGAAACTCTTCGGATGGGTGGCACAACACTCATTTGGTGGGAGAAGGAAGTGGAAGAAACCAAAGGTATAGAAATCACTTCTTGGTCTGAATTTGTTTCAAATCTTAGGCAATAATTTTATCCTCTTGGTTATAAGCAACAAGATATGATGGATTGGAAAACATTAAGACAAACTAAGGGACAAAGTGTTCAAGAATACACACAAGAATTTAGGAAAAGGGCTCTAATTCTGGGAATTTCCCTAAACATAGAAGAAACACTGCTCAAATATATTGGTGGATTGCATAGTTATCTAAGGCATATGATACTTGTTTTAGGTCCTACTAATCTTGATGCAGTATGTGTTCAAGCAACCCATTTGGAAGCACGAGGGAAAATGAAAAGGAGTCCTCTTTCTCTTCTTTTAATCAAAAGAACAAGCAATCTGAAGGAAAAGGTTCGAAAGAACAAGGAAAAGGAAAGGGTAAGCATAAAACAAACTCTATTGTTAAGAAGGAAGATGAAAAACCATTTTGTAATCATTGTAAAAAAACCATGATGAGTCTAAATGTTGGAAATTACATCTCGAAAAGAAGCCTAAATGGATGGTTAAGAAAGGAAAAGAAAAGAAAACAAACACTGTAGTGCATGATCTTGGTTCTGATTTAGGTGATGAAACCAAAATCACAGCTATGAGTTTTCAAGGCAAATCAACTCTTTCAATTTCCAACAATAGCACTACAAATGTTGCATCTTCTTCTAGTAAACAAACTATACCTGATGATAAGAAAAGGAATGAGCTTTTCCACATTAGAGTAATTTCAAAGCATACGAAAATTGATACTCTTTTTGACAGTGGATCTCAAGCTAATCTAATTTCTGAGGAAGTTGTTAAGAAACTAGGACTCAAAACTAAACGACATCCTAAGCCTTATCCTTTGGGCTAGGTTTGTGATGATGCAAAACTACAGTAACTAAAATTTGTACTTTTAGATTTGCCATTACAGCATGTTTATAGATGAGGTTGAATTGATGTAGTTACTTTGGATATTTGTTGGGTGGTTTTGGGAAGTCCTTATTTGTATGATCGTAAAGCAATCTTCTATAGGGAAGAAAATAAATATTTGCTTGTAAAGGATGGAATTGAGTTTATTGTTAGAGCTCACCGTGAAAAGAATAATCTATCCTTGGTAACAATAGGTCAAATGAAAAGGCTTGTAAACTCAAGCAAAATTTTTGTGCTCATGGTGGTCAAAGCCAAAGAAAAATAACATGAGATGGCTTTTGAGACTTGCGATTTGAAACATAAGGATGAATTGGTAAAAATTGTTTCTCATTTTGATGATGTTTTTCAGGATCCACAAGGTCTACCTCCCAAAAGAGGGGTTTAACACAAGATACAGTTGCTTTAGGATGCATCTCTTCCCAATATCAGAATGTACAGGTTGTCAGTAGTAGAGAATGAGGAAATCAAGAGACATGTAATGGAACTTTTGGCACAAGGTATAATTCATCCAAGTACATCCCGATGTGGTTCGCCAATTATATTGGTTCCTAAGAAGGATGGCACTTGGCGAATGTGTGTTGATTTCGTGCTTTAAACAAGATTACTATAAATAATCGTTACCCTCTTCCTAGAATAGATGATTTACTGGATCAATTAAAGAATGCAATTTATTTCACTAAGTTAGACTTAAGAAGTGGTTATCACCAACTAAGAATTGCAAAAGGTGATGTGTGGAAAACTACTTTTAAAATGAAACAGGGATTGTTTGAATGGTTAGTGATGCCTTTTGGTTTGTGCAATGCACCAAAAACATTCATGAGAGTTATGAATGAAATATTTAGACCATTCATTGATAATTTCGTTGTTGTCTACTTAGATGATATTCTTATTTTTAGTAAGTCATGGGATGAACATGTTAAACACATCCTTAGAAAAGTCTTAAGATGCACTGTGAAGGAAAGAGAAATTGTATTTGAAGATGTCAAAATGTGAATTTGGAAAAACATCTTTAATGTGACGGAAGTTAGAAGTTTTCTAGGTGTAGTTCAAGATCGAGAAAAATTTATTACTAACTTCTCATATATTGCATCTCCTTTGCATGCTTTGACAAGTATTAAACAAGTCTTTCAAAGTGGGGAGGAAAACAACAAAAAGCCTTTAATACACTTGAAAGAGAAAATAAGTACCACTCCGATCTTGGCACTTCCGGATTTACAACATTCATTTGAGATTGAGATAGATGCTAGCGACTACGCAATGGGGGTAGTTTTGATGCGAAACAAACAACCAAAGTGTGTTACCATTCAGAAACCTTTACAAGTGCAGTAAGAAACTATCCAACTTATGATAAAGAGTTGTATGCTTTGGTTCAAAGTGTTAAAAAGTGGAAGCATTATTTAATGGGAAAAGAAACAATTATACATACTGACCATCAACCGTTTCAATACTTATAAACACAAACCAAATTGCAACAGTCTAGATATTTCAGTGGATGGGATTTTTGCAACAATTTCATCTTGTAATCGTGTATAAAAAGGTATTCAAAACAAGGTTGCCGACATGTTATCTAGACCACCAAAGTGGTAGTAGCATCTATTATTTTGCAAAGATAGTTCTTTGGCTCATGTTAGTTAGAAGGAACAATATGTAAATGATGTTGATTTTAGAGAAGTGTATGAGGATCTAGTAAGTGGGAAACAAGTAGGAGAAAAAGATTATCATTTGCATGAAGGATTGTTATATCATTCTAGAAAACTTTGTAGTCCAGAAAATGAGTATGTGCATATGATTAGGGAAGCACATACTTCTCTTATTTCAGGGCATTTTGGTATTAGTAAGACAGTTGCACATTTACAGAAATATTTTTATTGGCCTAGAATGCATGAACATGTAAACAAGTATATTAAGGGATGTGTTCTTTGTGCCACAAGCAAGCCAAGTAACAGAAATTAGGACTTTACACTCCTCTTCCTATTCCAAAAAGGCCTTGGGAAAGTGTTTCCATGGACTTTGTAGGAGGCTTGCCCATGACACGGAAGAAACATGATTACTTATATGTGGTAGTGGACAGATTTAGCAAAATGTGTGTGTTGGTTCCATGTACTAAACAAATAACTGGTGAAGGAACTACACATTTGTTTTTCAGGTTTGTTTGGGTTCATTTTGGTTTACCTACTTCAATTATATCTGATCGGGATTCTAGATTTCTTGGGGAATTTTGGTCAACATTGTGGGGGTTAATGGACACAAAACTGAAAAAGAGCACTACTTTTCATCCACAGACTGATGGTCAAACAGAGGTTGTAAACCGCACAGTGGTACAATTACTTAGGGGCTATAGTAGCAAACATCCTAAATTGTGGGATGAACATCTTTATTATGTGCAACATGCTTATAATCGTGCCTTACATTCTTCTACTTTGAAGTCTCCATTTGAGACTTGTTATGGATATCTACCTAATTCTCCATTAGATATATATTATGGACATGAAACTGTTGTTAATGGTGCAAGTGATTCTGACAAGGCTAAAATATTTGTGCAGAGAATACAATAGGTTCATCAGTATGTCCGTGAAAAATTGGAGAAAAGTCAGGCCAAGTACAAAGTTAGGCATGATAAACATAGAATTGATCACAAGTTCAAAGTTGGTGATTCAGTTTGGCTTCACATCAGCAAGGAAAGACTGACATGTGAAGGTAAAAAATTGAAACCTATACAGTATGGTTCGTTCCAAATATTGGAAAAAATTGGTAACAACACTTTCCGGTTGGATTTACCTCCATATATGCAAATCTACTCAGTTGTAAATGTTGAGAATTTAAGATTGTATGAACCGCCTATGATTGTTGATCATGATGATTCTAACATAATGCCTTCCATTGATGATTTTGCTCCTGAGTATCTTGATGAGTTGCAGGAAGACATCATTTTGGACAGAAAGTAATAACTTTGTGAAGGGGTGATATTGAGTATCTTCGTGTTGGGTTCAAAGGCATGCATCCAAACAAGGCTAAATGGATGGAAACCGGAAAGGTGAGGGAGAAATACCCTCACCTATTCACCAATTAAGTTGACTTTTGGGGTCCAAAAGTTTCTCAGTGGGGAGGAATGATCCAGAGGATCCTCATAGAGAAACACCGATCTAAGATCTTCTCGAATAAGTTGCAGTCATTTTTAAATCGTGGAGAAAAATTATATGATTTCGTCAATATCTTGTTTACAGGAAACGAAGCTCGTTTGGAAAAGTTATAGCCCGCTGAAATTTTCGGGCAACTGGTAAAATTTGGAGTTTTGTGCAAGTTGGACGTGTGCATGCTTGCCAAGTGTTTCAATCATATTGCGACACGTAGACAATTTGTGTGATAGAATAAAAGTGGTTTTTAGAACACCGGTCTTGACACTCGTTCGTGGGACAAATGGGCCCCGCTATTTATCGGTTGGGCCTCACCAGTTCGACACACTTGATTATGGAGGGGTGTCTTGGCCTCCTTCTCATATTATCATTATACCAACTTGTGTATATATATGCCTCTGATTGCATTTTTGCTATGCATGTGGGACTAATTGATAAGTGCATATTAAACCAAAGACCAATTCCATATTCCACGCATTTTAACCAATTCCATATTCCACACATTTAATTTAAACCTCCACAATCATTATTAAACAAGGCACCTAAAACTATGTCAATGCATATCCATGTGCAACACTTATCCATCCACCAAGGCGCCCACATCCCAAGCGGCTAAGGTGGCTCAAAAGCCAATACAAAAGTGCCCCCTTTGCATTATTAAATGCCTCCCTTCATTCACGCACCCACAATGTGGGATAAACCTCTTGAAATCCGCATAAGGAGAAGGAAGTGGAGATATGGGGGGGATTTGAACCATGGTCTCCATGGTAAAAGATAAGAGCTTTGACCACCGCGCCACTTCTTGGGAAACATTATATAAGGAGTGTTATTGTATTTGAAGTGATATTTGGGTCTGTGCAAAATATTGAAATGCTCATAACTTGAGCTAGGAGTGGAATTTTGAGGAGAAGTAAAAGCAAACCCTGTTATTTTTGACAGAGGAAGACTGTGAGAAGGTCATAATTTTGTAGAATTCTTTATAAATAATTATTTTCAATAATTTAATAGATCAGTCCCATTCAACTAGACCTGAGACGTAGGCCTCAAGTGTCAAACTCCATTATCAATTCCTGTGTCAAATTGTTGGTGAATTCTCTTCATTTCTTTAAATATTTGCACAATACTTATAGTTTTAATTCTTCTATTAAAAATACAAAAGGATATAATGCTCAATTTTTACATCGAAAATCAATACAAAGCAAAGAAATGTGTGTGCACAATTGCTAGTTAAATTTTATTTTCAGATCAACCATGCCAATGAATGTAGGAAGAAAAAGTTTGATATGAGTAAATAGAATACAAATTTTTCTAAATAAAATCAGTCTAAAAGTTATAACAATGGTTCAATGTTCATTACATGTAATGTTGCTCAAGAAAGTGCAAAGGATATTTGGTTTCTAGATAGTGGATGTAGTAATCACATGACTGGATGTAAGGAAATGTTTGCAAACATAGATGAGTTAGTTACATCTGAAGTTAAGTTAGGAAATGATAATAAAGTTGCAGTTATGGGAAAAGGAATAATAAATATTGAAACTAAGAAAGGTGAGAACAAACACATTCCAGATGTGTATTATGTTCCTAGTTTGAAACATAATCTAATGAGTATTGGGAAGTTAGTCTTTGAAGGGATATAAAGTCTATTTTGAAGATGATGCATGTGTAATATTGGATAAAAATCCAAGCAACAAATTGATTGCAAAGGTTGAGATGACACGAAACAAAATGTTTCCATTAAGAATCCAACATGATTTTTCATCTACATAGATTTCTTCAATATCATTTAAAATTTCTCTAAAAGATCATACTTGGTTGTGGCATTTGAGATTTGGATACTTAAGTTTTAGTGGTTTAGATTTACTGCAAAAGAAGCATATGGTGAAGGGTTTGCCTTTGATAGAGCAACTAAACAAGCCTTGTGAAAGTTATATTCTAAGGAAGCAACATAGAGAAAATTTTCCTATTGGAAAGTCATATAGAGCTAGATCTCTTCTTGATATTTTCCATTCAAATCTATGTGGACCTATGCAAACACCATCAATTGGAGGAAACATGTATTTTCTGAATTTTATAGATGATTTGAGTAGAAAAACTTGGGTTTATTTATTGAAACATAAGTCAGAAGTCTTTAGTGTGTTCAAAGAGTTTAAGGCCATGGTTGAAAAGTAGAGTGGTTACTATATAAAGGTGTTAAGATCAGATAGAGGAGGAGAGTATGTTTCAAATGAGTTCCTAATTTTTACAAATTTCATGGGATTAAGAAGAAATTTACGACAAGGTATACACCTCAACAGAATGGTGTGGCAAAATGAAAGAATAGAATAATTATAGAAATGGATAGAAGTATGTTTAAAGCTAAAAATTTACCAAATGAGTACTGGGTTGAAGCAGTATCTTATGCGGTTTACATCTTGAACCAATGTCCAACAAAAATTGTGAAGGACAAAGTTCCTCAAGAAGCATGGAGTGGAAAGAAACACAGTGTCTCACATTTAAGATTTTTTAGATGTGTATCTTATGCTCATATTCCAAATGAGAGGAGGAAGAAATTGGATGATAAAGGAGAAAGATATATTTTTGTAGGTTACAGTGAGCAATCAAAATCCTATAAATTGTATAACCCCATCACAAAGAATTATATTATTAGTAGAGATGTTGAGTTCATTGAAGAAAAAACATGGGATGGAAGTATTGATAAGTTAACAACTATCACTACAGAATAACTCATCATGAGAATGAGTTTGATGAAAAGAGCACACAAAATGTTCATCTAGCACCTCAAGGGATCGGTGTAGTGACATCTTCTTCAAATAGCACTCCAATTTCAAAAAGCATCACAAGAGGTATCTCAAGTGGATTTTCATCCCCTCCAACAAATTTACATCCTCATGAAGCATCAGGGCATGAAGGTAATTATTCACATTCAAATTTTCATAGCAGTGACATATCAGATCCAACATTGGCAACACAAAGGTCTCACTTCAAGGACACCCCAGGGAAGACAAGAATCTTAAGGGAGATTTATGAACAAACTCAAGGTGATGAGAATGTTGATTTATATTCTGATTTTGAATTATTTTCTCATGATGATCCTATATATTTTGAAGATGCATTTGAAAATGAAAAATGGGTAAAATCTATGGATGAAGAAATTGATTCTATTGAAAAGAATCATACATGGGATCTTGTGAGCCTTCCAGAAGGAAAGAGTGTAATTGGTGTAAAGTGGGTCTACAAGACAAAATTCAATGCAGATAGAAATATGGAAAAACATAAAGCCAGGATAGTTGTAAAGGGTTTCTCACAACAACCTGAAACTGATTACAATGAGACTTTTTCTCCAGTAGCTCGACTAGACACTGTCAAAATTGCTTTAGCAATAACAACTAATTTTTTTTAGAAAGTCTATCAAATGGATGTCAAGTATGCATTTTTAAATGGCATACTAGGAGAAGAAGTTTATGTTTTGCAACCACCTAGATATGAAATTTTAGGTCAAGAACAAAAGGTCTACATATTGAAGAAAGCCTTGTATGGTCTGAAACAAGCTCCGAGAGCTTGGTATAGCAGAATTGATTCATATTTTCTGAAAAATGGATTTAGCAAAAGTAATACTGAGCCAACATTGTACATCAAGATGAATGATCAAGAACAAGTTCTAAGTGTATGTTTATATGTTGATGATATAATATTCACAAGAGATTTATTAATTAACTTGTTTAAGACAATAATGAAGAAAGAATTTGAAATGGCGATTTGGGTCTAACGAAGTATTTTCTTGACATAGAAGTCAATCAAAATATTCCAAAGGCTATTTTGAAAAGGTTTCATTTGATGAATTTCTAGCCATGTATCAACATCGGTTTCCATGGGATTGAAGCTAAGTAAAGATGATAAAGGATGCAATATTGATCCAACTATGTACAAAAGACTTGTTGGTAGCCTGATGTATTTGATAACTATAAGGCCTGATATCATGTATGGTGTAAGTCTTATTTCTAGGTTTATGGAATCCCCAAAGGATTCTCATTGGCAAGATGGAAAAATAAATTTAAGATATGTTAATGGAAGAAAAACTTTTGGCATTTATATACAGCTTCTGATATCTTCAAGTTAGTTGGTTACAGAGACAAAGACTGTGCAAGAAGCATAGATGAAAAAAGAGTACATCTGATTATGTTTTCCATTTTTGTTCAAGCGTAGTTTCATGGGATTTTAAGAAGCAACCTATTGTCACTCTCTCTTCGGTAGAAGCAGAATACATGACAGAACAACAACATCATGTCAAGCAATATGGATGAGAAGAGTATTATCATATCTAAAGCAAGAACAAGAAGCAACGAAGATATTTTTGATAACAACTCAGCTATTGCATTGTCAAAGAATCATGTTTTTCATAAAAGGAGCAAGCATATTGATACTAGGTATCATTTTATTAGAGAACTAGTCAACAATGGAGAAATATTTTTGGAGTTTTGCGGGTCTGAAGACCAATATGTTAATATCTTCACCAAGCCATTACCAAAGGATACATTTGAGCATTTGAGAGATTTCTTAGGCATCATAGGTCTATATTGCTCCAACAATACATGAAGAATCAAGATTAGGGGGAGTGTTGGAAATATCTAATCTTGATAGATAAGTTCCAACTTTATGGAATTCAACTTTATGTAAAAGATATTCACATTTATTATGAATATTAACTCCAAAATATCAAAAGATATTGTATAGAATATGTAGAAAATATCAAGAGATATTATATAGAATATCTAGAAATATCTGGAAATATTCAAAAGATCTAAAATGTTTAATATAAGATATTAGGGTTAATGGTGTTAGTAGTAGTAAATACAAGAAGGAATTCAGAAAAGAGATGGTGTTTTCCCTCTACCCTAACTGTAGTAAAGCAACGCTGATGCGACGAATGGTCTATTCTAATTGATACTTGCTTGAACCTAGATTTTCATGTGTCTTATGACGTGGGTTTCCTGTCAAGCGTTGAGGGTGTTGCGAGGCTATGTGGCTCCCCTTTACTGGCTTATGTTTAGACTGTGCGTGTGGAGCTCACCGTTGACCGTTGCCCCTTCCCACCCGGTGTTGTCCCTGACCATGCGGGTGCTCAGCCGATTGATGACTACTCAGAGGTATTTCAAGTTCGGTCAAAACTATCACTGGTATTACCCTCTACCTCCAAACCCATCGATTTGCTTCTGGGTTGGACCTGCAATGTATTATCTCTCATAAACTAGGTTTTCATCTGGGTTCCTTTGGTCTCTCTTTTGTAGGAAAAAATATTTCGATGAATGCCCTCTTGTCTCCTACGGGATTTCCCAGGATTCCATGATCTCTATGATGGGATTCTTAAAGGGGGGTGCTAGAGCTCATAACACTTCAACCTTCAAGGAAGCTCTGTTCAAGAATGCTGCTTCCACCTCTGCTACCCCCAGCCTCCCCCCCAACCTATCTTGTTGAGCAAGTGCTGACTCTCCTTCACTGGAAATCACAGAGTTCTGATTCCCTGACACTCAAAAATAATCTAGAAAAAAATCCCTCATCTGCAAATTTAATGGTGTTTGGCCTTCGACTAATGCACTTATCCAATGGGTTCACTCCAATTGGACTAAAAATTGTGACCATTTTTTCTGTGCAAGAGGCTTCTTCATCATTTTGTTCTTTGCTCAGGAGGATTATCAGAGGGCCTTGAATGAGGGACCGTGGTTTTGGGGTTCGGCTGGTTTGTTTTCCACCCCTTGGTTCCCTCACTTTGACCCATGCTCCTATTCCATTTCATGAGTTCCTGTTTGGGTGAGGCTACCCAACCTTCCTCTCCATTTCTACCTTGTTGCGGAGGAGATTGGAAATTGTTTAGGAAAATTTATAAAACAGATGTTACGAGATTTCATAGTGGGTTACTCACTTTTGTCAGAATATGTGTTGAGGTTGATCTTAGCAAAGGACTTCCGGACAAGATGACCCTCAAGATGGGTGATATCTCTCATGTTCAACCTCTTGACTATGAAAATACGGCTTTCAGATGTAGAAATTGCAGGACGTCGGGTCATCTTCAGTCTTCCTGTCCTCATAAGAAAGTTCACCCTGCCAGGAAAAATCCTTCTAAGTACTGGAGCCCCCTAACCTCGATGAGGACTCAGATTCGGATGTGGAGATTCAAGAAACTAAGAGTGTTGACACACTAGTTGAGGCCCAACCTACATCAGCATATAAGGATGTTACGTTGGGCCAACAAGTAGAGTCTTGCCCAATCGGGGGACAGATCCAACCTGGGAATCAAAGACCCCATGAATCTGATCATTCTGATTCGGATAAAGAAGGCCCCTTCTCCCTGAATCAGGAACAACAGATGGATAACCCTATGATTTTGGCCATTTCCGAGTGCCCGCTCGAGAGGAACATTTAGCGGAAAATTGGTAGTTGGTGCACTCGAAGAAGGGAAAGAAGGGTAGGCTCTGATTCTTTATCCTTTGTTCCCTCTTCCCCTTCTTCTACTTTTCTTGTGGTTACCATTTGGTGGTCTCCACTTCTTCATCTGGCAGCTTTGTTTTGTTGTATCTCCTCTTCTCATCTTTGTGGAACCTTCTTGCTGCCTTTAGAGGTTGCTGAAGTTGTTCTTCCTTCTTTTTCTTCTTCGACTTGCTCACGCTAACTCGTATTTTTGGCAGCTTCCTCTCTTCTGGATGTGATTTCTTCTGTTTTCTCCCTGGTGTTGTATGGGAATTCTCTTCCTCCTTTTCTCTCCCCCCTTATTCTTTGTACAAGGTTGTGGGCCCTTTCAAAACCCTCACTTTACCCTTATCCAAAAAAAAAAAAAAAAGATATTATGTGATATTTTCTTAGCTAGAAGGTTGGAAAACTTCTATAAATAAGAGGTTTCACTTTGTAATTCAATAAGCAAGGAAAGAAAGAGAAAGGCACCAAAGTTCTATGGAGTATTTTTAATACAAAGTTTGTTTTGTTATTTCTCTTATGAGTTTGTGTGTTTATAATATTGTTTCTATTTGTATTATCTTAGCGCACACCCTCTAGGTTAGGAGTTAGATATAATTCCTGCAACATTTCTATTCTCGGTACATTTTTGTTACTAAAAATAAATCCTTCCATTACTATTGTTTTTTAAATAGCTTTTTCATTATATGCACCGATAGATTATCCCAAAAAAAAACCATATGTATGAGTCCCAATTGGAATGTTTCTTAATGCATGAATGACATTAAATTGAGGAACAATTTATGGACAATGCAAATTTGAACAACAATCATATCAAATTGATACAATTAATTGTATTACCATTACAAAATAATGCTCATGCAACCAACTTGACCTTGTTAAGCTCACACATTTGACACTCCACCGTAAAATTCACATCGCTTTGAATTTTCAGTTTCACAACATTTCATCATTGAATATTTGTAAGTCCTTAACAAGTATATATGTTTGCATTTTTGTCAAATAAAAATAAGAAATTAATTATGATTTTAAATAATTAATATATCATTTATCAAGGCCATTTATTTTAACTACTATGATGGAGATCAAATTCAAGTAGACATGATTAATATTTTCATTAATCGGATGAGTTGAGCATCATATAATTATAATGAATAACAAGGTTATAAAAACAAGAAGTTCATAATCTCTTATGGAATTGCAATTAAAGGAAACTTTTAGTAGATCATACAAATTCCTATGTTGGTGATAAATACATTGATGTCCTCAAAATAGTTTTTGACTTCTCTTCTACTAAGACTAATTTGTGATCTACTTGACAAAACAATAGATCTATTAATGTAAATATAGATCTATTATAAGATTTTAGACTAATTTAGGCCTATTAATGTAAACATAGATCTATTATAAGCTCTTAGACTAATTTGCGATCTACTCGACAAAACAAAATCAAAGAAGAGATTAATTTGATGCTTGAGACTATCTATCTCCAAAATAAATGTGATTATTAATATTCTATTCCAAAATATCTAGAAGATGGACCCTTTCTTGAGTAAATAGTAGATGGCTCTTAGTTATTATAACCATTATTTATTGTACTACACTATGTAATGTACTACATAACTAATTGTCTCATGCTTCTAAACTAAAACTTGCATCACAATGAAAAGATGAGCCAAACCTCAAAAGAAAGACACTACTTTTTTACATTCAATTCGAACAGACCATCCGGCTCAATACACATCACTACAGAGCATCCACTCAATACACATTACATGTTATTTCAATTTCATGAGCCCGAGAAATACTTGGTGTTTTCCACAGTTCATGACCACCTCTTTAATACACATCATACTATGGAATCCATATAAACAACAACACAAGTTTCTACGACAAACCGCACTACCTATCGTGGATCCAAACAATTTAAATAGCCCATTGTTAAGTATTTAGATTGAAAATTGGCCAATATTTCTTCAAAAACTAATAATTTATAGATTTTATTAAAACTCCACAACATTTTAAAATCCATTTCAAATATAAATCAACAACAAATATTAAAGAGTAAAGTCATCCCAATCACCATACAAATTCTAAATTTGACATACTCCCAACACCCCTAACAGCGTAGAATTTCTCCTCCATGAGCAACCACTAGTTGTAGAAACATCAACATCGTGTAATATGAACAAGATAAGAGGCATTTTAACACATGCAACCATATGTTTGAAATGGAGCAGATAAGATGCTAGAAAATTCCACTTTGGACACAATGATTTCGGATGAAGTAAAGTCAATATCCAAATTGTTTCAAGGACAAAAGAAGAGATGGATGATTCCACAAATGAAATGTTTTTCTTTAAATCATCTCGGTCTTCAAATGTTGATCCCGATGAACAATTAGTAAGCCCTTGTTTTGTTGATGAAGTAGGTGCATTTTGCTAATGTCAACATTGGGATTTAAGCATCCCTCAAGGAAACGATTGAATTGCTCACAATAGTAAATAGACTAGTATATTTATCTTTGATAAATCTATGTAATGGATGCGGAGAGATGTCAATGTGGAGGTGCCAATTTTACTTATGTCACAAATTAAATATAGTTTCTAATGATACCTTTTGGCATATTTTATATAGATTTAACTAAAATAGGTATATTAGTTGATATTCTCTTTAAAATTCAATATCGAATCACTAGTAAAAGTATTTAAAAATATTATGTAAATATTTTAATAATAATAAAATAAATATTTAGAAGTGTATTCATGTAAAGATTAGAAAGCTTAAGAAATGAAACTAGAACACTTAAGAAGTTTCAAAGCTTAGCTAACCTAACAAGAATCATCAAGATAAGAGCTTAAAGAGAGCTACTTCTTTAACAATGCATATAACTTTGAAAAAACATCAAAACTAACATGTCTAAGTTACTCTCTACTCTTTGAATGCTAATAAAACATGAACCTATGAAGATCCTAGCAATCAAATGTGATTGTTTGATATGGTTCTCAAGCTACAAGGCCATATGGTTCTCTCCATATTACTCAAAGCTTGGTTTAATGGATGAAATGGTGAAGATAATAGCTCAATACAAATGAAGAAATGCTCAAATCCTAATTGCCTATAGTTTATGCTAGAGGAGGAGAAGTGTTCTTAGAAATGATGAGGAGGAGGGTTCTATTTATAGTTTTCCAATTCCAAGAATGGAATGATTTTGGTGCATGTGGGACAAAAGGTAAGTCCAAAAGCACTTTTAGCAAGTCAAAGCAAGATTTGACTAGGTTTAGAGGCTAATTAATCTTTTAGGATTAATTAGGGATCCTAAGTAGGCTTAGGTAGCTTTTTGGGAGCATCTGGAGGAGGTTTTGATAGATTTTGGAAGTGTTGGAAGCGGAGTTAGCTAATAAGAATATTTATTAGTCAACTGCAAGATAAGAAGGCTTAATCAACATATATTGGTCAATTAAGAGGAATTGAAGGGAAAACAAGCCTAATTGACAAAGTGTCATAAATTTGCAGGGAGTAGAACAATTAGTGCAATGTTAGGTAATAAGATTGCTTTAATAAAATTGTAGGTGTCTACATTTTCCCCTCTTTGGGGTGGCGATCGAAAAGATGAAGGAAATAGATAGAAAAATAAGAAAGGGGAGAAAATGCCCCAAGTAAAAGGGCGAAATAATGTAAAGAGAAGAAAGGAAGCCATATTAATCTCATTGATACTTGAGTACTAAGTACCCATGAAATCTAATTCTCTATCTTTCATTGGCGTTGTTCATCTTCCACGTCATACTAAATAACCAAGTTGACAGAGGAGCTTCCCGCTTGAAGGCGAGATACCAAACATTTTTAGATTTATATTGAGAATAGTGTGCATAGACCGTAGTAGAGGAAGAATAGTGAAACTAAGTGCGAGAGAAGAAAGGAAGCCATATTAATCTCGTTGATATTGATTACTAATTACCCATGAAATATAATTCTCTATCTTTCATTGGTGTTGCTCATCTTCCACGTCATATTGAATAACCGAGTTGACAGGGGAGTTTCCCGCTTGAACAATGAGACATCAAACATTTTAGATTTATATTGAGAACAATGTGCGTAGACCGTAGAGGAAGAATGGTGAAACCGAAAGCGAGGGAGAGAAAAAAAAATTAACATGGGGAAGGGGGATTGAGCTAAAATCCATCCAAAGGCCTTGTAAACAACTTACTTTTCATCATATTGCTAGTGATCTTCATCATTGGTCCTTATTAAAAATGTAAGCATACGATAGAAGTGTAAAATGACATGAAAAATCCATAAGTACAAACAAATGTCCATTGCTAAAATACCAACTCCATGCAACATATAAAATGCAATGCAATATGAGAAAGTAAACAAGCCAACTTAACAAGGAAACAAGTACAAACACACATACTTAAACCAACAATGTCTAAGATAGTTGCACAAATGTTTTGTTATTGAGTTGTAGTTCCCAAATGTTCATGTATGACAACAAGGGTTAAAAGCGGTGCCCCAAGAAAATATGTATGCGAGGGGAAATATGGTGGACACATGGGTCTAATGAAAAAGCATTCATGCACTATGAAACCATACCAGTGCAACTCGTTGTGCCCCAGAGTACAAACGTAGCAAGCAAACCAACTTTGTTAATGAGGTAGATTCAAATGATCCACGAGTCATTTTACATACACAAGAAAAAACAACGAAATATATGATTTGAATACAATGCATTGACATAGATTTTAGCTATGTACCAACATTTTACCAATTTTTGCAAATTTTTGATTTTTTTACGATTTTTTTGGATTTTTAATAATTTTTGAATTTTTTGAAAATATTGATTTTTTATTGTTTAGTGATTTTTGATTTTTTATAAGAAGTTTGGATGAGGGAAGATCTCTTGAAAGCAAGAAAAATTCCCCAGGAGAAGAAATAGGTGCCAGGTAGCAAAAATATGCCCTAGCAGGACGAAAATGGGTCAAAAATAATTATTTAATAAAAATAATCATCACGATGGGTAATAGAGGAAGTTAGAATGATCATGGTGGTTAAATCATGTATTTCAGCCATCACAAGGGTGGGAATGCATCGGCGATGCATCGATAAAAATGATCATATATACCCCTCCCTGGGGGTAAAATCATCACGAGTAATTCATTTGTTACGGAGCTCTTGTTGTTTTACTATTCACTTTTGCTCTGACCCTAAGGAGAGATGGCACGACTTCGAGAGGCTTATGAGGTGAGTAGATACAGTCCGTGAGTACGTGGGATGCAAGGCGATGGACCCTACGTGAGTACCCTATCCATCTTTTAATTTTATCACATTTAAGTGCATTTATTAGGGTAGAAAAGGGGGCGGTAACACATGTGCGCGTCTTAAGGGTGTGCATATGTTATCGGGCATGTGTATGCACTGGGGTGACATGCATACATACGCATATATGTCGAAAATGTGTATGCGCATAAGTACATATGTCAAAAGGGGCATGCAAGCATCCGGGAGGTTAGGGAAAATGTGCATGGACGCATGCGCAAAAAGGGATGTGCATGCATCATTGGGGGAATGTATGTGTCGGGAAGAATGGGGTTAATATGGTTGTGCATGCACTTGCGAGGATGAGTCTGCATGCATCAAAAGGTAGGCGCATGTGTCATTGAGCGCACATATGCAAGGGTGTGCAGTGTCGTGGCATGTGTCATGAAGACATGTTTTTGAACACTTAGAAGAAAAAGGGGAAGTTTTTTGGAGGAATGTAGAAGAACTTTGGAAATGTCATAAGAACATAGGAAATGTTAGAAGAACATAACAATGAATAAGTTAAGTGTTAGTTGATGTTAGATAGAAGAAAGTATAATAAATGTAATGTGTGATTTTGCAAAGGCGGCTACCTATGTTGTAGGTGCGGGAGCGACATGGCTGATTAGCCAACTTTGAGGCAACCTCTTGCGATGCGAAAGGAAGTATTTTAACATTACTTTATACATGACAGGCTTAGTTACGTGGTGCAGATGCCACAGATCACCATAGATCACAACCTCATTATAACCTTAGCTAAGAGGTAACACAACGAGAGCCAGTGCTTCCGGCTCCCGACTAGTGAGATGACGATCACCCTTGAGGATGTGTGGAGGATCTTACGAGTGCCTATCATAGGGAGTTTGATTGAGTATGAGACCGATGCAGCGCAACTCACAAACAATTTGGTGGAGATCTTTGGCATAGATGAGATACCTCGACGAGGTATGACAATACATATGCATCAGTGTTTCGTGGATCCGAGGTTACATCACGTGTCGGTTTACCTTATGGAACTTGTCAGTGGAATTCTTCTTGTTGACAAGAAAGGAACATCATTTCCTTCGGGGTTGGTTATCGTGATTTGAAGTGTCTTTGAGAGGATACCGCTACTATTGGGGACAATGTATACTAGTGCATCTATACTTGGGATCTACATTTGATTACCTATTACCGTCAGAAGATGGTGGGTCCAACGACACTTCTACATATATGGGCTTGGGACCATATAGCTATTGGTCACTCTGTAGGAGCGTTACGTTCTCAAGTTGTGGATGAGCCTTCGCATTTAGTTGAGCTCCCATTAGTGATGATGTACGTGGCCATATGGGGGATACTTATTTTTATCACCGTGCTTTGGATGACCTTCAATTGTGGATTATTGTTTGGAGGCCCTATAGACATTATCAATGGCCAAAGGATGTAGTTGAGCTTATTCTTGTTATGGTTGAGCACTTTATGATTGGCAATATTGGATATATCGGGGAGTACTACAGATTGAATGAGTACAATGGCGCTTTAGCGCAAAGACAAGATGTTCCCGAGGGCCTGAGATGTGGTACATGCATCGTGTTAGGGATACTTTTGAAATTGTCCCTTTGATTCGACTACAACAAGCTAGAGATAGCTTCAATCATATGGTTCCGTAGGTATGGGATTCTTTACGACAAATCATGGATCCAGGCACTATAGTGGCCTATGTTGCATGGTATGCTACAATTCTTCCTAGGTGGCTCACTATCCCACAGGCTACATGGGATGCAAGAGTGTAGCCACCACTAGAGCAGCCACCCCGTAGATGGAGAGGATGTCTTAGGGCCCAACAGAGTAACAAGAGTGAGGATGAAAGTGATGATGACGATGGATTGGATAGAGATGGGGGTGGCTAGGATAGGGCCATGGGTAGTCATAGGGACAAAGAGTACCTAGATAGATTCCCGCATAGCCACAAGTGTACACATAGATTCTCAGAAATTGGCATACATGAGGGCATACATGTGCCCTTACGGTAGGTTGGTGTACGGGGACCATTACGTAGAGGTTGGTCTACAAGGACCATTATACTAGGTGCATATCCATTTCCACATGTCATTGTCTCCTCCTCATGTGGTGAGTCCATTACATAGTCCGCAACACAGCCCCGGAGGTGGAGGAGATGGATGGGGAACTCTAAAACAAAGTCCTAAAGGTGGGGAATGGGAGAAGCCTCCACAAAGCACGGGTGAGCTAGATGCGTGGCGTGAGGAAAAATATAAAAGAGTCATAGCTCTTCACCAAGCCACCTCATAGAGAGATCAAGTTATCACTAAGAAGGATTAGGAATTGGCTGACAGGGCACAACTCCAAAACAAGAAAGAGCAGTTGGAAGCACAGTTGCAGTAGGTTATGATGGAGCAAGATCAGCTCCAGAAAAAAGAAATTAGTTACACACTGCAGGGGGCATAGGTACATGCGGTGATAGTAGAGCGAGATCAGCTCTTATCCGAGTGGACTATAGCACATGACAAGGTGGCTAGAGTTTTAGCAGAGGTAGTATCTTTGCGAAGATAACCGGAGAAGTGGTTATACCTCGAGTACACATGGATTTTGCTATAGATACGGACAAGCCTATTACAGTCTCTATATTATGATTTCATTCCATAGGGATGAGAGAGTGCTGATTTTATCCATTATTCTATGACCAGTCAGCTTTGCGGTCTCATAGAGTAGCATCCCCGATTAGATCAGTAGAGCATCCGTAGGCACAACATGGGCCATAAGTGATAGGATGCCCACTAGTACCTCAAAGGCTAGGTAGCCCCACGAGGGATTGAGTCGACATGACTTTTTATCATATGATGTATTTACATATGTATGTATTTTTTTATGCCCGCCTCAATATGAAGGCACATTTTTCATTGATGAATATGTATTATTTTTGGCTATGCCTCGCTTGAAGGCACATTTTTATCGATGCCCATGATGGCATACTATGTATCCAGATGATTATATACAAAGACACATTATATATGGACATTGATATTTTGATAGACATATATATGATGATGATTATGATTATGGACTTTACTTATGATTTTTATGATTGTATCACATGTTCTTTTGATGTATGTGATAGTTTTTAGATGATATCACATGTTTTGATGAGATACTTCATGTTCTACTTATCACATTTTGTGTATGAGATAACAGTAATAGATGATATCATGTTGTTTTGCATGTGACACTTATGATTATCCACATTTTTATTATGGTCTATGTTTGAGGGGGGACAGAAGGTAGTCCCTCTTGCCCCTCGTGGCGATATTATATGGATGTTAGTTTAGCATACATGTTTGTTTTTCATGTTCATGATGATGTAGCTTAGATTTTATTGATATATGATGTATAGATGTGATGATAGATGGTATATAATAGATGATATGATGACAACAAAATGTACAACAAACACAACTTAATCAAATCTAATTTAACACAACACAACTATATACAAGTATGCAAGATAAAATGAACTCAATGCCTATGTACAATCAGATTAAAGTAATACTTTAAACTAAACAAATGAATCCAATTTAAAGCATACAACATGGAAATATAATGCAATCAAAACTCTACAAACCGAAAACTAAAAGTAAGTAAACAACTACTTTATTTTTGCAGGACAGTTTTGAAATGTTTTCTATTGTTTTCGGTGTCATCCTAAAGACAATTTTCAAGGTTATTGTTCACATTGTTTTTGTAGTTTTGTCCCTAAAAGGTTTTTTAGATTTTTAGGGTTTTCTAACATTTTGAATGTTTTTGTGTTTTCCAAAAGGTTTGTCAAAGCTACATACGAAAAAAGCAAAGAAGTATGGATGCCCCAACAATAAATGAGAATATACAAAGGCGGCAGAATGCCACGCGTGTATGTGTAGGAAAGTGTAGATGTCAAGGTGCCCCAACGTTATGGGAATATACAAAGGCAAATCCTTCACACATATATAAGAATAGATCAACCGGATCAAGGCCACAATGGATAGGATCAAAAGGATCTCAATTTTTAGGAAAACCTAGCCCTAGATTAAAGCAAGACATATGAGACATGCTTGTGAATAACGGATCCTCCCAAGACACTTTCGAAACCAATTTTTACCCAAGGACTTGTCCAATATGCCATAATTACGTGGTTTCACAATTGGACAACCTGTTTTCTTTTTACCTTTTCTTGATTTTTTTGCTCATTTTGTTTTTTCTTTCTTTTCTAAGGAACCTCATACTCAAGCATAGAACCGCTTGAGATGTATTGCATTCATTGGTTCCTTTAATTCCTCATCATCAGAGTGAGCCATTTTTTATGCTCCCAAACCATACTTAAGAACCATGACATATGGTCATGACCATTTGGGTTCAAACTTTCATTTCTTTTCCCAGTCCTTAGTGGTGTTGAATTGATTTTCTTTGAGTACCAAGTCTCCTACCTCAAACTGGCGAGGTATCATCTGCTTTTTGTAGCCTCGCAACACTCGATTCTGATATACCTTTAGGTGATTAAGTTCCCGCACATGTGTTTCTCATCTAGTAGCTCCAACTTTGCTAGTCGAGCCACTCGGTAGTCTTCATCCTTGTCTAGATAGTCCCAAAGAGATATTTTCGGGAAGGAAGCTCAATTTCCAATGGTATAATGGCCTCAGTTCCAAAGACTAGTGAATAGGGGGTAGCACCAGTAGGTGTGTGGATAGAGGTTCTATAATCCCAGAGGGCGGGATGGATTTGTAAGTGCCAATTATAACATGTTTTACTAACCATATTTCCCATGATGTGAACAAGTGTTTTATTAGTGGCCTTGGTTTTTCCATTACCTTGAAGGTAATAGGGAGTGGACCATTTTAAATGGATTTGAAAGAATTGACATAACACTTTGACTATCTTGTTCTTTACCATTATGCTACTGATGGCGGAGGGGATGCCGTAATGGCAGATGAGGTGGTTCATAATGAATTTTGATATTTGCGCACCAGTAACATATGTAAGAGGCACAACCTCTACCCATTTTTTGAAATACTTGGTCGGTTTATGATATGTGTATGGCCATCTGAGGAAGTAGGAGTGAGCTTCCCTATGAGATCTAATCCCCATTTTGAGAATGGCCATGGTGTTGTAATTGGATGCAAAGTTTGTGCAAGTGCATGGATCAAGTTTCCATACTTTTGACAAAGTTCACACTTCTTGACATAGTTATAGCAATATGCTTCCATTGTGGGCCAATAATAACCCACTCTTAGTAGTTTCCTAGTGAGCACCATGTTGCTTGTGTGTGCTCCACAAACTCCTTCATGTACTTCTTTGATCGCTTGGATTGACTCGGCCAAATTGAGATAGCACAATAGATTCTGTCATAGCCTCTATGATAAAGGGTGCCTCCTAATAGGGTATAACGGGATATATGGTGGATAAGGGATTTTTTTTTCAGTATGGGAAATTTTCGAGAGGAAAGGTATTGTCTTGTAGGTAGTTAAATATGGGCTCATACCAAGGGGAGAAAGGACCAACAACTTCACATACCAGACATGATTTTGGTAGGTCATATGTTGGTTCTTGTAGATGTTCCACAAAGAGTGGCATTTTATTTTCCTGAGGTGGGATACAAAGTAAAGCTCCAACCGTGGTCATGGCGTCTATTGATCAATTTTGTGCCCTTGACATTTGTTCAAAAGTGATACCTACAAATTACTCCTTTAAATTCTCAACCATCTTTTTATATGGGATGAGCTTGTCATCCTTGACCTTGTATTCATCATTAACTTTCTTGATGATTAATTATGAATCACCCATGACTCTTAGTTGTCTGATATTCCATTTAATAAAAAATTTCAGCCCGAAATGAGTGCCTCATACTCTGCAATGTTATTAGTGCAAGGGAAACTTAGCCTGAAAGCATGTGGGATGAAGTCTCCTGTTGGAGTGATAAGCACTACACCTGCCCCTGAACCATGGTAATTAAATGATCCATTAAATTACATCTACCATATGATTCCCTCAATGTACATCATAGAAGCATCTGGCAGATCTAGACACAATGGTTTGGTCCCTAGTAGGGGAGATTTTGCTAGCTGATCTGCAAGTACTTGTCCTTTGAGTGACTTTTGATTTACAAATTCAATATCAAACTCACTTAGGAGGATGATCCAATTAGCCATCATGTCTTGTGAGTGTGGGTTTAGATAGAAGGTATTTTAAAGGGTCAACTTTGGAAATCAGCTTAGTTTTGTATTTTAGTAGATAGTGACAAAGATTTTGGAAATAAAATACCACATATAAGCAAGCTTTCTCGATCTAGGATAATTCATCTCATATGCAATCAAAGTGCGTCGTAGGTAATAAACAGCCCTCTCTTTTTTGCTTGCATTGTATCGGGCAAGTAGTGCACCAATAACATACTGGGTACCTGAAATATACAATAAAAGGGGTTCACCAGGGGGTAGGTGGCATGAGAACTGGAGGGTTAGTTAGGTATTATTTGAGCATTTTAAAGGATTTTGATACTCAAGTCCCAATTGATGGAAACATGTTTCTTGAGAAGATGTGTGAAAGGATGGCACTTATCTCAACATGTGATATGAATCGAGTGAATTTCCGAATTTTACCTTGTAAACTATGCATTTGTCTAAGGTTTGTTTTGGAGGCATCTCAATGATAGCTACAACCTTAGCGGGATCCACCTCAATCCCTCTTCTTGACACAATGAAACCTAAGAGCTTTCTTGATTGTACACCGAAGATGCACTTCTTAGGATTTAGTCTAACTTTGTAGTCATAGAGGCATTGAAAGATATGCCTTAGCACTTCTGGGTGCTCTTCTCTGGTTCTAGACTTTCCCAAAATATCATCCACATAATCCTCCATGATGTCATTCATCATGTCATGGAAGATGACAATCATCGCTCTTTGATAAGTGGCTCCAACGATTCTTTAGACCAAAGGGCATCACTTGGTAGAAAAATGTTCCCCAAGGGGTTGTGAATGCAATCTTGTGTTGATCTTCCTCTGTGATCTTAATTTGATTATAGCTTGAAAATCCATCCATGAGGGAAAACATCTCATACCCCACAGTTGAATGGAAAATCACGTTGATGTTAGGCAAAGTAAAATCATCCTCAACACATGCTTTGTTGATATCCTCAAGTCTATGTAGATTCGTATACTTATTGGTTTCTTTTAAATTGGCACTATGTTTTATATCCATTATGAATAATTAATTAGTCTTATGAAACATGCTACCAGTAGCTTTTCTAATTCTTATTTTACCGTAAAGTGCAACTTGTGGGTGCATCTTCCTTGACTTTTTCTTGATAGGTTGGGAATTTGGGTGAAAAACAAGGTTATGCATGAACAAAGTCTGGTCCAAATGTGGAATATCTACGTAGGACCATGCAAATATGTCTACACATGCTTTTAGCAACTCCATAAATTTTTTTGCTCTTGTGCTGAGAGTGAAGCTCCCAGCTTTACCATTTTTAGATCCTCTTCTGATCCGATATTAACATTGATAGTATCCTTGACCAACATTTTGGATGTATCTTCCATGTGTGTAGGATCAAAGGGAGAGTAAGATCCACTTCTACAAGTGGCTCAAAGAGATTTTTATCTTCACATGGGTCAACTACTTTTTCCATTGATTCTTTTGTTTGTTTGTCCAAAAGTGCCTCAAAGAGGTTTTCACTATGGGACTTAGGCTTATTATTTCGCAAGGATTTTCTGTAGTACTTTTTCCCTTGCTTACTATTTTTTTGCTTAAGTGACCACACAATTCGACCTCTTCCCTAAAGTACGCACATGCATCTAATTTGATGGAGAAACCTTTCTTATGGTCATTAATCGGGATGATGTTCGAGTACCCATGAAATCTACAATGGCCTCATCATTTTCAAATAAATCAACTGGCACATGAAGTTGTTGGCCCCAATCAATGAGGTTGGGATATATGAGAGTGATTTGGATATTAGTCTAGGGTTTGGACTGGGATAGGGTAAAGATGGTAGAAAATAGGAAAAGTTTTATAGAGGCAAGATTCTCATATATTCTACAATGGGAATCTGCATCGCTATCTGAATGAGGTGAATCATCCTTAAATTCCAAAGAAGTGTCATCCATTTTGGAGGGTGGAACCTCATGAGGTTTAACGCCAAGGCCATGCTTATTTGCTTTCCGAGGGGGACTGGAAGAGGCTCTAGTCTACCTTAAGAATTAGGGCCATGTCTAAATCCCTGATACCCCATAATGTGCATCATTATGTGTGCTTTGACATACTATGGAGCTTGGTTACATGATGCCTTTTTTCCTTTAGGTATCCAATTTGTAGGTGTATCTAGCATCTTCTCATCTGACAGAAGACCACAAGGAACGAACTTCTCGAATGGGATAGGATAGCTAGCCCTAGATCTTGTGAATTGGAAATCAGGTCTACCACATGTTATAGGTGATAGTAAGAGATTGAATACCAAAAGGGCCTATTGAAGATTGAAATCCTCAATTGGGCCATACGATCCAACCTTTAGCTCCCATGAAGCAAAGGGAGAAAGTGATGATGAAGGATCCTTATTATCACCTTGAAATGTGTCAAGATTAACTCAAGCTTTTTAGAGCTTCCATTTTTAGTGGTATAACAATGTCTACTAAAGGAAATTCATATGTTGCTCAAGACAAACTATGCAACTCTCTACAATGCATAAATGGCTCAGGATCTCCTAGGATGGTGATCGTCTACCCTCATGATACAACTTAATGCATTGATGAAATGTAGAGGGTACAACTTACATGGCATGGATCCATGGGTGACCTAGGAGCATGTTATATGGAAGATCTAGATCAAGGATGTGGAACTTTGTATCATGATTTGTGGGCCCTACTTCCATAGGTAACACAATGGTTCCAGATGATTCCCGCTCGACATTATCATAAGTCATGATTGTGATTACATGAGAATCCAGATCTGCTTTTGTATGCCCTAGTTGTCTGACGAGCTTCAAGGTAAAAATATTTAGACCTGACCCGTTATCCACAAGCACTCTTTTAATCTTTTGGTGAGTGAAAAATACCTCAATGTATAGGGGTAAGTTGTGTGTGTGGTTATTGAGTGGGACTTCACTTTGGTCAAAGGAGATACATCATTTTAGGAAATATTGGCCACCATGGCCTGAAGTTGTGATGGATCGATGTTTGTTGATACTCCTAACCCTTGAAGGGTTTTATAAAGGATATACTTATGAGATTTGGATATCTTGAGGAGGTCTAAGATTGAAATCTTAGCGGGTGTTTTCTCAAGTTGATCCACCACATCATATTGACTCTTCTGAGGGGTAGATATATGAGGTTCTGGGATCACTAGACGAGTGCATCGTGTTGCCACAATGAAATCATTGCTAATGATTCTAATAGTGTTTACATATTCATTAGACAAATGGATACAACCTATGAGTGAATCAAAGGGATTGTCAGCGGAAGTATATACATAATTTGTGGCTCTATAGTTATCAGATGACTAACCTTGATCTAGCTTCTTTATTCCTTATTTATTATGATTAGGGAAGGGTTGTTTGAAGATTCCCATTTTTCCATTAGCCCTTGTCTTGATTCAAGAGAATCCACTTCAATCTTCCCATCCTCTATGAGATCTTGAATAAATTGTCTCAATTTTAAACATATGTCTATTTTGTGTCCTTTGACACAATGAAAGTCACAGTTGTCATGATCTCTATACCACCTTGGTTTTGGTTCATCATCTGTGTAAGGCATCGTGGTTAGATATTGAACCATGTTTATTGCCCCTAATTGCTTCAAAATCATGGATAATGAATCTGTGAAGGGAGTAAACACTCGTCATTTTACCATATTTTGAATAGGCCCTTTTTTCAGTTTTAAAAGAGGATGATTTTTAACAACTTGAACTGTTTGAACTATTTGAATTCATTTAGAATCTGTAATATCATCGCCTACAACGTTTTTGTTTCGTTAAATAATTTAGGCTTCTCCATAGGTTTTGACTCTTGTTTGTCTTTTGAGAAGGGTTTTATCATTCCCTTCGCTATCAAATCCTTCTCAATTTGGCTTCCTTTCTCAATAACTTCCTCGAAGTTAGTAACAAAGTGAATTTTAAGTGGAATGTAATGTCCATATTCAAATTGGGCACAAAGATACTTGAACAACTATTTCTTGGGAATTACACAAGGGAAGTGGCTAGCTAGCCCTCACAATTGTTGTAAGAAGCTGGTGAAAGTTTCATTTGGTATTTGTTTAGCATTGCATAAATCTAGCATGGTTACATCATTTTCCATATTGAACGAGAAGTGATGCACAAATTTTTCTTCTAGCACGGGCCATGTGACTATAGACCCCTTTGGTAAATGAAGGAACCATTCCAGTGCTTGTCCTCCTAAACTATGAGGGAACAAACGTATGAGGTAATTGTCGTTATAGGCTACCTCTTGGAAAGCCATGTAAAAGTCTTTGATGTGATCACGTGGATCACCCTTGCCTTTATATTTATCAAATTTTGGGCAATCAATTTTTTTTGGAAATGGTATTAACAACATGTCTCTCTTAAAAGGATAAGGACATAGCTCCTCATATTGATATTTCTTGTTATGGCCTACATTACTTTCTTGAAGAGTTGTAAGCATGGTTTTCATTGATTGTAACTCTTGCGTAAAGAGTTTCTCTTTTGTAGGATCAAATGGTTTAAGCACTCGGTTTTTCTTTAAGGTGTAGACACCTAAATTCCAATTTTGCAATCTTATTGCCAAAACACACACAAACCATTCTTATTCTTCCCAATTCCATTATAATTAGTACTCTTTGCTAATTAACTAACGTTCCTTGCCAATTTAGCCAATTAACACCATGTTGTTGATTGTGTAACCCCTTTCACATTCAGGATGCCACTTTACGGCAAATCGCAAGCCAAATTCCTCTTCGAAATAGACAATTAGTGTTTATAGGCTAATTAAGCCTATTTTTCCCTTGTTTTGGTCAATATACCCTAGTATTGACTTAAACCCCTCTTCCAACCACTCAAAATCACCCCATTCACCTCCACAATGTCTCAAAAAGCTTCAAAATCTTATCCTAACCTCCTAGTTGACCCTAAGTGGTTGATTAAGGCTCTACACCTCTTAATCACTTAGTAATTCACTAATTGTGATTAGCAAGGCCTAATCATGATTAGCAATTCTAATCTAATTTGGGGATTTTAGTCCCACATGCACCAAAATACAAGTTTCTCCCAAAAGGAAAACTATAAAAAGGGTGCACCTCATTCCTTTATACTTTACACCATGCTTTGATTTGCATCTCATATAATAAATATGATATATAGCCAAGTTCAATCCTTGCTTAAAGCCTTCAATGGGGTTAGTAGATGGATATCCAAAATGACCAAGTATTCATTTGGAGAGGCCATTTCAACTTGTTTGGAGTAGTAACCATAACCATTTGATTTCCCTCTTAGGTCTATTTAGGCCGATGTTAGGTAATTCAAACATATTAGTAGGCATGTTTAGTTAGATTTTGTATTGTTTTCATACCAGTTAAGCATTCTTTTAAGCTTCTATCTTAATGTTACATTCCTAGACTTAGAACCTTGGCTAGAGGTGGTAATGGTGTTAGCCTTCCTTTTTAGTCATGCAATTTTCTTTGTAAAGCTTACGATGCTTTCTGAAGGCTTCATCTTCTGGAGGTTTAGTATAAAGTTCACTAACCTTAGTCCTGGGTTTTTCTTGATGTGTACCCTTGCTTGTGTTCTTACTTACAGAAGAAGCTAAGTTTTCTAGCTATTGGCTAAGGGTTTGTATTTGGATTTGTATAGTGACTTCTTCATTTTGAGGGTCCTCTTCTTCATCGTTTTGGTGGGAGGTAACTCCTCATGTTCATGTTCTACCCTAACTCGACGATGCATCTTAAGGGGTGGCAGTCGAGAACCACCTCTTTGTCTTGATGTTTCACCTTCCATGTGGGTACCAGAGGTAGAAGCATGTCTTCCTTCAACGTTATCATCCATGGGAGGTCTTTTGTTTCTTCTTCCTTTCTATTAGTATCTTGGCTAGGGGCTTCTCATTCTTGTGGCACTGTGGCACCTAGCTCTAGAACTCAGTGCAAGCACTCGATCTCTATTTCGAGAATAGGAAGTCGTCTAATTGAGAGACATCAACGTTGTCAATATCTTTAAATGAATCACTCTCGTCTCCATTATGATCAACTAACTCATCTATTTCCTTCACAGAAGAGAGGACCTAAATTGTGTCCCGAAAAAGGGTTTAACTCTCACCTCTTGATTCCATTGTCGTGATATGGACCATCGTAAAAAAATTTACACAAGGTTTTTATAATGTACTCAAGGGTATAACAAACCTAGGTGTATTGTGTAACAATTTTTCTCTATGGTTTCAAAGTATGTCAATAAATGGACCAAAATAATAAGGAATCAATCAAGTCATACAAAATAATCATGCAAGTTTCCAATAAACCAATCAATCAATCAAGAAACTACACCCTATGCTAGTGTTTTCAAAGATAGTTTGACGCTATATGATCAACGCAATGTTAATACTTAAGTCAAGTTTGAAATGAAAAAGGCATAAGTACTAGCAAGGGGTTGATGTGATCTCCAATCGAAGGATACTTATGAAAATTTTAGAGACAAGCAAGACCCAAATCCTAAAACAAGTGGAGGTTACATATGTGAGCCACATAACAATACTACTAAGATATGTTACCCAAGCTTTGCGATAAAGTGAGGTATTAGTATCACACTAGTATCGAGATGACGTAAACAAAGTAATCAACACTTTTTCAAAATTGAGGTAATGTTTGAAATAAAACCATGTCAAAGTATGCTAAGGATTTGCTAAGATGTGGGCAGCATAATGTCACAATATGGACACTTAGATTACATTTACTAGAAATAAGATGTAAGTATCGTAATTGTGGCAAGGCGATGCGAACAACGTAACACTTCTAAGGAGGATCAATGATGATTCAAGCCTAACTATAATGATAATGTGTCTCAATATGGGTTTGAGACAAGGGGCCTACTATAATATGAGTATGTACCATTCATACTTTCAACACTTGCATTCCGGCATTATAACCTAGTCATGCAAGTAGACTAAAAAAGTGGCGGACACATTTATTCTAGTGGTATATGTGTGTGTTGTTATCTCTTGTCCCTAAATGAAAAATAAGATAACAAAGGTGTAGATTAAATGAAGATGAAACAAACTTGGCGTCACTTTGGAAGAGTTTTACCTTGCCTTAGGGCAAGTGAGAAACTAAGATAAAGTAAGGATTTTGTAAATCTCGTGATGAATAACACTTAGTTTCAACTTAAGTGGACTCTTGCCTTGTTCAAATAACAAGGTTTTGACTCCAAGCAAGTCGTCACTTCATGAGAGCTCTATAAAACACGATGGCTTGATATGGAAAAGTGGGCTCCAAGACAATATGGCTTCCTATGTAGTTCTCTCAACTAGGTGTCACAAAATACCTCTGCGAGCTCGATTTTCCAAGAAATTCACACTGACTAGTCTTGGAGTATCTTGGCTTTACTTTACCCCCTTCGACATAATGAGCATAAAAATGTGTTCAGTTGTGTTTTCACTGGGGTCACAATGGAGATAGTTTTGACTCTAACTCACAAAATGTATAACTAGTCAAGTGGGTAAGTGGAGCACTTCCCATTTCATCCACAAGGTTCCCTCTTGTGTGGACTAATTTGGGGTTTCTAGGAGCATCCCCTTTGTTGTAGTGTAAGGATTATGTCAAGGGGATTTTCTCCTAGTTTAAATCGACGAGTTTACACTTATTTGAACTCTGTAAATCAAGTGTGTTGAATATGGTGTGTTTTTTATCTTTTAAACTTAATGTGGTTTTTTTCACACATCGTTTGGCAACCTACAAGAAATGAGTTAGCCTTTGTTTAGACTCTGATTCTTTTACAAGAAATATTTGGTCCTACACACCAAGATTAGTAGTTCAAGGCATCATAAAAAGGAGATTTGAATGTTGTTTTTTATTCCCAAGATCGTCCTAAGATGCAAAGGAAGAGCATACGCAACGAAAAACTCACTAGCTTAGAAAATAATGAAAATGCCTATAAACTAAATGCACAATTTATTTCCTTTTTATCCAAATTGAAGTGTTGTTTTGAAAGCATGAGAAAGGTATTGAACCATTTTTGGTTCCCAAGATCACCTAGAAGGTGCAAGGGAAGATCATACATGATCCAAACCTTACAAGTAAAAATGCAACATTCATCCAATTTGACTAAGCAAACCAACACAAAATGAACTCCAAAATATCCTGCAAACCACTGATTAGTCCCACAAAGATCCTGCAAAGTGTTAGAATAATCAAGAAAACAAATTTTATAAATTTTAAGAAATTGTTTATCATTGCATTGTGACACCTACAACCCTTATGATGTGTGTGCACCCCTAGAATCATATACGCATGGATTATAATGAATGTGTGTCTCTGTCAGTAAACACAGTGAGAAATATTGTGTGCGTGGGCCAAGAGGCACTGGCGCGTCTGATTTAACAAGTTGTGTTTGTAAGCATATATGTGCATCTCGTAGGAAAGCCGATAACACAGAGGGCATATTTAGTATATGCGCATCCTGAGAGATGTGTGCATGTGGATTATAGCGTATGGGTTCCTTCCTTGACATATGTGTGTGTTTGTATATTTTTAGGATAGAGGGTCAAAACTACAAGCCAACATGTACGTGGGTAGAGAAGCATATGTGCACGATTCGAACACTGCATGCCCAAGGAACAAGTGTGCGTGGTTTTAACATGTGTGTGACCCTTTATAACACCTATGTGCTTGTCTAGAATAACACAAAAAGGATGTAAAAATAAATTCTAGAATTGCCAATAGGTTATAAATTTGCTATTTAAATCACTTTCTAATAGAAACCCATTAATCTTGTATGTAAAAGGGAGATTAAACACCTATAAGGTTAGTAAATTGCTTGGAAAAAACTATTTAACCTTCAAAATGCATGAAAATGGTTAGAAAAAATGATATAAATGACAAAACTTAAAATCAACTTCTAAGGACTATGGAGTAAGTCCCACCAGGCGTGCCAAATGTATTCATGTAAAGATTAGAAAGCTTAAGAAATGAAACTAGAACACTTAAGAAGTTTCAAAGCCTAGCTAACCTAACAAGAATCATCAAGATAAGAGCTTAAAGAGAGCTACTTCTTTAACAATGCACTATAACTTTGAAAAAGCATCAAAACTAACATGTCTAAGTTACTCTCTACTCTTTGAATGCTAATAAAACATGAACCTATGAAGATCCTAACAATCAAATGTGATTTTTTGATATGGCTCTCAAGATTTCAAGAATGAAGTCTCACCATATGGTTCTCTCCATATTACTCAATGCTTCGTTTAATGGATGCAATGGTGAAGATAATAGCTCAATACAAATGAAGAAATATTCAAATCCTAATTGCCTATAGTTTATGTTAGTGCAGGAGAAGTGTTCTTAGAAATTATGAGGAGGTTCTATTTATATTTTTCCACTTCCAAGAATGGAATGATTTTGGTGCATGTGGGACAAAAGGTAAGTCCAAAAAGCACTTTTAGCAAGTCAAAGCAAGATTTGACTAGGTTTAGAGACTAATTAATCTTTTAGGATTAATTAGGGATCCTAAGTAGGCTTAGGTAGCTTTTTGGAAACATCTGGAGGAGGTTTTGATAGATTTTGGAAGTGTTGGAAGCGGAGTTAGCTAATAATAATATTTATTAGTCAAATAAAAAATAAGAAGGATTAATCAATGTATATTGGTCAATTAAGAGGAATAGAAGGGAAAACAAGCCTAATTGACGAAGTGTCGTCAATTTACGCAGAGTAGAACAGATTAGTGTAATGTTAGGTAATAAGATTGCTTTGATCAAATTATAGGTGTCTACAAGAAGATTATTAAATTAAAATATTAGAAATTTTGAAATATATTATTTGTATGAGTTAACATTAAAAATTTCAAAGTGTAATATAAAGTTTAAAAGTCTAAAAATTACATAATAAGTTTATACCATTCTCATAATCATATAAAAATTTATAATTATTCCACTTAAATGAATTTACATAGATTTATCTTTAACATTGATTTATGTAAAATAGGTATATGTAACCTAAAATATACATGGTTGAATAATATAACAAATAGATCAATCATTGGTGGAATTATATAAATTGTTTGATATATACTTATAAATGTATGACCAAAAATATGTAAAATTGAGTTAAAAACAAATACATCATTTTGTAGTCACAAAATCACACACTTTCTACTTACATCATGCCTCTAAGTATTTCATTATATACATGATTCCTAAATAAGAAGACTAGACATTAACAACACTTATTTTACTCTTTCATTGTTTTTATCTTTCCCACACTCTTGTTATTTACTTTTCTGGAATGACCACTTTACTTTTGGATACTAAATGACACGTGACCCAGCTTTTATTGACCATCACATATTCCAAGAATCCCGAACACTACCGCCCATTAGGGATAGGAGCGCCCCAGGCACTATTGTCCCCTTTGGGCGCTTCTATCCCTTTCCCTCCTTTTCTTGATTTTGAATTACCACATCATTTGGTGTCTTTTCTAGAGTCTCTTTTATCACTTTGGGTCAGATTTTTAGTTGTTAATGACAAAATTCAAACAAGGGAATCATATATATACATGACTTACTCACTACTATTAGGGGTTGGGAAATTGGGATTTAATATTATCTATCTATCACTTAGAAAAGGAGAAAAATTCAAGGACTGCATTTAGGCTACATTATTCAATGCATAGGAGGGGTTATTTCTAAATTCCATTTCACACATTCATCTTGGGGGAAAAGTAGTTGTAGCATATTATCTTGGTGTGACTGACACAAGGGCAACCTAGCTTTAAGGTGTTGGACCACGATTGCCCTTAGACCAAAACCCGCATGTGTTAATCTCCACTACAATCGCCAAAGTTAGGATCCACGAGAGGTGGTTAGTCCATGTTACAAAACTTATTGGGAGCGTTGGACGCACATGCCAAAAATCCCCCCCAGCATTACCTAAGTGAGTTTCGAACTTGAGACCTATCACTCTGATACCATTTGTTGGACCACGATTTTCGTTAGACCAAAACTCGTAGGCATTAATCTTCGCTACAATCGCCAGAGTTAGGATCCACAAGAGGTGGTTAGTCCATGTCATGAAACTCATGGGGAGAATTGGACACACATGCCAACATAAGGGACGCATTCAAATCACACACTCACAAGAACTACATAGAGTCTAAAATGTATTGTAGCACTTGGTGACTATCACATTGGGGTGATTGTGGATGTCATCGACTCAAGTATATGTATTATTTGATTCATCTAATGTTTTCTTAAGCTTTCTCGGTGGTAGCTAGGGTTTATTTTGTACGATCAAGTGTGATATAGAAACCCCACGACAAATCCAAAGTGAAAAACAACGAAAGGAAGGAACCAAGTTTAAACCCTAAAAATGCTAGAAGTAGAGTTGTTGCATGGACACTAGTGCCCAGATCAGACACTAGTGCTTGGGGAAGTCATGTCCTCCTATGGGTGCTCCTTTCTCAAGAAGTCCCAAATCCTAATTTCTCATACAGAGATTTCACATTCCAGATCCATCCTTCTCAACCTATTTTCCATCCCAAGATCATCCCAGATCTCCTTATACAAGATAAGTCATTCTTATTCTCCTATATTATATACTTGTTTGTATTTTGTATACTAGATCTTATTTGTAATTGTGATATTCATTTGATCTCAATCCTCTAATAAAGATTTAAATTTTATTAAATCATATTCATTGGATGGAATTATATAAATTGTTTGATATGTATTTATAAAAATATACTTATAAACATGTATTTTTCAAAAAAATCATTATTAAAAATTCTTCATTGCAATATAACTAAAAATAATAAACTCTTGAAATTTATTTTTAAAAACGTATCGTACGTATATATTATTCTAATAATCATATTAAAAAATTAAATTAAACTAATAAACATACATTTATCTTTTACTTTGGCTTATATATCTAAGTGTAGACACAAAATATATGCACTTGCATACATTTCTAGGTCTTAAAGCATACTAATGTATATATGATTCCTAAGTAAGAAAACTAGTGGTTGACAACTACTTTTGGCTTTTTTACTTTATCTCTTGTCTTCTTTTTGGTCTTACACATCTTACAACCCTGCTAGAACTTGACTTATTTATCTTTTATGGCCTCGACACTATCACCCAATTCTGCGTTAACACAAGTACCCACGCACTCTTGTCCCTCCTAGGCACTCATGGGCCTCTCTATCCTCTTCTTACCCTTTTGGGTCTCTTTTACCTCTTGGGCATCTTTTAGTACTTTGGGTCACCCTTCCAGTTGTCAATTAGGAAATTTAAACAAGGGAATCATAAATATACTTTTATTACTCCAAAATAAGGGGGCCAAGAACTAAACATTATTTATTATCACCTAAGCTTGCATAAAAGGCACAAGAGCATTTCAAAGGCATGCATATAGTAAATTCATAAAAGAGACAATGGTTGCATCACTCTGCATACACAACATAGGAGAGGAAGTTTATTTTATTCCATCTCACACATTTGCATACTTGGAGCAATCTAGATCTAGCCCACTATCATAGTGAAACTTGCACAAGGGAAACCTAGGGCATCATTACACACACATTCACACAAAACTAAATGAAGTCTAAGATGTATTGCAGTGCTTGGTCGTAAGATCAATCTTCAAGTGACCATTGAGGTAAATTTGACTCCCCATCATTAGGTTTGATGTGGTTTTTGGGCATGTGTAGCTAGCTATCTCTTTTGCAGGTTATAGGTATGACCGACGACATTGGAGAAAAACCAGAGTGATAAAAGAGGATCAACAATAAAGCTCTTACAACCTAGAAAGGATCATAACCTAAGCATATTAATGGACACTAGAACTTGGGTACTCTTGTCCTCTCGTGGGTGCTCTTTCATGCACATCTCTCGAGTTCTAGAACCTCCAGTGACCTTGATGACACTCTTCTCGGTTTGTCTCAGCAGCTTCCTTGGTCCAAATCGCTCAAAAATTAGATAAGTCATTTATCTCTCTCACTTTCTTAGGGTTTCACATTGTATATGTTTATTTCTTCCATCTTATTGTAGTTTATCATCAAAATATTATCATTTATAGTATTTACTCTGAAATTAAGGTTTAATTCAATATAAATTAAATCATTTGGTGAACCCCAACTCTTGATCGAACACTCGCATCCTTATTTTGCATATTCTACCGGTTTTATTCTTCTTCAAACGCAACCCATTTTTGTACCATGGCTCCTAAGAACCCTCATGTCTCCCTATATGTATTACTTCAAATGCACCCAACTTACATATATGTTCTCCAAAAATCCTTAGACATTATATACCTCCCTCACAATACACCACATGCACAAGTAAGTGCCATTTTCAATCATTTCTCTAACAACCATAACAGTCCCAATACCCCAACCAATCAATCCATCTTCAAGACCATTCAAGATTTACACCATTTATTTCAAGACAAGTTTCAAGCTATGGAAACCACGATTGCATCCCTCACAGCCTGAAATCCAACATCTCAAAGTTGTTTCTCATGCACATGCTACTTATTTTATACCTCATCATGATCCCATGTCCACCACATGTGCTTGTAGACACCAATTTTCAGTGTAATTCCCTCCATCATCTCACATTCATTCAACCTTTCCTCTCGCTTTTCTTTTTCCTAAATTTGAGTAAATTCCATCTATTTACTCACCTTTATTTAATTAATTATCAAATGGGCTCCATGTGGACCCATTTGATAATTAAATTTTTGGCATTATCTCCCATGTCAATTTTATTCAATTCATGGGTAATAATATACCCATCTGACACCCCTTTCTTAATTTCAAAAGATGGAATCTATTATCTCACCTACCATGTCAATCATGCTCCCCACTCCATCTAATAAGTCAAACCATGGGCCCCGTGTGATCACATCATGTCTCTTAACCCAGTTAATTTATCAAACCTTGGTTACTCGTTAACCCAAATCTAACCTCACCTCCAAGTTATAAATATGGGTTTTCCCCATCTTTCAAGGGGACCTAGAGAAGAAGAGAGTTGGACCTCGAACCTAGACCGAAAGTTGGACCTAGACCAGAACCAGAAGAAGACCCAGAAAAGAGGAAGAAGAATTGATGTATGAAATATCTACTTACTGAAGTTTTGAGGGAGAAATATTTTCCATTGTTTGTCATCTTTCCATCTTGATGCCCATTTCATCTCCATATCAGAGCACAAGCTAAGTCCCCTCGTCATTTCAGTTACTTGTCATTTTGTATTTCATTATTTCTGCATGATATCTATTGTTCATCATTTATTTTTATCTTTCTAGACATGGGGGTTGACATCCTCCAAGGGAGTTAACATCCTCTTGGAACCGGGATTGTCCAGAAAACCCCGCATATTGTTATCTAATCTTATATGTTTTAGTTTTACAGATCTATCTTCTTTGTATCACACATCTATCTTCTTTACACCTATAGATCCATATCTCGCATCTGAGGTCCTAAGCCCTCCATCATTCAAAGTTGTTGGTGGCTTCCAGTATCGGATTTCACAAGAAACCGTTTCAAACATCTCCCAAGCCAAAACTACCTAAAACTAGCCTTAGACTTCCGTTCTTTAGGCACCTTCATTATCCATTTTACTTTTTTACATCTCGTAATTAATCATGATGATAAAAATATGTTTCTTGATTTTTTTGTCAACAAAATACATAAAAAAATGTTTCTCTATTCCACCTATTGTCACTCTCTCTCAAATCGAAACAAAACAACAATGTCCTCCATCCAATAAAATTAATTCTCCTAACGATCTTTCCCAACAAGATTCTAAACACAAAACCATGCCTTCAGCTACTCAACCTCCCATCTCCAAGGTCTTACCTCCTCGGACCATGTCATCCACAATCATTCCCACCTTCAAACCAATCCACATATCCCTTATCAAGCCAATCTTCCTAAACCAACCACATTATCGTCCCCCACTCCTTTAAAAACTCTTGGACTGCCTCCTAACCCCATATATGATTTCATATTTCCTAAATCACCCACAATCTCTCAATCATCTCAATCTCCTCAATTGGTGGATCACATTCCACCCACATCCCATTTTGACAATTTTATTTCATCCACTACTAATAATTTTGTCCAGCCATCTCAACCTCTTCAGACTTACATTCCTGCCCATCATATGCTCCAACGGTCTCAACCTCTTAACACCTATATCCCCACTTATCATTTACCACAAAAACCTATCCAATTTCAACGAACACATCATGTCCCTATTGTTCAAAGTTAGCCTATGCAACAATCTCAACCCATGACACATGTTAGTCCTTACCAAGTAGTTCCCCACACACCTGCACACCCACAAGTTTATCAATCGTCTTATCAAGCATCCCACCCGCAAGTTTATCAACCACCTTATCAAACAATTCCCCAAATATCCATACATCCGAAATGCATAATTCACCTTATCAAACTACATTTCAAACCACACAACCAATCCAATATCAACCTAACAACACGTTGAATGATCCAATTCATGCCTTGATAAATCGGTTGGCTAGTTTAGAGGTTGCTACCTTGGCACCCAAGGATACATTATCCTATGAACAATTTTTTAGTGAACTGATTCATCCATCGGTTCCAATCAAACCCTACCCTCCTCATTAGAAAATTCATGAGTTTATTAATTTCAACAACAAGGAAGATCCCCAACAACATCTCCTTGCATTTAAACATGCATGTTTTTTTATTGCACATGATCATGATCTACTGCTTCGCACTTTCCCCATGTCCTTATTCACCATGCATTGTACTTGTGATACAACAATCTCGCAACATTCCATATTCTCTTTCACCCAACTTGCATAGTTATTCTTAGAAAACGTTTCTACAAATATCACATGAAAAACTACTATCGTTGACCTATATACCATCCAACAATTTGAAGATGATCCCATCACCAACTTCGTCGCACGATGGCGTGGTGTTATAAACCAACTATCCTTCACTCTTCCGCAAACCGAACTCATCAAATTATTCTCACGTTCATGTGCAAAACATATATCATCTAATTTACAAATCTAATCATTATAAACCTTCAAAAATCTTTCACAATGGCTCACAAACTCAAAAATTGTGTCATTGAGCAAGGTCATCTTAAACTCAGATCACCAAACCTAAAGTTGAATCTACTAAACCATTCACACATAACGACAAATTTAAGGGTACGGCCAACACTATGATTATTAAACTCTCATCCCCATATATGGCTAGCACATGGCCTTAACAACGAGCCCCTCAACCAACAGTAAACTATACCCCCTTGGGAGAATCATATAGCTTCATGTTTGAAAATTTGATGACTATAAACTCCATCCAACTTCCTCCCATACGACTCGTGGACAATTCCGCAAGCCAATCCTATTTGGTATCACGAAGCCCACTATTGTAAATATCATTAAGTCAAAGGTCACAACATTGAGAAATGTCGTTCCTTCAAAGATCATGTCCAACAACTCATAAATCAAGGGGATATCCAAATTGATAGCTCCACTGCTTAAAATTTACCTAATCAACCACCAACAAATCAAGCCACGCCCTTTACATCTCAACTATCAAATGCTTATATGATTGATACCGTCAATCAAGATCTTATCTCATCAACAACTCCACATGTTCCCACCTTAGGTATTATTCCCACTCCTTATTCAGAACCTAACACACCTATGCCCACTTTTACTCCTTTCCCTAAACCTCCGTGTTCTCCTCTCCTTACCATATCCACATCAAATTTGACTATACCATCCACTTCCTCCACTTCAAGCACACTCCAATCTACAACATTAGATTCATCCTTAACACCTATTTCATCCCCATTCATATCCACACATATCCCTACATCTCTCACATCTATTCCTTCACCCACATCTGCCTCAAAAACACTTATTACTACACCTACATAACTCATAACCATCCCAACTAAATTTTGTTCTACTACATGTACCCTTACAGCCCCACCTTTGACATCAACCCCATTAGAAAACATATCATTCTTACCCCTCAAAAAATTTATGAAACAACCAGTCCCATCTACTTCTACACCCGAAAATACTCTTGCATTTTTTGCATTACCTATAATGTCTACTCCATCGGTTATCACATCACCCACATCTCCAAATATTCCAAATATGCCTACATCCTTATCTATCCCACCTACCACTATATCTATTATATCAACAAGTCCACCTATCTCTACCTTGACATCCTTACCTATATCCTTACCTATAGCCCCATCACACGACCTATCCCAACACTCTTTACCTAATTCGTTTATCACAACAAACAAATCTTCTCGATTTGTAACCCTATCAAAGATACCCTTTGAAACATCTACTGAACAAACATCTCCACCTAAATCAAATAAATATGGTTTGCATTCTCCAAAATTAAATCTTTCCTTGCCAAAACCTAAACAATCCACATCTCACATAGATCTCATTAATCGCATCATACAAACACCTATTTCTCCATTAACATCCTCATCTTGTTTTAGGACATTTTCTCCATTAATAACCACACCACCACTATCAGATCCTCTGGTTGAGATTATTATCATCCCTGCTAGGAGTAAATCTTCTCAAGTGAAGTCTAAGGCTTGTGGAAAACATCCTTGACAGTCCCCTATGCATCCTCAAAAACATTCGACTTTTTCTCTTTTCGACAATTTGATGCCAAAACATCTATTTTAGATTCGGTCCCTCCATCTACGACATCTTGAAACGATCAATCCACATCCAAATAATACAATCCTTCAACCAAATTTGATTTGTCTCTGAAAACACATAATCTACCCATCCAATGTACATCCTCACCTAAATCCCAATCCAAACAATCTAGTCCTCTAACCAAATTTGATTCATCTAATTTACCCATCCAATCTATATCAATACCTAAGTTCAAGCCAAAACATCATAAGAGTTATCTTCCTCATGACACTTTGGTTGGATCCTATGTAGACATTTTTTGACATTTAGTTCGAATATCTACCATCACTCTTCCTCCCATTAAAGACTTTAATCCCTATGGTCGAAATCCATCATGGTTCAATCCTAATTACAGTTGCGTTTATCATCATACCCCGAGCCATGACATTGAACATTGAACGCATTTCGCATAATCGCTTCACAAATTTATTGAGAAATATGATTTCCTCATCCAGGGGAAAGTTCCTTCTCCATCTACATTGAATTCATTTCATATCCTATCCGTCAATTTTCCCACGATTTCTTCATCCACATCATCCCTTAACATCCCTCCTACACACAACATTCCTCCTAAGGAAGGTCCTCCATTATTCATCAATATCGCTTATCTTACCAAGCACACTTGTGGTCTCCAACCGTTTACCTCATTCAGATCTAAAAAAATCTCATTTAAACTCTTTCGACATCTTTTAATTCCTCCACATTTAATTCATTTATGTAACAACCTTAACTCACTCTTGAGCACATTATCTGTACAATTCCCTTGTCACTACGGGACTTCTCTCACTGACATTGTTTTGTTTACCTTCTTCACATTCATCCAATCTAAACTAATTTTGTCCCAATCCTCATCTCATTCCAAGTCCACCTTTGTGGTCATATTTATGCCTCTTTTTCGTGCACCATCTGCTTCATCAAAATCCACATTTGTAGCCATGTTTGTGTTTCTCTTGGGGCATAATTTATTTTTACCCAAGTCCACCATCATGGTAATATTTTCTCCTCAAGGAAATAGTTTTATTTCTGCTTGTCTATCATCTCATCTTTTTGCAACTTACTTTGTCTTCCCTCCTTGGTGGTAAACCGGATACTTAACTTATTAATGCATTACACTTACAACCAATCTACTATTAACATATCCACCAATGAGCACTTAGTTTTATCCTTAGATCATTCCTCCATCCTTATCCCCTTCCGTTTTCACTGTAATGATATGAATTATGTGGTCTACCTCCACAAATTTGATATGTCCCCATAACCATTACACCCATCACCCTCTCATTCTCTTATTGTAATCATGTAAAGGGTCCAGGGGTGTCTCTTGTACGATCATCGTCCCCTCCTAAGTGGTCTTCTTAGCTATTGCCATCTCTCCCCCATGTGAAGCCAAAATTCATGTATACAAAGGGAAAAATTAAATTTATCAAAAACAGATTGATCCCTAGAAGGACAATTGTTTGTGCAAATAAGAGAAAGAGACAAAGAAATGCATACAAATCAAAATCAAAATCAAAGAAATAGAATGATCCCTTGAAGGACGACTATCACATATATTAATCTTGCCATCCATATTATGTATATAGTAGACCATACCCTCGAAGGATGGCTACTTTATTATTATGGCATTTGGAAGGTTTCCCACATTGATCAACCTTCCTTTTATCAACATTTTCAGAAAGCTTCTTGCATTGATCAACTTTCTTCTATTGTTCTTTCCCTTTCCCAGAGCTAGGGCATAGACTTAAGGAACACCATCTATGGAGATCCCTCTTCCCACATACAAGTTACATCTCCAATCCCTTTGTCATGTCAACATTAGGATTACGAGCATATTTCATCCATATTTCCCTCATAGTCTTTTGGTATAACTAACTATCATTGGTTATGTGTTAACACTTGTTATTGGTTGCAAGTGCAATGCCTTGAGTGGTAACCTTTCTTGTTTATCTCCAATCCAGTTTGAAGCATGGTTTCCCTATATGCCCTTGCTATAACTATGTTTCATTCATCTCATCAAGATCATATTTTATCAAAATCACATCAAATTTCACACTATGAATTCTATATCTATCCATAATATCCATGAATGCGCTCACAAATACACTTTTCAGTTTGCGAATTCTACTTGATCATTGTTGCATTTTGCGAATCCTACTTGAGGATCCTTCTCAAGGCAAGTTTGTTATCCTGCAGCTTCTTATCTCCCAACATGTTCAACAATGTCTTTGATCCATTTCTCTTCGCTCCCCATTTCCACTCATCACCATTTGTCTCCACATCATCCTTCTCACCTTTTTGTCCCCTTTCATCACGCCGAATATCCTACTTGTCTTTCCTCTTGAGTTTCCCTTTCACTCTTCTCGCTTTCAGTTTAACAATCTTACTTAACTATCCATACAATTAGAGAATATTAGTTAAGGTATATCTTCTTCCTTGGATCCTCCCGCAATAGAAGCTTCTCAACCATTTCCTCTTTTAGCAGATGACAAGGACTACCACAAACATATTTCCGCTCCTCCTTTTTGCTTAACACTCTTACATCATCACTCCCACCACGTGGGCATCCCAATTAAGGATTTCCCTTACACTCTCCATCTACATTGCATATGTTCCTCCATCCACTCATGTCACACTCATTTGTTTCCTTGTTATCACCTTGATATCACCTCCTTTCATCTCTTGTTCCATTTTGGTATAGACTGCCCAGTCTTTTCATCATTCTTCTTCTTCTTCTTTGGCTTGGCAATCCTACTTAACCATCCCCATTGCATGGAAATATTACTTAAGATTCCCTCTTAAGAATGGTTTTCCATCTGACCCTTCCACCTCCCATCATATCTTCCTCATCTTCTATCTCTCACCTCTCATCATACTCATCTACTCCAACCAACCATTCCACACATGTATCCAATACAATGTTATCTTTCTCCTTCCATATTGTCACTGCAGCGGTTTGGTGATCTTACTTAACTCCTCCTGTGGCATGGTGATCTTACTTAAGAGTCCCTCTTAAGCATGATCTGTCATCCTGCACTCTCCCACCACTCCACATTCTCACCATCTACATTTTCTCATCATTCCCCATCATCACATCCTCTCACCTCCTCTTCCATTCTCACAAACACCACTTCCTACTTGCCCCCTGTTCATCTCCATCATCCCTTTCTTGGTAATCTTACTTAACTGTTGCTTCCCCATTCATTTCATGTCTTGTTTCTTCATTTTTCTCTCATTCATTCTCATCCATTATGTCCTCTCCTCGCCTTCATCTTCACACACATCGTTATCCCTCCTTTCATTACTATTTCCACTCCATCTTATAGAGTTATCCCAAATAGCTACCCCATACTTAATCTGTCATTGTCATTGTTCATCTCCTAACATTATTTCATCATCATCTTTTGTTTCTATGCTAATAATTATCGATGGACTTCTCCTAAAAATCACTCATCCCCATTCTGCACATCCTGGATCCTTATCTTTGATTTCCCTCATTCTATCTTCATTCCTTCCTTCCTATGTGCCCTCTAATCATTATCGGGGACTTCTCCTAACATCCCTTCATTGGCGTTCCCCCTTCCATTCCTCGTTTACTTTCTCGCCTCGTCTCACCTTTTTCCCATCCTTTCCTATTGATCATTATCAATGGATTTCTCCTAACATCCATTCGCTAGCATTGCCTCTCCTATCCCTTCCTCTCTTTTTCTTCGCATCTCTCCATATTTCATTCTTCCTTGCCAATTTATTCACCGACTTCATCATACCTCTATTTTCTTGTCATTGACTTATCCTCATCATATGCATCTCTGCATATTTTCCAATTCGTGTCATTCCTCCCCTTAAGCTTCTCTTTACTTTCCTTATGCTTCTCACTCTTTATCAAATATCTCCATGCTTGGTTCCCTTTCTTTTGCATAATTTTCTTCATTTTCCTCTCCTCCTTTCTGATCCTTGTCTTATTTCACTTCCTCTATATCATCTTCCTCCTCATTTTACCTCATACTTCCTTCTAACTTCCCCGTCGATAGCCTGACTCTTCATTGTTGTCCCATATTTTTTTATCATCCCACCATCCACATACATCTCCATGCGGTCAGTTCCATACTATTTGTCTTGGATTTCTTCACTATGATCTAGTTCCTTCAAAAAAATTGTTATATCATCACTTTCGTTTTCATTACTTCTCTTCCTTTCTCTCGCTTCACCCTCCTTCACGCCTTTCATTTTAAATAACTCTCTCCCTTTTTCATAATTTCACCCTCTGCTCTATCCTTTTCTTGTCTTCTCCTTGCTTTTCCTTCATCATTTCCCCCTTCCTCTATAATCCTTCTTTGTTATCTTCTTCCTCCCCTTTCATTCCTTCTTTTCTCCTCCTTCGTCTTCGTCCCTCTATTCCATACCCCTGTCACCTTCACCTTCAACCTTTCTTGCTCTTCTCATAATCAACCACTCCTCCTTTCCATTCCCTTTTCTCTTTCTCATTACGTCCTTCAACACATCCTCACACTGGAATTCATGGTCAATGACAATATTTCTCCGTTTATGTAGCGTCATCGATCCATTTCATTACCGTTCTCGTTCTTCTCTCTACAACATTAACATCTTCTCTTTTTGAGAACCTTGTCACATCTTTTATCTTCATCAGTCCTCTCACAGGGCATCATCATATCCATTTATAAGAATATCTTCCCATCTTCCTTTGACATTTTTGTCTTGGAGGATACTAGAACAACCATCACCTATTTGATCTTGTTCTCTTCAACGAATGTTTTTCTACTTTTTCGCAAAAGTAGCTTGACTCTTTCTCCTTTTTGCAAAGAAGCGGGATTGTTTTCCTTCTTCTTCGCCCCATTATTCATCTACCTTCAACTACAAACCTTTCTTAAGAAACATGTATTCAACATCCTATTTAACACCCTCTTGGGCATTTTATCCGATATGTTCTTCATATCCACATTCGTGGCCATACTCGTCCCCCCTGGGATATTTTATTTCAACATCCATCTCTCATTATGTAATTTTTGTGTCCTATGTTGGGGATCCTTTTTCATCCTTATATGTGTCGACATATGTACATCACTTTTTGTCTTTCTCGTGCCCTATGTTGGGGCATCATTATCTTCATCCACATCCCTTTTGCGAACGCATGATTTTTCACATGATTCCTCGCAGACAAAGGATTTCACATACCTTTTGCATTCAGTTGCACACATTTTGATGTTTTTCTATGACACGTTGGTCATCATGGTTTACATCCATACTACAGTGGTCTTCACCCACTCACTGGTCTATAGAACGTTGTCGCATGTCTCCGTTGAGACCGTAATTTTCCTCTACCGATGTGATATTGGAATCACTACCATATTTTTCATTGATAGTTTGATCCTTTTTTGCCTAGGGCATATTTCCTTTGGTCATGTCTTTATCCATTCTCAAATACATAACTTCATCCAATTCATCTTATTTTTATCTCATGGCTTGTTATCACAAACCACTCAACGAAAGGGCAAATGTAAACACCAATTTTTAGTGTAACACCCCTCTGTCATCTCGCATTCATTTAACCTTTCCTCTCACTTTTATTTTTCCTAAATTTGATTAAATTTTATCTATTTACTCACCTTTATTTAATTAATTATCAAATGGACTCCATGTGGACCCATTTGATAATTAAAATTTTGGCATTATCTCCCATATCAATTTTATTCAATTCATGGGTAATAATATACCCATCTCGACACCCCTTTCTTAATTTAAAAGATGGAATCTATTATCTCACCTACCCTGTCAATCATGCTCCCCACTCCATCTAATAAGTCAAACCATGGCCCCACGTGATCACATCATGTCTCTTAACCCAGTTAATTTATCAAACCCCGATTACTTGTTAACCCCAATCTAACCTCACCTCCAAGTTATAAATATGGGTTTTCCCCATCTTTCAAGGGGACTTAGAGGAGGAGAGAGTTGTACATGAACCTAGACCGAAAGCTAGACCTAGACCAGAACCAGAAGAAGACCCAGAAAAGAGGAAGAAGAATCAATGTATGAAATCTCTGCTTACTAAAGTTTTGAGGGAGAAATCTTTGCCATTATTTGTCATCTTGCCATCCTGATGCCCATTTCATCTCCATATCAGAGCACAAGCTAAGTCCCCTCGTCATTTCAGTTACTTGTCATTTTTTATTTCATTATTTCTATATGATATCTATTATTCATCATTTATTGTTATCTTTCTAGACATGGGGGTTGACATCCTCCAAGGGAGTTAACATCCTCTTGGAACCGGGATTTTCCGGAAACCCCGCATATTGTTATCTAATCTTATATGTTTTAGTTTTGTAAATTTATCTTCTTTGTATCACACATCTATCTTCTTTGCACCCGTAGATCCATATCTCGCATCTAAGGTCCTAAGCCCTCCATCATTTGAAGTTGTTGGTGGCTTCCAATATTGTATTTCACCCACACGAGAATGAGGTTTCCTATACAACAACGCTCATACAAGAAAGGTCAAGTTCTTATCATAACATGCACCTCTCAAGTTTGATCAAAATTCTAAACAACATGTAATTTTTCCCGAAATCCTCAATCCCAATTGATCACCTTGTCACCTACTCATAATTCGTTACTACCCTCCTTATCAACTTACAAAATAAAAAGGTTACCCATTTTGTAATTATCATAGAATTAATGGACATCATGACAATGATTGCTATGCTTTAAAATGAAGAATTGGGCACCTTGAGCATCAAGGTTTTATTTCATTTTCTACACAACATTCTGCTACATGCTCATCTCCAATTGCTAAATCCCAATGGGCTCCCAAATCTAATCCCTCTATGTCTAGTGAGCATCATGTCATAATTACTAGTGTTCCTTCTCCGGTAAGTCAAGAGCCACCTATCCAACCCAATATCATACCACCTTTAAAAATACTTACCCCATTATCTCCTCCTATTAAGTCATCTACAGTGTTACCAATCCCAAATAAGCCACCACCATCCAAGGAAGCACAACCAAATCACTCGACACAAGCTATAATCCATCACCTACTTACATCTCCTCCATTAGACCCAAAATATGATGTTGGTCATACTCTTGCTTCTACCTACCATTGGGATGACCATATATTTTCTTATGACACATTTCAAACTCCGCCACCATGGCATGGTATTTCTCACATCATCACATATATATCTATCACTTGCACACTTGGGGGCATCGAAATCCCCCTCCTCATAGTCACACGTTCTAATCAGTCATTACCTACCCATATTATTCACATACACATCTATACATTACTCTTGTTTTGCAATTCACGTCAATCTTTCTAGCAACACTTTCTCTCATCTACACTATGTGCACACCTTGCTACATCTATTTATGCTCCTATGATACTCCATCCACATTTTTATACTCATGATTACTTATGGATCCTTCTACTCATGATACACATATTACTCTTTATATATGGTATACATCCTTTCATGCATTATACATACTCTAGCTATTCTTGCTCACAATGATCACATATATTTTCCAATAACTCCTAATATACACACTTAGTGGTGGGGATTAAAATTTCTCTCATCCTCTCCATCACTATTTGATGTCTATATTGTCTACTCCTATCTCATTTTCTACACTTCACACTTTGTGCTTCACGATAACATATTTCCCAATCACATACACAATACATTCATTACCCGATGACACATTGTTGTTCTATGGTTCATGTTTGACTGTTGAGGGTACAATTCCTCCATGAACCCCACTTATTTCATCTTGGATACTCATGCTATGTGCTTCATGTCTATATTTCTGAGCATTAGTGCATCTCTAGTACACATATTTTACCTTCATTACCCGAAAACGCACTCTAGTGTTATGTTACACTTGAATGTTGAGGGTATACTTCCTCAATGAACCTCACATCATCTACACTTCACACTTTGTGCTTCATGATACATCTTTTCTATCATCTACACTCAATCACATACAATAAATTTCTCGATGGTGCACTTTTTTTTATGTTTCATTCTTGATTTGATGGAGAATTTCTAAATGAATATCATCTAATACACATTTTTATGGGGGCAATGTGGCTCCTCCTCTCTTCACATCTTACACACCGTAGCATGCCATCACACTCGCACAACATTTGCATATCTTGGTTACATTTACTCTTGTTAGCTTATTCTACTTACATGTTACACTTTGTTTCCTATGTTAGTTAGATATTTAGTATGTCATTATCTTTTTCTATATACACATGCATGTTCACTTGGTATCTTGAGGTGAATGCAATACCTTTCATAGATTCATACACGATGCATGATGCTCGACACAACTCTTTACCAATCCCACTAAGGCTCCTGGGGCATCTAATTTTACTACTTCATACCCTATACACCATAGGTTTTATCACATCAAGTACTTACTATTTCTAGTCACTATCACTATACTTTTCGCTGATCTATACATGATTTGACATACTACTTATCTTTCTAACATGCTAAAGCAGTGCTTCATGTGTAGCATTTACTTTAATGGATCTGTTGGTTGGTAAAATTGAATTCAAGGATAGACAACAATTCAAGGGACAACAGTCCCCTCCCTCCTCTTTATGGGAGAGGTTCCCTTATTGTACACACACACAAATGAGCAAACCTACTTATTTACAAATGTAAAACATATCAATATTTGAACGAGGATTTTGATGTTAAGAATGCCTCCATATCCATTATATTCTCAATACAAGAAGATAAAATACTTATGGGGAATGGTTAGAGAGAACAATAGCTTCAAATGCAAGACATACTAGAAGGGGATTCAAAGTTCACCTTTTGTCTATCAAGGATAGAATGTTCTTCTCAATTACCCAATGTCATCGACTATTGCGATAAGAAATAAATTAAGAACACAAAACTTTCATATATATAGATGGCGGAAAGGATAGCATAATGACGCATGAATAAAGCTTTAGAAAATATTTGATTTTGCATACATTCCAATAACCTATGAGACATAAATTCTTTAGACACAAAGTTCCTTGAATACATCTAATAGATTGAACACAAAGTTTCTTATTTGAATGTATCAAATCACATACATTGATTAGGAAATAGAAAAGAAAGAAAATATGAGACAAGAAGTGAGAGAAATAACTTTTTTGTATTGATCACAATCTTGTATCTCTACATTCCGGACATCAAAATCCAACCCCTTCACAATGGAAAGAAGTTCCTTTTTATAGCCACCCGGGTGGTTACAACTTGAGTCCTTTTAGTTTCCTTTCTTTTAATTAAACATTAATACTTAATCAAAAGTATCATACTTTAAGTTGGCTCTAATTAAAAATTACATTATTACAATAATGCCAACTTTGAAATACATGAGAAATTAAAAGAAAGTCCTATGCACTAGTCAAGGGAACATTTGAAGAGGAAGTTGTTGCAGTATTCATCTTGAGAATTTGGTTCTTGAACTTTACAAGTGCTCCAAAGCAATCTCCATACCTTGGGGAATAGTAGTATTTGTAGTAGTATTTGCCCTATTGTTCAAGCAACCTCCATATCTTTCCAAAATCTGCATTTTGTGAAAAACCTTTGTTTGCTTCAATAACAACAGTTTGCAATGCACATATTTCCTTCATTTTTTCCTTGGTTATGATATCATACTTGAACAATTTTTCCTTGATGAGTACTTTGAATTCTGCCTTAATATCTTGTATTGTATTTCTGTTCACAGAGTCTTCCTTGAAGAAATGACATTGAAGATCTCAAAATTCATCCAATACACAAGTTTTAAAGGCCTCACCCTTCTGAAACATATTCTTCAATTCATCAATTGCTTCTTCCAGGACCTTAATCTTCCAATCCACACTATACACCCATTTCTTTGAAAGATTATTATTTGGATCATCAAATATCTTATGTGTAATGAGAATCTGCTCATCAATATTGCTCATTTTCCTGAGATCTTGTATGCACTCTGTCCACAACTTGAGCTCTTTTTCTAGGCCTGTAATGATTGAGGTGAATCTTTGCTAGATTGAACAAATATTATCATATGCCTTGTATGTTGCCTCCATGAAATTCAGGCCAGAAACTAGCATCTCATATACCACATCCTCAATTTCCTTTCCATAAGATGCATGCTTATGGATATCTTTGATGTTTTGTACCTCCTCATTAGTCAAGACAACATGAGGTGGAATTGAAGTTAGAGGAGCTAGATCCAGAAACTTGCCACTTGCAAATAGCAACCTAATGAAGTCAAAAGGATTTGCACTTAATCCTCTAGCTTCTCTTGTGTTTGTTTTCCTTTCTCAACTCTTTCAATCACTTTTGATACAGTCTCCTTCAAGTTATGAACTTCACTCTCAAGAGTGGACTCACCCAATGGTATCCTTGTCAACTCTAAATCATTTAAAGCCAAATCTTTCTCAATTTTAGGTTTAGAAATCTCCAAAAATTGTTGGCCTTTAGAATCAGACACCAATCTTGAAGTGGTTTTAGCTTTCTTGGCAGATGGGGTAGGAGTTGTGCCCAATAAGGAAGCTACAACATCAAACTTGGGGGCCACAACTTGAGATGAAGCTTTCCTTTTCTTACTATCAAAAAATGTTACACCCAAGTGAAAGTGGTACTGGAAGGAGGAGGAACAAGAGGACCTAATGCAAGTGTGCTCATTGAACCTAGGGTCTGTGTAGCTGACACTTCCATGATAGATGTTCCAATACTAGAAATAGGTATCTCCTTGGTAAGAGTCTCTAGAGTGCTTTTGTTTTAGCTTTTGATTTTACACTCTCCTGCTTGTCTTCCACCTCATCTTCCTTTTCAGTGCTTCCTCCTTCTTGATTAATTTCTTCTTCTTCTTGACCTCTTGATTCTTTCCCTTCCTCTGAAAGATCAATTATTTTCTCAACCACAATGGTTGTCTTTGTCTTCTTGGGAGAAAGGGGCTGAGTTTTTTCCTCTCCAATCAATTATTCTTCCTTCTCAGCCTTTTTAGACTTCCCTTTCTTGGTATACACCAGAGTTGAAGATTCAAGAGGAGAGGGAGTTGATTGAGTGTGTGCTTCAGGAACTAAAGTAAGAACTTCTTTGTGGGATGTAGAAACTTCTTGAGGAGGATACCATAACCTACCCACCTTATATGTTTTCATTTTTCTATCAAACCAAACCTTGGTTTTGACCAAGACTGGGTTGATGATTTCTTACAAATCATCCTTCTCCTTCTTGAACCAGTCAATAGTGTCAAGAGGAGTGTGCCTGATAGATTTGTTGAATTCAAAAGACTGTAAATATTTATCATCGTCCAACAATCCATCTGTACTTTGTAAATTCCAAAGTATTTGATTTGTTGCAAAGAGAGCTAGCCATAGTACCTTCTTCTTACCTCGTAATCATCTAAGAAATCTGCCCAATAATCTTCTAGGTCAAGGAGGTGATAGAAGGACATTATGAAATTATTGGAGATGAAGCCTTTGAGATCAAAGAAAGTTATTTTCTGAAAAGAGTAGAAGTTAAATGCAGTAATAGTCCTCTCAATGTTTTGTGCATCTAAAGAAATTTTGTAGGTGTAGTTACCCAAAGTAATTGGGAATTGAATGTCAAGTTATCTTCTTCTCTTTGCAGGTTCTATGCAACTTATCAAGCTACCTACAAATTTCCACTAGAGCAATCTTATCACTACAAAACATTGGGAGCTTAAAGGGGCCCCCTCAAAACCTACTAACCTGATATAGGAGAAATTCTTGAATTGAATGTAGAAGCTGCCATAGATGGAAATCAATTGCTTGGATTTAGTATAAAACCTTTTAGTCATATTGCCCTCCAAAATCCTAACAATGTACATAGTGAAGGAATCATTGACTCTCCTAAAATGGTGATTGTTGTTCTTCAGAGTCAATTTTGAGTAGTATTCATATACTTGGGGCATTCTTCTTATTGTCCATTGGAGAGAGACCCAACCATTCTCTGTATGCCCCAATAGTATACATCAAGTAAGAGGTCATGTAGAAGACCTTGGTTCTCTGCACATTAGCCATTGTTCACTTAGGTTTCCACAAATGATCTCTCCCCAATTCAAACTTTTTTTTCCTTCACATATGATGTTCAGGTATGGGCACATCCAAAAATGGAATTCATTAGTTAAAGGAAGTCCCATTATTCTGGCTAGAAGAGTGATGATGTCTGAAAGTTCTTCCTTGAAATCACTTCTATACAAAGTCTTTGGCAACCTGGAAGCTCCTTTCTTTGGGACCTTGAACCAAGACTTAGCCACCATGTATTTATACTTCTCAAGTTCTTGATCAAATAGTTGTTAGGCTTGTGCCAAAGTGAGAACATTTGAATCTTCAACTATGGAATACCAAAGGTAGTATTGATACATCCTACATCCATCTTGGAAATCACTTGGCCTTAGGGGTCTATGATTTCTTTCATGCTTGGGTAAAAACAGGAACCACAAGTCAGAACCATATCTGCACATTGGACTGAGACCAGAAATCCTCCAGCATAAGCTATTCCACAATCCTTGATGAGTTGAGCCACAGGCAAGGGATTAACATCATTGATTCACGCCCAGAAATCATTGAAGTCCAGATGTTACACATCGGTGTCCCCTATGTTGGGTATGGAAGTCTCGAGAGAGGAGAGATGCTCGTGGCCTTTGAAATGGATCTTCATGATAGAAAATGGGCTGAGAAACAGTAACTCAGACGGGAGAATGGATGCTTGGAAAATGGAAATATAGTAGGGCACAGGACAAAATTAGATCTAAATTCTCACAGAAGGCTTTTGAAAATTCTAACTTTGATCATCGATGAATGATGACCTTCTCAGAGCAAGATGCACTTTGAATTTTTGAAAATGGTTAGGGAATGTCCTTGTTACAACTAGAAACAACGAGGAGGGAGGGAATGGGATGTGGAATTTGATTGTAACCTTTTGTGGTAAAAATGACAAGTCTTCCCTATTATATATATAATCACGTTTGGAAATGGTCGATGGCATGCATTAAATGAAGGACCTAATGCATTGCATGGGTAACGGTTGCATTTACAACACAAGATGTCATCTTGGCCTTCGGTATGTGGGTATGGCGGAAGAAAAGAGCACAAGAGGCCCAAGACATCATGGGACATTCAAGATACGAGGAGCAAAAATATCTGCAATATAAAGAAAATCATTGCAATGCAAAGCAAAGGCGGATCTGTGGAGAAATGAGGGTCGGGATGCACTTGGGACGCTGGGACAAGAAAATCCAAAAGGTCCACACTACACCAATGTTTAATGGAAAGTGGGTAAATCAGATAGAGGACGCATAGAAATCCCATGGGACATTAGGACACAAATTCTCCATCCGGCCGAAACACTTGCAAAATAAAGGTAACTTAGAAACTTTTAAAGGAAGGATTGTGGGTATTGTGGGGATGCGAGAGAACCGATGACTGGGGATCACATAGACCGCAGTTCACAAAAAGGTCAAACTCCCATAAAACAAAGAAAGGCCAACTCATTGTGGAGAAGGTAGGGAACCGAGGAATGGGGAGCCCAAAGGGACATGGGACGTGTGGGACACCAAAACCTAAAACACCCGCAATACAAAGCAAAAAGACCCCAATGCTTGAAAATTGACTAACTATTGAAAATATCTTTCTTTCTAGACTTCACAAAGGCAAACAAAAGACTTCATAAAGGCTAACTTACTCAAAAAAATTGAAAATTTGGCAAAAATACACACATTTTTGGGTAAGTGATAACAGGATCCAATACAACCATGGTTATTTGTCACTTCTTGTTTCTACTATTTGTTATTGTTTGTGGGTTATGCCCTATGTCTTGTGTGATCATTGTATGTTTTTGGTCACTTCGGCCCTGATTATCTTGTGACATTGTGAGTGATGTCTCATGTATGAAACCCACTTTTTGTGTTCCATCTTGTCTTCCTAGTTGTTTATTACATTTTCTTCTCTTGTATGCTAACTATTTTAACAACTAACACTTGTTACTAGCCTATCTTGTTTACATGTGCCTTGGTTTCTACCATGCACATCCCCTACCCCCGCACATATCCACTTCATATCGATTGGGTCCTCTACTTTTTACTGCACTCTCCTACAATCGTTGCATGCACCCCAAATGAGGGGGAATCTATTGGGTCAACAAATCACCCCTACAATAGCTCATAGCTTGATTAATCATACCACAATACAAAATTGGCATAGGAAAACAGTTATAGATCAGTCCAGAATTAGACTTGGACACAAAACACGTAGCATACAATAGCGTCCATTCGTGGATAGTAGCGGTGGGCATTTGTGTCTTGCCTAGGTGCTTGTGTCATGGGTGATAAAATAGTCAATTTCTCATTTCATCACAATTTCTAGCGAGTTTACACTACAATTCTCCAAGAGAAGGCACTTGCATCTAGTTACTGAGATGCATTCTATTAGTCACAATTAGTTACAATCGGTTACAACATGAACAAATCATGGACGTACCATCTACAAAGTGGTACTTATTGGGAAGCATCATGGAAGGAGAGAAAACTAGACCTCTCTCCCCAACATTCTTCTCTTGGCATGAGATCGCCCCAAAACTCACTCTTGGCATGAGATCACCCAAAAACTCTCTCTTAGCGTGAGATCACCCAAAAACTCACTCTTGGTGTGAGATCACCCAAAAATATCTCTTGGCACGAGATCACCCAAAAACTCGCTCTTAGTGTGAGTTCGCCCAAAACTCACTCTTGGCGTGAAATCGCCTAAAAACTCGCTCTTGGCATGAGATCACCAAAAAAACATACCCTTCGAAATAATACACTCAAATTCGTAGTATCTCCAAATAAAAGAGGACAAATTTCTATCCTTTACTCTCTTATACATCAGGTGCACACTTTCCTTTTACTTTTACACACTTTTACTCACTTATACATACATTACTCTAATTTTTCATATACAAAACTTTAACTAATTTCTCACTCTTCTTTTGTAGGTCTCTGTCCTTAATATGTAACAAGAAGCAACTCACATCAATAAGTACAAGCTCCAACAACACGCTAGTACGCATACACTTCACCCGTAGGGTATACTTCCTTTCCTAGTCTCCACACTTCACCTCACGATCACTTCACACTTCACCTCGCGATCACTTCACACTTCACTTAGCCACTCAACACACTATCGGATACAGTCTTCTCTACATGATTACAAGGCACACATCTTCTATATACTTTATGCTATCAAGTATTCACTCAACAACATAAAGTGGGGGTAAATGTAGACACAAAATCTATGCACTTGGGTACATTTCTAGGTCCTAAAGCATACTAATGTATACATGATTCCTAAGCAAGAAAAATAGTGGTTGACAACTACTTTTGGCCTTTTTCTCTTTATCTCTTGTCTTATTTTTGGTCTTACACATCTTAACCCTGCTGAACTTGACTTATTTATCTTTTATGGCCTCGAGACACTAGCACCTAGTTAGGACACAAGTGCAGCTACGATTTTTTATGTTATCAAGTATTCACTCAACAACATAAAGTGGGGGAAAATGTAGACACAAAATTTATGCACTTGGATACATTTCTAGGTCCTAAAGCATACTAATGTATACATGATTCCTAAGCAAGAAAACTAGTGGTTGACAACTAATTTTGGCCTTTTTGCTTTATCTCTTGTCTTCTTTTTGGTCTTACACATCTTACAACTTTTTTCGGAACTTGACTTATTTATATTTTATGGCCTCAAACACTAGTTCCCAGTTAGGACACAAGTTCCCGTGACACTCATGTCCCTCCAAATCACCCCCGACCCTCTTTATCCTCTTCTTACCTTTTTGGGTCTCTTTTACCTCTTGGACATCTTTTAGTACTTTGGGTCGGTCTTCCAATGGTCAATTACGAAATTTAAACAAGGGAATCATGTATATACTTAGTTACTTCTTCCAAATAAGGGGTCCAAGTACTAAGCATTATTTACTATCACATAAGCTTGCATTAAAGGCACAAGATCATTTCAAAGGAATACCTCTAGAAAATCCATACAAAGGAAAAGGGTTGCATCACTCGGCATACACAACATACCAGGGGAAGTTCATTTTATTCTATCTCACACATTTTCATACTTGGAGAAATATAGATCTAGACCACTATCATATTGCAACTTTCACAATGGAAACCTAGGGCATCATTATACACACATTTATATAGAACTACATGGAGTTTGATATGTAGTGCAATACTCGGTTGTAAGATCACTCTTCGGGTGACCGGTGGGGTTAGTCGACTCCCATTCTAAATCTTCTTTGTTAGGTTTAATGTGGTTTATGGGCATGTGCACCTAGCTATCTCTTTTGCAGGTTACAAGTACGACCAACGATATTGGAGCAAAACCATAACGGAAAAAGAGGATCAAGAGTGAATCTCTTATAACCCAGATGAACAAACACTAGCGCCTAGATCACTCACTAACTCCCAATCGCTCTTGTCCTCCCATGGGCACTTTTGTCCTGCACATCTCTAAAATCAAGAACCTCCAGTGAGCCTCGACGACACTCTTTTCATTCTCGTCCCAGCGGTTTCTCGGTCTAGATCACTTTCGGATCACTGGGAAATCAACTAAGTCATCTATCTCTCTCACTTGCTTAGGGTTTCACATTATATATGCTTATTGATTGCGTCTTATTGTATTTTATCATCAAAATATCATTAGTTATAGTAGTTACTATGAAATTAAGTTTAATTAAATTTAAATTAAATCACTAAGTTAGTGAACTCGATTAAAACCAAGGCCAATGTTTATTTTTAAATTTATTTTGTATTTATTAATTTTTATTACGTATTTATATTTTTATACTTTATATTGGTTGTTGTAAAGATAGAAATTTTACAAATTAAATCATTTTTATATAATATTAGTCTTGGTTTTTCTTTCATGGTTCCTCTAGTCCATACTTACTACCATTATAGAATGCCTTTTAATACAATTATTTGTTTAACATTAGACTTTGCTATGGTAGAGATGATTGTAAAAGTGGTGAATGCACATTTCTTAAATTATCTTTTTATGCATTTTTTTTCTGTGGAGAAGAAATTGACACTTAATTCTACAAATTGCCAATATATTGTAAATCCAAGTTGGAAACAAGTTTAGAAAATATCCACCTTACATGTAAGTTTCCTAAGGCTTCAACCGAATCCAAAATTGTGACAAAGAAGATGTGGAAGAGGAGTACCTTAACCAAGGAGATAGTTGTTGCAAGGCGCACTATTGAAAGAAAAATTATTACAAATTTTGTAAGGTGTTTGCCATTGCATGGAGAGTAGCTATGATATTTTTTAAGTTTTTCACTTTGAGAGGAAAATTATAAACATAAGATGTTGGAGATTATGTTGGTAGTGTTGAAAAGGAAAATTCTATATTTTCATTGGAGAAGACAATACAAGGTCAATGTTTCTTTGCACACCCCAACGAAATGGTATGTGCATGAAATTCAAAAATGATGATGGGGATCTACATATAATAGTCTCTTTTGAATATTATCGGTAACATAGGTATTTGAACGGAAGGTGAAAATAGAATAGACCAAGGGTGGCTGTAAAATAGTGTGGCCTAAAGACGATGTTAATATTAAAATATAAGTATACTAGTGGTCGCTCAGAGGAGCAAGATTACACCGTGAATGGGCCATTAGGAGTTGGGAATGTAATGCAAGGTACCTGCTTGGTGTTTGTAGTTTTGTAAAGTTGGTTGTAAAAAAATACTGCAGTGGTTTACATTTCATACAGAGGCGCTAACAAGTTCAGTAATTGCTTTACATTGCCAATACATATTATGCGTAATAAAGTTTAGTATTAAATGATTCCATTTTTATTTCTCTTGCATTACAGGTGCTTTTGTGTTTCCTATGGAATAGGGGAAGAGTGTATTGCTTAAAATAATCTATGCTACAGATACAAACAACGGTATGGGATTGGGAGAAACATATTAATTTTAAAAATTCTAACAATGTTAAAGTAATGTAAATGTAGGGACAATGTATATATTGAGTAGTAATGGAAGATAGCATTTGTAATATGTCTTTGAAATGTATGACTGATAGACTGTAACATATGGTAAAGAAATAAGAGGGAAAAGTAGTCATATGAAATCTTGTACAACAATCAGTTAAGGAGGATATTGGCTTGTTTAATTTTAAAATTGTTTAAAGTGATGCATACTAATAAAACACAATTTCAAAGTTGATTAAGTGCATGATTAAAAATATAAATATAGAGGTGACACATTTGGACATGCTAGCCAGAAACTCCAATGTCATCAACCATTGCAAGCTACATTCAGTATGTAATGCAAATATTTTCTTTGCAGAGAATGGTAGATATATATGCACGTTACAAAATTCTTGGTATACATATCGAAGGCTTAGAGAGATATAAATTATATGTAGGTTCTTATTTATGTGATGGTTTTATACTAACATGCATAGAATTAGGAAGCATGTGGAATTCATTTGTAATTTTCTATATTAAGTATGATTTTCCCGTGCCAGTTGTGCCTTAGACTATCATGTAGAGGGGTGATAAGGTGGGTTTTGCATATGCATGTTTGATTATTATTTGGAGTGCTCGATGTTATTCTACCGATAAATTGTAGGCATTTGTAATATGGGGATTTATGGTTAGAATGGTTGTATTGGTGATATGGGTAGCTTCTATGAAATCTAGGCTTGATTCTCGTAGTGTGTTGTTCGCCAAGCAGTTTGTGGCCAACTGTGAGTAAGATAAAATCCATGCTTGCCAATTATTTTTAGGTCACTATTGTTGAGGCTTCCTATTAGGTATAGGCACAAGAAACAGCCTCCCACTCGTCCATATGTAGTAGTTTTTTTTTTTTACATGTCTACTTTAAAGTTAGTTATATCAATGTTTTAGTTAGTAGGAGGTGCACGTTCTAGATGCCAATGTTGATATGTCGGTAGGAATAGGTCCCAATTATGGGTTAATGTTTCTTTGCATATGCTTATGTCATCCAAAATATTATGAAAGGGTTTGTATAGAAAGAGATTTGTGAAACAAAATTCCTCATATCCTGTCGGCCCAGTAGTACGAGTTATTGCGGTGTGGGGAAATAATATAACTACCTTTTTATCTCTATTTCCATTGATTTATTTTCTCATTGTTTATGATATGACCATGATCATACACATTATATCAATTTGTAGGGTTCTAAGAATGTTTGTCTTGTCGTGTACATAAAAATAAATGTTGAAAGTAATCCTTGTAGTGGCTAATGTTGCAGAATATACTCATTTTTAACCCACATAGAGAGTTATAAATGTACGGATACATACTGATAGCAATATTTTCAGTAACATGTGGCATGTTTCCAATGCACCTATAACTTGGTCAGTATTTGTTTTGGAAAATAGCTTACTATATGCAGCCCTCACAATGCTTTTAGTTTCAGTGGTATTTTTATCCTTACTAACATGTGGTGGTTTTTCAGTCTACCTTAGCTATGATTGTAGCTATATATTTCAAAATTGAATGGTCTGAAACAACTGGTTGGATCATTATTATTTGGAGTATAGTACGGTTCCCCATGTATGTTTTGGCACAATGTGGAGATGTTTTGAATAGGCCAAGGGAATTTGTACTTACAATATATTTTCCATCCTTGCTTTCTAAGGAATTTAGATGCAATGCACATCGTATGGCATTATACATGGTTAACCATTTCTTCATTTAATGTGTGTCGGTGTTGGCGAAATTATAGTCTGAAGAAGTCAATACGCATGGATCATCAAGCCCTGAGTGACCCATACGAGAAGTGGTTGTAAATTTCAGCCTAGTGTTCCATTCTATGACAAAGCTATCGAACTAAGATTTTGTAGTGTTGATGTCTTCTGTGGTGGTCTAGTCCAATGTTTCCATTTTCAAAGATATTATGTAGCCATATAAAACCATGAATGTGTGTGGAACCTCTATGCTACCATTTGAATTTGGATAAACACATTATGTTAGTATGTCAAAGGGATAATAATATGGTGTTTTTTAGTAAGGAATAGTGTAAAATTGGTATGTTAGTAAAAGTACCTGTACCTAAAGTCCTTCGTGTGTGAGTATTTCTATAGGATTTATTCATGGAAAATGGAGAACCTAGTGGTCATATACATGGATGTCAAATGCAAGTACGTAATTATGTTATTGATTATCCATTTATGTGAAATGTTACCTGATGTAGGAGGCTGGATAGGCATGTCTTTATGTAATTTAGGTCATTTACTGACATCACCGCTTAGGGTAAAGAATAATGTTGTGCAGCCTAGATGCGCGATCATATCTGAAAGTTTGATTTTGCATTGTGCCCAATAAGAGGATGTACCTATTAGATTGACGATGAAGCCAATGAGTTGGTTTGTTTATTTTTTCAACTGGAAGGTTCTCTAATAAAGTAGGTTCTCCACAGTTGTAGTTGAGATTTTTTCAATGTTCTATTTAGCAAATATAGATGATATATCCGACCTCTATGGCACATCATAAGGCTCGAGAGGAAATAATGAAACCATGGGTGGTTGTCCAAAAAGGATGTGCACATTACTATTAAAAATGTCTTTAATGAGACGTTTCTTCGATATTTTAGACATTTTAGTATTAAATTTGAAATGTTTCCCTTATTATTCTTGGAATTTCCCTCGATATGAAAATTTTGATATAAAGTAGATTGCAATACTAATATTCTTAAAATTGACACGATATTGATGATGTTTACGTTGATGTAACAATTTCGGTGGATGTTGGACATCCAACCATAATATATACCACATTGTCCATGAAATTGTACTTCGGGAAATCTTTTTGATGGAAAAAGAATCTTGTAAAGCCTTTTTTTAATTAACAAATGAGTGGTGTTTCCTATCTGTATATATCATTTTTTATGGAAGTTGAACATCTTAACATTAAAATTTAAAGTTATTAACAATACGTTGTTGTTGGATTATTTCTTGGCACATGGATTTTGTATAAAATTAGTCACCCAAATGTTGAATTTGTGAAACAAATTTTCACGTCGCAATATTAAAATTCAAGATAATTTTAAGCACACTTAAAAACTATAATAAATAAGAAAATACAACCCAAACAACGGTAGAAACAATAAGAAACGACCATAATGAAAAGCTATAACACTATTACAAGGTATTGTAAAATATCTAAAGTTTAAACTTACAATTGTGCCTTAATTATGAAAAATGAAAACAAAAAAATAAAAATTGTAATAATTTAGACATAGCTTGACAGTTGTCTCCCACGTGGAACTACACTGGGAAGAGCAAGTCATATGGGTACAATATTGGGTTTGCTAAACATACTAAATGTTATCCACTTAAGCAACAATGGACACAAAATTTCCTGTGAGAGCATTAAATGGTATCCTAACAAGATGCAAGCATTGTAAGTAGTCATGCAATTGAAGTCCTCATTACCTAATCTTCATCTTGCTCACCAATTTCTCCATATATTCTGCAATCTATTTGGTATCATTTGTCCTCTCAATTTTCCCCACCCTTTCGAATCTAATTTCATGAAAATTGGAGCCCTTCCATAGAAGAAATTTGTGTTTTAAACTCCTCAGATGCTCGTTTTCATTTCCCATGATGTTTTTAATCAAAATTCCTCAGTCTGCTGCCGTTAAAACGTTTTACCTATTTTTAATGGATGGAAAATGATTTTAGTTCTTCTTTTATGCGTTTGGAATGCGTGGGACCTTGCATCTCTCTTTTTTAACCTTTTGCAGAGAAAGAAATTCTTCATCGGGAGAAAAATGGCATTTTCCCATTTCCTGCAACTTCCTACATTCTTTTCCCCATCAAATTCTTTCTTGAAAAGGTGAAGCTACGCGTTTGTTTCCCATTGGATGCAGAGGCGGGTTCCTTTTTTAACTTATCACTTTTGGTGATTTTGGAACAAATGTCAAATTTTCCCCACATCCCCGTCGGTCCCTGATTAGATGGAGCAGTTTTGGTGGAAGTTCGGGGCAACGGATCCATTTTATTCTCTAAGGCATTACGGCGAAAGGGTGAAAAGTTACAAAATACCCACGGCCCCACCTAAGTGAAAGGATAAATTCTGAGTTGAAATCCATAGCAAATCAGAAAGGGACACGTGTTCATGTTGAAAAGTCAATGGCGGAGGCATGGACTTTCGGGGAAAGGTTGGAATTTTTCCCTTTTCAAAACAGATAAAAAGCGAAGCACGTCCCCGCAACCAATCAAGCAATGCCATGTGTTGAAGAATCAAAAAGGGACACATGGTCATTTTTCAGTTCACAAGCGCTTTGGTGGACCGGTGGAGGACTTTGGGAATTTTAGTCCTTTTTCCACAAAGGGCGAAAAGTTCTAAAGGGTCCGTGGCCCCGCTCATGCGAAGGGAAAATTTCTAAGTTAAGGCCCGCAACATATTAGAAAGGGACACCTGGCCTACATTGAAAACTCAATGACTAGGGCACAGACTTTTGGGGGAGAAGTTGGAATTTTTCCCCTTTTCAAAAATAGATGAAGTATAAAATTGAAGTGCACCCGCACCCAGTCAAGCGATGTCACGTGTTGAAGGATGAAATCGGAACAACGGGTCTGCGAGGGAAATTGAGAATTTGAGCCTTTTTCACCAAAGGGTTAAAATGTTGGAAATTGAGCTGCGACCCAATTTCCAATCGTGGTGTGCCATGTGTTCACGTTGAAAAGTTAAAGCAGGCCGGTAGAGGTTTTGAGAATTTGATATTTTTGTTAAAAAGAGTTTAAATGGCAGATTTGAACTGCATTTCCTCATCCACTCAGATGGCACCACGTGTCCGGATTTTGGCGAAGCTGCGCGGGCGGAGCAAAAAAATGAGAAATCGCGCTTTTTCTCCCAAATGTCAGGAAATGTAGTTTTCTCCCCCAGGGTCGTCATTGCTTGGATCTTGCCACGTGTATGGTCCAAATTTGAAGGTAAAAGGGGAAAAGATAGCCAAATGCACTCATCTAGTTTTTGACGCCATTAACGAACCAGATCTCTAAAAATGCAAAAATTGATCGTTCTTCATTCTTTTTCTATGTATTCTTTTCGTTTCTCCATGAGATGCATTTTTGGTTTATTATGGATCCAAATCGATAAGTTTGAGGGGATGTAAAGTTTGATCATCAGAAAACGGAGTTTATCGGGCATACACGATAAAAAAGGGAGAAAAATTTACCAATAAGCACTTGAGTGCTATGAAAGTGGTTAAAAGGTGGAAATGGCAGGACCACATAAAGAAGAAAATCATGAGATGCCCCCTACTAAAGTAATCATGCTCGAACACCTGAAATATTTGCCTTTTTGAACCTCTAGTTTTCATGAGTGTATTTGTTTCATGTCACTTTCCAAAAGCAGATCTGCAACAAACATTATTCCTTTCGGATATTCTTTTCTTGGGGACAAAGTATGGATGTATACGAATTGTTATAAGAACATGGTTTTGGCCATGGAAAAGGGGATTCTAGTTTTCTAGGAAGGTTGTAAATTCTGAAGTAATTCAATACAGAAGTTCTTTCTTTTCTTATTTTCCTCTGTTATATCTCTCTCTCCTTGCTCGATTCAATGGATCATTTGTTTTGCATTCAATAGAAACTTTGTGTTCTGGTCTATGTAATCTTTAGAACTTTGTGTCTGCAGATTTGCATCAATGGTGAAGTAATTGATCCTTTTCTATATTTTCTTGATTCAATGTGAGTAGGGAGATACTCTACTATCTATATTTCCCAAAAGCATTGTTGTTTTCTTCCTTCTCCCATCTCTTTATTCTTCCATTCCTTCTGATTGATAATATTTTGAGTATGAAAACACACCAGGCTACCAGGGTCCAAACATTGATAGTTGTAGATTTGTACATTTGTTTTCCAGCTTTCAATAAGGGAACCTCTCCCATTAAAGAGGAGGGACTTGTTGTCCCCTGACTATGGTTTCAACCCATGTTCCATTCTGAAACCCAACAGTATCATATTCGCACAAGCCACCAGTCGGAAGCCAAGCAGGTAAAATATTTACTTTTCGAATTTACGGCTATCTACGCCGTTATTATCATGCAGCGGCCATATGCATTTCAAAAAATCCAGTTCCTTTTTAGTAATCTGAATATAAAAATAGAGAAACTGAACCTGCATGCTGGCAAAAGAGCACAAGACTGCGGAGGTAGTACATGTTACAGAAAGTCTTAAGCAGCAGTACGTTGAATAAAGTAACCCCAACTGGAAAGCACTGGACAGGGAGGGCAAAGCTAGTTAGCTATGAATTTAGATAATTGTAATTACCAAAACGGCCACACAGATCACGGTGCTACCTGCAAATTTACTTCATGTATGTCAAAGTGGGCTCTGTTCCCTGCGTTATTGCATCCTTCGCCAACATGGTGCGCCTGTTTGTCAAGACACGCAGCCTTATTTTCTCAAGTACACCGTCTATAATTACTCCGATATAACGTGGCTCCCTAAGGAGATCATTGGCGTCGGGCCAGGAAAAAATGTTGGATGGAGTTGTTCAGAAAAAAGAGGTTATAGTCGTTCGAATACATCAAAATGGAAGAGGTGTGCAGCATGGTGGCCTCTGTTTTCCGAACTTCCATCGGTGCTCTCCCCGTCCATCTGAGAGAGGAGACATACACCGTGAGCAATAATATTATATCTCAAATGGTGTTGGGGTGTAGATATCTGGAAGAGAGATCGAAACACAAGATAAAGCTGCATGAATTCAAGGAGTTTTTCATGCTCAACGACGTGTTTAACATTGGAGATTACCTGACTGGCTTGACTTCGTCGATCTGCAAGGGTACGTGAAAAGAATGAAGGCGGTGAGAAAACGGTTGAATGTTTTTCTGGAGGAAGTGCTGGAAGAACACGAGAGGAGGAGGAGCACATGCACTGACAGGTGCTGGCAGAGAAGGATGACAGGCTGGGAGAGAGTCGTAGTGAAAGGTAGTCAGTAGTGACGCCTCCGGCGTAACAAGAAAGAAAGAATCAAAGATATTTTCCCTAGAAAGGAAGAAAATATTGACTTTAGCAGGTGCACTATTTCCCAATGTTATATGCCCACAGCATGGCTTGCATTATGTATAGCCATGTGTTCCTTGAGGGGGTTGCACACCTGTGACTTGTTCCCCTAAGGTTTCTCCACGTGGCAAGTGGATTACATTATTTCTAAGAGTGTGTGAACATAAAAATTTACACATTGAATACTATTAGGTTAATTTAAACTATTTAGGGAGTTTGCATAAAAATTTATGCTAATTGGACTAACTTGTTTTATAGACTTCCAAAAGGGGGTTTTGGATTTAGAGAATAAGGATCCCTGATACTACAAAAATAGAATGAAAATATATAGACATAGAGATTCATAGCATCCACTCCTCAAAGTTAAAGTCCAGTATTTTTAAAATTAAAAATAAAATACTCTACATAGCTTCCTTACACACTATGTTTCTTGTCACTTCATCTCATGAAATAAAATAGTCCATTTTCATCTAATTGTAACCGTTTTCCACTTTATCTAACCATGGAATTTGTTTGTTTCGCATATTAATAGAAAAAAATAGGATGTAGATTACTTTTGCTTATCATTTTTGACTTTGATATAATAGTCAAAATGCATTTCAATTACGTTGTTTCTTATATTATTAATTTCCATTAAGATTCGAAGTACAATAAATAGTAAATATTGTTCATTAAATATGTATAAAGCATTATATTTGTTGTTCGATTATAAGGATCTTGTTTACATGAATCACAAGATTCTTTATTAGCAATATATAAACTATTATATTTGGTGTTCGATCGTAATGATCTTATTTACACAAAAGCTTCATGTACATCATTTTCACCAAGTTTACACTATTACACAAATTCTTGCCATATGCTTTTCATGTGTACTACATAATAATATAAACATGTGGCACTTACATTGCATACATTGATGTGCGCTCACGAAAATGGACGAAAGTAGCAAACCCTCGCAACTTGTTGCAACAACAATTAAAAATTGCATCCATATCATATGAATTGGGTGATTAATGGTAGGGTAACTTGCAAATGGACTATACACGCCTATATTGATGAAAAATATGAGGGTAAGGTTCTAAATTTCAATGTTATTGATGCTCTACCTAAAGATATGAACGTCAATTGCTTTGGAAATGTTGCTATGTACTAAAATGAAAATTTTCAACTTGGAGAGGTTTACTCTATGTCCAAAGGTACCTTAAAATACATCAAGCAAGAATACAAATACTCCGAGATCATGTGGGAGCTTATTCTCAACATGGATTCTATTCTTCAAATGTTAGTACAACCTATAATGAAAATTTCCCTCTACCATTTCCATTTCATCGATATAGAAGCAATTCAAAACACACCTCTTGGATTTATAGTGGATGTCATTGGTGTCATCATTTCTATATCCGTCATTTCTACCATTACCGTAAAGATGGAAGTTGTCTTGAACTATGTACAACTACCATAAAGGACCACACAGGGATATACTATAGCAATAACCTTATAGGCCAGAGTTCATGTGATGAGAGCACACAAAATTTATATACCCAACATGATAGTAAGGACATACATATTCCAATAGTATCTATAAAAAGTGTAAAGGCACCATATTCAAGCAAAGAAGCTTAATAACCGAATCAATACTCAACTCTTTTTAGAACCCTAGATTCGAAACAGAGGCCCTACGTATTTGGATAGCTACAACAAGAACAACAAATGTTTCAATTGCATTAAGTGCATAAATAATGATTGAGAAAACCATTGTTGACATCCGGTGTCCACTTGACAAAATCGAAGCCATCATGACGTAGTTGTTGCAACAATTATACATATCAACATGACTAACTTTTGTTACCTTGCTTGTTCTCGGATGGTTAATGGTGAATAGTGTAGTAAAAATTGGTTATGAATTCATATGATTAGTGGCATTGTGTAAAATGTAACTGGATTCAAATATATGTTCAAATATAAATATGCCTTACACATGATGTTATAAGATCAAATTGGCACTATATGGGCTATGGATTTTGATGATGTGGCCAAAGATTTGTTAGGCCTATTTGCATATGCTCTTAAATAGATAGATTCAAGTACCACCGATGTATGGGTCATTATCAAAAATTCCCCTTCAATGGGTTTAAATTCATCATTTCCATTTCAATAACTATCCACAATGGTAAGGAGCAAATCTCATGTACCATACACAATACAGTTGAAAGCAAGTATGAGGGAAACCATTCAAAAATGTTAGCAACTTTTTTGGAATCTTGAGATTGAAAGAAAAAAATACCATTGTAATGTATATGTAGGTGGGGAATATATTAACCTTGTAACATGATGTACATATTTACAATAATGCCCTACTTGTAAATAAGAAACATATAGGGATGTGCACAATCAAACTTGTAACATGGTGTACATATGTATAAAAGTGTACTTATTGTAAGTGAAATAGATACGATGAAAAACCATTGGCAAACTACTATTGTAGTTCCTACTAAATAAAAAAATTGTAAAATTGGAATGGATGTGTTTTCTCATTTAACAAGGTGGGGTTGTGTAAGAGGCGAAGAAACTCAAATGAAAAAAGATTCAATGGTGATAACTTCAAACAATTTTGTAGAGAAAGAGGACAGATTCAACAGCTTAATCCCTTCCTTTGTTTCCAAAGATGAATAAGGGATGCCCAAAGATCGCCACCAATACACATGGCAAGAAACCATTTTCTGATATTTTATTGGATTTGACTCTATAGGTTAGCTCTCCAAACTTCTTTGCAAGAATGAGGTGTAAATAATGTAAATATTTTCTATTGATAATATTTTAATGGTAAATAAGATGGCCCTCAATGACAATTTGTTGCATAATCAATGTCCATGTACTTGATATATTATGAAGTTAAATTTTGTATTAGAAAAATATAAGCATTTGGAACGCTCCCTTCTTAAGAACATGCATATATGGACAACACACTTTTTTATCAATCATTTGAAGGAGAAAGGGGGTCCTTTATGTAGGTCATCGAGACAATGAACTTTGAAGATGCAATTAATGTTTGAGGCATTGGAAAAAGAGGAAAATTATTAGTTGTTTGTGCACCTGAGCTCTCCTTTGATCTACTAGCCCATCTAAGAGTATAAATAGGGAACATTTGAGTTTGAAGATTATAATTCAAATTTTCGGTTTGAATATTATAATTTAGTTAATCAATTTGAATATTATAATTTATTAATGAGCCTACAAATTTGAATGCATGGATGTCAGTGAAAGACACTTGGAAGAGATGTCAACTTGTACACCTATGCATAGGGACATGTGTATCCTACATCATCTAGCCCTTTGGAGTGACGAACAATAGAATGTTTAACTCGCCACATGCAAAGTGAAATAGTGGGAGTCAAGGGAAGATGTAGGCTAAAGTGAGCTCATAAATGGTTTGATGAGCTACCAGATGCAAATAAGTTTTAAGCACAATACTCAATAAAAGACATATGATGCAATACAACGTCAAGATAAGAGGACCCTCAATGTAAAGATTGATAGATCTATAGATCCCAAAAATACAAATCTAATATAGATCAAACACAAGGGATCAAATCAAGCTCGGTGAAAGTAGAATCTGTGAGGCAAGAATGAACGTAGGGGAAGCATAGGGGAGAGATAAAGAATTCAATTTAGAGGGGTCTAAGAAGGAGAACAAATTAGGAGAGATAACAAAAGGTTCATTCCAAGGTGGAAGGAGGAACGTGTGACCTTTTTATGGGACCTCTTATCCTAAACATTAAGCTCACAAAAATCACTTAGGGAGTGCCTCGATAATGACCTCTTAGTCTCGGTGGAGGACAATGAAACATATCGGTCATGGAATTGTAAATAAAAATGTTCTTCCCATTATTGATGTGGTTTTGGCCAGACACACACTTTTATGCTCTCTTTTATACCTTCCACACACCACATGCACTTTAAATTCTAAATCCTCACAACTCTCCGGAGGATTAAATTTATTCTCTATCTAAGTCGAGCATTTAGCAACCAATGAGTAGATAACAAACATGTGGACTAAAATGGCGTAAGTTGGTGGAGTAGTAGGTCCAGACACAGTGACTTATTTTTCCTTCAAAACAGTAGATGCTAGCATGTTGTTCCAATAGATGGTTAGAGCACATGACTCTGAGAAGAATTTCAGAGGTCTAGAAGAACCAAATTCACATGGACAACACCAATATAGCTATACAAAAAATACATATTTAAAATATATATTATCACATTAACAAATAATTATATAGTAATCTAAAACATATAAAAAGGATTTTTATTCCAATATATACTCAACCATATTTTTCATACAAACAAACATCTTAAATATACAATTAATATAAAAATCAAAATAATTACATTGCATATAGCCAATAAATGGACAAGTAACAAGCATGTAATAATATGAAACCCTAAGCAAATGAGCGAGATAGATGGCTTAACTCGATTTCGAATAATTTGGAAGTGATCTAGGAATAGATGAAACAAACTAGAAGACACATCATTAAGGCTCGTTGGAGGTTCTAAGACCCGAGAAATCAAGGGCCTTAGTGCTTTATAATGTCCTACATGAGTTCCTAATTATAATATGAACTAAGGGAAAGACGACTCAAGGGCCTTAGTGCTTTATAATTGAATTCCCTTGTTATAACTCTCAAATCAAGGGCCTTAGTGCTTTATAATGTCCTACATGAGTGCTATATTATAATGTGCTTTATAATATATGATTCCCTTGTTTAAATTTCATAATTGACAACTGGAAAGACGACCCAAAAGTGTAAAAGATTAGCAAGAAGTAAAAGATACCCAAAAGAGTGAGAAAAGGGTGCAGATGGTAATGAGTGTCGAAGAGGGACGAAGCGCATGGGCGCTAGTGTCCTAACTTAGCATTAATGTTTGAGGTCATAAATGTTAAATCAATCAAATACTTACGGGTCAGTAGGGTGTGTAAGGTCAATAACAATATAAGAGACAAAGTAAAAGGCCCAAATGACAATGTCAATTACTATTTTTCTTGCTTATAAATCATGTATATATTAGTATGCTTTAGGACCTAGAAATGTACCCAAGTGCATAGTTTTTTTCTACATTTTACCCCACTTTATGTTGTTGAGTGAATAGTCGATAGCGTAAAGTAGATGAAGATGTGTACCTTGTGATCCCGTACGCAGCGTGCGTGTAACCGATAGTGTGCCGAGTGGACAAGTGAAGCGTGAAGTGATAGAAATGTGAAGCGTGGAAACTAGGAAAGGGAAGTAGACCCTAGGGGTGAACCGTGTGCATAGTAATGTGTTATGTTTGATTATGTGAGCTACTTCTTATTGCATATTAAGGACAGACCTACAAAAGAAGAGCAAGAAAGTAGTCAAAGTTTTGTATATGAAAAATCAAAGTAATGTATGTATAAGTAAGTAAAGAGTGTAAAAGTGTGTAAAAGGAAAGTGTGCACCTAATATATAAGAGAGTATGAGATAGAAAATTATCATGTTTTCTTGGAGTTGTTGGATTTGAATTTCGATGGTGAGGTTTTTGGGTGATGTCATACCAAGAGCAAATTTTTGGGTGATCTCACGCCAAGAGTGAATTTTTTTGGGCGATCTCATGCCAAGAATGATTTTTTTGGAGATCTTGTGCCAAAAGAAGAGTGTTGGGGAGAGAGGTCTAGCTTTTCTCTCCTTAGTGAATCTTCTGAATAAGCACCACTTTGCAGATGGTACGTCCTTGATTTGTTCCGATTGTAATTGATAGTAGATCAATTTCAGAATCGGAGGCAAGTTCTGCTCTTGGACAATTGATCTGAAAAATGTTGTAAATTGTGTTAAACTGAGAAAATGGCTATTTTTTCCCTAGGACACAAGCTCTCATGGGGGGAAACAAGCACCCATCGCTCTTGTCCAAGACTGGGTGCTAGTGTCTACTCTATATTTTGGTCCCAAGTCTCGAATTTGAGCCAATCTGTAATTGTGTCCTTTTGTCATTTTTGTATTGTATTATGTTTTATTGGAGTTTTGATCTATTGTAGGGGTGATTTGTTCACCCAATAGATGTCCCCCTCGTTTGGGGTGCATGTGACAACTATAGGAGAATGTGGTCCAAAGGAGAGGACCCGATACTAATATGCATATCTAGAGTGGATACCTACGGGGGTAGGGGATGTGCATGGTAGAAACCAAGGAACATGCAAACAAGATAGGCTAGTAGCAAGTGTTAGTAGTAAAAATAGCTAGCATGCAAGAGAAGACAATGTAACAAGTAACTAGGAAGACAAGATGGACTGCGAAAAGTGGGTTTCATATATGGGACATCGCTCACAATGTCACAAGACAATTAGGGCCGAAGTGGCCAAAAGCATACAATGATCAAGCAAGACATAGGGCATAGCCTGCAAAAAGTACTAAACAATAACAAGAAAAGAGCAGTAGTTAACCATGGTTGTATTGATCCTATAAGGAAAATGCGACACATGAAGAACTCGTTAGCATGTTAGAAAAAAAAGTAGTATGTCAAAGTGTGTATAGATCACCGAAGAGTAACTATTGTAAATAATGATATACAAATGATAATATACAATAAATGGAAGGGCAACAAGCATGCAATAATATGAAACCCTAAGAAAATGAGAGAGATATATGGCTTAGCTGATTTCCGAGTGATTTGGAAGTGATTTGGGTAGGTGAATAGTTGAAATAAACTGGAAGCGGCGTCAGCAAGGCTCACTGGAGGTTATGATACCTAGAAATGTGCAGGACAGAAGCACCCATAGGAGGACAGGAATGCCTAGGTGCTAGTGTCCACCCAGATGCTCAGGTTTTGATATTTTTTATACATGAGGAGCTTCGTTGTTGATCTTTCTTTGTCACTCTAGGTTTGTATCAATGTCGTTGTTCGCACCTGTAACCTGCAAAATAGATGTCTAGCTGCACATACCCACAAACCACATCAAACATAATAAATAAGATTTAGAATAGGGATTTGGACTAACCCCAACAGTCATCCAAGAGTGAACTTAGTATGGAGCCTTGCACTACATTTCAGACTCCATGTATTTCTATGTGAATGTGTGTGTAATGGTACCCTAGGATGCCCTTGTGCAAGTTGCACAATGATAATGCGGGATAGATCTAGAATGCTTCAAGTATGCAAATGTGTGAGATGAAATAGAATATACTTCCCCTTCTATGTTGTGTATGCACAATAATGTAGCCCTTGTCCCTACTATGGATGTGTAATATGGATTCTTTGAAATGCTCTTATGCTTTTGAATGCAAGCTCGGGTGATATTATGTAAGGCTATTGCTTGGACCTTGATTTGAGAGCTATAACTATGTATATTTATGATTCCCTTGTTTGAATTTTGTAATTGACAACTAGAAGGTTGACCCAAAAGTGTAATATGCCCAAGAATCAAAAGAGATCCAAAAGAGTGAGAAAATGATAGGGAGGGCCAGGAGCACCCAAGAGGGACAGGAGCACCTGAGCACTAGTGTCCAAGGCCATAAAAGATAAATTAGTCAAATATTGACAGGGTTATAGGGTGTGTAAGGTCAATAAAAGTATAAAAGACAAAGTAAAGGCCCAAAAGACATTGTCAATTACTAGTTTTCTTGCTTAGGAATCATGTATATATTAGTATGCTCTAGGACCTATAAATGTACCCAAGTGCATATATTTGTGTCTACAAAGTCTTTTAAAATGGTTTTTTACAATCTATAACATTTCTTAAAATGTAAATTGAAATCTAGATAAATAGTTAGCCCATTATATATTTTTCTGTTGATGAGACAGGGGTGACTCACAAATTCCAAACCTAATTGACACCATAAAAGACAACGGGTTAAAAATTTGCCTTCAAAGTCTCGTAGCCTCCAATTCATCCTTCTCATCCAAATTATCCTATCTATTAAGAGACAACATAACATCAAAAAATCAATCAACAATTTTGTTAGAGATGTGGAAGCCCAAGCCCTTGAGTCGGTGCTCTTACATAGACTATATACCATGTTTTCACTGTGCTCCTACATAAACCATATACCATGTTTTTATTTATGTTTACTATTTTTTTGTTTACCTTCCATGTTTATGTTATTGAAAAACAAAAATTTTGATTGCACTAATCCTCGAAAGTTGCAAATCCCATAAAAAAATTAGGGCTTTTTAAGTGTGCGGCCATTAGGATAGATTTAATGTTCAACAAACATAGCATTAACTAGAGGATGTAGCAATGGTAAGAAAGATTGGCATGTAATCTATATGTGACTTGTTAGAAGGAAAAATAGGATCATATATGTTCCCTCCAATAGATAATCTAGTATGAAAATTATCCTCCCTCAATCCCCTTCTTCATCACAACTCTTCCCGCCTAATGTTTCATCTCCAATCCTTCAACTCTTTCTTCTTCAACACTTCCTTGTCAACATCTTTAGAGAACCTCTTGTGTGATTAGTAGTTACACCTTTGAATAATTAGACTTACCTTTTCCATCATACTACATTGGAGAAGAACATGCTTGTTTGGCATAAAAACCTTTTTTGAGTAAGTTTAGGACATCATAAATCATCATTATCTTATTTTAAGAAAATACTCAAAAGGAAGCAAAGTTTATTTTTATTTTCTTGAAAGGATTTTGGGTGTGTGTGCCAACATAAACAATACTACACTATAATGGGTCCATTAACTACAATATTTTTGAGATGAGAGATAATCTTTGAATATGCACAACATAATGCTAGCATTATTTTAGAAAATTAATGATGAAGTTATTCATGAGATATCCACATAGCACTAAATAAGAAACAATTTCCACACGTTAGTGTAGGCACTCATTTTCTCTTGTTCTTTATGGAATTCAAACCTGTCTCAAATATTAAAAGAACCTTCTTCTATTTTTACCAATGATAGTGTATAAATTGTGATGGTGCCAACACACTTGTTGGGGTTAGAGATGCAGATTGGCCTTGCACTTGTCTCACTGAAATACGGCTTCGTAACATGCAAAGATCCAAAATAATTAAAAAGGGATAAGGAAAATATCTTACAACCAAAACCCATAAGCTGCAAATAATTCATCTTACTTGCATAGGAAGACCATCCTTCAGTAACACAAATGTCATCTTCTTTTTATGATGAAGCTTTGAAATTTTGGTTACGGTGCTAGGATATATCTTGTGCACCTTTCTCCATGGAGATTTCATTTTAGGCCAACAAATTGAAAGAAACTTTAGCAATCACAAGAACTAAAAGTTTATTGTCTCTTGGTATACGTATTTAGAGATTTAGCTCAATCCTTCAAATGAAATGGACTACTTGTGAGGTGATTTGTAGAGTATTTCAAGCACTTTCATGGAAGCGTATGTTGAGGGGTATTATGTTGTCACACATGGATATGCTTGTTAGACCGCAATTTTCATTAGACCAAAATCCGCAGCATTAATCTCCTCTCTGACTGCCCAAGTTAGGATCCACGAGAGGCAGTTAGTCCATGTCATGAAACTCACGGGGAGCATTGGATGTGCATGCCAACAACCCCCCAACATTACCTCGGTGAGTTTCAAACTCACGACATGTCGCTCGATACCATCAACCCTTGCAAAGACACCAATGAACAATTCATTAACCTTAGAGCCCAGTCATCACACCATGTCTTAAGAGCTTCACAAACCTTTATACTCTTGTTGCAATCTTGGAGATCTGACCTCTACCATTACCTTTACTTCATTAGTTCTTGGCTCCATTTCTAATTCCTTGGTCTTAGGCTTCCCGAATCTTCTCCACTACTTAGTGTCATGTTTGCACTTAGATTACCGTCAAAATCATTCATACACTACAACCAATGTCAAAACAACTTATCTCAATGTTTCATGGCCCAAAGTCATCACTTAGACTCACTAGCTCAAAATTGTCCTTTCTTTCCTTAAGAACATGGTCATCTACTACACTAGTGCATCTAGGGTTCTAGGGATACCCAGAAGGTTTTGAAAGTTCAGTAATTCATTCTTTCTATCCTCAATATGCCCTCAAAATTTTGGATCTCAACTCAACATACAACTCCTTGTGGCTCTTCTTTTGCATTTTTGCTTCTAAACCTCAACTAGATCTTGTACAGGGACTGTCATGTATATTTCTCAATGTAGGCACTTTCAAGATGAAATGAGGGTAGATTCGGACTTCCATTATGTCCTTCTTACTATGCTTCAAATTTCAGACTGTGACTCCACTGGCATACCTTGGTTGCTTTGTCAAATGGTTTGGTTCTTCTATCCTTTCACCCTTTGAGGCTTAATCCATGCAATTATGTGACATCTTTGACCAACAACAAATCTTCAAGAACAATGACACTTTCAAATACCCGAGACAACTAATAAGCAACAAGTGACCTTGCATAATTTCTGAGATACTTATCTTCTACTAAGCATATTAACATCCAACTTTTGGTCAACCTCTGTAATGTTGATAACTCGAGACAAGAATTCTACTAATGATCATCAAGAACCAAACTCCCCCTGGGAGTGTGCACTTTCAACTTGACTCGTCACACAAAGTTCATGAAGTTTTATTCAAGTACCTTTCAAATCTTCAATGTGAATACATTCAGTCTAACATGCAATCTCAATCTTCATTAAGCTCCTTCCATCATCAATGCTTGAGAAACCAATGTCTAACCTGTATGAGCTTCATTGTTATCTTTTCTAGAGCTTGGTGCTTTTTATGATCCCGCACACTGGTTTCCTTAGCTCAACACAATATTATTCGCCAACTTCTAATTGTTACATTCGCAATCACTCATAGTCTCTTGTACTTGTTATTTATGACCTTTGTGGATCGAGTGCGCTTTCAAGATTTTCATGACAGCAACATGGCCTTCTTGTAGATTATGATTCAACGTGGAAAAGTTTGACTTGTGTTGATGGAATACATTTCTTGAACTTTGATTGGCATGGTAAAGCCTAGCTTTAGCTTACTTATGGACAGATTGCCCCTTGACATATATTGCATTAGCATCACTTTTGCATTTTGAGCTTTTTAGAACTCACTAAGCATGAGGAAAACATAATTTACATACTCTACCCTTAATAATCTTGAATATAGGTAAGATTGTCTTTGCATCTCATCACAACATTTAATACCAATGATTGATTAAGACACAAGACATTGACTTGACTTTGACACTTTGACTGGACAATGTCAACATCGTAGAGTTACTTTTTAACATCACTTATCAAGATCGGACCTTAACTTTATTCAACAAGCCTCGATGACCTAGATTGCTTCTCTTAAGATCACCATCACATATGGCAAGAATAAACACTCTCTTGACACAATGTCACTTGCAACCACACATTCTCATCTCATTTGTAATTCACTTAAGGCTCGTAATCGATCTGATTCATATTTCCAAAAGACAATCAACTTGTACGTTGACTCAAGATACTCTTCTTGGAGACACTTCTTGTTTGAAGACAACATTGACAATATTTAGAAGACAAGTGCAAGCCCTGGAATCTATTGACAACATTCTCTTTCTGTGATTTCCCAGAAAGACACTCAAGGACTTCAACATATGCTAGGCTTTCAACATGGAGCAAGACAAATGTTTTTGAAACTAACATACCTTGACAACTTGATAGAGACAGCAATCAACAACAACCAGTGCCAACCTTCATTTAACAGAATCCTTGACCTTCTCATTCAATTTATCATGAGGAACACTTGATTGGTAAACAAATGAAGAGAAAGCTATGCTTCGTTTGGCTTGTGTATACCTTCTAAAATCCTAGAGAAGGCATACTATCTTGTCATGTCACATCAGAACAAAAGAAAGTCATCAAAACAACATGATGACTCAGTTTTATCTTTCCTTGTCCTTGTTCTCTTATCAGTCTCCTTGATGCATTCCTTGGTGTGACTCGCCACATCATCTCGAGCTTTCACTATCTAATTTAGTCCCTAATAAACACACATGTTGTGTCTTAAGAACCTGCTCCAATACTACTTAAGGAAGAAATTCTTCATTGTTTGCACTCAACTTGTCTTCCTTCTTCTTGCCTTTATCAACACTCACTATTGTCTTGCTTGTCATAGATTTCTAAATTTCTACATCATCTGCCCATGTTATTTTCTTTCCCTTCTTTCCTTCTTTAACTCTTGAGTTTGCTTCCTTGATCTTGTATATCCATTTCATTTCCTTCTTTCTAGGAGTTGTTTGAGGCTTGGATGACTCTATATTATTTCTAGGAAGTGTCTTTCCTTTGAATATCCTTTTGTCTAGCCTTTTGAATGTCTGAGTTCTTGTTATGCCTTGGGAGTTGATTTTGACAACACTGCTTTGAAAAATGTCCAATTTCATGACAAATAAAACACCTAACTTGATTCTTGCTTCTATATAGATATGGATTGTGATTCCAATCATAATTAGCACTCTCATGACTATAACAATTTCTAGCAATATGTCCAATCCTATCACGCTTATAACAAACTATCTCATTCATACATTTTGAGTATTGTTCATCCCAAAATTGACTTAATGGTTCTTCTAGCGATTTGGTTATGTGACCTTTATTTTTGCAATTGAAGCATACTATGTTCTTCTCATATTCAGTGCCACAAGCTCTCCATGGGTGTTCTTTGTCAAAGTTCTTCATGTAGTCCCTAGCTCTATGTCCAAAACCATAACATGAAAAACAATATCCATTAAAAGTTCTCTCGCACTGGATGCATCTAGTTGCCTAACTGATTTAGATTTTTTTGTGTTTGTCTTCTTGGTCTGCTTCATGTATTTTTGCATGTTGGGACCAGCCTTGTCATCCTCTTTCCTTTCAACATATTCTCTTTTAAATCCTAGACCTGTTTTATCACCATGTGACCTTTGGCTTTCCAGATTCCACCAAGAGATTCAAAGCTCTTTTCTAGTTTTCTATACATTTGTAACTTATCATTTACCTCTTCTAGTTAAGCCTTCAGGGTTCTTAAATCTTCTTCATGCTTTAGGCAAGCATCCTCTTTATCTTTCAGAGATTTTGACACATTTTCAACAAAGGACTTCATCTCTTTGAGTGCTTGACCATGTTGAGCTTCCATGTGCTTGATTTAATTCTTTAGACCATCTATCAAAGATTGACCAATCTCATACTTTCTCTTCAGGATTGATTCTACTAGAGTACCCATGCTTATGTCTTCAAGATCACCTCCAAGTTGTTAGGCTTGATACAGGCGGACCAGCTTGATACCAATTGTTAGACCATGACTTCCCTTAGACCAAAACCCGCAGGCATTAATCTCTCGCTACAATTGCGAGTTAGGATCCACGAGAGGCGCTAGTCCATGTCACGAAACTCACAGGGAGTGTTGAACGCACATGCCAACAATGTTGAGTCCATGGAGTGCAAAGAACACAACTCAATAATAAGAAAGACAAATGGAGGGTAGATAAACATTTTAGAATCTGAGTCACTATTTGTTTGCTTTCGATTATGCGCATGGGTATCTTCATGTAGGCAAGATACGAAGATCACACAATGAGGGAACTCGAGATAGGCCGTGAAAGTTAAACCGTGTTGTGTGCGTCCAATATCGATTGTTATTTTATCTAGTGTTAGCCCATGATGCAATTTTTGAATTATTAATGTCCATGTTATCTTTAAGGTAACTTGTCGGTGGTTTCCTCTTATTATTAGAGGGATCAATATGCATGTTGGATGAGTTGGGAGATGTCTTACAACTACCTCCTCTTACTTGTTACACTTGGCTTGTTACTCTATCCTGTCATCCCACCGCCAAGCTCCTCTTGGGTGAGTTGTGTAGGGATTTTGCATGTTGCAAGTTTGTTGTCACCAAGGCTTTGCCTTACGGTTACCATCTTGTCATCCACCAACAAATTTCACCCACATACCAACATTGTTTGTTTGTTGACATTGCTTCGCCCCAACTCGGATTGCTCGTTGGTGGATACAATTTTTCAAATCATATGAGCTATTTCCTTTTAGTGTTGTCACTTTGTTTGGTTATGTTATGTTTAGGACCCTCTCGTATAGTTGATCTCCTCTTCTTTACGTCTAACTCTCACTCCAAATCAGAAATCATTATGGGGATACTAAAGTTGCATGCTACATCTCGCCCAACAGACAACCTATTCCATAATTGTCGCCTTCTTACTCTCATGCTTCCCAAGAGCACCTACAAACCAACTCCACCGCCACAGTGCAAAAACTCTAAATCAAAGTTGAATTGGTTCTTGGGCATGTTGTCAAAGTCAGCATCAATTTCTTCTCCCGCCCACATCTCCCATTGCCAGCATGCTCTTGTTCAAGGTGATTCGGCGGGTTTCGCCACCTTGCGTCTTTGACTCGGCACCTTCAATTGATGTGTGGGTTCCAACATCTGTTGTTTATGACATTTGTGCAAGTGTCACTTGAAGACCCTTTCACATTTTTTGCTCCCATTTATTCTTGTATGATGGGCATGTCTTGTGTAGACTCGGTCGCTTTTAGGTACACAAATGTTTTGTTGATGATAGGGTGTACTACAAGTACAAGTTTTTGGGTACAATGGAGAGGTCGTTGTAAGAGATTTATATGAAGACATCTAGACCAACATGGTCAGCAAACGGGATTGTAAGCCACCACACCCAACAAACACTTGTCATGAACAATAGATGCCATTCATAATGCTTAGTCAGCCTACAACTCAACTAAGAATAAACAACTAGATTGATAATTATTAGTAATATATTCTTAATTTATAATCTAGATCATTATACTATTTTCAATATTATATATTATGTTGTATCCATATTAGGGGCTGTTAAAAACTAGTTGTATCCATGCAACTATGGTAATAAGCCAATTACGTGATGATAACATGTCTTCTTCACTCGTTAGAATGTGAATGGTAGGGAAGATGTAGTAGCAAGCATCACACGAGATTAATGATTGATCTCAGACCATGATTGAGAATGGTAAATGGACTCGCTTAGATTAGAAAGTCAAAATACTAGGACAGAATCTCAAATATATTTTATCCAAATAACATTGATAAATATTAATGTCAAAGCTTGTATCTTGGATTTCTCACATAGTTTCAACTATTGGCAGGTTCCATGTTGATTAATGAATCCATCATATTCTCTACAAACTTTCTGCTGACTAGTGACATGTTGCCTCAATTTAGCTACACAGCCTTCAGCTCAAAAAATTCTCTCTGGGAAAAGCAAATGGACTCCAAACTCGATCGTATGCCCAAGAAATCGTCTTTTATGCTCACCTTCAAAACAAGGGAAAAAATTTCCTATGATGGTCAAATGGACATCAAATTTAAGGACGACCATTTTTTATTGGCAACTCACGGCATTACATTCCATCACCACCCCCTTGGCTGCCATACTAGTTACACCAACTGGCATGAATAAATACTGAGAATATTTTGGATGTAAGATTCTGCTCAGCATTAGTGGTTCATGCATTGCAACAAAGAATAGCTACACATTATGCTGAAAAATGTAAAGAATATAGTTGCATACCCAACATAGTGTCCAATATTGTGGTAATGCTCTAATGCCTGTTTTATATTGGATCAGAAACTCTGTTTTAGAATGTGAATACAGAATAGGAATATTTTGCAGCTACAACAGCATTGGAGCGAAAGTTCTATGGCACAAAACTCTTTAGCCACAATCTTTGACAACATTAGGTGAAAAAGAATGCCCATGTCTCCGATCAAATTCTTCATTATGAAATACTTTTTACGATCAAAATTTAGCAGCATAATAGTGAAACACTTGTTCTCTCTTCCAGAATACATTTACCCAAGTCGGTCAATATGACTCCTCAAATTTAGAGGATATAACATTAGCATTTGGTAATTTGATCGCAAAAAGTGCACCCATTACATGGACCCATTAGCCTCACCAATCCCAAATTTCAATACCCAAATAAATTCCCTGCATTACATGCACTTGCTAGATATCTCTATTAGAAACCTTTAAAGGATTAAAACTCGTCAACCTATGCTTCGTACATGGAAAAGGCAGACTCTTGTCAGTATGAGCATTGCCGTTAGTAAATCAAAGTTCAAATGATGAGCAGGCCCTTCAGCTTACATTTTGAAAACAAAAATTGCACTTATAATCTAGATCATTCATCCTCATTCGAAACCTAAGAAGAACCTTGCCTTTGAAGTGTTTCCTGTCCTTCATCAGATGTTATGGTTCGTATTAGAGAACACAAATACCAAACTGAAAATTGCTTTTGCTGATATTCTGCTTGCTAACACATTTATCCTGCTGCTACTTGATGCAGCTAATTCTTCCAAAATAGTAGAATCCTGCTCTACAGCAATTTTAACTGCAATGGATTGTGACATGCCTTTTTTTTGTTGGATTCCCATTGAAGAACTTTTCACTTAGTTGCTCACAAAATAAGCTCTGAATGGTCATCTTTGGTTGTCATCACATCAATCTGTTTTGGACAGTTCTCAGAAGTGATACACAATATTCCTCTTAGGAACAGTTTTCACAAGTGATACACAAATATTCCTATTGGGAACAGTTTTCACAAGTGATAAACAAATATTCCTCGTGAGATTTCGTAACTGTGCACCTGCACATTTAAAAGTCACTTCAGAATCCTAAATGAATAAGTTTCCAACATCTTATGAGCATCGAAAATAATCTGAGTCACAAGAATTCCAAAGAAAGGCTCTCCGATGCATTATGTTCAATGAATAGTACAGTGTAATACCTTACCATTACAAGCAAGATGATAGAAACAATCAGAGTGTTTCTCTTGAGCAGTCACTGCCAAGGAATGTAAATCCCATCATGAGCAATTTTGCTTCTTCATAGCTGTCTCTATCAACAAATACGCTTCACAAGAGCTTCTCTGAAAGTTTAAGACCTCCATTTGATGCTTATTTCTACCATAACAAAAAAAGATAATAGAGCTGAGAGTTTCTAATTAAAAGAGTTTATAAAGAACACTTTAATACAAAAGGAAAACTCAAGTAAACATTCCAATCCATTCTTGTTTTGTCTTCAAATGGATAAAAATGAAGCACCATTGTAATGAAACTGAAAGTTTGATTCTAAAGTGCCATCTCTGAAATTTGCTAGCATAAAGCACCTTTCTTAGTGCCATTAGATTAACAATTAATAAAGCAAATGTCAAAATCAACTCTTGATTTTATTATGCTTTCCTTGTCTAATTCTCAGTCAGTCAACCGAAACTATCAAAAGATGCTCTAGATGATCGATATTCAAAGTACATTGCATTTTATATCTCATTTGTCATGGTGGAATCTGTCAAGATCTTTATCATCAAAAATAGAATTTAAATGAACTTTGGGCCTGCCTAATTGATGTGAAAATTGAAATTATGAGGATTGGCAGCTCTAGTCTTTTAACTGTCTCTCGTTACATGTCAGATCCTAATTAAGATGGATCTGTGCTAGTTTATGTTTCAGTGTTGTGCTAGTTTACTAAACCGAGGCGAATGATTAGTGCCCACTCACTCACATGCTTAACCGATAACACTGGCAAGTGTTAACATCACCCTCACCTTAGAGGTAAGACTACTCCTATGTAAGTAAAATTATGGACACCAACCTGCATTATACCTTGATGGCTAAGCTCAATAAAAATACAGGATGATTGACAGTAATGCATATCCACAAACAAGTGATCTGTGTCAAATTGACTCTCAGATTAAATTCAAGAAAGTAAAGCTTAGAAGATTTTGATAGATAACAACATTGAAAATTCCTCTACACCATGGTAAGCAGACTTTGATCTTAAAGAACCCTCAACTAGATAGCTCAAAACTGAAAGCCAATCAAAACTGCTGAACTTTAAATGCTAGAATCTACAATCACATACAGTAGAGAAACACTAACTGAAAAATACTCAGATCTGCTCCAAATCACATCACTGTTTTATTAATCAGAAAACAGAAGCTACAATGCTTTGGAACACACTCTAGAAAAAACACACACTGAATGAAAAACTGAATGAATTAAATACCTACCCAATCCCTTAAATAGACGAAGCCCAACTTTACAAAAGAGAACTACTATTCTAAAACTGGAAAACAAACTACATAAATGCAACTCCTTGCTAATCTCCACCACTCACCTAAGACCTTGTGGTGTACTCATCTCCCAAGCAAAACCACAGTTTCTGACATCACCCTGAAGCATGGGTCTCCAATACTAGTTCCCTCCAATGTTCCAGACCATCCCATTGTCACTGCCCCCATTTCCCCACCATCTTCTTTTTTTTTTCATTTATTCCATCAAGAAAGCTATTTTGAAGCTATGAACCAACAAAGCAGCCGATTGCAAAGGTCCCAAAGCTAAGTTCATCAAATATGAAGTGGATTCCATTGCCTTTCCTCTTGCCAAGCTCTTTAATGAGGTGGTGTATTTAGGTTTTCCTCAATCAAAGTTCCAACACATCATTCACCCTATTCATAAGTCTGGGGAGATCTCTCTGTCCCTGGCAACTATTGGACCATTATGATTGGGCATACATTTGCCAAACTTTATGAAACATTGTTAGACATGCAGCTGTCAGAGTACTTGGAATGGAATAAAATCAGAGCTATGGCAAGCTGGCTTCGCGAGGGACTACTACACTATTGACCACATCTCTACACTCCAGGCTATTATTGAGGAGGCTCATCCTAGTTCTTCCGAAGGCCTTTGCTGTTTTGTTCACTTTAGGAAGGCTTTTGACTTGATTCCAAGACAATTTTTCCAGAAGTTGAGAGATATCAGCATCCTAGATTATTTTTTTACCTCTGCTTGGAGCCTTTATGTATGGTTATTGGGCCATTTCTTGCTCTTCATAGTTTCTTTGACTTTATGAAGAGTGTCACTGGGGTCAAGCAAGGATGTCCTCTTTCACCGACCCTATTCAGCATTTACATTCATGAGTTAGAGGAGCTTCTTCAGAAACATACTGTATTTTGCACTGAGGCGGTTATAACCATCTTCCTTGCTAATGATGTTGTCCTCTCACACTCTACCGAGGGCTTACAATGACAACATGATGCCTTCATTGAGGAGGCTCATCATAGTTCTTCCGAAGGCTTTTGCTGTTTTGTTCACTTCACGATGCCCTTTGACTCGGTTCCAAGACACTTTTTCTAAAAGTTAAGAGATATAAGCATCTTAGATTATTTGATTACCACTGCTTGGAGGCTTTATGAGATATTTATTGGGCCATTTCGTGTTTCTCACGGTTTCTTTGAATTTGTGAAGCATGCCACTGGGATCAAGCAAGCATGTCCTCTCTCACTAACCCTACTCAGCATTTACATTGATGAGGTAGAGGAGTTTCTTCGGCAACATATTGTATTTTGCATTGAGGTGGTTATAGCCATCTTCCTTGCTAACGATGTTGTCCTCTCACACTCTACCAAGGGCTTACAATGACAACTTAATGTTGTTTCTCGTTTTTGTGAACTTCAACAACTTGTGGTCAACCTTAGTAAAACTAATGTCACAATTTTCAATATCTCCAAGTGCTCTCTTTCTCACAACTTTACAAGGGATGTGACTCTTTCTATCTTGGAACATCAGTGTTTCCAGATCCACTTCTAAGACATCCCTTCAAGTTATGTCTTTTTGGTATCATCATCAAGCCTACAATTTTATTCGGTTCAAAGGTTATGGGAACTAGGTTGAAGTTCATTGATTGGGCCCATATGGAGAGGTTCCATACTCTCATGCTGCATGATTTGTTGCAAGCAAGCAGTTCCTCAATGCATCATCCAAGCTGACCTCACCGCCTGATAGCTACACCTCGACACTATCTTTGGGCTTACTTTATACATCCACAAGCTCAAATCCTCGGGAACTTGACTTCTGGTCTTGAGAGATATCCACATTTAGCGTTTTTTCCTTCAAAGATGATTTCTTCACTAGTCCTTGTCGTAGACACAAAATCACGCACTTGGGTACATTTCTAGGTTTTAAAAGCATACTAGCATTTATATGATTCCTAAGCAAGAAAACTAGTAATTGACAACTACCTTTGGCCTCTTTTCTCTGTTTCTTATTTTCTATTTGGTCTTGCACACCCTACAAATGGCCCTTGGAATTTTACTAATTCATCTTTTATGGCTTCCGACACCAGCGCCAAGCAAGGACGAAGCACTCAAAAGCATCCATCTAGCATCCATTCAAGGGAAAAGGGACTGCATACTCTACATACACAACATAGGAAGGGGAAGTTCATTCTATTCCATCCACACATTCTACTACATTGCTACATTCTAACAACACCTGCTATCAAGTGCAACTTGCACAAGGGCATCCTAGGGCACAATTTCTACACACACTCACAAGAACTACATGGAGTCTAAGATGTAGTGCAGCGCTCGGTCGTAAGTTCACTCTCGAGGTGACCACTGGTCAATCGACTCCCCTTTCAATATTTTTTTATGTTTGATGCGGTTTGTGGGCCTGTGAAGGTGAACTTCTCTTTTGCAGGTTATAGGTATCTTCGACGATCAAGGAGCGACTATTAGCCGATCAATAGGAAACAACAACGAAGACCTTACGACACGCCAAAAATCAAATCCTAAGCTCCTTTTCAGGTCAATACCTAACGCCTGTCTCCAGCGCCCGTGTGCCCTTGCCTATCCTAGCGCCCGTGTCCAGCCTCATCCTTGCATTTTAGAATTTCTCGGGCAATAACGACACTCTTCCCAGTCTTGCTCATCACTTCTTCCTACCTAGATCAGTTCAGTTGCGCGAGAAACCAGCTAAGTTCTTCTATCTCCCTCTCATGCTTAGGGTTTCATATTTTACATGTTAGTTTGCTTGTGTCACTATTGTACTTAAGCATTTATACATCAATTACTCTGTAATACTTTGATTTAATTAATTCAAATTAAATTAAATCATTTGGTGAACCCCACTCATGATCGGTCATTCGGATCCCTATTCTATTAGTTTCTCTTTCATGGCTCCTAAGGTTCCTCAAGTCTCCTTGCATGACCTACTTCAAATGCACCCACCTTGCAAAGTTGTTCTCCAAAAAATCTAGACACTATGTATCTCCCTCACAATACGCCACCCGCTCAAGTAAGTGCCATTTTCGATCGTCTATTTAATGACTCTATCGGTCCTAATCCTCCATCCAATCAACCCATCTTAGAGTCAATTCAAGCTTTACATTGTTTATTTCAAGACAAAATTCAAGCTATGGAAACAACGATTACATCTCTTAAAGCTGAAATCCAACATCTCAAGGATGTTTCTCAAGCCCATGCTAGTTCTCCTTCTACATCTCATTCTACTTCTATGTCTTCTACATGTGCTCATATAAGTGAACCCCAAGTCATACTATTACCAGTGCCTCTCAAGTTTGATTCAAATGTTAAACAACATGATATTCTTCCATAGTCACTCATGTTCCTTCTTCGAGCCACCTATCCAATCCATTCCAACTAAGTAACCTCCTCTTAAAATCAGTCCATCCCCTCGCCTCAAAAGCCTTCTCTAGCATTATCCATAGTTCGCTTACTCGTACTCGGTAAATACTCAATGCAGACCCAAAAAAATTGACTCGCAAAGACTCGTGAATACTTGGGGACTTAAAAATACACAAATTTCTTTTAAAAACATAAATTTTAAGCAAAATATAGCTACAAAATGTATCAAATGGGTCCATAAAATGTATTTTTATTAGATTTGAATACAAATACAATACAAAAATCAACAAATTTGATAAGTAATATGAATTTATGATGATTGTCATTGAAAAATATTATCATAAATTTCATATCTATGCAAGTTACAATATACAATAAGTTACATTTTCCTCTTCCCCATTCTAGAGAAATATTGGGGAGAGGGTCTAGTGCCTCTACTAGTCCCCACACTCGGCTACATCTCCTCGCTCCTCCTGAAGGCTATGACTCACGCTCTGACACCCGTAGCAGATGGTGGTGGCTCCTCTGCTGCATGTTCGAGATCACCTCCAAAGATGTCATCCAATCCAATATCTCCTGCTAGTGCTTCTCCCTCCATAGCTTCCCTCTCGAAAGAAGTAATCTCATCCTTTGTGAATGCAAGGATTTCCTCTTCTTGCCTAGTCCACTTGTTGTATGGATCTATCTCATCCAAATCAATAAGCTCCTCTCGATGTGGCCTCCACTTTTTTTGTGCGAAGCTGGAGATCATATTGCACAAAAACCAAGTTGTTGAGCCATTTTTGAGTCAACTTGTTGCGCTTCTTCGTGTGAATGGCCTCAAACAAACTCTAGTTGCGTTCACATCCAGAAGCGCTACAAGGTTGAGATAGAATTCTGAGGGCTGGCTTTTGAAGATGCGGGGTTTTCCCCAATCCTCCCACCAAGAACCTACAAACAAGATAATCAAAAGTTTATAAGTAATTAATAAAATCAAATTTGTAGCTAATAAGTATCTTAGTAAACATTCTAATTTTTATTACCTCGTGTTTGTGTGATTCTCCCTCGGATAGCTAACATGTTTGTAATTTTACAGCTCTAAAATAATGAGGTCCCTCATCTCAACATCTGGTATCATCCTCTCAATACATGTTGAAAGGCCCTCCATAACCTCTCCGTTCACATCTGTGAAGCCGTCGGAGAAAAATATTTGGGGTTGAGACAAGACCCTCTACCGCATGAATAGGTTGGTGGACTTGATTGTTCCACCTCCGATCAATAATCTCCCAAAAGGGACCATATCTGCGATATCCCCTTATAATAGTTTTGCATAGACTATTTGGCCCTATCCATTGATCCATAGGGATCCAGAAAAACACACCACTTCATCGGTTCATCACTGAGAAGAGAACAAGATAAGTGAGAAAAAGAGGTAAACGAAGATTTCGGAAGGAACCGCCGCTCTGCGATAAGCGAGTGAATTCGTAACCGCTGCCTCCTGCAGGCGGCGGTCCTGAAACTTGCACCGCACAGAGCGGCGGTCCTGATACTTTCGAACAGAAAAGAAGAATGGAATGCGAATGGACACGAACTTGAAGTGCCTAGGTCGTGTCTCTTCCCTTCCATGCCCTTTCACATCCTCCAGTGCACGGGAGGACATGGGAAGGCCTATAAATGCATGAAAGGAGCAAGAGAATAGTCATTCGAAGATCCAGAGAGATCGAGAAGCGAGTTTAATGAGAGCAGTGAGCAAAATCTTCAATGCTAGAATGGAATTGTAGGAGAAAGGTGTAGAAACAGAGCAAGCAAGTAATTGGAGAGAAGGTTTACATTGTTGCTTCTTTTCATACTTATTGTAATCTGTAATTGTCTATATTAGACCAATAAAAGTGGGAAGAAAGAGCAGTTGCCCTTCCCGACTGGTTTTCCTCCTTGGAGGTTTCCAGGATAAAATTGTTGGTGTTGAAGTTTTTGAATTCTTTCCTTCTCTGCAATTTCCTTTCTATAGCACTAGATAATCAGTCACAAAGCTCTAATTTTTCAAGCAAATCTGTCATTTTCCAAAGTTGAAAGTAGAACAACATAATTGTGTGATTCGTAGAGTTCCAAAGTAGAAGTTTACGGATCATTTTGGTATCAGAGCTGATTATATATCCAGGATTGTGGTATTCGAATCTTTCTTGTGATTTTGTATATGACAGTGACAAGGTCCAAAGGTGAAGAATTTTTACCTTATGAGCCAGATATTTCTACGAAGAAGTGGAAACAGAGAATTCGAGCTCAAATGGAGGAAGAGAACTTGGTCCGTAGAGTCGAGATGTTAGAGACCATGATGGATAGATTGCATAGAAAACAAGAAGAGCTTTCAGATCTGCAAAAGACGGCTTCGATTAAGCAAGATTCCATGGACTCGGTGGTTCGAGCACTAGCCGAAAAATTCGGTATCGAAAAGAGCCACGAAGAGGAAGAATGGGAAGAGCGTGAAGAGACGCCAATTGTAAGCGAGAAGGTAAAATCTACACATACACCTTTTAAAGTTGAAACGAAAGTGGAAATAAAGAATTTTGAAGGACAAGTAGATGCAAAATTACTAGATAAATGGCTAAAATAGCAGTTGGAAGTCTACTTTAGTGTGCATAATGTCACTGAGGCACAACGGGTCACCTTTGCACGTCTCAAAATGGAAGGTCATGCTCTAGTTTGGTGGGAAACCCATATAGCCACTTGTGAGAAGAAGAAATGTCCTATTGTCAGTACTTGGAAAGGTTTTAAAGAATTGATTAGAGCTAACTTCTATCCTATTGGCCATAAGACTGACATGATGATTAAGTGGCAATACTTTAGACAGGGCAGCGGTCAAAGCGTGCAAGACTACACTACGGAATTTCGAGACAAGCCATGTTGCTTAATATGGACTTGGAGGATGAGGACATTCTGACCAAGTATTTGGGAGGACTTCACACTCACCTTCGGAGGAAGGTAATCTCCACAAAGCCCAAGGATCTCAATGAAGCTTGTGTACAAGCATACTACATTGATGACGAGAAGAAGCAAGGAGAAATAGAGCCAAAGGGAGACCACTCAACAAAACAGCAAGACAAAGAACAAGGGAAGACAAGTAGCAGAGGTAAATGGAAAGGTAAACATGTCACTACTTGCTTTGCATACTTGTAAAGATCCTAAGAATTTCTATAAGAATTGTGATGTAAATGGACATACTGACGCCACATGTTGGAAGTTGCATCTGGAATTGCACCCAAAGCATCGAACCAAGGATTCCAAGAAATCCATGGCCACTGTGAAGACAGAAAAAGAGGTGGAGATTGAGGATGATTCGGATGTAGACGAGAGGTTGGGATGCATGGCCACTAACATGTACGGGCAGCAAAAGAAGAAGAGATGAGTAAGCTATTTCAAATCAAAATCCAAATCAAGAAGACTAAGGTAAACGCTTTAGTAGATTCTGGTTCTCAGTTAAATTTGATTTCTGATGCGGTTGTAAAACAACTTGGTCTAGAGACTTACGCGCATCCACATCCATACCCACTGGATGGGTGAAGAAGGGTGTAGAAATACAAGTTACAAGGAAGTGTAAGTTTCAGTTTGGGATAAACACCCAATACATAGATGTATTAGAGGCTGATATTATTCCACTTGATGCATTTGACGTTGTCTTCGGAAGTCCTTACTTGTATACCAGGGATGCTGTGTTCACAAGGAGGGAGAACCGGTACAGATGGGTCAAGGATGGAGTCAGTTTTAACATCCGGGCACACCAGAGCAAATCAAAGAAGGCTATGGTAAGTGCCAACCAAGCACCAAGACTTATTCAGAAAATCATCAGTTTTGTTTGCTTTCATTGGAAGAAAAGCAAAATGGACGTGAGAGCACGGATATTTCTAACCAAAGGATGGAGAATTTGGATAGCACTTGTCAGTTTTGCAGAAGAAGCCACCACAGGAACTGCTCATTCAAGGAGCAAAACAAACTTCCGCTATGCAGTCACCGTATCTACCTGAGATTCACCGACTCGACCGTGGCAACAAAAGAAGAGGAGATACAAGAAACGGTGGTGACTATAGCAGCGGCGTAGCGTGCTGGAGAGGATTCGGCCAATCCATCTCAAGAGACAAAGACAAGAAATGACTAAACCACTACAAAGATGGGACCTTCGCCATACTTGAGCAGGTTGGAGAAGAAACCTTCAAGCCATACTTCATGCAGATGCATGCGATAGTAAGTTGCAAGAGCTCGCATCCACTAACGCCATATATGCATGACAAAGAAGGAAAGATACAGGAGTTACTTTCCAAAGAGGCTTGTACTCGAGGCAACTTAGAGGAGGATGTAACACTGGAACAACAAACCAGAGATCCACAGGAGTCTTGGCAGGTTGGATGAGAGAAGACACCAAGGTAGACCCAGTGGTACTCGAATGAGCACAAGAGGGAGTTGATTCCTCTACCACTCCCCCACTAAGCTTTTGTGGGACCAAAAGCCTCCTAAGTAGGGGAGGTATGATCCATAGAGATCCAGAAAAACACACCACTTCATCAGTTCCATCAGCACCAAGAATGAGAAACACGAAAAGTGAAAAAAATGAGGTAAACGGAGGTTCTCGAAGAAACTGCCACTCTGTGCATAGCGGCGGTCCTGAAACCACCAGATCTGCACGGGCGGCGGTCCCGATACTTTCGATGAAAAGAGGAATGGAACACAAATGGACGCGAACTTGAAGCGCCTGCGTGTCTCTTCCTTCCTCCTGCCCTTTCACACCCTCCAATGCACGGAGGACATGGGAAGGCCTATAAATGCATGAAAGTAGCAAGAGAATAGTCATTCGAAGATCCAGAGAGATCGAGAAGCAGAGTTTAATGAGAGCAGTGAGCAAGATCTTCAATCTGGAATGGAATTGTAGGAGCAAGGTGTAGAAACAGAGCAAGCAAGTAATTGGAGAGAAGGTTTACATTGTTGCTTCTTTTCATACTTATTGTAATCTGTAATTGTCTATATTAGACCAATAAAAGTGGGAAGAAAGAGCAGTTGCCCTTCCCGACTAGTTTTCCTCCTTGGAGGTTTCCAGGATAAAATTGTTGGTGTTGAAGTTTTGAATTCTTTCCTTCTCTGCAATTTCCTTTCTATAGCACTAGATAATCAGTCACGAAGCTCTAATTTTTCAAGCAAATATGTCATTTTCCAAAGTTGAAAGTAGAACATAATTGTGTGATTCGTAGAGTTCCAAAGAAGTTTACTGATCATCCATGGCCTCATAAATGTACCCCATTGGGTTTTTCTCCCCATCAACCAAACACAAAACCCTCACCAACGGCTCTGACACCTACACAAATTAAAATGTAAGGTTACAAACTTACAAATAAAGTAAAAAAGTAAATAACAATATATTTATAATTTAACAAATTAAAATAAAGGAATCAACTTGAAATATAAATCGAAGTTTGAAATTACCTTGATGATCTCTATAGCTCTCTTTGCAAAGATATCATCAAAAACTATCTTTAATGCCCTCTTTCCATCAACTTTCTTTGAATATTGTGAGTCTAGCCATGTTTGACTCACAAACATCTGCTTCAATGATGTCAACAAACTAGAAATACTTTCTGAACATTAAAAAGTTAGTTGCAAACCTTGTGACATCGGCTCAAACAAGCTCTTTCCCCTTTGTGTGTTCTCTCATCAAGCTCAGCTACCAAGGGTGATTATATATGTACTTTGTTATGTTTCTTACATCTTCTACAACCGGCCTCACCTAATCAATTTTGCCTATGTCGTTCAAAAGAAGGTCAAGACAATGAGCTGCACAAGGATTCCAAAAGAGTGATGGATGTCTCTCCTACGATAGTCTCCCACCACCACATATGTTCTTTACATTGTCTGTGACAACTTACACAACATTTTGTATACCCACCTTTAATACAATTGTCTCTAACATAACACTCAAATTCTCTCGCATTTTTACTATGTTAAAAGCATCAATAGACTTCAAAAACACCATCCCATCATTTCAAAGTGCTAAAAATTAATGAGAGTGCAGTTCCTTCCATCCATCCACCCATCTGAAAGAATGGTGCATTCATATTTGTGTCATTGTTTCTTTTGATCTTCTAGAATTGTAGTGGCATCTGCAACTGCACCCTAGAGCAATTTCTCACTCAAATCTTTTGGAGAGGGTGCCTTGTACCATTTCCTTATAACTGTCAATGGTGTCATCAAGTACTCCCAGTATGGGCTCTTTGCCACATTGAATGGAATGTTGTACCAGAAATTCGCACATGCTTTATCCGCTTCCTCGTGCATATCCTTATTTTAGGTTGTACCTTGCAATGAAGGTTGTGCTCCAGGTATATTCCTTAGCACAAAAACTATGTCTTTACTCGAACTCGATGAAGATGTGCCTCTTTCGGTTCGTATGCGTGGACCACAAGTAGAGCCCACAATTTTACCACATCATCCTCTAAATCCTCTGCCATTGCAGCCCCAAGTCAAACAACTCGTGTTATGGCTACATACACCCTTTCCCTCTCTAGTTTCTTCTCCTCTAGCTCTGTCATCTCTGATTGTCATCTCTCGCTTTACCTCTTCCGTAACATTGGAGCAAACCACGACGTCCCATAAATAATACATGCAAGGTGATACTTTAGACGATTCATGCCTCCAGAAAATATTTTTCCACAGAAGTTGTAAACAATTGTTCCTTGAACTGCTCCACGTACACCATACTTCCAAGCAAAGGTATGGACATTCGCAAGAACGGTTCCTGTTAGTGATGTTGACCTAGATAACAAACCTCGATGCCGAGCCCTGATGCCATTGTTAAGCTCTAATCTGCAACACAATGCACATTTAAAAATTAAAAAAACATAAGCTTAATTAAATTTAAAAAAGCATGCCCGAATAACCATATTTCATTGTAATTTAATAAAAATAATATACCTACGATTCTGAAATGAGTATTAAAATTTTGAAAATGATTCGCAATCACATTGAACGCATTTAAAATTACAAAACATATTCGATGAATCAATTACAATACGCATATATATAATGTAAATAATTTAAAACGAATTTGTGTAAAAAAAATACCTCATTTCTGAAATGACTATTAAAAAATTAAAAGCATTCACTTTTACATTACATGTTTTAGAATTACAATATGCATATATAAAACTTAAATAATATATACTAAATTTGCAAAAACTTGAAACAATTTTTTTTTTTAAAAACTTACCTTCAAATGCAATTCTCCAAATTTCCTCTTCGAATTCACCCACAAATCCGTTCAACACATGCAATGCAAGCTCAAATGGTTGTGTGAATGAAACTGAAGTGCTTTGGGGCCTTCTGACAAAGGGAAAAAACGCGTTTTTTAGTGTGTTGGACGCGTTTGTGTGTACAATCCGAGTGGGTGAGTTAATGGCTCGGACTCGTTGAGTTTCCTTAGCGAGTCATCTGCAAACTCGACAAGTCTTTTTGTGAGTTTTTTTTGCGATTATTCATTTGTAGCTTTGTTTAGCAAGTACTCGTCGAGTCTTCTAACTATGGCATTATCAATCCCAAATAAGCCACCACCATTCAAGATCCCTCTCCAACCTCCTCCAATTAAGCGTCCAATTCTTTTTGTCAGACAAGCTAATCCTTACATTGATGGTCAAGACACATTTCAAACTCCGCCACCATGGCATGGTCCTTCTCACATCACCACATAGATCTCCATCACTCACACACTTGGGGCATCACGCTTTCTCCTCCCCCTTCATTCCTACAAGTTGTCTTTAGTATCTATTATCACACTTAACTCTTCACGCTTAATGTCTAATCTTTCTCAAGCACTTACACATCTTGATACACACCTTGTATTGTCATTACCCTATGATGCACTCTAGTTCCACGGTTCATACTTGACTACTGAGGGTCTAAATCTGAAATGAACCTCACATCATCACACTTTTCACGCTCTATGCTTCATGATCTATCTTTCTAGCACACATTTTTCAAACCATTTCTTGATGATGCACTCTTGTTCTATGGTTCATTCTTGATTGTTGAGGGTCTTTTATAAATAAACCTCATCTCATACTCATCCACATCCGCTGGGGGGCACGTTGCTCTATCACATTCACATTGCATACCATTCCATCACACTCATACACTGCATATTGCATATCTTGGTTGCACTTACTCTTGCTTGCTTATACTTACATGATGCACTTTGCTTATTATGTTAGTTAAATACTCAATATGTCATTATCTTTATCATATACACATGCACGTTCACTTGGTCTCTAGTTTTGAATGCAAATCTCTTACGTGGGTTTCACACGCTGCAATGATGTTTGCACCTTTGTATCCTTTGCCAATCCCACCGAGGCTCCTGGGGGCATCTACTTTTACTACTCTCACACATTACGGTGTTATTGTTTCATCATTTACTACTTCTACTTACTAGCACATTACTTTCCATTGATACATACATGCCTTGACATACTTTTTATCTTTCTAACATGCTAACGGGTGCTTCATGTGTAGCATTTTCTTTACAGAGACTATATGCCACCATGGTTGTCTAATACATTTTTATTTTTTTGTTATTGTACGTCATTGTTTGCGGGCTATGCCCCATGTCTTTTTATCATTGTTTGTATGTTTTTGGCCACTTCGGCCCTGATTATCTTGTGACATTGTGAGCGATGTCCCATGTTTGAAACCCACTTTTTGCAATCCACTTTGTTTGCACACTTGCTTGTTACATTGTATTTTATTGCATGCTTGCTTCTACTTTTACTACTAACACATGTTACTAGCCACTTTGTTTGCATGTGTCTTGGTTTCTACCATGCACATCCCCTACCCCCGCAGTATCCACTTCAAAGACAACATCGAGTCCTTTCTTTTGGGCCGCACACTCTACATCGTTGCATGCACCCCAAACGAGGGGGTCCACACATTGGGTGAGAAAATCACCCCTACAAGCTCGAGTTACAGTACAAATCTGCATAGTACAAAATCAGCACAACAACACAATCACGAACAGCCCGAATCTGAATTGGGTCCTCAAGCCACAAAGATGACACTAGCACCCAGCGGTAGCAATAGCATCTCGGCGCCTGTGTCCTCCCTTGGGTGTTAATACTGCGGGGGCACATACAATCAACTTATCAGAACAGCACAGAGTTCACGAAGCCTTCAAAGTTATTCTATAGTTACAAGCACAGTCCTTCGGTCACGAGAATGCATGTAATCTCCTACAATCTATTTCAATCGGAACAATCAATACATTCAAACTAACTCGGACAAAGAAGAACAAAATAGGGACGCACCATCTGTAGTGGTGCTTATTAGGAAGATTCATGGAAGGAGAGTAACACTAGACCTCTCTCCCCAACACTTTCCCTTTGGTATGAGATCACCTAAAAACTCACTTTTGGCATGAGATTGCCCAAAACTCGCTCTTGCCGTCGGATCGCCCAAAAACTCGCACTTTGAAGGTACAGCACAGATTGTCACAAACAAAATGATCTTTTATTCAACACACAAATTGAACAATAGAATGGCTATTAAATAGCCAAAGAGATACAAACGATCTTCCTAATTAATAGGAAGCTCAAATAACAAATAACCCGTTTATAATAATACGGATGAGTAACCATCCAAACAATACAATTTACTAACCAATAAATTACCATATGGTAATTAATAATAATGGAGCACTAACATATAATTTCCTAACATTCCCCCCCTTAGTGCGAACATGGGGAAAACCTATCTTTGTACTTGCACCTGCTTTCATGATTAGGTGATTTTATCATAGGATGATCACAAACCCGTTGTATGGTTTTCAAACGGTTAACCACGAACCGAAAATGGTGGTTTTCAATTGAGTTATCACAAATCAAAAAAATAAAGGTTTTCAAGTGGTTTTCAAAAGCTATTTTCATCCCTCATCACATTTCACCGTAGGGAAAACATAGGAAATTTTGTTGAATTATGCTACTCACACATACATAGAAAAACTAAAAGCGGAGATGGAACATTGGATCATGTTCTCCCCTCAATGCGAAATTTCCACTTATTCAAACACAATATTGTAAATCAAGCACACCAAAATCAAACTCAAAAAACACAGCAGAAAGCATACCGCAAAAACCGAAAGTAAATAATCACACAAAATGTCACCGCACCGATGATATACGGCCCCGTCATTGGTGACAGACGAGAGGTCATTGATCGACCTTCAACCTTCAATGCCTCTCGTCCTCCAAAGTGTCATGTTCTTAACTCAAAGAAATTTGGTATTTGAGGCTCAATGGTTTCCCAGACGTCGGGTAACACCAAAAATGTATCCGTAAGGCAATTTTTTAATTTTATTATACGAGACTTTTATTTTTCAACACTTTGACTCTACTTGAAAAACAAAACATAACTTTGAGACTCTTGATGACACATACTTTTTTACGACTCAACTATTTGGATACTTTACAAGTCTTTTGATAATGACTTATTTGAGTATTGACGACTTTTATGAAAAATTCTAAATGACAACAAATACACAATTTTTATGACAATAACTCAACGACTATAAACCACACCTAAAAATACTCAATATTGACTCTCGAAAAATAAAAATTCTAAGTTTAATGGATTTAGTTGTGAGACAAATGCTACACAATATAACTAAAGTGGACTCTCTAGTAATAATAATCTTGACTTTAAATTGGTTTTAAGTGACTTTTAAACTCAGACTAAAACAAACATTAAAAAAATAATCCGGTGGAATAACAATGAAAGGAAAGAAAGTTGAGGTATTTGACCTCACAAAGGAATGGATGCATAAACTAAGGACGCATGAGCTCAACACACACCCTGTTACAGAAATATTGTTCATAGTGTGAACACTTAGGAGTGGTTTGAGTTATTTGGTAGTAATAGTATTTAATATTTATAAAATAATATATGAGTGTGCACAATTAGTTGTCATGCACAACTCATAGAGATAGAAATGTGTGAGAATATCTAAGGATTGGGAGTAAGACTAGGGAATAAAGGAGAGATATGGGGATAAAATGATAAGACTTGACTCCATGATTTTAGGAGCAAGCAATTGTATAAAATGTCCTCTCATATTCAATAGAAATTGCTCCATTCTATTTACATTTGGTTTCTATCTTCTGTAGTTTTCATTTCATGTGTTGATTTCAATTAATTATTGCTTAATTTATTTATGCAAATCTAGAGATTTATCATCACACGTTTATGTCATCTTGTATCCAAAATTTTGGCAAAGCTTACGTGCATCGAGTAACCACTTCGATTTATTTGTATCTACCAGATTTGCTTCATGGACAGTGGTTTCTATATTCAAGAATAACTTCCGATGAAATCAAAGTTCACCCCAAAAAAAATCAGCTATCTATGAGTTCCTCAAGTTCTCGCCGAAGTTCTAGCTCACCGTCAATGCAAGCAAATGCGTACAAAACACAAAAAGGTATTGACCTCACCATATGACAATGGTACTTATTTCCACGTGGCAATATTGTCAAATAGGAGCGCCAAGCTTTATTTGATGATGCAGGACCAAAGTCGAGGATCAATGATGGAATACGCCCCTGAGATCTTCAAATAGTGAAATAGTGAGACACTTTGCATATTGTATATTGCACAGGTGCCAATTAGTTTTTCGCTTCTAAATACAACGCATGTATCTCTAAAATGGATGTGAGCAGATAGCTCAGATCAATAAATGGAAGACAACTAGAATGAATAGAAGACCCAATTGATTGATAGTGCCGCTGAAATTCAAGCGATGACGAGGAGATCAATGTGGAGTAGGCCAAAAATAATACTGCTATGTGTGAAATTACATATCTAGTTGTTTCTCTCTCACGCGCCTGCTATGCAAATTCTTATTTCTGCATTTTTTTCCTTTCACAGAACACCGACACTCCCTTTACACCTCCGATTCACGATGCAATGATGACCAATAACACTACCCAGTTATACAAAAAACAAATACTTATTTGATAAATCACTTTCCATAGGACTCTCACGGTGACAAATCTCGCTCTGATACCAGATGAAGGTACAGACACAGATTGTCACGAACAAAATGATCTTCTATTCAGCATACAAATTGAACAATAGAATGGCTATTAAATAGCCAAAGAGATACAAATGAACTTCCTAATTAATAGGAAGCTCAAATAACAAATAACCCATTTATAATAATACGGGTGTAACAATATAACCAACCAAACAATATAACTTACTAACTAATAAATTACCATACGGTAATTAATAATAATGGAGCAAATAGCATATAATTTCCTAACACACTTGGCTTGAGATCGCCCAAAAACTCGCTCTTCACAAAGATTTTCGTGACACTTTTCTATCATTTACACTTTTTTTATATCAAGTGCACGCTTTCCTCAACACACTTTTACATACTTATGCTTCTCTTAGATTTATCATATATGAGACTTCGACTACATTCTTGCTCTTCTTTTTACAGTCCATCCTTACAAGAGGCAACAATCACAAAGCACAACAACAGGGGAAACACAACGCATACGCTTCACCCCTAGGGTCACTTTCCTTTCTTAGTCTTCATGCTTCACTTTGCATCATTCCACGCTTCACTGTCCACTCGGCATGCATTTCGCCCCATGCTCTACAAGATCATAAGGTACGCATCTTCTAGCTACATTATGCTATCGAGTATTCACTCAACAACATAAAGTGGGGGCAAATGTATACACAAAATCACCCAATTGGGTACATTTCTAGGTCCTAAAAGCATACTAGCATTTAATTGATTCCTAAGTAAAAAAACTAGCAATTGACAACTACCTTTGGCCTCTTTTCTTTGTTTCTTGTTTTCTATTTGGTCTTGCACACCCGACGGCCTAGTTGGAATTTTATTAATTTAACTTTTATATCAATGCCCCAACAAGGACAGAGCGCCCAGCGCTCATGTCCCCTCTAGCGCCTCGACCCTTTGTCACCTTGCTCCTTTTGGGTCTCTTTTATCTTTTGGGCATCTTTTTCACTTATGGGTCGGCCTTCCAGTTGTCAATTACGAAATTTAAACAAGGGAATCATATAAATACATAGTTATGTGTTCAAAGTGAAGAACAAGCACTAAGCACTACTATCATAACCCAAGATTGCATTCAAAAGGCACCTAAAGCACTCAAAAGCATCCATCTAGCATCCATTCAAGGGACAAGGGCCTACATACACAACATAAGAAGGGGAAGTTCATTTTATTCCATCCACACATTCTACTACATTGCTACATTCTAGCTACACCACTATCAAGTGCAAATTGCACAAGGGCATCCTAGGGACAATTTCTACACACTCACAAGAACTACATGGAGTCTAAGATGTAGTTCTACATTTTTCTTTTTACATTTGATGCGGTTTGTGGGCTTGTGCAGGTGAACTTCTCTTTTGCGGAGTTACAGTGGTACCTTCGGCGATCAAGGAGCGACTATCGACAATCAATATGGAACAACAAAGACCTTACACACACCGAATCAGATTTTGAGCTCCTACGCAATCATAAGTGCTCGAAGCGCCTCTCAACGCCTGAGCGCTCGTGTCCGACCTCATCCGTGCATTTCAAAATTTACAGTGAGCAATAACAACACTCTTCCCAGTTTGTTCATCACTTCTCCCTACCCAAATCAGTTCCAAATTGCATGGAAACCAAGTTCTATCTCCCTCTCTTGCTTAGGGTTTCATATTTTACATCTTAGTTTGCTTGTGTCATTATTGTACTTTAGCATCTATACATCAGTTACTCTATAATACTTTGATTTAATTAATTCAAATTAAATTAAATCACACATGAAAACATTGGCATTATTGGTACTTTGAGACTAGGTTGCTCCTTTCTATTGGCATCGCTATTGGTAAGTCACCCCCATTCGTGTGTTCATTCCAACTCCTTCCCACAAAGGATGTCATCACTAGAGTTGCAGAGAGAAATCACAGGACTCTATATGAGGGCCACCTAGATTTCCCCTGAGTTGCTCAACCCAAGCTTTCTTTTTACATAGAGAGCTTCTTACAGTAGTGGATGGTATTATTTGCTACCTTCACTATCTCCAGCCCCATTGATCCCATGGCTTGAATTTTTCCCCTATTTCTAGATAAGAGTGTGTTCTCGATTAAGGATTAAACCCGACCATCACATTCTCTCACAAAACTAGTTCTGCCGTTTTTCTCCCTCCAGGGAGGTTGAGACCACGGAACACTTCATATTTATATGCCCATTTACTATGGGATCCGAGGAATATAACACTACCTTAATAGGGCCTCATGCAAGACTCTATCTATTTTCTTCAAATACCTAAATCAACGATTGGCTCTTTATCTTCATGAGGTCATCACCCTCTGGCATAGATCCTGCGGGGGGACCTAGAGGATATAGAACCCCCATGTTGATCGGTGCTTTCTTCCAACCCGTCCCGCACGATTGGAAGCGCTAAGCACCCTTTGGACACCAACATTTCACACAATAGAGCTAACAAATTTGTTAGGCAACGCTTCTCTGAGCACACCATCACTACTCGGATTACTCAAATCCCTAGCTTGCTCTCCATTGGCATCGTGGCTATGCTCCTTCTCGTAGGGGTGGCTCTACCCTTTCTAAGTGACATGGATCTATTATTTACAAACAACACCTAGATCACAAAGGCAAATTTATATTATGAGTTTCTTTTCTCTTTGGGAGTTCCACCAACCTTTGATGTTAGGGGATATTCTAGAGGAAGTGATTTGCTTCTTCCTAGGATCTCCCGACTTGGTCCCTCCAACCATGGATAATCCTGAGAGCATTATCAAAACTTTTCATGGTGGTCCATGATGGGTCAAACAACTCATACACTTTAGAGATAGACGAGCTATTCAATGAGGTTTACTTCCAATCTTCATCGACAAAGGCTTTTGGGAGCTCTTGTTCACCCTTCATTCTATTTGTATTATTTCATTACAACTTGTCTTAGTGACACACTACTTTATTTTTTCTAAAATACTTTTTTGGGCTTCGAGGATTCTCTCTTCGTAGAACTTTCTCTTGTTAACTATTGTATCCTCAAGTCCAATTGACCTACTTTTGTTCATCTCGTGGACATTAATATAATTTCTTTTCTTTCCATGACTATACACTCTACTTATATGTGCTAAGGTTCCACACACGCACCTGCTAGAGGACAAAATCTCAAGTATCGTAATCTAAAACTCCCTCTTACTAAGGAATGTGTTCTCCATGAATCCCGGTCTCTCACAGGGAACATCTCAAGCTTAGCTAGAGACTTCATCAAAATGTTTGCAAATTATTGATCTTTTGGAACATAGTCTATGTAAACTACTCCCATATGAAGTCACACGAGATTGATGTCAATATGCTTAGAAGAGTCATGAAATATAGGATTACCATCGAGTTTGACACAACTATGATTGTCATAGTTAAAGATTGTAGACTCCATTTTCTCACTTGTCAACTCTGCAATCAACTTGTGAAGCCAAATGGCTTCACAACTAAGCAATGTTGACTCCAATGTACTTTGCCTCTACTAAACTAAATGTCACTAAATTTTGCTTCATGTTGAACTATGATATAACTCATGATCCAAACTGAAGCAAATATCCTACATTACTCTTCATGTCACATGTATCCCCGCCCAATCAAAATCAATGAATCCATGCAATATCAACTCATCATCCCCTGCATATCTCATACCAAAATGTATTGTGCCCTTGAAGTATTTAAGCACATGATTTGCAACATCCCATTGAATCTTCCTTGGCTCAACCATGAACTAGCCCAAGATGTTCACTGCAAAACATATGCATGGTCTAGTATTAACAAGATACATTAAAGACCCAATCAATTGCCTATACATCAAAGGATCTATCAAATATGAATCCAAGTTGGCATGTAACTTTAACTACAGTGTCATAGAAGTTGCAATGGGTTTACAATCCATCATCTAGAACCTCTTTAGAAAATCAACTGTGTATTTTCCTTTCCCAAGGAAACCCTCACTTGTCCTCTGCCACACCTCTAGACCCAAGAAACATTGCATCACTCCAACGTCCTTCATGTCAAATTCTCTAGCCAACCCTTTCATGCACCCTCTAATCAGCTTCTTTGAAATCCTTGATAGTATAAAAACCAACAAATCAGATCCATAAATAAATAATAAATATTAGGATCTGCGATTGTTTTGGTGAAGCCGAAACCTAACAAGGACTCATCATTTCTAGATGACCATGCGCACGGGTGCCTACGTCATCCCGTAAAGATATTTCCTTAACTTGCACACATGGGTTTCTCACCGATGCACCTCAAATCTTCCCGGCTAATTAATGTACACTTCTTCCTCAAGGCATTTAACAAAGTTGTCTTGACATCCATGTGGTGTGACTACCAATCAAAAAGAGCTGCTAAAATAGAAGTATACCTAGTAACTAGAGAAAAGGTCTCCTCATAGTCAACTCTTTCACTCGAGAGAATCCTCTAGCTATAAATTGAGGCTTGTACTTATCTATGCTTCCATCAGTGCATGCCTCACCTTGTCAACCACCTTGAATCCAACACTAATTTCCTGTTATTCTTGCCAATATCTCGTACACATCATTCTTCATGATGGAATCGTACTCCACCATGGCATCTTGCTAGACTGTTGACTTGTTGCCTCCTCATAAGTAGAAGACTTTGTTGGGGTGTAATTTTAAATACAAAGTGTCATAGAAGTTGTGATGGGTTTACAATCCATCATCTAGAACCTCTTTAGAAAATAAACCGTGTATTTTCCTTTCCCAAGGAAAACCTCACTTGTCCTTTGCCACACCTCTAGACCCAAGAAATAGTGCATCAGTCCAATGTCCTTCATGTCAAATTCTCTAGCCAACCCTATCATGCACCCAATAATCAGCTTCTTTAAAATCCTTGAAAGTAACAAGTTATCCACAAATAGGACAAAAACCAACAAATCAGATCCATCAAATAAATAATACAAATTGGGATCTGCAGTTGTTTTGGTGAAGCCAAAACCTAACAAGTACTCATCATTTCTAAAGGACCATGCACGAGGTGCCTACGTCATCCCGCAAAGAGATTTCTTTAACTTGCACACATGGGTCTCTCACCCATGCACCTCAAATCTTCTCGGCTAATTAATGTACACTTCTTCCTCAATCAAGCCATTTAAAAAAGTTGTCTTAACATCCATCTGATGTGACTACCAATCAAAAATAGCTGCTAAAATAGAAGTATACACGAACTAGAGCAAAGGTCTCCTCATAGTCAACTCTTTTACTCTGAGAGAATCCTCTAGCTACAAACCGAGCCTTGTACTTCTCTATGCTTCCATCAGCTGCATGCTTCACCTTGTCTGACCACCTTGAATCCACCACTAATTTCCTGTTATTCTTGCCAGTGTCTCCCACACATCATTCTTCATGATGGAGTTGTACTCCACCATGGCATCTTGCCATACTTGTTGACTTGTTGCCTCCTCATAACTAGAAGGCTTTGCATCAATGATGGAAGACATCAATGCAACATAAAGGGAAGCTTCTTAGAGGTTGACATACCTCAAAAGAAATCTTTAGAGCATCAATTTGCTCCTTTGGCTCCCCGTAATGTAGATTTAAGCTATTTAGGCTTTTGGTTGTGTTAGGAGGTAAAGTTGTCTTTGTACATGTACTATAACTTTCTAGATCTAAACCTATACTCCTCGAACCTCTAGATAAACAATTGGGGCAGAAAATGTTTCCTCCTTAACCGTTCTTTAGAAGTTACTTGAACTTGGAAGACCATGCATCCTCATCCACCTTCACATCCTCGACTCACTACTATCTTCCTCTAAGATGGAACATAGATCTTGTAAGCCTTAGAGGTCTCACTGATAGCCAACTAGAATACCCTTCAAATTAGAGGGTTCAAGCTTTGTCCTCTTCTCCTCTAGAACATGAATGAAAACTAGACTTCCAAACACTTTAAAATGAGAAACTTTCTATTTCTCCCCATGAAAGCTTCCTCTAAATTCTTTTCCTTCAACACTGTGAGGACACCTATTTAGTATGTAGACTATGCAACACTACAAGCTTCTACCCAAAGAAACATATGCAGATCTAAGTCATGAACCATAGACTTAATAGTCTCTACTATGAACATGTTCTCTCTCTGCTGCAACCCCATTCTATCAGAAGCTTGTATGGTATTGTAAACTCTGGTTGATCCCTACTTCTCTACAAAAGGAATCAAAGTCGCCGACAAAGATTACTCCCCTCCATTGTTTGATCTCAATACCTTGATCTTCTTGCCTATTTGGTTTTCAATAAGGGATTTGAACTCCTTAAACCTATTGAAGACCTCATCCTTGGTCTTCATAAAATAAATCCAAGTCTTTCTAGAAGAATCATCAATGTAAATAATATAGTGCGAATTCCCTGCCTATCATGAGGGTTGATGACATACCTCAAACATCTAAATAAATCAGACATAGAACCCCCTTTGACCTATGCTCACTTTGCTCGGAAGAGGCCTTGGCATGTTTGCCAAATGCACACCCCTCTTCTCCACCTTAAAGTCAAGGAATCCAACCACCATGTCCTTCAAAAGAGGCAATGATCCATAGTTCAAGTGCCCAAATTTTTGTGCCAAAGCTCACATAAATTGTCATTGCTAGCCAACAAAGCTCTTTGCTTCATTAGATTTTCCCGCAACATGTAAAAGCCACCTTCTCGAACTCCCTTGGCCAAGACTCGACCAAGCTCGGGCTATGTTTCTTGATGATTACTTGCTGATCATCAAACTCAGCCCTACACTTCAAATATATTAGACAAGAAACTAAAAGGAGATTCTTAACCTTACCAAGGGCATAAAGTACCTCAAGCAGCTCCGAAACTTCCCTGTTGGCATGCAAATGAAATAAGACCCTATCCCAATCACTGAGTACTTGACATCATCATCAAGCTCCACCTTTATGTTGGTATGTTGTTCCTTCAATTTGAAGAAGGCTACCTTGTTCGAAGTCATATGTCTTGAGGCTTCACTTTCGACATTGCACCCAACACCTAAGACTGTGTTGGTGGGAAGGCATGACACCATGGAAAAGGTTGTGTCAAGCTTGGCAATCAACTCGTCTAATATCAAAGCTCCTACACTTGCTGCAAACTGTTTTTTCTGTGGTTGCTTGTCCTTCCCTTTCTTCTTCTCTAGACACTAAGAAGCATAGTGGCCATGCTTATTGCAATTGAAGCACTTGATATGACTCAAATCCTTCGATGATTAAATACCTCGAGTCTTATTTCTTCTTGTGACCATCCCTAAACCCTTTATTTCCTTCCTCACCTTTCCGATGAGGGTCTACTTTGGAAAATTGTCCTTAAAACTATTTAAGACTTGTTCTAGTCTCATCTCTCCTCCAATTAAAACATCTAATGATTGCTCAAAGTCAGGTAACTTCTCCCAACCACAAAAACTTGACCAAAGTTGTGCCATGGTGGACTAAAGCCATTCAAAGCAATCTGTACTAGCTCATTAACTTTGACTTCATCACCAATTGCACCAACCTAATCTCTAAGTTCTACTAGGTTCATCAGATAGCTTGCCACCGTATATGTCTTGCTCATGCAGGTAGTGTCAATATTGTTCCTCATATGCATCACCCTAGGTACATCTCCTTGGGAGTCTTCTTGGTGGCGATATGAGGGATCAGATGGTCCTTCGCCAAATCCAGCAGGATTTGCTTTGCCTTCATTTCCTTCGTGTTGAACTTTGTCATATATTCAATATTTGTGGTAGGTGTAATCTTCTTCTCAAGGTACCATAATTTTGTTTCTTCTAGGATATTCTACAATCTTAACTTCCACGACACATAGAGGATCCCTCCAACAAGTGACTCTCTCGCATACTAGGAGTTGCTATGCTGCAGCTGTTTAAACAAACTTCAATCTATGATCACAGGTCCACGTGTTGATTACTCACACAATTCCACTTCGATCACTAATACTACCTGTTGAAATCCTCAAACAACTCTCTACACCAGACAACTAATCTCTCCATATATGGAATCTAGAAGATTTTAGAAACTGTGCTCTGATACCATGTTGAAAATTCCTCTACACCATGGTAAGTAGACTTTGATCTTAAAGAACCCTCAACTAGATAGCTCAAAACTAAAATCCAATCAAAATTGTTGAACTTCAATGCTAGAATCTACAATCACATACAATAGAGAAACACTAACTGAAAAATGCCCAAATCTGCTCCAAATCACATCACTGTTTTATCAATCAGAAAATAGAAGTATCGATGCTTTAAAACACACTAGAAAAACGCACTAAATAAAAATTCGAATGAATAAAACCCTAAAGCTAGGCCTTCTTTTATAGCTAAAGAAAAAACCTTAATAGCCTCGATCCTAAAACTAGATCCATCCTAAAATTGAATCAACCCTTGAAATAATTTTATCCTAGGGAGTTGTCACATTAAATAGACAAAGTCAAACTTTACAAATGCAAACCAATAAATAAAGAACTGCTATTCTAAAACTAGAAAACAAACTGCATAAAAGCAACTACTGAATCCAGACAGCCAAGAATAGGACTGTCAAGAATCCGACAGCCGAGAATATGACTGCTGTTTTCTATAATTTTACAGCTGCTGAAGCGCACTTGGGTTCCACATGTATCCCCTAATGGGGATGCATTTTGAAGTACCATAATCTAACAAACAACAAAAGTGTTTAACAAAAATAAGAAATACATTGCACCTATGGCATTAAAGGTGGTAAGCACGTTATATCCCTATGTATATAGAAAGGTTGGATAGAAAAATATGAGCAAGGGAATGTCTTTCAACAAATATTCATTTCAGTACTCTTTAGCCCAAAATAGAAAACCAAAAGGGAAATATCGCATACTATAGTAATATAAGATATACCAAAAAGAGCACTAGATCTACAACCTCTTGCACACTGAGGAATCATGTTTATTTCCACCTTGGGTAACTTTCCAACTTTAAATAGTTCAATTTAATGTGAGAGCCACCTGGATATTTATTCCACGGTCCACCTACTTATTTTGCTAAAAATGTAATTTTTATGACTTAATGATTTTAGAAAAAATAAAACAAGGGAGAGTTGTTTCTCACAAGATCTTGAAGTACACTCGATGATATGCTCAAGGATCAAAAAAATATCCCAAAAAGGTTAAGATTTTTCCAATCCAAAGCTTTAATCTAAAATTTGATATTTTATCAATTAAAAATTTACTATTAATCAACAGATATGGAAATTGTTACATCCAAAAATCCTATTATCAAAATATCACATTATTTAAGAAACACTATAGGACAATCCATATTACGTACTATATTTGTAAAAAAATGGTGAAGACAACACCCTAGATGTAGATGCTTCAATTATTTATATTGAAATAAAATGCACTTAAGTTAGATTAAACTCGACAAAATTCACTTTTAATATGAAAAAATGCCAACTATGTGTACAATACTGTAAATACCTAAATTTGGTCTTTGACACTTACCAACATCAGTTTTGGAACTTTCTTACACACTTGGAAAATTGACATATATCTGACTCTTAGCACACTTTCCTCCTATTTGTTTACCCATCCACTGTCTTAGCCACCCCCATCTACCAATCATATTCATTCAAGATGTGCCAACTATGTGTACAATATTGTAGATACCTAAATTTGGTCTTTGACACTTAGCAACATCAGTTTTGGCACTTTCTAAGACACTTGGACGATTGACATATATCGGACTCTTTAGCAAAATTTCCTCCTATTTGTCTACTCATTCGCTCGTCTTAGCCACCTCCATCTGCCAATCGTACTCATTCAAGATCAACAATACAGGAACACTTCAGAAATACTAGACAAACATTCTCCAATTCTTTAATTCCTCTTCAGATTATTGTAATTTACTCTCTTTATTTAATAATCTAAATAAGGTCAAGTTGTACTACATTTTCATACCTCTATTTCCAAAACAAGTAAAACATTTTGGTGAACCCCACGATTGATTGAACACACAAAAACTCTAAGTTTTCCTTCCACACTGAGGGTTTCTTAATTTTTCTCCTTTTTGGGGTTTGACTTTCAAGTCTGAATTTTGATTTCCACATATTGCATGCATAAATCTAATTCTTTTATATCATTAGCCTTATCTTTCTTGGTCCTTTGATTTATCCATCATATGCCACCTAAAAGGGTAGGCACCTTACCCCTATCGGATTAAGTGTTAGGTTGAGTGGTGTTATTATTGATCATACTCAGATTCCTTAGGTTGAGATGGTGAACATTAATGAATTACATGTTTCTTCTATTGATGCAAATATTGCTAATATACATATGGATGCAAATGAACATGTTATTATTGATGTTATGCAACTTGAAAATGTTTGTGAAGCCCATGTTGAATACAATTCTGAATTTTATGGTAAAATATAACCTTTCCAGATGTCATAGCAGAATGAGTAAACATCCTAAGGATATGCTATCTTGAGTATTCTCCTAAAGGCTCACAATGTAAAGTTAGATAAGGAAACCACACCTGAGGAAACACACAACAAACCTTTGATTGATACTAATCCACCTTCTAGGAGTTCACATCCTATACTAGGTTTTGCAAACTAATGTTTCTATTTCCCACAGTCATGTATCTACACCTATGGCTACACAAGTGATGCCCATGACTAACATTGCTACTATGGTGGCACTACAATCTACTTCACAAATATCTATGGGTATTCTTATACAGCATACAACTTCATTTGTTCCTTTTAGGCCCGCATCTCATGTGACACCTTCATTTCCTAATCCATCTACACATACAGTTACCAATCCTAGCAGCTAGTTATGACACGATTGTCAGCTCTGCAAGCCCGGGTTACTCAAATGCAACAAGGATCTAATAGAGTGGGTCACACACCAAGTTGCCAAGAGCTATTACACTATCCATTGGCCCCAGAAATCGCTATCCCCTATCCACAAGATTCGTTGCACCTAAACTTATGTCGTTCAATGGCAAAGGTGATCTCAAACATCTTAGAACCTTTCACACAACATACCTAGACTATGCACGTAACGATAGATTACTATCAAAGCTTTTTCCTAGGAGCCTTGAGGAATATGTCTGGAGTTGGTTTTACACCCTTCCTCAGGATTTGGTGTATGCTTTCAATCCTTTGGCTGAGAGGTCCTTGGCTCATTTTCAATCAACATTAGTCAGAAGGCTAGATAGGCATGCCATTTAGCATTCATCAGTGCCCTCCTATTGATATTTCCTATCACCAATTCATAGCTATAGACAAGTTCTCCACATCTGACCACTCTTTTCTCTCAATTTGAGTTATTCCACAAATATCATAGGGATAACCACACAAGAATCATCATGATAGGCACACGACTCTTAACACAACCACCATAAAATGGTCTAACCCTACATGAGTCACCTTCTTAGTGATGGCATCTAACATGTATACCATATAAGGGGCTTTAGATAACTATGCAAGATTCACCCTCATCGGAACTACACCTTAAATATAACACCATCTACTAGGGATAAGTACATAAGATTCAACATAGAGAACATAATCACCTCACTAGAGATAACTACATAAAATTCACCTTTGCATTGACTTAAACTCAACATAGAGGATACACTCACCTCACTAGGCGCTCATGAGATAGCATTCAACTTGTGGATCTATGCTTAACATATAACTTACAAGCACCTTACTAGGGGCTAGCAATGAAACATTCACTCTTGTAGGGGATCCATTTAAGATATAGGATAGAATCGCCTTGCTGGGCCTTACCATGCGATGGCCTAATAGGGACATCGGGAATTGCACATAGACGGAATAAATATCCCATCTTAACAAACATAAGTTTAGGATTGGAAGGGGATATCATCTTGATTTATACCTTTCCATGACTGAAATACATCAAAACTACCTTCCAGGGGATAAGGCCTACTAGGAAAGAATAACCACAGATAAAATTCATGCGCACAAATTTTAGCTTGCAAAGGCATGCAACCTTCAAGTAAGCATCAGTATAGGCATATATTTTTAATTTTTAGTACAGCTTTTTCTTCCAAAGTTCAATTTCCGAAAAAGACAATCTAATGCAGAAAGATCCACAATTGCACATAATAAAACCCAATTGACTGAATCGGAGGCTAATTTCACATAGATTTCTTGTTCAGCTCTCTTAATAAAAGGCTCGTCATTTGCTAAAACATTTTTCTGTTTTGACCGTCCCTCCATGCATATATGATTAAGGGAAGTTTGGTCAGAAAATCTATTACTCTTTTATGAATATGCATAGTAATAAAGGCAACAAGAAAGGAAAACCTAGTAAGTTGTATACTAGCACCCACCCTGCATATGCATGAACATACATTTGATTTGTGCAAGGCAGGTAGAAACCATCAAAGCTAATTGCAATAAGAGAATTCTACAGTAAATTTTAGTATTATTAAAGGCACTTAAACAGTATCCACAAAAGAAGTAAATAGATTGGTATCCAAAAAAAGACCAAAAGCAATCAATGATGTTGATGCCTGTATGCCCAACCATGTTCCTAATTCTTGAAAGTTGACTGGTTTCAATTTGAAACTGAAGCTTATACAAAACTAAGAAATTAGGGTACAGATGTAGAAATAAAATAAAGTGTTGCACAACATGTGTTAGTGCTGTATAAGTAGAATAATACATCTAGGATAATAACCCTCTGCCCTGCCCATCTTTGATAATTTTCAATGCTTGTTTACATTATGTCTGCAGCAGAAGTAAATTATCCAACCTACAATGGATGCATATTAGATATTATGCAATGCTCCAAGCTCATAGGAGAGAGTTACCAGTTCCACCATTCAGTTTGCTGGACAGGCTGGATAACCTCTTCCTCTGAAGACTCGGTCCCAAGCAAAAAATATAAAAATCAACAGAAAATACATTAGCAGACATTGCTACAAATAAACGAAGTACATATGGAAATGCACAAATGAATAGGATTTCTTGTGGTAAAAGATCTTGACTTTTGAATTAGAAAGTAATGCTTCAACGCAATTAAGATAGACCCCGTTTCTAACAAGAAATACACATGAATATGAGAACCAGATCCAAAAGAGCACAAAAAGCATTGTAAGGAACATGGAAATTGTGCTCAAACCTCAAAGCAAGCTCCTATGCAGCGACACCATAGCTAGATATAGAGGCTAACCTATTGAATGATTTTAAAATGAATTAAATGTCTTCTTTCACATATCAAGTATTTCACTCCTTGCAGCCAAAGCTCTTAACATTTGCAACTTTTAAAGAAACTACAACTATTTCTAAAATATAATAAAAGAAACTTCTTACTTTTTCTTTCTCGGATGGAGGGAAAATTTGCAAATCAAATGCCTCCTTCTACGCCAGTACCGTTTCCTGTCTAGCAAGCTTTGTTGCATTACATCAGTTCTCCTGAGGACACACTGAAACATCTGACCAGTGTACATCGGGACTTTAGAACATTATCAGACAATACAAAGAACAGCTTGTAATTAAAATTACAAAGAATACAAACCATGACCAAATCTTTTAACAATACTAAAGAAAGAAAAAAGGTCAGTATTTTGATTACACTGGTCGTACAGAGCCTTTGATAATTTGCATCGGATTACCATAGAAATTGATGTTGTCATAAAACTTACCCAAACTGAGCTAGAAAACATCACTATTATTTTAAAGCATTCACAACCTCTGCACATATTGTGAGTAAAACCAATTATCATGTCAAACACGTGTTACCAACATTTTCACTATGTATGGTACTGATTTTAGCTAGAAGCATTAAAACCAAAAAAATGTGTATTTAGCTAGAGTTTATGTTAAGTTTAACCCAGACTTCAGTAAAAATTTAGACAGTGTAAAAACAATTTGCAAGAAAGTTTCCAAATCCTGTTGATTCAGTAGAGTAGATGCTAATAAATCTAAAAATCCAAATAACAGATATAAATCTTGTTATGACCATAAGAAATCACATGTACCATTTTTAATTACTCGTGAATAAAGTCCAAGAAGCATATTCTCAGAATTTAGCAGTCCAAGTTAACAATCACTTGGACCTTTAAAAAAAAAAAAATTAGTTGCATATGCATAGCCATCAGCAAGAAGAACTACAGGTTTTCTTAAAATACCAGATACAAAACAGTTTGTTGGGATGGAAGCTCACCTTCAATAAACTTTCCAGCTTGTGGTTTTGCTTCTTTACTTCCAGAAGTTCTGACTCCAACATTTCAAACTTTTTCTCCATCCCATCCTCCTCCATTTCAGCTAAACCTTTTATATATCGACTTTCATACTCACATTCTTCTTTCTTTCTTCCTGCTTGAAGAAGCAAGCAATGCCTGCTTAATAATAGGTCCTCAGAATCAGCAAGGCATGATACACTTACAGGCATGGAAGCAGCAATAGGATTATCATCATGATGAATGTGAGTAACAATCTTAATTTCCTCTGCTTCTGTTCCATCCATGCTGTTATGATGGATAGCAGTTGAATTGTCTTGTGAAGATTTGTGGTTACAATGTGCTCCATCAGACAAGCCAGGAAAACCAGCCTGTAATAAAAACAGTATTATGAGTGCCCTACGGAATGTAATGCCCACACCTACAAAACTCTAATCCTTATGTAAAAATGATATAATTGATTTTTATATAAACTTATGGGGCCCAAGCAACCCAGCCAGTCTAAAGAATGAACCAATAACCAAGAATACTATTAAATACACCAAGTACCCAAAAAACCGGGTGCAAGCAAATTAGCAAGTATGAATTATTACTGTCTCATGAATATTGCATCTCCCTAGAATAATTTTCTCGGGAGGAAAGAAAAAAGCATTGAGCCAATTATTAGGATGAAGCATCACCGCTTAATTCTTATATGCTATACAAGACACGTAAGTAGTGCATTATATATTTAGTGTCAAGGATTGAGAGTCAAAATATAAACACTTAATGAAGCAGGGTATGTTGTGTTCATAAGCAAGAGACCTGCAACAATATGCTCGTACAGGCATTAGAACCAATATGATTATAACTTGTTTGCACAAGGATGTAGCACACATACAGATGATACTTTCTCGGGTTGCTTGTCTCTCCAAGGGGTTCATTTAAGGAACAAAGGAGATTTTAAAGAAAAAATTTATAATTCCATTATTCCTACAATCCAAAAGAAAGTATGGGATCAACATTTCTCATAATATTAATATGTGTCGCCTTAACAGTAAATATTTTCCAAAATCTTACCTATGGCCTCCTAGGTCAACTACAATTGCTATCAAAATAATCAAGACCTCATTCTCAACAAGTAAAATAGAAGCCTCACAACACAAGAATAACCCCACCCACGCACAGATTTACAAGATTTCTCCCAATACGAGGAAAGTAGTGTTGTCCAAAATAACCCCAAGCTATTTTGACAACTTACAAATCCATTTTTGGACTTAGGCAGTGTTGTCATGGATCGGGAATTTCAAATTTTATAGTTACGGGCAAATCTCAGTGTTTTGGGGCAAATTTCACTGTTCCGAGCATTGCTCCTCCATCTTGCTAGGCCTCACAATACAGGACTTACACAAATTTTAGTTTTGGGCTCCTTGGTCAATGGAATTGGTCTTTTTGGAACTTGTGGAGCAGTTCAATTGTTCCTCCCTTTCACTGCTTCCCCACTTCCATCTTTGCACCGAATTCCCACTCAAAACACCTAAAATTGGATAAGTCGGATTATTTGGGCACTTTGTTAGAACAGATTCTGTGATTCCAAAGGTTCTTCGCTTTATCGCCTCACCCGAGCTCAACAGCAAGTCGGTCGGTTAAGTCGGCATTGGAAGACACAAGCGAAACAATTCTTATGTTCCATCACTTCCAACCCCGCGCCAGCCGGCTAGGGCACACTTGGCACAAGGCGGATAAATCGAGCATTAACAACACCCGAAATGGTTCCTAGGTTAAACGAGTTCGAGAATCGGCCATAATTGTCAACAGAGGAGATAGGACAATGCATCAGACATATCGGCCCCACTTGGTACCTTCAGAATGTCCCCTCATTTCGTCACTTCCCCGAAACCCCGCCATCTCCACACAAGGGCATAGCGAGGGCAAAATTGAGCCAATGTGGAACACTCGAACAATTCTCCAGTTTCATCGTTCCCTCAAAACCCTGATTCACTGCAATACAAAGGACATCAATAAAATCGGCTTTTTAAGGCCCATGGGGAATGTTCCTTTGTTCCACGAGTTCTCTCGAAACTCCGCCTAAGCCGATTGGTATTTGGTTTTTGGCCATAACTTCTAACTCGAGCTCCAAATTGCACAAAATAGGTGGCGTTGGAACCGTCTCTTCAAGGGCTTCATTTTGGTATAAAGAAATGCAAAACATAATGGATTTTAGGGGGTCAATGGGACTGCAGTCCAAACAATATACAAAGTGCAAGTGGGGAAGACTCAAAACGAGTTCCCGAGAACGAAGAGAGAGAAAAAAGAGAAGAACAAGAAAAAAACCCCAAGAAAACAAAACCCCCACAGACGGGGATAATGAGTCAGAGGGGGGAAGGAAAGCGGAGAAGAGAATGAAGGAGGGGGCTGATCAGGAGCTGTCTACTCAGAAATGGTAGTCCCGTCCCTCCTAACATTCAAAGCTGATAAGAAGTAGCTACTGATGGAATGACTCCTCGAAGAGGGGGGCGAGGGCCCCCTCCCTGCAGAGAACTAAGATTAGAACGACCGCCAGGGAGGCGAGTAGATCTGGATTGCCCTCAGGACGTGTGTGTCGCCGCCAATGCAAGTGGTGACCATTGGGGGAGCTATGAAGGTCTAGCTGGGAACGAACTGATCTATGCCCTGTAATAGGATCAGAGTGGCTCTGCCGTTTGGTACCACCCACTGCGGGTAGAACCGGAAAGAAAGATGTAATCCGTCTCGTGGAAATGACTCTCGGAGGTGGGTGAAGAATCTGGTCCCGGAGCTCCAGAGACTCACGGATATAGAGGGCAAGGCACCGCTGGTCAATATATCTGAAGAAAACCGGGAGGGTCTGAACCCCTCTGAAGAGGCAATGAAATCGTCCCCTGATCTCATAGTATATGGGGCAGCGGAAGATGAAATGGTCCTCAGTCTCAACCTCCTAGGCTACAGAGCCTGCAAAGTCTGTCACCGTGGTCAATATGATGATCCGTCTCACAACGCAATCTGTGGGAGCCCACCCGAAACTGACCTAGGGGTATGCGGAGGGCATGCATCCAATGGCGAAAGGTGTACTGGGGGCGGATGATGAGTCCGTCGCTGATCTCAAGAAAATGCTCTGCATAAAAGGCCATCTTAGGACGCAAGCCGCCATGGGGGTTCACCCAAGTAGTCTGAATAAAACACCTATAAATATCCTCTCTGATGGACCTATTCAACACCTGCTTGGTGGGTGAAGGTGGCTGGGAGCATTCAGGGAATAATGAAAGGGGGAAGATGATCCATCTGAATACCAACAGAACCCAACAAAGCCGAAGTATCAAAGAACTAGCAACGTCCTCTATCCTGAGCAATACTCATAGAGGAACAATAAGCGAGAGACGGATACCTATTCCACTCATCGGGGAAATCCCCAAACCTCTTGACGTGGTGGATGAAGGCCGAAATGTCAAAAACGGTCTCCAGATGGAAAGGTCTGGTGCCAAATTCAGCTAGAATAATCAACTGAGGAACCGTCTGCTTGCATCTGATGAGACGACGAAGGAGGAGAGTCTGCACTCTCTCGACTGATGCCCAATCCGTAGCTAAAAGGGAGGGGCCCCAAACAACAGACCCGTAGAGAACAGTGGGTCGGATGAGAGAGATCATGAGAGACATCTTAGAGGAAATGTCTTGAAAGTGGTGCCGGAAACATTGTCGCTCAAGAATGGCAAGAGACCCATAACCTTTGTTCACACGCGGCTGAAGGGCATGCCTCATACTAAATCTAGGTCCTGAGAACTGGACACCCAAATAAGTATGTGTTGGTGATTTCAACCTCCTGCCCCCTGAAAAAGAAATGGAGGTGAGAGGTCTTCACCCCATTAAAGACCATGACCTTGGTCTTACCAAGATTGACCGTCAACTGCCGAAGATCACAAAATAGAGCAAGTGCGTCAAGTTGTCTCTGAAGCCCCTCAGGAGAAGAGGCAAGTTGTCTCTGAGAGAATGGCTGCACTAATCAATGTTATAAGAGAAAGTCGACATGAAGTTGGCATGTACTTCCATAATCTAAAAATTACCTATGAGCATTAAATCTTGAGTATGACAGTCCTATGTTCATATCAATAGGAATTTCTACAAAAGTGATAAATGTCAAAATTTCTTCGTCATTGCTGAAAATATAATATCCTAGTACCACTATCATCCCGATACACATCAATAAGTGTTCATTGTAGAGCTATCCAAGAATACAATGGTAGTAAGATTTCAAAGCAACGTCTACTAATCATTCCTATTAGATTATACTAGAAGAAAATGCAAAACAAAAAGCCCATCAAATCGCAACCAAGTGATTAAGGTATCCAAGAATACAATGGTAGTAAGAATTTGATGCAATGTCGACTTAATCATTCCTATTAGATTATACTAAAAATATGCAATAACAAAAAGCCCATCAAATCATAACCAAACGGTTAAGGAAACAAGACATAAAAGTTTTTACAACATACTTGCATATAATTTTTTTCAAACAATTATAGAGACCTTTATTCACTCATAGACTAAACATACATGAGCTGAATATTTTTTCAAACTGATGCAATGATTTTATCAACCTACACTTCATAAGCATCACAACCAAACAAGTCAGATCATTAACATCGCACAACAAGGGTTTTAGATATGATGACAACGTTTTGTCAATTTCAAATTGGTGATCTTAAGATCTTTGTTTGATGTTTCCAACCAATGGCAACTGCTTTGTATCCTTCCTTGCCAAACTCTTCAAATACCTGATGACAAAACAACATTCAAGAATAAGAAAACCAAATATCTTGTTTTCAACAAATCACACTTCCACTTTTTGTCATAGGATGCTTGGATACTCCTACAATGGTCTTGTTTACTTTTTCCTCATACTCCTTCACTCATATGTTATCACCATTCACCAAACTTTTGATAGCCACACTCCATATTAGTCACTGCTCTGCACAACTTCCAACAATCATGAAGAAATTAAGCATGAGTATCAACTTTATATTTTGCCCTGCTCAGAGATATTTATCTATGCCTTCTTTAGGACTTGATCACTAATATCATCATGATTTTATGTGTTCATCAGCACAATGCTTAAGCTTATCAAGTCTCTGCCTGCACCTATCATGGCATTCATCTCCCAGCTTTGGAAATACACAAGAATATTTCAAATAGCTTAAGACTGGTTTAAGGTTATTAAGCCTAGAATACTCAAACTGATCTTTGACTGAAAGAACCCATTCCAAAGGCTTTGAAACACCAATCACTCACAAAATGAGATGCTTTTATACTCTCATACCTCAACCTTGCTTGGAAACACAAGGAAATTTACAGAAAACTCTTTCTAGACCCGGGAGTGGGTTGGTAAGTAGCAGGGTTGCCGAGAGGGGGTAGGGCCTAACCTGTCAATTAGGCCTTCTGGCCTGAAATCCCTGATTTTCTTTGATGAAAACCAATAGACAAAGTTTCAACCTAGACTATAATATTTTTGGATACCCATTTGGCTCTTTCAGGTGATGGTGAAGATTCTTAGAGAAGTTTTTAAGGGAAATCAAACAGTTTCACTGAGGATGCTCCAATTAGGTCTAAAACAGGCCTAGAATAAAACTGTCATCAACTCCTTCGTCCGTACACCACCAATCATCATGAAACCAAGAAAATCTATTTAAAGATCCCCTGCAGTCTATACATACCAAATTTGAGGTAGTTTAATAGAAAAATGTTCAAGATACAAACAAATTTCTTTTTTAAACCCTAGATCAGGGTTTCTCCCAACCTGAGAAGGATAGAAATTGATATCTTGCACATAATTTGGTTTCAAGGCCTAAATCAAAACTCTACAGCTCTGTATGAGAATTCTCCACCTTTTTCCTTTTGGAGCTAACACTTGATAGTGTACATTTTGCTCCCAGCTATAAGCTTTGTATGTTTTCTAATGAATATAACCCTGTTTTGGACTGAGTTTCACCTATAACATGAAATTTAACATCTGATTCAATGGAATTATGGTTCAAAACATACAATCAAGGCAAGGACATATCAGAAACTTCATTCGTGTAGAGAGAGTACAAGAATTTCTTTATTTCCTTTAATCAAACCTGCTACAAAGAAATTGGAAAGAGGATAGCATAATAAGGTATGGGAAAATACTCCTCATTATTTTATGAGATGATCTCTTAAACCCCCTGCTTCTCTGCTCTCTCTCTGCTACTCACTCTTCTTTCTACCTTAACCACACCTTCTCTCCTTTTTTTTTCTCCTTGTAAGTATGAATAGTTCTTATAAGCTTCTTCTTGATAGATATGAATCCTATCTTTCCTCAACTGATGCACAAACATAGGTTTCTTGATAAGATAGAAGACCTAAGTCTTCTCAAAAATCTTCCCAACATAGAATATGCTTGATTTGCCTTCTCAACGTAGGATTCTCCTCTTTTTAGATGATGATGTGTTTGTTACATTTACATGAGGATAAAAGGGATTTTACATCATGCTATTGACATTCCACAAGAAACTTATCCTTTACAACCATTTCATATTTTCAAATCCTCCATTTCGGCAGGAAAATGGATTATGACTTCTAGAGACAAATGAAGCTCATTAAAGGCTTCTTATTGACTTCCAAAGACCTCTAAGACCTACTAAGAACCCACACTTAGACTATTTACAAGAGATTTACATAGCAATTATGATGCTCCCGCATCACAAACACTTAGCATACATCCTTTTTACAGCTGCATATTAACACACTAATCCATTTTAATAACTCTTCTTGGGGGTCTTAAATTCACATAGCTACCTAAGACTCGGGATGGCGGGACGGGGTTTGCAGGGACGGCAAAAAAATTCTAAATTTTGGGGACAGCGAGGGACGGCAAGGGGACGGCTAATTAATTAAAAATATAAACATTTAAAATATAAAGATATAGTGACTAAACTATATAAATAAGCTGAAATAAAACCATTTGAGATTTAAAAAGGTGAAACTTGAACTCATAAACATCATATACATTCCTTAATACCATGATTTATAATATCAATATGTTAATGTAAGTTACATATGTCATATTTGAATTTTGAATTTGAAACTCAAAATTAAATAAGCTGAAATAAAATATAAAACCATTCTAATTTATGATTGATCAAGTGACAATAGTTGATATTCATATCATTAATCTCATATTCAAATACATCAACAATTGTCTATTGTCAATATTACAAAAAAAGAGGACAAGTATCAGCCTAAAAATCAGAATCAACATCTGAAGCAACATCCATGAACTCCTCGCTGGTACTATCATGCTCATCCTCAAAGGTAAGCCCAATCAATCCCGGTTGCACAATATTGTCCTCTTCAACCTACCTCGGCTCCTCGGGATCTACATCCCATCGTAATGTTGGAGTCTCCTTGTATTGAGGTGTCTTGTGATCCATAAGACGCAAAACACTGTGTACAACTACAAGTTTCTTCGCTCTCGCAGAGGTAAGCCTATTCCTCTTAACAGAGTGGATTCAACCATATGTAGACCAATATCTTTCAGAGGTAAAGGAGCTAGAAACTTGGGAAAGGAGGCAAATGGCAAGTGGTTGCAACAGTCCTGGAAGCCCATACAATTGCCACCAACTCACTGGCTTCTCCTGTGCCAATGTTACCCTGTCCGGCTTTGCTAATGTTTTGTACCCATCAAGTTCAGTGAAGTTGAGCCACTCCAACCTGATCTGTGAAGCCTCTTGTGGACTATACATTTTTTAAAGGCCTTCATAAGGCCCTTCTTCACCTCATCATCATCCAAAGGGATAACTCTACCTGGCCTCTCCACATACCATTTGGGATTCAGTGCATACGCCGCCATATGAAGAGGGGTGTTCAACTTTTCCCATCTCTTTTGAATAATGGGTTGTATATGTTCATTGTAGAACTCCAGTGGGGTCCCTCACCCGAATAGCTGCCTTCATTTGCCCAAGCATGTTGTCAATGCACTCATAGATCTCACCAAGATTGGGGTTGTTAGAATCCCCATATTTGATGACACTAAAAACTGGAGCTATGATTGATATGATGTATTTCATATCAACCCAAAATGTTTCCCTCAACACCATGTCCTTCACTCTTTTCCCTTGCTTTGTCTTGGACTCACACCACCTAGTCCAATCTGTGTCATAATCATAATTTGCAGGGGCTCCTGCAACTCAAACATCCTCTCCAACAAAATAAAATATGATGCAAAGCGGGTGTCAATTGGTTTCAGAAATTTCTTTTTCGAAAAGTGTCAATGATGTGTGGTGATTGCATATGAACTTCTGCACGTCCCTGGCCTCATTCACTATCTGGTTGACCCACTGAATCTTTCCTATGTCTTTCAATGCATTGTTCATGGCATGCACACAACATGGGGTCCAATAAATATGTCTATACTCTCACTCCACTAGCTTGTTTGTTGCTCTGCACACATAAGTTGCATCTGTGACAACCTATACAACATTGGAAGGTCCAACCTCCTTAATGGCATCCTTGAAAATCTAATCTGGAACTCGGCATCTTTCCGCTTCCCGAACAATCAATAGCTCTCAAAAGTACACCATCTTTGCGAGACAATGATATTGATGAAAGGACGGTGTCTAATATCCGTCCACCCATCCATGATAATGCTACAACCATGTGACACCCATGTGACCTTCATCTCCTCTATCAACAGATTAACCTTGGAATAGTTTTTATCCAAAATTGTTGTCCTCAGTTTGGTGTCTCCAGGAGGTACATAACTTGTACCTTTTTTTTTTGCACCCTTAGCCATAGCCTCCTTGTAATAAGAAGAGTGAGCGGCATTAAATGGAATCCCAAAGAAGATAGAAAAATTTCCCAATAGCATCATTTGCCTCTTCCCTTAACTTTGAATCAAACATTTCTACAATCAATTGGGGTTGCCCCCATGGCCTCTCTTCCCTCTGCTTTCCACTTCGACACTCCAAAACTAGAACCACCAATGTATTACTATGTTTGTCGAGTCCTATGCGAGGTCGAAGGAATATTAGCCATGATACCACGAACTTCGGCACATTGTCCGTGGTATTTCCATTGAAGATTCTCACCATCTCAGCTCTTTGATCTAGTGACAGGCCCTTACAAACGCCAACCCCCTTTCCTGTAAGGTGCAACAAGTGTGCATTGGTCCTGTGATGTTGCCATGCCAAGTCAATGCACATATGTTACACTTTCATAGTTTGCTCCCCCCTCCAGACTTGGGGTTCTCGACTATCTGTGCAAATTGTTGCAATGGTTTTTTCTTATCAAATGGTCCAATGGCAAATTTGGACAACATTTGAGAGGGGCAATTGGTAGCACTACTAACTAAACTATCATTTGTTGTTACCACTAAATTTTGTCTCATATTCAACCCTCTCCCCTCCTGATTCGTACTCATACTTAGAAGAATTCATAGTGATGATTGGTGCATGATGAATAAAAAACAACCATAACTATATGATTGATTATGTAATGAATTAATTTTTTTAAAGTATGAGCAATGATCATAATTTTAATTTTAATTTATAAACAATGAAAACAACCACAAGTTACAACCAAACCCTATGCAATATGTTTTATTTTTAACTTTTAAAATGTAATTAAAAAAAAAACGTAACCAAGTATGCATTTCGTAAAAGCCTACAAACTATAAACATGATTACATTGTGAATGTAGATACAAAAACTAAAAAACAGCCCCTAAAAAATGTAAATATAATCTAAATTTTAAACTAGAATTAAAAATGTAATTAAAAAAATGTAACCAATTGCAACCAAACCCTATGCAATATGCATTTTTTAAAATCCTACAAACTATAAACATGATTACATTGTGAATGTAGTTACAAAAACTAAAAAACAGCCCCTAAAAAATGTAAAATATAATCTAAATTTTAAACTGAAATTAAAAATGTAATTAAAAAAATGTAACCAATTGCAACCAAACCGTATGCAATATGCATTTTTAAATCCTACTGAACTATAAACATGATTACATTGAGAATGTAGATACTGAATGCTTAAAAACAGCCCCTAAAAATACAAATAGAATCTAAATTTTAAAAAATAGAGACTTCACAAGTATTGTAAACAAATAAAACTATAAATACCTCTTGCTCTTGCTCTTGCTCTTGCTTGGTGTGAATATGAAATGAGCCCATAATGTAAATTTATAAAATAGAATTGCACTTTTAGGGTTAGGTTAGGAATGTTTCTTTTAAGTTATTACTTTGTAATAAAAAATAATAGTTTAAAGTCTGTTTTTAAATTAAAAAACTCGTAGAAGTCACGAGGGGACGTCCAGGATGTATCTCGATTTGTCCCGAGGGCGTCCGACGTCCCCACGTTTCCCAAACATCCCCATCTTCTTCAAACGTCTGCTCGGGCGTTTCATGCCACCCTCGCCCAATCGGAAACGTGGGGGAAACGTTTCCCCCATGTTCCCACGTCCCCAAGACGTTCGGGACATCCCGGACTTGTAATTCTTGGGGGATGCATCCCCACATAACACTAAAATTCACCACCACAACCACTAATGCCATTCTTATTATTTACACACGTTTGAAAACTCATAAAAAGTCATTCACAAATCAATCTCACATAGCCCAAATGTTTGATCAAACACTTTGTTTGCATTTTCCAACACACAATATCATAATAAGAAAACCTTCATATGGCTGGAAATAACAATTTACATTACCTTTTCAAATGGTTGATGAGAATTTCCATCTCTATTATGTTTATGGCACACACAAGTTAGAAGAATCTATAATCCATGAATAGCCACACCAAAGAATTTCCCCTCACAAACTCTATAATGTCCCCTTTTCTGCGCGCCAAAGGCCTAAGGGCCAAGTCGAGTCCAAGCCGTGGTTAGAGCCAAGGAGCTGTGGACGCTGGGAGCTATGGGGAGGGGGCCATGTGGTTCTAATAGTCTAATTTTGTGTTGAGGGTCACCTTTGGACCATGGCGACTTAAAGGGGAAAAGTTACTTAAGTCACTTTATTTTATTGGCCCCTCCATAGAATGAAATGCGTATAGGGTCTGTTGGGGCTCTTTTGCCTCGGGAAGTATATAAGGAGTTGGGGGAGAAAGGAAAGGAACCTTTTGTCATATACATTTTTAGCCTCCTTAACGTGCGGCTCATTTGTTGTTGCGCATCTACTGACTTGTGAAGTCAAATCCCACAGGAACCCTAGCTTCGATGGTGAGAGACTCGTCCCTAGCTAGCAGGGCATTCTTCGGTAGTGAGAGATCTACCCTAGTCTGTCATTTTGGAGCCGCTTTCAAGGCTGTGTGGCAGAGACATTATCAGAGGTTTAAGAGGAAGGATTTCGAGGGTTTTGGGGGCATTTGGGGAAGATAATCAGAGGGGCTCCAGATCAGATTCACGGCAGCCATTTGGGCTGGGCGTGGCAGCACGTTGAAGGCGCCTCCATCATTTTCCGACCCCATTCCAAGCGAGGCGACTTGCAGCCTTTATTTGGGGGTTTTCCAGTCGGCCATTGTCAGATCTGAAGGTGGAAATATTATTTCCTATATCTGTCAATGTTATTTCCAGAGACCCTTATTTTTGCTCTTGTATTTAGAGAGTAACAAACCTCGGAAGTTTTCCAGCTGTCTAGGGCACGCTGTGCTTTTTCTAGCAGCAGTTTAATTTGTGTAAAATTCCAAAAACAGTTTTATTATGTCCTCTATAATAATATCAAGCTCTCTTTAAATTTTCAAGTAATTCGAGTGGATATCTTGGGAGATATTGATTTTATTTAGTTGGCTGTCCTTACTGTAAAAATCTGCATAAATCAGTATTTTACTTTGCTGCAATTTTCATGTATTTTGTGCATTTTTAAGTAGTATCCCATAAGGGATATTTCAAACTCATAAACTTTCCTCCACAAATCAATCTCACATAGTCTAGACGTTTAGCCAAACACTTTGTTTGCATTCATTAACACAATCAAAACAAGAAAACCTTCATATGACTGGAAATAACAATTTACATTACCTTTTGTAATGGTAAATGAGCATTTCCAGCTCTATTATAAATCAGCGACATATGCAAAATAAAAGAAGGTGTCCAAGCCTGGGTGTTTCTTCATAAAATAAAATGACAAAACTCAAAACATCTACAACTAGTTTTCCTTCAAAACTCATAACAACTACTAGATTCTAGGAATACATCCCTGGTTACAGCATCCAAGGTTGAGGAGGAGGACAATGCACATTTTAGCCCATAAATCTAGCACCCTCAGCTGCTGCCACACCCTCCTCAGCTGTTTTCCATGCCACTTCTATTCCGGACCAGGTCTAAATTGTTGTTTTGTGAAGAAAAATGCCTCCAAGCAAATACCAAAAGGCCAAATAAAAGAAATGAAATGTGGGTGATGGATAAAGGGGGTGGCTGTCCTAATTTTAATGAGAATGGCTTAGTTGGAAGGACACTCTTCATAAACTTTTTTAATTAAATGCCCAGCTGTCCACACCAACACCCAAGCAAAAGTAGACCAAAAAGCCAACAAGCTAGAGAATATGGCTTTCCAAAAGGCGTTATTTCCAATTTCTAAAAGGACACAAATTTTCCCATAAATGTTTAAAACTTCAGTTGGCAATAGTGAGCCATATTCCTTTCAATATATACATGCATATGTATCATTACTTTTTTTTCTTTTAACTATCATTTTAAATATTTAATAATATGACCTTATATTTTCATCTTTGAGAGCAAAGGATTTTTGAGCAAAAGAAATCCACTAGACACCATTTTTGCCGGATATACCCTTGTGCGTAGGGTATATATAGTCATATACATTAAATACATTTTTCTGAAATATGCCATAGGATATCTATCTCAAGGTTCTTATGTAGGATTTTACACGGACCACATTGATTAATGATTCGTGTACTGTCTCGCAATCCCACTGATGGTGACGAATGTCATCAAACTCTCTATGCCATTGTGTCAGGGCAGAAAAAGGGGATTGAGGCCACCAAGGGCAATTTGGAGGGCAGGGGGAGGGCATGACACAGGAATCTTATGAATATTCTAGTGGGAACACAAAATATAAAAATTTTAAAACTGACATAGATTTCACATAGCAAAGAAAGGCATCTGTAATTAATTTGGCATATGCCAATCAGGCATTGCAATATCAACACAATGAAGGTGAATATTTTTCAGAAGAGTCTATGATTATAATCTTTACGCAAATATAACTACTAATGCATCGAATACTTATATTCAAAGGCGCCTTTATCCTTTGTATTTGGCATCAATCTTCTGAATTGGTTTTTCTTCAGTTAACTACTCAGTGTCAGCTTCCACAGATAAGAAAAAAATGAACATGAAAGTTTGGAAGGAGCTGTATAAGATTGTGCACACTATTTGAACTTTTACCTCTATAGGAGTTTTCAGAAATCATGGATATGCAAAGAAATGATTCCAAAGGGTCTCAAGCTTATTATATAAGAACCGCAAGAGTAAATTTCAATCTCAATTTAAACACATTCATAACATTCTAGTAAAAATATTGAGCTTACCCGTTCTGTGCCAAATACCAACTTATTAGCCAGTTTCTTCTCAAATGAGAAATATAAAAATTCTTTTGAGAAGATTTCAGAATGTATAGTATGCTGTATGTTTGAATCTTTAATCATCGTTTGAGCCATCCCTTGCAACGGAAAAGAGAGTACAAATAAGTGCTGAAATGTTTTTTTAACTATCTTATGCATTTTTCTGCAGAAAATGAACATGTCTTTGTGGAAGGAGGTTTTGGCCATAATAATAGAACAAAAACTAAATTGTTGCTTTGGCACCAAGTGCAAAACTACAAAGTGCATTTAAATGAGCAATCCAAACTGATTCCAAACTTGTATTGGAACTTGTCAAGGGGATTGGAGGACTCAACATTCAACCTTCCAAATCCCAGCGGTGTGACAAATACTACAACTGTCTTGTTCATTGAAGGTAAGGGTGTTGTTAGGCTTGCAAAGAACCAATATGAGAGAAGATATTTCTACTCATCCTTTATAGACTTTCATTTTTATAAAAGAAAAGATTTACCATATTTATTTAGTTTATTACATAATGCATATGTATCTCAACCTAGACTGCACGGAAACGCCCTAGACCCCCTCGTACCAGGCTGGGTACGTTTTGGGTACAGGTATGCCCTGGGTACGCTGTGGGTACGTACCCACAGAGTACCCACAGTTTTTCTTTTTTAAGTGCAAAAAAATAAATAAAACATGAGGGCTTTGATTGGAATTGAACTTTGGAAAGTTCGTGTGAGATTCAATATTGCCAATAGGCTCTGAAGGGTCGAGAGAGATGAAAAGGACTTCATTTGGTTGACTTACTATTTGGGGGCTTTCTTGTTGCTCCTCATGGGTCCTTTATTCTTCAGTCAATTTGGAAGGCATGGGAACAAGTGAAGCACTTGGTGGTTGGGCAGCCTATCTTCTCTTCATTTGACATTAGGTGCCAAGCCTACAAATCGATTTCGTCAAATCAGAAATATAATGACAAGATCCTTGCCTTGACAAGAGGCTGTTCTGCCCTCCTTTGGTTTGAGAAAGGAATTAAAATATTTCATGACTTTAAATGTTTTTTTAATGTCCAATGATACGTCTAACTCAAGCTTAAGGCATTAATAATGAATTATCAAATCTATAATACAGTCTATGTTATTAACTATTATGTTTTGAACATTATGAATCAATACAAACTCAAGTCTCAATTCTCAAAGTATTGGAAATTTGTTTTCATGTTCTATGAATGATTTTAAGTTGTATGAGTATTAAATTTCAATAAGTATGCAAATGTTTCTTTAAATTTATAATTTTATATGCATATATATAATATATATATATAAAACATACCCAAAAGCGTACCATACCCGAGATTTTTAAAAATTTGCCGTTTCAGCGTACCGAAACCATACCCGTATCCGTGCAGTCTAGATGTCAACTTCAAGCTTATGCAATTCCAAGCTCCTTTGAAGCCTTTGAAAAATTAGACATTTGCTTGCACGAGACTACTTATCTTCAATACATTTTTAATTTTTAAAAGGGAATGACACTATCCAATGAAAATTAAATAAAACAAGACTTTAGTAGTGAATATCATATTATCACTTATCCAACATTTCCTGGGAAGTGAACTATAGAAAGGAAACTCTAAGAAAAACTCTCAATTGGAGACATAAGTATTCAGCAAGGAAACAAGAAAATGATGCATAAATCTAACTTCATCAACATCAAAATGTAAGAATGATATATCCACAATCATGGATGAATAATAATCCATTCAGCTTTTTGAGAATAAAATTTTATCATGCAGCATCAACATTTCAGTCTTGTGCATTAGATAATAAACGTCTAGAAAATCTGACCTCTTTAGTTCTTTCTTTCTCTAAGAGACGTATGGTCTTGCCCATCTTCCCGACCTTGACTCCAGTTACAAAATTGAAACCATCATGCCCAATGTTTGGCAAGCCTAGTGTAGCATTAGACTCAGGTTTCATTTGCAAGCCTGGAATTTCTAAACAAAATCAAAAGTTAGATATAATTATTTCACCAAATATAATTAATCATTATACATAGGAATGAAATCAAGAGCTATTTTCAGTAATGAAAAAAAAAAATCATATAATATACCATATCAGATCATGATGTGCGCTAGCATATGTATAACATGACAAAAATTATTTTTATTACCCAAAGTCTCATTGAAGCTTTTTCTGTTTACTCATGCCTCTTCTCATATTGTTTATAGTTGCTAAATATATGAATTAAAGAGGTTTGCAAACAAGAAATGATCATTTTGATGGTTGATATATGGGAAACCATTTTAGTAAGAGAACTAATATAAAAATAATATCTGCCTATTGAAGTTAAAAATACATACCACAGGGCCCGAATACAAAGTTCATATCATATAAACAAGGACAATAATTAATATTCTGAAGAATAAGTGCACGGAAATAATATGTGCAGAATGTGTATGATCTTACATCTACATCACTTGTGTATTCTTCAAATTCAAATTTCCCATAAAATTCTAACCATTGTTACCAAAACGTATTATCAAATTCTCAACTTCGAAGAAAGAAGAAATTTCAGACAGAAAATGATTGACAAATAAAATTTGGAAAGAACAATAAAATTTAAGAAGAAATGACTGACTTTCACAACCATGAGGCAGATAAAGTTCAAAGCAATTACATGATGATGGCTGAATGACACTGCTGCTGTACCATAGATGGAAAACTCGCCAAAAACTCGCCGACTTTTAAAAAACTCGCCAAAAACAGGAAAACGGTTAAACCGCCAAATACTCGCCAAAACCATGAAAAAAGGGCTCGCCGAGTTTTGGCGAGTACTCACCGAGTTAACTCGGCGAGTACTCGCCAAAACTTCGGCGAGCCCGTGCAAAAAACTCGCCAGACGCGGCTTAGACGCGGAAACACGGCTTTCAAAGGAAAAAAACACTGATTTTACGCGGTTTTGGCTCTTTTTAAGGCCCTCTACTCCCTCATTGTCACTCACACAACCATTTGAGCTTGCATTGCTTGTGTTGAGTGGATTTTGGAGCGAATTCGAGGAGAGAATTTGGAGATTTGCATTTGGAGGTAGGTTTTTTTTTTTTTTTTAATTCTTTGAAGTTTTTCCAAATTTTGAATATATTATTTAGGTTTTATAGATTCCTATTGTGATTCTAAATACATGTAATGTAAAATCGAATGCTTGTACTTTTTTTATACTCATTTGCAGCCAGAGGTATGTAATTTTATTTTATTTTAACGCAAATTCATTGTAAATTAGTTAAATTTTATGTATGTGTATTGTAATCGATTCGTTGTGTAATTCTAAATACATGTAATGTAAAATTGAATGCTTGTAATTTTTTTATACTCATTTGCAGCCAGAGGTATGTATTTTTTTTTTAATTAACGCAAATTCATTGTAAATTAGTTAAATTTTATGTATGTGTATTGTAATCGATTCGTTGTGTAATTCTAAATACATGTAATGTAAAATTGAATGCTTGTAATGTATTTTTTTTACTTACGCAAATTTGTTATTCAGGCATGTTTTGTTTTTAAAATTAAATTAAGTTTACGTTTTCTAATTTTTTAAATGTGCATTGTGTTGCAGATTAGAGTTTAACAATGGCATCAGGCTCGGCATCAGGTTCGGCATCTAATCACTAGCAGGGACCGTTCCTCCGAATGCCCGTTCCATAGCATGGAAGTATGTTGTACGTGGAACTTGTGCGGGCGAAATTTTTTGCACTTTCTGTAACAAGAAAATGAATGGAGGCATCAATCGTTTGAAATATCACCTTTCAACTATTCCTTGCCGAGATGTTACAGTTTGCCCCAACGTGTCAGAAGAGGCAACGCGAGAGATTAAAGCAGAGCTGGCAGAGTTAGAGGAGAAAAAACTAGAGAACGCAAGGCTGAAGGCAGCCATAGCACAAGCTATTAGACCTGGGGCTGCAATGGAAGAGAATTTAGACGATGATGCAGCAACAATTGTGGGCTCTACTCGTGGTCCACGCATACGAAGAGGAAGAGCCGGAAGAGGCTCATCTTCATCGAGTTCGAGCAAAGGCATACCGAGTTTTTTTGTGGCAAGGAACACACCTGGAGCACAACCTTCATTGGATGGTACATTCTGGAACAAAGATATGCACGAGGAAGTGGATAAAGCTTGTGCAAATTTTTGGTACTACAACAACCTGCCATTCAATGTGGCAAAGAGCCCATACTGGGAGTACTTGGTGACAGCGTTGACAGTTGTAGGGAAAGGGTACAAGGCACCCTCTCCAAAAGATTTGAGCGGAAATTACTTGAGGGTGCGATTGCAGATGCCACTACCATGCTAGAAGAGCACAAGAAACAATGGAAAAAATTCGGATGCACCATTCTTTCAGATGGGTGGACGGATGGAAGGAACCGCACCCTTGTTAATTTTTTAGCAGCTTCAAACGGTGAGATGGTGTTTTTAAAATCTATTGATGCCTCTAACATAATAAAAAATGCAGAAAATTTGAGTGTTATGTTAGAGACAGTTGTATTAGAGGTTGGTGTACAGAATGTTGTGCAAGTTGTCACAGACAATGCAGCAGCATATGTGGCGGCTGGGAGACTATTGCAGGAGAGACATCCATCACTCTTTTGGACTCCTTGTGCAGCTCATTGCATTGACCTTCTTTTGGAGGACATAGGCAAAATTGATTGGGTGAGGCCGGTTGTAGAAGATGCAAGATCTATAACGAAGTACATATACAATCACCCTTGGGTTCTGAGCTTGATGAGAGTACACACAAAGGGGAAAGAACTTGTTCGAGCCGGTGTCACAAGGTTTGCAACTAACTTCTTGACGTTGCAAAGTATTTCTAGTTTGTTGACATCTTTGAAACAAATGTTTGTGAGTCAAGCATGGCTAGACTCACAATATTCAAAGAAAGCTGATGGAGAGAGGGTTGCAAAGATAGTTTTTGATGATATCTTTGCAAAGAGAGCTATAGAGATCATCAAGGTAATTTCAAACTTCGATTTATATTTCATTCCTTTATTTTAATTTGTTAAATTATAAATATTAAATATATTGTTCTACTTTTCACTTTTTTATTTCATTTCTAATATGTATTGTAACTTGTAAGTTTGCAATCTTACATTTTAATTTGTGTGTAGGTGTCAGAGCCGTTGGTGAGAGTTTTGCGTTTGGTTGATGGGGAGCAAAACCCCATGGGGTTTGTATATGAGGCCATGGATAGGACCAAAGAGTCTATCCAAAACTATTACAGGGGGGATATCGTCAGATATGGTCCCTTTTGGGAGATTATTGATCGGAGGTGGAACAATCAACTCCACCAACCTATTCATGCAGCGGGGTACTACCTCAACCCCAAGTATTTCTACTCTGACAGCTTCACAGATGTGAATGGAGAGGTTATGGAGGGCCTTTCGACATGTATTGAGAGGATGATACCGGATGTTGAGACGAGGGACCTCGTCATTTTAGAGCTGCAGAGTTACAAACATGGTAGGGGGAGACTCTTTTCATCGGTGCTAGCTATTCGAGGGAGAACCACACAGTCACCAGGTAATACCAAGTTACTTAGAATGTTTACCAAGTTACTTATTAGTTACATATTTGATTTTATTAATTAATTATAAATTTTTGATTATCTTGTTAAATGTTTGTAGGTTCTTGGTGGGAGGATTGGGGAGGGAATACCCCAAATCTTCAAAAGTTAGCCCTCAGAATTCTATCTCAACCTTGTAGCGCTTCTGGATGTGAACGCAACTGGAGTTTGTTTGAGGCCATTCACACGAAGAAGCGCAACAAGTTGACTCAAAAAAGACTCAACGACTTGGTTTTGTGCGTCTGATCTCCACCGCACAAAAAAGTTGAGGCGACATCAGAGGAGCTCATTGATTTGGATGAGATAGATCCATACAGTGAGTGGACTGGGCAAGAAGAGGAAAACCCTGCATTCACAGCGGACGAGATTGCTTCTTTTGAGAGGGAGGCTATGGAGGGAGAAGCACTAGCAGGACTCCGAGGAGATATTGGAGTGGATGACATCTTTGGAGGTGATCTCCAACATGCAGCAGAGGAGCCACCAGCACCACCATCTAGTTCTATGATCGAGCCAGATTCGCAGCCTTCTAGGAGGAGCGTGGAGACGCAGCCGAGTGTGGGGACTAGTGGAGCCAGAGGCACTAGACCCTCTCCCCAATATTTCTCTAGATTGGGGAAGAGGAAAATGTAATTTATTGTATATTGTAACTTGCATAGATATGAAATTTATGATGATATTTTTCAATGTCAATCATCATAAATTCATATTACTTATCAGCCGGTTGTCGTATTCGCATGATGATGCGATTTTGTATTGTATTTGTATTCAAATCTAATAGAAAACACTTCTCCAACATTTTATGGGCTCATTTGATACATTTTGTAGCTATGTGTTGCTTAAAATTTATGTTTTTTAAAAAAAATTGAGTATTTTTTAAGTTGCCGAGTATTCCCGAGTATTGGCCGAATATTGGCGAGTTTTTGGCGAGTTTTTTTTTTTGGGGTCTGGCGAGTTTTTGGTTTTGGCGAGTTTTCCTACTATGGTCTGTACTGCTGTCTGAACATTGCCTTTTCAGTAAGTTATCCTCAATGATAATTTCAACACTATTTATATCTGAAATCCCAGAGAAGCAACCACTGATTACAGGATTATCTAATGGCAAATCCGAGTGAAGAGAATCAAAGAAAATATGTAAAGGGTCACATACACTCATAGTACTAATAGAATCCACCTCTTTAATAATATTAGATTCCATGATTTGCAGGGAATTCAACCGGCCTTCTTGAATTTCAATCAGATCACTAAATGACACTCTTGAATTTCAATCAGATCACTAGATGACGATCTTTAAATTCAATCGGATCACTAGATGACAAATCTTCGTGCAGTTCTGAAGAAAGACCTCGTAATTCTGCAATCTGACCATCCTCCCACTGTATGCTGCTTATATTAATGTCACTTGGATCATCATTAAACTCAAAACTTCAGCTTTTGTAATATCATACACATTCCGCACCTGTTCTGCATGGACAAGCTTCAGTCTGTCTATGTTATTAATGAAAAACAGTAATAGGTCCTTGTCCAGCTTATAGCTTCTTATATATTCAACCACCTGTATGTAATTCAATTTATCCCTCCCAAAGGGTTTCTATAAACCAAAAAACAAGAAAAAGCAGGGAGATTTACACCCAGATTGATTTTTACAGTATGACCTTGAACCATTTTTTTGATCTCTGTTTCTATAGTAATGAGGTTTCTTGGAATAAGTTCATGCCCTGTTATCCTGAAATGTTTAACTTGTCCAGTGTATATTTCAAGATCATGAGTCCAACCACTAGATTCCCTAACCTGGATGGGGATAACGTCAAACCTCCCTGTACAAGAGTTTCCTTTAAAAGCAGAGTGATGCTTAAATGGTGTGCAAATTTTCACTGCAGAGTGAACATCATTTTTAAAATATCCAGGCTTGATACAAAACATACAACAAGAATATATGTCTGAAGTATTACCTTATTTTTGCAATTCCCTCATCATTTACAAAGCACTAACATCATTCTCATCATTGTAAGGCACTAAACAACATCCAATCTTGGCAGGCTCATTTTTAAGATAACACAGATAACCAATTCAAGGACTCACCTTTAAAATCACTTGAAGTCTTGGCCTTCCCTGGTGCAATCCAATTATGAACAACACCTATGTCGCTGGTTTCAGGACAATCTGTGGAATCTTTGACAGAAATAACTGGGCAGTAAAGTTGTTTCTCTGTTGACATATGATTTACAGAAATACCAATCGTCAAACCAGATTCACATACCACTTTCCTTTTCTGACCTTCAATTCCTTTCTCCCACTCAAGTACATATGACTTTTCCATTTCACTGTTTCTTTCTGACTCATTTTTGCTGCTTTCCACAGAAGGCATTTGACAGGTATCTGTCTGAATGCTTCCTGCAGGAGACAATTCCCAATAAAAAACACAAAAATAGTTTATCCCCAGCAATCTATCCAGATGGCAAAAAGAAAATTTTGCTCCTGCCAAAGATTTTTGTACAGATTCTGAAGTTAGGAATAAATTAGTTTATCCTGCATATTTCCACTTACCTTTTTCCAAATATTCTCTAATCATTGAGTTTACTGTACTTTGTATGAGATTCACTAATGACAGTTTGTCATTGCAGCTCCGATCAAACTTCACACAAGAACGAAGCTTCTCATCACTTCCTGAATCTTCTTTGTTATTAATTTTTGGCCTTCCATGATCTTGTAGCCAACAATCTTCTACTTCTACAACTTGATTCCCTGTAATCCACACTTTCGAATCAGATAAAGAGGAAGTTAGGCCAAAATCACAAAAAGAACAAGAATCAAAAGTACTGTCAAATTCTTTATAAACCATCAAACTTCCAGAAATGAATATTGCTGCTTTGGGCGGCTCTAAATAAGAGTTGTAACTAAAATTTATTTCAGTATCTGAAGATGTAGATGAATCTAAACCAATATCACAATTCAGACTACTTCTTAAACTTTGGGAGCTTATGCATTCACCAGTTCTTTCAGCCTTTTCCCAAAAGATATTTTTGGTGCTAAATCATGCAGAACAGAAGCACCGTTAACATTGGAATAAAAGTTTTCTTTAGCATCCAATTCACATAATGAAGATATAGCTTCATCTGTAGTCCCTTCATGGCCTTCTTGGCCATCAAATTCTTTCATACCAATAAGAGTCTCTATTGAGTCCTTTCTTGTTTCAGAGCATCCTGTTTGCAGTTCTGAAAAGTTGAAAAATGCCTGACATAGCCTATCATTTGCTGAATTCACACGAAACTTCGAATTCACATTGGAGCTAGCGGTGCAAAATAACAATTGTTCACTGTATTTAGCATTTGCAGAAATGTGATCGTGTCCAAAGTATTGCATAAATCTAGCACTTTTCCTTGGCACTGTTGGGTATTCAATCTTTAAATCATATAGTTTATCTGTACAAGGAGTTTCTTTTGCAACCCTTGGTTGACCAGCACCAGAGCCCATCTTATAAAGTGAACTTTCCAAATTGTTCACATAGTAAAAATGAGAATTCAGAGTAAGAGGAAAGGAGAATAAGTCTTCATTTATGCAGCCATTAAGTTCACCTGACCCCATCAGAGACTGGTTTAAGTTGGAAATAGAGATCCTTTCATCATCAATTGTTCGACAACTTGAATTCTCAGAGGATTGTGTGGTTGAGGCAACAAGTTGAACACCAATTTCATTAGCTTTATTTTCAAAAATATATGAGCTTCTTTCACTTGAGATCTTTCCATGAATGTGCTCTTCAAACTCAGATGACGTTTTGTCATCACTCTCCTGATGGTGGCAGAGATGCTGCACCTCCTCCAGGCAAGTGCCCAAATTATTTTGTGTTGGATGGCTCGCAAAAGAACTGCAAGTGAAGCATGAATCTCCAGAGGTACTTCCTCCAAAGTGCATTTATCTTCCGTGGCCCAATCCTCTGAAGTGCTCTTTACATCCTTGGCCCATGGATCACAAAATTGTGCGCAATTGAACTGCAATGCCAGCATTGAATCTACATTGCCATCCTGTATCTGAAGCATGTCTGTACACGCATTTCCTGACATCTCTGGAACCCGCAAACTCTCAAACAGATCAATTTCTTCAGATGAAGTTTCTTCTTTTTCATCAGAACTTGCACACACATCTGCAATGGGGTTATTAAGAACAAGAGAAGCTTCTTGAATTGGAGTGAACCTGGACCCATCGAAGGCTTGAAATCCTTCATCAGCAACTAATTCAGATCTCTCTGGCATAGATAAAGGAATAACAATCCATTTCTCTGGCAATAATTCATCAGGGAGCAAATTCAAATCTTGCAATTCTTGCTCACACATTCCCGAACTGATAGAGCTGATAAGATCAAATTCAAGATCGTCATATGGAACAGACGAATCACTCAGTGAGCTTGGATTAGAACATGCCACTTCACTAAGCTTGCTAACCCTCTGCTTCTTTGTCTTATATAAAACTGATCTGGAAGTATCCATACTTGACAGTGAAGAATTTATAAATGGCATTTGAGAAGCCTTGTTGCTAACATGTGTTGCATTCTCTGTTAAATACGGAGATCCTGGTCTTAAACTTGGCAATCTGTCTTTATGGCATTGCAACTTGGGGCATCCATTGGGAACAACATTATTTTCCAAAGACTTTAACAGTCCTCTGCTTTGAGATTGGGATTTTTTCCCATTGGGCTCAACAACACTAGTATCCAACAGATTCACCGAGCCTTCTCCGTGGCAACAGGAATGTACATCTCTAAGCACACCACTGTTCTCCTGCAAACATAAAGTTCCTCTGTAACCCCGATGATTTCTATTTCTAGACAAAGTACTGTTACTTCTTGTCAGAGGATGTTTTCTACCATTCTCCTTCATACTCATGACCTCATATTCCTTCTTCAACTTGTTTGTTTCCTCAGCTCCAGGATAACTGTTCTCCTGCAAACTTAAATATTGTCCATAACCTTGACGAGTTCCATCTCTAGACGGTGCACTGTTACTTCTTGTCAAAAGATGTTTTGTACCAATCTCCTTCATACTTGTGATTTCATCTTCCTTCTTCATCTTGCTTGCTTCCTCAGCTTCAAGAGAAGGAGACCTACAAGAGCCTCTTGAATACTTTGCAGAGCTCAGCCTCTTAAAAGAACCATCTCTTGTCAAAGAAGCCAAGATCATTAGAGTTTCAGCTCATAATACTGCTGTTAGCCTGCAATTTAGAGAAACTACAGATGGTCAAAATTACCCCTAGCTTAAAATTGCATTAAAAAGTTGATAAAAGAAATATATTTACGAGAGTACAAGAAATCATCTGGGTACTAAGGCTGCCGATAGCTTCACTCCCACACCCCAATAAGGCAGCGTATAATCTTAGCACTCAACAAAATTATATATTGATATAATCAAAATCAAATTGAGGTTCAAATCACATTCAATTAAATTAGCAGTAAAATGGAGTACACGTGTAAGCATGCAACCCAGGTTCAAGATCACTCTCTTGTAGGGAGACCACAGTCTCACCCCTATCCCGTAATTTGATGGCCAATTGTCTCGGTGCCAAACCTTACGCAAAAATAAAATAAAACCATAGTAAATCCAGGGTATCTTCAATTTCAAGCTTGCAATCAAACGCTAAGCCAACCCACATTGTTTCTGAGTCAAAATGCTCCAAATAAACTGAAACCCACAGTATTTTCGATTTACTGAGCTTCAAACTGCAGTTCGTCTCCACAATGGAGCAAGTGTACAACGTAGGTTCAATACTGCAACGCAATAAGGCAGCCTACAGTCTCAGCGCTAAACCCTGAAGAAAAGTTATCTTTAATCTCAAACTTTGGAATTAAAAGGTAGCTATCATCTGAACCATTTTGGATCAAAATACTTCGGATAAAGATTTGACCACCAATCTCACAGACGACCACAATCACAGAGATTTGAATGGCACAATAAACATAAATCAGGAATCAAATTTACATTACAATAAGCAGATCATCTCTACTTGGACCTTCCACTACAAACTAAACTACACTTGATAGGAAATGAAAAAAGAAAAAGCATCCACATCATCTGAGCCAGGTTTTCTAATTCTTTACTGCAGAAAGAGAAACATTTAGATTTTGAGAAATCTATTACAATATTAAAAGTTGAGAGTATTAAAGTTTTATTTACAATCACGACACAAAAATAGTGGATGGCACCACAGAACAGCAACAAAGCTGTGACACAAAGAATCGTACAAGAACAGCCAGCCTAACTACAGGATAGAGGTAAACCTGCTTCTCTTGTTAATTTTGTTCAGATGTTCCCCTTGCCAGTGTTGGATTTCCCTCTTCAAATAAGGCATTTACGCTAAAAAAACCCATGTGCATTGCCAAAACCACCCAATATAACATTTCTTAACACAATTTCATCCTAAAAAATTGCTTGTCTTCTAATAGAATCGCAGGAATAATGAATTTCACTAAATAAATGCTGGCGATCATTAAATTGGAAAATAAATCACAAGACAACAAAAATATTGTCGTACACAAAAGGAACGACATGTACGAATAAGACTCTTCGTATTGGCTACTTTTGATCAGAAATTCCCTTACCTTAACTAAATTTTCAAAACCCGAAAAAGACTATCGAAACAAATGCACATACTATAGCACAAACTACCCAACAAATGTTTTTTACGAAGCCAAGACCCAATTTTTCCATCGGAAAAGTTTTCTTACCTACCAGGAAAATTTGTTACAGCAATGAATTTCGCTAAATATTGTCAACAAATAATGTTTGGCACCGACGATCATTAAATTGGCGGAGTAAAAAGCAACGACAATGTGATATATATTTCTGAAGCAGGAGAGGATAGACAAAGAACAAAAGGATGACTGCGATTTCTTTCTGGATCTCTCTTTTGTTGGTAACTGTGATCAGAAATTCGCTTGCCTTTTCTAAATTTCTAAAACCCTAACAAACAGACGCGTTTAATAACCAAATCCCAGAAACATTTAGAAAGCCAATTCAATTTCCTGGTCTTCCGTCTGAAAATACTGCTTGCTTACACGCTAAAATAAATGACAGGTAGGTATAATGAATTTCTGTAAATGTTGTTCGTAAAGCAGCCTTTGATAATGGGAGAATCGTTATTTATTTCTATTAAGAATTCTTGAGGTTAGAGTACCTTGGAAACTGAATTGCCGAGAATTCCAAATGAAGATAAAAATAGGAGGGACCGACTTACCGAGAGACTCGGGAGAGAATTATATCATTGTAATGGAAAAGATTTCATCCAAAACAGGCGGAGAGCGAGACAGAGAGTGGAATGGAGTTAATGTTCGTGCCGTTGCCAACTCCTGTAAAATTTGAATGCCACCCGGTTGCGTTATGTTCTTGTTGTTGGGATGCACCTCACTTTCGTTTTCAATTTGTTGTTTTGTCTTTCGCGTATGTTGTTTACGAATTTCCATCAATATTTAACTTGATGTTAACATGGCTTTTTAAAATTGATTTCACTCCCTCCCCAATGCATATATATATATATATATATATATATATATATATATATATATATATATAGATAGATGGATTCGGCACAAGACTCCGATGCATTGTAGATTCTTTCTCTAGTTAGTGGGTATTTTTATTAGGCATTTCAATCTTCTACGCAATTTACCAAATAAGGATGTAAATCTTGTTGGTATGCAAGAGGTGTGGCTTTGCTTTAAAAGTTGAATACTAGTATAAAAAGACTTCTTCGTCTTGAGTTCTCTATCAATATTCCTTAGCTTGTTAAACGTGAAGTCAATAGAGGTATTCATGAAGAGATCAATAAATCTTGTTTGAAAGTTACATGGTTTAATTTAAAAGAGCCTTTGAAACCAAAACTTATTTGTTATTTCCAATTTTATTCCTTCTTTCATGAGGATCAAAATCGAATTCCTAACTACATGAAGAAGTTATTGCCATCAAAAATAAGCTAAACAACAACTATTTTGCACTTCATTGATGCTCATGGTTGAATTGTTTCAACCAAAAAATTTGACTTATCCTGTCACATTTCGACCTTGTGACGTCCGTTTTCCACTACTTGTCCCTAACCATTCCACCTATGCATGCGTTTAGAAGATAATTTGACATGGATTTGGTATATCAACTTATTTGTCGAAACCGCCCGAAATGTCTTGTCGATTATGACTTGGCGATCGGGAGGTGCAAACTGATTGTTGTTTAGCCCTATCTGTTGCCATCATGCTTAAAGATCCATTTAGCTCATTCTTGTGTTTTCTCTCATCAACTCTAGATAGAATATGATCATTACCTCCCACAAGATGAAATGTTATGCTCTTAATCAATATTGTATATTGGGATTTGTATGATCAACTTATGACTAACAAAATCTCTTATTTAGTTATGTCACATTTCTCTCTATGTGCATATTGTCAAATAGGCGGGGATTGAGCTATGGAGTAACCATAGCCTAAGTAGGGTATATATAGGAAATACTAGTTAGTACTTATTCATCATATTACATATTTTATTCTTATTGTAAGGTTGTGTAGGTTGCCCCTTGAAGTGGTCAAGTCATATATTTTGTTCTGTTGTTTGTCAAATATCAAGTATTGAATTATGTTATTATAATTGTTAATTAATATTGTTATTTTATTTTTGTGTTTGGCTATATGATCTACTTTTGAATCTTTCTAAGAAATTTCATTAAAAGTGGTATCAGAGCTCTTATTTGGGCAAGGTTAATTATGACACCATTTTTTTGGGCCCTAACATCTAAGGGTCATAAGAGTGGAAAAATAACATTGCGATTTGGAAGAAAAAAATTAGCACCACAATATTGCTTGAGGGTTTTTTTCTAAACATTAAGTGAAAAAAAAATAGTGGAATTTTTTTACACCTTACACGAAATAGCATTCGTTGATCTCATCTTGCGAAGATGATTGCAATAGTATTAACCATCGGTACCCCTTCTTTAGGGATTTTTGTTTTATTGCAAAAGTAATCTTTGGATTCATCTTGAGGAGATGATTGCGAATCATACAATCCATCATTCACCCTAATTTTGAGCCCTAAATCCCACAACCCTAACCCATAAATTGTAGCTTTGAACCCTAAATGTTAAACCACAAACCCTTGACTATAACCTTAGAATGTAAACCATGTACCTTGTACCATGACAAGAAGGTCAACTCGAGGCCGGCGAAAAGGTGCATCCACTCTACGAAAGACACCACATAAGGAAGATATAGATCTTGAAGTTCTCAATTTAGAGGTTCGTGTAGACACTAAAATTTGCACAAAATCATTATTACATCATGATTTTGGAAAACATTATATATGTGGGCCTTAAACAATGAAACTAGGTCTTAATGGTACAAGTCCTTGTTGTTTCACTTTTACATCACTTGATTGGTCTTTTGATTTGTGACTTGTTTGATGCTCATTTGTGTGTTTATCATGTGTCATAGATATCTTTGGGCTTTACAATTGTTTATTTTACTTTTGGTGACTTTGTTCCAAGATCGTACAAATTGGTCAAGACCATCATCTTGTCATGATCAAGGTGTATAGTCTTGGCCCCTTTGTATTTTTGTCTTTTCTGCTTGTTGGGTCTCTTTGTTACTCTTTTTTATTTCACTTCTTAAGTTTTTGGTTAGCTTTACGGGCCACTAAGATTCAAATTTCAAGTGTGAGACTCATATATATACAAGTTCACCTTAAGCATTTATTATATAGCAAACACTTACCTAAATATCATATAACGAGTAAGAAATCAAGAGAAATCTCTTTATACCGCATATCACAAAGATACAGGGCATAAATTTGTTTTGCACATCTACATACAAGGGTTTTTATGGGAGCAAAGTAGCATAGCTTTGTTATTAGTGTGGAAACACAAGGGTAGATCTAGGTCAAGGGTTTTTAGTTACATGCACACTCACATAAAGACACTAGGAGAACTACATTGAGTCTAAAATGTAGTGCAACGCGCGTTGACTCATAAATAAGATGACCACTAAGGTCAGTCTGAATCAAACATTTAGTGATTGAGATTCTTGTTGAAAGCTAAGTTTTTTTCCGGCATAAGTGTGAAAGATATGGCTAAAGGTGAATATAAATATATCAAATTATGACATCGGTGACGATGAAGTGATATAGATAAAATCATATTCTTTCCATCTACCTATCTAAGACTATATAATAATGTCGGTTTATAGATTTCGAGTCTTGCCCATTTGTATGATCCAACTCCTACACAACCGAGCTAATAGAAGTTGATTTGGGTACACTCATAATTCTTCATCCTGTCCAAATTTATCAATAAAATAGTCAAAGGTCAACTTGAATTAGCTAGTCACCTCCAAGACCCTAGTTGTACTTTAGATTATTTTATCGATTATGAATGCTTTCAAATAACTTAGTTTTCATTAAATATTTGTGAATGATTGTAGGGTAAGTGTAGCAAGTTGGGGGACCAAAAAGTGGACATCAAATCCAGAATTTTACATAAAAAACAACAAAACATCAAATTTGCTCTTCCGCAGACATAAATCATGCCGAAAAATTGAAAACATGTCATAAAAATGGTACCATATCGTAGGGGAGACTGTTAGCTTTGTAGGAATACTGATTTTAAAGTGAAAATTTTATGATAAATATCATTTTATATATTTTTTCTAATAGTAGGTCTTTAAGACACTTTTTCCCATGAATGTTCATGTCTACGTTTAAGACTGTAACTTTTGTTTCACTTGTCATAATGTGATAAAACCTATACCATCCCAACCGTGGCGAAATTCTATACACGTTAAAAAAAAGTATTTGATTTTGATATTTTTGATGAAGTTATGGTGGGGCAAACGGAAAGTGCTCTATTTTCTTTATGTTTTCATACTACTTTCATGGAAAAAATCATTAAAAAAATATTGCTCAAAAAAATACAAAATAAAATCTATCCCAAGATAGACAGCAACATCTAACTTTTCACCAAAGGAAAAATATATATATCAAGTTTTGGTCATCCAAATTGAGCAAACGGACTACGATCTTATAGGCTTTTTCAAAAAAAAAAAAAACCAAGTCATTGAATTTTGAGTGTTTAATATAGCTAAACTTGTTTTTTTTTTTTTTAAATAGTTTAGAAACTAGATTCCAGATGTTATGATTCATGTTTATATAAGTTTTTCTAATTTTGAGTGCACGCATTGCTAATAATCCCTACAAGTTGATATTTTGTTGTTATTTGCAATATGACGTCCACTTATGACCCCTTTTTGGCCCCCCAACTTGTTGCACTTACCCTCTAATCTAAATTATTCATTTCCGTGTAACATATATTTAATCTTATTGATTTAACAAAAAATAGTTTTCTATTAAATCCTAATTGCATAGTAACTAATATAAGCAATGACATATAGTTGTTAATTATAATATGACGCAAGCAAATAAGCAAGTAAATATGAAACCCTAAGCAAAAGGTATAAAAAGAATGACTTAGTTGATTAACACTTGATCTCAAAGTGCTCTAAACTATGAAAATTGTTGAGCAGGAAGTGAACAATGTCATCAATGCTCAAAATAATTTCTAGAGTTCAAGGATGATGTCATACAAGGCGTTTGGGTGTTGGAGATCTACTACTAAGCACCCATGGTGTGCAAATAGTCAAAATCTGATTTTTAAAGTGTCACACAAGTGTCGCAAATATCCTCTGTTGATTGCCTATGTGTCACTCTTTGATCACCGAGGGTACATGTAACCTACAAAATAGATATCACTTATAAAACCCACAATACCACATCAAATCCAAAAAGAAAAGATGCAATATAGGGAGTTGACTGACCCCAATAGTCACCCCGAGAGTGAACTTACAATCGAGCGTTGCACTACATCTCAGACTCCATGTAGTTCTTGTGAGTGTGTGTAAGAATCGTGCCCTAGGATGCCCTTGTGTAAGTACACTTGATAGTAGGTTATAGCTAGATGTAATAATGTAATAGAATATGTGGATGGAATAAAGAACTTCCCCTTCCTATGTTGTGTATGTAGAAAATGCAGTCCCTTGTCCCTTTAATGGATGTTAGATGGATGCCTTGAAGTGTTTTAGGTGTCTTTTGGATGCAAGCTTAGGTGATGATAGTATATGCTTAGTGCTTGGTCTTTGATTTTGAACACATAACTACATATTTATATGATTCCTTGTTTAAATTTTATATTAACAATTGGAAGGTTGACCCATAAGTAGAAAAGATGCCCAAAAGATAAAAGAGAACCAAAAGAAGTGAATAATGTGGGAAAGGGTCAAGGGCGCTTATAGGGGATAGGGGCGCTGGCACTCCCATCCTAGATGGGCGCCGGTGTGTGGAGCCATAAAATATAAATAAGCAAAATAGTGACTAGGTTATATGGTGTATAAGACCAAATAGAAAGCAATAAAGAAAACAAAGAGACCAAAGACAGTCGTCAATTACTAGTTTTCTTGCTTAGAAATCATATGAATGTTAGTATGTATTTAAGACCTAGAAATGTACCCAAGTGCATGATTTAGTGTCTACATTTTCCCCACTTTATGTTGTTGAGTGAATACTCGATAACATAAAGTAGATAAGATATGTATACCTGATAACCATGTAGAGTGTGCAACAAAGAGCATGCAAGTGGACAAGTGAAGCGTGGAATGATGCAAAAATGAAGTGTGGAAACTAGGAAGAGAAAGTGACCCTAGGGGTGAAGCGTGCGCATTATATTGTGTTGTACCTATTGTTTTGTTTATTATTGTTGCTTCTTGTAAGAGACAGGACCCGTAAAAAAGAAGAGCAAGAATGTAGTCAAAGTTTTGTATATGATAAATCAGAGAAAAATGTGCATAAATATGTAAAAGTATGTAAAAGTGTGTAAAAGGAAAGTGTGCATCGATGTAGAAGAGTGTAAAAGGATAGAAAAGTGTCCTGAAAATGCTATGTAGAATGAGTTTTTGGGTGATCTCATGCCAAGAGTGAGTTTTTGACCAAGATCATGCCAAGTGTGAGTTTTTGGGTGATCTCACGCCAAAGAGCAAGTGTTAGGGAGAGAGGTATAGTGTTACTCTCCTTCCATGACTCTGCCCGGTAAACACCACAGCAGATGGTGTGTCCTTGTTTTGTTCCTGTTGTCCCTTATTTGTTCTGAATTATACTAATCAAACTAAATGTAAGAGATAAACTATATTCTATTCTTTGGAGGATTGTGCATGATATTGTCAAATTGCTATGTAAACTATTGTGAACTGTGTTGATTTGAGAAACTGATTGTGTGTGCCCCAGGACATTAACACCTAGGGGAGGACACAAGCGCCCAAGTGATCTTGTCTAAGCCCAGATGCTAGTGTTTTTGTTGTGTTGAGGACCCAAGTCAAATTATGGGTCGTTCTGTAATTGTGTTCGTGTTACGATTATGTGTTATATTGATCTTGTCTTTGGGATCAAATTGTAGTTCGAGTCATTGTGTGGGGTGATTTGTTCACCCAACGTATGCCCCCTTTTTGGGGTGCATGTGACGTCAATATGGGGTTGAAAGAGAGGATCTCGATGTTGATCTAAACTCTATTCATGCAAGGGGAGGGGATGTGCATGGTAGAAACCAAGGCACATGCAAACAAGGTGGCTAGATGCATGTGTTAGTAGAAAAAGAAGCAAGTATGTCATAGTAAAATAATGTAACAAGTAAATTTACATATAAGATGGACGTAAAAGTGGGTTTCAAACATGGGACATCACTCACAATGTCACAAGACAATCATGGTCAAAGTGGCCAAAAGTATACAAGAAGTGATCAAACAAGACATAGGGCATATCCCAAAAATAATATCATACAAGTAGAAAGCAATGTCAAACAAAATGTATCAGACAACCATAGTGGCATATAGTCCTGCAAGGAAAATGTTGCACATTAAGCACCCATTAGCATGTTAGAAAGATAAAAAGTATGTCAAGGCATGTATGTACCAATAAAAAGTAGTGTGTTAGGAAGTAGAAGTAGTAAATAATGAAACAATATCACATGTAATGTGTGAGAAAATAGATGCCCTCAGGAGTCTCCGTGGGACTAGTAAGACGTACAATACGAAGCATCATTGCAACGTGTAAGGATCTGTAATAAGTTTGCATTCACTCCAAAATACCAAGTGAATGTGCATATGTATATAGAAAAGATATTGACATACTAAGTATTTGTCTAGCATGGGAAACAAACTGTACATGTAAGTATAAGCAAGCAAGAGTAAGTGCAACCAAGATATGCAATATACAGTGAGTGTGCATGTAATGGTATGCAATGTGAATGTGAATATGGAAGGGGCAACGTTCCCCCAAAGTGTATGTGTATGAGATGATATAAGGTTCATTTATTAAAACCCTCAACAATCAAGAATGAACCATAGAACAAGAGTGCGTCATCGGAAATGGTTTGAAAATGTGCATTAGATAGAATAGAACATGAAGCATAGAGCGTAAAGAGTGAATGATGGTGAGGTTCATTTCAGATTTAGACCCTTGATAGTTGAGTATGAACTATGGAACTAAAGTGCATCGTAGGGTAATGACGATACAAGTTGTGTATCAAACGGGTGGAAAGTGTTAAGAAAGATGAATCATGAAGCGTGGAGCATTAAGTGCGATAATAGATGCTAGATACAATTGATAGTGGTAGAAGGGCGGAGAAGTAAAATGTCTCCCAAGTGTGCCAATGATGAAGAGTTATGCAGTGATGTGAGAAGGACCATGCTTTACATGGCAGCCAAGCTTGAAATGTTTCTTGGCCATCGGTATAAGGAATAATTAGTAACAAGGAGTTTCTTAGGTGGCTCTTGACTTACCGTAGAAGGAACATTAGTAACGATGACATAATGTTCATTAGACATAAATTAATTAGATTTAGGAACCCAGTGGGATGTAGCAATTGGAGACGAACATGTAGCAAAGATTTTGTGTAGAAAATGAAATGAGACCATGATTATTAAGGTGGTTGATTTGTCATTTTAGAGCATAGTAATCATTGTCATTATATCCATTAATTTGATGATAATTGGAATATAAGTGACCTTGGTATTTTGTAAAAGTGATAAAGAGAGTGGTAATGAGTAGATGGTAAGTTGATCAATTAATGAGTGAGGAGTTGAGGAAGAATATCATTTTGCTTAGCATGGAGATCAAACTTGAGAGGCGCGAGGAGCAATAAGACATGGGGCTCATTGATATGAGCACATGGGGAAGTCATACAAGTAGAAGGAGATGTACAAGAAGAACTAGCAGGATTGAGAAGCACCCTTTAGATGTTGGATTTCAAATTTAAAATATGTAGTCTTTGTTTCCATAGCTTGAATTTTGTCTTGAAATCAATAATGCAAAGCTTGAATGGACTCTAAGATGGGTTGATTGAATGGAGGATTAGGAGCAATAGATTCATTAGATACACACTTGAAGATGACACTTATTGAAGTGGGTGGCATACTACGAGGTAGATACATAGTGTCGAGGATTTTTGAAGAAACTTTTACACTATGGGTGCATTTGAAGCAAGTCATGCAATGAGATTAGAGGATGTTTAGGAGCCATGAGAGAAGAAAAATAAGGATCCAAGTGTATTCAAATGTGGGTTCACCAAATGATTTAACAATTTTTGGTTTTTTATTAAACCTTAATTACGAGTAACGATGTAAAAAAATGATATAGAATTACTAAGTATTAAATGACGCAAGTAAATATCAAACCATAGGCAAAAGGCATAGAAAGAATGACTTGGTTGATTAACACTTGATCCAGGAGTGCTCTTGACTAGGGAAAATGGTAAATAGGAAGTGAATAGTGTCGCAATCGCCCAAAATAATTTATGGAGTTCATGGATGATGCCGAACATGGGCGCCACGGTGCAGACAGGGGCACTGGGTGTTGGATAGTACTACTTTTGGGCGTGCATGATTGTGTAAATAGCTAGAATCTAATTTTTATTGTGTTTCACAAGTGTCACAAATGTCCTTTGTTGATCACTTGTGTGCTGTTCTTTAATCATCGAGGGTACTGTAACTCCGCAAAATAGATATCACCTGCAAAACCCACAATACTACATCAAATCCAAAAAGGAAATATGTAATATGGGGAGTCATAATGACCCCGACAGTCCACCCCGAGAGTGAACTTATGACCGACCATTGCACTACATCTCAGATTTCATGTAGTTCTTGTGAGTGTGTATAAGAATCGTGCTCTTGGATGCCCTTGTGTAAGTGCACTTGATAGCGGGTTGTAGCTAGATGTAAGAATCTGTGGATGGAATAAAGAACTTCCCCTTCCTATGTTGTGTATGGAGAAAATATAGTCCCTTGTCCCTTGAATGGATGCCTTGAAGTGCTTTAGGTGCCTTTTAGATGCAAGCTTAGGTGATGATAGTATATGTTTAGTGTTTGGTCCTTGATTTTGAACACATAACTATGTATTTATATGATTCCCTTGTTTGAATTTCGTAATTGACAATTGGAAGGCCGACCCATAAGTAGAAAATATGCCCAAAAGATAAAAGAGACCCAAAAGAAGCGAGTAAGGTGAAAAAGGTTCGGGGCGCCCGGGGGATAGGGGCAGCTAGGCGCTCATGTCCCGGTTAGGTGTCTTGGTGTCCGGATCCATAAGAGATAAATAAGCAAAATGTTAATTGGGTTATAGTGTGTATAAGACCAAATAGAAAACAATATAGAAAGCAAAGATGCCAAAGACAATTGTCAATTACTAGTTGTCTTGCTTATGAATCGTATGAATGCTAGTATGTATTTAGGACCTAGAAATATACCCAAGTGCACAATTTAGTGTCTACACTTATTTAAAATAATTATGTTAACCTCTTGTAATTAATTTAGGGTTGATACATTTGGGTGAATATGTTATTGTTCAAACTCTTTACCTAGCTTAGGGTTTAGAATGTCTATTCATTAGTTAGGCCCCAGCAGTGATCTCCAAACCCCCAATGACTTCGGGGTTTCTTCTAGAATTGGGATAGTTATGGCTTGTAATCTTGCTTTGTGAAACCACAAGGGCTACCATCCCTCTAACTAGGTCCATGCCACTTGTGGGTTCGATCCGCACCATACCTTGTACCTATGCTTCCACTACTTATTTTCTATTTGATGTGGCTTATGGTTATGATGACACATAATCTTATATTCATTATATTCCACAACATCTATACCTCTTTGAATATCCTAGTGTGATACCCACTATCGGTATACCTTTTATTGATGTATCACTAGCTTAGCTCTTTAACCTTCTTAGAGGCACCTCACGAGACCTTTGCTTTGCATACTTTTGCGACTCTTAACAAATAACTAACCCTAGCACTAGTGACTCATATGATCCCTAATTTTATGATGACATTAGTTCTAAATATACATTTAGTGATAGTGGTTAGGTTAATGAGGATCAAGCTCTACTTTGCATCATCATGTTAAATTTCCTAATTCTCATTGCCATACACTGGCTCTTGACATAGAATCCACTAAGTATGTAGAAAAATCCTATTTTTATGATGATGTGTTATTTTCTAGTTGGGCCTATCCAACCCCTCTCCCGAGAGTTAAAAATGTTACTTTTGCCCATTTTTTCACCCTTTCAAAAATTGAACGACTTGGATGAGTGTGGGCTTGAGAACTTGATCAATTTTTAGTACCACCGGAAGTTAAGAGAGAGCCACGGAGAATTTTTAAAAGTTATGGGCCAAAGGAACAAGACCATGGAGGTATTACACAAGTTGTGATATGCGGAGACAAAAAGAGACGCAGATAAAAGCACATAACCAAGAATCCTAGGTAGTAGTGGAGGAGTTAGTAAAGCCACATACTGTGGAAGTCAAAATCGCACGTCAAAGAAGAGTTACGACACATTTGAAAATTTGATGAAGTCAAAAGCCATGCAAAACTAAAAGAGAAAGCCGCGCAATGAAGGAAAAAATGACAAACGTAATTAACAAAGTGGATATAATTTTTGATCTAAATATTTAACCTTTGCAAATCATATTATATTGGAGAAATCTCAACCTCCTCTATGTAATAAAATCTATATTTCTCAATACAAATGGAGGTAGTTTGGAAAAACAAAGGAAAACGTTTCCAACATGCAAAGGAATGCTCTAGGAAGTGCAACCACCGGAATTTAATACAATATGGGCGCCCATTTCTTCTCCAACAAGGAAAAAGGTGCGGGAAGTGGATTTTCATAGGTGCTCAGATATTTTCAGAGAATTTAATGAAAATGGTTGGTGGGTGGGAGGAATTTGAATTTCCCTCTATTTTCTTCTTCTTCTTCTCCCATTTTTCTATATATTGTAAAATGATGCTCAATTGAAATGTTGGATACTTTGGGAATGTGAGGGCATCATTTTAATGTTACACAAGTGTTCTAAGATTTGCATGCCTTGGATCACGATTATGTGAATGTTTTACATCTTCTTCCTTCGTTGTAATGATATGTGCATAATCTTTAAGAAATAAAATCATTTGTTTTGTGGCTCATTCCTACCTTAGTTGGTATTTTATTGTGTCTCCTTTCCTTTTCATTCATTCATGGGTATGTTGTATCTGCTTTCTTTCATAATCTACATATATTGCACATTGTTAAAGTGGGAATTTAAACATTATTTTAAACTATGGCCATTGTTACTTCCCTCTTCATCACCGTTTCTCATATTTTCTCTCTTTGAGAAGTGTCTTTCCCTTATTTTTAGTGATATCACCTCCCTAGTTTAGGATTTTTGTTTTATGCATCTCCTTCTCACATGGTCTCTTAGAATGTTAGAGTAGAGCTAGATAGTTGCATTTCAATTCCTAGGAGTAGTTTTGTAGTAGAAATAAGTGGTGGAAGTTGACCTTCTCCAAAGGTTTGTCTCAGTTCGCAGGTCCCATAACTGAGAGACAGTCCCATGTTGCCTCAGAATTCTTGGTCATTCATGATCATATCCAAGGTGCAATTTTGAGCTCCAATAATTTTAGCATGCCTGGTGGGACCTTAGAAATTAATATTTCCAATTTTATCAAGTTTGGATGTGTATCTTGGTGAAACTCCAGCCTTAATAATGTCCTACAAAGAACACATTTGGCAACTCCATTTAGAAAATCAACTGGTTTCAATAGTACTGGTGGTTCAAGTTCATGAGAAGGATCCAAACATGGTCTAGAATAAGAGAAGAAGGAACATTTTAATATTTATAGCTATCTCTAGGTAGAGGAAGAAGAGGAAGACAACTTCGAGATATCCATCTCCACCAAACAGAACTCTTTTAACACCTCCTCTTAGTAGGCCCTTCTTATAGTCCACTAGAGTTCTTAGACCTATCGAATGGCCCAACAACCACCAAATCCATTTGTTAACTTCACGAGAAGCAATCCACTTTCCCTGAATGCACATAATCCCATCCTAGTAGCAGCGTTGAAGAACATTCCATTCTTTACATGGTAAAATCACATTGGTAGTTGGCTTAATTCAAAATTAGAATGCGCTATCCAAAGCCCTATGCAATCAATTTGGAGAGAGAGAGCAGATAACTTGTCTTTGTTAGAACAATTGACCACCATAAAAAGAGCACCAAATGAACAAATGGTGGACTTCAACTTCAGATTCTAGAGAACATGGGATAGAATTCCAATCCTGTAAGACCAATTACTCAAGGTACATTTCTCTATTTCTTAAAATCTTTAAATTCATATATAGTTGTTATGATCCAATCTATGGGAGGGATAACTTTGCCAGGAGCTTATGCACTAGCAATTAGAGTTGAAAATAGTTTAATACATGCTAGGAAACTAGCTCCTAGGCCACCCATGCCCTTGTATCCTGAATTGTCTCAAGTTGCTCAACCTTCTATTGCTTCTATCCCCAAGAAAAGTTCACAACTGTTGTTTCCACATCTCGGACTCTCTTGCGAAAAAAAGGAAGATGAAGATATCAAAGATTTAATCGAAACTTAACCAACAAAGTTATATCTCTAGAATCCGATGGGGTGGGAGTGGTGCGGTCAAGTCACATGGTTGTGTGCTTGCCCACCCAGTTTCAAATCCCCCGAGGCACGATCCTCCTCGGAGGTGGTTTCCCCACTAGAGGCAAATCTCTACACGTGCCGACATTGGTAGTTACTCCTCACTACTGACACTGGTGGCTGCTCCTCTCGTTTCCAACGCTGGTGGCTCCTTCTCCTCTCGTTCGACGCCGGTGGCTACTCCGCTCACTGTTGTTGCTCCTCTCGCCATCACTTATCGTGGTTGCTCCTCTCGCTATTGACACTGGTGGCTGCTTCGCTTGCTCACGACCCTGTGGCTGCTCCTCTCGCTGCCGACGCTGGTGGTTGTTCTAATAGTTTTCCCACTCACTACGGTCGTTGTCGATGGTCATTGCATCTTCACTATGGTTTCATGGTTGCTTTAATTGGGTTCCTAATAGTGGTCCCCTTCATTGTAACCAGTTGTGGATCCTCTCAAAAAATCCTCAAGTGTATAAGGATGTGGGTCCTTTCAAACACCCTCAATTTACCCTTAATCCAAAAAAAAAAAAAAAAAAGTTATATCTCTAGAAAAATAGTAAGCTCAATCCTATAGAAATTATCAAAACCAAGGGCAATCTTCAAATCGGGGATATAGAAATCAAGAATCTAATCAAAGGTATACAAGAAGTTAGCAAAATAATAGATGGTAGAGTCAAATGCTCCTCTTCCATTGGCAACAATTCCTCCTCCACATGCACTTCCTGCTCCTAACTCGAGCCAAGATAATATGGTTCAAGAAAAATAGTAAGCTCAATCCTATAGAAATTATCAAAATTAGGGGCAATCTTCAAATCGGGGATATAGAAATCAACAATCTAATCAAAGGTATACAAGAAGTTAGCAAAATAACAGATGGTAGAGTCAAAACGCTCCTCTTCCATTGGCAACAATTCCTCCTCCACAAGCACTTCCTGCTCCTAACTTGAGCCAAGATAATATGGTTCAAGAAAATGGGCGATGTTTTCCAAACAATCTACCGCACAATCAATTGGGTTGTGAAAGATCAATACATCTTCAAGATTATATGGTTCAAGGATCTTATAGTCAAGAAGAGCCACTTCTCCAAGCACCCGGTTTAAACACGGAAATAGTTTAACAAACCAATACGATGTTAATCTCATGTTTTTTTGGAGCTGATGATTTTTGTGCAATCAATCAAGTGGCAAGTAACTCTAATGAGTCCTCAAATCGGTTGTTGATAATATAAGATACAAGAAAAATTGCTGGAATCACACCTTCATCTTTCACAAGACAAGCCAATGTCGCGACTAAGGAGAAAGAGGTTGATATGGGTAAGAACAAGCAATTTGGAATGCGTGATAAATCTATTTCGCATAGGATATTTTTCTTCAAAAAAATTTGTCTATTCAAATGTTGCAATAGTAGAAGAAGGACAATAACATGCTGCAGTGCAAAAATTTACGGGTCATTCATTTAATATTGTTGAACAAATGAAGAAGACCAATGCCAATGTGAAAATATGGGATGTGTTGGCTATTCTATCTCAGTGTGACCTTTTATGTGAAGCCCTCAAGCATCTTCCTCAGGCGGATCCAATGGTGCAAAAATCTCATGCTGCGATCAATATCTGTCAAGAAAAGGAAAACCAAGTAAGTAAAAGTGTCAAAATCCCACCCTTTTACATGTCGTTGATTGTGGGTAAACACTTGGTATATAATTGTATGATTGATTAGGAGCTAGTACCTCTATAATGCCCAAGAAAATTGTTAATATCCTAGGTCTCAAATACAGTCTTGTGTCTAGGGGAGTTTTGTAACTTGATAGGTCAACCGTGGGTGTATTGGGAATAATAAAAATCTTGAGTTAACCCTTCATGCCTGCCCAAGTCTCACCATAACTCATGGCATATTAGTAATTAACTTGCCTCCCATGTTTTCCATTTGCTTTTCTAGAGATTTAACTAGCCAAGGTAGGCGGTTATTTGTCTTCAAATTGGACTCACATGCTTTTGAGAACTAGATATGGTACAAGATTTACAATACAAGTTGAACCTATCTTTTCTTACCATATTGAGTCATATGACCCTATCCCTATCCAATCAAATTGTCTAATCCAAGAAGAGCATGAACAATGTTCAATTTCAGATGAGCAACTTATTCCTCTTTCCATGCATGATTTATTTCTTGATGAATGGGCTGAGAGAGATCACAAATTTGATCCTTATGTTGAAGAGCTCAAGACCTTTGAGACTAGTCTTAGTACTTATTGCATTCTCCAAGAAGAATATATTATACCCGCATCATTCAAGCAATATGAAGAAAATGCTTCTAGATTGTGGAAGATGTTTTTGATGGATCTAGTAGCGAAAACGGAGTTAGGGTGGGTGTTGTGTTGATCTCTCCGATGAATGAGAGATTCTTCTTTGTTCACAAATTGAAATTTACATGTTCTAACAATGTCATTTGAGTAAGTGGCATTGGTGCATGGTCTTTGATTGCTGAAAAGAGGAAAATCAAAGAATTGCAGATCTTTGGAGATATTGAACTGGTCATTCACCAAGTCAAAGGTAAGTGTGCCATGAAGAACAAGTTGTTAAAGGCTTATAAACACAGAGTTTGGGATCTGCTAGAAAGCTTTGACACCATTAACCTACAGGTTGTGCCTAGGAAGTTGAACAAAGACGTTGATCAAATGACGGCTCTTGGTTCTCAATTTTCACCGATGGAAGATCTTGTCAAGGGAAATGTGCAACATATCAAAATGGTGGTTAGGCCATCCATTCCGATAATCAAGACCAGCTGGCAAGTTTTTGATAGCGATGAAAAAATTATCCAATTTATACAAAATGAAGTCTGAATTCTCCTCAAAAATGCAATCTAATTTACAAGAAGTCTACGGTGATCAAACCATTTAGTTGAAAACAAACAAATTATCAAAATTATTGGTCACCTTGGAACAAATTTTCAGCCCGGATGATGAATTTAGAGGTGATGAGAAGAATATAGCAGCAAAAAGCATGAAGATTTATAATCATCCACAATTGTGTTAGGCAAGAAACTTCTACTTAGGAAGGTATGTGGCGAGAATGAAAAGAAAACGTTTGTCTCCCTGTGCAAAAAAATTCGGTGATGTGTTTTCATGGGACTATGAAGATTTAAAAGAATTTAATCTAGATATAGTTCAACATTCCATTGATCTTGATCCCAACATTAAACCAACTAGACAGAAACAGAGGCCAGTTAACCCCAAGATAGAACCCCTTCCGAGGAAGGAATTATCCAAAATCATTAAGGATAAAATAATTATTCCTATTAAGTACTCTACTTGGGTGGCAAATTTGGTTCCAGTGAGGAAGAAAAATTGGGAAATCAGACTTTGTGTGGATTTCAAGGACTCGAATAAAGCATCTCTAAAGGATCATTGTGCTTTACCTTCCATGGAGTAGATCCTATAGACATTAACAGGGCTGAGAGGTTTTCCATGCTTGATGGATACTCAAGTTTTAATCAAATCAAAGTTAAGGAAGAAGATTAGTACAAAACCATGTTCACCACCAAATGGGAACATATGCATACCAGAAAATGCCCTTTGGCCTATCAAATGTAGGTGCCACCTTCCAAAGAGTGATGGACATTGCTTTCAAGGGGTATATCAATGAATTCATCTTGGTTTACCTAGATGACATTACTATCTTCTCAAAGTAGAGTGTGGATCATATGAAGCACCTGGAGAAAGTATTTGAGAGATGCAAGGAATTTGGTGTGTCCCTTAATCCTAAGAAATGTAAATTTGTAATCCCCAGGGGTAATCTTTTAGGGCACATTGTTTCAAAGGAAGGTATTACCATTTATTCAAAAAGAATTTTAGTCATCATGACTCTTTCCTTTCCAGCTGACAAGAAGCATTTGTAGTCATTCCTTGGGAAAATAAACTTTTTCAAGTGTTTCATTCCTAACCTTACAAATTTGGTAAATCCTCTTACTCTCATGCTTAGAAAGGATTTAGTTTTCAGTGGACCACAGAGGGGAAGGATAACTTTGATAAGATAAAACATGAACTTGCTCATTCCCCTATGCTAATTAACCTTGACTATGCCAAGGATTTCATTCTATATGCTTACAGGGATGAATCTAGTATTGTCGCGGTTTCAATTCAACAAAATGATCAAAGGATGGAACAACCAATAGCATTCTTTTTAGTAAAACACTAAAGGAGTATGAACTCAAGTGCAACCATATTGAAAAACATGTGTTTTCCATCATGAGAGCTGAAGAAATTCAAAAGCATGATTTCTACTAACTGCATTAAATTTTTGGTATCACATTCCAGCGTCAGAGACTTCATTATGGGAGCATATATCAACAAGAAACGAGCTAGATGAGTGACTAAAATTATGGAATATGATGTGATCATCAAATCCACAAAGTTGGTGAGAGGAAGGGAACTTTGCGAGCAGCTAGCCTTATATGCCCAGGATCACCAAGAAACCTCCCTCATGAATGAAGAGCTTCCACATGATGTTGATTTTCAACAAGATGAAGGAGATTTAGCATATGATCACATTTGTATTATTGATATGGCTAGGTTTTTGTCTACTGGTGTATATCCTCTGGGATTGAACAAAGAAAAAGAAGACAACTGAGGATAAGGTCTATTCCTTATACATTGATTAATGGTATTTTGTTTAAAATACATATTGATTAAGTGCCACTCAGGAGCATTGAAGGTGAGCAATGTGACAAGGTTCTAACCGAGTTCCATGATAATTTTTGTGCTAGATCCATAACCATAAAAATCATAAAAGTAGGATAATTTTGGCCTATGTTGTTTGTTGATGCTCACAAATGGGTGAGGAAATGTAAGGAATGTGCTCTTTTCACTGGAAAGAAAATATTGGTGGCTCTCCCACTTCATCCAATCTAGGAAGATCAACCATTTACACAATGGGGTCTTGAATTCATTGGTATGATAAATCCTCCATCTAGTGTTGGTCACAAATGGGTTTTAACAACAACATATTATTTCACCAAATGGACAGAAGCCACACCATTGAAGGAAGCCACTGAATCAGTTATCCTGTACTTTCTTGAAGAAATTGTTACAAGGTTTGGTGTCCCTTAGACCATCATTTCTGATAATGCAAAAGCCTTTTTGGGATCAAAAATTCTAATTGGGCTCTTAGACTTGGGATTTATCTTAAGACTTCTTCCAATTACTACCCCCAAGGGAATGGATTGGAAAAGTCTACTAACAAGAATTTGATCAGGATCATGAAGAGGATAATAGACATCAATCAAAGATGGTGGAAAACAAAGGTGAGAAATGATCTATGGGCAGACATGATAATAGTGAGAAATGTTATTGGCACTTCCCCTTACAAACTGGTATATGGTAAAGAAGCAAGATTGCCATTGTCACTAGAGTTACCCTCACTCAAATTAATAAAACAACTGGAATTTCAAGGTGCGAGATCAAAGGGATATCCAAATGACAAAATTAGTGGAGCTAGAGGATTTTAGGAATACCATCATGGTCGTGTTAGAACAACATAAAACATCAACCAAACAATGGTTTGATAGGAAGGCTAGAGATCAGACATTCAAGGTTAGAGATCTAGTTTTGAAATGGGAGCGGATCGAGCTAAACCAGGGAGACACTCCAAATTTGATGCAATTTGGAGTGGACCATACATCATCACCGCTTGTAAGGTGACTAACTCATTTGAGTTATTTGATCTTGATGGGAATGTGTTTCAAATCCCAGTCAATGGGATTCACTTCAAACCCTCTCATTAAGATATTTCATGGCATTTTGTACATAATAGTTTAGGATTTCAATTCCTCTAAGTGATTTTGGCACATTGTTTGTTGGTAGTATAGGTTTCTTTCCTTAAGTGATTTACATAGTCTTGATTTCTTGAGGATGATCTTGTGAACATTTGCATCATATTTCCGGGGGTTGTTGTATGAAGAGGTTCAAAGAATCAAGGATCAAGTGTAGTCATCTCGGAAATATCAAATGCAGAGCAACTAAATAGATTTGGGAATTCAAGCTTAGGTTTAGATCAAACTTCAAGTTTGCTAGGTTGAATCCATGCCCAATGGATGTTATAAGGCCACTTATCAATTCATCTAGCATGCAGATGTTCCCCGTCAATCACCAAAAATGTTGTTCATTTTTGCACCCTTGAAAAAATTGAACAACTTGGATGAGTGTGGGCTTGAGAATTTGATCGATTTTCAATACCACCAAAGTCAAGAGAGAGTTGGAAATTTGAAAATTTGTGGGCCAAAGGAATAAGGTCTGTGGAGTTCTTAAGCAAGTTATTATACAAAGACAACAAAATCCACGAGTAAAAGCACATAACCAAAAAGCCGTGGGTAGCAAACGGAGGAGTTAGTAAAGTCACATACTTGTGGAAATCGAAAGCCACACGTCAAAGAATGCCGTGACACATTTGAAAATTCACGGAAGTCAAAAGCCATGCAAAACTAAAAGAGAAAGCCACACAACAAAGGAAAACAACAATTTTCCGCACAGTGAAACTAAAAGTGGATATAACTTTTGATCCAATGATTTGACCTTTGCAAATCATATAGTATTGGAGAAATCTCAACCTCCTCTATGTAATAAAATTTGTATTTCTCAATGCAAATGGAGGTAGTTGTGTGAAATAGAGGAAAACATCTCCAACATGTAAAGGACTACTCCATGCGGCACAATCACCATAATTTAATACAGTATGGGCACCCATTTCTTCTCTAACAAGGCAAAAGGCTCAGGAAGTGGATTTTCAGTGGTGCTCATATCTTTTCAAAGAATTTAATGAAAATGGTCAGTGGGTGGAAGGAGGAATTTGAATTTCTCTCTATTTTCTTCTTCTTCTCCCAATTTTTGTATAAATTTTAAAATGATGCTCACTTTAAAACATGGGATACTTTGGAAATGTGAAGGCATCATTTTAATGTTGCACAAGTGTTCTAAGAGTTGCATGCCTTGGATCACAATTATGTGAATGTTTTACATCTTCTTCCTTCATTATAATGATTTGTGCATAATCTTTAAGTAATAAAATCATCTATTTGTGGCTCGTTCCTACCTTAGCTTGTATTTTATTGTGTCTCCTTGCCTTTTCATTCATTCATGGGTATGTTGTGTGTGTTGTTTCAGAATCTATATCTATTGTGCCATGTGAACGTGGGAATTTAAATGTTGTTTTGGATAGTGGCCATCATTTCCTCCCTCTTCATCCTCATTTCTCCTATTTACTCTCTTTCAAAAGTATCTTTCCCCTTATTTTTGGTGTTATCACCTCTCTAGTTTAGGATTTTGTTTCATACATCTCCTTCTCACCTGGTCCCTTGGAATGTTAGAGTAGAGCTAGATAGTTCCATTTCAATTCCTAGGAGTAGTTTTGTTGTAGAAATAAGTGGAGGAAGTTGGCCTTCTCTCGGAGGTTTGTCTCAGTTCGTAGGTCCCACAACTGAGAGACAGTCCCATGTTGCCTTAGAATTCTTGGTCATTCATGATCATATCTAGGGTGCAATTTTGAGCTTCAACAATTACTTTCCTTCCTAATACTGAAATGGATGATGATAGTGATTATGAATGTTCTTCCACTTCTATAGATGGTGATGCACATATCGAACATGATATTTCAAGTGATAATAATGTTCCTAGTCTTGATGATGTTCCAATTCATGATGATGTTCTTGTTCATATTTATGTTCCTAGTACTAATGATGTTGATGCTCAATGATGTTTCTATGCATACTAATGATTTTGTCCATAATACTATCTCCATTCATAATGGTGTTTCTACTTGTGTCTCTCCTTTTCCTCTTGAAAATGCTAATGATGTTACTCATGTCTCCAATCTTTGTCTTGAATGCAAAATTTATATTCTTACCAAAGGCCTCTTCCATGTATTTTATATAAGTAAATGATGTAAATGGTAGTATACCTTATGTATTTCTTAATGATTCAGAGCATGTCAATTCCATATGTGTTAATCCTAATGTCAACACTCGTACTAATCTCATTATAGATAAATTGGATGTACCTAATGATAAGTCCCTTTAGAGCTTGTAGAGAAAAGTAATTCCACATTTCTTGATGTGCCTAGACATGATGACATCTCTTTTAAACCAAAAGCGTTTATTTGGATACTATAAATGGAAAAATACAACCCTAAATGATCCCCTTTGTGATTTAACAAAAATATGCTTTTTGTTTAAACCCTAGATAGGCTATTTCAGAGTCACAATGATAAATAAAGAAATAAAGTACATGAAGTGACACAAGAAATAAATAAGATGAATAAAACCCTAAGTGAAATGAAGAGTTAGAATAATTAGCTGATTTTGTAATTAATCTTGAACTGTGTGAATGATGTAGAACTGGTAAAATTGAAACACAGAGGTCATAACCAAAGCCTAGAAAAATGTAGAAGTGTAGAGGAAGGTTGGACCAGGGTGCCTAGGGAAGTATTGGGGTGCCTAGGCACTAGGATCCTTGTTTGGGCGCCAAAGTCTATGCAGATGCTCAGAAAATGATCTTTGTAGGGTCGTTGAGTTATCACAATCCTTTGTTTTTGTCACTATAATGTCACACAGTGATCATGATGTCATTGATAACCTGCAATAAAGATATGACCTACAAAACCCCAAAACACATCAAATCCTAAAAATAAAATAATGCAAAATGGGGTTAGACTATCCTCGACTATCAACAAAGTGATCTTACAATCGAGCATTGCACTACATCTCAGACCCAATGTAGTTCTATGTGTGTGTGTGTAAATTGTGCCCTAGGTGGCTCTTGTGTGTGTCACACTTGATAGCGAGAAAGTAGCTAGATGTAGAAAATGTAAATAGATGTGTGCATGGAAAAATGAACTTCCCCTTCTATGAAGTGTATGCAGAATAACCATCCCTCCTTGTCCCTTGATGTGTGCTAGATGGATGAATGATGCTCTTGAATGCTTTGAGATGCAACCTTAGGTGGTGATATCTAATGTTTAGAGCTTGGTCCCCTTTAATTTAATCCCATAACATTGTATTTATATGATTCCTTGCTTGAATTTCATAATTGATCACTAAAATGTTGACCCCTAAGAGATAAGGATGCCCAATACAACTAGAAAGGACCCAAAAGGAGCAAGCAAGATATAAAGAGGTCTAGGGCACCCAGAGGGGACAAGGGCACCTAGGCGCTGGCATCTTGGCTGAGCATTGGTTTCCAGATCCATAAAAAGGTGAAGTATCAAAGGTCAAACTGGGTAGTAGGGTGTGTTAGGCCAAGAAGGAGACCAGAAAGGAACCTAAGAAGCCAAATATAGTGATCAATTAGTACTTTTCTCCCTTAGGAAACATATGAATGCAATGCATGTGATTAGGACCTAGAAATGTACCCAAGTGCGTGATTTAGTGTCTAATTTGTCCCCACTTTATGTTGTTGAGTGAAATCTTAGTAACATAAAGTAGATAGAGATGCGTACCTAATAACCATGTAGATTGATGACGAAGAGTGTGTCGAGAGACAAGAAAAAGATGGAGTGATAAAAAGTGAAGTGTGGAAGCTAGAGAAGAGGAAGTAAAAAGTGATGATGACCCTAGGGGTGAAAGCATATGTGTAGATGTCACATTGTACCTATTGTTGATGTCATGTTTGAAGTGTGATTGATGTGACTACCACTTCCCATAAGGACAGACTTGTAAAAGAGAAGAACAAACAAGTAGTCAAATATGTGTATATAGAAAATTTTTGATCCAAATGTATGAAATGCATGTAAAAAAGTGTGAAAAATGTTGAAAAATAGAAAAAGGAACATGTGCACCTAATCCATGATGAGTGAAAGAGATAGAAAGGATCTTGAAGATGTTGTATAAGAATGATTTTTTTGGGAATCTCACAAGTCGTTTTTTTTGGGGTGATCTCATGCCACCATGAAGTAGTGTAGGGAGAAAGGTCTAGTGTCATTCTCCATCCTTTGAATTACTTCCCAAAATTTATACACCATTGCAGATGGTGTGATCTTGTCTTTCTCAAGTTCCATTTTGATCCAGTTTGATCCAAAAAAAAAAGAAGATAAACTATGTAAATGATTGTTGGAGGATTGTGCATGTATATTGTGCTAATTCTCTATGAACTGAAAATTGTGTTGATCTGAGAAAAACTATGTATCTTCCCCTAGTCATAGGCACTCTAGGAAGGGAAAAGCACCTAGGTGCCCAAGTCTATATTTGGGTGCTAGTGTTCTGTGCTGAAATAAGGACCCAAGTTTAATTTTGAGCCATGTCTGAGACTATAGACTGTGTTGAACTTTGCTTAACTATGATTATAGATTGTTGAATAGGGTGACTGATTCACCCAATGATTCCCCCTTGTTTGGGTGCATGCGATGTTGTTAGGAGGATGCGGTCCAAAAGAGGACCCCATGCTGAATTAATACTGGTATGTAGGAGAGAATGTGCTTGGTAGAAACCAAGGCACATGCAAAACAATGCTAGGAAACAAGTGTTAGTGTAAACATATAAGACAATCATGTATATAGAAGACAAAGTGTAAGCTAATAAGAAAACATAAACGAGACCACAAAAAGTGGGTTGCAAACATGGGACATCACTCACAATGTCACAAGAAAATCAGGGCCAAAGTGGCCAAAAGCACACAAGAAGTGAACAAGAAAGCATATAGGGCAAAGTTCCAAAACAATGGCATACAATAGCAAACAATGAAAAACAATAACAAGCAATCATTAGATAACCATGGTGGAAAATAGTTCCTACAAAGAAAATGTTGCACATGAAGCACCCATTAACATGTTAGAAATATAAAGTATGTCAAAGTGTGTATAATCAAAAATGATATAGTAGTGTGTAAAATTGAAAATAGAATGAAACAATAACACTTGTAATGTACAAAAGCCCCAAATGTGGATGCCCTGAAGATCTATGGTAATAAGTATTATGCCAAATATATGTGCTGTACGTGTATAATCTATATGAAATTCACATCCAAAAATAGAAGGCAAGTGAATGTGCATGTGTATATAGAAATATAATGACATATAAGATATTTGTCTAACATGTGTAATAAAGTGTACATGTAAGCATAAGAAAGTAAGAGTAAATGTGACCAAGATATGTAGTATGTTATGGATGAGATGGAATGGAATGCAATATGAGTGTGATAGGAGTAGTGTGCCCCTCGAGTGGATGTGTATGTATGAAGTGAGGTGAGGTTCATTTATAGATGACCCCTCAACAACCAAGAATGAACCATAGAACAAGAATGCATCATCAAGAAATGGTTTGAATGAAGTGTGTGTTATAAGATTCATCAATATAACACAAAACATGTATTGTAAAATGGTGTAATGTGATGTGTAAGATAGAAATATTGAATGATACATTAGAATAATTCATGTAGAAAGGTGTGAATGAGATGCTAGAAAGATTGATCCTTGAAATGTAGAATGATGTGTAATAGGTGCTAGAAATATTGATGATGAATACCAAGTGTAAGATGTAGAATGTTGTGATTGAGGTGAGGTTCAATTCAGATTTAGACCCTCAGCAATCAAGTATGAACCATGCAACTAGAGTTCATCATTGGGGAGTGATGTGTGCGTAAGAAAGATGTGATTGTAAAGTGTAAAGTGTGATTAGTGTGATGAGATGATGTGAGGTTCATTTTAGATTGAAACCCTCAACAGTCGAGTATGAACCGTGAACTAGAGTGCATCATAGGGTAATGAGCGCAATGTGTAAAAGTAGATGCAAGAGTGACATAGAGTGAATAATGTGCATAGTATGTGGTAGAAGTTGTGAGAGAAAGATGTCAAGTGTGTGTAAAGTATGCATTGTGTAGTGTGTAGTGTGTGAGGTTCATGTATATAGTATGCCCTCAACAGTCAATCAAGTGTGAACCAAAGCACGAGAGTGCGTCATCGGGTAATGATGATACAAGTAGTGTATCAAGATGTGCAAGATGACTGTAGAGATGTGAAGTAGGAAGCTTGAAGTGTGCTAATAGAAGTGATAGACACCTAATGATGTATGGAGGGGGAAGATAAACATGATGCACCCCAAGTGTATGAGGAAGAGTAAGATCATGTAACATCGTCTAGGAGATCATCGTTGTCATGGTCAAAGCCAAATGGAGATGCATCAGAGACTTAGTAAGCAATAATATTAGGTTGATCGAGTAAAGAGCCATTGAGGTGTAAATTGTACATGCCCATAACATATTATTCATCAGTGAAAGGAGGTAATGGAAAACCATGTGCATACCATCGAGTAATATTTTGTGAATAGCCAAGAAATGAATCATTGTAAATGAAAACACAACCAAAGGGCATATAAATGAAATATCCATATGATCAGGGTCTAAAGTTCCCCCAATGTAATCAAGACAAGATTTCCCAAGTGTAAGTGGAGAAGTGCAAGGAGCGTGTGCAAAAAATAATGTTAAGTGAAAACATGAAGACCATAAGCAACAGTAATGCAGGATAAAACTATGATAAATGTGGGGATCGTGAGGCAGAGGATAGAGGTCATTGATGCAAAGCCTAGATGAGTCAAACCATCATGTGTACATATAGTATCGAAGAAAGTAGGATCAAATGGGATATGTTCCCAATAAGAATCATTCATGAAAAATGTGCATGTAAAAGGAGAATGTGCCAATGGTGGTTGCACATGAGAAAGTGAAGTAGGCGGAACGATGTTCGATGTTTGGACAATCCCCGATAAAGTACCATAGCATTTATAGAAGCAGGAGGGGGAAATGATGCGAGAGAGACATTGTCTAACATGAAAATATCACCTTCAAGTGGTGGCAAGTGAGCAGAGAATCCATGGGTTATGGGTCATTAGTAGTAACATATATGTTGGAGTAGGAAGGGTAGTGGTTGAATCGTGGGTGCAATATTTGAATGGTTCACGATCACTGGCAATTGTATACTCTACACCCTCATGTAAGAATTTAACACATCAATGCACTGTAGAAGGTACTACTTGCATGGCATGAAGCCATGGTCTACCAAGTAAGTAATTTGTATTGAATTAGAAATTCAATGACAAAGAAAACCATATGAAGGTTTTTGGCCCGATAGTGATGGGTAAAGTGATATGGCCTATGCATGGACGAATGGAACCATCATAAACACGAAGAGAAATGGATGAAGGAATAACATAAGCAACAAAAATTACAATAGCCTCAATGAATGATAAAGTGCACAGATTAAGCTCAGATCCATTATCGACTATAGTTCGTTTGACACCAACATCATTGATGTGAATCATTATGTATAAAGGTGGATCATTGTCAAAAACAACAAGATCAATAAGAGGATTAGATGGAAAAGCAATGTGTTGAGAAAAGGCATCTACGAATGTGTTATAGACTATATCTAGATGAATATCAGAAGGAACACGAGTAGTATCCAAGAGAGTAATGATTTTAGCTCTTAATTCAAGGTTGATGAGAAAGAAATCATGAATAAAAATATCCATGATGAGAGGATCTTAGAAAAATGAAAACGACAATGAAAGAAATACCCTAAAGGTGTTTAAAGAGGACAGGTTCACCAAATGAATTTAACAAAAATATGATTTTTGTTTAAACCCTAGATAGGCTATTTCAGAGTCACAACGATAAATAAAGCAATAAAGTACATGAAGTGACACAAGCAATAAGCAAGATGAATAAAACCCTAAGTGCAATGAAGAGTTAGAATACTTAGCTGATTTTGTAATTAATCATGGACTATGTGAAGATGGAAAAGCTAAAATTGAAACATGAGAGGTCATAAAAAAACCCAAAAAATGCAAAAGTGCAAAGGAAGGTTAGACCAGGGTGCCTAGGGCAGCACTGGAGCACTTGGGCACTAGGATCCCTTTCAGCGCCTAGAGTCCGCACATATGCTCGAAAATGATCTTTGTAGGATCACCGAGTTGTTGCAATCCTTCAATGTCTTTCATTATAATGTCACACAGTGATCGATGATGTCACTTGATAACTTGTAATAAAGATATAACTTGCAAAACCCAAAAACACATCAAATCCTAAAAAGAAAATAATGCAAAATGGGGGTCATACTGTCCTTAGTTTTCAACAGATTGATCTTACGACCGAGCACTACACTACATCTCAGACCTGATGTTGTTCTATGTGTGTGTGTGTGTGTTTGCAGAATTATGCCCTAGGTGGCTCTTGTGCGTGTCACACTTGATAGCAAACAAGTAGTTAGATGTATAAAATGTAAATAGATGAGTGCATGGAAAAATGAACTTCCCTCCTCATGTGTGTGTAGGCAAAAGTAACAATCCCTTGTCCCTTGTGTGGATCTAGAATGAATGCTTGAATGCTCTTGATAATGCTCTTGAGATCCAACCTTAGGTGGTGATAGCTAATGCTTAGTATTTGGTCCCTTAATTTGATCCCATAACATTGTATTTATATGATTCTCTTGTTTGAATTTCGTAACTGATCACTAAAAGGCTGACCCCTAAGATATAAGGATGCCCAAAAATTTGAAAGGACCCAAAATGAGTGATCAAGATACAAAGAGGTCTAGGGTGCCTAAGCGCTGACGTCTTGGCTAGGCGCTAGTGTCTAGAGCCATAAAAGGTGAAGTATCGAGGGTCAGACTAGGTAGTAGGATATACTAGGCCAAGAAAGAGACTAGAAAGGAATCCTAAGAAGCCAAATATAGTGATCAATTAGTAGTTTTCTCCCTAGGAAACATATGAATGCAATGCATGCGATTAGGACCTAGAAATGTACGCAAGTGCGTGAGTTAGTGTCTACACTTAGTACTTATGTTATACCTCCTCAAGAGGTCCTTTCTCTCATGCATGTAGCAGGTGATTTATAACATAAAATACATACCTTGAACCTAGTAAGGTTTATTACATTTATATTGATTCTAATACTATACGTGACAACCCCATACAACGTAAAATATTTCAATCATCCTTCCCTCATTATTTTATCATGCTTAAATTTCAATAGCTTGATGGGATCTCTCCACCCTTATCTATATATTAATTACTATAGATCTAGTATGTCTTCTTATAACAATGATAGGTTTCTTTTAAAGACTTGAGACATGAAATTATGCACTTAGTACTATTACATCACACCTCTAGTATGTCATTATATGCATGATTCCTAAGAAAGAAAACTAGACATTAACAACACTTGTTTTGCTTTACATTTACATTATTTTATCTTTTTATACTTTCATCCTTTACTTTTATGGAACTACCCTTTTACTTTTGGACATTGCACAATATGTTACCCAACTCAGTGTTTCCTATTTTATCCTCATAGCCTTTCATACACTAGCACACAATAGGGACATGAGTGCCTAAGCGTTATTGTCTCCTTTGGGCACTTCTACCCTCTTTCCCTCTTCTCTTATGTTTAAAATGCCACATCAACCATTATATTTTCTTAAACTTTTACTTATCACTTTGGATCAGCTTTCGATTTGTTAATGACAAAATTCAAGCAAAGGAATCATATATATACATGACTTACTATATATTCTAAGGGGCAAGAGGACAACTAGGCAATTTGGGATATTACTTTCTATCTCGCTACTTGAGAAAAGAGAAACAATTAAAGACTACATTTTGGGCTTCACTATTCACTACATAGGAAGGAGAATTTTTTTGAATTCTATCACACACATTCATCTTGGGGAAAAGTAGTTGTATCTCGCTATCTTGGTGTGACTAGCACAAGGGAAACCTAGCTTCAAGGGACATAATTCTATCACACATAATATATAACTACATTAATTCTAAAATGTAGTACAATACTTGGTGACAATCACATTGGGATGACCACCGAGGTTAGTCTAAATCAAGCATATGCATATTTTATTCCATCTAATACGTATCTAAGCCTTGTGTAGGTACATCTACGATAGAGAAACCCTACAACAAAGTCGAAGGGACAAAAAAGTGAAGTGAAGGTGACATTGATGGACCTTACAAGAACCAAGTTCACACTCACTATCATGACACTACCGCCTGTGCCAATATTATCCTCATTTGGCCTGTGATCTTGTCCAACACACTTTCAAATCATGGTTTTCTATAGAGAGCATGCACAACCCATATTAAGCATGTTCCACTATCACTCCATCCTAGATTAGACACAACAACAAGTTATTAACTAAGTCACTCTTACTCCTTTATTACTTGTACTTTCTTGCTATTGCATGTTATATCTTGTATGTTTCTGATATTTATCTAATTGATCTTAGTCCTCTAATTAAGATTTAATTTTAGTTAAATCATTTGGTGAACCCAACCCTCTCATCAAACATCGTATCCCTAACCCTAGTGACCTTAGGGTTTCTTTCTTTGTTGTGGATTTCAATATATTTCATTCATCATGTTATCTCTCAAGAATCATTATTAGTATCTATCTAGCTTGCCCACGTCTCCTAGATATCATAGCCCCCTTGAATCTTCATCTAGCACATAGGATCTTGAGTCTATTGTTCATTCCCAAACAATTGTTGACAATGCTCCCCCATTGTATATTCAAGTTCACATTCATAATGTGTTTGTTAAGCATGCTTTAGTTGACAATCGATCTAGTATTAATATATGTAACATATTTTATCTCTATCAACTAGAGCTTTATGATTTTGATTTAACTCCCTCTATTCTATGTGTTCATGGTTTTGATAATACACCTAAACAAGTGTTAGGAGGAATCACCCTTCCCATTATTATAGGACCTTGCACTCTTAATGTTATATGTCACATTATGCCTCATAATCTCAATTATAGTATCCTTCTAGGTCGTCCTTGGTTACATACTATGCATGCAATCCCTTCTACCCATGCCATAGCACACAAGGCCCTTGAAACACCTTCTTCCATAGATAATGTTACACCCTATGTTGTTAATATTTGCGATATCCCTCTCATACATGATAATGAAGGTATTACTTACATTACATATCATTCTCCTCCTGTGATGGACTACAATGCTACTGATTTACATGATGAACTTTCTATTAATACCCATGATACTCCTCCCATTATGTCTCACTCTCATCCACATGATGCTTGATCCCTAATGCATATTGTTGCACACTTACCTATATCTAGAGATTTTTCCCCTATGATGGTTGCTACATCTATGATACCTAAGGTGTTGGGAGACACTCATATCCCCCTTCACAATGTCACCATGACCATGGATTTAAAATATTTTTCTTGGAACAACTCTTGATGCACTTATAATGATCATATGCTTACTAATTCCAATGTTACATCACTTTCTGCACCTTCCTCATCACAAGTTAGAACACAATGTGTTGATTTGATAATGATTCTTGATGCTCTTAACTCACTCAATTTTCAAACTTCTATGCATGAATCATATGTTATACCTCATCTTTTTGCATCCATGGGGACAATAAATACCCCTCTTTCCACATTTATGTTTATGGTTTCTTCTATAATCATATGGGCTATTACATACAACTTTAATGCTTCTTATCTTCCTAAATTACACTTATTTTTACCAATGATTCACATATTCTAGTTTCTCTTAATGAACGCACTCTTATTGTTTATGTCATTATAATCACTACTAATGCATTTGGAATCTTCAAGGTTCTCCCATCATTATGTTGACATTGTTTTATGGTAGTTCTTGTGTTACCCTTGCACCCCAATGTTACACTCTTGTTCTAGGCTCAAACATGATTGTTGAGGGTACACTTACCTACATAAACCTCACCTTGCATATATACACTAGGGGGAAACCTTACTCCCCTTCCCTAGTCATAGTATTTTGTTTTCTAATAATACAAAAGCATTCAAATAGTTGGAAAAATATGAAAACATTAGCTTAGATCTTGGTTAGATGTCTCTTTGTTTGCTTATACAATTCCATGTTGCATTTTGCTTATCATGTTAGCTTGATTCATAATAGGTTTTATCCTTTTACATATACGCATGCATGTTCACATGGTACTTTGAGGTGAATGTAGGTCATATGTAGGTTATCACACAATGCATGATGTTTGACACACTTCTCTCTACTAGTCCCACTAAGGATCTTAGGGGCATATAACTCCTATACCTTTCTACATTCATATGTTATCATTGCAATATATATTGATTTCATTCCTATTGTTTAGTTATATGCATTGTGACATACTATAAATTATTAGAACATGCTAATGGGTGCTTCATGTGTAGCATTTCTCTTGCAGGCTCACTTCCAACCATGGCTATCTGCTTTGTTTGTGTCTTGTGCCTTGTTTTCCATTATTTTTTGGCTATGCCCTATGCTTTATCGCTTGTTTTCTTATATGGCCTTGATGGTCCTGGAATGTATTACAACATCCTAAGTGGTGTCTCATGTATTCCACTAGCTACTTTTTTCTTTGTTTTTTTACCGCGTGTTTTGACTAGTTTCTATTACATTATGTCATGCTTGTTTGTCACTAATTGTGATGAAATTACTTAGATAGATCTAAATATCAACATAAATATAACACCAAATAACACCAAAATGTAGATAAATGATCACAATATGCAAGTAGAATAACTTAGCCACTTTGAGGGGGAAACCTCCAAACCATACAATAAGACTCAAGTACTCAATATGATGATCAACTACTACATACTAACTCATATATATATTATTCCTATGTTATGGCCATCACCAAGGCCGACCCACTAATGATATTATAACATATATGAAAGAGATACAACATGATAAAAAGTTATGATAGCCACAAGTTGGCCATACACATCTAATATAAGATATAGGATTAAGGGTGTAACATGCCCTTCCCCTTCGGAGCAACATTGTCCCAATGTTGAGAAGCTTTGGATACTACTGTAGGAATGTTGCATCCTCCCATGTGGCATCTTCACTATCTAGATTCTTCCACTTGATTAAATATATTCAATAATGACCCTTATCCTCAATCATTTAGTGCCTATCTGAAGGATGCATTATAGTTCCAAGATTATTCTTCCCTCCTCATGGAGCTTAGGTAAGATTGTCTATATTGATACCTTGTGTTTGATTACCTTCTTTAAAAAAGAAACATAGAAGATTGGATGTATTCTAGTTGCCTAAGGGAGTTCCAATTTGTATGTTATAGTTTTCATCTTCTTCATCCTCATGTGGGCCATTGCAGCAGGTGGAAGGCTTCTTTCTAGGTGCTTCTATGATGCAATGATCCATACAAAAGGGAAACTCAACTTCGGGATGATATGTCTCAGAAACATTCTACAAAATAGAGTCGGGAGGACCCCAGGCTCGATACTCCATGATGGAGTGATGATCTAGCTGAAAATAGGTATGACATGCAAGGCTTTAGACATAATCAACTATACAAGAGGATTTACATAGGGGTGAAGGTGTCTGGGAGTAGATTTGGGATAATAGACAAGATCTCGCTATGCAAACATGTTTGCACAAGGGTCGAAGGCATTTAGATATGAATAAATAGAAACAAACATGATCGCCTAGGGGCAATCATGTCTGTGTAGATAGGTTTTTGAGGTTCTGTGGGTTTTTGGGCATTTAGATGAGATCAATTTTACGGAAAGGTGCTTTTAATGAGTTGTGCATGATCATAAAATTTGTATAATTCACGTTGGGTTCACCAGATATGTATGCGGGCCAAGAATGTGTCTCAATAACTTGCACTCTTAAATCATCCATTCTACAAGGGTATTGAGGCAATGAGTAGGAAACACACATGTACCGACATACAAGGGGTATACTTAAAGGGGCTACAGTGAGTGCTAGGGTTGCATATCTAGAGGGCAATAATCCCTACACTAGGTCAACCTAGGGTTTCTAAGGCCCACAATCAAGATAGAGGAAGGAACCCTAATGAGATATCGGTAGTTAGGTGTGGAGAGGTATGGATCAATGATATAATTGAAATGAAAATGATGATAGATAAGGAGATGATAATGGATAAGAGTACTATGCTAACTAACATCCAAACATGTATAATACTAAGCTAACATAACACAATGAGAGAAGGAAATGAACTTATCTATGCAAAATGACAAGAGATGGTTAGAGAACTCACCTTGTACCTGTAGGGTGGTCACTGATGCATCTATCTCTCTCGGAGAAGCAACACACTAAGAGAGAATCACTATTAGGTGGAGAAGGGGAACACCATTCCTATCCTAAACTCACTATAGGTGACCTAATAGTGAAAACAACCATCCAAGAAGAAGAGTATCCAATCCAATCTAAGAAAGATGCAAGATGAACCAAGAGCTAGGTGAGCAAATGTGAAGATGGTGCAAAAGAGAAGAGAAAATGGTAGTTCAAATGATTTGGCTTCCTTTTCTTATGTCAAATGAGGTGAGGGTATATATAGGACGCCATCACCTACAGGAATGACATCGACCATGAGAAAACATAACACCAAAACCATCACCCACGGGTGATGGCATCACCGAGGGTATTGAAATGAGGTAGTGCATGTCATAGAAAGTAAAAAATAGTGTGTCGTGGATCATGAATGTGGATAAACAAGATGTCAAATGGTGAGATGCAAGCAAGAAGTCTGTAAATGTGTTGTGCATGAGACCTAGGAGGACAAGGATAACCAGTGTAAGGAAAACTAAGGCCAAGACCCAATAGCGAAACTCTCTTCGTGTACTATCTCTAACCCATAATGGTTACGTGAATAGCCATTATCCATTCTCGAAGGCCCCTTAAGGCACCCTCACTAGAAATAGATGCATCGGTGAATCGTATTTGCACAAAAAAATTGGTAGTAACAAGTACAAAAGATGAAAAGTAAAACTTAGGTGTATATAAGGAATATGGATGCTAGCTCTAGAATATTCGCATACTTCCACCATGGAGATCAAGGCATATCTCCTTTTAACTGTAAAATCACTATTATTCTGATACAAACTTTTAGAACTCTCAATAGGTTTCCATATGGTCAAGATGTATTTTCTATATCTACACACACACGCACGCACGCACACACATGCACGCACCCATAAACCCACACGCACGCATACACATACGCACACGCACGCGCACACACGCACATGCATGCACACACACACATACACGTGCGCGAGCATGCACGTGCATACACACACTTACACCGCACGGATGGGTGCATGCACACATGCATGCGCACCCATACACATGCACGCACGCACATGCATACACACACATGCATACACACACATGCACACACATGCACACATACACACACACACACACACACACACACACACACACACACACACACACACACACACACACACACACACACACACACACACACACACACACACACACACACACACACGTGCACACGCACCCATGTGCATGCACATGCACACACACTCACACGCACATGCACACATACACAAACATGCGTACACACACACACACACGCACATGCACATGCACACACACACCCACACCCACACATGCACACACAAACACACATACACACACACACACATACACACACACACACACACACACACACACACACACACACACACACACACACACACACACACACACACACACATACACATATGCATGCACCCATAGATGCACCCATGCACACAAGCGCACACACACGTAGGCACACACACACACGTGCACGTGCATGCACACACACATGCACACACACACACGCACACGCAAACGCACGCACGCACGCACACACACACACACACACACACACACACACACACACATGCACACACGCAAGACACGCATGTGCATGCATACACACACACATGCACACACGAACACATGCATGTGCGCATACACACATGCACACGGATGCACATAGACATGCACACACATGCACATGCGCGTGCGCACACACACACACACACATGCACATGCGCGCGCGCACGCACACACACACACACACACACACACGCACACCCACACCCACACACACACATGCACACACACACACACGCATGCATGCATGCGTACACGCACACACACACACAAAAATGTATTTTATATATCTATGTGATTGTTTTAATTTGATATATATGCATGCATGTGCATACACACGCACGCACACACACACACACACATAGAGATGGGGAATTATATAGACCTAATATTGGTACAAGACTTATTTACCAAGACATTGCATTTTTCTATAGTATTGAAAAACATATATTAGGCTCGTTTTGGTGTGTCTTACAACATGTTCCTCTCTATTGTTCTCATATTTTTTTATTCTCTCGCTTCTCTCCCTCCTTGGTTTATCTCTCTTCCTTGTGACTCCTTGATTTTGACTTCCTTTTGCTAGAAACTTAGTATGATTTTGGTCAATGTCCTAAGCCATACTATGGTTCTACCTCCTCTTTTTGTTTGGGCCCTTTTAACCTTTGTTATAGATCCTCGAGGTTTGCAGCCCTTATTTATTGGTATTTCACACCTTTTGTGTCATCATGCACACCAATAGGGTCCTCATTTAAATTCAAGAGGCTTATAAATATAAGGGTAAATTAGTGTATTTGGGGTAATTTATGAAAGGGATGCATTGTTGATTTGAGTGATAAAGAAGCATCCATATGCAAAGATAAGATTTCAAGCATTAGAGAAGAGAATATATCATTTCCTTGTTGCATTGATTATAGCATTAAAACTTATTATGGTTTAGACGTTTGCATTATACTTGGTGTGTTATTTTCAAAAATTTACAAAATCCATCTGAATCTAATAATAATGGAGGGATAACACTGGGGCCCAATAACCCCCTTCAATTTTTATAGTTTTATGGGTGTTATGGCCACTTAGCATTTCAAGGTTAGAGAGAAATTTCCTAAATATCTCAGTGAATTTGGAAAAAATGAGCAAGGTTTTTTGGAGCTCAGGAGAAGATGAACTAGGTTGTCAACTCATATTTAATATACACTTTCAACTTCTAGAAACATGTGATTTTAGCATAAGGCTACATTTCATTCAAAATTCATAATTATGGGTCTTCTTTGCTTCACTATCTAAATTTGCATCATATTGTATGTTTCTAACGACTCATCTTTGAAATTTCGACAAAAATTATATCATCAGAACTCCATAGTAATGTATATTTCCTACGTCTCTATAATAGAATAAAATATTCGTTTATGCAATTGGATTTAAGTAAATTGTGTTAAATCTTTTACATCCCATTGGAATGTATTATGGTTAGTTTTAGGCTTTTTTTTGTGTAAAACTACTTTCCACATCTACAGTTTGGAAACTTATCGCCATTAGAAGTTGGAACATTTGACCCTTACTTAAGCACACTTGCATCTAAAATCCTTAATTTAAACCCTCTTTTCATGTGCCAAATCTCATTGAAGAGTGAGAGTTGTTGAAGATCATTGTCTTTAATAATTGAAATCTAACTATGAGAAAATATACTTTGAAGGTCATTATATGGTAGTGATAGTTCATCTTAATGAAAACCATAATCCTAAACCTAAGCCAATACTCATTAATAGTCTCATTTGATGCAAATCATAAAACCAATCATATGTGTAATCTTTCAAGCTCCTTGAAATAATTTCATGACAACAATTTGTTATCATGAGAAAAGTCTTAACAAGAGGCATAAAAATCCCTAATATGATGATATGAATCTCCTTTTCCATCGACAAATTCAATATTTGGAGCCAAAATCTAGTTGGAAAGCGATATGCAAACACTTCACAAGTTTAAGGTTTCAATTCAATTTTGTGGCTTCTGAGACCCTTGAGAAGTAACTTTGATTTTTCAAATCATGCATGAATTTCGTCGTAGTGATCATTTTAGGAGTTGTATAGAAGTATAAGTATTAGAATTTTTCAGAATAAAAACTCTCAATCCCACAATCTATCAGGGAGGATACTTGGCATCGATCAACGCTGCAAACTCATTCTTGTGATGGATCGGAACATATGGCATCCATCAGTATAGTAGATTGCCCCAAATTTCTGTTTTAAGCTTCCATAGTCTGCAGAGTGTTGATTGCGAACATGTGGTGGCAACCAGTGCTCTGAACTTTACTTCCTATCCGTCGAAATGTTGATATTTTGAGTGTGGCACTAATTAGTGAGAATCAAATTGGCACATTGTATTCTTCCAGGTTAAAATTGATAGTTTTTAAGCAGTGAAAACTAAGGAATGAGAACGCTGAAACGAATGTAGCAAAGGCACTCCATTGAAGGGACAAAAATCTCCATGTTTTTGACCTGCATGCATGACTAATGTTTGTTTGGCTGAGTTGGACATCCATGGATAGGTGGTCCCACCAAATAAAATAATGCCAAAGTGGTGCAATGTTTTAATTTGAAGAAGAAAACTATGGCGGGGAAACAAATTTTTGCCAAAGTCTAGAGACAAGTTTAAATAGATCAAGCAATAAATAGAAATATAGATTTCTACATATAACTTTTGATTGTGATATTTATTTTGAGAATGGTTAGTACCATTAGAACACTTGTTCATATATTTGTGCAATGGTTATAATTTTGAGAGGAATTGTTAGTAAATTTATGTTAAAAATTACTTATTTTAGAACCAATTTTTGTGCTTCATGCCACTTTCATTTGGCAAGAGTGGTTCAAGCATACTTCTTTTTCTTCACTCATTGGTGGATGGTTTAGCTCCCTCTCATCCTCTAATTTCTCCTAGAGGAATTTTCTTCGAGTACCTTTGTTTTCCACTTTTGCAAAGGGAATTATTATAAATTGAAGGAAAAATCTTTCCTCTAGGTCTTATGGCTCATGAGAAAACTTAATTTTCATAATTGACATTATGTTTCTTGGTTTTTTAGAAATTATTAGTGGTATCCTTTTTAATTCAAAGAGTAATTGTTATAAAATGTTGAATAAGTGTGCTAATTTTTTTCGGAAGACATTGAAATGTGAATACCACTATCCGGTAATGAGGTAGTTATTTTTGTTATGTATACACGTGTAGATTTTTATTTATAAAATCCTTACATGATCTCACTTCTCTATATTTTTTACAAATTCTTTCAATAACAATGTATTGACAATCTTCGATGTGTTGTTCGATACATAATAAGGGGTCTATATAAGATCATCTTATTGTATGTCAAAATTATGATGGAGTGTGCAATAATATTGTAAAGTTTTATCCTCCATTTGTTGTTACTAATTCATTTTGTTTAAATTTTGGAGACTCTTTTCCCAATGGATTTTGAACACTAATCATGGTTAATTTGACCACTCCCTCTAGCAATATTTTCATTAAACTATATACATTAATGCAATCTCTATTTAGCTTTGAAAATCACTTGAGGTTTCATATATTATAACTTAGGATTCCTATTTGTAAGCTTTCTTCTATTCATTCTCGCTTTTCTTGAGAATAATTATTCTGACCTTTTCCTAGTCTTAAACATTTTTATGATTCTTCTTCTAGTGATAGAAAATTGGGTCGGGGTGGGAAATTATAGTGGTCGGAGTTGCTTATTTGGGTATGTTGTATAATCCGTGTAAACTTTGTGTTTCTTTATATGTTGCTAAAGGGTATCTCGGGTTTCAAAGAGTCCAAAGACCGAGAGGTTAGCCGCCTTCTCATTTTTTCCCTTAAATCTTCCCCAATTGGTGAAGAAGTATGCAATTACAATGAATTGTACTACGCTCTTGACTTATTTTCAAACAAAACACATTTGAGATCCAAAAATTGGCATCATTTTTTAGGAGTAATTATTTCACTTTGTTCATTCACATATACTCCTCACCTTTACCAAACAAATTTCAAAGTTCTTTATGCTTCAATTTTATTTTGATGAATCCAAATTTTGTTTTTTAGTCCTTGTTCCTTGATAGTTTATCCATATTATAGGATGGTTAGTTCAAAATTGGCTTGCTAATTTTTCTAATAAGTTGGCACCTTTGCAAGGAGTAATTTATTTACACATTTATTCACTTTACTACCCACCTATTCAATCTGATTTTATGAGAACTTCAGCTTTTTTCATCTCATTGATTTCAATCTTTGTGTTAAAAATTTGAGTCATAAGATCATGTTATATTATTTCAATTTTCACAAATACATCGATCAAAGTTATGTGTGTCTAAATTATGTATACCTTTAAGATATTAGCGAATTTCTTGATTTTGGAAACTAGTTCAAGATGTGTATCTATCAATTTTAAATTCATTGGTAGCCCCTTTACCTTGTATTGATTCTTGTGACTCAATTTTTGTACAACTAGAGGGGTTACGCTCTACCTTTAGAGTAGATCCATCAAAAAGGCTACATCTAGAATTGTCGTCGTGAAATCATAAACCAAAGGAAAGTAGATTTGGAATCCTATAGAGGAATAAGGTATTTTTCATTCCCAAAATACTTAGTATACTACTACTACATTCCATTTGAATTTTGGTGAAAAACACTTACTTGAGAATATTGGTGAGAATCAAGATTCACCATTTTAATTGTTACAATGACCAAATAAAAATATCAAACCCATAATTCACTCTGCTTTCATTTTTGGAAGCCCTAGTAAATTTCTTGCCCTTGAAAAATGTTGCAACCTTTTCTCTTCACCTTTGTTTGAAAGAGAAAGAGTGTCTCGCTTCATCCTTCATTTAAAGAGTATATTATCCTTGATTTCCCACACCTACCCAATAGTCCCCTTGGAGAACCGAAAAGGAGCAAAGACAATATCCCACTAGTCACACTTTTGTTCATAACACTTCATTTTCAAATCATATTCCCGAGTTAAATCAACCCAACATTAATCCTAGAATGGTTGGGAATAACCAAGATCCAAAATCTTTTAAACATAATCTGAGAGCTCATCGCCATTTTTTGGGAGCAAATAGATCCTAGAAAATTGATTTCCTTAAGATGCAAGTTTTTCCCAATGAAGTCCCAAAAATATTAGAAGGATATTTCCTAAATTTCAAGGAAACAATAGTCCCAAGTGATTGCACTTGATAATTTTTAGTACTTTGATTTATGATTATGATATTGTGTATGAGGATGAAGTGACCAAGTTGTTTATTCACATATTGGAGGAAAATGCTCACGAATGGTTTAATGCATTGTTGGATGATAGTATTAACTCTTGGCTTGAGATGGAAAGAATATTTAAACATCAGATTTGGTGATAGGATTGATTCCACATTTTTTTATTAGTGAATCAAATCATTTTAAAAATACCAATGAATGTGCACAAGATTGTAATTCCATATTTAAAAAGTAATGACGAGGTTACTATAGAATGTTAGGCCCAATGATGTTGCATGCCTAATAAAATATTCTGAAGCCTTTGATGCTGTGGCTAGATTTTATCTCATAGATAAAGGTCATGTTAGGAATTATTAATATTAGTGCTTTGTTATAAGGGTATAACAACTCTTCATATTAGTCATATGAGAAATAGAGAATAATGTGGGAGCTATATAATGAGGAGTATTTTTTTATGTGGGTGATCTAAGGGATCACAAATTAGTGATTAAAATTTTCTCCTTAGAATAATGAGTTCGTTGTAATTATTTATATGCTCTCATATGGAATAGAGAATTAATCAAACTTTTTTAGTTTGTATGAATCTTAACCAAACTCCACATTTGGTATCGTAGTGTTATTAGTCCAAGGCATGTCATTTTTTTATAATAGGTGAGGATTAATTTGATTCTCCATGGCCCTTGTATTATGTCTATGACAACAAAACCTTAAGCTTATGATAGATAGGAATATTTGCAGATTTAAGGACTGTATTTATAGTTCAAAGGCTCTATCGAATCTATGATAATGTTCATGCATATAAATTGATGAGTGCATTGACTAAAAATGAATTCAACCAAGTGTGAAAGCATGGACAATTACAAATTTAATATTAAATAGTGAGTGGTTGGTTTCATTTACATATTTGGAGACTTGATCAAACGTCTTGACACTAATGATCAAATTATGAATCTGATCAAGCCCATCTTTCCTCTATATGGGGATGTTTTTTGAGTGATTATATAGATGAGATGGGAGCCATAAATATAAGAACCAAGAATATTCTTTTGACTAGTGATGGATGTTTTGAGCTAGTTGATTATGTTTTTCCTATGTTACGCAGAGAAAATATAAAAACAAACAACTCAATGAGTTAGTATAAACCAAACACCAAATATCTCTTAAGGCTCTACAAGAGGATCTTAAAAACTTAGCCCAAATAGGCTCAAAACAAGCAAAAAAATGGAATTTTAGCTATATTATGCTTCCAATGACGATGCACCTTGTTCACAAGGTCTAACCAATGCAATTTCATCAAAAAAATTGATATCAATAATCAAGAACTTCAAACTTAGTCACTTCTTCCAAAACTGTCTTGTAGGCTTCTTAAGGGGAATTCTAATGGTGAGTTGGTGTTCGGAAACATCTAGAAATTCCCATAACAAGATGAAAGTATATTTTATCACACTTTATCCTCATTAAGGCGTGTACCAAATTTCATTTCTCAACTCACTATGCAAACCTATTTTCTATCATCATGCTCCTTATACTAGCTTCTTCCACTAAGCCTTCTCAAGCCCTTTCCATGGTCATTTCATGGTTTTCATACTTCCACTCATATTAATCATCTAAAACTTATTGAATCTATTTTATTACATACTTCCCAATTTTCATGGAAATTTTGAACCCCTGAAATGGACCCTAACTCCATTTATCATCATTTTAGAAATTTGGACATTGTCGTGCTACTCCTTTGCAGACGAGCAATATGATTGCTATAACTTTTCTAGGTTTATAAATTACAAATCCAAATTTTAATGGAAGGTTTTTAATAACTCTCGTATTATCTCCACAAAATTTTAGTGCATAAATCTTTCAAAATCTCTTTCAATCCTCATTTTATCAGTCAGTTTTTTTGGGTTCTTAGTTCAAAACCCTTGCATAAACAACCTTACTGTGACAACCCCTTACATATCAAATTTTCCATCCCTAAAAAAGTATTTAATATTCATATAATCATTCATTTCATGTAATAAATTGTGGATTATATACAAAACAACACAATCACATTCATTTTCTAAGATCAAATAAGAAACATGCAAATCATGGATCATTCATAAAGGAAATTTGTCATATTCATTGTTCTAACACACCGATAGACTCCGTGAGCCTCTTGGGGATCTTTGCATGCATTTTACACTTCTAATATTCCTCTTCTAATTCATCACTACTCTTTTCAATTCGAATTCCACCTTATATGCTCAAAACCCAAGGTGGTTACATCTAAACTCAAGTTGACCAACCCTAGTTCAAGATGACCATGGGTCATGAAAACATAAAAAAGGTTTAAAACATCTCTTTACCCATCACGAGGTCTTACATGACCTTTACAATAATTAATAATCCTTACTCTTTTCATTTGACCCCTTCATTCTTACCTTAGGAACTCAAATTTTCAAATACCACATTTTGAAGGGAAAACTCCATATGGGCTCGTATTACAATTTCATGAGTCCAAATGTACTAGAATACCTTCTAAACATCGTAAGACACTCTATGAGACCTAATCAAGCCAAAATTTGATATATACAAGATGCTCTTGCATCATACTCCCCATGTGGAGAGAATTGGACTATGTACAAAAATCCCTCTTCTTGTTTCTTCTTTTCCAATTGTGCTCCACTCGCAAATTCCTTCTCTTCATTGTTGCATTTTTTTCATCTTTATCAACTACATGTTTCCTTTGATCTTCAATCGTTGTCTTCATCTTTTCATCAAGTCCTTTCCCTCAATAATGAGGATGTCTTCACCTCGCCTCTTCATTTGAGCTCTTAGATGAGTTGTCTTTTCAATGTTTTTCACCTCTTCATCAAGAGTACCTGTAAACACATATGAACAAAAAACCTTAGATTAAAAATCAAGACAATTTTGTGTATCTTCACTTTCTTCCTTCACTGCTTTATCTTCATTTTCAGTCTCCTCTTCCATCATCACAAACTTCTCTTCATCATACTTCATTTCTCCACCATGCAAAGCACATTCAAGTGCTAATAATTCAGCTCCAATTGCTCCTTGCTTTTATACACAAACTAAAAATTAGGACTCCCATCTTCTCCCTCAATTTATTCTTCATAAATGCATTATTTTTTTCTATATCTCGATTTTTCCTCTCTTGCTTGTTTGCCTTTTTCTCATCCTTTTAACTTGTTTTCTTCCTCTCTTATCCTCTTTCTCAGCTGCATTTTCTTTCCTCTCTCCATGAGTGACCTTAGAGGCCACTTAACCACCTTTCTTATCACTATTTCCATGCCTTTTCTTTACATTTCCTTTTCTCTCATCACCATCATTTCTAATTGCTTTGTATTTTTCTCAATTTTCTTATCTCTTACTCCATCCACACTCTTTTCCTTTCATCTTTCTCTCTCATTCTATATTCTTTTCTCTTTATTTCTCTCATCTCTTTCACTTTCATTTTATTGCTTATGCACTCAAGAAAATTCTTCACTAAATTAACTCTATCTTCTTCCATTTTCCTCAAACAAGTTTGTTTAACATTGTTCTCAAGCCTCACCTAGGTTCTTTTCTTCACCTAGTCTTTTGACTTCTTCTTTTCTTCACTATCTCTTCTCCTCTTCACTTTTCTCACTCTTACTTCTTCTCTTTCACTTATCTCAAGGAGCAACTGTCACTTCACACACATTCAAATCAAAAGAATGAAATTTATCATATTCAAAACTCACATCGGATCATCACACAACTCAAAGTGATATCAAGAACCAAGAACTTCAGATTTAGTCATTTCTCCCAAAATTGTCTTGTAGGCTTCTTAACGGGAATCCCAATGGTGAGTTGGGTAAGTGCACTAAGTTGGGGGGCCAAAAAGTGGACAAAACCCGAAAATAGACGCATTTAAACACGTATGCATTTTTCCAAAACGTGTTCGTGTTTTATTTTTTTTGGTTTGGTAATCACCGAACCTATAACGTGTACACGTTTTAAATAAGTCAAAATGCGTACACGTTTTAAATAAGGCAAGTAAAAACACATACGCGTTTTAAAGAAGGAAAGTAAAAAAGCGTACACGTTTTGCATAGTATGGACTATGGATGTGTATTTGAGGGCTTATACTTACAAAAATAAATGTTTAAGTATAAGATTTCTTTTATTATTTCTTATTTCTTATTTCTTATAGTTTTATTTATAAAATTATAAGAAATAAGAAATAATAAAAGAAATATTATACTTTAAATTTATTTTAGTAAATATAAGAAATTAGGGTCACTCTGCACCTGATGGAAGTTGTCTCATAGCTCCAACAATTATAATCTATAAGATAGTTTTTCAAAATCTAATCTAGTCAATACTTACTCATTTTCAAGATTTCAACGAAAGGACCTAAAACTTTTAGGGCATATATATTGTAGTCGGTCTTTGTTTTGGGAAAGCATATAGTCATTTTTAGGTTTTTTTGACCTTCTAAATTGGATTTTGGCCCTACCACTGCTTGAATTGGTACCAATTTTTAAATTTGGTCCATAATTCACTTTAGTGACCATGAATCAACTCTATGATGCTTGTCTACTTCTTACTAAAATGAGATCCTCACTTTGTAGATAGAGGATTTCTCCTTGAATGGGATTCTTGTCTTATGGCCAAAATGACGTGATTGTAATGTGCCTCCTCCTTAAGGTGTGATAACACTACTAGGTGTTGAATGCGTTTTTACAAATAGTACCAAGTGAATCACATCAAGTGAACTCGATGATTACTCATTTTAGGAACATGGTGCTCCATATAAAGATCACCCCTCACCTTTCCTAGCTCTAAAAGCATCCTTTCATGGAATCAAATTCATGATTCTCATACATGGTTTTGCTCATATGCCTCTTATGGAGACAAACATTGCCTTAAATACTTCACACATGATGGTCCTTAATACCTCAAAGATATGAATAACCCATTTTAGCTTGTTTTGAAGGGCATTCAATTAGCTACGTAATGGTCAAAAATGCCTTTTTAGGCCTTCGAGGAAGTAGTCTCTCATCAAAACTAAATGAGTCAATCGATCACCTTAAACACTATTCCATACACAATGAAACACATTGATAGATATTATTAGGACTTTCCTTTGGGTGAGGGTTTATGATTTAGGGTTTAGGGCTCGTGGTTCAGGGGTTAGGACTCGGTTTAGGTTTAGGGTTTAAGTTTAGGTTTTAAGGTTTAGTGATTAGGGCTCATAGTTCATATTTAGGGCTTAGGGCTTATGGTTTACGGTTTAGGGTTTATAGTTTAGGGTTTATGGCTCAGGGTTAAGGGTTGAGGATTTAGGATTTAGGGTTTAGGGTTTAGGGCTTAAGGTTTAGGGCTCAGGGTTGAGGGTTTAGGGTTTATGGCTCAAGGTTTAAGGTTTAGGGTTTAAGGCTCATGATTTAGGGTTTAGGGTTTAAGGTTTAGGGTTTAGGTTTGAGAGTTGAGGGTTTAGGTGTTTAGGGCTCAGGTTTAGTTTTTAGGGTTTAGGTTTGAGGGTTTAGGGTTTAGGGTTTTGGCTTAGGGATTAGGGCTTAGGGTTTAGGGTTTAAGGTTTAGGGTTTAGGGTTTAGGGCTCAGGTTTAGGTTTAGGGTTTTGGGTTTAAGGTTAGGGTTTAGGGTTTAGGGCTTAGAGTTTAGGGTTTAGAGTTTAGGGTTTAGGGGTTAGGGTTTAGGGTTTAGGGTTTAGGAATTAGGGTTTAAGGTTTAAAGGTTAGGGTTTAGGGTTTAGGGCACATGGTTCAGGGGTTTAGGTTTAAGGCTCATGGGTTTAGGGTTTAGGGTTAGGGTTTAAGGTTTAAGGCTCAAGGATTAGGCTCACCCATTCACTCACTGTAATGTTTTATGTCTTACCCATTCTTATAAGTATTGACAGAGAGTATTCAAATAAAAGGGTTCATCTACTTCGTAGGCAAAACATTCAAAGGGAGTCATCACAATTTGATGCCTTTCATCTACTGATATTTTGAAGGAGGGAAATTACAGATATCCAAGAATCAATTTGGTACAAATAAATGTTACCCAATACAACTATCTTCTTTTTCCCATCACATGGGAACTATTTCACTCACTATAATGTTCTGTGTCTTACCCATTCTTATTAGTATTGATAGAGTATTCATCAAAAGGGTTCATCGACTTCGTAGGAACAAAATTCAAAGAGATTCATCAAAATTTGATGTCTTTCATCTGTTGATATTTTGAAGGAGGGAAATGCCAGATATCCAAGAACAATTTGGTACAAAGATATGTTTTTGATGCTCTTTTGAATAATTCTTTCAGTTGTAAGCTATCGGGAATGAAGGTTTCATTCAAGAACAAAACATGATATGTCCAATGCTTTGTGTAAGCTATAAATTTGAGATGATTTATGAGGTTCAAGTTTATTTTCCAAGATGCATTACTCCAATGTTTGAAAATGTTTCTCCAAATACAACGACATTCTGATTTAGACACTCAATGATTCCTGAATGTCCAATCCTACCACATACCCTAGTATTCCTCGATCCTTGGATATAGGGAGACATCGTTACTTGGATTCCATTTATAATGATAGAGATATTTGTAAATTCGTGTTATGACCTCTAAATCTATATGAATTTCAATTTGTTTAGAAATCACATCACACCCTTTACTAGGCTTGATGAGTACCCCTATCTTTTTGAAGGCATTTTTGAAAGCATCCATGGGTTTATCATAGAAGGAATTATCAATTAATGGAAGGTCACTAAGTCGTAGGCCAGTTGACTCCCATTCAAAACTAAATTAGAAAGATTTACTATGCATGATTGATAACCCCTTTATGTTCTTAGCCATTCCCAATTGCTATGCTTATTTTGAACACTTCAGGAAGTTCTGTCAAATTTTCTATCCATTCTAGTAGCATAAGAGCTTTCTCTTTCTCTAGAGGAGAGGATACTTATGTAGGTAATTCAGTTGATCTTACACTCCACATTGGTATATTCTCTATGTTTCTTCCATTTCCTTTGAGATTAATTTTTTTGTTTTGATGGTTATTTTTTCCAGCTTCCAATGGGTCATCTAGCTTGCATAATACCATACATGGAAATATGAGAAATGTGAAAAAAATTTAGAGTGTGAAGAAATTGACATTCAAGAGCACAAATATATGTGGGGAGAAACAAGTTTGGCAGAGATGTGTAATATGCATTGCAAATCACAAGGTAGATGTCATATCCATTTAGTTTCTTGTCCCACCTCTCATAAACAAGGTAGTTGTACAAGTAGACTCAATGATGGTTCTAGGCACAAGACTAGGAAATATGGTCCTAAGATATTCAAAAAGATGAACTCACTCATGAGACCTACTGGAAATATATGAGGTTTAGGGGTTAGAGCTTAGGGTTCTGGATTTAGTGTTTAGGGTTTAGGGCTTAAGGCTCAGGGTTCAAGGTTTAGGGTTTAGGATTTAGGATTTAGTGTTCATGGTTTAAGGTTTATTGTTTTGGTTTTAGGGTTTAGTGTTTATAATTTAGGGATTAGGTCTCATGGTTAAGGGTTTATGTCGTAAAGTTTAGGGTTTAGGGTTTAGTGTTTAGGTTTAGGGTTTAGGTTTAAGGTTTTAGGGTTTAGGGTTTAGGGATTAGGGTTTAGGGTTTAAGGTTTAGAATTTAGTACTCATGGTTTAGAGTTTAGAGTTTAGGGTTTAGGATTTAGTTTTTAGGGTTTAAGGTTTAGCATTTAGGGCTCATGGTTTACGGTTTAGGGTTTAGGATTTAACATTTAGGACTTAATGTTTAGGGTTTATGGTTTAGGGCTCAAGTTTTAGGTTTTAGGGTTAGGGGTTAGGGTACACATGGTTTAGGGTTTATGGCTCAGGGTTTGGGATTCGAGAGTTATGGGTTTAAGGTTTAGGGGTTAGAGCTCAGGGATCCGGGGTTTAGGGTTTAGGGCTCAAGGCTTAAGGTTTAAGGTTTAGGTCTAGGGCTTAAGGATTAGGGTGTAGGGTTAAAGGCTTAAGGTTTAGAGTTTATGGTTTAGGATTTAGGGTTCATGGTTTATGGTTTATGGCTTAAGGTTCGGGGTTCAAAGTTTGTTAGTTTAAGGTTTAGGGGTTAGAGCCTGTGGCTCTGGATTTGGTGTTTAGTGTTTAGGGTTTAGGGTTTAGGGCTTAGGATTTAGGGTTTAGGGCTTAGGGTTTATTATTTTGGTTTTATGGTTTATGGTTTATAGTTTAGGGTTTAGGTCTCAGGGTTAAGGGTTTAGGTCATAGAGTTCAGGGTTTATGGTTTAGTGTTTAGGATTTAGGGCTTATGGTTTAGGGTTTATGGCTCAGGCTTTAGGGTTTAGGATTCAATGTTTAGGGTTTAGGGTTTATGGGTTAGGGTTTAGGATTTAGGATTTAGTTTTCAGGGTTTAGGGTTTAGGGCTTAAGGCTCAAGGTTTAGGGTTTAGGGCTCATGGGTAAGGGTTGAATATTTAAGGATTAGGTTTAGGGATTAGTATTTAGGGTTTAACATTTATGGTTTAGGTTTTAGGGTTTAGGGATCATGGTTTAGGGTTTAGGTTTAGGTCTCGAGTTTAGAGTTTAAGGTTTAGGGTTTAGATTATAGAATTTAAATGCTAAAAAGATTTAGGTCAAATGTTGAAATCTCAAAATTACCTATGTATCGACTGCAATTTACTATAAAAAATTATCTCCTAAACCGTGACTAATGGACCTATGAGACTTGTTCTATAAGGCACAGAGTGACCCTACTTTCTCATATTTACTAAAATAAATTTAAAGTATAAGAAATAATAAAATATAAATAATTATGTTCATACTATGAAAAGAACATGTATGCATACTATAATGTGTACATGTTTTATGTTTTCACTTTTTCCAAGCTATGCCTTAAGGCTTGGATCCGGTTTGGATCCCCAAGCCTGAGGCATGAACCTACGCAAACACATCAAACCACGTGTTTTTGTAGGAAAATGAAAAAATCCACTTCCGCCATGATAAATTAACGTAAAACAATCGATTTGTTTAAAAAAATTATACCATGATGTAGAGCAGACTATCTACTTTCTAAAAATATAAATTTTCAATTTTTTTACTATTATAAGGTTTCATATTATTTATTTTCTAATGCCTTTTTTATAGCTATTTTTGAAGTTTAAACATGTCTATCTTTTGTCATGTATCTTTTTTTCGACTCATCAAAATTGAATAAAAATTTTTAAGCACAAACTAGGACTAATTCTATACATATTTTAAAAAAATGTAATTTTTGATATTTTTAAGGTAGTTAGGGGGTAATGGTCGAGTTCCATTATTTTTCAAAACTAAAATTTTTACTACTTGAAAAATCATTAAAAAAAAATACTACTCAAAAAAATCTAAAAAAATTCTAGCACAAACTAGATGCTCCTAGCTATCTTTCTACCAAAGGGTTTTCAAAAATACTAAATGGTGCTCAAAAATGGTGGGGGGGCAAAAGTCACTTTATTATGTTTTTTAACAAAAACAAGAGTACATGTTGGTATTTTAGTTATTTGACCCACTTAAATTTATTTTCAATAAAATTTAGTAGTTTAGAAACTAGACTCAAAATTATACGATTCATGTTCATACAACATCTTCCAATTTTGAGTGTAACTATTTCAAAAACTCGTATGACTTGAAGTTTTTTATTTTTTAGAAAAATGCGTTCACTTAAGACCCCGCACATATAGAAACACCTGAACAAGATGAAAATATTTTTACCACCCTTTATCCTCCTTAAGGTGTGTACTAAATTTCATTTCTCAACTCACTATGCAAACCTCTTTTCTATCACCATGCTCCTTGTACTAGCTTCTTCCACTAGGCCTTCTCAAGCCCTTTCCATGGTCATTTCATGGTTTTCATACTTTCACTCCTATTAATCACCTGAAACCTCTTGAATATATTTTATTACCTCCTTCCCAATGTTCATGCCAATTTTTAACCCTTGAATGGACCCTAACTCCATTTATCATCATTTTAGAAATTTGGACATTATCATGCTATAGTCCCAAAGAACGAGCAATCTGATTGCTATAACATTTATGGGTCTGTATATTATGAACCCAAATTTTCGTGGAAGATCTTTAATGATCATTATAATATCTCCATAAAATTTTAGTTTCTAACTATTTCAAAATCTCTTGTAGTCCTCATTTTATCATATATTTTACTAGGTTCTTAGTTCAAAACCCTTGCATAAACAACCTTATTGTGACAACCCCTTACATATAAAATTTTCCATCCCTAAAAAAATATTGAATATTAATCTAATCATTCATTTCATGTAATACATTTTAGATTAGATACAAAACAACACAAGAATCACATTCATTTTCTAAGATCAAATAAGAAACATGTAAATCATGGATCATTCACAAAGGAAAATATGTCATATTCATTGTTCCAGCACACTTACATACTCCTTGAGCCTCTTGGGGATCTTCACCACTCTTTTTCCACTTCCCATATTCCTCTTCTAACTCATCATTACTCTTTTTAATTCGAATTTCACTTATATGCTCAAAACCCAAGGTGGTTATTGTTATCCATATTTCGCTCCCGAGCTAAATATTGGATCGAACCATGACCCCGCATAGAAGGAACCCGAGAAAACTCATTCAAATCCTACAAATTGGTCGCAAAAATATTTAGCAATGAAGTGACAGAGGCCAAGAGAGATCAAAGGATCTTGTAGACAAAGAAAACGACTCACGCTGAGTCGTTTCTACATCTTAAATCCATTCTCCAAGTTACAGGTAGGCAGAACTATAAAATAGTAGAGTTAGACAAGAAGGGAAGATGCTACAAAGGAGCCAGAAGCAAGAAGAAGGAAAAATGGCAAAGATTCAAAGTCCTCTGCTCGAATTGGTTCAAGAAAAGGGCAAAAATGACTAAGTATGGAGGAAGAAGCAGAAAGGGCCACATGCCTTAACGACGATGTTTCAAGGGTGAATCCAAAAGGAGAAGTCCAAACTTGCGCCAAGCTTCTACACGTCCAAAGTCCCCAAAAGTTGCGGGGCGTTGAAAAGTCTTTGGTCGAGAGCAAAGCGTGCTAGGTGTCACCAAGGAATTCGCAAAGGGAATCCTTGCGGAAACTCAAACTTGCTCCATCCCTCCACATAGCCAAGGGTCAAATAGGGTCAAAAGGCAAGCCAAATTGGTTAAGTATAGAAGTGCAAGCGAGAGTGCCGCGTGTCGGCTGGTGCATTTTCAAGAGTCGGTCCCGTGGAGACCCAAGTGAGCGCGAGCTCACCACGTAGCCCAAAGTCAATAAGTAAGAGGGACCTTGTTAAAAAGTCCACAAAGCGGTCAAGGCCGACAAGTGTCAACCCGATGCTCCTCCATGTGCAAGCTTTGGGTCGGATTTGAAAACATGTGCGGTGCCTCCACGTGTCCTCAAAGGAGGCAGAGTTAGTTGAATAGTCAATACATAAGCCAGCCGTCGAGGCTACCAAGTGTCTCAATGGCGCTGATTCAAGGGTCAAATAGAGAAAAGGTTCCTAAGCGAGCGCCAGATTGACGCGTGTCCTAGGGGAAGGCGGGGCGTCGGAAAAGTTAGTTTTTCACCCTTTGCCCCAAAAGGAGTAAAAGTTGCAAAATGGCCCGTGACTCCGCCAAGGAAAAAGTCAACATATAGACCCGAGTCAAAGCCAAGGCGGGGAGTCGGGAAAAAAGTGAAAGTTTTCCTTTTGTCCAAAAGGCATAAAAGCAAAGATGGAAGCACATTTCCCAGCCAACCAAAAGGAGCCACGTGTCCATGCGGAGCTTTGGGGCCGCGGAGTTTTCTAGATTTTGTGATTTTTAAAAAGGAGAAAAGTTAAGTTCTGAGCCCACAGACCCAATTTTTGTCCCAATCTGGCCGCCACGTGTCCCAATCCAAAAGGGGGACCCATTTTTCAAATTGTTTTCCCGCCCATTTGTACAAAATCGATGCAAAACTTCAAAGGGGCATATCTTTCGACTCAGGGCTCGAAATATAGCAAATTTGACACCGTTGGAAGCATCTCAACGTCCTCTATGCCATGGAAGGATTAAAAATTCATTTTTTGTAGACCTTGGTAGGTAAAATGAAGAAAAGTCTTCCAGGCCATTAACACAGAATCCAATCTCTTCAACTACCAAATCTGATTCGATTCAATTCACTGGGGAACTAGAAGCGACATATTGTGGGCGGATTTGCATAAGGCATTGATATTCAGTGGTTGAGCTTTCAAGGCAGGATTCAATGCGTATCTCATGGTGGTTGGAGTAGGATGCGAATTTTCCCTCTTCTCTCTCTTTTCCTTCTATATATACTGTAACACTTCTCATTTGAAGAAGAGAGACATTCTGGGCATAGAGAAACTCTATCAAATTTGTTTCTCGATGCCATTTTTGTGAAAGCAGGAAATTTCTCCCACGCTTGGAAAATGTATTTGTGCCTCTATTCCATAAATGTAATGGTCTGTGCACCTTCTAGAGCAATAAAAAAACATGTTTTTGTGGTGTTCTTCAACCCTTTGCATCATTTTGTTGTTTCTCTCGTGCCTCTCCCTTTCAGTCTTGGTTTTCTGTGCATGTATTTCACATTTGCAGGTGCAGGATGTTGTGTTTCATGGAGTTTAATGGATGATTTGCAGATCTGGGCCGTGTCACTTCTGTCTGACCTCCCTCATCTCCATTTTTCTGTTTCTTTCTCCCTCAACAAAATATCTCGCTTCCTTTGCTGGTGTATCACCGCTTTAGTGTAGGCTCTATTTTTCCCTCTTTCTCTCTCCTTGGTTCCTTGGAATGGTTAGATTAGGTTAGATTTAGTTTATTTGCAGACCGGAGTAGGTCGTGGCGGTGTAGTTTAGGAACAAGAACCAACTTTCTCTAGAGAGCTTTCCCACTTTTTCAAGGTCCCACACCTTGGGGAAAGTTTAATGTTATGCAATCACACCAAATGAGTATGCCTTAGAAAAGTATCCATAACTCATTTGGGGGTGCTGTGATTTTGCACTAACAGCTACATCTAAACTCAAGTTGACCAACCCTAGTTCAAGATGACCATGGGTCATGAAAACATAAACAAAGGTTTAAAACATCTCTTTACCCCTCATAAGGTCTTACATGACCTTTACAAGCATTAATAATCCTTACTCTTTTCATTTGACCCCTTCATTCTTACGCTTTAGGAATTCAAATTCTCAAATACCACATTTTGGAGGGAAAACTCCATATGAGCTCTTATTACAATGTCATGAGTCCAAATGGACTAGAATACCTTCTAAACGTCATAAACCACCCTATGATACCTAATCAAGACAAAATTTGATATATACAAGATGCTCATGCATCACTATGGGTGTAGAAAATGGTAAACATCTATCATGTGTGTTACCCTTCTCATAGGAATCTAGTGAATCTATATATGAGGCAATCGAACATGTGCAATTGAATTTCTAAAAAGAAATGTGGAAGTTTGATTCTGGTCATTGCAAGGATTTCTTGTCAAGGATGCTTTTAAGGGACGTTGAAATTGAAAATCTCATGAATAAGACACAATTAAATGTCATAAAATTGTATATAAGGAAATTGAATATCTACCGTTTAGCGAAAATAAAATCAACTACAAGAAGGAAAATGAAGCTTGGGGTAGGACTATTCTACAACCCGAGTTTTAATAAAACAAGAATAAAGTAATAAATACATAGATCATCCTTGTAATACAAGAAGCACATGCCCCTTATGACTTGGAAAATGGTATTCAAACAAAAGAATGGTGAGTTCTAGGGGCTTAACTCGCTATGGCAGGTGTACCAGAAAAGGATAGAGTTTGAGTTGCACCATTCGGTAATTGGTAAAATCATTGGACAACCCAATGCTTTAGAAGGGTCTTCATTCTAACTCGTCACCGGTCAGCGCACTTGGAACTTCATAAAGTCTTGAAGAAGATTGCATTCTAACATAATAAGTGTGTTAGTACTTATTATTATCTTGACTAGGTTAAGAGACAATAAAGATTTTTTTTTGTGTATATAGTTGTAAAAATCAGTGGCACACTATCTAAGTAAACCCATCATATTGAAAATTATAAAATATTGAAAAAATTGTGAGGGGAATATTAAAATAAACACAATGTTAAAAGTGTTTTGTTTCAAGATCACATTTTTTGAGTAAGTAGCATGTCAATTGGAGGACGGAGGCACCAGAGGTCGGAGGATAATAAGCGACCTCTCATCAACCACCAACAATGAGGCCACATATCTGTAATAGTGGCAAACTAATTATCGCCAAAATGGATAAATCAAATATCAGTCTCCATATGGTAGTAATGACTTCCTTATATTGTTCGTGATCATAGCAGTAATGATCTACACCAATGTTTGATACATGAAAATGAGGACTAGGTCCTCATCCTTTATTTTCTTGTTTTTGGGTATGTAGTGTGATAACTACAAACAACTGAATATGAGAGAAGATGACTATAGATATCAATTGGCTGTCATACTTCTTAAGTGATGGATCGGTGGGAATCACACTGGAAGTGAAAGAAAGAATTGTTGGGTTCTCATATGCAGACATGTGAATTGGTGGAAGTGTGATCGATCGGTGAAAGAGAATTCATTAGAGTGAAACTGGGACTATTGAGCTCTCATATATAGGGGATCATGTGCAACAAATATCTAGTACAATATAACTATAAACCTAAAGCTCAGATATCTTGTAAAGACATGCATTTTTGTTTTGTGTACCAGTGGTGTGCTTACTCCCCATGTTCACACTAATGGGGGAATGTTAGGAAATGTTAATCTTAGTGCTCTATTGTAAGGGTATAAAAACTCTCCATATTAGTCATACGAGAGTTAGAGAATAGTGTGGAAGATATATTTTGACGAGTGGTTGTTTATGTGAGTGATCTTAGGCATCACAACTTAGTTATTAGTATTTTACCATTGGAATAATGAGCTCATTGTAATTATTTATATGTTCTCATATGGAATAGAGAATGAATCAAAGTTTTCAAATTGTACAATCAACCAAACTCCAAAAGTGGAGTTATTTTGAGACAATCTTGTACCATGGAAATTAACATTGAAAACAACATTAGATCCATTGGGAAGCCTTCCAAGAGAGTTGATGTAAACATAATCCCACCAAATGAAAAGAAATCTCCCAGTGCTTCATTAAGTGTTGATGAAAAATTGGATAAATTGATGAAAGATTTGAAATAACTATCTTATAGAGTGGTTCGTTGTAAGAAAGGATTGCCTCCACTACAAAATAAGAAATATATAAGTAACAAAACACGCAATCATGACAAAGGTTTTACACATGATAAAGGAAAGAAAACCTTCCACAAAGAGAGAAGGCATGAGCACATAAGTAAGGAGAAAGAAATGCTAGATCTTCTTATGTCCAATACTAATGAGGTAAATCTACATATTGTGAGGAGTGTTTTATGTCCCACCCTTCTTGTGTTTTTTTGTTAGAGTTTGTGTTCATACTTGATGGTGGTTTGGGTTATTTATGAGCCAAGATTGATGTTGAATCATGTTCATGTCCAAAAAGATGTTAAGCTTGATTTGGGAGTGGATGATGTGAAAACTTGGTGTGGCACATACAACTCGTCATTAATTTAGGTTTTTCTATCTTGTTGGTTGTTCACGAAATAAAATATTGTTGCATGAAACAAACTCTCCCAACTATATATATGGAATACTCCCTAATACCTATTATAAATTAACACAACAGACAAAAATATAGATTGTTGGTATTGAATGAGAAGTTATCACTTCTCTAATATGGTATCATATTTGACCCAAAACCATTATCCAACGTGGTAAAATACACAGGTTCAGATTGAAAGACCGTCCAAAGTTGCAAAAAAATTGTATTGCAATTTTTTGGAAAATTTTCTTGTATTGAGTTATAAAAACAATTTTCATTGCAAAACAAATATTTGCATTCAAGTTTTCAAACAGTGTAAAAATTACATTGCAAAAAAACTCACGTGTTGAAGAAATTTCAGGATTGAGAAAAAATTCATTGAAAAAAATTGTTGGAATGCAAAGCGCAATAATTTGTCATTGGTGATTTGTTCGACTGTACACTTTGTCTCCCAATCTTTCCTGGGAAAGCTAGATGTTATTTTATAGGTGAGTTACTTGTGATTTGGTGCAGGAAACATCCTCGACTCATCATCCCATGTATTGATCTCTTCAACTCTATGTTGTCTCCCTATGGAAGTGGATAGATATCTTGCACTCTCAACTTGACTACGTTGGATATTAGCTCACGGCCTTGCTTAGCTCGAGATAACACATGGCTTAGCAGTAAACTCTCTTCATGCTATGACATCCTGACCGAAATTACTCTTCACATACCTTATGCGGTGTATCTCAACGCAACTTGGACATTACTATAAACTCACCCATTACTCCTTTCATCTCGACGAGTTCCCATTCATGGGTCATAGCTCAGTGTTTATTTGGTATCGGATCAAGTGGCATCCATGGTTTCACAATGATATCGAACTTTAGGCCCCAATTTGTGGCATAGAGATCCCATACGTCTGCGTCATAAAAATTTGGCTCTGAATTGTAAGCTACTTCGACGAGCTCAACATTTATGACTCCACACCAAGATCTAGTCTCTCCTCATGAATTGATCTCGGTGATTCAGTGAATATTAATTCATGGACTCCTGTAATTCGACTGTTTGGTTTGTGCATTTCATGCAATCTAGTGCACATCTTAAGTAGCGAAAGACCTATTCACACCTTGCACTTTGGTTTGCACCTAGGTACATGTGATTTGTTGAATATTTCAATCTTGAGTCCAAATTTTAAATTTTAATTTTTCCTAGTCTTTTCACCTAACCTTCCCCTGTATTTAATGCAAAGCTTGAGCACTCAGATTTTGAACTCTGTTTTGGAGGGGATCTCATTTATTGAAAATTTTGTTTTCTAATTAATGTGCACAACAACGCATAGACATGAAACAAAGCTAAAAATACGGCATAAAAGTAGATGTGTGTGTGTGTGTGTGTGTGTGTGTGTGTGTGAAAACAAAGAAGCATCTCAGTACCTAGTGTGTATAGCAGTTTGTAGCAGAAGAAGAGAGATCCAAAAGGAGAGTTAATTTGTAGCAGCAAATAAGAGTATTAGCATAGTAGTTTTAAAGAAAACACAGTCCAGATTTGCAGAACTAAAAACAAAGCGGCGAAAAACAATCCAATCTTTCATTTGCAACAGTATACAATTAGAACAGAGCTTCATCTCAAAGAAATTTGTGTATTACTTTGTCTCCTTAAATTTAATGTAAACATATTTGTGTTTCTTTGGGATTCATTATTGCTATATTTCACTATTTTGAAAATTGGAATCCACATTTTCCAACAGTTTTGTAATAGAGGTAGAGTTTTTGGGGCGGATTATTGATGGCTTCCACTAGTAACAACTCATGGCAACAACTTCTAATGTTTGATGGAAAAACTATGACATTTGGTGTATAAAAATGAAGACATTATTCTCTTCTCAAGAGCTATGGGAACTGGTAGAAGGTGGATACATAGAGACACCGAACAAGCTGCATTCAATGCACTCACACAAGCCCAAAATAATATTTTGAAGGAAAATAGGAAGAAGGATGCCAAAGTACTGAGTTACATTCAAAATGTAGTCACTGATTTAGTTTTTCCAAGGATAGCAGCAACTACAAATTCTAAACAAGCATGGGATACCTTGTGAAATTCCTATCAAGGTAGTGATAAGGTGAAGATAGTAAGATTGTAGATGTTAAGGAGATATTTTGAGACCCTGTTGATGAAAGAATCAAAATCAATCAATGATTTTTCACAAGGACAATGACCATAGTAAATCAAATGAGGACAAATGGAGATGTTGTTGAAGATCATAGGATCATAGAGAAGGTATTGAGGATTCTTCCAACTAGATTTGATCTTGTTGTTGTAGCAATAGAAGAGTCCAAGGATTTGAGGTAAATGACAATTGATGAATTGATGGGTTCTTTGCAAACCCATGAACAAAGGATGAGTAGGACAGCCAACTCCTCCAATGAACAATCCTTCAAGAAAAACATGAATGTGAGAGGTAGGGGAGAGGAGCCTACAATAGAGGAAGAGGAAGAGTTTGCAATCAACAAGAAGGTGGAAGGCACAATCATCAAGAGCCACATGCAAGAGGAAGAGGAAGAAGCAATAACACTTCTAAAGGTGGTTCAACATGTAAAGGTATGATAAATCAAACATCTAATGTTATTATTGCAAGAATTATGGACACTATGCTAGTGAATGTAAAAATAAAGAGTATGATATGAGAAATCATAATGCAAAAGAGACTAAACCTTAAAAGCATGAAAAGGGTGGAAATTTGTTTCTAACATGCAATGTAGCTGAGCAAAGCAACAAACAAATATGGTATTTGGATAGTGCATGTAGTAATCATATGTGTGGAAACAAGGGAATGTTCAACAATATAGATGAAGTAGTCAAATCTGAAGTAAATATGGGAACAAATGACAAGGTTCTTGTAATGGGCAAAGGTAGCATATCCATTCTCACCAAGCAAGGAAATAAGAGGCAAATTTAGGATGTCTTTTATGTGCCAAAGTTGAAGTATAATCTCCTAAGCATTGGGCAGTTAGTCCAAAAAGGATACAAGGTGAGATTTGAAAATGGAGAATGCATAATTTATACTAGAAGTGGAAGCAATAGGTAGCTTGTTACGACGAAGATGACACAAAATAGAATGTTTCCTTTGAGGATGCAAAGTGAGATAGCAACAACGTTTAAATTAGTGGGAGTTGATCAATCTACTCTTTGGCACCTAAGGTATGGGCATTTTATCTTTTTTGGGTTGAATGTTCTTTATAAGAAGAAAATGGTAAGAGGGTTTCCATTAGGAACATTGAAACATGGTAAAATGGTAACATTGTAAAATGGTAAAATGGTAACATGGTAATATGGAACATGGGAGTTAGTTGATCTTCGATTAGGAAAGGAAGTCATTGGATTCAAGTGGGTTTACAAAACCAAAACCACTCCTAAAGGCAAAGATTGAGAGGCATAAGGCAAGGCTAGTTGTCAAAGGTTACAAGCAAATGCCTAGACATGATCATAATGAGATATTTGCTCCAATAGCAAGGATGGAAACGATGAGAATAATCATTGCAATAGTTGATCATCACAAGGGGAAGGTTCATTAGATGGACATCAAGTCACCTTCTTGAATGGAATGTCCGAAGAAGTCTATGTGGCACAACCAACTGGTTATGAGATTCCATAATATGATAACAAGGTGTATAAGCTTGAGAAAGTTTTGTATGGACTCAAACAAACACCAAATGCACGGTACATCCATATAGACTCTTATTTTACAAGCAATGGCTTTAACAAATGCAGCAACAAACCTACACTCTACATCAAAGCAAATAAGGAAGGTGAGATTTTGATTGTAGTTTATAAGTAGATGATCTAATCTTTACTATAAATGAAAACAAGTTCATAGAAGAGTTCAAATCAGTCATGAAGGAGTTTAAGATGACTAATTTAGGATTGTTAAGATGTTTTCTTGGTATTAAAGTCAAACAAATGGAGCATGGAATATTTATGTCAAAAAAAAAGTAAGCAAATGAGATTTTGGAGAGATTCAAAATGTTGGACATGAAACCAACATCTATACAAGCTGAAACAATTTTGAAATTGTGTAAAGAATATTACAGCAGCAACGTGGATCTCATATGGTACAAAAGTTTAGTAGGAAGCTTGATGTAATTTGCTACAACTAGATCGAACATCATGTATGCAAACGACCTCATTTCTAGATTCCAAAGGAGACACATTGGAAAGGAGGAAAATGAATTTTGAGGTATGTTAATGGCACAAAGAATTATGAAATTTTATATATTGTTAATGATTTTCAATTAGTTGGATACATGGATGATTGGGCAGGTAGCCTAGATGATAGAAAAAATACATCCAGATATGTGTTTCATGTTGGGTCAAGAGCCATTTCATGGGATTCAAAGAAACAATCAGTTGTTTCACTTTCCATGGCCGAGGCCGAGTATATAGTAGTGAATTCAGCCGCTTTCCAAGCCATATGGATAAGAAGAATCCTCTCCGATTTATATGAAGAACAACATGGAGAATCTACTATCTTTTGTGACAACTTATCTTCCATTTATTTGTCAAAGAATCATGTTTTTCATGGAATAAATAAGCATATTGCAATCAGTATCATTTCATTTGAGAATTAGTTGAAAAGGTGAAATATAATTAAAATTTTGCAAGTCAGAGCAACAACTTATTGACATTTTACCAAGCCTTTGTCAAAAGATAGCTTTGAATGCTTGAGAAAAAATTTGGGTGTCATTGATGTGGTTTTAACCAACTCGAACTATCCATCTTTGGACCAAATTTCCAAGTCCGGAATTCATACAACCAACTTTGGATTAGCCAACTTTAGATGAACCAACGCCAAGCATCATTCAGCTAGCTCCAAAACCCAAGCTCTAGACATCATTCATTTAACTACGGAAATCCAAAATCAGTTTTTGAATGAATATAATTTTTGTAGTAGGTCAAGAATAAGGGTGAGCATTGAATATCTTAATATTAATCCGATTTAAATTTTTAAATTTTCCCGCCTTTTACCTAATCTTCCCCTGCATTTAATGCAAATCTTGAGCACTCATATTTTAAACTTTCTTTTGGAGGGAATGTCATTGATTGAAAAAGTTTTTTTAATTAATGTGCATAACAGTGCATAGAATACAACAGAAAAGTAGAAGTGTGTGTGAGTGTGAAAATAGAGTAGTAACTCAAGAGTGTGCATTGCAATTTGTAGTAGAATAAGAGAGCCAAAAAGAGAGCTAATTTACAGCAACAAACCGAGTATTAACAAAGCAAACATTAAAGAAAACACGGTCCAAATTTACAACATCAGAAAAAGAGAAAAATGGGATAGTGAAAAACAATCCAGCTCTTTCATTTTCAGTAGTATACAACAAGAACATAAAGAACTCAAAGAAATTTGTGTATTAATTTGTCTTCTTGAAATTAATATAAACATATATGTGTTTTTTCCGGGTTTTATTATTGTTCTATTTGAAATCACAATTTTCCAACATGATCAACTCGCGAGGTAAACCCCTTAATCAATGTGGTATTTCCAAGGTGACATAACTAATCTTCTTAATTTTAATTTGGATCAACTAATGATCTCAGTATCAAAGTCCTTGGTGTGAGCTTGACTAATATTCTCGGCCCTCTCGGTATAGTGATGACAGTGCTTCAAACCCAAAATATTTGGTGAGATCTTAACCCATCTCTTCGAAAAATCAAAACAAGGTTATTTTGGCACGAAACCCTATTTTTTTCCTGACTTGGACGCATGGAGAGTGTTTGCGTTAACTCAACTGTTGAATCAATGCGTCCATCTCAACTCATCTACGTACCAGCTTGGAGAGTAGAGTTAGATATTTTTCTACAACCTCCACCTGGATAATAGGGAGAGGACCCTATAACCGTGCACCTAACTTTAGGGGCACATAGATATATGTAGGTATGTCGGTAGTGTAAAAATTATATCATCATGTAGCATATGATCATGCCATATCAACATTTTCGTTTCACGTGTTTATTTGGAGGGAAAAGTAGTTTTTGAATTGATTTAATATGAAGAAAATCAATATAAAGCATTTGAAAGAGGGACCAATGACCGAGCACCCTATGTGTCACATTCTCATTAACTCTTAAAAAGTGTAATTAACCAAAAAGTGAACAACTATTGGTGCTTTTTTCAACAACCTAAGGTGAAAATAGATGTACATGTTTTGGTGCCTCGCTTGGTTATATGGTCCTCTCCCTAATATGTTCGAAAGTGTTGTGGCGTAGTTGACATTTAAAATTATGATAAAGTGATCCACTTTAAGGAGATAAAGGGATTAAATATTTTAAACTCCATTAGTATCCTTTATTAAAATAATTTTTTAACAAGAGTTACTTTTTAGAGATAATTTACACGAGAGAAAATTTGGATCAAGAAAATTTTGGAGATTAATTTTAAAGGGGCAATATATTTTTAAAATCATGTTTATTGGAAAAGTAGGGGCAAAATTTTGTAAAGAGAAATTTTTTTCACACAAGGAAATTTTTAAGCCATTTTAAAATTTGAAGTCATTTCAAACTTCGCTTGGTGTCAAGGGTGTTTCCTCACCTCACCCTATATCGTAATGCAGAGAGCACCACATGCGCTACCTATGGATCCAACAATGGGCACTTCCCCTCGACATCACCGAGGAATGTCACCCCTAGACCCCCACTCCCTAACCCATTGTGTAGTATGTCCAGGATGTAATTTACTTTGGTGGCATATTGTTCTTGAATGTCAAATATTGGAGGGCGAGTGGTCTAATAGGTAGTTAGACCCCCTCACATACAAACTTGCTTTTACTTCGATTTTTGCATTATATGTTTTTTTTTGTTAATTCTTCTCTAACAATGCAAGAAGAGATTTTGAAAATAAACAAAGAGAATACCTTTTTCCCTCATCCATGGCAAGGATGATCTCATTCACTCCCTATAATAGAAAATTGTGATCCTACACCATCCCTCTCCTATTGTGAACCTTCAAAACCCCGCTACCAGCTTTTACCTATTGTTATTGTCCATGCACCCACCGACTCGGATACATTAGTATTAGAGCCTTCTCCTATTATTGATGCTTATATTTCAACTTTTCTTATTTTATCTATTTCTCTTGTTATTCTACCTTATTTTACTTAGTGTGTGCCTATTGTAGTTGCACATTTTGTGTATCCTAATTTTACTTTTCTTATTTACATGTATGGATCCTTTGAGAATCATACCATTGCATTTGGTTCTCAAATTATTTGTTTTATGGGATTTTTGGTAGGAGTATTAACAAACATTCTCCAGGTATTGCTTCCCATATCCAACTTATTAACTAGAATTATCACCATGACATTAGTTACAAATAAGGTAATATGGGATCACTTCTTGATAGAGATTTTTTTTTCCTCAACTCTTAGCAAGGATCATGAACTACACATGAGTTCTACTACACCTTCACTCAAGCTCGAGGAACCTAAGATTTCATTTTTCATATATGGTCAACTCCGATACACATTTTGATGTCTCATTGTATGCTCCAATCGTAAACTTTACACCAAATCATTTGCAAGCATCATCCTCATCCGTTTGTGTTTATTTGGGATGGGGTTATAATCACTTGTGGAGGAAACAAGCATTCATTCATATTGCACTACAAGTGTGGCACCTCCACCATTCAACTTCTTGATCCATTCATAACTCCTACATTTTAATGTGTTGTTTGAACTACTTTTTAAATGACATTTGTAGAGAAAATATCTTGTTTCAAATTAATTCCTTTGGAGATTGAAAACATTCTCGAGTTTTATGTGTCACTTAGTGATATTATTTTATGGGACCATTTTGTAATAACACCAAGTATACATAGCCATGGAGTTTTTTCATGTGGTTGTACGCCATTTTAAGCACTTTTCTCTTTTTCAATTGTATGACTTTCCCATTTCCACCAGGGCCATCTTATTGAGAGGTATATTTTGTTTGTATATTAATAACTTTTCAAGCATGTTGACAATATCCTTAAGCTCGTATTTGATCTTTCCTTCCTTCTAAAGTGTAGCTAGTATGGTGAAATCCAATGTTAGCTCCTTACTTTTCAAGTAGTTGATTTTGTCCACTCATACAAATTTGTAGCGTCTCTCCACCCATTCATAAGTATGAGGGTATGGTATTGATCCCGCATTGGTTGTCATGTCCATTGATTTTGAGTATTTAGTGCACCACATCTTCTTGAAATAGATCGAATTTAAATTTTTGGGAACTCTTGCACTATCATCACTGTTGGAAGTCTCATTGCATGTACCTATTATGTTGAACTATAGTGTCAACTATTTTGTTTTGTGTGGTCGAGCGACAAATCCAGGACCACTAGTGAAAATGAATTTAAGTCAACATATGTCTACCAAACATTTCTTTTGGTTAGCAAAACTTTAGCTCTTAGGAAGAGCAATGGATTTTGACTTGGCAATGTTTTGTAAGTTTGGCATCCCCAACACTTGTCAACATTAGTATCTTCAGACCACATTGATTGCAATTATATTTGATGGGATTCATTCCATCCAAAGGGACTCCGCTTAAACATTGTGGTTAGTCTTTGCATCATGCTTCTTGGGATGCCTTGTAACATAAATTCTCCCTCCACCTTAGCTATTGTATTACTAGTTTTTGGGTACCTTGTGGTGATACATTTCATCCATGGTAGCTCTTTTTTCTCATTCTTTTGAACATGGTTTTTTTTGAGTGAGTCTTATATAGAGTACCAATTCTTATATGACTTGGTGGTTATAATGAGTCGACATCTAGGTATTCTAATAAGATGGATCGGTTACCATAGGGACAATTAGATTTCACTATGTATTTGTACATGAGTACCTCATAAGGCCTAGTGGTATGACCCATTAGTATTTTTTTCCCTCTTTTCTCACTCCCCATTTTACACTTAAGGGAGGGGGTTGGAGTGTGGGCTTGCATTGGATGGCGCTTTGGTTACTTTTAAACCAAGCTCGGTGTCGAGCCTTCACAACCACAAAGCATTTAAGCTTGATTAGGAGTGGTTGGTGTGACAACTTGGTGTGTGCACGTATAATTTGTAATGGTGCACTAATTTAAATTATTCCCTATCTTTTTGGTTGTTCATGCAACAAAATATTGTTGCATGAAACAAACACTCCCAATTATATATCTAGGATACTCCCTATTGTAAATTAACACAATAAACAATAATACAAATACTTCTATATTGATTTATATTATTATGTGTGCATAATTACTTGTTTTTATTTTCATGTTTGTAATGGATTTAGGTTGTAGAAATGTACTTGCTAGTACAAATCTTGTTGAATGGGAAGTTCTCACTTCTCTAATATTGTTGTTGTTTGATTTGGTGATGTTAACAAAGTGATCATGAGAGCTTAGAATCGGTTTACATGCTTGAGTGTAGTAAATATTTAGTTGATTTGATAGACTTGTGAGATGTTATCTCATGAATTTGAATATTTGATAACTCAAACAATTAATAAATACAATGGAGGGAGACTATCCGATGAAGACATCCTAACTCTAACCGATGCTTCAAAATCTCAAGTAAAGAGCGATTACAATTTGAGGATAAAAAGGATCCAAATGTAACAAAGGTTCCCAAGGATGCTCCATTTGAGAAAAATAACAAGAGTGACGACATTGTTAAGAAGATTTTTATTATTTCATAAAAGAAGATAATTCCACCACAACTTGCGAAACAAAGGAAATTTGTACAACAACTAAAAGGTAATATTTTGTTGATCACTAGTGTGAATAAGAAATCTCATTGTTCTAAGAGACTTGTTGAGAATAAAAGGAAAAGAGTAGAAGCCGAGTAAAACTTGTTATAACTTACAATTCAATATTGTATAGCTTTCCTTTGTTCATTCTACTTTTCTTAAGAGCGATTGACATATAAATCATGGACATCTTTTCCATCATAATTTGTTTACTTGCAACCTTTGTCTAGTATTTAACAAATTTATGATTCTTATTGCTAACATTAGCAAATTGGGTGGGATATTCATAATGGTTAGGTTACTCAATTGGGTATGTTGCACTATCGTTGTAAACTTTGTGATATTTTATGCATTCTTTTTTTTAAAGGGTCTCTCCCCGAGTTTCACAAAGCCCAAGCTTAAAGAATGAGAGGTTAGCCACCTTCTCATTTTTTTCTTGGATCTTCCCCAATTGGTTAAGAAGTATAGACATACTTGAGATTCAACAAAAAACATTAGATAAAAGAGAAACATAAGTATCGGTAGAGTAAATTGGATTTGACATTACAAGCAAGGGATTGTTGAAGCATATGGGAAGTATGTTCATAAGAAATATTTTTAGTATGAGTAATCATAAATGCATAGGGAGGAATTTGGGAATTAATAGAAACATATGATATATGCACAATCCGAAAAGGAATATAAGCATATTGAGAAATAAGAAGAATTTGAAGAGGAAAAGAAACATTAAAAACTTGAACATGAGGGGGTTTAAAGGTGATGTTAAAAATAGTCACGTGATGAGATATATGTTGCAATCCATTACATAAAATGGGTACTTGACCCGTTTTCTCGAGCTCTCATGTATCCATTATTTAAAATATAATGTATTTCTTGAGCTATAACCCTATATTTGACCTCTTTATCTAAGGTTCTGCTTGCAATTTATTTTAGTACAAACATCAATCCCTCATTGGGATTTTGTATTAGATGTTTAAAATGTGCAAGACCTGTGAAGCTGTCATGGTCATCTAAGAATGTGTGTTTACCACATCTACTTCGTGTCTAAACAAATTATGAAACATTAATCACATTACCATTTAAAGTTGTTGAATATATAATGAACCATTCAGTTATGGGCAATTAAGGGGTTATAACCAATAACTGATATTAACTACCTTCTCTAGAGTAAATATACTCTGCATATTATCATTTGAACAACGCAGTTTTTCCCTCCTTAATATTTCTATGTTTTTTCCTTCTTACAATATTGGTATCAGAGCAAAGCTTCATAGCCTAAGGAAGCCCTTGAAGGGTACGAGAGAGTGCAAACAGTTTGAGGAAGCCCAGTCGCAGATTGATAGGGCACAAACTATTTGCGTCTACAGTCGTGTAAGGAAGAACGACTGTTACAAAGTCATCTGGTGTAGATACCTCTGGATTATTCACATTTTCAAGGGAAAATAGTTAATAATCATCCACAAAATAATACTCGTCCGTAGAAGACATTTTCAAATTAGAGTCATTAAAATCGAATATAAATCTAGTCACAAGAAAATACGACGAGGACATAGGAGTCAAAGTCGCAGGTTTCAATTTCATCTTGCGCGTACAAATCACAGAGATACTATTTTTCATGGAAGTCGTAGTGTCGATTACAGAAGTCGCATGAAATTTTTTCCAAGTTTGTTGCAATTGTGACATCTCTATGCAAATTGGATACTTCTCGCACTTGTTGAATAAATATGTTTTCAATAACAAAGGTATTCACCTCGTGATTTGCATTTGAATAATCAATTTCATACTATTTGCTGGAGTGGGCAACATATTATTTTATTATTTCCATTACTTTAGGATAATAAAAAGGTAAGGATAATAAAAAGCTAAATATTTCAAACCTGATTCTGTAGGACTCACGAAAATTAACGGACACAAATTTCAACATATGGAGCCATAAGATTCCAACGCTTGCAAAATTTCACGATTGTGATAGTATAATCACGGGCAGCGAAGGAAGACTTGCTATAAAATTTATGGATTATGAAAAACATCATAAGGAAGCTCTTTTGTTTCTCAAGTTTTCGGTGTCGATCATATGATATTGCAAGTGTGAAATGCCACTGTGGAAAGCACGTTATGGATGAATCTGAAATAAAAATATCAAACATCAAAGAAAGGACGGGTTTTATGCCTCAAAAATACATTGTTTTCTTTGAAGTTACAAGAAGGTGGATCGGTATTTGAGCACTTGCTTTGGATGAAAGACCTTTGAGACCAATTATCTTCCATAAATAAAAAGGTGGATGATGATGATATTGTGGATTTGGTTTTAAATATCTTGCCTTCTTCATATGAGTCATTTGTGGAGGCACTTAATTTAATGGCAAAAATTTAAACTGTTACATTTGAGAAGGTGAGTTCCTACCAAGTTGCAAAAAGGAATGAAAACAGACACATGCTCAAGAGTCCAGCTCTAGACAATCTACGAGCACTTTTGCTGCTTAGTCCAAAGGAAAATGGAAACGGCATGTCAATACATCCACTTCCTCTCCTAAACATCAAGTGAAATGTTATTATTGTCACAAACTTGGTCATGTGAAGGACTCATTGGAAATGACTCAATGCCCTGAAGAAGCAGAAGGGGCAGGCACATGTGGCTACAGTTGAACACGAGTTAAAAGATGAGTATGCTCTCATGGCATCTTGCATGGTTAATGACAGCCCTACTCGGTGTTGGTTCTTTGATTTCGAGCATCACAACATTTCACATGTCAAAAATATTGGTATGTCAATTTTCATTCATGTTCTTCTGATTTAGTTACTTTAGGGGATGGAAGATCACATGTTGTAGAAGTTATTGGGATGTCCGTATTATGTTAAATAATAATACCAAACTACTTGTCAAAAATGTTAGATATGTACCTAACATGAATAAGAATTTGTTATCTATCAGTCAACTAACTAATAATCTTAATATCTCTGTAAACTTTTATGGAAAACAATGTATTGTCTCTGACATCAAACAAAATAAGGTTATTTCCATGGGAATCGGACATGGTGGTCAATATAAACTTCTTGATCATGCCACGGTCAACTTGCATGCCTTAGTTGTGGAAGTCAATACCAATTTTTTATGGCACAAAAGATATGGCCATCACAACCTTTATTATCTAGCCCGGCTTCATAGAGCCAACATGGTTGTCGGTTTGCCTCCTATATAGGAAAAACAAGATATGTTTGTTGGTTGTTTTACAGGAAAATATAAGCGGAAGCCTTTTCCCACCGAAGGTGTTTGGTGTGCAAATGGGCGTTTGGATCTTGTACATGAGGATCTATGTGATCCATTGTGGAAGAATCCCACAATCCTTGGTGCATGTTATTTTCTCTTCCGGTGGATGATCATTATCGGAAAATGTGGGTCTATTTGTTGAAGAAGTTTGATTGCTTTTATTCTTTTTCAAATTCAAGGTGTTGGTGGAGAATCAAACCAGCTGGAAGATCAAGACTTTGAGATCCGATAATGGGGGTGAGTTCACCTCTAAACAGCTTCACAATTTTTTGCAATAAAGAATGGATTCAATGCCACTGAAAAACCCCTTATATCCCATAACAAAATGGGTTGGTAAAACGGTGAAACATAACCATCATGGAGATTGATGCACATTCAAGAAGTCCTCGCAAAGATTTACATAACATCACATTGGAAGAGGCTTAGTCCACAATCAAATTAGAGGTATCAACATTTTGTGTTTTTTATTCAAATTACAGTATACTTTGTTTCTTAAGTAAGAGGAGTAAGTAAGATTCAAAATGTTCTATATATATTTTTGCTAGTTATAGTGATCAATCTAAAGCCTATGGATTGATTGATACTTCCAAAGAATAAAATCATTGTTAGGGGGATGTTGGTGTAAAAGAAACAATTTTTCTTTAGTTGTAATCAACAAGGGGCAACGATCAAGAATGGATCATAACAAATTTTGGTACTCTTTCCTTTCCCAATCATGAATTTGGTTCTTTCATACTCCTCCATAGACTCCAAGACAATTTGTGCACTCTCCCAATGAGACTTTTAAGTCTCCAGAAATCAAATTGTGTTGGTTTGTCCTTCGGAAGTACCACAATTAGATATGAAATCCTCGCTCAACAAAAACCTAAGTGGTTTTACTCCACTATTCAAAATCGAGGAAGGAATAATTGTCTCCTTTATTAGATGGAAGGTCTCAATGAAATAGTAATCAAATTAATTATCCTAAGCACACTCGCTTTGCTCTTCCTTTTGATCTTTTTCATATTCGTGAGCCACATAAATACTCGAAGCACGAGGCATACCGGAATGGGAAACTACTAAACAACTAGAGTATGATTGCTTAATTAAAAATAATACCTTGAAGTTGGTACCCTTGCCTCAAGGGAAACATCCAATAAAATCAAGTGTAAAGAAGATGGTACTTTGGATAAGTACAAGGCTCATCTCATTGCGTAAGTATTTTTGCAACAAGAGGGGATAAATTATGTGGATACTTTTTCTCCTATCACAAGATGGTCACTTTTCGGCTTCTTTCTTTTCTAGCTCGGTTTGATTGGAAAGTATATTAAAAGGAAGTCAAAAGTGCTTTTCTCGAATGGGGATTTGGAGAAAGAAGTGTATATGACACAACCCGAGCGTTTTTGGGCTTGTGGTTGTGAGCATCCGCGTGCAGATTGATTAATTCTTTGTATGGACTTAAGAAGGCTCCTCAATCATGGTACATCAAAATAAATAAACATATCGAGATGTAGGATTCATTCTAATCCAAATCTCTATGTCAAAAGCAATGATGATGACATTGTGATCCTTATTGTTTATGTTGATGAAATTTTCATCATGCGCAATGGAGATACTATGATTCATTGGGTAAAATCATATTTATGTGTTGCTTTTGACATGACAGATTTAGGCCTCCTTCATTATTGTCTTGGTATAGCATTTTGGCAAAGCATATTCACTTGATTTTCATTTCTCAAGTTAAGTATGCCATGAACCCGTTACAAAAATTTCAAATATATGATTGTAATTCTTCTTCTAAACCTATGAAGGTTAGGATGAAACTCTCACTCATGATGATTCACCACTAATCGATGAATCATTATACGTATGGTGGCTAGTGTGATCTATCGAACAACTACACGACCAAATCTTTGTTTTGTTGTCAATTATCTCTCTTGGTTCTGTCTAAACCAAAAATCATTCACTAGGGAGTAGTAAAGTAAGTTCTAAGATATTGTTGGTGAAATAATTTGTTGTATGACAAATTAATTGATTTCCACCAATGCTCACAGGGCTACACCCTCCTTCGTGTGTATGGGAGGCTCTCATTATTGAATGTTAGCTAATTTACTCCTATATATTGTTATGGGGTGAGCAAATAGGCTAGGAATCACACATGAACACTTCATTGAACTATGATGAAAAGTGCTTGTACGGGGTACAAGGGAAGAAATTACAGTGATGAGGGGTGAAGGAGAGAAATTAGACAAAGAAATGTTATTGATATGAGTAGGAACAAGAAAAATTCATACCCAATAACTAGAGTAGTTTAACATTCAATCATAGAAAGCCATAGTGAAGCCATTTAGTAAGACAAACAAACCCAAACACAGCTTATTTAGATTCATTCATCAAAGATACAAATCTCTTTTTTGATCACTATACTTACAAAGTGCATATAAGAGAGAAAATAAAAGGACACATGAAAAGGAAATGGAATAAATGTAGATTTTATTTCTTGTGCATTGATGATACAAATTTACACAATAACAATCCAAAATTGCTACCAAAGAGTTATAATTAAAAATTTCGAGATCCTTTGGAATGGAGAAGCCATCCCAATTTATAGCAATGTGAATTGACCTTTCGTCTCCCCCACATGACTCTTCATGTTCATATTCCACTTGTGACCTTTCAATTTCCCCTAGAAGAGACAAATTTAATATCCCTCTTATAATTTTGAGAGAATACTTTTACAAATTACAAATATTGTCACTTAAGATAATAGGAAAAAATACCATGATTGCGTACAATAAAGAATTAGAAGAAAGGGAGAAATACAGAAGGGAATGTGATTAATTGATCTTGTTGATAAAGAACTTTCTGATGATGATCATAACTCCTCCTCATTTTACATGAAGCATAGACACCTCGGGCTACCAAATGAGTGTTTAGAAACAATGTTGAGAGATCCCTTGATGTGAGCTCAAGATGTCCGCAAACATTGCTCATGATAATCCTCTTGATGCTTGATTGATCAACTCCTTAACTCACTATCATTAAGCTTGTCGAGCTCACTCCAACCAGCTCATTGAGCTTGTTAAGGCTCATTTGGTCTACCAACTCATATCACTGCAACTTGACTAGCTCACCAAGATTTCTTGACTGGCTCACTTGCATAGGCTCTTCATGAAAAAGGATGAGTTCTTGACTAGCTCACCAAGCTTGCTTGACTTGGCTCACTTGCATAGGCTATTCATGAAAAATGATGAGTTATTGAATAGGTCACCGCCCCAACTAGCCCAACTCAAACTCACCCAACCAACCAGCTCGATGAGCTCACTTCAACTCAACTCACTCATTCATCTCAACTCATTACAACTCAAATTCACGCGAACAAACTCACCCATCTTAGCTCATTCACAGACATGAGGATGGCTTTAAGATCCTCAGCGAGAAGGTTGAATATCCTATTTGAACAACGAGACAACTTTGCAACCTTGTGAGGATGGAAAAAATCAGCAAGATGAGTGAAATCAAAGCCAACTAAAACTTTATGTACTCGGAAATGAGACTCTCTATTTTTAATAGGTGGGCTCAAAGACTATTTTTTTGCAATTTTTACCTATATTCATTCCCTAATGTTTCTTGCCTACTAGAGGATTACGGATATCATGAATTCACATTATTCAACCACTTAATATTTTTAGGCATGCCTCACCATGAACACGTGCTAATTTAGCAAGTGCACTAAATGTGTCGAATTATAACGAAAAAGATTTTGAAATATTGAGTTTTATTCAAGATTCCATGTTCCAATTTTTGGATGATTTATTTTTCCAAACAAGTGGGAAAATGGATTTTTCATCAAAGAGGGAAGAATACTGAGAAAAACTCAGTCCTCCATATCTTGAAAAATTAGCAACTTCATCGTACAAAAACTAGTTTAAATGAAACTAGATTTTTTGAAAACCCTTCCTTTGAATTTTGGATGATTTCGCTGGGCCGGATCTTCAAAAATTTGAAAATTTATTTGAGGAGGGAAAAAAATTGATGAAAATAAAAGTCCTCCATATCCCTAAAAAATAGTGATTTCGTGGCACGAAAACTAGTTCATGCGAAACTAGATTTTTCAAGGATCGTTTCCTCCCATTTTCATGTGATTCTATTCACTAGAACCTGGGGAAGTGAAAATGAAACTCGTTGTCCTTTCATTGTTACGTCATGAAAAATATTAATGGTGATGTAAAGCTTTGATAGAAAAAAAATCATCCAAGTGCCAACAATGAATTCTAGTTGTGTTCTGTCTCATACATGGATCTCGTGCCTTGATTTCTGGATTAAGAATGATGAGAAAAGATTTGTTCCTTGCAACCATGGATGTATCAAAAATATTTCAACATAATGTTGGCTGTGTTTGTAGGATTTTTGATGTTATGCAGCTTCAAATATGGATGGAATTTTGAATTGGGAGTAATAATGAGGTAAAAATCTTTAATTTTGAGCTTTAAAGCCTTCAACAGTGCTTTTGAGAGACAGGTGGAGAAGCAACAGTAAGTTTTTATTTTGTTTTTTTACTCCTTGTATGGGGTGTATTTTTTGTCCCAATTTTCCCAAAAGGAATGGACAAATGGGGCATAAAAATGCACCCTCACCCTTGGTTGACAAGTGGCACCGTGTGCATTTCTCAACGGAAGGGTTGGAATGAGGTGAAAAGTGCTTAAAATGCATCTCGGGAACTTCACCAAGGTCATATGATGGAACCAGAGGGCATAACTAGGGATAGAAAATTTAGTTTGTCCCAATTTTCTCAAAGGGATGGGACATAAAATCTTTCATTCACTAGGAGGTGGAAAAATTGATTAAATATGAAGAACATGCCTCACGAGAGAGAGAGAGAGAGTCTTGTCGGTGAAGTTTCTAGAGCTCCCGAAGGTCATTTTTGATGAACCCATATATGATTTTGAATCCCAAAATAGCCTTATAAAGACAACAAGATGGGTCAAAATATCCAATTCTTCCTTAAACCCCCTCAAATATCTCCTTATTTCTTGTGACAACAAGGTGTTCTTGTCAAAAAAAATGAGTTGTGAAAAGAAGTGCCTATATCTTGTGAAGGATTTGAACATTTCATCATGTAGATAATTCTCCAATATTTCCAATGAGTATTTATTTTCCTCTTAACTCTTTACGGAGCTCTTGAATTATCCACGGAAGATCGTGTACTGGTCTTATTACCTTCTCCTTACACCTTAGAAACCGAGGGCCGAGATAGGGTCATATGAGAAACCGTGGTAGGGGAAGGGATGCGGTGTGAATTTTTGTCCCAACTATCCTAAAGGGATGGGATAGATGGGGCATAAAAATTGCGCCATGGTGTGCAGTGTGACAAGTGGCAATCTCAAGATTTCACGAGGCAGAGAGGAGAGAGGGCTTAAAAATGCACTTGTAGAGCTTATTCGAGGTCATGTGAAGAACCATGGGTTAAGAAAGAATGGGGTACATTTTTGTATCGCAAATTTCCCAAAAGAATGGGATAAATGGGATATAAAAATCCTTCCTCACCTTGGGTTGACAATTGTCAAGCTATAATTGCATTGATGAGAAGAAGAAGGCTGAATAGAGGTGAAAAAGGGCTTAAAATGCATCATGGAGATTTACCAAGGTCATATGATATTCCAAAGGGAATAAATAGGGCTAGGAACATTTTTTTGTTCCAACAATCCCAAAGGAATGGGACATATGAGACACAAAAAATTTTGCACCATGCACCAAGAGGTAAAAATTCTAACTACGAAAGCATACCTTGAGAGAGACCTTGAAGATGAAGCTTCTGGAGCTCCAAGAGGTCAATTTTTATGAACCCATATATGATTTTGACTCCAAAATCCTTCTTAAGACAATGGGATGGGTACCAAGATTCAATTATTCATAAAACCCCCTTAAACTATAATTTTTCTTAGGACACCAGGTGTGTCTCTGAAAATGAGTCGTGGAAAGAAATCGCCCAAGTCTTGTCAAAAATATAAAAGTAACATCATGTATAGGGTTGAATTATATTTCCATTATATATTTTTGACCTCTAATCCTTACGAAGCTCCTAAAATCACCTTTTGAAGCTCATGGGAATATTTTGAACTGTAAGCTCCTTCACCTTCAAAAACCCACTTTCACTTGACTTTGTTCCTAAACCTTCAAATACTCCCTAAACTTTCCTAAATCACTTGAATTATTTTCTTGGCTCCTCAATACCACTTTCTAATGAATTTGGGCCTTTAATTCTATCCCATAGGGTGCACACTTGTCCCGAAAAGGCTAAAAATAGCCTTTCTAGGTCTATTGGAGAATCTTCCTTGAGAAGCATTATATCAAAAGAACTTCATGAACTTGTTTTCATGTTTCAAACACTTGGGAAAGGTTATCACAACACATATGAGTACTTGGAGGATTGGCATACACATGGTACAAGAGGGAAAAATAATCTAGAAGTTCTTAGATGGTTTTTAAAAAAAAAATTGACATTGGGATAAAGTTGTCATGTTTTCAACTTGAATTTTTCCCTTGCAAAAACACATGACAACAATTGGCTCTAGCTTGGGGATATGTTATGGATCGATCATAAGCGAGGACAGAGCAAGTAGGAACCCCATAATCTCAAGTCACTACGTGGACTAGTGCCTTTTCCATTGGGCTTATGGAGTCATTTCTTCCAAACACACACATAAACAAACACATGAAAGGGAAACACACTAAAGTGAGAAAAACACACAATGGAAAAGGGAAATTATATTACGGGGAGGGATATTTAAAGAGGTAGAGAAAAATGTACACATACCCGACAATGGGTTGGGATAAGTACACACCATCATGGAACAATGGATTGAAATCTAACCTCTCGAAGTTCAAGATCACTATCTGATCATACCATGCTCCTGTGATGGCTTTGCATGGTTTGAGAAGAAGGAGACCAATCAAGATTCCATCTTCATACTCACAATGCACTAAAATATTCTTGCATCCAATGACAACTTTTTTACCTTCTTGGAATTCTTGTATCTTCGGTTTGATGCTTTGTGAAAATGAGAAGCCAATCCTCCATGTTCTCAAAAAGTGGGAACATTGCATTTATCCTAGAAACATTCATCATCCTTGAATTACAACATGAAGTTATCTCTTGAATCAATGAGGCACTTAGAAGAAGTGAGAAAAACTAATTCCCTTCCCATTCAATAGCTTCTTGAAAATTTTCACTTTGTTGTTGAGAGATAAGTGATTTCAATACCTTACCATCTAAAAATTGGTCTTGACATCATTTTCAAAATTGCAATCCTCACTTTTTTCATAGAAGCATTTTTCACCCTGAGTGAATTTTGTAGTGTGAATTCTTGTTCAGGATTGGTAGAGCATTCAAAGGTGGTGAGAATAATTTGACCTTTACTATACTTACAAAACTCCCGCCTCACAAAATTTTTCTCCGATACAAATTAGCTCAACATTCTTATCACTATCATCTTCGTGGCGGATGATGTTGTCTTCTTGAGTGAGAATATTCATAGGAGATTCAAGAATCTCCTTTCCTTTGCATTTATGATCTTCTTCACAAAACAAGAAAGAGGAAGACTTACCTTCACATTTTCTCTCATTCATCCATGTATTGAGGAAGACATCAATCTCATTTGTTTTCTTTGTATCATCATCAAACATTAGTGCATGGAAAGGAGAAAAACAACTTGCATCATACCTATCTTACATTTCCATGGCTCGAGTCAATCTCAAGACTAATTTGAGGGTCTTCAGTTGCTTTTGCAGTCTTCAAAATGTCTTACAGGATTGCTCTTCCAAGTCTTTCATACACTCATTCTCACCTTTACTAGAAAGGTCATTGCATTGAGCTTCAAGGAGATGATTGAAAATATGATCCACACATGTCCATGATTCATTTGAAACATCCTCGTTCACCTATTCTATGCTTCTTATCATCAAGGCTCACCTTATTGCAAGAATGGGCATACTTGGTTCTCAACATTCTCTGACAAGGAGAAGAGATCCAAGCTACGCAGGGAAGGGCACACCTTTGAGCTCAAGATCCATTTCATCATCCTCATGATGGGAGGTAGAGAACCATGTTGGGGCAATAAAACCTTCAATTTCATCTTGATAATTTCTTGTAGCATCTTTTTTTTCACAAGGAAAAGGAGAGATTTTGTACTTACTTACTATGACGATCATCATTGTGCTCCTTTAGTGAGAGTGGTAAAATCAACTCTTCAATGCTCAATTTTCTCATCCTCCTTAGTTTCTAGAAATAAATTGAATTCTTCCATTTGTTCATCCATGATTGAATATTTGATTCTTCAACTATCTCCATTTCATCATTCAACATTTCTACATCACTTGAAGAGTCAAAATTGGAAAGAAGATTATCCATGATTACCTTGAATTCATCATCTTGAGTCCGGGATGAAATATGAATTTCTTGTACTTCATCATTCATTTGGGGAGTCCTTAGAAAGAACTCAGTTACTTGTCATGTAACAAGAATCTTCCTCTCTTGAATCCATTGTTTCTCCAACGGTTGTGCCTCGAGCCAGAATGAGTTGATGAATGGAGGTTCAACTATCATGTCTTCTTCATCATCCTCCAAGGTGCTGATTTGATTCTCATCGGAAGGTTCAAGGATATGACATTCATCAGAAGTGCACAAGAATATTTTAGGGATGAATACCTCGTAGTGCGGACAATCATCAGGATCTTCTTGAGTTTCTTATTCCTCAAAATTATGAAGTGCTTCAAGATGTTCATACCTTCTTTGCAAGGCCAATGCATACTTCCAAACTTCATGATAGGCTTCGGGATCAGAACTTCCTTCTTCCACTGAGAAGCCTTTGCATATATTCTCTTCTCAAAACATCTATCTCTTCATCTTCATATACAAGGAAATCATCTAGAGGAAGGGAGATGAAAGACAACGCTCTTAACTTGTTAGTCAACCTCCTGAAGTTGAAAACCTTACCTTCCGTAGACTCTCCTCCCTCATGAAATTCATACAACATTTCATATCTTTTATGAATTCTCTTCATCCATTTCTTGGATTCTCGATCATTAGCGATAACAATCCCCATTTTCTTTCCTCTAGCAACACTCTTCTTGAATTGTAGCCACCATGACTTGATGACGAGGTCTTCACAAATAACAATCTTCTCCATTCTGGAAAGTCTTTTCATGGATACTGCAGAGATGGTACAAACCTTCTTTTCCTTAGCTTTCTTGGATTTGCAAGAGAGATGTTCCAAAATGAGGGTTGATAAAAAATTTGCATTTCTTGAAAGTCACCATATTATTCTTCAATGTCACTCATTGGTACCAAACTCCAATCTTGAAACTTTGTCATTGAGTTGCGAGAAATGAATGTGACACGGATTCATTCCTTGATGGAGTCACCTTCAAAAATTCATTTTTCTTCTAATCTATTTTTTGTTTTATTCTTTTATTTTATTTTGTATTTAGCAGAGATATTTACGGGTGCACGGGAAAATATCTCCCCAACGGAGTCGCCAAAAATAGTTGGTGAAATAATTTGTCGTATTAAAAATTAGTCGATTTCCACCAATGCTCATGGGGCTACGCCCCTCCTTCTTGTATGGGGAGGCTCTCATTATTGAATGTAAACTAATCTACTCTTATCTATTGTTGTGGGGTTGCCAAAGTGGTCGGGATCACACAAGAAAACTTACCTAAACCTCGGAAAAGTGCTTGTATGGAGGTATAATGGAGGAAATTCCAGTGATGAGGGGTGAAGGAGATAAATTAGACAAAGGAAGGTTATTGTTGTGATTAGGCACAGGAAAAATTCACACTCAATAACCAGAGTAGTTCAACATTCAATTATAGAAAAAGAAACAAAAAGCCTTTTAGTGAACAAATAAACCCAAACACATTTTTTGGATTCATTCATCAAAGATACAAAGCTCTTTCTTGATCTCTATACTTAAAAGTGCATAGAAGAGAGAAAATAGAAGAACACATGAAAAGAGAAATGGAAGAAATGTAGCTTTTATTTCTTGTGCATTGATGATACAAAGTTCAACAACAATCCACAATTGCTACCAAAGAGTTAGAATTCAACATTTCAGGATCCTTTGGAATGGAGAAGCCATCCTAATTTATAACAATGTGAATTGACCTTTCGTATCCCCCACATGACTCTTCATGTTCCTATTCCACTTGTGACCTTTCAATTTCCCCTAGAAGATACAAATTTAGTATATCTCTTATAATTTTGAGAGAATACTTTTACAAATTACAAATATTGTCACTTAAGTGAATAGGACAAAATACCATGATTACGTACAAACGAAGAATTAGAAGAAAGGGAGAGAAGAGGAGAAGGGAATGGGATTGATTGATCTTGTTGATGAAGAACTTATTGATGATGATCACAACCTCCTCTTTTTGCATGATGCACAGACACCTCAAGCTGCCAAATGAGTGTTTAGAAACACTTTTGAGAGATCTCTTGATGTGGTCTCAAGATGACTACAAACATTTCTTATGATAATCCTCTTGATGCTTGATTGATCAACTCCCTTAGCTCACTGAGCTCACTCCAACTAGCTCATTGAGCTTGCCAAAGCTCATTTGGTTTACTAACTCATCTCACTACAACTCGACTAGCTCACCCAACTTGCTTGACTCTCGGCTCACTTGCATATGCTCTTCATGAAAAAGATAAGTTCTTGACTAGCTAATCACCGCAATCATCCCACTCAAACTCACCCAACCAACCACTTCGATGAGCTCACTTCAACCGAACTCACTCGGTTAGCTCAACTCATTGCAACCAAATCGCTGCTACCAACTTAGTGCATCATTAAAAGTCGATGACGACTTTAGCATCCTCGCAGAAGGTTGAATATCCAATTCGAATAGCGATACAACTTACGACCATGTGAGGATGGCAAAAATGAATAACATGAGCAAAATCGAGCCAATCGCAACTTTTTGTACACGTAAATGATACTTTATTTTTTAGCTAGTAGGCCCGCGAGTTATTATTTTTGGCAATTTTTACTTATTTTTCATTCTCTGATGTTTCTTGCATGATCTGGAGGATCCACATTATTCAACCACGTACTATTTTTAGGCATGCCCCACCATGGAAACGTGTTATTTTTAGCAAGTACACCGCAAGTGTCAAATTGCAATGAAAAAGGTCTTGAAATTCTGGGTTTTATTCCAAGATTCCTTGTTCCATTTTTTGGATGATTTCTTCGTCCGAACAAGCAGATTTTTTTCATCAAAAAGGGAAGAAAACTAAGAAAAACTCATTCCTCCATATCTTGAAAAATTAGCAACTTCATCGCACAAAAACTAGTTTAAATGAAACTAGATTTTTGAAGACCTCTCTCCAAATTTCGGATGATTTCACTTGCCGGATATTTGGAAATTTGAAAATTTCTTCAAGGAGGGCAGAATGCTGATGAAAAACACAGTCCTCCATATCCCTAAAAATAGGGATTTCATGGCACAAAAACTAGTTCATGTGAAACTAGATTTTTTAGGGATCATTTCCTCCAATTTTCATGTGATTCCACCCACTAGATCCTCGGGGAGTGAAAATGAACCTCGTTGCCATTTCATTGTTGCGTCATGACAACCATTAATGGTGGCATGAAGCTTTGACATCAAAAATATCATCCAAGTGCCAATAATGAATTCTAGTCGTGTTCTGTCTCATACAAGGATCTCGTGCCTTGATTTCTGGATGAAGAACGATGAGAAAAGCTTTGTTCCTTGCAACCATGGATATCTCATAAATATTCCAACATGGTGGTTGTGTTTGCAAGATTTTTGATGTTATGCAGCTTCAAATATGGATGGCATTTCAAATGGGAGGAAGAATGAGGTAAAAATCTTCAATTTTGAGCTTTAAAGCCTCCTCTGGTGCTTTTGAGAGATAAGTGGAGAGGCAACAATTAGTTTTTTCTTTGGTTTTTTCACTCCTTGCTATAGGGCACATGTTTATGTCCCAAAGGAACGAGACAGCTAGGGCAGAAAAATGCGCCCTCACCTTGGGTTGATAAGTGGCAATGTTGCATTGGTCAACGGGAAGGGCTAGATTGAGGTGAAAAGGGCTTAAAATGCATTGTGAAGCTTCACCAAGGTCATATGATGAACCGTGAGGGCATAATCGGGGCTGAGCACATTTTTGTGTCCCAACCGTTCCAAATGGATGGGACAAAAATCCGCCATACACTAGGAGGTCAAAAATCGACTAAGTATGAAGAACAAACCTCACGAGAGAGAGAGTCTTGTAAGTGAAGTTTTCAAATCTCTCGGAGGTCATTTTTGATGAGCACATATGATTTTGACTCCTAAGAGCCTTCAAGACAATGGGATGGGTCTCGTGGATCCAATTCTTACCGCAACCCCCTCAAATTGTTCCTTTTTGGGGACAACAAGGTGTTCCTACTAAAAATGAGTTGTGGAAAGAAGCGCCTATGTATTGTGAAGGATTTGAAGATTTCATTGTGTAGATAATTCTCCAAGTTTTCCAATCAGTATTTGTTTTCTCTTAACTCCTTATAGAGCTCCCAGAATCATCTGCAGAAGATCAAGTACATGTTTTGACTGCCTTCTCCTTACTCCTTAGAAACTCGGGGGCTGAGACTCGGTCATATGAGAAACAATGGTAGGGTCAGGGATGGGGCACAATTTTTTATCCCAACATTCCCAAAGGAACGAGATAGATGGGGTAGAAAAATGCACCTTGATGTGGAGGTGACAAGTTGCAATCAGTGATTTGACGAGGCAGAGAAGAGAGATGGCTTAAAAATGCTCTACGAAGCTTGTTTGGGGTCATGTGAAGAACCATGGGCTAAGACAAGCATGGGGCGTATTTTTGTGTTGCAATTTTCCCAAAGGGACAGGACAAATGAAGCTTCCTTCACCCAAGGTCGACAAGTGTCAAGATGTGATCGCACGACGAGAAGGGCTGGAAAGAGGTGAAAAAGGGCTTAAAATGCATAACAGGGCTTCACCAAGGTCATATGATAGTCTAGAGAGCATAACTGGGCTTGAGTGCATTTTTTTGTCCCGACTGTCCCCAAAGGGATGGGATAGATTGGATAGAAAAAGCGGTCATGCACCATGAGGCGAAAATTTCTAACTACGAAAGCATACCTTGAGGGAGACCTTGCAGAGACCATATATTATTTTTACTCCCAAGATCCTTCCGAAGACAATAGAGTAAGTCCCAAGATCTAATTCTTCCCGCAACCCCCTCAAACTAGCTTTTTTTCTTGGGACAGCTTAGGTGTGTCTGCTGAAAATGAGTCAGTGGAAGAAAGCGCCTAAGTCTTGTGCAAAATATGAAAGTACCATCATGTAGAGGGTTGAATTATCTTTCCAATGATATCTTGTTTGACCTATAACTCCTTACAGAGCTCCCAAAATCACCTTCTAAAGCTCAAACACTATTTTGAACTACAAGCTCCTTCACCTTCAAAACCCACTTTCACTGAACTTGTTCCTAAACCTTCAAATCTTCCCTAAAATTTCCTAAATCACTTGAAATATGTTCTTATATCCTCAATACCACTTCTTGATGAATTTGAGCCTTCAACTCTGTCCCAGAGGATGCACACATGTCCCGAAAAGGCTAAAAATAACCTTTCTAGGTCTACTGAAGAATCTACCTTGAGAAGCATTACATCAAAAGAACTTCATGAACTTGTTTTCATATTTCAAACACTTGGGCAAGGTTATCACAACACATGAGTACTTGGAGGATTGGGGATAGGCATGGCACAAAGGGAAAACTGGTCTAGAGAAATGCTTATGATAGTTTTCAAACAAAAATATTGACACTAGGGTAAAGTTGTCATGTTTTCAACTTGAATTTTGCCATATGTTAAAGGAACTCTCGACTTTGACATTCTATATTAGAGAGTTGCAAATTTCAAATTGATTGACTATATTGACTCTAACCGGGATTCGTAGATATTCGACGATCTACCACTAGATATATCTTCTCTTTTGCTTCAAGAGTTGTTTCTTAGCAGAGTAAACTTCAACCTATTGTTGCCATCTCTTCTACCGAAGCGGAATACATGGTTGTTGTTAGTGTCAATTGTGAAACAATATGGCTTCATCGGACTCGAAATTTTTTCAATTTCCTCGTGCTACATCTACACCTCTTTCACTCTTTTGTGATAATCAAGGTGTTCTAAAGATGGTAAAGAATCATGTCTATCATGCCCGCACTAAACATATTGAGATTCATCATCACTATATTCAACAGTTGGTTGATTCCGGTGATCTCTCTTCATTTTTGTCCTTCGGATTAGCCTACGATGTAATGACTAAACCTCTTGGTCCTTTGTTGTTTGTCAACTTTAGAGATAAACTTGGTGTTGTTTCAAGGTTAGTCATTAAGGGGGTGTTGAATATATAATGAACCATTTGGTTCTAGCGCTTAAGGAGTTATAACCAATAACCGATCAGAACTACCCTCTCTAGAATAAATATACTCGCATGTTATTATTTGAACAACGTAGTTTTGTCTTCCTTAATCTCTATTTTATCCTTCTTACAACAAAAAACAACAAATTCATTTGGATTTGAAGACACGACATTCATAAGAGAAACCACAACTTTATGAGCTACAAAAGCCATTTCGATTCTCGTTATTTTTCACACCAAATCTCAAATTAATCAAAAGAATCTCAATGAACTCGATAGATTCACGAATAATTATAGCACTCTTTCTAATTGGATCCATAGGTCTAATCGATCTTCATGGCACGAGATAAGATCAAAAATTGAGCACGCATGTTATGTACGCATCGTAGGACTTGAAATGGCACACAATGCAACTAGGGCAATTGGATTCTAAGTAAAAGCAATAGAATAAATCCTAAAGAAATAAAAAAATCATATTTATCTTGAAAGCAATAATATTTAACCCAAGTGGGGTGTAAGAGAGCGTGGATTCACCAAAATTTAATTGTAATAAGTGACATTTTAATTTAACACACAAATAAACAACCACACACTTAAAATAAAAAATAGTTCACACAATTAAACCTAATTTATTAGGACGGGGAGTGGGGCAGGAGGGGCGACGAGGTGGGAGCGATGGGAGAGGTGTGGAAGAAATTGGCTTATATGACGATTAGAAGACAATGGTCATATTTTAACAATGTAGATTTGGGTTTTTCTAGTAGACAGAGAAAACCTCAAAACTCACGACAAACAGAGAACCTTGTCCAAATCTTCAAAGTTTTGTTCTTGGGATCGAGAGGTTACATTATGTACAAAGTGCTCAAAAGTTATCTTTAATGAAAAGATTCTCATGTTTTTGTCTCCCAAAACCTCTCAAGATTCTAAAATTCCACTTTGATTATTGGTAAATGAGTTTACTTTCTCCCAACTTTTATCAATCTACTAACACAAACCTTGCAAAAAAAGGTAATTTTTCTCAGGGGCACGTGTTCCACTTAAGTTTATTCTACTCAAATCCCTTTGAATACAATATCCAAAACAACACTAAATATATATAATAATTCTTCGATGAAGCGGTAATACAACATTATCTCCACCATGAATTTTAGTGCTTGAATAAACTCTTGATTTCTCTAAAATGTTTATAAATGCTCAATGATTGCCTTCTCGAACTTTTACTTGAAAACTTCTTTAAATGTCTTGATAAATTAACGATGCTTCACTAGATAGATCTCTCATGCCTCAAAAACTAGGGTGTATTTATAAACAATCGAACTTCAAATTAATAGTATAGGTGCACAAGCTTACCTCCAACAGTCTAGAAAATGAAATGGTAAAAAGTGTTTCATACAGAGTGAAGAATAGAAGGGCCCAATGAAAAACCACCAAAAACATGCACTCCACATTTTCGACATGCTAGGGATGTGAAATCCGCATTCCAAATGGGAGGTTAGAAATAGAGGAAATGGATAAAGTTGGCGGAATGTGCAGAGAAAGGATGTGGCAACCACCAAAAGTTGTAATCCATTTAAACCATAATTTTACCCAAAATGGACACATACATAAACACACTAAAAACATGTAAGTTAACAACTAATCAATACAAAACTGCTGCTTTTAAGCATCTATAGAAGCTTTATATAACCTTAGGGCACTTCATTTAATTATCCATGTACCACTAATCATATCGCGAATGTAATCTGATAGTTACTTGTTATCCCAAATTCACCCCCAACAAATTTGGTCAAAACAAGCCCCGCACATAAAGGAAATATGAAGGGAACGATTCAGACCCGCGAGCTCACATTCTAGAACGACAAATAAAGGGACAAGCAAGCTTGACTCAATGAATGCAGTGGACAAAATGAGGCCGAACGACACAAGAAACCGAGAGGCCAAAAGAGTCAAATTTGACCCTACACAAGAAGGAATTAAATAAACGGTTCCGTCGTATGAGCCCGTGTTTTAAATCTAACAGACAAGTTACAGGCGGGCTCTAAAATGGAATAGCAGGGTCGGGAGAAGAAATAGTGTCAAAGAGCCAGAGGCTCAAAGGAAAAGAAACGGCAAAGGCTCGAAGTCTTCGGGCTCTGCAAATGACTTAGAACAAGCCCGAAATTGGCTAAGTATGGAGGAGACAGCAGAAGCTGCCAAGTGTCCAAGTGACGCACCTCCAAAGGTTAATTGTAAAAGGAAAACCCAAACAAGCGCCAAGCTTCCACGTGTCCAGGGCCCCAAAAGTTGCACCGGCCGTTGAAAATTCTTCGACTCAGTGGAAGGTGCCAAGTGTCCAAACAACACACATTCAAAAGCGGGACCCTAGGCGGAGACTCAAACTTGCACCAGCCCTCCACATAGCCAATGGTCAACAAAGGTCAAAAAGGAGAGTGGGCCCAAAACGACTAAGTATAGAATGCAGCGGAAGGCGCCACGTGTCTTAACGACGCTCCCTCAAGGGTAAAATCTTGAGCGGGTTTTCAAATGAGCGCGGGCCTTCCACATGTCCCAAGTCCCAAAAAGGGGACAGAGTTGGGGGGCTGAATAGTCAAAGCAGAGGCAAGCTAGCGAAGGGAGTCAATTGTCAGTGCGACGCTATCTCAAAGGTAGAGTCTGGAGGTAGTTTTCAGACATGTGCGAAGCCACCACGTGTCTCAGGTCGGGCACAGTGTCTCCGCCAAACATAAGGGACCCAGGCAAAATAGAAAGGGAACTTAAAGAGCCTATGGAAGTCGCCACGTGTTTCATGGGCACAATTTCAAGAGTGAAGGTAGGGGGCAAAACTCAAACGAGCGCAAGGTTGCCACGTGGACCCAGTACAAACAAACTCTTTCAAATATTGTGCACCCGCGACCCGAAATTTCAAATGGCCATATCTTTTGACTAGAGACTCAGATTTGGGCGGAGAGGACTTTTTGGAAACGTCTCGACACCCTCTATGCCATGGAAACATAAAATATCATTCTTAACAGGATTTGGTGGGTGAAAAATAGGAAAACGTCTCCCAGGCCATTAAAGCAGAGCCCGATTTCTCCAACTACCAAATCTGATTCAATTTGATCCACTGGGAACTAGACATGATAGATTTGGGGCAGATTTGAGAGAGGTATTGATTGATAGTGGTTGAGCTTTCAAAGCAGGATTTAATGCATATCTCAAGGTGGTTGAAGCAGGATTCGATTTTTTCCTCCTCTCTCTCTTATCCTTTCTATATATTGTAACACTTCTCATTTTGAGAAGAGGAGACATTCTGGGTGTAGGGAAACTCTGTCAAAGTCGTTTCCTAACTCCATTTGAGCTGTAGGCCTTCTCCTACGCCTGGAGAGCATATTTGTGCCTCTGAGCACCGCATGTAATAGTCTGTGCACCTTACAAAGCAATAAAATCTTGTTTCATGGCGTCTTTACCCTTGGCATTGTTCTATTGTTTCTCTAGTGCCTCTCTATCTCGTGTTTTCTCCCTGTGTATGTATTTCACGTTTGCAGGTGCAGGATGTTGTGCTTCGTGGAGTTTCTATGGCGGATATGGATCTGGGTCTGTGTCACTTCCGTCTGACCTCCCTCAGTCCCCTTTTCCTTGTTTCATTCTCCCTCAACAGAGTATCTCGCACTTCCTTTTCTGGTGTATCACCGCTTAGTGTAGGCTCTCTCTCTCTCTCTCTCTCTCTCTCTCTCTCTCTCTCTCTCTCTCTCTCTCTCTCTGTCCCTTTGGAATGGTTGGATTATGATAGAATAGGTTCTGTCTACACTAGAGTAAATTGTGGCGTGTAGATTAGGAAGCAAGAATCGGCTTTCTCCGGAGGTCCATGTCAAGTTTTGCAAGTTCCACAACTTGAGAGATGGTCCCATGTTGTGCAATCACACCGAATACCCCACTTCACACCCGGCCATTCGGGGTGCTTGTTCTGCACTAACAATTTTGGCACGTCGGTGGAACAGTCAAAGCACCTTACCACTTCATCTTAGCAGTGGTGTGTTCTTATAAAGGTTCACCTTTTGAGGCACATGCAAGTACATCCGCGTCTCCATCTGGTCAATAACCCATCCTCTGAGTTGCAGACCTTTTCCATCCATTTCCACTCATTTTCATCCATTTTCTTCTTCCATCTCTTTCATTTTTTCTTCCATTTCATGAAGTTGTGCAATCATGACTTCATTCCCTTCATGGAATTCACACCTACAACAATGCATTCAGCCTCCAATGTATTTCCTAACTCCTCTAGATCAACATTATGATCAGATCCAAAACCATTATGCTTACCCATATGAGCAGGGTCAAAATTAGTTTGGCCATGGAGCTTATCAAGAACAAGGGAACACATACAATGGTGACAACTATGTGGAGAATGTTGGTTTGTTGGAGAAGATTCAAAAAATGGAGGCTGGCATGGTTCAGTCAAGGGCCATAGCACAAATGAAGGCATTCAAGATTGGTTGCAGGGCATCTTGTCCATGGGAAGGCCCTTTTCCAAGACATTACACCCTTAAGAGAAGCTTGACTTCATGGTCAAAATGTTGCCTCAGCTTACATAGTGGATTGAGGACATCGAGGCTTATGAGCAAAGTGCGAGACAACCTTGTCAATGGGTAAGTCAATCACCAACTCCCTGTCCTTCATTTTCTCTTTCTCAAGCTTTATCATTTCAGCAGTGTCATGAGTCAAGCCCCTCACTTACTGCCCCAAGTGTTAATTTCTTTTCTCCATCTCCTAGTCTTCCATCTCATTTCAATTCTTCTCCCTTTCCCTTCCCAAACAATCATTCCCTCCAAACAAACAAGAAGTTCCACCTCCCTCTCCACCACAAACAATTGCAAAGTCAAGTTGAACCCCAACCTGCCACTCCTCTTGTTTTCCCAAGTCCATGTTGGGAAGAGACTCAAGAATCCACTCAAGGAGAACAACAAGAAGAGGAGCCCAACAGAAAAGAAATGACAGACAATCTGAAGAGTTGGGCTGCCAAATTTGGGTTTACAAAGATCCCCTTGATGGTCAAGCCAATAGAGGAGGTCAAGGTTGAAAAGCCAGGTGGTGCCTCGACGGCTGAGTTTGCAGCAGAAAGAACAATAACAAGAGAAAGAAGATCGGTGAGTCTGTTTGCTGCTCAATGTAGTGTACCTAATGGCACTCTATGTCTGAGGAGAATGTTGATCTAATCCAAGCTGCACAACTAGTTAAAGAGGAGGAACAATCAGCTCCAAGCCCCATTGAAGAGGAGCAACTGGGAGAGATCAAATTAGTGTTGAGGCCATTCAATGAAGAAAGCATCATTGAAGATTTTTGCTTTCATTTCAAGGGCCTGATTTGATTGATGAACCCATGATGGAGGAGGACCATACAGTTTCAGAGGCTCCAAGTGAGGAGCAGGCCACAGAGGAACCTTCAGTTCTTCCTCCCACTTCATCTCCTTCAATCTCTAATGTTGAGGAGGAGTTTGATCTTTCAAACTTCATGTTTGAAGATGAAGGGAACCATGGTGAGCAAGTTGCAGATCAGGAGGACACCATGGAGGAGGTAGAGCACATGCAACATGACAACAAGGAGACAGACTGTCTGTCTAACTTGGAGGATTGCTTTGATGGAGAAGAGCCCATGGAGATCACATCATTTACTCCTCCATCACCCACCTTCCAAGCATATGAGCCTGTTGCCATGAAGGAGAACATCCAAGTGCAACAACCCGCACTTCATAATGGCTCTCTGAAACCAAGGTTGGAAGACCATGATCTTCCATGTTCTTCAAAGGAGGAAGGCAAAAGCAAGAGAATATCACCATTTCTCTCTCACCATCCATCCAAGAGGGTCCACAAGAAAACTCCATTCTTGGAGTTGAAATTCAGAACAAGGGGCACATTCAAAGGATCGACCATGCCCAATCAGATATTTGGCTTCATTAGAGCCAAGGGAGAAGCCACAATCGGTCATGCTTGCTTCTAAGCATGAGGATGAGCTCCAAAGTACCAAGGATCAGCTGCAATGCCTCTTCAATCCAAATGAAGAGCAACTAAAAGAGGCATTTGTCTTGTTTCTAGCTGACACCTTGATGATTTGGGTTATTGTCAGTTTTTCACTCATACAGGCAGCCATATTCAATGTCAAATCATTTGCATGGCTGCCCCTTTTGAGAAAGGGAAGCTACTTCTCCCTGCCTGTAGCAGGATTTGTTTAGCTTCTTTCTCTCTGGTTAGTTTAGGAGTAGGAGTAGATTTGCTTTCAGTAGAAGTGCTCTTGCACACTCTGCATGTCTCATTTGAGGCATGTATGATTTGATCTTTGTACATAGTGTGTGTTGTTGTGTTTTGTTGCTCCGAGGTTGTATCACCATGCAATTCAACATGCCTACAGTCCATCTCAGGGACAAATGAAAGCCCCGGTCAATACAATTTTCTACTCTCAAAAACTCCATTTCCAAAATTTTCTTATGAAAATTGACAGTGCAGACGTGCAAGCAAGCTCAAGGTCAGGTAGAACATAGAAAGTGCAAGCAATCGGGAGTCCATTTTAATAAAGGGTCAGTACCAGGCTATCATTCACGACTCCATGCCCAACGGATGCTTCAAGGCTACTAATCTCTTCATCTAGTAGGCAGATGTCCCCGTGAGTCGCCAAATTGTTATCCTAAATTCGCCCCAACAAATTTGGTCAGAACAAGCCCCGCACATAAAGGAAATATGAAGGGAATGATTCAGACTGCGAGCTCACATTCCAGAATGACAAATAAAGGGACAAGCAAGCTTGACTCAAGGAGTGCAGGGACAAAATGAGGTTGAACGACACAAAAGAAACCAGAGGCCCAAAAGAGTCAAATTTGACCCTGCACAGAAGGAATTAAAGAAATAGTTCCATCGTACAAGCCCGTGCTTCAAATCTAATAGACAAGTTACAGGTGGGCTCTAAAATGGAATAGCAAGGTTGGGGAGAAGAAACAATGTCAAAGAACCAGAGGCTCAAAGGAAAAGAAACGGCGAAGGCTCGAAGTCTTTGGGCTCTGCAAATGACTCAAAACGAGCCCGAAATTGGCTAAGTATGGAGGAGACAATGGAAGCTGCCAAGTGTCCAAGCGGCGCACCTCTAAAGGTTAATTGTAAAAGGCAAACCCAAACAAGCGCCAAGCTTCCACACATCCAGTGGCCCCAAAAGTTGCACCAGCCGTTGAAAATTCTTCGACTCAGCGGAAGGTGCCAAGTGTCCAAATAACGCATATTAAAAACAGAGACTCAAACTTGCGCCACCCTCCACATAGCCAATGGTCAACAAAGGTCAAAAAGGAGAGTGGGCCCAAAATGACTAAGTATAGAATGCAGGAAAAAGGCGCCACATGTCTTAACGATGCTCCCTCAAGGATAAAATCTTGAGCGGGTTTTCAAATGAGCGCGGGCCTTCCACGTGTCCCAGGTCCCAAAAAGGGGCAGAGTCGGGGGTTGAATAGTCAAAGCAGAGGCATGCCAGCGGAGGAAGCCAAGTGTCAGCGCGGCGCTACTCAAAGGTAGAGTATGGAGGCGCTTTTGGACATGCGCGAAGCAACCACGTGTCTTAGGTCGGGCACAGTGTCTCCGCCAAACATAAGGGACCCAGGCAAAATAGAAAGGGAACTCAAAGAGCTTGCGAAGCCACCACGTGTCTCATGGGCACAATTTCAAGAGCGAAGGCAGGGGACAAAACTCAAATGAGCGCAAGGCTGCCACGTGGACCCGGTATGGACAGACTCTTTCAAATATTGCGCACTCGCGACCCGAAATTTCAAATGGCCATATCTTTTGACAGAGACTCAGATTTGGGCGAGAGAGGACTTTTTGGAAACGTCTCGACACCCTCTACACCATGGAAACATAAAATATCATTCTTAACAAACTTTGGTGGGTAAAAATAGGAAAACGTCTCCCAGGCCATTAAAGCAGAGCCCAATTTTTCCAACTACCAGATCCGATTCGATTTGATCTGCCGAGGAACCGTACATGACATATTTGGGGCGGATTTGAGAGAGACATTGATTGATAGTGGTTGAGATTTCAAAGTAGGATTTAATGCATATCTCAAGGTGGTTGAACCAAGATTCGATTTTTCCTCCTCTCTCTCTTATCTTTTCTATATATTGTAACACTTCTCATTTTGAGAAGAGGAGAGATTCTAGGTGTAGGGAAACTCTGTCAAAGTCATTCTCGCCTCCATTTGAGTTGTAGGCCTTCTCCTATGCCTGGAGAGCATATTTGTGCCTCTGAGCACCGCATGTAATAGTCTGTGCACCTTACAGAGCAATAAAATCTTGTTTCGTGGCATCTTTCAACCCTTGGCATTGTTCTATTGTTTCTCTGTGCCTCTCTATCTCGTGTTTGCTCCTCGTATGTATTTCACGTTTGCAAGTGCAGGACGTTGTGCTTCGTGGAGTTTCTATGGCGGATCTGGATCTGGGTCTGTGTCACTTCCGTTTGACCTCCCTCAATCCCCTTTTCCCTGTTTCATTCTCCCTCAACAGAGTATCTCGCACTTCCTTTTCTAGTGTATCACCGCTTAGTGTAGGCTCTTTCACCCTCTCTCTCTCTCTCTTTGTCCCCTTGGAATGGTTAGATTAGGATAGAATAGGTTTTGTCTTGCACTAGAGTAGCTTGTGGCAGGTAGATTAGGAAGCAAGAACCGACTTTCTCCGAAGGTCCATCTCAAGTTTTGCAAGTCCCATAGCTTGAGAGATGGTCCCATGTTGTGCAATCACACCGAATGCCCCACTTCACCCCGGGCATTCGAGGGTGTTGTGATTTTGCACTAACAGTTACCAACAATTAGGTCCGGCATAACTTGTTTGCTATGCATTTTTAACAATTTTGAGAGTCCAAATTGAAGAAATCAAGGATCACTTCAAAATATTAGAATTCTTGATTTCCGAATGGATAATACAAATAGAGCACATGGTTTCTAAACAATGAACTGAAATACAACTCTATTCCATATGCTAGATCATATCATTTATGAATAAAATTATTTTTAGAAATATGAATGTTTATTATAACCACCGGACTTAATACCTATTATCATTATATGGGGCAAACTCCTCTAGCTCCGACAAGCATTACAACCTAAATCATCCAAAGGGGTTACAGTAAAATTGTAAACTTGTGCCGCATCATTAATTATCTTGTAACGTATAGAAATTGATTAACCAGTACTGAAAAGAATGATTTAGTAACATATATTCTCTGGCATTTATAAATGCACTTCATTGAAGATCTAAGCTTGCAATCCAACAAAGAAAATTTGTGATAAACAATCTTTTCTTAGTATTTAAAATCAGAAAACACCAATATGTATAGTAAAATTTGTGAAATATATTTCGGTAATAGTAAAACATAGTCAAACTCATAAAATAGAAGCGATATAAATTCAGTATGAAATTTCCAATAGATGGAAAGATGATGGCAACCAAGGCTCTGGTAATCAATTGCGGCATAAAACACATGTTCAGTAATTTGATCGATGGACTTGTACCTGGCCAAAATAATTCTTAAATTGAGGGAGGTCCTCAGTATTACAAAGTTGCAAAACCTATTCTGGTTGCTTTTGAACCTGTCCCCAGTGGTAGCCTTGGTCCATATATATTATAAACAAAGCTTTATCCAGACATTCCAGCAAAGTTATTACCTCTGTTAAGTTCCAGAAGAAATATTGAGTATGACACAAGTTAACAATCCCAACTTCATAATGGTTGCACCCAATACTGAAGTTAACAGAAATTTACCTGAGTTCATACACATTGTTGTGTGCTAGGCATCAAGATATATTTGAGATAAGAGCATAAAATGCCCAACACTCATTGACGATAATACTGGAGCGGTGAGCCCACCACTGAAGTCAGATTCCAGAATGTAAAATCCAAATTTTTGTAATCAATGCAAAATCACAAAGAGAGCTTTGATCTAGAAAAAGAAATATCAATCAATCCTTTTCTTATTTACATCACCATCTAAGCACATTTCTGAAGTAGCTCCTTTATCAATAGGTTCGTCAATTCTGTTAATATTGTCCCCCTGCTCACCAATTTTCTTCCCATACTTGGCATACGCCAAACTTAGAGCTGACCTTACTGATATTTTGGGATGTTTGGCCTCTACAACCTCATCAACTTTATCCCTGCCTGATTCTTTAGATTCTTTAGTTTGGTCTTCTCCATTTTCCGCTTTGTCCTGACTTGCAACTTCTGTTCTCATGGGCGAGCCACTATACTTCGTGACTCGTCTAAAGGGCTCATGAAATGTGTCATAAAGTCGCTTTACCTGCAGGAGTAAGCATGATGATTACACTGTTTGTATCTGCACTGAACTATAAGATGATAAAATAGCATGACACCTGTAAGTAGTGTACAAGATAGTTATGAGAGAAACTTCATTTCATAGAACAACACTAATCAATCCAAAAATCTGTTTTAACTAGAAAAAGAACATGAATCAGAATGAACAACACAATCAAAAACCATGAACAAAACCATGTGGATTGAGAGAAATTTGTAATTAAGCAATAGCTTCCATCTCACGTCTTGAGAATATTTCATGAAAAACAAATAAAACTACTTCACTACTCAAAATGTGTCCATTGAGATGGTGCTCTAGTGTCCAGGAGGAGCAGATTTACAGATAACCCAGGATCAAATCTTAGCGGGCATGCTCCATTGTGAATCAAGCTACAAGAGGACCTTGACATCTTATGAATGCAGGAAAGGAGGAAGGCCCACTCCCAATAAAAGAAACAGCCCTTTACCCACAGGCAAAAAAAAATCTTCCCTGCTGCAAATGGAATCTAGCAACCAGGCTTTACCAAAGAGAAATACGAATTTGTATTTTCTTTTCATGGGCTTGCTCTTCAAGTGTGGCCGTGAAAATCTCCATAATCTCAATAAGCCAAAGTGAATTAGAATGAGATGGTGCAGTTCACAAAACTTATATTTGAAGGAGGGCCCTTACCACAGCAGACATATTTGTTTTCTTTTTTAGTTTATGGATATTTGGTTTGCCCCTTATTCAAAGGGGCTTAGCACAAGAGAAAATTTGTTTTCTTTTGAGTTTCAGTTTATGAATACTTGGCTTGTGAATAAAATGTAGCTTGGGGTAGGACTATTCTGCAACCTGTGTTTTAATAAAACAAGAATAAAGTAATAAATACATAGATCATCCCTGTAATACAAGAAGCATATTCCCTTATGACTTGGAAAATGGTATTCACACAAAAGAATGGTGAGGTCTGGGGGCTAATTGCTATGGCAGGTGTACCGGGAAAAGGACAGAATTTGGAGTTGCACCATTCAGGCAGTTGGCAAAATCATTGGACATCCCAATGCTGGAAGGGTCTTCATTCTAACCTGACTACTGGTTCTGCAGCTTGGAACTTCATAAAATCATGTGATTCTCGCATATTGCCATGGTTACGATAAGATATCATGGAACAAAAGTATTATTTTGGGAAGATTTCTAGATCTTGGATTTCTCTTTGGCTCGGCATGAGCAGTTTGTGCTTTGAATGATCATGCAAATATAAACTTAGGGTGGAAGGTTCAAAGATTACATTCACGATGTCAACAGGAAAAGATTTTAGAGGAAATTGGAATGGTCCCCTAATTTTCATAGGAATATCACTGCGGTCCTTCAGAAAAGAGACTCTTTTCCACTTCTTTCCTCCAGAGATAAGAAGCTCATTTGGAACACAGATAAATCAGAGACTGCAAATTTCAGAGCAGCAGCTATAATACAACCATCGCATATCTTAGCATGACTGTCCACAAATTTCCATGTGGTAAGATTTGGACAAGCACTGGACTCCCAAATCGCAGGAATGTTCACAGTTTTGATCGCTTGATGAGAAAGGATTTAAATGGACCTTTAGGGTCCATTTTTCGATTCTTGCTTCATTACATCTATTCTTGGTTGGTATGATGCAACTTCTTTGGTATATTAGGACTTTGTTGGACAAGGCGAGCAACTGTCAAGCAATGGATCACCAATGTGAAAAGGATCATTGATTTGGAGAAACCATTCAAGGTAAGGTCAGTGAAGCTCATTTGGAAGATTGCCCCAGTAGTAATCATGTGGATCCCGTGACTACAAAGACACAGTGTCATGTCCCTTTTTGAAGGCTGATTTTCTATGAGCTTGACCCATTCTTCTCCACGTGGGTCTAAGGTGAAAAGCAAGAGAAAGATCTGAATTATATTTTTACTGTTGATTAGGTAGTTGTTTAATTTATTATCATGCATTCTATTGAGAAGCCTAGCGCTCCAATAGAGGAACTTAAGTAGTTAGGAAATAAAGGTATTATGAGCATGTAGGCTCCAAATACCATTTGAATATTTAAAAGCACTTACCTTAAGGGGTCGGCCATCATTTTTATGTTGTAAAGCACTCCTTGTGGCTATTTAAGGAGGTTGTTTGGGCATTATTAGATTATGTTTTTGGTGAATATTCATATCTTGGTGAAAGTTGGCTAGTGTAGCCCTTTTACTATCTCTCTCAAAGACGAAACCCCTTGATTGAGGACCTTGTCCAAGGACGAAAATCCTTGGTTGAGGACTTTTGGAGGACGAAAATCCTTCATGAGGTTTTATGTATGCAAGTTGATTTGAAAGGAAAATAAAGTATCATTTTCTTGCATGTTTGGTCTCTTTAGTTCAATGATCTATTTGTTTGGAGTGTAGCGACCTACTTGGGAGTGATTAATTGGTAAGTAGGGAGTGATTAATTGGTATGTGTGATGTTCATTTGGCAAATCTGAAATTACTATCTTGTTCTCCATATTTTCTAAGGCCAAGATCTTGAGTTTGGTGAATTTTGGAGGTGTTTTACTATTTTTCTAAGCTTGATGATGTTCGCTGGTCAAGGGTTCCGTAATTAATTATTTTCACACTCAATTATGATTTTAACAGCTGATTGTGTTTGCTAAGGGTTTTCTACTAATTTTGGCATAAGATTTGAAGGGCTTTAGCAAGGTTTGACCCACCTTTGAGGGGTTTAACTCCTCTAGGGAAGTCGCTGCCCTAGGAAGGGTTTAAATTGCAGATTTGCGGGTTATAACAGCAGTTCCATAATCTGATTTGTGAGCTTCATCTCAGCTTTTGGTCATTTCTTGAGTCCCCCTAAAAGGGACATTACACACAGCAGAATCTTCAGGGATAAATCATGCTTAGAATCTAGAATTTGGGTAAAATTGAGGCTTAACTTATCTGAACAAATCAATGGGTTGAAGATTAATGAGGATATCTCATAGCAGGAAGCTTAAACCTGTGCTGGTTGACACCTTAACTCCCTACCCCACTTCCTCCCTTCTGTAATGGAATGGGGCATAATTGACCAATCATGTCTAAGGTAAAATACTAAAATGGAGGAACTCCCCCTCAATTTTCATGAGAAAATTGGCCGATGGGAATACAGGTTCAGTCTGATGGTGCCTTCAAAGATTACGAAGGGCAGCCAATTCTAGTATTCACACTAGACATTGATGATAATGATGCCAACTATCATATTGAAGCGCTGTTGATTCTCTTTCAATTACAGTGGGACAAGGCTGGAAAAACATCATTGTGGAAGTTGCTTTTGAGATACTCGTAAATGAAATGGTCAGATGGAACTGCCTGGCATGGAGACTAAATTCAATTTTCCAAGAGGCACTCTGTCACTAGCAATCTCAGCAAGGTGCAATCACCACATTGAGTACAAAGGAAATCACAAGGGCAATCAGGTGGCCAACTTAATAGCCAATAAAGGGGTAGTATTATCTGATTCAGAGGAGGTCCAAGAAAAGATCTATATGATGCCACATGATAAAGATCTCCTTGGCCTGCTGGTCAAAGATTGTCAAGATGAATAACATGACATTGGAAGTTAATAAAAAGCAAAGACAGAGAGATCATACGAATGAATAGTATTTTATTTAAGGAGAAGGTATAGGTAGGAGGATGCCCTCAAGGCATCCCACATCATCCTAACACTTGAAAACACTAATCCCTACCTCAATAGCAATAAATCTAAGTTGCCGATAAGTTTTGGATACGGGTATGGGTACAGGTATGGTTATGGGTTTGGAGTATGCGATACATAGATACATTAGAAAAAAGTTTTACCCCGGAAACAACTATACAAATAGAAAAAAAAAAACTAGCCTAATAAATAGGAATTAACCACATATTATGTATATGAAAAACATAATAAGCTAAACAACTCAAAATTTGTTGAAGGCTTAAATTAAACATAATGTCATGATATATTAAATTTGATTATTACACCAATTATCAAACTAGTATTTTTTTGTAGTGTGTTAATTATGTTCTAAAAACAGCCGTATTCGGACCTCTCCAGCCGTACCCTGGTCATTTCTGGACCCAAAACCGATTTTTTTTAATTTTACATTTTTATTTTTTCAACATTTTAAAACATAGACATACCCGACCTCTCCGGCCGTACCTGGCTGTTTCCAGGCATGTTTTCATGTCGTACCAGTACTGGGTACGTTTCTTACCTGTACCGGGATCCTGTATCAGCTACTTAGCGATAAATCCCACCCCATTTCACAGGAATTCACAAGTGATTTGATCCCCATCATTTCCCAATGTGGGGTGTTATTAAGAATTTGAGCAACCTCTGTTTCAATGCATGCTCTCCCTGATTGATGAGATTTGGCAATAGCAGCCTGAGAGGACTCTGTTTCTGGCTTAGACAAACGTTTTGGAGGTAAGTTTCTTCCCACTCTGTGTGGAAAGTGAATGCCATGTGGAGAGGTAACGGCATGAGGATGAGATGGGTTGCAAATCTGCTTTTTTCTCTGAAGGCCCGATAAAAGATGATTGGTATAATCAGAATTCTCTCCTTCTCTCCCCGTGCCTTTCAATGAATGTTGAATATTTTTGCTTTATGATGTGAAGGAAATGATAATTGTTTTCTGCCTGTTTAACTTTGAATAAATTCAGGATAAGGCTGCCCCACTTTCAGATCTTAGAAGCTTAGTTTAGATGGCCTTTCAGGGTTTTAGGGGTTTGACCAGCTGTTTTGGTCACATTTCAAATTTAGAGCCAATTAGTGTACATCTTACTATCTTGGCACTTCCAAATCAGGCTCCTGAGAGATGATTGAAATGATGTATGGGAAAGAAATGTAAGCTGGACCCTGCGAGAAAGTCACCCCCAAAAAGGCAAATCCAATGTATCAGAGAAAGGCTGCTATGAAGGCAGAAAAAGAGGTTTACAGAAGTCAGGGAAGAGAAGAAACCTAGAGAAGAAAAAACCTACACTGCTAATAAATTCGGGGATTTTGTAAATCAAATTTATGCACAAATTCAGCACCCAAATGCCAGTTCAATTGTCCAAGAGACTATGTAGCTAACAATCTTAACAAGGTGTGGAATTCCCACACCAAGCACGAAGGTAATCAGGTGGCTGACTTGACAGCTAACAGAGGGGTGGCATTATCTTGCTCAGCAGGGATCAAAGAAAAGATCTATATGGTGCCACATGATAAAGATGTGTTCGGCTTGCTGGTCAAGGACTTGCCAAGATGAATGGAATTACATTGAAAGTTAGTGAAAAAGAAAACAAGAGATCATACAAATAAATAGCATTTTTATTGAGGAGATCATACTGCTAATAAATTCGGGATTTTGTAAATCAAATTTATGCACAAATTCAGCACCCAAATGCCAGTTCAATTGTCCAAGAGACTATGTAGCTAACAATCTTAACAAGGTGTGGAATTCCCACACCAAGCACGAAGGTAATCAGGTGGCTGACTTGACAGCTAACAGAGGGGTGGCATTATCTTGCTCAGCAGGGATCAAAGAAAAGATCTATATGGTGCCACATGATAAAGATGTGTTCGGCTTGCTGGTCAAGGACTTGCCAAGATGAATGGAATTACATTGAAAGTTAGTGAAAAAAAAAACAAGAGATCATACAAATAAATAGCATTTTTATTGAGGAGAAAGTGTATGTGGAAGGATGGAGGATGAAAGATGCCCTCAAGGCAATCCACATCATCCTGATGCCTAACACATGAAAACATTTTAATCCCTACCACAATAACAATAAAACCCACCCCATTTCACAAGAAATTCACACGTTCCTTATTATGATTCCTTATCATTATTGATCTCCATCATTTCCCAACGTGGGCGGGTCTTATTATGAATTTTAGCAACCTCAGTTTCAAATTTCAATGCATGCTCTCCCTGGGTGGTAGAGCTTTGGCAATGGCAGCCTGAGAGGACTCTCTGTTTCTCGCTTTGGTAAACATAATAACATTTTGGAGGAAAGTTTCTTCCTACTCTCTACGGGGCAAGTGCTATGTGGAGAGGCAATGGCAGGAGGATGAGATGGGTCTCAAATCTTCTTTTTTCTCTGAAGGCCCAATAAAAGAGGATTGCTATAATCAGAATCCTCTCCTTCCCTCCCCATGCCTTCCTGTGATGTGGAATATTGTTGCTTGATAATGTGATAAAAGAAATGGTGATTGCTTTCTGCCTGTTTGACTTTGACTAAATTCAGGATAATTCTGCCCGCTTTCAGAACTTAGAAGCTTAGTTTAGATGGCCTTTAAGGGTTTTGGGAGTTTGGCTGGCTGCTTTGGCCACATTTCATATTTAGATCCAATTTCCTATATATTTGTGTGTATCATACTATTTTGGCAGTTCCAAGTCAGGCTCCTGAGAGATGATGGAAATGATGTATAAGAAAAGCGAGGCTGGACCCTGCAAGAAAGTAACCCCCAAAAAGGCAAATCCAAAGTATCAGAGGAACGCTGTTGCAGAGGGAGATATGAGGTTAAAGGGAACTAAGGGTGAGAAGAAACCTGGGGAAGTAAAAACCTACACTGCTAATATATTGGAGGATTTTGTGAGTCAAATGCACATGTAAATTTAGAATCGTGATGCCAGAGATGGTTGAAAAATGTGTTGATATGGGTTTCAAACTAGATAACAAGGGAACACTGACATTTACTCAGGAATAAACAATCCCACGCAGTATCCTGTTAAGACCTTTGGGAGAAGAAACATATGATACAGCCCAAAATCAGTCCGCAACAGCTTTGATGGCTATTTTTGGGATTTCCTACAAGACAAACAGGAATCGGACAACCTGTGGCAACAATGAAGAGATCAACCATGGAAAGAACCATAAATAGGTTCAAGATATCAAGATCCGCGAGAGGATTCAGCAAAGGTACTCAGAGAAAATTGCCAATAGACTTGATGTAATTATGTCAGCTGATGTGGTTACCTACAGTTCTCTCACACAATACTCGGGTGAGGTTCACTTTCTCAGCACCCTAGGCACCGATGGGAAGAAAATGTCCTAATACAAAGGCCTGAACAAGATGGGTGAAGACAAGAAGATGGGTCAAGCTTAGAGCTTCAATGAAAGAATAAAAAAAACTATAAAATTCTTTTTTGAGAGCTGGTTTCTAGTCCATGAAGACAGCAGCACACTGTGGATTAGTCTCAGTTCTCATTTTATGGTGCTGAAAATCAATGAAAACACAATAATGGACACACATGATTTTTTGGTTTTTACTTTTAATGAGAAAAAAAAATCAATACTGATATCATGCTTCCAGTCACCAGCACACACAATAGAATGCTACTCTTAACACCGCTGAGGGTAACTGGGAATCTTGGGAGAATTCAACAAGAAATGATGAAGGGCTGACATGACTGAAGTGAAAGAATCTCTCCTGCTTATCTAAATGCCTGTATTTATCAGTAAAGAGAGAAAAAGTAGACAGCTAAATTAAGAGCTGAATAAATGAGAGCAGTAAGAATATATTCTGTGTCTCCTTCCCTCTCTTCTTCGTGGATATTTCAGTGCATTCCATGTGATGGAAGATCAAATGCAGGTAGATAGCATAGGGAGTTCTTTTCATTAGATCAATTCTCTGTCAATCTCAGGATTCTGTGCTATAGCAATGGCAAGTATCTTTGTCGTGGTGAATTGCAATGAGACGGTCTTTGGTATAACTTGAGCTTCTAATTTCCCCAAATTTTTCAGTATGTCAATTACCAGTCAATGTGTAAATGCTGACTTCCCTTAGGTTTGTAGTAATTAGCAATCTTTTTAATGGGTCTGGTGTCCCTTAACTCCAGGTGCTTTGAGCAAAAAACAAACAAGTATCAAGTCAATGAACTGTTAATGACAAGTGTAGCTAATTCAGTGTCCAACTAAGTTGAGTATTGCTCACTGCAAAAGACACGTCAGACATAGCCAGAGCTATAACTAATTGATTATAGTTTGCATGGTGAAGAGCGTGTGATATTGATGCAGTAATAGAAAAGGAAATTAGATAAAACATGTGGAATTGGAGCAGACAAAGACCATAGACACCACAGAATATAACAAGTGAAATGTAAAGCCTGAAAGTATTGCTCATTAAGAGAGTAGAATAATACCTTGTGTTCCCCAATTCCAGGACAACGAGCCAAATCTTCCATAGAAGCCCCCATGATGCCTGACAATGTCTGCACATGTCAAATAGAGTTAAAAGTTAGCGAAAGGGATAACATATCAGATATCCAGAAAATATAATAGAGCTTCTACAACATCAAGATGCTTCTAATCTAAGAAAATGGGTTTTAATTGCGTTTGTTGAAAAAATAAAGAATGTGTTTCAAGAACACTAAAAGCACTGTTATAAAGCTTGAAAATCCAAAATCATATGTATTAGAACGGCATACAACAGATCTGAATTTTTCCCTGTGATTCTTCGTCCATAATACATATGACAGCTGTCAGAATAGAGATCACAGTTACCAGATATGAGAGATATATAAGAAAGAGAAATTCGCTAACTTTTAAAATGTGGAGGTATTTGAAATCTAAGCCAATAAGTTTTTGGTTGGAGTTTTGGAGAACATAAATTCAGAAGAAAACTGTGCATGTCAGATAACTCAGAACACTGAAAACATCTCATAAAGTTTAACAAGTGCACGTTTGAATTTAACCACATGCCATGTATGAAACTGGCAGACAATAGACGGAAAATTATTCCTAGGATTCTTCTTCTAGCTGACGTCAAAATGGAGATCACATTTACCAAGTACAAAAGACAATAAATTCTCCAGCATTGAGGCAATTCTATTCTACACTATTAGATTTTTTTGGAAATGTTGAAAGCAAGAAACTATATTAATGTCCACAAATAACCAAGGAGATCAATGGGACTCAAAATAATTTTATAGCATAAAAGAGTGAATAGCAGTGTTTTAAAAACTGGTCAAACCGGAACCGGAACCGGCCGGTTTGACCAGTTTAACATTTTAAAGCACGAACCGTTTAGTAAACCGGACCGGTTGACCGGTTTGGGCTAAAACCGGTCAAACCGGTCCGGTTTCATCCTGAACCGGCCGAGTCAGCATTTCTTTCCTTTTTTGGATTTTTGGTGAAAAAAACACAAGGATAGAAAAAAATTTGCCATTTTTGGAAAGGGTCCAGGAAGATGTAGCAACAAAAACTTGCATGTGCCATAACTTTCATTCTGTGGCTCCGTTTCAGGTGTCGTTTTCTCTAAAAGTGCATATTTTCTCGAGCTCTACGCATTGATGGCAATATTTTTCTTATTTTCATAAAATCTATTTTTGCACCTTTTTGGACCAAGCAACTTCTTGCAATCTTCTGAAAGAATCATGAGCTTTGATTGCTTGTAGACAGATTAGTAATTAAAAATACTGGATAGCTTTCCAAAACTCGGCGAGTATTCTCCCGTGCTCGGACTAATCGTCCCACCTACCAACTTGGTCGCGACCTGCTTATTCAAATGTTGACTTCACATATCAAGTTATCAACAGATGCATAGGTTTTTTTTTTGCTATTTTAAGAGTCTTTTTTGTGTTTAAACTCCAATTTGCGCATCCTCAGACACAAGACTGAAGGCTATCGTAAAGGTCCCAACAAAAAGAAAGCATTAATAGCAATGAAAGAAAACGCTGCAAATACATGGTTTTGGCTGCAAATTTATGTTTTTTTAAAGAAATTTGAGTATTTTTTAAGTTGCCGAGTATTCCCGAGTATTGGCCAAATATTGCCGAGTTTTGTTTTTTTGGGGTCTGCCGAGTATTTGCCGAGTGCGAGTATTCCAACTATCACTATATACATGAGCAAACTTTGCGTATTTTGTGTGTAATTGTTGGCATCATGGTTTCTAATTTTTCAAATATATTTCTTTCTTTAAAAATGTAATTTTTATGTGTTTTTTAGTAAACCAGTTCATAGAGTTTGAACCGGTCCGGTCCAACCCTTGACCGGTTCCGATTTTTAAAACATTGGTGAATAGTAACTCCATGAAAGGACTAATAAAACTAGACGATTATAACGTACCAGAAGATTACTATCATTTGCACCTATGCTCACAAGTCAGTCCCCAAGAACATCTTTGACTATGTCATCAAGCGAATGGCCTATGGTTATAGTCTCTAGTGAAAACAGAAGTATAGGATATGATGTGCTCAAACAAAAACATCTTGCCTAACATCCAAGGTCAGAGAATCCCTCTCGCCTAACATCCAAGGCCTAAAGAATCCCTAGTAGTAGTTGAGAGGCTGGTGAGTTTTCTACAGTTTGACAAGCACATTTTTGCAATTAACCACATGCAATATTTAATGCTACGTGGAGAACAATGCGAGGTGGCTCTCGACACCTTTCCAAGGCCTATAAGACAGATCCAGCAATATAAATAGGAGGCCAGTGCTTGACAGATCTATTCCCATCTCCATCAATATCAATTGCACTCAAAAATACCTTCATGCCCAATTTATAGAGATGGGATGAAATAAAGACATAATTGGTATTGCAGTCTCTCCTGAACTTAGTAATATGGAAGTAATGTCCTCCCTGAGAAATACAAACAAAGAAAGAAGGAAAACAATGACAAAAATTAGTGACTTGTAAAACAATACACATTAATCTCGGAAGAAAACTATCAAGAAAAAATAAACAAAGTTTTACCAGAAGAAAAGGAAAAACAAACCGTATGAAAGGTGAAACAAAAAGTGCATGCATTACTGTTATTCACATATGCATCACCAGAAACAACCAAACAAGGAGTAGCTTCCACAGAAGATAAACAATTGAATCTCACTTACAAGTTGAAGGGGTTTCAATATGATATTGCAGACTTGAAAGAATTTGGAGGAAAATTGCAAAGTTGCAGGTTTCATGGTGATTATTGGACCTTCACATTGCTATTGCAGTCCCAAAGCAAAAATACCCATTCGGAAAAACTTAAGATTTTTTTCAGTGGGGAGTGTTTTTCGTTTTTGCAGTTGCAAGTCTGCAAATTGTGTGCCCAAGCCCGACCCCTGCAAAAAGGGAATATTTGAATCATCAAGGGAAAGTGGGTCCTTAGAGTAATCTTGCACTTTTTCGCAAAAGACTGCAAGTTGCAAATGAACGTCCGAACACCAAGAAAGGAATATTCAGGGAATACTCCCTCGCCCACTCATTTTAATGGCAAAGTCAAAATTGCTGCAAAACTGCAAATTGCAATTTCATCCCCAAATCCTGAAGTGAATATTTGTCGAATCTAGAAACTGTAGAGAAAAATGAAGCTTCACAGCATTGCAGTTGGCAACTTTGCAGTTGCTACAATTCTATAAACTGCACTTTGCTCCCGAAGTCTGAGGCAGTATGGACACGTGGCACGATATTGGAACTATATTGAAGAAATGCAGATTTGAAGTTTTGCAGCTTCACAGTTGCTGCAAAATTGCAAAGTGCAATTTTATCCCCACAACCTGCAAAGGGGAACTTGTGTCATGATTTGGCAGCAGTAGATGGACAAAGTAGATCCACGGCTTGGTAGTTAGCAGTTTGCAGTTGCAATATTGCAAACTGCATCCCCACTCCCACAACTCGACTAAGTGGACACATGTCAGTATCCCAAGACTTTTCGAAAGGAAAGCAACCTTGCAGCTCGCAGTTTTGCAACTATTGCAAAACTGCAAATTGTCTACACGGCCCCAATGCCCAAAAAAGGTGACTAAGAAAAGAAAGGCCTGCAAGGATGCCACGTAGGATGATTGCAAGGCCCGGACAAATGAGAAAATTCCAAGTCATCTAAGTGAAATCACATGTGGCCCATCTATCCACGTGTAAGTCTGAAATTCAAAATTGAAAGTAAAGGATCAACGGCCATGACGGTGAAGCCATGGAGGCAATTGCCACCATTAATAAGAGCATGCAAGGAGTAATATAAAGCTGAAATTCACAAAAAAATGCTCACTTTGCCTCCAATTTCCAAGTTTGAAGAGCGCTTTGAAGCCCTAAGACAAACAAAAGACCGGATTTCTGCGTTTGAATTGTGCAAAAGGTTATTTTGGAGCTTTGAGGACATCTTGGTCATCATTCTCGGTGTGAACGAAAATTGCGACTGCAGTTGCATGGGTAAGAGTTATGCTTGTGCTTGTAAACAATTTATGATCTTGTAGTATATTGGCAGGCATTGTTGGAAGGGTTAGGTGCATTTGGATTGTTTTAACTTCCCCATTCAATAGATTTTTCAAACCTTCACCCTGGAAACATGAAGATTCAATTGGCCATGAAGAAGACGAAGAGGAGGAACCTATGACCTTGCATTTTGTGAGGACTAAGAGGACAAAGGTGACTACACCTACAATGGAAACAACCACAGGTACAACATCTGATGGGACAATTTCACAAGTTCAAGTACTTGCTGCAACCTCCCAAGTCCCAGAGGTAGTACTCACTACCTCACCCCTTGTGCAGCATGAGGCACATGCAAGTGGACTTGTTCAAGAGGCCCCTGTCAATGTACCAACTGAGAAAATTCAGGTACATGAAGCCCAAGAAGAAGAGAAACAAGAGGTACCAGACCCATAATTGAGCAAAAATTCACTAAGTTATTAGATGGGCTGGATCGGGATGTTAGGGCAGACCTCCCCCATGAAGCTGCACTGGACACAACAGTTGGGGAAAAGGAGGGAGACCAGGCACTACATGAAACACCTACCACAGAGAAGGTTGAAGGTGATAAGGTGGAAAAAACCATTGAAGAAGTTGTTGCAGTGAAGTTGAGAAAAACACACTACGAAGTTTTATCATTTGCGACGAGCAATCAAATGTCATGGAGCCTATTCAACCAACTTTGGGGGCAATAGAGAAGGAGATTGCAACTCAAGAAGTTGCAAAATAGAAACTCAACATCATGAGGAGCTACAAGTTGAAGTAAATAAGGAGCCTTCTCTATCCGCAGAAGAAGAGGTTGAGGCTACAAAGATTGCAAGAACAGATACTCAACCATCTTCAACCATGACAGTAAGAGGTGAAAGACTAAGGGGCAGGAGAAGAAGAAACACCAGTACACATTGTGGAAGCATTTGATAGGCCAGAGGAGAAAATTCAAGACTCTAGTCTCACTCTCCTTGTACCCCAAGGACAAATGATAGTGCCAAGTGTCCCCAACAACAAGAACAAGGGGAAGGTAGCACTCGAGCTGAAGGTTGGTTGGGAGCAGCCCTCCCTAGGAAGTAGAGGAAGATGACCTTCAAAGCATTATCTCCTTGAATCCATCAAGGCCCCCAAAGAAAGCAAGAATCTTATCAAGAACAATGGTAGGGTCTCAAGGAGAAAGGTTTGTGGAGGTAGCTACCACCCAAAACTAATGTTTTAAGGGATGAGGCTTCCCCTTTTGATTACCAAATTACCAAGATCCCACTGGGAAAGCCAACCACTGAGGGCCTAAAGCATGATGTCACCATGGCAATGGGTGGTCTCTTCCAAAATATTGACAAGGATAAAGAGACCAAGAAGCAGCTGAGAGATAAGGTTGATATCTTATCAGCCTATGTGCAGAAATGGGTACAAGCTCCCCGGATGATCAAGAAATAACCACATCCTTTACCTCATAAGTCATGAAGAATGTTGAGGATTTAAGATGTAGGGGAGAGGCAACCAAGAAGTGGGAGGACGAGCTGGTAACAAGGGGCAACAAGGTCATTAGGGATATTATTGGATGTTACAATCGAGTGTCTAAACAAATCAATCATTACATCTATGTACAACAATGAGAAATGTACATGAATGTAATGAACAATACAAGATAGGCAAACACATGAGAGGACTACAAGGACTTGCGCTAGAGAAACACAATGTGTGTAACAACTCCAGCAATGGAGGGTTCATGTTTCATTCATCTTCGTGGTTTGAGAAATGAATAGAAAGTAGAAGCTCTCTTAGAACATGGGAGTATAGAAGATGAATAAGCTCCCTTACAAGGACTTTCCCCGAGAAACACAATGTGTGTAACAACTCCAAGAATGAAAAGCTCGTGATTCACTTCATGGATTGAGAAATGAATAGAAAGTAGAAGCTCTCTCAAAACATGGGAGTATAAAAACCCTCAACTCTGGAAGGGACAACATCCTCCTACCATTTTTCTCATTCTTCTCCTTTGCCTAGAAGACCCGTGCAAGCTCCAAGGGTAACAGAGATAGATTAATGGATAGAATCCTCTCACCTATAAAAGGTTCCATTTGATGTGTTTTGTATGATGTTTGAACTTACATTCACTTGCTCAAACTCAAAGGCTGTAGGGATATCCAAATAGGATTTGTCAAAGCTCTAAGGATATCTGATTAGATATAATAGGACCCTCAACCCTAAGGCTTAAGGGATGACCATTGAAATATGACAAGAAACCTCAACCCATAGGCTTTAAGGCGTTCAAATATGACTAGTCCCTCCTACCTAAAAGCTACATGGCACTGAAAGCTCTAGAGGTGATCGAAGAAATATAATATGACCCTTCAACCCATATACTCTACAGATATCTGAATATGGCTAGTCCCCTCCGCCTAAAATCTGTATAACTTTCCGATGAGAAACAATAGAGTGAATCGATTAGAAATGATGTGACTCCTTGATCCAAAGAATATAGAACTGACAAACAAATTTAATGGGGGATCTCAACACCTAGGGGCTCTGCAAATGTACTAAAGTAATACGTGAAATCAACCTAAAGGTTCTACCAACCAAAATAATAAGTACCCTCAACCCAATGGTTGTATGTCTAAAAAGATTTCCAGGTCCCTTCAACCTATTGTCGAACCTCAACCCAAAGGTTTTAGAGATGACTGATAAAATGTTTACAGGAACCCTCAACCCAAAGGCCCTGGTAATGTCCATCTATATTTTATATCAAGATTCTACAACAAAAAGTATAGAAATGTCGCTAACAATAAATGATGATAAATCACAAATAAATGAGCAATAACCACCATCAGATGTCATGCCATGCCTCAATTCTTTTGATAGTTGTTACTGCTGATGTAAGAGAGAGAATACACATGATAAAGTCCTCTTAATCTGCTAAAACCAATACTCAATATGGACAACGGCTGCACAAATTTACTCACAAATTGATGACAAAAGTGATCATTTTTACCAAGAAATTATGCATCATAAATGCACCCTTAATGCAAGGACGGTTAACATCAAATGTCATTTTTACCACGAAATTATGAATCATAAATGCGCCCATGATGAGAGGTTGGTTGACATCAAATGTTCAAAATTCAAGAAAATGTGAGAAATTGTATTCATTCTTTGTATTTTTCTTAGTATAGAAATGCAGACATAATGGTTCCACAGTCCATAGTATTAGTATAAAGGCTCTTGGAAAAACTGTATAGAGAGATTCTAAATCTTTTTACACAGTTTCTCTAAAAGACTTCACATTAGTGCCATATATTGTCAAATTTTAAAAATCCCTTGGCATATACTTTCACATGCTTTACCATCAAATCTGTTTTACTAACCTTTTCATTAGAGATCATTCTGAGGTTCAGTAGCTGTCTTATGTTACCACAATATAAAAGATTTAGGGTCGTAGCACCTCTAACCTCTAAAGGAAACTCATCATCCATGATAAATACTAAGTCCTTCTTCGATTAGTCTTTTTGCAAGAGTTCTTTCCTAATGTCCACATAACAAGTTATTTTGTGTTTTTCTGTTGTTCAGGTTTGACAGTTTGTTGATTTGAATATAACTTGGAAGGATGCTTGTAATTTTTGCACATTGATTTATAACATCAAAGACTAGTGGGGATTTTTACATGGTGGATCTTCTAGGAGGCTAATCACATATTGATATAGACAAGCGTTGGTGCATTCTCTAGAATATGAAGGCTGTTGAGGCTAATTCTTAGATGAGTTTTGTAATCAATTTACTAATCAGGTTGTGATCTACTGTTTTTATAAGGATACTTGAATCAATGACAGTTGTATATATTGGTAAACAGTCTTTTTATTTCTTAGAGATATTTGATAGGATTTAGCAATCTTGTTGAGATGTTCAATGTATTTCTAGCTCACTTTAGTTGTAGGCTGATGTTTTTATCAGTGGGGAAGGTGGGGTATAGCTCCTGATATAGGGTGTTTGTCAACATTTTTATGTTTTTGTTGAGATTTAACTGCTTGAAAGTTTTGTCTGCTCAATTTATTATTGAAGTTCCTCTGCTTTGAGATGATATTAATTTTGGCCACCTAATGTTCAGGGTTTTTCTTGATAAGGTGGTCCTTGCTTTGTTCTATCTATAGATATTTCATTTTCCATTATGATGTTTTTGAAACTGTTAAGTAATGATATTATTTTGTACTAGTGGTGTTTGATTGTTTAGCAGTAATTGTGATGTGTTTCATGTTGAAGTAGGTAATGTGGGATTAGATCGGCCTTGTTGGCACATAGATTCCACTTGACTTAAACCATGTATGATGAGATATGCCTTGGTTCATTTTGTTCCGTGTTAAATGAAATAAATATTATGCTATTATTGTTCTTCTAAAGGTTTTGTTTGGGTATTGAGTTAAATACATGAGATTATATAATTGATGATAGGCATGCTATGTTCTCCCTTTAATGATAGTCAAGTTCTAGAAATAAAGATTTAGTATTGATAGGTATATTAAATGCCAAATATCATATAATTGACGATGGGTATATGCCATGTGTTTCCTTTCATGATTGTCGAGTTCTTGGATGACGATATGATATAGATAGGTGTAATGACTACATACAGGTATATAATGTAACAGTATTGTACATAGTCCTTGATGTAGGGAATATATGTAATACTTAGATACATTAGAAGCTGAACAGTCATTCCACGTTTATAATTGATAAATACGTGCTTTGTATCACATCTTCCAATGAATAGGAATTCGGTTTCACTCTTCCATTGCCATTTCATTTTCATGGTCCATTTTATCGCCTTACATTGGTATCAAAGTGCCAGGGCAAATATCCATGCAAAGCAAATAAATTCGCAGTAGTTTTTATTTGCTGCATTTTTTCACTCCTCCATTCGGAGGTACAGCTAATTTCCATTCATAGCAAATAAATTAGGAGAAAAAAATTTGCTGAATTTTTTCAATTCTACATTTTTATGCAACAACAATTTTCACACACAGCAAATAAATTAGCAGTCAAAATTTATTTGCTGCATTTTTTCAATACTATCTATTTGAAACCCTCATTCAATTCTCATTCCATAAACTCAAGTCTTCACCAAGTCAATACCTTGGTTGATGACAACTCTAAAACTGCAGAAGGGAACAAGCTATCACTTAGGCAATACCTTTTGCAGAGGACTGTATTTCAAAACAGTCTAAAGATAAATGTGTTTTGGAACAACAATTTGAAAGATGATCAAGACCTAGTGAGGAGAAGGAGCTTCGTATCAAGAAAATGAGGTGCCAAATACATAGAAAAGTTGTCAAAATGGGCAACACAACATTGGTTTCACAACTACCCCTATGGATTAAGGGGGGGATGTAACAGTATTGTACATAATCCTAGGTGTAGGCAATAAATGTAATAATAATATTTTATATTATTATTACCTAGATACATTAGAAGCTGAACAGTCATCTTGAAGATGAACTGAACAGTCATTTCATGTTGATAAATATGTACTTTGTATCACATTTTCAAGTGAATGAGAATTGGGTTTCACTCTTCCATTTCCATTTCATTTTCACAATCCATTTCCTGGCCTTACAACAAGTTCTTTGAGTCGATGCCTAGTCAAGTAAGGTGAAGCCTCTTGTCAAGTATGTAGAGGTGACGGAATTTGAGATTTTACCGGGAACATACAGAAGCATGATTGTAGCAGGATCCCCTTGCTTATGTCCCTGTGTTAGTGAGATCCCCAGGTCAGCGGGATTCCATGCATGCCAGAAGCGACAATTGTGGAGGCACAAATTAGGGGGATAGATCTGCACATGAGACGAGGGAGATCTCCCTAAAGGTCAACGTAAAGAACTCGGAGGAATGTAATAAGCCGGCACAAGCATTATCACTAAGCGTCATCTGTTCAAAAACAAAATATTAGTATATTTTTAGAGAAGAATATGCTTTTGAAATGAATAATAGGTGCCCTCTTCTCATTGTTTTCCAAATTTTTGATGGTAAGAAAAAAATCTAAACAGTGTTCCAAGCTTTGTTGTTATGATAGTAACCCAAGATGAGAAAACTAATAGAAGGGTGCTTTCAAAATTTCAGTGAAGGTGTCTTAATGATGAGCATGTTATATTTTTCAATGTTAATAATCTTGATTTGGTACTTCCTGTCTATTTTGTCTATCTTGTGGGTTATAAGTATGATTGTGTACTATCATATCCTTAATGGGTTGTGTATATATGACTATGCCAGCCTTGTTAAGGAAACATCTTTTACCCTTTCTAGGTAAAGATTACTGTCAGAAATTCTTGTTTTGTTGTTTGGACTAATTAAATCCTCAAAGTTTACCTTGTCTTGAATCTACTCTGAATCATTCAAATGGTTTTCTTATGTTTGATGATAAGCTTGTTTGTGGATTTTGTTATGTTTTTTTAATAAATTGGTCTTCTTGTTGTGCCTCTTGTGCTGTGTTCAACACAAAAACACCCAACTAATGATTGCAACACGGATTCCTATAATTGTGTAAATAGTTATGTTTATAGTATTTATATCATTGAATAATAGTTGATTAGAAACTAATTTGGGAAGTGGCATTTTTAAATGAAGTTAGCCTCGACTTGACTTTGGAATAGCATAGTTGTCTTGAAGATCATTCAGAGTTTAGTGTGTTTTCTCCTTGGGATTAACACATCTTTGGTTGAAGGTTAGGCTGATAGTATTCTTGTTGTATGATAATATATTTTTCTGATCCCATTTTGCAGTTGTATGAATAGATAGGGTTTCTATGGCCAAGCAGCATTAATTTGAGTTTATTCCGTGTTTGGTGTTGCATGGATTTTTTTACTTTTGGTGATGTTAGAGCTCCTATAAATGAAGTTCTGATTGTTCTTTTCTTTATTTCAGTATACAGGTTGTTTCATGAACTCTGATCTGATTGCAATGGAGATACCTTTCATCTGGGTATTAGGTTCTATAAAGTAGAGATTGAAGACCATCTACATGTTGACTATCTAATCTCATACCTAGTAGTCCAATGGAAGGGGTGTATTGCAGTTTTCTCAGCAGGCACTGCTGAGAAAATATTGGAGCATTTTAGTGGAAAATGGTCCCATGATATAAAATTGCTATAAATGGTGTTTGTAAGATGTTTGAAGGTCAGTTAGATTCACGCCAACTTGGCCAACATGGTGTTTTTGTTAAGTAGTTACTGTCTTTGCTTCATAATGGCTGTACTAGACCTCACCCTAAGTTATTATATATACTCAATGTTAAGATACTGCTAATTGATTCTGCATCATATTCTTTGTTTCACTATCTTCCTTTGCAAATTAATCTTTGTTTTACAGCATCCACTGGATTAGACTAGACCCTCCCTGTGAATGTAGCTTCTGTATGTATTGCTTGTGTTCCTCTACCGACTCAAAAAAAAAAATTCCCTCCTACATCCCTTGCAACCATGAACTTAGCACACAAGTCATTTTTGTGACTTTAAAGGCAATCCAATGGAGGATACTTCAAATGCCTGCCCCGCAAACATTAGTTCATTATCAGATTGATTGTTTGGTCTTGGCAGAATTCCCAGTGATTCAGCTCTATTTGTATGCAATTTTGGAAGAGGGTTTGAAATCTTCTTTTAGGGTGGCCATAATAGTTGTCGATGATGCTTGGCTATGTTATTTGAATATTTTGTACCTTTATATGATGATTTACAGGGGATATACATTCACATTCTATTATTAGTCATCAAATGATTGGTGACACCTGTATTATAATTTTGAAAACAAATTTCAGAGGTGGTTGTCCTAGGTGTAACTAGTATGTGATAGAAGTTTTTTTGTATGAAACTTCACAGTCAGTATTCTTCTCTCTGCATGCAATAATGATTTATTCCATGAAGAAGTACATATATACAAAATAAAATTGACTGTGATTATGGAAGTGTGGCAACCCAGTTGCAATCACGACAGAGTCACAAAATCATTGGAGGATAGTTTTGTATGTGGTGGCAGCTTTTTTTGTGCTCGAAAGGAAAACACTGGTGGGCAAGGCCAAAGCGATGGTCTGTGGTCTTCCATACACAACAGAATGATTGAAGTAGTGAAATGATCCCCTTAATAGTGCAAGCATAGGATCATTCGTGTGATCCCTGGTATCCATTGGAGGAGCTGTAATCGATTTGGTACATTTACATTATGAGTGTTTGGAGGTTTAGGGCAGTTGTTTGGAGGTTTAGGGCAGGCCAGAAGGTATAATATTTTTGATCTTTTTAAAATTTAAACCAAATTCAATCCTTTCTTTAATTTTTTCAAAGACCACTGATTTTGCAGCAGTTATGGGGACAATTGAACCAATCTACTTGGCAATCAGAGGTGACGTGTGGCTTTGTTAGAGTTGCCCAACATCGAATCCATTGGCAACTTTCAGAGAACCCTATGGCCCTGTAGGATTGTGAGATTCAGTGAGCAGTAACTGGCTATTCTGATCATGAGGTGAAATTTGACTATTCTTTTGTGTGGGTTTTGCTCGTCTTTGGTAGAATATGTGGGGTAATGCCATGTGCTACACTTTGACAGGCCAGCATCCTTTAGACTGTTGAACTCAGTTCTATTAATGGCATAGCTTACATGGCCCATAGACTTCTGTAAGCAATATGCAGCAGGGACTCCCTTCCTTCATTGACTAGCTATCACTTTGATTTCACAAGAAAATCCAAAAATGTTTCTTGGATTAAATTTTAAAAGTAATTTTTTTGTAGTTTCCTGCTATTATATTTCAATCACCCAGCAATAATACATTTTGGTTTGTCAGTAACTAGTTCAACAGCATGCAAAGGAAATTGGAGCCAAAATACATTCATCCACTCCAGAAATTGGAATCGCCTTATCTCACAAAAGGCACAATAGTTAGTGTGGATTTGCTTAATTCTTTGCCTTCTATTTCAACACAGTACAAAAGTTGGGCCCACAAGAATATGGGATGATGGTGACTGACAAGATGGTGGTGATGATGACCTTCCAAAGAAGGTTTTGCAGGAAAATGCACAGAGCATGCTAGATGGCCTCACCTATGACAGATAATGCCAAGAGACAATATCAACATGAAAAAGGGTAATTTAGATTTATATTACTACTCAACTTGTTACCACTATTATTGTAATTTTGTACATTTTGGCATTTTCAAAGTTTCAAACATTCATTGCAATGAACAACACAAGGTGAATTGTGCAACCTTATATATGGTGGTTTTGAATGTTCATATATAATACATACATGGATTTATTTTGAATGAGTTCTGAGATCTTTTAATTGTTAATGCATTGACTATTCACACTGTTACTTTAACATTGATGCATATGGCGTACTTGGCCATTTCTACATAACATGGGAGCGATTGGATGGGGTGGGATGATTGTTTCTTGATAACCGGAAAATCCTCTGGCCTGCATTTCTCATTACGTTACCATGTTTATTTCTCATTTCAGGTAGCATTGGCAATAAGTTTGAACAGAGTAAAAGAAAACCATCTTCATGCTGCAGAATATTGATAACAAACAAAGATTTTCCAATGCCAGTGAACAAACATTTAATCATGCTATTCAATACAAATAAGGATTTCATATGTCCTAAATGGTTACACTGATACTAATTAGTTATTGTGTTTGGCGTGCAAAATTTAAAAATATCTTCTAATGGAATTTTCTCCCCTGCTTACTCTAGTTATGCAGATACTTACCATATAAGCTATTAATTCCAATGAATCAACAAAATTTCCAATGCATAGGAAATATGACTTCCAAACTTCAAAAATAAAGTGAATTTGATATACCTTCAATATAAGCTATTAATTTCACTGAATCATCAAAATCTACAATGCATAGGAGATCTAACTTTTGAACTTCAAACTCGGATCCAATTGGATTAACTTCAATTGTAAAGTACTATTTTTCTTTTCAATTAAATAAATAGAATACACTTACCCAGAAAATGGCTCAGTTTGATGAGTAACATATGATGCTAGCATATTAGCAGATATTCAGTATTCATAGATTAGAAGAAAACTTGTTTTGCAGCTAATTTTATTACATTAAGGCTCCACAAGTTTCATGTTTGTCCTATAAAAATAATTTTTAAATCTTACTAGATAAAAACCAAAATATTCAAACTGAAAAGTATAAAGTGACTTCAGCACTCAAAATACATTTCAAAATTTGTGTATGAGAAAAATTCAAGCTTACCCCAAATGCAGAACCGAGAGTAACTACATCATTTTTATTGACCCGTCGAACAGTGGTTAGAGCAATACTAAGCTGCATATAAAATCCAAATACAATACAAATTAGATCAAACGGGTAACATTCAAGCTTAAATGTCTTAATTTCAATTGAAGAGGTTCTTCTAGATTCACTTTGCTTTTCAGGCATTTTTCTTAATTTTGAATGTAGAGGACGAGTACATGAATTTAATTCGAAAGGGGGCTATGGAGAATACTTTTGATAGATAGTCATTGTCAGTACGCTCCTGAATAAGGTCGGCTGGCTTGTTCTCATATGTTTTGATTGTCTCTAGGTAACGAGCACACTCTTCCACACTGCAAGCTCCAGCCGACAATTTTCATTGATGATGTACAATATTCATTTATAAAAAAATAACAAATTGCAGAGACTATTTATAAATACATGCTCAAAACATGTGATAAGAGAAGGCACATGTAATGAAATGCTACCGACATCATTGACATTGCAGGTAATAACAGATGGCTAGGAGCTAAGTCGCAAGATTCAGCAAATTTTTGCTTGAGTTCAGAATTCTCCATATTTGTGACATCAATCAAATATTCACCTAAACTCGCCAGAGTTTGTCAGCAAAATTGCAGGAATAAAGGACTCTTTGCATTGTTAATACACTCATTCATTCACCTACAAGTCCTAACCAGATAATCAGATCTATATATCGAGAAATCAAAAACAAGAGACCCAAGCATAAAAATCCATCGGGATTGTTGAGGTCCGGTATTAGGGTCTGATATCACTCAGCTGGTGTTGTTGGGGCGAAGCTACTTGCATCTGTGGTGCCTGCCTTCATTTCTTTATCGCAAGTAGTCATCACATCAACCGATGTTTTGCCATCATGATCAATTTAAGGAGATGAGCCCTGCCTCGCCCTCCATGGTCCTGCCTGCTTGTAGGTAGGTTCATTGTTATTTTTATGTTTTTTTGTTAACTTTTATTTGGCCTTTTATGTTTATGTTTATGTTTATGTTTTGTGTTTTACTTTTAATTTAAAATTTCAATTAAGTGAATCATTGTCACTATTTTTATGTTTTAATGTTTATTTTATTTATGTTAATGTTTTTTATTCATTTTTTTAATTTATGTATTTATATTTATTTTTATTTTAATAATACTTATTTTTTTATAATTTGTTTTGTAAAAGAATGTACTTTTATTTTTATTTTGAAGAGTATATTTTCTATAATTTGAACTTAATGGCAAAAAAATTCCTAACTTTAATCATCAGGCGAACTTGAAACGAATTTTATCCTCATCGAATTTGAACCTTGTGGCTTAGACTGGGAGTGATGAACATTAACATAAAACAAGACAAAAATCATTACACTACTGCAGAGTCTAAGAGCAAGTCTTGCCAACACCTGGCAAACCATTATTGCCTATTAAATGATCTCAACATCATAATTTCAGTACCGTAGGCAATAACAGATGAATAGCAGGATGAAAATTGATATGGACAAGAAATGTTATTACACTAATTAAGAGTCTAAGAGCAGTCTGGTCAAGGCCAGATGAACCATTTTTATACAAGAGGATAAGGATGCTAGTAGAAAGCCTTCACACGGAGGTCTAAGCTGCTAACGGGTATTCAAATGCCCAAGAGGAGCCAATTGTATAATGATTACTGTCAATTGAGATACTAGGCTTATCAACAACAGTGTACACAGAATACCAATTGCTTAACATACCATATCCGAGCAAAGTACCCAAACAATAACAGTTTTTATTCATAAAAGATAAGAGTCCATATTATTTGTACATTACAGGGAGGGCATGATATCAGCACCCTTTCCCCTGATGTGCATCAAACTATTTATATGACAGGAAAACCCAATGGGTTGTCAGTTAACACAACCGTCAAAAACCAAACCTACAAATGAAAGGTATTACAATTTACAACTACCTACAGCCAACAATACAAGCACTAACCACATGTACGTCGGCTACTAAAATATGTAATTATACTGATAACCAAGACAATACAAATATGACAGTCTATATTATCCCCCCCTTTAAACAAGTCGGATTCACTTCCTAGGCAACCCAAATACAATATGAGAAAAATAAGATTGAAGAGTGAGAACAGAATTCCAAACACTTGAAGCTGAAATATGAGATTATCAAGTGCTGAATGCTGGATTTGTCCACACAAAACAACAGTCTGAAGATGGCACTAAAAAACCCATGAATCCAAAAGAAAAATTCCTGCAAATCCTACATTGGAGGCAGTGCGACAGTTGACCATACGGCCAAAATTTTGTCCAAGGGATGCATTCAATGGTAAATAAAGAGGCTGGCCATACGGTGTAGGGGGTGGCTTTAGAAGACTGTTGTACACCAGATGATGCAATGTCCGGCAACACACCACCATCAAGTGATGCTCTGTATTCTATGGGCAATGCACCGTCATTGGTCGACACTCTCTTGGTCAACACACTATCAATTGTCACAATGTCAAGCAATGCGCCATCAGTCGATGCTTCGTCGGTCCATGCACCATTGAGCACAGTTGACGCACCAACCGACCATCACCCAACACAATGTCAGAAAATACGTCAAGTGATGCGACATCAAGTAAACAGGGACAGAGGCATACGGCTGAGGAGCATGCAGTTACAACGGAGGACTGCATAGCTGAGTAGCACATAAAAGGTTCCCTACATGTCTTCCCAGGCCATACGATTCTTCCTTCTAAATGTACACAAGATGGATATATGCTTACTTTGGAGAGTAATCTCCACCTCGCCCTGCACTATTGCTTTTTCCCTTTATTTTTAAATTTTCATAAATAAAATTCCATCCAATCATATTTTTCTTTGACGGGACCTTTGGCTCTTGGTAAAAACACTCCTGGCATGAAATTCTTGTGGCATAAATATTTATCATGCACATGTTTCCTCCATAGTTTTAACACAAGTGCCCTTCCTGTAAAATTTATGTGCCATAAGTAATGGTCGTGAAAACACTTCCTCGGTCTTGACACGGCTTCCATTAGCCAATGTGCCATCACTTCATACAAGTCGAACATATCCATCCTAACTGATCGTACTTCACCTTTTATTAAAATTTTGTTGTTAGACCACATGTGCTTACTCGTTGTTGTTGGTTCTTTGGACTGTATGCCTACTACCTGTGCAAACAATTGGATCATCATAGCATCAAACTTATACCCCTAACGCTGAATTCTTTGAACGTTGGTGGCTAAGTCGACTATGATGTTGACACTCCAAAAAAACTTGGCAACATCAAAATTTGCTTTTGTTCATCACATTGCAAGTCTTGACCTTCTTCAATCTCCGTAGTTTCGACATTATTACAATCAGGCCAGAACACTTCGTATTCTTCCATTTTCCAACAGAACAGACCATTGAAGGAGTTTGTCTCATCTTCGTAGCATGAATGTAACTCCAAGACCCCTTCATTGTCCATTTCTACTGTACCTTGGTTCTAGTCAAACGGAGCACTCTCTTCAGATCTATGACATACTTCCGTCCTTTGTTTTCAGTGAAGATCAAAGTATTTTTTCAATTATGGTAGGATTTGGCTGCTATAAACCAGCCCCAACCCAGTAGTTCATAATTACACCTTTTTAATGAGATGACTACAAAATTCAACAACAAAAATTTGGGTTCCAATAATAATCTTTTGTCCCATCATGACACCCAATACCTTAGTGCCATGTTGATTTGCTCCTACCATTTGGAATATCGAAGGCCACATAGTTGGCTTCCCATTACTCTTCCAAGTCTCCTCTAGAAGAATGTTTGCACCAAAACCATTGTCAATGACAATATTTGTCAAATCCCAACCCAGAATTTCCATATGTAAAATAATCCGTTGTTGGCCTGAATTCATTTTCAGGAGCATAGGTTCAATCACCTGGTCACCTGACAATGGCCATTCAACTATGGGTTCATTTTTTTATTTTTTGCTCCCCCATCACCTGACGCTATACTATTTCACATCAGATGAACCATTGTATGCTCCATGCTCAAGTCAATCTCTTGTATGGTAGTAGTTATATCATTTTAGAGTCCTAAAATGCTTTGCAATAAGCTAGCTATCTTCACAGGTACAACATTTTGCAAGCCGTGTCATGCAACAACTTGGTCAAACTCAAGTCTGCTCATCATTGTACTTGTAAATTTAAGCGAGTGTCCTCATTCTTCAAACAATGCTCTCTTGAGTTCAACTTTTGCTTAGGCCAGCCTTTCCTTTTCCCTACGTGGGTAGGGATAATTAGCTTTATTCACTTGTGCTCTTGTAATTGCCATCACCTCTTTGCCCTCAAGTATGTCAATTGTATTGACATTGGCTTGCTTTGGACAGTTGCCATCTCTATGGTCCTTGGGCCCACACCATCTACAAAGGCACTATCATTTTGGTTAGGGCAATCTCTTGCAAAATAGCCCCTCATTGCTTGTACAATTGGTTGTCCTTCATTATTATTGAATTTGACTCTTGCCACCACTATTATTCTATCGTTGGTGGGTGTTGTATATTAACCAAAATGAGCCCCTTGTTGATTTTGATTAACCTTGTACTTTGACAGCCCACGCTCCCCAAGCAATTGTCTCTTTTGTTGTTCACGGCATTTTCCTTGAACTGCAGCCCACGATGCATTATCCTTAGCAGCGCATCATTGGAAAATATCAAGTTGTGGCCCCGCGAACCTTTGTTGCTGCTTGATAGATGCTAATTCTTCTTCCATGCATACTTTCCCTACTTCCACCTCTTTCCCAATCATATCATTCATTTATGCCCATCCCCTTCTTTTAGTGTCGTGCTGACAACACGCAGAATGCCGCAAAGAATTGTTGAAACAGCAGAAGCTTGAACGAAACCATATTGATCTCACCAAGCCCCGGTATACTACATTAGGCCGCACATGCCTTCCAAAGCCACACACCACCTTTTGAAGCCACCAACTTGTCAACACCCATGATGTTCTTCTCATGCCACAAAATACTATGTTTTTTCACAGTGCTCTTTTCTCCAACTCTCAAATAGTTTGACGACCCGCACCTTATGTTTTGGTTGCATTCAAGTGTAACAGTGCTCCTTCTATCTCCTTCTACCGTTTGAAGACCTAGAGATATTTCTCTTCAATTCGCAATGTCTTTCCACACTGCCATGTATTTGGGCTCGTGCCTTCTTTTCCTCCATGCCACAGATCACTACCATCAATCACTATCAATTCGTATTGATGGTTTGAACTACTCCTCGAATCGTAGGAATTTGTGATGATCACGGAAGCAAGCCACGCTGCCCAAATTAGTTGTAGAGTTCACTACTCGACCTAACTCGATGCAAGTGGGGCAACAAAATGAGCTTACATGCCACAAGACATTTTAGGATGGTGGCTGCTCCAAACAGTTGTTTGTCCACTTTAAGATGCACTACACATGCAAAAATTCCAGATTTCCTGCAATGAAGGATGGTCCTCCCTTCTTCTTCACACCACCTCCTCTCCTTTCAAATCTTCTTTTTCCTCCACTTTCTTCTATAAAGAGCAAAGTCTATTATGTTCTAAGGGTTCCTCGCATTTGGACTTTTGGCATCTTGCTTAAACTATTTCTTCTTCTCTCTGGAAATCGTTTGAATTCTCACCTTTGCATGATGTCTTAGCCTCTATATTGGCAATTGTAATGCGTCCAAGGCCTCTTTTACAGTTAATACAGTTGTGTATATTTGGACAACGGTTGAGTATTGTGGCTTATATCTGCCCTACTCTTTTCTCGTCTCCCTTATCTCTTGCAGATTGTCTTACCTATTGTTTAGCTGTGATAAATGTGTGTGTGGATTATACTTGCATTTGCTTAATATATTGTGTTATCCTCAAACACGAAGTGGAAATGATTCCTATTTCTCTGTTGGCAAGTCACATTTCCATTTTAAGTTGTTTCCTCCTCCCTTTTCCACTACAAGTGTTAGAGTAGGTAGACTAGTGATGGTGTTTAGGAGTAGATGTAGATGAGAACCAGCTCTCTCTACGGGTTTGCTTCACTACGCAAGTCCCACACTCGTGAAGCAATACATTGTTGTGTTATTAGTGAAACATTTTTCACAAACAAATGCTTTCAACCTCCAACAAGTCGATGAATCTACTTGGCCGCTTGCATTCCGCAAATTGTGGAGCCACGAATCGTCCATTGCCATGCCACGTCAATAGGTCATGAGTGGATCTAGATCAATATTAAGTCTATTAAGAGTAAAGTATAGATAGATCAATCAGTCTATCATTTGGAAACGATCGGTTCGGTTCTCACAAGATCAGATTGGCGAGCCCACTCCCACCTAAGAAACCCCCACCTTTATATCTTATCTTATATGGGGAACCAAATGCCCTATAACTTGACAAATCTTATAGAAACGATTCTAGCCATCATTCATACGATCTCCATTTAGAGCATGTCATTTCTCAAAGAACGTGCTAATCTAAGTTCACTTTCATCACTAGAGTGAGGGTCCTCTTCTCTGTGTCCTTTCGGATGTGAAGTCTTATTTTTGTCTCTTTCAATGTCCATTGCTAGATTGGATGTAGCTTTGTTAGATGAGGATGGGACCACCTCTATCATCTTCTGCAATGACAATACCAACCCTTCAATGAACCATCGCTTCCTTGAGCCGTCAACGGATTATTTATCAAGTTTTCCCAATAGTTCTTTGAGTCTTCTATTATAAGCACGAACATTCTCATGTTTACCCTATCGGGAATTATAGATTTCAAAGACAATCTCATTTCCATCTATTAGGAGTTTGAGTTCTTTCTCAAAGGCTTTCCTTAGTGTTTTCCATGTTGCTTTCTCCGAGCTTGGTGCATCTGCATACCAGTCAATAACCATTCCCTACAAGTTGGTTGGAAACATCTTAACCACTTAAATTCATCTATATGCCCATTGGCAGTCCATATTGTGATGCATGTTCTTAGTGTCGTACACGATCCTCCTATTTGTCACCAAAGTGGACTTTTGAAGCTTCTACTTTTCTAGAGATAAATTTGATGGGGTAACCACACCTTCAATTACGATTCAAAGTTACTTCTAGCATGGTTCTTTCAATATGAGTCTTCTTTGTAAGAAGGTATGCATTGGACGTTCCTTTGCTCTCTTAGCACTATCGAGACACGTCTCTATGATCGCCCTTCCTTCAGAAGGATATATACCCTATCTTGAATGTAGTAAGTTCATTATTCATGTGACTCACTCCAACTTGTTCTCGGGCTTCCTCGTACTTTTCACATTATTCTCTTGCAAGACCCTCAACCCAACCTAGTTGGCAAGGTTTGCAATTCCTATCTCCAAAAGCAGCTATGGCAATTTTTATACACTCCTTACTATGAGTGGCATATGGTCCACCAATGTCGGTTGAATGTTATGTGCAAAGTCAAGGGAAGCTTGAATAAGAAGATGGAGTGAGTCGCATGGATAAGGGACTTACTACGTTCAAGATAGTGTACAGATCCTTATCTTGCAACACCCTTTGACCCAACCTAGTCGGCAGCAAGGTGCGACTTCCTCTGAAAGAGACTATGGAAATTTCTGCACAATCCTTACTATAAGTGGCATATGGTCCATCAATGTTGGTTGAACACTTCGCCTTGACTTGTGCTTCGGCTTCATACTTCGGTCCTCACACTCTAGCCTCATGTTTTAGCCTCGGGCTTCTTACTTCACTTAATGGATTTTAAGAATTTGCTATCTATCACAACCTTTATTGTCTTTCTAGTTGTTCCACCAATCGAGTAGACCATTTAACTTCATGGCCCCATTACTCGTATGTCTCTCTCTCGACATTGTTTGGAGACAACAACATGAATTATTGCTCGTAGATGTTGATCTTCTTCTTTGTGAACTCTTTGTATCATTGCATTATCTTTTGTTGTGTTTCACGATTATATTCAATGCATAGATCCGAGAAGATTACCTAGTCACGCTTCTCTTTGAACCGATTTTAACTTGACCTAACATGCATTAAAGGCAACATCGCCAAAATGTAATTTTATAACATAGTGGTGTCCCCGCCACCCCACGAAATCTGGGACTACCCTTTTTAAAAAAATTTGTTCTTTTTAAAGTAACAGGTCATTTTGTGTTTTTATTGCCTGCAGTTGTTTCCATTGCCTTAAGGTATTCCCAGAGAATCATATAAGCCAATTTCGACGAATACCCAGATGCTAAAACTCATTTTATCCCTCCGCCAGGTTTTGTCTGCGAGAATTTTATTTAATTATTTATTAAATAAATAAAGTTCTGTTTAAAATAAATTGTGTTGTAATTGAACCCTGTTGAAGATTTTCATGCCAGTATTCCCGCCTCTTAATAGGGTATTCACCAGGGAAGAGTTTTTACTAACCAGTTATTCGGCAAAGCAATTGTCTGCAACTTCTGGCAACGTTTTTCATTTTTATTTATTTCTTTTGTGTTTGTTTTCGGTTTTCTCCGCAGTTTGTCTGTTAAAATTCCCTTGATCCGTTCTTTGTTTTGTGTAGCCTATTTATTTGCCTGGAAGTTCTGGAAGTCATCCATGGCCTCAGACAATGGAAGAAATTAATCATGGAGTGCTAACTTCTGACAAAAAAAGAAGAATTTAAAAAAATAAGCTTCTCCCATGCAAGTCACACTTTTTGGAATGATGGCTTTAAGTCCCAATGGGAATTTTGGTAGTGGCAAGCAGGTGGGAATTTTATGTCTGCCTAGCAGGTTGTTTTTTCCCATCACTAAAGACAAATCACTTAAGTTGCCAATGGGAATTTTGGAGGTGGCAGGCAGGTGGGAATTTTGTGCTGCCTAGCAGGTTGTTTTTTCCCATTATGAAGGATAAATCACTTAAAGTACCAATGGGAATTCTATGTCTGCTTAAGAGGTTGTTTTTTCCCATCACTAAAGACATCACTTACGCTGTCAATGGGAATTTTGGAGGTGGCAGGCAGGTGGGAATTTTGTGCTTGCCTGGCAAGTTGCTTTTTCCCATTATGAAGGATAAATCACTTAAAGTACCAATGGGAATTTTATGCCTCGCTAACAGTTGTTTTTTCCCATCACTAAAGACAAATCACTTAAGCTGCCAATGGGAATTTTGGAGGTGGCAGGCAGGTGGGAATTTTGTGCCTGCTTGACAGGTTGTTTTTTCTCATTATGAAAGATAAATCACTTAAAGTACCAATGGGAATTTTAGAGCTTCTGGCTTGGAGGGTAAGAATTCCCATCAAGGAAGTTTATTCACCCATGCAAGTCGCATTTTTGAGAAAGAAGCTCTATTTCATGCAAGTCGCACTTTTTGGAAGGGAGGATTTAAGTTGCCAATGGGAATTTTGGTAGTGGCAGGCAGGTGAAAATTTTATGCCTGCCTAGTAGGTTGTTTTTCCCATCACTAAAGACAAATCACTTAAGTGAAGGATGGGATTTTTGGAGCTGCCTGGCAGGGTAAAAATTCCCATTACTTTGACTTCTTATTTTTAGCACACCCTCTAGCCAAAAAGTGCAACCCACCTTGGCATAATTACATGCATTAAATGATATTTATTATTGTTATTCCTAGCTAAGTTTGGCGCCATAAATAGAAGGAAAGTCAAAGCAACTTGATGAGCTAAAGAGAAGACAAAGATGCATGCTAAAAATAAATAAAAGAATTTCATAAAAAAGCAAGCAAAAGCATGCAAACTTGGGCGCCCAAATTGAGAGAAAGAACATGGCTTATTATTAATAATTGCCAAAAATAGGAGGAAGCAATTATTAAAAATAGCATGCAGTTAGCTATATAAGCATGGGACGCCATAAGGAAGAGATAATTAATTCTTTTTGATGGAGCTTGCTGCCCTAGAGGATTTTGGCGCCAAAAGGAGTGTTTTGCATTAAAAAGTATTTTCCATTGCCGGGAAGCTTCCAGTTTTGGTGCCTAGGGTTGGAGAAGCTTTATTTTTATTATTCCAAGCATTTGCATGTTGGTATAAGTGCCCAGGTGAATTAAATAATATTTTTGCTTGCTTAGCATGCAAGCAAAGTCTCAAATTTTAGGGCAGCAAACTTTATAAGCATATTTTGGTGATAAAATTGAGTATTCATGCCATGGACTCCATATTTGTCTGAATCAATTGCAGGTATTCATCACAGGTGCTCATATTGGTGAAAAGAAGTCAAAATCAATGCCAGATACATTGAATATATCTTCTAATCAAGAAATAATTGCAGGATCTACACAAATTGATCCAATTACAAGGGATTCTGGCAAAAATAAAAGAAAAAGAGCTCAGACAAAGCTTATTCCAGGCATGATGAAGCATGATGAAAGAGAAGGGTCAATAGAATCATGCATGACTTCCAAGCTTACCGAAATCAATGATACAGACATGGGCCTTGAACCTATCACTGATTTGATTGACAGATCCAAGGCCATTGGTAGATCATCTCTTATGCGGGCAATAAAAAGCAACGGGATTATTCAAGCTTCAGCGTTTCTAGTTACAGACTCAATTGCCTGAGTTTGTTTTGGAGTGTGCAAGGTCTTATCATCCTCTTTCTAGGACAATCCGAGATGCTTTGCAGGAAGACAATAATCAGGTTGGATGCACAATTTATTAATTATTGCCTTAAGCTTCCGACACGGCCAGTGGTGATTGCAATTAGCATGCAGGATGTTGGTAACATATGGGAAAAGCACAAAGTAGATTGCATGGGTATAATGAACAACAGATACATGAAGAAGCCCAGATCACCATCAAAATTCCCGAGGACTCTTCCACAATCCAATCTTGTGCAGGAAGTTGATGATATCACCAAATTGCTTTGCAGATAAATGGGAAGCCAATACCAATAACTGCCGCTCATGAATGTATGCCTTTGTGAGAACCATTGAGATCAACGAGTTGGTTCGATAATTAATTGGGCGGAGATCATTAGTGACAATATCAATGCGAGCAACTCTGAAGTGTGAGGCGGACATTCAACTTCAAAATGACTTCATACCTTGTATATGCAACAACTTCTCAGGGGATATTTTCCAAACTGGATAGACGGGGCATATTGTCAAAAGATCCTATTTATGAGTGTTTCCCGCAGTTGACAATTCTTGAATGCTACAAAGATTTCAGGGTGGTTAACGATGGATTCTTCTACGGATTCATTTGCAAGTTAAATAGTGATCTGAAGACCAGCAGAGTGAGCAAAGAGGGCAAAGCTGTCTCCCAACATGGTTGTATCTTCATCCAGTTTGCGACTTCACATATCTCAAGGTGAGTGGTTTCTCAGGAGAACCAGTTAAGTTGCCAAGATACCCAAGTGATAAGTGGGTCATCATGGAGTTGTGCAGGTAGCTCGTAGAGTTGCATGACTTACAATAAAAATGGCACAAGTCTACAAGTAGCTTTCCAGTCACAATGGGTCATTATAGTTGCTCAGAGCATCCACAAAGCCAAAGGAATTGAAGCATAAATGTTTGTTGGGTATGAGCATGAGTTCTTCCTAGCACGGATGAACTTTGACCCATATGGGATAGCAAAGAGGACGGTCTCCCAAGAATACTCACATGTTCCTTCACTTGAAGACTTTTGGATGAAGTGCAGGAGTGAATACGAAGTCAAAAAGGGAGATTTCAGCAGGTTATCAGTGCAGCAGGTTTCTGACTATGGTTTAGCACAGATACCTGCAAATCTCGCAGATGATGGGCATGTGGTACTTGACACATACCATCAAATGGGAGGAGATAGAGTTGTTCTTCAAGAGAGTGTAGGCGGTTGTCAGACAATTGAAGAAAGGTCTTCCGAAGTTCTGGTTAACACCTCAAATTGGTTGTTAACCAAAGGGTATTGCATGGACAAGGCTTTGATGAACTAGATCACAGGGAATTTTGTTGCAGGGGATTCCAACAAGAGAAAACATGAAGGTGAGAGTAGCAGAAAAGGCCAGAGAAGCTCAAAGTGTACAAGAAGTCTCGTATATCGAAAAAGGCAAGCCTACATCCATTATACCTCCACTTTTACAAAGCTTCTCCAGCTATCAACTCATAGCACTTCCGCAGCTCCAGGACCTCAAACGGAGGTTATTATTCTACCGTTGAATCCAAAGATCGTTCGTATTTGTTCCTCAGCCACCTAGATCTTCACCTCCCCTACGGAGAAGTTGAAAGCACAAATGGCAGAGTTTCGAGAAAGCATTGTCTTTGGACAATTCAGAAGAGGGCAGCCATAACACTGTGGTGAATTCGGATGCAACAGAGTCGAGCATGAGATGGTGGTACATTTGGTGACTTCTCATTCCCCAAAGAGCAATTTCTCATCTTGGTTGGCTCTATAGTCAGTTCCAGAGGCTAGAGAAGAAATCAACTTGGAAGAGGAAGACTTGCAGCTTGCTTATGAGCTTGGAAGGTAGAGGCAAAAGGTCTAAAGCTGCTAAAATAACTTCAAGGTTGATTATTGAAGAATCGGGGCAGAAGTTCGTTGAATTATCAGTTCCAGCTGAAGGGAAACAGAAGGGAGAGCTAACTACTGCAGACATATCGGTGACTAAGGTACCATTGGGGAAAATCACCATGGAAGGATTAAAGCAAGATACACGGACACTGATAGACGCTTTATTCCTTAAGCTTGACAAGGAGAAGGTAGAAAAAGATAAGCTTCAGATGCAAATCTCCCAGTTATGTGAGATCATCACTAAGGTTGTTAAACCTCTTCTCAGCCCGTGTTAGTGCGGAAATTGTGGTATGCAATGCTTTGGTTGAAGAGATTGAAGATGCAGGGAACCAAGTCAAAGCTATTGCTCAATGGAAAGAGCAAATTATTCACCAAGCTTCAGAGCAGTTCGAGGGAATACCAACTGGCTTGGAGAATATGCATAGGGCATTATCTCAGCTAAAGGAACTAATGACAAGGATAGAAGATGAGAACATAATTGTTAAAAGTCATCTGGATACCTTAGCTAAGATACATTCATTGCCAGAGGATGTGCTAATTGCAGAGCAAATTGTACCTGATGGATTGATAGAAAAGGGGAAGCAATTAGAGATAGCAGTTTCCTTCCGCATGGAGATCCTCAAGCTTATGTTGAAGAGGATGCAGTTGTTGGAAAACGAGATGGGGAAGTACCAGAGAACATTCCAGATGAATTGCCTGCTTCCCGTGAGGAATTTATTTTGGTTGTGCAGAAGAAGATTGATGAAGCCGTCATGCCTTTCACGTTAGATTCAATTGGCAAACTCATAAAGCTTCATGCAGATATTGAGGGGTATGGGCCTAGTTTAGAAAAGGTAAAGGCTAACACTGTTGCTTTGTCCAGAGGATTGTTGCGGTTTAAGACTGAGAAAGAAGCGGTTGCTAAAGCAGATGGGAAGTTACTGAGTCACATGTTTGACAAGTATATTCAGTTTAACAAAGAAAAAGCATAGAGTATGACGGCCAGGCACATATTTTTTCTTCTTCTTCCTTCTCTCTCTTATTCTTATTTTCTCGGACAAAATTGTAAAACTAAAGTAATTGGTTAAAAGCCATTACTTTTAGTTATCTGAAAAGGTCCTTAATTGAGAATAGGTGGCAAACATGCAAAGCTTTGATTTAGTCTTCAGATGCATGTCATGTAGAGAGAAATTCCAGGGGAAAGATTGCCAGTTGTTTTCTTTATAGCTTCCGCATGTGTCAGTTCAGTTATTGCTTTCCTATTTGTAATTTCCTTCTATACACTATAAATAGAAGAAGAACCTACGGGTTAGAGGATCAGAATTTGTAATCAGTATTCTTGAGTTCCAGACTTTGTGTTGAAACCCTTGATATCTTTTCTGAAAGCTGAGGAATTGAACAGAGGCAGATTTCCGAGAACTTTGTGTCAACGGTGCATTGGCTTCTTACTTTTGTGTAGATCTTTAGATAAACTTTGCATTATCTAAGATTTAGATTAGAAGTTTTCCTTTCCTTTGATTTTGTATTGTGAGATCTATTTGTTTTATCTGTGTATGAGACCAACTCTGTAAACTATTGGTTGGATTACACATCTTTCCGTATTCAACTATTCCCCTTCTGCAAATATTTCTTTACAATTGCTTACTTGCTGCAGAATTGCTTAGCTATGGTTCATGAGCTTCACAATTAAAGTAAAACCCACAGATAGATATTAGAAAACATAATTGACAAAATCTTACACAGGAGCCTCACCGGTAAATGAGGGAGATTTATCTCATGACTGCCTAAGTTTTAGCTATGCATAAAATCTAGCCAACACATAGCAAAGCAAAGCGAAGTACACCGAACAATAGCATCTTGTATTCATATAAGATAAGTCTCAATGCAATTTTTTTAGTACAAGGAGGACCTCTACTACCACCCTTTCCCCAACGTACATCATTCTATTTATATGACAAAAACCCAATAAGTTGTCAATTGACCATTAACACAATCATCAACCAAACATACAAGTGAAAGGTATTTCAACTACCAACGGCCAACAAGACAATCATTACCACATGATACCTCAACTACAAAAATATGTAATTATGTTGATGACAAAAACAATACAGATATGACAGTCTACACCATTGAATTAAAAATAGCCATATATCCTCAATGTTTAATTTTCAAAACAACACATTAAATGTGTTAAGACATGAAATATCTCATTGCACACTGCCTACAAAATTCTCAAACAAGGTGAGATGAACATTCAAGAACAAAATGTTAGTAGCAAGCCCTTATGTTGAGGTCCAAGATATTAGACAATTGGAAGGTCTTCTTAGATGGGCATGGTAAATTTTCAATTGAGAAAAAAATGAAACTAGCGTCCCAATGCAACTTTTCACCTTTCTTTCAATTACAATATTAATAGCATACTAGCTAACAATATACGCCCATAGCATGTTCAAAATGAATATAGTGCATGTTTTCCTTAGCCAAATGCATACCTCCAACCACAAAGAAGAGTACAATCGTGAAGTAGCACTGTTCTTGTAACCTCATGAAGTGGTTTAGTTACATCTTCCTGGTTAGAAAAAGTAAAGAAACACTTGTTACATACAAAAACATTATCCTATAAATTGATATTACCATTTTCCTAAACCCCCATCTAGAATTTGAGATTTATGTTTTTCAAAAGTAGAATGCAATATTGCACTCCCAAGTACAACCAATTTTTCTCCTAAGAACCTGATTTATTGAAAAATAGTCCCAGTCGCTAAAAACAGCAATCTCCAATAAAAGTACAAATTCAGTGAACTTGCAACTGAAAGATTGTAACATATTCATATGTTCTTGTTCAGGGTGCTCAATCTTACCACATCAACATGACATAGAACAACCCGAAGCTTGAAGCTCTTTTGTAACTCTCGTATTCGATAATAAATATATTCTGGATGAAGTAAATGGTAGCGCAAACTGTATGGAGAAACAAAGAGTGCATTATATTTAATGAGCATTCCAAACAAAAACAAAAGTGAAACCCTCATAAACATCCCAAATCGACCTCATGAGAAATTAAAGCTATCAGGCTCTTCATCTATCATTCTCAAAATACAAAAAATAAAACCAAGTATTTTGCTTCATCTATCATGTACAAATGAGCCTAATCGTAATTCATAATCTTCAAAAGTAATTAATATTTTAAACATAGTGACTTTTGAAGAGTCTTGAACAAGAACAAACTTTTCATAAAGCTCACTAACCATAACTTTTCATAGGATAATGTACAGTATGTTATCATTTGAAACCCGGGAACACCATCATGCTGTTATTCGATTTGATAACATTAGTTTACACTATCAGATACCAATGTGCATGTAGTTATATCGTCTCAGAGATATTTGCAAAGATAGAAATCGTGACCAATTAGTTCTAAAGCAGTTAAATCTCAAGGAGAACAACATACACCTTTGAACTGCCTCAAGCAAGCAGAACATTTCAACAAACTTGCTAGGTGTAAGTGGCACGCTTCCATCAAAATTAAATAAACTACAGAAGAAAAACACAAAATCAACCGCCATCCTATGACTTCACTATATAATACATTCACTTCCTAGCAACCATATTTTTCGCTTTCACATAACAGCATAGACGGTGGCACAGTACCACACGAGTTACAACAGTTGATAGGCCTGTGCCTAAGCATGGGCTGACTAGTTTTTGTATACTTTGGTAGCAATTAGAATGGGTGAATACCACTTCAAAGTTGAGTCATTTTGAGGTGCAATATTTGCTATGCCTCAGATGGCTGGGTAATGAAGTGAAACATCATCCAATCGTCCTGAAGCACTGTGTCTTTTATAAATACAGTGCAAATGTAAGGCATGACATTACATATATCAAATCATTAATTCCAATGCTAGAGCCCACCTTTTAGTATTGGCAAGGTATACAAGGTAATTTCCCTAAACCTAATTTGAAATGTCATGTGTGATTAGGGTCACATATCAGTTTCTAGAAGAAAAAAATCCTAGATCCTTATTAAGTATGCCATGGATTCTGGGTCATAAATCAGAGTTTGCATGAGAAAAAAAATGACATATCATCCTGACACCTAGAGAGGTTAAAAACAGGACTAGAATAATAATTTGAACATAGATTCATTAAGTTATGAAGGGGGTCCAAATAGGACAAAGGAGAGTGAGCCCCCACCCTGGAGGAGTTTTACAAGTCAACTGGCTATTCAAAGGACAGGCTATGGGAAAGGTTTTTGTTCCTCCAAAATTACTAACTAATACACCTCCTCAATGTCCGTTTCAAAAGAGTCAAGGGCAAGAGAATGTTGCGTTAATGTGAGATACCTTCTTTTGACAGCAGTAAGGTAATCAGAAACTGCAAGCACTGTAATTTTTTTAACTGCAGCTGATATTTATCACAATATCAGCTGCTTATCAGAGTTTCTTGTATATCCAACTCGTAGATATGTGTATCAGAGTGGTGGTTGGCTGATAGTGTATGTGCTGTAGTAGATTGTATAAAGAGACATCCTTGAGCTTCCTGTTGTCCATTTACCATTTCCTGTGAAACCCGGAAATGCCAAACAGGGTTAAATAGCAGCATAGGTACACCCCCAAAATGCCATTCAGTCCCAGGTACTGCAGGCGGTACTCAGCATGTACCCGTACCATTTCAGTGGTACTAATGTTTTTAAACGCCAAAAATTAATTTTAAAACTCGGAAACAAAAAAAAAAAGAACCCTAACCCTAATCTACCTGCCCCAACCTCTTAAAGGAACTATCCAAAAGCTATATACCATCTTTGCTCCATTTCAAAACACACTTTGAGTTTTTCAGTATTATGCATTTTTATATATATTTATATTTTTTTAATAGTATATTGTATGGACGTTTTCATGCCATTTTTAACCCAAGGATTTTTTAACTGCCACGCCCGCTCAGCGTGAGTTCCAAAACACGTTAAAATCTAACCAAATATCCCAATCAAAGATGGGAAGGGTAATAACGTGGTAGTTTTTTTTTAAAGGGGTAAATAATTATACAACGGATAAAAAAAAATTACACATCATGAAGGCAACGCGACTAAGTCACAAAAAATGACGAAGCAAAACCGATCCGAAATCGCAAACAACTTGGAAGATTTTAAATAATTTGTGCGCCGTTAAAACAACATCGCAATAGTAGCGTGAGGGACAAAAGTTGGCTTAACGCTGCGTTCACCAGTTATACGGATTACAATTATTTCTAAATGCGTCAACAATTACAATTGTAACAACGGTACGGAAACACTCCACTTGCGATATAACATATCGCTGGTGAGGTGAGATAAAATGTTTGCAGAAAGACAAATTAACACCATGGCAGTCATGGGTCCCATTCTGCCTTGTGTTTCCACATTTTGAAGCCGTACCCATACTAGTTTCCTAGCAACCTAGACCATTTCAAAGGGAAGTTATATTGCTGCTAAAGGTTGTAAATCTGCTGCAACCAGCCCAAATAAAGGGCTGAAATTTGTAAGGAAAACTTGGATGCATCTTTCTCCTCCTCTAAGCATTCACTTCTATCTGTTTCTCTCCTCTTCCCAGCTTTATTGAAAATTTAAAAACTACAATCAGTTTACTGCACGTTTGTGTGAGGAAAAAAGCCTTACATAGACCCTGTTCAGACAAACCTAAGCAGGCGGCTGCCCAATAAAGGAAGATAAGGTGATGAGGCGGAGATATTTCAGGTTACAAGAAGGTTGTGCCTTGTGCTAGTTACACAAAGATGCATCTTATGGTTGATGCTGGCCCTAGTATTTGTTCTTCCTGAGATATTAGTAAGATTCTAATTGCACGTAGCTTTTTTCCGTTAGACTCACAAACCCAGAAGTTTATGGGTAGGAAGCAAGATTCTAATTGCACATCAAACTTTTTTGTTAGACTCACTACCCATAAGTTGATGGACCTTGTGCTAAAAAGAAATCCAGGACTTGCATATACAATTGCATTTGTATGTTTGTTTCATGGTATATTTATACATGGTTTTAATATGTGCTGGGAACTATAAGGAGGTTTGAATGGGCAGTGGTAAGTTCCAGCTTGAATTAATATGGACGAGCATTGTGACTTTTGGCATGGAACCATCTACTCACTGCCCCAAGGGTGATGACAAATTTGAATACCCCTGTCTTGGATGGGACCTTCTTCAAAAATATGTTATGTCCATAACTCTCTTCCTGAAAAGGGGTGGTTTAGCAAGCATGTCAACTGTAGTTGCACTCCCTTAGGTCATGTATTTAGGGGTTTCCTTTGTAAACTCGCTCTTTCTATAACAAGTGATTTGTGATGACACAATTTCACGTTGGGAAGACTAATCTTATAACATTCAAGTATTCCTTCAGTCAATACTAATAAGCTTGAGACTTTTGATTACAGCCTGCACATAACAGAACGGTTTCAGCGCCCCCATTATAAGGTGTGCTTTCCATACTCAAACCTCCATTCTACCCAGACAACACATACAATTTTCAGAATAATGCAATACAACAAACAGCCATAAAAGCAATAGCCTATCAAATACAAATCGCTAAAACCATGAACACGAATGCCAACAGGGATTGAAAGTTAATTAGCAGATATCCCTGACGAAGGTAAGAGCATCCAATACTTCAACATGCCCTCACAAATTTTCATATTATACAGTACTCATATCACCCCAAATGTTCATGAGAGTTGAGACCATTCCTAATGGCCAAATACACGAGATATTTATGTTTTCATATTTCCGCCTCGATACTCGTGTCTGGCACAAACGCCAGTCAATAAACTACAGCTGCAATTCTAGTCACTAAAATTAACTTAGCATGTGTTCTTAACCAAAGATAACCCAATTACACCTTATGTCCTGTAATGGGGTCGTCACCATCCAGTTGGGTCGAGGATTCAATTCATTTCGAACTAGAACTGGCGGGCGCTACATTCGAGTTAATAGTTCTATGACCATACAATCAACGGAGGACTGTGGTGAACATGCAATCAACCTCTCTAGATAACGCCCGTCTGTCTGAAATGTCCATAAGATGTTGGCATGCCACTAATAATGTCGTCAAAGATAATCATAAGACCCCAGTGACTCATGGTTGATTCTACAATCTTCCAGTCACCAATAGGTAATCACAACTCAGAACGTATTATACTGTTGACACTGATTATACGTATGGAACAGGTCTTATAAAAAAACAGCCTGAACAGTTGTAGGCCTTAGAAGCCCAAGATACAAGTCATCTTAATTGAACACGAGGCTTTAACTGAAAGGCTTACTGAGAAATCTAAGAGTAGGTGCCAGATGCTATTAGGTAGAGGAACCCTACTACAAAAACATACAATACTTGGTGTTGCTGGTATTAACAGGTAGTTTACCACGGCCCAAAACATGCTGACACAGAATAATACTATACCAAATAACTGCAACCTATCATAAGTAGAGTGCATCAAATTAGCACTCCATGTGGTAATAATGCACGCTCCTTTAGAGCTCTTATTCAAAACTTGATATTCTGTAATTGAGCTAGCCTTGTGAAACAGTTATCTAAGGAAGTCAAGCATAGTTGTCATCTATGACAAAAGAACAAATTCAAATGCAACCTCTTCCCTATAAAATTGCAAAAATGACAGCAAAAGGAAATAAGACATACCATATATAAGTGTCTACCAAATTAGGTATCTATACATCTTGGAAGTTGAATCTTTAGAGTAAAGTTGCAAACAAATGCCACCAACTGCAAAAACAAGAAATCATGGCAATTCAGTAACCTAATGTTTTTTAAATGCGTGTCAAATCTCAAAAGCCATCAAGTAGAGTTCAGCGCATTCAAATTCTTTGTTTAGGAAACCTATGTCAAATGTAAATGTTACTCTCCAAAAAGTTAGGAAACAGAGAGTAGCATAAATTCGTAATGCCATTGTAAGCATTGAGAGCTCAATTAAAAATGAGTTGCTACAGATTGAGATGGGTGATCGACACTTGAATAATTTGACACAAGTCAAGATAAATTTAGGTACCATTTACCACGCACTGTCAATAACCTTTTTACATGTACATGCATCTAATATAATATAATATACTGCATAATCATTTGTGTGTGCACATGCATACAAGTAGAAAGATAAATAGATAGATAGATAGATATAGATATTATAAGCATATGTAGTTATTACATGTGCACTCCCACACCCCAATCCATGCAATTTTTAAAATTGACATACACATACCTGCACTTGCACCGTACAACCTGGCAACTATGATTATACATTTTAGTTCATTTGTATAGCCTTATGAAGATATTATATGCATATGTAGTTATCACATGTTTACCCCCACACCCCAATACATGCAAATTTTAAAAATTGACATACCCATACTTGCACTTGCACCCGTACAACCGGACAACTATGATTATACATTTTAGTTCATTTGTATAGCCCTGTTGCATTTCATACCATTTTTTTGTACCTAGTCACATATTATTAGCTTTATGTTTATAGGATGTTTTGTCCCTAAGCCCATAGTCTTAGTGTTATTATTAAGTCGTATTATGTTTCAAGACTCAAGTACTGACAATTTGTGAAAGGTTAAGTCATGAGTTAATTAAAGCTTCTTTTTCCATCGAGTATAAAACGAGGTAAAACCCTAAACAATATATCTTAGAGTTTCATATTCCATTGAGTATTAAATGAGGTAAAACCCTAAACGATGTATCTTTTTCCGTTCTAATTTTATACAGCAGTACGAAGAGCTGCCATTGTGCTAGAATTAATGTGTTTAAAGCTGGATTTGCAGGTGCAACCCATCTTGGATAAACAGGTGCCTCCATTTTTTCTGCTTATTTGATTTTTTTCTTTTATATTTTGCAGTTTTGTTGGTTGTTTAGGAACTTTACAAGTGGTATCAGAGGTAGTCCATTTTTGCCACCACCGCAAGAATTCCGAGTGGAGTTTACCCATGAAACCAGTCAAAGGTTTATGACAAAGGAGAACCAAAGGGATTGCTCATAGAACTCGCAACAAAAATTATAAAAAAATTATCTCTCTTAGAACCAGGGGAAAAGACTCAGATCTAAGGATTTTGAACAATAGAAATTCGCTTTTTGGGCTTGAAGAGAGGATCTCGACATTTCGGGAGTCCAAGATCCTGTCCCTCAGATAAGGAAGAGGAAGTGGAAGAAGGCCATCAAAGGTCCTTTTTAAAACTCTAATGGAGATCTGACAATACAATTTTTGCAAGTAGAGGTACAAACATGGTTGAGCAGGGTTCAACTAACCTTCAAGACATAATGGATTTATGATCCTAAGGAGAACCTTAATGTTGCTTTACAGCACCTGGATGAAGCAGTTGATACATGAGAGGACAAATGGCTGCCCTAAAACATTATAGGGATCTTTGCTCAATTGTTAATGCTTTGACTCAAAAAGCATATCAAACTTGGGAGGAATCATACCCAACTCATGCACCTATTCCAAAAAGATATTAGAGTGGAAGAGTGATGGAGAAAATCCAAGTTTTAGAGTTGAAAGCCAAACTTCTAGAAGACAAGGTACTCGATATCTACATCTCCAACATGAAGCCGAAAATTCAAACTGAGGTGAGGATGTTTAACAGAAAAATTCTCAAAGATTCTATATCTATGGCTAGGAAATTAGAGATCCATATAGAAACCATTACAAGGAAGACCTTAAGTTCTGAGAAGAAAAGGAATTCATTCGATAGAAGAGTTAAGAGGGAAAAACTGAATCTTCAATGTTTAGAAACCCCATCCATCAATCAATCCTAAACTCCAACCCAATACCCACAAGTGTTTGTCATAATTTCTCTCAGCTGTGGCCAGCCCTAAAACTCTCCTAAACTTGACAGCTTAATTATATTGATTAGCTACTCTAATTACATGATCAAATACACTTTTAGCTTGTAGTTATTTCTGTCAAAGTATAGTTATCCAGATTAATTTTCTGTCCAAGCGGAATGTCCCTTTCTAGGGCTGAAACTGAAAATAAGGGTTTGGGCTCAAACCCAAATGAGAGTAAACTTGATTTTTACAACAGCAGCTCTGAAAAATATATATAACCCTAGCAGCAAACTGAAACTACCCTTTTAGGGCATCAAACACCCTTCAAAACAAGCTGAAAATAGGTGTATAAATCCTCCTATGGCAGCAAACTGTAATGGCACTTAATGGCATCAATTCCCATGCAAACACAAGCTGAAAATGACATAGAATGCTTCCAAATATTTTATTCAACCATGGAGATATTTATTCAGCCAATATACTCCAAAATAAATTTAAAACGAAGAGATAAAGCATAGCCTAAGTCACAAGGTTCAAGTTCGATGAGGATAAAATTCAGTTGAAGTTCATCATTAGATGAAGTTCGAAAAAAAAATGCCATTAAGTTCGACTAATGTATAAAATAAAAAATAAAAAAATTATAGATATTTAAATAAATATTAAATATAAATATAAATAAAATAAAGATTAAAAAACAAATAAATAAGTATTAATAACTATAAGTCTACAATCCCCCTTGGTTTTTGCAAATTGAACTTTGATGGATCCTCCAAAGGTAATCCTGGACTATCGGGGGGGTGTATTATTAGAGATGAGTTTGGGAAAGTACTCCGCAACTTGGCTGAAGCACAAACTTTGCTGGAAGGAGTGAAACTAGCGGTGGATACACATTGCAAACGTCTTTGCGTTGAAGGGGATTCCCAAGTTGTTCTCCATTCTATCCGGAAGGGGAGTTTGGAGAATTGGCCCTTAAATTTTTTCATTAATAATATCTTATTTTGGTTGGAGAAAATCAATTTTTGGCAAGCCTCTCATGTTTATAGGGAGGCAAATAAGGTGGCCAATTATTTGGCCAATGAAGGTACTTGTTTCGAGGGATGGGGCAATTATTTCCTCGCATGTTAAAGATAGGGATGGCATTAGAGCCATCATTAGTGGGGATGGTTGGCCGGCTGATTAATTGCTCGCTGGATTTGGCACATGTAGGAGGGATTTAAGTAGAAGCCTTTGCTTCCATTCTCTGTGTGTGTTGCAAATATTAAGCTCTATTTCAATGGCGGCGTCTTCTCTCGCCACGTATATTTGAGAGGAGAGAAATGAGAGATGGCATTTTTAATGCAAATACATGGTCCCATTTGCGGAAAATTTTCAAGGTTGGTTCCTCCCCTGTTTGTGATGCAATTGAAAGAATTTTGGGGGTTGAATATCTTCTCGGTTCAAAGCAAACCAGGTTTAACTCGAAGTTGCTTCGCTTTTGTGTTAAATTTGCTCCTCATTAAACAAAACAAGGCCGAAAACCTTGGAGATTGCTCACTTTTTCATCTTACCATCTCACAAGGTGGGCCTAGATGAGGAGGTGGCGAATTGTAACCTGTCTTCCTTGTTCCTGTTCAAAGGTCCAGCGGTGGAGGCAGGCTGAGAGGAGAAGGGTTCAATGGAGCAATCAAGGGTTAACAGAATCATCACTCACTCATTCGGTTCACGCAAGCAAAGGTGTATATTTTTGTGAATCAAAATGTCTTGGGCCGTGTCGCCTTCCCCCTCTGGATCTTCCTACAATTAAAGCCTCGGTCCGTCAAGTGCTGCTCGGGTTCTCACCCTACAGGATAAGCTTGGACCGCTTATTCTCTCCAATGAAAATGGCCAAGGCGGGTGGTAGGCGGCGGTTGTCGTAGGATGGTTACTCGGAGGAGCTCGGCGGGTCCTACTTCCCCTTCGCAAATGTCAAGTTGAAAGTTATTGAAATCTCTTATGATGATTAGTTGGCTTGGTTTAGTCGATCGGCCAGGTAGTTTTTTGTCATGGGTTTTTTCGTCGTGTTTTTCTTTTTGTTGCTGGTCTATTTTGGTTGATGTTCTTCTATTAGATATTTCTATGTTCGTAAGATTGGAGTCCCACCAACCCCCCGTTCAAAAGCATTTTAAAATCTTTTAAAAAAACTACAAGTCTACAAGTTAATAAATAAGTAGTTTATAAGTATTTATATTAATAAAATAACAATAAGTCTACAAGTTTAAAAAATTATTTAAAAACTTAATAATAAATATCTTATTTAAAACTTAAAATTAAAAAATTATTAAACGCTTAACAATAATATTTTTTAAAACTTAAAAATAAAAAAGTTATTAAAAACTTTACAAGATTATTTTATTTAACTTTTAATTTTTAGATATTCTTTCAAATTTTAAAAGTTAGATTTAAAACTAAAGAAATAAAGAAATTAACATTTAGATTTGAAACTAAAAAATAAAGAAATGTTAAAAACTTAACTTAAAGAAATTCGTGATAAATAAATTAATTTTTAAAACTAAATAGTAAATAAATAAATAAAATTAAAAATAAACTTACAAATTAAATATAAATTATAAACCTAAAACTTAAAAAATAAAATATAAATTATAAACCTAAAACTTAAATGTTAAAACATTTGATGGGGAGAGGAAGACCTACCTAGAAGACTCGACGGTAGCACAAAAAGACTCCCGATGGCGGTGATGGAAAACTCACACACTCGGGCCTCCAACAACAAAGCCGCACCCTCCAAAGAATAGATCTGCAACGCTATAAGCAATGGCGGCGACTAAGCAATGATCACAACAATGTTGCAAGGCTGCAAGCAATGGCGGCAATTGAGCAATGAGCGACCGAGTTTCAGCTAACAATAGCGAATCACCGTAACGGCAACGACTCTCACAAACAGATTGAAAATGGCACTAAAAATGCACTTATATGAATTTAGCATGGCGAATGGTTGTTTATAAAGACTTATTTTGCAAATTTTAGGGTTTTGTTTTAATTTTTAGGGTTTTTTTCCTCCCACCGAATATTAACAAATATTCACGAATTTTAAAGCTTTAGTTTGAAGTACGCTCGATTTTGAACTTTTTCCTTGAAATTCGACAAACCCCGTGACATAGATCATAGCTGTAATTAATTAAATAACAGCAGAAATACAACATTAAGGGCTGGAAATGAGGATTCCAAAACCCCAAAAATATCAATAAAGTATGAGCTCAACCTTATAAATTATAATGAAGGCAATTGCCCAAATGTGCCCTAGAAGGCACTTAACTCTTCCTCCACCCAAATCGCTACCCCGGAGAGGGTCCAAAATAAATGTAGAAACCTTAGTAGCTCTTCCTTTCTCAAACCCTAGCTGCAAACCAGCAACATCACTTTCTTTGAAGCCCTTAGGAACCACCAATTGGAGAGTTTTCATTCTCCAACTTGAACAAGGGTTTTGTCCTCCTTGTATGCCACACCAAAAGATTTTGGCTCTCTAGTGGAAAGGAATTGAGCAATCAGCCCAAAAACCAAGTATAAATTATGACAAGATAGATGCCCAAAATGAGTCCAAGCGACCCCTTTTATATCCTCTTGGTGGTGCCAAAGATCAATTAGGGAGTCTTCCCCCATAACCAACCTCATAAGGATGTTTGCTTTTAACTTTAACTTGGCTTTTCACCTCTTCAACCCAGCCGACCTACCTCATTAGAGAAACCATGAAAGAAAAATGTAAATGCTCACAAAAAGACTAAAAAACACAACAAACACTTCCCTTGTTTACCTTCCTCTTGCCCACGGGAAGTGGAATGGGCTAAAAGTCTCCAAAACGAACTAGTTTGAAAAAGGGGACATTACACCAAGTCATGTACCTAAAACAAATCTGACGATCAGTAATGCTGAGTGCAAGTGCCTTGTGGTTAATCTTGGGTGCAACTACTGAGAGAAACATGTCATGGTTAATCTGTTCCTCCCATAATTCATTTTGAATTCTAGCATTACAGTGAACAAAAGCCCAAGCTAAGTCATTTTTAAAGGAAATCAGATTTCATTTGTCCAAGAACATTTTTTTGCTCACTCTGAATCGTTTTGAATGGATCATGCATGCCACTACCTTCACAACTAACATTTGAATGGCCGTCCACTTTCTATTAGGTAATGTTTTCACATTTTTGTTTAGTTTTTCTTGTGGACTATGCTTTTGGAATCTGAGATTATTTTTAAATGCTTGTGTTTATTTTTGATGATTTTCAAGGCCGTTCCCAAACTGAGCAGAAATATTTAGAAGTATCTTCATGAATTTGTGGTATATTATTTGTTATCAGGTTTATATCAAACTAAACTAACAAACATTATGTTTTTCTGTCAAGATTGGCTTAAACATTGTTTAAACTTAATTCAATTGAGGGCGAGGTCTCTTACTTTAGGGTTTTTACTTTTTTACTGTGAGGAAAACAGTATGTGAGTAGATCTTTAAAGTATTATGTTGCTCGAATTTAATCAAGGGTTTTGTCAATCTGATATATATTTATGTTTTACGCTCATCTAGGGTTTGGTCTATGTAGCAGCTGCTATTGAAGACTTACAGTTATTTGATGTTTTAAGGAGATTTATATCTGCCTGCCAAAAAAACTGTAAGTGTTATTATTTTCCTTTTTCCTTAAGAGTATGTAAATCAGGTTGGGAGTAGATATTTCTGGTATTCTATAGTTGAAAATGAATGTAGCTCTGAATAATATGTTCACTTTTTGTTGATGTTCAGGAAATGCTGTGCAAATGCTTTCACGAAGCAATAGTTTCACGATGAAAACAAATCCCAGAGTCCAAAACCATAGCCTCATTTATTAGCCTATTTTGGATATCTAACCTAGTTTTGTTGTTTTTGAATGTAGCGATATTATCCATATTCTTCTACAGCTGCATGTAAGTTCTGGATATCAACCAATCCTCACCAACTACGAAAGAACAAATTGCCTCTGGAAAGTATTATAGAAGCAATGCATTACCTTTTATATCTTTTGAGTGCATCAAGTTCTCAACCAAATGGACAACACCACTCCAATATCTAGGCAATATCACAAAAAGATGTTCAATCACCAAAAGTGCCGTAATATGATGTGCACCTGATCTTGTGTAGAGATTCCATGTTCAAATGATAGCTTCATGGCTAGATTTGAAATGATTTCTATTCATGTAGTGTATTACAGAAGCAATAAATTACCTTTATATCTTTTGAATGCATCAAGTTATCAACCACATGTATAACACCACCCCAATATCCAGGCAATATCATAAAAATATGTTCAATCACCAGAAGTGTCATAATATGATGCACACCTCATCTTGTGTAGAGATTCCATATTCAAATGATAGCTCCATGGCTAGATTTAAATTGATTTCTTTTCATGCAGCGCCTCCCAGCATTGTGAAGAGGAAGCAGTCTGTGGAGTTTTGTGGAAGGCTGTTAAAGTTACAAGGATGTTATATTTAAAAATGTTCCTCTTTTCCTGTAAATGTGCAGTGGAAACCACATTTAAATTTCTCTATTTTCACGATTGCATCCACCCTAAGGTGCATGCTCGATTTTCATGGGATGTGCACCAATGGACTGGTGCTCTCCGTCTTGAGTTGTAAAGAATCGTGAATTTTTAATGGAACTTGTAACATTGATTCAGAATCCAAACTATGCACTTTACTTCGATTTGTATACTTATTACAAAGCTTTCTTTTAAGGGTGCCAAGACAACAGCATTTTTTCTGTTTGTTTTTTATATAGCTTTTAAAAGGGACTGGATTTTAAAGGGGCTCAGGTTAATCTTCCTAAATTTAATCTATCAAATTCAACCCCATACAGAGGTAAATACCATGGCTTCTTAAAATATTGTTCCGATGGATGCAGTCTTCAGCAAAACTTTGTGTAAAGGGGTTTAATTTATAAAAGTTGGAAGTACAAGTTTGATACATTCTCAAAAAAATGGCAAAACAAGAATGGGGAGGAAGTTATAATATATTGTGATGCAACAATCTTTGAACAAATATGAACTGTTTTAAGGTCCAAGAGAACACAATAGTGTCTCAGAATAAGTTTATTGAGCCAGTTAAATGAAAAAACAAATCAATCAGATAATTCCATACATCCCTGCCTATAAGTGACATCCGATTTAATTCTAGAAATACATATCTATAACGAGATATAGAATATAAAGTTCATACATTTGTAAGTTGCATAATATATCAACAGTTGATGGCACTTTTCCGTGCGTTTGAACAAGCAACTCAATAAGTGACTTATATTTTTGTATCCAAAGGGCAGTCTGTTTATGCCAAAATCCAGTTGTGTCCATAATTATTGATAATATTTGATTGAATTTTCACTAGCATGATGCAGAAGTTCTGCTACTGCAATGAGGATTAGAGAAAACGTATTATATGTACAACATTAAGACACAAAAACAAAAAAATTTACACCACGTGTATTAAACAATTGGTATAGGGGTCAGGGGTGTGAGACGCCATACCTTAAATTGGTGAATCTACTATGAAGATATAGCTAAATATCACATCTAGATTTGTTCAAGGTTAGATATTACCAGTATTTAAGTTGATCGCGAAACAAGATCTTCCTCTGCATTTACTTTCATTGGTTGGTTTGCTTTCTGTAACCATCTACTGGGGGAATTCTAGAAGCTGCTGCATGGTACCTAAATTCTAGAAGCTGCCACATGGTACCTAAATTCTAGAAGCTGCAAGGAGCCTCCCCTACAAAATGCCCTTCATATCTGTTGTTTATTTCTGCCCTAAACAGCTCTCTAGGCAAAATCTTGCTCTCACCCGCTATATATTTCTCATCTGTGATATTTAGGTGTTCTCTAATCACCATATCTTGTTCATTATTATTGTTTCCTCAATTTTGAGGTTGAATAACATTCTCTGAACAAGTTAAGACATTTTTCCATATCAGGATGCAACACACTAACAAGAGTAATGGTTTCCTAGTAGAGCTGGGAAAGAAAAGAAAGAAAGAGATAATATTTAATGTCAATAGAACACCAAAAGTAGGTCAACGGGACTCGAGGATACAATAGCTCACAATAGGAAGTTCTATGATAAGAGAATTGTAAAAACCAAATAAAGGAATAAAACTACATAAGACAAAATATAGCAATGTGCCACCCACAAGGGTGTAATGGAACCAATATTAATAGCAATAAAGGGAAAACAAGAGCCCCCAAAAGTGTGTGCCAATGAAAGTTGGAAGACCTCATCAAACATCTTTGTCTATGCCTAAAGTGGAGGAGCCGTCTAAATGATCATCAATCACTGTAAATATATTTGATATAGCTCGTCAAGGAGTACCTAATGCCGGAGGGGCTAGGTTGGGAGATCCTAGAAGAAAGCAAAGCACTTCCTCTAGAATCACTGCTAACATCCAACGCCGATGTACTTCCCATAATAGAAAAGAAACTCATAACATGAGTCTTCCTTTGTAGTTTGGTAGAACTAGTAAGTAGTAGATCCATGTCGCTAGAAAAGGGAAGAGCCACATTGATGGAAAGGCACAAAGCCATAATGCTAAGGGAGAGCGGATTGGGGGATCTAAGAAGTACGAGTACTAATGATGTGCTAAGAAAAGTGTCGTTAAACTGATATATTAGCTCTAATGTGTGAGGTGTCGGTGTCCAAAGGGCACTTAGCGCGGCTAATTGCTGGATAGGCTTGATGAAAGAGGTGATCAGCAAGGGGGGCATGGAACCTCTTGGCTCCCCCTATAGGGATATGTCTCAAAGGTTGACATCCTCACAAAGCTAAGGAGCCAGGGATCATTGGTCTAGATATTTGAAGAAAGTAGATGGAGTGTCCTAAGTCCTTGTAAGGATATCTTCCCGGATCTCATAGTGAATGGGGCATTTGAAAATGAATTCCTCAACCTCCACCTCCCCGGTGAAAGCAAATATAGTCCTGACAGAGAATGTGGCGATTAGTTTCAACTTGTATCTGGTGAGAACATTTACTCTCATATGGCCAAGGAGAAACCTCAAGCCATGGTACCAATGGCATTAGAGATAATGAGGGCAATGAATAATACTATCCAATACTTGTAAGAAATACTCAAAGCATGAAAGGCAAGCTTGGGACTAAGTAGCTAAAGGGGGAAGATCTAGGTGGCCTAGATATATTGTCTATAGATGTCCTCTTATTTTCGCCCTTTTTAAGTTTGATTAGGGTTTTACAATTATAATCAAACAAAGAATGAAAGAGGAGCTATAAGGGGGTTATTCTGACTAATTAACTTCCAACATTAACCATTCAATATCAAAATAACGCATTAATACTTGCAACAAATGTACACGATACAATACAAACTCTCAAATACATGGGATTGAATGCACTTAGCTGATTACAGGGTGATTTTGGGTCGATCTGGGTGATCTAGATGTTGAAACATGAGTTTCTCGGGCGTGTGATGCTTCAAAAATGAGACTGTGAATTGAAGATCTCTGCTGACAGAGGACCGTACGCATAAGGGGGCGGGAAGATATATACGATCATGACCTCTTTGTATGGTTTTGCACTCTCGCCGTAATTGTAGTTTGTGATTTTACTCGGGTTTATTGCTAATCTAATTCTCTTTGTTGTTATTTGTCAATCACTATCAATCACACCGTGTGAGGGTCTCTAAATACTTTGCTCAATCTTTCAAAAGCCCTAACCTAAGTCACAGGATTTGCCGAATTTCAACTGAAAGTTTCAAATTTGGTTAAAACAACCAAAAATCGTCAATAAATTCGTACAGTATGCATTTTCCCTTATTTTTATCTAGAAAACGTTAAAAATTGCTCGATAAAGGTAGAAATGAAAAAACCCGCATTTTTGGTTCCCTAACCACTCGGGCATTTCAAAATATGAATTGAACGAGCCTTCAAAATCGACCAAAGTTGGCGGGGAAGACCAGGATGACGCGAGAAGGGAAACGCAGCTTCACGCAGACGACATGATTGCACTCACACACATTTTTCATTGGATTTCAATACATCTTCGACAGAAACTTGCGGTTGTGCTTGTCAAATACTTCTTCGACAAATGCATACCCAGCACACACTATAATAGTTTTAGGTTTCTTTCATATTTTAGGTTTTACATTTTTTTAATAAAACATTATGTTTTAAGTTTTAGGTTTTACATTCTTTCTATACAAAATTATATTTTAAGTTTTAGTTTTTATTATTACTTTTGTTTAGTATTAACTTCTAAGTATTGCTTTGAGGTTTTAAATGAATATTTTAGGTGTTTTAGTTAATGAATATTTTAGGTATTTTAGTTAATGAATATTTTAGATATTAAATTTTGTTTTAATTAGATACAAAAATTAAGTATTTTAATTAGATTTAGTTTTTATTTTAAATTAAAATTATTAATTATTAAAATTTATTTTATTATTAAATTATATTTTTCGAATTTAATGACGAATTTTTTTAGGCGATTTTTATCCTTTAGCGAATTTCTTACGAATTTTATCATGGTCGAACACAAATACAAACACGAACCTTGTGACTTAAGCCCTAACCATGGATGAAGTCCTACAAAACAAACATTAGTTGGGTTGTGGGCACCCTTGTGCACCACCGACATCGACACTACTCTAAAGAGGCCTCAAACCACACGTCGTTCTCCACCTAGCATGTGATATCTAGTTGTAGTGCAATCAGATTTGACATCCTTTCTTTGACAATGCTTGACTTGAGTTTCTCTCTTGCCAATCTACTTGAGTGGGTGACTTTGAGTGCTTGCAAATGTGGGAATCAGTTCCCTAGACCTAGTGGGAAGCTTTAGACCTATAAATAGTGCTTCCCTAATGAATGTGCAAGAGGTATTTTCAGAGTGTAGGGAGCTTTGGGTGCCTTTTGTGCTAGCTTTTGCAATAGGAGTCCATAAGAGTGCTTCCTCTTCAAATGAGGTGAGTTTCACTTGCTTATATATGCTTCCGAAAGTGATTTAAGTTGGAAAGGCCAACTGAGGGGAAGTAAGTGACCCAAAGAATAATGTGCAATGGGAAGTTAGGGAACAAAGTGAGTTGGGTCAAGACCGTCATAATAGGGTTAGAATAGTATAGACGTTCTTGCCCCAAGCATGCGTTTTTGACATAAGAGTGCTAATCTGTAATGTGAAGTTTGGAGGCTGATGAGTGGAGTTTCTAACTAGTGTTTCATGCATTCATTTCTCAAAAAATGTCAATAGGTGAGTGTGTAAGATCAAGCAAGCTAGACAAGAGACCTGGAGATGTACCAAATGAGAATGCGTGGAGTGTAGTTGTTTGAGCAAGACAACAATGTCAAGAACAACAGTGTTAAAGAGTAGAATTACCAAATTTGAGTGTCTACGCCTCTCTAACAACTCTAGTGATGACGTCCTTTATGGGAAGGAGGCCCGAGAGGATGTCCAAGGAATACATGAAAAGGGGATAGGCTAACAATAAAGATGCCAATAGAAAGAAGGAGCAACCTAGTTTCTAAGTACCAACATTGCCCCCATCCGGTGGGGACCAATGAAGCAATCCTCTTTGAAGAACAAAGCTCTAAGTATGGATAACTCTCACAACTAGAAGTTTGAGGATCTAAGTTTTGGATGTAGAAAGTAAGCTGAAGATAGTCTCAAGACATAACAGTTGGGCAAAAATTTAGCTTGGACAATGCATTAAAGAACTATCCTCTTGCAGAATGATCATGTGTTGTAGCATGAGAATCTAGACCCTCTCAATACGAGCCTAGTCAACAGCCCCCAAGTTGAGTCCCCAAACCTCTAAACCGTTTAAAATCAAGGTTTGATGACCATCACAAAGACGTAACTTGGAAGGAATGTCTTGGAAGTGGATCTAGAAACACTAACATTCCAAGATAAAAAGAGTGGGATACCACTTACAAAGGTGTGGATCAGATGCATCATGCTAAAGGGTGCACCAAAAAATTAGACCCCCAAATGTGTATACTGATGTAATTTCTAGAAGTTCCCTTTGTAGAAAAACAAGAATCTAGAGAAAAAGTGCTTGGGGATATAGAAGATCATGACCTTAGTTTTACAAAGGTTAACCACAAATTGTTGAACTTTGCAAAAATTAGCTAGATCATCAAGTTTTCACTGCAAGCATTCGGCAAAATGTGAGAGGACAACATCATCAGCAAAAAGAGGGATAGTTATAGGCACCTCATGTAAAATGCAGCCATCATCCATATGGGTATGTTGCCAAAGAAATGCCTCCAACTCATCAATGTAAATGCTAAATAGGGTCAGTGAGAGAGGACACCCTTGCTTGACCCCAATGGTACTCTTCACAAACTCAAATAAACCATGAGAAGCATGAAATTGCCCAATAACTATCTCATAAAGCCTCCAAGCGCAATAATCCAAGAATCTAGGATACCTATACCTCTCAACTTCTGGAAAAGCAAGTAGCTCAAACCAAGTTAAAGGCTTCCTTAAGTCAACAAAACAGCAAGACTTTGGAAGACCTATGATGAGCTTCTTCAATAATAGCCCAAAGTGTAAAGATGTGGTCAATAATCTGGTAGTCCCTCTTGAAGCCAGCTTGCCCCTTAGCTCTAATATTATTCCTTTCCAAGTACTCTGACAACTACATGTCTAACATTGTGGCATAAAGTTTTGCAAATGTATGCCCTATCATAATGGTTTTGTAGTTGCCAAGGATGGAGAGATCCCCATACTTACGAATAGGGTGAATGATGTCTTGGGACCATGAATGAGAAGAAACTGAATACACCACCTCATTAAAGAGAGTGGCAAGTGAAAAGGTATGGGAATCAATACCATATTTGAAGAACTCAGTTTTGAGACCTTAACAATCAGCTGCTTTGCCAGTGCACAACTTCAAAGAAGCTCTCTTAATGGAAGAAGTGGAGAAAACTGAGGATAGAGGAGTAAGGGTGGTGGCAGCAAGATGGACTAAAAAAACATCGAGGAACTAGCATAGAAGACCCATGCTTTAGGATGTAGGAAACTATGGTTTTTCTCAATAAAAGTACACCAAAAGGTCTCAGGTGAGTGGTGGAGATCTCACAGCTTTCACAGAAGTGCTCATTCCACAAGATAAGTTGTTTTGCTTATGAGAACGACATCTAGCAAATGAGGTCAGCACGTGGTAGACATTGATATGTTTATTTTTCCGCAGGAGTTATTCTCTTACGAGGAAGGGCGTTCCTCTACAAAGAATGAAGGATACCCCTCAACTGATTGAGGAAATCTCACGATCATTGGAGGCGATCTCATTATCATTTGAGGTGACAACACAATTATTCCATATAACCCCCTCCAACGTCATATGTGCAGCCTCCAATGACTCATGCGGAAGCACTCGCTCCACAAGTTGATCTCTTAAAATTATGAGAACAATGTCTACGAAACGAGGTCACCGTGTGGTAGACACTCAAATGTTTATTTTTGCACGAGCATATTGACTAATGTGGATAGGCATGGTGATGACCATTCACTGTTTACAAAAGGATTTCATTTAGGTTCTTCGCTGGCTCATGGATTTAAAAGATCAACATGTTGAGAACATACAATGGAACGTTATTTGTGAGTCTAAAAGCTAATGAATGTGGACCATTGATTTATGTGGCACATTAATGCAGTATGATTCCTTCTTTGGGTCTTCTCCAATTTAAAGGAAGAGAATACTCAGCTCTCACAATACAACAAGGATTGTGGATCTTCAAACCAACAAATCTCAACAGTTGGATTATTCTAAACTAAATGCATCTGTCAAAAGACTTCTTCATGATTTCGTTGATTCACGCAATGAGCATGGTGACAACCCACATCATAACAAGGACCATTGATGTAATTTTACAGCGAACTTTATTCTTGATCTCCTAGATAGATAATTGAATGGAAATCCTTAAACGGAGCTTCACCAAATAAAAGGATTTGCATGTTGATAACCTATGAAGCGAAAACAATTGATTTTATCCATCTTAGCTCTTTTACTTATGAGAACAGTTGGAAAATGTGGCTGCCACGTGGCAACCATAGATAAGTTTATTTTGTTTTCGGGCTTATTCTCTTATGCAGGAGGGCATTCCACTACTGAAAATGGAGAATGACCCTCAACTGATTGAGGAAGTCCTGTGATCATTTGAGGAAATCCTCAATATTACAAGGTTACAGAATAATCATTCAAGGTAACCCCACGACCACAATAAGAGTGTTTCTAAGTGCAACTCTAGCGGAAACCATGATCATCAGCTATCATCTTTGCAATCTCTCACAACTTGCATGTAAGTGGTCACTCCGTAAGCTAAGCTCTTTTACTTATGAGAACAAGATCTGGAAAATGAGAACACCACGTGGCATAAACTAATATGTTTGTTTTGTTGTGGGGGTAATGAGAATGAGCATTTCTCTGCAAAAATGGAGGATCCCTTCAACCTATTGAGGAAATTCCACAATCATTTGAGGCAATCCTACAATCATTGACGGAAAACCCATAACCAATGGAGGTATCAGCACAATCATTTGGGGTAACCCAATGGCCACAACACAAGTATTTCTCAATACCGCTCTGGTCAGAACCATAATCATCGTTTGACCCAGCAGCCTCTCACACCAAAACGATCACTTTGCAAGCTTAGTTCTTCTACTTATGAGAACAGCATCTAGTAAAAGAAGCCACCATGTGGCAAACACTGATATGTCAATTTCGTTGTTGCCGATATTCTCTAATGCAAACAGGCATTCCTTTACACAAGATAGAGGACACCCCTTGGCAGATCAAGGAAATGCCATGATGATTCGACGCAATCCCACGATCAATCGAGGTGACCCCACAATAATGATAGTGTTTTCCGGCCTCTTTTAGTGCAATACCATGATAGGAAGTTGTTCTTTTAACATTACGGATTGCAGAAGCTTTAAGTCTTTAGACATCATTATTACAATAATGTTGCTCGCAGATATTTTGATTAAAAATTCAAAAGCGAACATCATTGCATTTTTCAATCTATATTGATTTCGATGTTGAGAACCAATATTTGTAATATATTTGTTTTAACCTATTTCCTAAATAGTGTGCATTACATTAAGACCAATCGATTTAAAACAAAACATTTAATTGTGACTTCAAAGAAAGAAATTTTGTTTGAAATCCATTCTGTTGAAATTTTGAAATTTAAAGTGATACATAAACAACTCTTTGTTATGTTATTATTTTTTTGATAGATTATGGCTACTTGTTGTGTTCCCATTTTAAACAGTATAGTTTCCACGTACAATAGTACCATAAAAATATAGACACATGTAATCAAGGAAATCAAAATGATTGAAATCAAAACTATGTTATAATAGAAATAATTCTCCTCTATTTTTAACATTGCTTCTATTGAGTCCTTGATTTGGGCTATCAGATCCAAGAGCAATGCCTCCCTGATCTTGTCTACTGCCCTCTACCATTCTTCACAACGTTGTTTTACACTTCCAAACTAGTTTTCCCACTAGGGTTTTGAGGTTGTAATTCCTTTTGTTTATGGTGTTGTTTTCATTTAATTAAAGTTGTTTGGTTCATCTTTTCGTTTCTAGTTGCTATTCACACTAAATCTTATACAAACTACATTTTATCTGTTGTCATTTGAATTTCCATTCAAATAGAACACTAATACAATTCCCATTTGATTTCCAGCAAGTAGGAACTTGAGAAATTACAGATCGTATGAGCAATCTCAGGAGTCAAATATTGAAAGACTTGTGAACAAGCTATTGGAAGTTGGGACCATCATCCCCAGCAAGAGCCCTTATGCTGCATCAATGGTCTTAGTTAGAAAGGATGGCTCATATCGTCTCTATATTGATTACAAAGCACTCAGCAAGATCTCAATAAAAACAACTTTCCATCGCCCATAGAATGGGTACGTATAGCAGAGGAAACATTGCAGGAGATGCAAAACATCCTCGCAACCACACATTAGTATATAGGGTGTGTGCACGAGTGTGCAAATTGTAAAATGCCATGGCTAGTTTTTTTCAATTTCATTTATTTTTAAGCAATTTTTTTGTTTACCAGATTTAGATTGAAATCAAAATCCACTGATTAAGATCAAAATTCTTGACCCGCCATCAACTATTGTTAGGCATTCCAAAGCTGTATTACGGATGTCATTTGGCAAAAAAATTGTATAAATGGGAATGTTGAAATGCATTTATCTGCTTCTGATATTTATAAAGTTCTGGCAGGGCTTAAAGGGAAATCCATATCTTGAATGGCTCGTTGGGTGGCTGCTGAAAAGTAAGACACCTGTCTAAAAATAATTTTATGGTTTGCATGGAATTTGATAGCTATCATCCACACTTCCCTTAATTCCAAAGATTATTCTAGTTAAAGAGAGCCCTTTGTAATCGACACAAAGCTTTTAGTTCGAAGTCAAAAGGATTTGTAACTGATACAAGCCATGGCTAGTAGCCAAAGTGCGTAGAACAGAATTTTTATTTATCTAGTAGAAAAATATATAGGATGGAATTTGTAATTGACCTATCATAGAAAGTAAAATACTAGGTAGTTAAGGAAGTTAATTTAGGTCTTATTTTATAGTTCTTATTGTATCATCTTTATGTGCCCTCTAAGAGGGAACAAAAAAGAGAGTACCAATGACAACTTAATCCAACATTGTAAGGCACACACGAGGGCAGCACCCTACATTTATGTAATCTATTTTCTTAATTTTCTATCATAACTTGAGTGTCTATTTTCCCGCAATTTCTACAACATTTCTATTTTATCCGCATAATACGTGATCAACAATTTTAAGCCCAAAAAAATAAGAACAGTCCCGTTTAATTCCATTCCAAATGTGGCGAATAATGAGGGTTAGAAATATGAGCAAAAATTAAAAAGTAGTTTACAAAGAAAAGAAGAAATAAATAATCATATTTACGTCAAAAATGACCTAAATCAGTTAATTGGGCTTCAAAGTACAACCAACAACAATAACAGTAAAGGAACTTTTATAGCATCTCCAACTTAGGAAAGCAACAAAATCTTTAAAAAACATTTTTGTGTTGAAAAATGACCAACAGTCAAAGGGGCTTCAAAGTACAACCAACAACAATAACAGTAAAAGGAACTTCTATAACATCTCCAACTTAGTAGAGCAGAAAAAGAGAGTTCCAAAGGAATGTAAACACTAGAATGAAATTAAACCTACAAGAATAAATCACACCAAATACCCACATGCAATCCCATAAATGTCCAGTCAAAATTTAGGAGAGTGTCAACTTCTTTATTATAGTCACAATTTTAGGGATTTTTAGAATGAAATCCAAAATCACTAGAGGTGGCAAGCAAGGCAAGTCTGAACTCAAATTTAAAATAATTTTAAGACAACATGTGATGCAATAAAATTTAAAATAACACTGTTTTGGTTCACAAGTCGTAAGTAAACAAAATGAAATGGTGACTAATCTCAGACCAGACACCCATGACAGATAAGGAGAATTAACCCCGGAATCAAAAGGCTAATTATGAATGCACAAAAACTTCTACAACAATAGCAGAATTATCCATTAAGCAGAAGAATATAGCAAGAGGTGGCATCCTGAGTTGTCAAGGCAATCCCTGTAAAGCAAAATACCGTCACTACTTAATATACATTTTAAGAAATAAAAAGTGGATCGGAACATTCAATGAGACTTTTTCAAAAGAAAAAGGTAACTACGTAATTCATTTAAATCATCAATTCTAAAGATTACTTATTCCATCTATTGCAGCACAATCAAAAGAGTATATGCAATCAAAAAACGTAATGTGTAATCCATCTATCATGCACATAGAATAGTTTAAATCAACAGAAAGATCAAAAATGGAACCTTATGTACAAAGCACATGTATTTTGACCAAGCAAATAATCTGGTACGATATCTGCAAATGTCCACCGAACGCTCCTAATATGCTTAAGAATCGGATTGCCTTGCTGCACCCAATGAATTCATTAAATCAAAATTAGTATAGGCGAAGGTGATCTCACTCTACTCCCAAAAATGTCATTTCAAACTTCTCAAAATATAAGTTTCATGTAATAAATGAAAGAGATACCATTCAAGTTTCTATCTATACCAAAGGATGCTGAATTGATATGTATTAGATGGTGCCTGAAATCAGTTGAGAGTTCAAAAACTTAATGGTATATCAAGCATACGTGGAAATGAAATCAGGTCGGATTTGTTTCACTTAATTGATGAAGTATATGATGTATAGCTACACATTTAAATCAAATTTAATGTTCTCTTCAAATTTCATAGAAGCAGTTCAATATGGTGGTTAACAGAGATTCTTGTATATTTAGTATTTACACTTCTACCATGTTCAAGCATGGCAATACATGGATTGAAACCCTAATGCCAAGAGGTGATGTAGGTCAACATGTTGCCTGTGTTAATTGATCACCATCTCTTTTATGTTAACAGTGACAATGTCTCTCGGAAGTCAGACCAAATATCTCATGTTTAGTGCCTCGATTACTACAAGAAGAATTAGGGCATGTATACTCGAGCAACAAGACAGTTTTTTTATTCTTGTCTAGATGCCAAATCTCTGAGGAAGAAATTAATAATTCAAGGCTCAAAATTTTCCAGCGGAGTCATGGTATCACAATCAGAATTCTTCATGTAAAGAGACAGGTAAGAGCTATTATTGCTAAAAGGAATCCCCATATACATGAATGTAAAAGCAGTTAGCTGATGATAAAAGTAAAAGAACATGAGCTGCAAGTTGGTAATTGTATGGATATAATCGATATTGCTTGGGCTTCTCTTATGGTGATTTTTATGTACTCTCTTTCACTCATAGTATAAGCCTATAAGGTAGAAGTGGAGTTTAATAAACTAATAGTCTCCTTATATTTACTAATCAATTTAAATAATTATTTAGATGATAATTGAAAATTTTAGTCCAGATTTACACACGATAATTGTTCACTTTATTATTCAATAATGGATATTACATTTATAAGCTTTTGTTCTGCTACAATATAGGAGTCAGCATTATCAATTACCAACCACAAATATTTACAATATCTCACCTATATCTATCTAAGATGAGCCGTTATGTGCACTCACACACTCTGTAATGTATATTGAGTTGTTTATTACAACTCACTATACACACAAATATTAACATTATATTTTTCCTATAGACTACTAACTGAAACAAGATTTATCCAACATTCCCCCTTTGTACGAACATAGGAAAATGAAATACCGCTCAAGAACTGAAATAAACACTTTCTTGAGACACACTCTAATGAACAGGAACTCATTGACCAAGCCATAGTCAGGAACACATCAGCCACTCCACAGGAACTCATCAACCAATCTATGATGGTAACTCATCAACCAAATCACCAAAAGTAGTGGGAATTGCCTTGCGACTACTCTGATCACAAACTCACTGCTATAGCAACAGTGGTATGGGCTTCCACTTTATTTTCACACGCCACACACATGAATAGAGATGCTCTTTTTCTCTTATTCCCTAGTACACACACATCAAAACACATATTATTCATTACTTTTGGTAGAATATTCCTCATCATCACTGTCCTTTTTGTTAGAATAATATCCTTCCCAATCACTTTGTTCTTTTCTGTTTTCAGAGCAATGAAGTCCTTATTCTTTAGTTTTCTATCAAGGAGAGCATGTGCTCTTTGTTTAGTGTCCAGGTTGTTTACAATAATGACTAAGATACGTTTTCCTTGGGGTCTTAAAGGTTGGCTTATGTTTATATGACTTGAAAGATGAGTTGGGTTTAATTTTCGTAATCAGTACATTTTGTTCAAGTCAAATCTTTTGGTTTTGTTTTCTTTGTCAAATAGGGAAGAGATCAGGTCTTCTAGACTAGGATTTATTTTACTCGAAGTAAAAACTGTATTTGAATAGTTGTTTGGCATGCTATTCAACAAAACAACCTTTACATCTTCATCTTTTACCTCAACTTGTATACTGACTAATTGATTCATCAAGTAAAGAAATGTACTCATATGCTGAATCATGCTCTCGCCTTTTTCCATCTTGAGTTCAAACAATTTCTGCTTCAAGGCCACTCTAGTGCTCCCAACTTGTGATCTAAAAAATTTGTTCAACGAGCCCCAAACGAATTTGGAGGTTTTCGAGAGGTCTATGTGATGCAAATAGGCATCGATAGTCTTCGAAGAATAGTTGCCATCACATTTTGATCCTTGATTTCACATTTAGTTCCTTCATCAACATCTTTTGGTCTCTTTGTTATTCTATTGGCGATGGCCCACAAATCCTTGTCAATCAATAGTAGTTGAGTTTTAACCTGCTAGGTGTGAAAATCTCATCCCTTGAACTTCTCAACTAGACTTCTCCATTTCAACCCTCCACAAATTTGACTAACATAATGGGCATCAGTTTCACCCGAAAATGCAACTTTGATAAAAGACGGTCTTCAATTTGTTATGACAACACATTTACCATTGTTTTAAAATTGGTCGAACCGAACCAGCAAAGGGTGGCATTATGAGAGCTATTTTGAGTCTGCATAGAAGAATACGCAGTAGGGGGTTTATCGTGGGGTATTCTCCATTGTTTTTGCTATGGGGAGAAATGTTTCCAAGTCCCCCTTGTATGTATTCCAATCTGTGAGTACCTCATTCACTCTGCCAAAGTAAATTTGCAATTGTGCTAATGCTTGCATGACTTCATACAAAACATCTTCTTTTGTGTTGTCTGCAGCTTTCCCATGGAGAGTGATGGCATTCTAGATGTCATGTTGCAACATTGGAGATTTAGCTTGATGTGGCGCCAACTTGCCTCTTAAGTTCACTTGCCATAAGATCTTAGTTTCTTGATGTGTCGGTCATACAACTTAGTGAGCTGGTAACTTTTTATGATTTCAAATTTTTGAATTTGCTTTTTGCCTTATTTACTTTCTTGCTTCTGTGCAAGGTTGTTTGAAGGTGATCCTTGAAACTTTAACTAATCTACACATACTTGAACACAAACTGATCAAATATACAAACTCCTATCTACCAAACTTGCATGAATTTTGAAACTTCCTACTCTCTTGATGTGCCAAAGGCACTTATTGTCACTTTTTGGATGTTGCTCACTTATCCATTGTAGGCTTTTAGCCTACTCCCATTGATCCTGCCAGGTAGCACATTTCCTATAGATCCCACAATACAATTATTCCTTGTTTGGTGATGTGGTGAATAACATAAGGGCCTTTCCATCTGATCCGCAATTTGCCCGGTGCGCTTTAAACTTGATTTCATAAACCAATATCAATTGTTCTCATCCAAATTCTTTATTGTGCAAATTATGGTCATGTCACGCTTTTGACTTTATTTATGCGCCCGATTCCATCGTGCGGTCGCCCTATATTCCTCCATTTTCGTCCAATCCAACAACCTATTCTCTATGGACTCCTTATCCCCTAATCTTGTGATCATTGCAATGCGAAGACTTGGCACAATGTATTCCATTAGCATGATTGTTTCTATTCCATAGACTAATTGGAATGGTGTATGCCTTGTACTTCTCTTATAATTTGTTCTATAAGCCTAAAGTACTTGCCGGTATTCTGTCTTCCCAATCATCTCTTTGCACATTGCAGATTTTTGCTAGCACCCTTTTCAATACTTTATTTGTGGCCTCCGCTTGTCCATTAGCTTGCGGATGATACGTTGGGCTTTGGTGGTGTGCAATCATAAACTCTTTTGTGAGGATTTTAATGGTGTTATTTAAGAAGTATGTTCCCAATCACGACTAACTTTTGTGGACACCCATATCTAGTTATGATGTTTTCATACAAGAATTTAGTTGGGTCCCTTGCTGCGCAATTTGGAGCAGTTGCAGCTTCTACCCATTTTGTGAAATAGTCCGTTGTTGTAATGATGTATCTAGCTTTGGACCTTCTTGATGGTGGATGAATTGGGCCAATGAAATTTATCCCCATTGCTCAAAAGGTTGTGTGGCTAAGACCGGGTTGATGAGCATTTCATCTCTTTGATTGGATTTTCCCACTTTTTCATAGGTATCGCAATGTTTTGCAATGTAGTGTGCGTCTTGGAACAAAGTTGACCACAAAATTCCACTTTGCTAAATTTTCTTCATAGTCAATTCTCTTGCAAAATGTCCTCCCGCTATACCTAGCATGCACTTCACACAATATTGGCTCTCGTTCATGTTCCAATGCAACTCTATGCAATACTTCATCCTTCCCTAGTTTATAAAACCATTTATGATGGTGTAAGGCAAAGCTTTAGTAACCAGCTTGCTTCTTTTCCTTTTCTATGTAGTGATCCAATAAAATTTCATGTTGAAGGAATTGTGCAATCTCTTCAAGTTGCTCGATATTGCAATAACCCAAAATAAATGTGCATCAAGTACATCTTCGTCCAATTCATCAAGTTTTCTCATATATTTATGTGGCTTAAGTGGTCGGGTCCTAAATGTTCTCTTATGGGCTTAACATTTATCTTGAATCTATACTCCTGGAATAACATGAGCCATCTTGATATTCTTCCTCCTAATAATGGTTTGTTCACTAGATATAACAATGCTTGATGATCGTGAAGAATTCAAAGAGAATTGCCAATGATATTCACTGAATTTCTTTAGTGCAAAACCATAGCAAGAGTCTCTCATTTTGTGGTCAGTGTAGTTTTTCTCAACTAGTGACAATTTTCTACTTGTAAAATGGATGGGGTGGCCAATTCCTCCTTCGCTTGGTTGTGCAAGGATTGCTCCAATTTCGCTCCCTGAAGTATCCACATGTACATGAAAAACTTTTGTCCATCTGGAAAAACTAGAATGGGCGCACTAACCAACTTTCGCTTTAATTGTGTAAATGCATTTTGACATTCTATGGTTCATTCAAATTTTGTGCCTTTTAGTAATAATTGCTCCATAGGTTGGACAATGCTAGCATATCCCCTAATAATTTCTTGTAGTAACCAATATGTCTCATGAATGCATGGAAATCTAAAGGATTTGTAGGAGGTTTGAGCCCAATTATAAACCGTAATTTTTGCTTAATCCATGAGAATCCCTTCTTTACAAACAACGTGGCCAAGTAGTACTCCAAAAGGTGTAAAGAAAAAGCATTTCTTCAAATTTAACGCAATGTGCAATGCTCTACATCATTCTAACATTAAACGTACCTTAGATATATGCTCTTTGAATAAAGAGAAGATTGCCCAATCATCCAAATATACTTCCAAGAAATCATGGATGAAATCTTTAAATGCAAGTGACAACAACTCTAGAGAAAACTCTGCAGTGCATTTTTTTCAATCCAAAAGGCATTACCCGATATGCAAAACTGCCCCATTCGATTGCGAAAATGGTTTTTCCTAATCTTCTTGCGCAATCGGAATTTGGTGGTAACCATTGAATCCATCTATAAACAAATATACCTCATGCCATGCTACTACTTCCAAAATTTCATCCGTGAATGGCATTGGAAATGGATCGTTGACACATGCATCATTCAAAGCTCTATAATCACCACAAATTCTAATTTCTCTCATTTTCTTTGGTTGGGTGACTACCGGGCTCACCCAATCTGATTTCTCTATGGGATAGATTAATCCCGTGTCCACCATGCGGTCCAATTCTGCCTTGACTTTTGCCTTCATGTTTGGATTCAATCTATAAGGCCTTTTCTTGATGGGCTTTGATCCTCTTTTTAATTCATGCGCATTTCTCCTATGGGGTCCACTCCTTTATCTCATTGAATTTGAAAGGGGAACATGTCTTCATAATCCCGCAATAGTTGCAAAATCTCAAACATCTCTTTTTCCATCCAATAGTCTCCAATAGTGGCTAACTTTATTGTGCATGATGGGTTGATGTCTTCTACCCTCTTACGCATTGGTTCATCATATATTTTAGCCTTTCCCTTATTCCTAGTGTCTTCTACAATTTTGGACCCTTCTTTTTCTTCTATATTCAGATTGCACAAATGTTCCTCTTCCTTGTTGCGCACTTCTTTCTCAACTGGTATAGGTTCAATATGTTCAGGTTCAAACATTCGACTAATTCCATATCCTCCTCATCCTCGGGTTCTTTTTTTCCTTACTATCTCCTACTCTGTGACACACCTCTACTCTATTGCACATCTCCCGTTTATTGTTTCAGTCTCGTTGTTCTCTGCACAATTCCTTTGTTTGATTTCTTTAGGGTTTGGGAATTCAGCTCCCCTTTCGAGTCAATAGTTCCATGACATAAGAATGTTTTGATCTTTTGAAGAGTTGCATCTACCATGGGATTATTATCTTCAAACGTAAAGGTTTGAATGAAGTCTTGTTGCACTGTCCCCAATATGTGTTTCTCTCTCCTCTCTCTTATGAAAATACCAAGCCTTTGGTAATGGCATCAATGTTTCTGGAAGATATGCACCCACCATTTAGGTTCAATTTTTGTACTTTCCAAGCCTCGATGCATTCTTGAATATGAATTTCCAGACATTGCTCTACACAATACTTAGGCCAATCTTTAGTTAATTTGGCAAGTAAGGCAAACTTTGAACGCATCATCCCTATTGCTTCAATCCAGTCACGGTTCTTTGATCTATGCACTGCCCACCATGTGGTTATTCCTTTTAGTGCATAGTCCAATGAGTTAATCCTCATGTCTTCTTGGGTGCATGTTTCGAAAGTCAACCAAGAATGCATCTAGATTACAGGTGTTGAAGAACTACAGAGAACGTTTTCTTCTACTAGAACCATCCTCATTGGCCTTACTTCATGCTCTCTGCACATCCAATGGTTCAATCCCATCTAAATCCACACCAATGGAAGATTCTAGCTCCCATGGAATATGGCTTTCCCCATTTGTTTCAGTATAATCTTGATCATGTTATGCAAACGCATATAATTGGGATATTTCAGATTTAGTTGGAGACCTAATGTTGCCCTGCAATTCTTCATCTGTGAATGGATTCTTGGTTTTTCATAAGTAATAGAATTTCCAAATTTTTGAATTCATTTGCATTCATCTCCCTTCGCAATGCATAGCTATAGCTTTTTCTTAATGTCCCTTAAACCAACTTTCAATATCATGCGCATACGAGACATAGTTCTTTAGGGATAGTGTATGGCTTTTTTCGACTATTCATTGGTATGACAATAATAAAATCCTCGAGGTGCGCCTTTTTATCTGATTTGTTATTGTGTTGATTGTCATATTGCCATCATACGCCCATTTCTTCCCAATCAACACAAGATAGTGTGTTTCATTGGTTTTCATGTCAATCACCTCAAAGTCCCCTTTTAAACTTAAGTCTCCCACCTATATTTCCACATCCTCAAGCCGGCCAATTGGATCTACCCTCCCGTAATCTACAAGGTTGAGAGTAACCAAACTATAAGCCAAAACGGGGGCTCCCATAACTTCCCAAGTGGACCTTGGCATCATGTTGATTGTGCTCCCAAAATCAAACACCGCATCTTTTATTTCATACCCTCCAAGGATTATATTCAATCGAGTATCCACATCCCATGGCTTCTTAGTCTTTACATACCAATAGGTTTCTTTGCTTGATCTCTCCACTTGATGCACTCTCTAATAGAATCTTGAGTAAGATATGTTCTGGGAAATATCCTCATTACTCAAAACATTTACTATGTTCAACAAATGCTTAGTACGGCATACCCCCTTCCCGTTTTAGGATTCTCATCATTTGGCCATGAATATGTGCTTTTGATCCCCCATATTTTGTGCATTGACATCTCTATTTTGGATTGAATGGAGCAAACCTTTGGCTTCTTCAAGCAAGTGCTTTTTCCTTCCTTGGGTCAAGGTAAGTGTCCTTGTATGCTCATCGTATTTGGGGCTCCATTGGAATCTCCACATTTCCCAAGCCTTGTTCTTTTCTTTGTGATCTGGTAAAGGCTTAGAGACTGTCTAGTTTCTCTAGGCACCGCATTAATCATTTTGACATTACGCAATTGCTTTTCTTTTCTTTGTTTCTTCAATGTGGGACAAGTCTTTTGTGTTATGTTGCGCATGCACCCTATAGTATGCACAAAACACTTCCCACTCTCTTTGATTCAAGGACAATTTCACGCAATGTGATTTGGTTCTCCATAAAGATTACAAATCACTCCTTGTCAATGAGGTCGGGGTCCCATCATCCTTTGTTGGAAACCGCCTTAGTAACTCCTAATGCACACTATACGACCTCTCTCGGGGGCATATTCCATCCTTGGCTCTGTCCTTGATATCCTCCATAAGGTGCTTGAGGTGGAGGTACATTCCATCCAGCGGCAGTTGTGGCGAAGAAGGTGCTCAACCCATATTATTTTACAAAGATGGTGGGGCTCAACTCGGATTTGGATTGTGGAGACTGTGGTATCCATTGTGGGTTTGTCTATGGTGAAGCAGGAGCCCACTACACATTTGGTCGAGGAGATGCAGCCATCTCTATTTCTGGAGCAGTTGGTTGCACTTTAACGACCAATTACGCTTATATTGTAAAGACATTCCTGGTAACTTCTTCCTCCATATCCATCAAATTCCTTCAATCCTTAGCTTCATGTGTAATGGCTTTGCAAAAATGTCATACCACATTATGAGGTTGTCTATATTGTTGTAGTAGTGTGATAGTTTTTAAGTGAGTGTTCCCAATTCCTACATACTTTGCAATACTCTCCGCATCCCCTTGACTTTGTTTCAGGTGCGGTCATTATTGTGGTGTCCTCTATCTCTGCATTCTGCACACCATATACTAAGCCTTTGTTTCTTTCCTTCCTATAATTCCTCCAATCTTCGCATTATAGCATCCAATTTTGCTTCGGTTTTTATCCCCGGTTAGATGAACTTTGCCTTCTCCATAGTCCTCAATTTTCTCCACTTGGATAGTTGCTTCATAGCCTTTGATTTCGTTTGGAATTTTGTTTGCACAATTACAAACTTTGATCTTATTGCGCAATCCTTCCACAAACCAGGAACTTTACTTGATTCATCAAAATTAAAATTGGCTTTGTTCATCACATCAAAGAACCTCATGTCATACTCCATGACGAACTCTCCTAGTCTCTGCTTAATCTCCTTCAAATCTTAAATAGTCTCCCTACATTTCTTCTTTTGAATTCTTGTGTGAGTGCATTCCGCACATCCTGCAATGTTTGCGCACTAAGATTTCTAGAGTATATAAACTCCAAGGCTCTTCCATGTAGTGCCCCTATGAGTTTGCACTTCTTTTGGTATCATCAAGGTGACCCCTTTTGCTCTGCAACACATATCACAAGTTAGCAGGTAATGTTGGGGTCAGCACACCCGTCATAAGGTTGTAAATTGGTATAAGGATTAGGATAATGAGTCATCTTTCCTCGCTCCCAACTAAATTCATAGCTGACTTTGCACAATAGTATAACTCAAGCTTTGGATTGGATTTAATTGCACACCTAGGTGATTGATACTCATACCACTTAACTTATACTAGCCTTACTATGATTTTGTCTTCTTCTTCTTGATTCCTCGGATTTTAGGAAGCTAACTCTGTATTTTGGTCTTACAGAACTATTGTTAATACTCTCACTTCCTCCTTTTCACAGCTTTCCCCTTAATGCAATCATGTGCAACAATGGGTTTGCATAATGATAACTCTATTTCCCTAGTAACCTCTTCCACACCTATTTCTTCTACTCTCAAATGTAACATTGTCTGTTTTGGGCGGTTGGCTTAATGTTCTTCGCAATTCTTATAAAATTTCAATCTACTCCAAGTTGTTTAGCCAATCCCACGTAATCAATTCTTTATTTGACTCTAAAGACATATATCCTAAAAGAGGGGTATTATCATCTTCTACAAGCCTTTGTGGATTTTGTCTGATTTCTTCACTTAGGATATGCTTTCTTGCTCTTCGCAATACCATGGTCTCCATGATGGTTTCTCTGGTTTCAATACCAACTACTTCATGAATCTACTTCTACCTACTTTTAATCTCCTACCTTTAGCTTCCCCATTCGGTTCCTTCGGTTTCCTCCTCGACTTCACACTCGGGGTCCACGCCTCATTATGCACCCTCTCGTCACTTCGATGTTCCCCTTCTTCAATAATCTCTTTGGCTTCTCTAGAGGCTCCTTCCCTCCTTCGGCAACCTTCCCTACTTTACTCCTACTCACATAGTTGGTTTCTTCTTCCCTTCAAAAATACTTGGAACTTCCCCATCTATTGTGTTGTCCTCGGCCTCTTCTGCAGTCTTTCAATCCTTCTTTTTTCTTCTCTTTGATCCTTTTCAGACCCTTCAAGAATCCTCTTTAATTTCAGCCCCTTCCCCTTCATCTTTCCTCTTCTAGTATTACATCCCTTTGGCACCTACCCGACTACTCCATATTACGCGAAATTGGCACCATGGCCTTTTCCATAGCTAGCATCTTAACCAAGAAAGGAAGTTGTCAAACAAACTTTCTTCTTACTCCAAATAGAAAATGTGCTTCAGCATAATCAAAAGAGCAAAAAAATTGGACAGCAATTTCAGTTACATACCCATCAATTGTAGTTTGCATCCAATGGTCAACACGATTCCATGGAACATCCAATTTGCGCAACATTTCAACTTTTTCCTCCATCCATTCGTATTCCTCTCTATATTCATGTCTAAAGCAGAGAAATTCCAACCGGGATATCCAGTGCGGCTAGTGTTCAGAAGCTTGCACCATAAAATCTCATGAATGTCTCCATAAATGTAATCCAAATGGATTTTTTCAACAGGATTCCCATCAAAGTCTCTTCAACTTCCACAAATCGTTTCATCTTCTCCTGCAGCCATCGTTCCACATTTCTTTGCCCCAACAACCATCTTAACATTTTGAGGTCCCGACAAAGGAACCATTATTAGCGTAAGTCCATGGATCACGGCATCGTGGCTTATGAATAAGTTGTAGTCGAGATTAATTCATGTTAAGTTCATTAAGCAAAGACGCACATGACTTATTAGGCATTAATTCATGGTTGTGCAATAGCTACATAAAGGACATAATTCAAGGAAAGAAGAGACGATGAATGGGAAATCGCATAAAACAAGAATACTTAATACTGAATCAGAACACAAACATGCTTAAGAATGTAAGGAATTAAGATAGATTTCTATTAGGATCCAAGATCAACCTTTTGCACATAGCGCTTACATACTTTTATACATCATGAGGTGACTATTGAGTTACCAGTCCCTTCTTCTTCTCGTACAAAAAGAGGCTCTTCACATTCTCTATCTATTCAAAGAGAGCACTATATCTTCCACCATTTGTTTTATCTAGACTATACAACATAATGGGATTGTGCAATCATACAAAATATATAAATGTCGGCTTTTAATCCTTTTTACACTCCAACACACACCAATCTCTACGATGGGACTCAAAAATCCTACACTTTGACTAACCTCAATAGGATTCAAATCCTAGGCTCTAATACCAAATTGATGCAATCGCGGCCAAGGTTCCCAATCAAAGAACACCTTTCGCCGTACAACCCTTATCAAAGTAGACCTCACAAAGGCAAGATCTCAAGCACAACTTTTAGACCAAAAATAAATGACAATATTTCTATTAGCTGCAATGAAAATAAATTACAGATTCAGGCACATTGCCAATACACTCCAATTACAGTCTTTTATGAGACTCCACAAGGATTTTGCTAAGAATTCTCCAACCTAGACCTATCTTAAGCTTGCAGATCGTGCTAAGCTTCTACAATAGTAGACTTTGGCTCACAATTACAAGGATGGTCGGTGTTCATGCCTCTACTTTTAGATTCTTGCTACTTAAAATGTTTTACAAGTATGCAACTCCCTTCTATATATAGAATTCAAGTGTGCTCAGGCAGGAGAGTAAAAATACCAATGCGATTAAAGATCCCCTGAAGAATATTCTCTCGTGTCCATGGTCGGTCATTGATCTGCTTGAAATGTCCCTCTTCATTCAATTGGGCTCAAATCAGGTGGTCCCTAGCTATGTAGGATGGATCAAGCTCCATGTTTTCATGTTCACAATTGCAGTGATGTCAAGAGGTGCTCTAGGTGTGTGTAGATCTAATTATTTGATCGACTAGAAGTGGTCACGTCGAATCATTGTTCTAGATAGCTTCCATAGCCACTTAACGATATGACAACAACGTCCCACGATCAGTACATAGGCATTGATGGCTTGTACAGGCATCGGCAACTTTGGTAGTACTTCACAGCTATGTGCAAGCTTCCACAACATCGAACAAGCTTGCGCGACATTCCCTAGAGTTGCATGGCCATAGATAGGCTTACACAACTTCCATAATATTGTGCGGCATCTACAATGTTGCGCAACTTCCGCAATATTGTGTAGCATCTACAGTGTTCACGGCTTCTGCAAGCTTGTCCAAGGAAAATTGACTAAGGAAAGGAAACCATTTCATGGCTTGCTCAGGAGTGCCACAGGATTGCACAAAGGTATTGCACATTGGCATTGCACACTGGCATTGCACAAAACATTATTTGCAAGACAAAGTGTTTTTGGTTGACATAGGATTGTGCATGGACCCAGATGTTCCTACAACACCAAGTTAATCAAATCAAAAAAAATGATAATAATTGAATATTGTTGTTTTGGGATGGAATCATAGAAGCGGAAAATGGATTAGAACACGTTGTAAACATGCCCAGCTTGTTTTCTATTCCATTCAAAAACATCATTCAGCACGCCATTTGAGCCTTGGTTTGAATGAAAAAATGGTGTTCAATAAAAGAAAACACAAGTAGTTACATAAAACAGGGAAAACATGAACAAAGAACAAGTTATTGCCATAACAGATTTGTTTTTATTGCTAGTCTTTTTAGATTTTTTTTTTTTTAATTGCCCTATTTTTTCATGTTAAACCCTAGTAATTGAAAAAAACTTCCATTTCAGCCATACTGTGTAAGTGTAATATCAACATGCTTGAAATAGAACAAAAGTATTTTAAACCCAAACACTTCTCCTAATTTTCTGTGATTAATCCTGAAAATTCAAATTTTTAACAAATACCACAATCTAGAGTCTGAACTTGACACACTTGGCATATATCTCATAAAAAAACTAGGGCTAGAGTTATCCAGCAACAATTGTTTTCCGTACATACCTGCCTGTGGCTCACTATAATGCCATTCCGTCCTTGAGAGACTGAACACAGTGCAATGTTCCTGCTCAAAACAAAAAGTTCAGCAAATCAAAACCGCCTTAAGATTTTCAAAGTTCAATTTCCTAGCATATTATCTCCTATAAAAGGTATCTTTTCCAAATTTGCTTGAAATGCTACAATTAACAGAATAAGACCTTAAAACATAAACCTTTCAGAAAAAATCTTAATTTTAGAAAGAGCACAAAAAGAAACCACCCAACTCTACACTAAAAATTAATTGGAAGGAGCAGAATTTATGAATCAATGCAGCCTTCGTAGCAAAGACCCAGGTTAAAATCTTTGAAAGGCATATTAACATGTAATAGTAAATACCATCCAGCATCCAATCTTGGCTGCCCCTAGGTGGTGGAACCTAAGCCAAGGGTAAGTCCCCCACCAAAGGAACAAGTTTTGGAGACTTCAGGTTTCCAAAATCCTTACTTAAGGAAATTTCAGGATTAATTAGTGTAAAGAATTATTTTTATAACATCGCCATTTCCACTCATTGCCCCTGCCCTATTTAAAATGGTACAATTATATAAACTTCAGATTTCCAAAATCTATGGTTATTGAAAGACAGAAATTTTTGGGTGAAACAGGACAAATTTTGAAGACTTCAGGTTTCTGCAGTCCATGGTTATTGAAAGGCAGAAATTTGAGGATGAAAAACAGCATAAAGTGTTTTTATTTAACATCAACATCTCAGGTTACCTCACCATGGTTGAGAGGGAGCAAGTTTTAAAGGCTTCACGTTATTGAAAAACACAAGTTTTATATTAGATTTAAAACAGCACAAATAGAAAAATTAAAACATGGGCATTTCAGTCATGGCTGAAGGGGAAAAAAATTGAAGAATTCAGGTTTTGCATTCCATAATTATTGAAAGACAGATTTCTGGATAAAAACAGCTTTAAATAGTACTTTAATTAAGCATTAACATTTCATCTATGGTTAAAAGGGCAAAAAAATTACAGACTTCAGGTCTCTACAATTCATAGTTATTTAAAGACAGAAATTTCTCGATAAAAACAGCATAGAGAGTTTTCTTTCCTTTTTTAACATCAAAATTTGGGGCCATCACCCCATGCCATGGCTAAAAGGGGACAATGTTTTAAAGACTTCAGGTTTCTGTAGTCCATAGTTGAAGACACAATTTTTATACAAAAACAACATAAAAAGTATTTTGTAACATCATTGTTTCCTCTCCTGTTAAAGGGAAAACAGTGGCAATTTCAAATTGAATCGACAGTAAAATGGTCACTGCCTAAAGCCAGCTGGTGAACTCTGACGGCACTTTAAAGGGAAATCCTCACATGTATTGGCTGCATTGTGAGGTCATCCAATGGTCAATTTCTGGCAGCCTTCTCCTCTTCTCTTCCCCGCGCCACTAACAACGAAGCAGAAGAACAAGACTTGGTTGAAGGTCTCCATGTCGCCAAAACACGGGGTGGGGTCAACTTGGAAGTGGAAGGGGATTCTCTTGGTGATCAACACAATGCAGAAAATAGAAACGCCCAACTTGAAGCTTAACTATATTCTTTGTCCAGCTTTTGAATTGCAGAACCCTTTTCAACAAATTTCCTTCTCCCATTGCTTCAAGGAAGGTAATAAACCTTCCGATCTTCTAGCGAATGCAAGCATAAAGCTCGGGGTATTCTAAAAAATTGAAAGCATCCTCCTCTCAGATTGTCCAAATCTGGTAGAGCTACTCCAACAGGGCACAGATTGAGTCGGGTTTTTATTACAATTTAGTATATTATAAATACATATATATAGAAGGGGAAAGATGGTTAAACTCTTGGATCTTATACCCAAGAAATAGAATTGCATTGCCAACATTTTTCCTCACATCACCCCTACTCTCAAGGCAATCAGGAATGACACCACGGGCTTGGATGAGACATAATCCCAGCAGGCATGCTTCAGCTTTGAAAGTGGCGTGCTCAGGCTCCTATGCTAGACAACACCTTCCTTCTTCTCCCTCGGAAAGCCCTATTAATGTCAGCATCTCTCTCAACATCCCACATTTCCGCCCTGTTAATTCTCTCTTCATTGTTTCCACCCTATATTTTCATGGCATCGACTGCAAGACCCTCTAAGCAATGGATCTCAGAAGTTGGTGTAATTTTTTTAGCAATGCCTTCAGGCATATTTCATTTTAAATGGTTTGTAAGAGGACTTCATTTGGTATTTCCTCATGATTGTGGATTTCCAAAGCTTTCGAAATGTAGAGAAAACCCCAAATTCCATTCATGACAGTTTTCTCTGTAGATTGGCCATGGTTAACCCGGCCTTTTTAATGGACCAACCAATTGTGCAGCATCTCTGAGCTCTGCTTAAAACGACCAAGTTAAAGATAATCTGGAGATTTACAAGCCAAAACTCCTGGTGAGGGATCAGAACTCAGACCTGTTTTTGCTGCCTCTGGCACTGCAAGAAGAGCTACCAGACTGGCACCCCCTGATTTCCAAATCATGGTGGAAACTAAATAAGTGTGCAGCGGATTGGAAAAAACCTGTGCCCTGGAAAAACGTGTGCAACTCTGCAAGAAACACCTTCAAGATATTCTCGGCAGGCTGCAGTCAAATGCAAATATGTCAGGCATAATTCGAGTAAGTATTCAAAGGAACACCCTCCTCCTCCTGCAAAAAAACCCTCAGTGCTAGAAAAACAACGCAAATGTATGTGCAGGGTTGACAGCACGTCTATGGAGGATTGGATTCACCATAGTGAGGCTCCCATTGACATTAATGCTATTGTTAGGGACCTCCCCACTCTTTGGCCCAGCTCCAAGACTGAATTGTGTCTTTTTGCTGCAGATATTGGGTATGTTCTGTCTACATGGGGCAGCTAACCCAAATACCATTCCTAGCAGGCTAAGTACCTGGAACAGGTAAGGGTATGGGGTTTGCGTACAACGCTTTTATGGGCCTGGGTATGGCTTTGTGTCGGGCATAAAAAAACATATGAAATATTAAAATAATATAGCCAAATAAGCAAAATTAACCATAAAATTATGCGGTATGCATTTGGGTATGGCCGTACAAAAACTATATAAAATAGTAAAAATATAGCCAGATAAGCAAAATTAACCACATAAAAACAATATGCATAGAGTAAACAAAACAACTTAAATAACCACAAAAGATATTGATAATTCAATGCCGAATGACATGATATTCGGTAGTTGAACTTATAACAAACATTGTGTAAATGTTACAACGTATACACAAAAATCAAGATAAATCAGAATACTTGTTATATTCATAATCATATTGCTCTTTAACGTATTCATTGACAACTCTCTTTGTTGCAAACTCCTTAAAATCCTTGGCACCAAATGGGTAGTTGTAATGGTGTAGGATTGGTAAAACGGAGTATGCAATGAGAGGTGAGTATGCAATGTGAGGTAAATGTGCTGTTTAAAAAGAGTGTGAGAATGTCTTTTAGGGTTTGTAAATTTTTTTTTTTTTTTTGAATTCCAAGTTTGACTTTTTTAAACAAAAAGCTTTTAAAAATTTTAAAAACATGCTTACCTACAGGTACCTTAGGACGAGCCTGTTAGGATAATTCACCAAAGTAAATAATTTCGGTGAGTAATTTACACTCACATAGGTTCTAACAAATTAGGTGGGTAGGATTTTAAATCTTATTGTTTAGCTTATTGTTGGGTTGGTATACCCATATGCTTTGTATGAATGTTTGTTGTCCTATTTTCTAGGATCTGTTTCTATTGCAGCCTTTCATTTACAATGTAATGATCGGAATACATTTTACACCAATACAACTCTTTTGGTTTGTTTTTGACATCATATTTGGTATCGGAGCAGGAGGCTCTACACATGTGAGAAGAGGTAAATAAGAGAAGAGAGATTGGGAGAGACGTAAGAGGAGCCTTAGGCACTCGGACTCTCTTTGTGCAAGCTCCATTAGCGGTACAAAAATCTATTCTTTCTCTGTTCCTTTCCTCTGTTTTTTTTTCTATCTGAAACTTTCAAGCATTGATGAAAGGTGGAAAGCGTGGCAAAAAGAGTTGTTTGAATTTGTTTTAAAGAGGTGCCGATTTGAAAAGTTTCCTGTGGAGAGAAGTACCCAATCAACAAAACAGAAGTAAAAACAAGTAAAAGCATTGCCTGAGAGGAGTGCCACGGCTCTCCAAGAATTTGCAGGCACAATTGGCTCACTATTGGCTTATTTTTCATTTTAGCATTTTAGCCTAAGTTTTAAGTACTTAATGCAAAACTAAGGCAAACTCCAATTTCATTTTTTAATTTCTTAAAAGTTTCATAAAATGCAAGCTTTAGAAAATTTAAAAATTGCCTACAAAAAGCCAAAATGAAATGAATTGCCTAGCCGCCAAACGAGGACTTAGGAACTGCATCTTGGCAACAATGTCTCTTTAGCAATCCTCTTCCACACCAAAAAAAAATTGAAATATACCTTCCTATAACTCCTATTTTTAATGTTTCTATCTTTTACTCTAAAAGTTGCAATTAATTGTCTAGACTAACCAGGAGTTGCTACCTTGAAAAACCCTTTCGAAAAATTTTGTACAGCCCATATAATTTTTGAGATTAAAAACTATAGTCAATAAAATTAATTTTTACCTTGAAAAGGCCTTAAAACCTCAATTAATTAATTTCTAAACCGTGCATGCCTAGAAGCTGAAATTTTGCCAATTTTTTTGAAATTTCATTTGAAAGTAGTGTATAATTAAATTTGCATTAACTCGTCATAAAAATACATTTTTAATGTTTTTGCGAGTTTTCTAAACTTCAAATAAGCAAATCAAAAAAATAGCATATACAAATTTGTGTATTTTGCACATTCATGGCATTCAATATTAGCAATGCCTCTGGTTCACATTTACGGGTAATGCCATCACGCTTTATTTGTTGTATCCATCACCTAATATAGGTGCAACAATGACGTTTGGGCATCGTCCCTATAAATTGTCGAGGAGAAATAAGGATCAAAGATTTTGTTCACAAACCATTCCCTTTGTTACCCATTCGCCACTATCATAGTACATGAATCCTAACAGCTTGGAAAATCCAAGTATATAGGTAATGTCGTCACGCTTAATTTATCAGTATCCATCATCTAATATAGTTGTAACAATGGCGTTTGGGCATCGTCCCTATAAATCGTCGTGGAGAAGTAAGGATCAATGATTTTGTTCACAAACTATTCCCTTTGTTACCCATTCACCACTATAACAGACATAAATCCTTATGGTTGGAAAATCCGAGTATATAGGTAAGTTACACTCGTGTATAAGGATATCCATCTAAGCAAGTGTTAAGATAGGATGAATCTCTTTTACAAACTATCTAAGAACCACGTACCACTCGCTCTCACGTGTGTTAATGTCTTTGTCACGTAACTCCAAATATATCGACAGGATGAGATTCTTCCACGTCACCGACAAGCATATAGGAAGGGTGCATATATAAAGAGGTTCAAGATATCAAACTGACAAGATATAGAAAAGGGAACCTTTTGGAGTGATAAGGAACCCATCTATCTTCCACAATTTGCAAAAATGGCTACAAATGCTTTGAAATTCTTTTTGCCAAATTCCCAATTCCTAAGAAGAGGGAGATAATTATGTTGTTATTGTTACGATGGAATGCACCCTTTGGGAGTGGTGTGATGACTCCCCTTCCAACTAATAAAATTGAAACACTCCTAGGCTATGGGTGACCTAAAGTTGGAGTGAGTCTCCAGAGAGGGTTGGTTCCCCTAGTGTAACACCTAAAAACTAACTCTACTCTACTACTATAACAAGGAAAAGGGGTAGGAACTAAGCACAAAGCTAAAACTGAAGGTTGAAAACAAGGTGATGCACCAAAATGTTTGAGGACCTCTACTTGCTGAGCATACACAAGAGGATTAAAGGGACCAACACACCATACACAACTCACAATTTGACATACTTCTACATAAGTGTTTCATAGAGAGGCTTAAAGTTTATGATAGCACACTAAGGGGCAGCAAATGGCTTTATAAGGGCTCAAATGGTGAAACTCCACTGCTAAATCCTGCATGAACTTTATGGAAACACAGACTATGACCTGCAAATGAATGTATCCCTACATAAAGGTAAGGAAATAGGACTGCAAATCAAGGATAAACACTTCTATCATGAGATAAAATCAGCTATTTCACAATTCTACACAATACACAAGTAGTGAGAAGGTAAAAATGGTTCCTTTATTAATCCAAAAGGTGCAACAAGTACAAAACCAACGGGCTCAGCCACAACCAGCCAAAGGTCTCCTTTTAATGACTAATCTCCAAGTATATATATAGGAGAGATGAAAATTGTAGAGAAAAAGAGCATGCAAGAGTTCATAAATGCTAACATTATGACATCAGATAGTCCAAAACTGAACCTAATTATGGAGTCAATGTTCTCCAACTTCCTCTCACCAATTTTCTCTTGGATTGAGGTTGTCTTCATGAAGAATGGCGTAGGAGGTTGTTGGAGAACTCAGACTAGTCAAAAGATCTTCAATAGGCCCTATTACATGTCCACTTAACACAAGATTCAACTCTCCTTCATCTTGCCCTTGCATGCTTGACTTCCTCTTTACTCCAACTTGATCTCCACTTTGGACTTGACCAAAATCATAAAATTTGGGGTTTACTCCAAATTTGGACCCATGATCTCTTATGATAACTCTTGTAGCACGATCTTTCGGACCTTGCTTAAGTTAAATCTTCGTCACTCGTTTCAAAGCGAAGAATTGAAGAACTTAGGAACAGCTTCCTCCTATTCCTCTAAAAGCCAACTTAATCGACTCTAGCTTTATTCTGCCCTTCAGTCGGCTAAATCAATTATGCAGAGAACTAACGGAACTCAAGAACCATTTTGCTTGTTCCTCCAAAAGCCGTTTTGCCCCAAAAACTTAACTCAATCGGCCAAATCGAAAAATCGATAAAGCGGGAACAAAGGAACTCGCAATTGTTTCGCAAGTTCCTTCAAAAGCCAATTTGCCCCAAAAAGAGGTGTGGGCTATGAACCAACTTCTACAAATCTGATTTTGACTAGGTTTTGACCTCATGGAAGTGGGCTTTGCTTGATGAATGATCTCTCAGACCTGAATGAGACCACGGTGACTCAAAAAAGGTAACATCTTTGGTGATTTTTGCTATTTGTTTGTCTGCTAAGCAAGGAGATCGGTAGCCTTGAAGCATCCATTGGGCATGGAGTCGTAACAACCTGCTCTAAAAGTACACACTCTGTTGCAACCTCTTGAAACAACTCAAAAGCTAAAAATGCCTTCTCAAGACAACAACAAAATGTGTTAAAGCACTTATGGGAAAAGACAACAACACCAATAATGTGCACAAGGCACTTAGAGGAATGAAACTAAAGCAACAATGTGCATGAAGCACTTGGAGGAAAACAAGACAACTACCTACTATGTACAAGGGTGAATCACGACCTCAATAACAATTCTTGAGGTATATCCCATTAACTGGGATAGGCAGCTCCTCACCACTCAGCTTGGAGAGCTGAAGGCATTGTGTTGCTCGTAACTAGAAATCATATATGGTCCACTCTATATAGAGTCAAACTTGGTATGCCTTCCAAACTTAGTCCTTTCCTCATCCCACTTGAGAACAAGGTCTCCTTCCTTGAATGTTCTTGAAACTGTCTTCTTGTCAAATGATCTCTTTACTTAGGCTTGATGAAGCTCCATTATATGCATTGCTTGGTTTCTAACCTCTTCCAACTCCATTAATTCTGCAAATTTGATTGCCATTGCATCTTCTTCCATCATTTCCAGCTGGTTAATGAGCTCTAAAGCTGGTAATTCAATGGATATAGGCAGCCTTGCTTCTCTACCATAGACAAGCATATAAGGTGAGTTACCAATAGCCCTTTTAGGAGTGATTCTATCAACCCATAAGGCTGTCTTCAGCTTTGTATGCCATGACCTTTGGTTCTCTTCCATGGTTCTTTTGATAATCCTAATAAGATTCTTATTAGTGGATTCTACCAATCCATTCCCTTGAGGGTAGTAGTTAGAGGATGTGCACAAATGGATACCAAGCTTGACTGCCCATTCACTTATCCTAGTGCCAAGAAAGGCCATTGCATTATCAGAAATGATTGAAGTAAGAACTCCAAACCTAGTGACTATACCTTCATAGAAGTCCAAAACTGAAGTCTCATTTGCTTCCTTGAGAGCCACTACTTTTATCCACCTTGTAAAGTAATCAATAGTTGTAAAACCCATTTATGACCTACACTTGAAGGCAGGTTAATCATCCCTATAAAATCTAAGCCCCATTGCATGAAAGGTTGCTCTACATGTATGGGTTGGAGAGGGAGGGCTGCTAGTTTTTGCTTACCTATACAAGTCAACCAATAGTAGCATCCCTAAACAAGTTAGGCCAATAGTATTATCCCTCATTATCTTCAAAGTTGTAGTTCTTGGAGCAAAATGTCCACCTGATAGCCCCTCATGAACTCTTCTAAAATACTATCAATTTGATTTGTCTCAATACATCTTAAGAGAACACCATTGATATCTTTTCTAAACAATATGTCATCCACTAGAACATAAGGAATAGATTTAGTCTAAAATACCTCCTTTTAGCTTTGTCCAAACCTTGAGGGCACTCACCCATTTGAAGGAAATGGACCATGTCATGAGTCCAACTAATAGGCAACGAAGTTGCACTGATTGTTGGCCATCTTGAAGCACTAGGACAATATTCTTATCATCATGCAAATCTGAAGCTAGTTGCTCACATAAACCTCTACCTCTAATCAACTTTGTGACCTTGATGTCCACATCATACTCCATTACTTTTGTGATCCAACATGCCCTCTTCTCATTTAAGTCCTTGCTCAAGAGGAATTCTTTTACACTTGGGTGTGAGACCATCAAATGAACTTTATTGTTAGAAATCAAGTGCCTAAACTTCTTGAGACTCCTTATAACAAAAAGGACTTGTTTCTCTACAAAGGAGTATCTTACCTCATAACCTTTTAAGCCTTGACTAAAGAATGTTATTGGTTGCTCCATACCTTCATTATTTTGCTGCACTAACATAGCTGAAATAGTATCAATGCCTCCAAAGGCATATAAGGTGAAGTCTTTGGTAAAATCAAGATTTATGAGGGTAGGAGCTTGTGATATAGCTTTCTTAATTGCTTTGAAATAGTTATTTCCCCTTTTAGTCCAGCTGAAAACCATATTCTTCTTTAACATAGAGGTTAGTGGTTTCACAAGGTTGGCAAAATCAGGAATAAACCTCCTAACAAAATTGATTCTTCCAAGGAAACTTTGCAATGCTTTTTTGTGATTAGGCAAATATACCATTAGAATAGCACTTACTCTCTCGGGATCAATTGTAAGACCTCTTTTGGATACAATATGGCCTAAAAGTTTGCCTTCATGAACTGAAAATATGCATTTCTTGGGGTTTAGTGAGACTCCATATTGTCTACACCTTTCAAACACTTGCATAAGATGAGACAAATGATTATCAACATGCTTAGAGAACACAAATATCATCAAGATAAACAAGTACTATGTCATTGATTAGCCCTCTGAAATGCCATATCCATGGCTCTCTGAAAAGTAGCTCCTGCATTAGACAAACCAAAAGGCATCTTCCTGTATGCATAGGTTCCCCATTTTGTAGTGAAGGTTGTCTTAAACTGATCCTCTTCTTGTACCAATATCTTATTATAGCCAGAATAACCATCAAGAAGTGAAAAACGCTCTGAACCTGTCACCATTTGTAAGATTTGTTCCATGGAAGGTAATGGGTAGTGGTCCTTCAATGAAGCTCTATTTAGATCTCTAAAGTCAATACATAACCTTATCTCTCCATTCATTTTCCTCATAGGGACCAAATTTGCAACCCAAGATGAGTGTTTGATAGGAAAGATTATGTTAGCCTCTATCAACTTATTCAACTCTTGCTTCATGAGAGGCTCTATCTTTGGGTTTATAGGCCTTTGCTTTTGCCTAACAAGCTTGGCATTTAGATCCAACTCTATAGTGTGTTGTGCTAATTTTGGATTAAAACCTTTAAGATCACCATATCCCCATGCAAAAACATCATCAAACTCTTGACAAAGTTGGACAAATGCATGTTTTTCCTCTAGAGTACATACCTTGCCAATGACAGTTTGTTCATAGTCTTCATGTTTAATCATCATGTTTAATTTCTCTCATCTAATCTGATCATCAGTATTGAAAATGCCCTCAAGAGTGACTAAACCCTGAGGTAGTTTGTTTGACCTCAACTTGGATGATTTGCTCCTCATATTGCTGGTGTAGTTTGTCCTGATTTTTAGCTAAGAACTCAGCTTCTTCTTACAGAAAATTGATTATTTGTTGGTCATTTTAAAACACTTACCAATTGGTGTTATTATCAAGTACAACTGGCCTTACAACCACCTTAATATATTGTTGTACTTTGTCATTTTTGATGTCATTAGGAATATCAATTTGTGCACCAATGGCAGCTAGTCTATCAACATGTTTGTTCTCCTTCCTAGGAATGGATTGCACGTTGAAAGCTTCAAACTCCTCAATGAGGTCCCATACTCTATTCTTATAGGACTTCAACAAGTTGTTTTTAGTTACACTTTGCCCTCTTACCTGATTTACAATCAATTCACTGTCACCAAAGACTTGTAATTGTTTTATTCCTCTTCTTCTAGCCCATTGGAGACCATGTACAAGGGCTTCATACTCAGTTGAATTGTTTATACAGCTGAACTAAAACCTAGGGAAGAATAGTATTTTTCTTTCATTGGAGACATCAACATGATACCTCCTCCTACCCCATTTCTATTCCTAGGACCCATCAAAGTACATTTTCCAAACACCATCATCTTGCTCATTTGTCTTCACAAGGTTAGGAATGAAAGAGTCTTCCTCATGCAAACAATAAGTACCAAGACCAACCTCTTCAATATGCTTATAAGGATCAAACTCATGACTTTCAGTCCCCCATTCATCAAGCAATAAATTAGGTATACCTTCAAGAAGAGTATTTGGCTCCTTGTCAACTAGTTGATCTTCTTCATCAATGATTATGCAATTGGCATTGATGACACTTGGCACATAAGGTTCTATATGGTTATTTGCAATAGGTTCAGACCTTATGGTGACTTTAGTGCCATACTTGGTTCTAAATAACATGTGAGACCAATCTGATGACAAATAGCCCCCAATCTTGGCTGTGAAATCCCTAGATAGGCATAAAGCAAAGTATGGAGGGAGGTCAATTATGAAAATGTCTTAGGGAATTGAGAAATTAGGACATGCATGTAAAGTGAGGCTCAATCCTTTGATGACACCAACAGTCTCTATGGTTATCCCATCCAGCTTATAAAACTCCTTTAGAAAGAGGTTCATACTCTAGACCAAGCTTGTCAACTATCTGTTTAGGCATGACTGAACTACTAGCTCTTGAATCTATCATGCAATACATGGTATTCGATGTCAACTAACTCCACGTCACACGCCACACCAGAATGATGATGCAAAAAGGCGGAATTGCACTATCATGGAAATGGTGTGTTGTATGATTGACGATTCAAGTTCAAAGAAAACATATTGGGCATAGCAGAAATCGTTAATTTATATGCTAAACAAAATTCCCAATGCAGCTCTTGATGGAGTACCATAAGAAGCATGGTCAATGCATAAACCATCTACAATTCATCTACATGTTTTTGGATGTAAGGCAAGCATGCACGTTCCCAAAAAGAAGAGAAAAAAATTGGATATGAAATCTGAAAAATACTTCTTAGGGTACAGTGAAGAGACATTGGGTTATAGACTCATGGATCCAAAAACCAGGAAAATCTATATCAACAAGGATGTTGAGTTTCATGAGAAGAGTGAGTCAAATCCACCTTCCACAAGCTCACTTGATGAACAAATCAGTCCTATTGTAAAAACTAAAGGTGATCAAAGCTCTAATGATGAGAATGATGGTGATGATCCAGAAGCTCCACCACCCATAGAAATAGCTCGACTTATGCCGAAACGGTATACTAATGTGATACGAGATACTATATTGATGGTATACTAAATTGTATGGAATCCCGCACACATCCAACATTGGACCTACAACGCGATATTTCAAGTATGTGGCATAGTGATATTGTTTCATAGATAACTCCTACAACGCGATATTTTAACAATGAAGGTGTTATCAAACTTGTTCATAATCCAGTGTTGCATGAATGTACAAAACACATCGAGGTACAAGTTCATTTCATACCAAACATGTTCTACAACACAACATCCAACTCCAAATTTTCTCCACAAAAGAACAAAGTGTGTTCATGTCTTCAAAAAGTCACTTACAAACAAATTTCAGGCATTTAGAGAATCTCTCTCTTATTCACTGATGCCATGATAATTTAAGGGGGAATGTTAGGATGATTCACCATAGTAAATAATTTATGTGAGTAATTTACACTAACATGGGTTGTAATAAATTAGGTGGGTAGGATTTTAAATCTTATTATCTTGCTTATTGTTGGATCGGTATACCTGTATGCTTTGTTTAACTATTTGTCATCGTATTTTCTAGGACTTGTACCTGGCTATGCAATATTTATAAATATTGTTGCCTTTCATTTACAATGTAATGATCAAAATACATTTTACACCAATACAACTCTTTCGGTTTCTTTATGACATCACAGAGACAGCCATACTCAATTCATTTGGGCGGTACCCACAGCAGATCAGGTTGGTACCGACCCCTAGATATAGATACAGGAATGTAAGCAATGGGAAGAGTTTCTAACTCCTTTGAAGAGTGCAAGATCAGCCAGTTCACTTCTCGGCCCGTCGTGCCTCCAAAATGGCAACAAGTTTTTGGCCCTCCTTTGGCCTCAATCTTTCATGTTGCTTTTGTTGTCCGATTACTTTGAGCTTTTTTGGTGAATGTTGATAATGTAAACTCGTGGAAGAATTGTTTTCTCCTGAAGGGAGAATTTATCTACAATAGCTAGTATAGCAATATGTAGTCTTCAACGATAGCGAATAAGCACAAAAAGTGCAAATTTGAGTGTAATGTCCCCTTTCCTACGCCAAAGGCCTAAGGGTCAAGTCGAGTCCAAGCCGTGGTCATACCCAAGGGCTGTGGACACTTTGGGAGCTATTGGGAAGGGGGCGCATGGTACTAATATTCAAGTTTTGCGTTTGGGGGTCACTTTGGACCATGGCGACTTAAATAGGAAAAAGTAACTTTAGTTACTTTTATTTTATTGGCCCTTCCATGGAAAGAAATGCGTCTAGGGTTTATTGGGGCTCTTTTGCCTTGGAGAAGTATATAAGGAGCTAGGAGAGAAAGGAGAGGAACTTTTTGGCATACATTTTATTGACCCTTCACGTGCAACTGTTGTTTTTGCGCATCTACAACTTGTGGAGTGAAATCCCACAGGGACCCTAGCTTCGGTGGTGAGAGACCCGTCCCTAGCTAGCAAGGCATTCTTCGGTAGTGAGAGATCTACCCTAGTCTATCATTTTGGAGCCACCTTCTAGGCTGTGTTACAGAGAAATTATCAGAGGTTTCAGAGGAAGGAATTTGAGGGTTTTGGGGGCATTTGGGGAAGATAATCAGAGGGTTCCAAATCAAATTTACGGCAGCCATTTGGGCAGGGCTTAGCATCACTTTGAAGGCGTCTGCAGCAATTTCCAACCCTTTTCCAAGCTAGGCGACTTGCAGCCTTTATTTGGAGGGTTTCCAGTTGACCCCTTTCAGATCTAAAGGTTGAAATGTCATTTCCTCTATTTGCTAATGTTATTTCTGAAGACTCTTAATTTTTGCTCGGTATTTGGAGAGTTACGAACCTCTGAAGTTTCCCAGCTGTCTAGGGCACGCTGTGCTTTTTCTGGCAGCATTTTAATTTCTGTAAAACTCCAAAACAGTTTTATTATGTCCTTTATAATAATATCAAGCTCTCTTTAAATTTTCAAGTAATTCGAGTGGATATTTAGGGAGATATTAATTTTCTTTAGTTCGCTGTCCTTATTGTAAAAATCTGCAAAAATCAGTATTCTATGTGGCTGCAAATTTTCAATATTTTGTGCATTTTTTAAGTGGTATCCCACTAGGGATATTTCATTGAGAGTTTGTTCGATTATGGCGCGGTGGGGTACGGAGCGCGACAGTGTGCGTAACGGTAGTAGGTAAAATCGGAGCGTCCCTGATTTTGGCTCAAAGCGGGATGCTAGGATTCCCCATCAGTGTGTCAACACCATTCCAATGGCGAGCATTGCGGTTGTTTTTGGACAGAAGAGGGATGGAAGGAATATGCCTTTTTAGCCGCCCCGTATCACTACGAAGGCCCTCGGGATGGGATGTCCCACCACATTCACAAAATCATGGAAATTCTTCCCCTTTTCCAAAAGCTCTCATTCCTCTCAAAGCTTCATGGAGGAGACTCTTTTCCTCTTTCGCGTGATTTCACAACAGGGCGCCCTTGAATCCAACTTCATAAGGGGAAGCATCCCATTACAGATGATATCCCGAATGGGGTTTCTCCCGCTCTCTCCCCACAAGAGGGGTGAGAAAGGGGAAGCCATGGAAGACCCTTGGGAAGGCCTTTTCTTTCGTCTCCTAAACAGGATGGTCGAGTGGATTTGGGGTCGGAAGATGGGCTCGATGGACAAATCAAACTTTTTCAAGGAAGAGCCCTCATCGCTAAGCTAAGGGGTAGATGGTTGTCGACCTCCGAAATTTCTTCTTGGTGCGAAGAACAATGGGGCAAGGGGATCCGGGTTCGTTTTCTTGCAAACGGCTTCTTCCTGATTCTTTTCCGCAACGATGATCAGTGTGCGGCAGTTTTAAGAAGGACCAGCTTTCTCTCCAATGGGGCCCTTTTCTACAAGCGTGGTCTCCGAACTTCAATCCGTCACATCGAGTGTTAGAGGAGAATAAGGTATGGATTAGACTGTATGCTCTTCCCATAGAATATTGGAACCAACAAATTCTTACTGAAATTTGAGGAAGTCTGGGTAAAGTTGTTCAAATCAATCATAGAACTTTGGAGGGTTCTCTGGCGGCCTTTGCTAGGATATGCATATCCTACAATCCGGATATTCCTCTGCCAAATTCTATTTCCATTCAGAGTCCTTTTGGCTTATGGGTTCAGAAAGTGGAGTATGAAAGACTTTCGCAGAAATGTTTCAAATGCATGCAACTAGGACATTTTCAAAAGGATTGCAATTTCATATCCAATCTAGATAGTCTCTAATGGACCCCTCGGAAAAAGGTTCTTGTTGTTAAGTCTCCTCCAAAAGTTTATGCTCCCAGTCTTGATGGTGTTATTCAAGATTCCTCTCTGCCCAATAATGGGCTTCAAGCCTCTCCGAGACTCTCTTTAGAAATGCTTCCCAATTAGTTGAAGAGTCCACAAGAATTTTACGTGGAGGAAGGGAGAGCCGTTGGTCATGGGGTATCGGCTGAGGATCTTGACACCTGGGTTCAGGGAAAAGAAGAAATTGAGGCCCCTCATTTGGCTCGGGCAGAAAAAGCAATTATAGAAGCTCCTGCTGAAGACGGCCTTTTTTCTCCTCCAACCATGGATTGTAATCTCGCCCCCACTCAGAGTCTGCCGAAGACTCCCAATGCCGGACAATCAGCCTCAGTTGACAGGCCCAATAATGAATCCAAAATCATTAAAGAGATCGTTGAAGGTAAACAATCTCAGATCAACAGTTTTTTCTAATCTTCGAGTAGGGAGGGCAAGTCCCTCCTGAAAAGCCAATGAAGGTCATTTCCTGGAACGTTAGGGGCTTGAACGATTCTCACAAACAATGCCTTGTCAAGCGTTGTTTAATTGAGCAACAGGTTGATATCTACCTTTTGCAAGAAACAAAATTTAGTTCAGTTGATTTAAGAGGTTTCAGTTCTTCCTTTTTGAAGGGGTGGCAAGGTATCTTTATAAATTCGGATGGCGCCTCTGGAGGCCTCGGAATAGTGTGGAAAGTTAGTCAAGTGGTTATTTCAACTGTCAAAGAAAACAGTAACTATCTCTGGTGTCGAGTCAAAGCTCTTCGCTCTGCTGCCAGCTTCCTGATATGTAATGTTTATGGTCTTTCAAATTTGATTGAAAAAGAAGGCTCTGGGACTCCATTTCCAAGGATGTTGAAAGCTTCAAGGATGAACTCTTTCTCATTGCTGGGGATTTCAATGCAATTTCATCAGAAAAAGACAAAAGTGGGGGCATCTCCAGAAATCCTCAATCACAGAAAGATTTCTGCTCTTTCATCTCAGGAGCTTCTCTTTTAGACATTGAGCCCAAGAGGGGATGGTTCACGTGGTCCAACAGAAGAATTGGTTTCAGTAGAATTTCGGAAAAACTGGATAGATTTCTTTCAAATGGAGAATGGCTCCAGAGAGACATAATTCTAGAATGTGATATTCTTCCCATCTCTGGTTCTGATCACTTTCCTGTTTCACTGACTATAACCTTGGATAAGCCTCCAAAGAAATCTCCATTCAAGTTCGAGCTCATGTGGCTGAGGGATCACTCTTTGCACGATCTGATAAGGGAGTGGTGGTCCTCTGCTTCTTGTAAGGGCACCAAAATGTTCGTCTTGTCCCAAAAATTGTTCGAGCTGAAAGGTAAATTACTGGCATGGAATATAAGTCATTTCAAAAACATATTCTCAGAAAAAAAACGGATTGAATCTGAGCTTAAGGCCTTGAATGAATCCATCTTCAGGAAAGGGATGGGACAAGAAGAATATCAAAAAGAAAAGTTGCTTCTGGCAGAGTTAGGAGAACTTCTCCGGGAAGAAATATTTTGGAAGCAGAAATCCAGGGAGACTTGGCTTCGAGAGGGAGACCGTAATTCCAAATTTTTTTACTCCTCAGTCAAGGCCAGACGCAGCCATAACTTGATTTCTAAGCTCAAATCCGCCGAGGGTAATTGGATTCAAAATCCACAGGGTATTAAAGATCTAGCAGTGAGCTTCTTCAATGATCTCCTTGCTGGAAACACTTTCTCTGACCTTCAAGCACAAAATAAGCTTCTGGAATGTATCCCAGAATCAATTAATGTTGCAGACAATGAAAGATTGTCAGACCCATTTTCTAAGGAAGAAATAAGACCAGTTGTTTTTTCAATGGAGCGTGATAAAGCCCCAGGACCTGACGGTTTCCCAGCTGCATTCTTTCAAGAATTCTGGTATATAGTTGGTAATGATGTTTGGGCCGCTGCAGAAGAGTCAAGATCTACAGGGAAAATATTGGGTGCAATCAATCAAACTTACATTTGTATGTTTCCCAAAAAATCTCCGGCATAATCAATGGAGGATTTTCGCCCATTTCCCTATGCAACACCACTTATAAAATCATCTCAAAAGCAATTGCTCTAAGAATTAGCCCCTTGCTCGATTCAATCATCTCTCAGGAGCAAACAGGATTCCTCCCAGGTCGCTCCATTTTTGAAGGTGTGATCATTTCTCATGAATTAATGCACTCCTTGTCTTTGAGTCATAAACAGGGGATGTTGCTAAAGCTTGACTTCAGCAAAGCCTATGACAGGCTCAATTGGCATTTCATCATTAAAGTCTTGCAAAAAAGAGGCTTTGACCCTAAGTTCTGTAATTGGGTATTCAATTGCCTTTCTTCACCAAAGTTTTCTGTTCTAGTCAATGGATCGGTGGAAGGTCTCTTTGCTAGCAATTGTGGAATCCGACAGGGAGATCCCCTCTCCTCTTTCATCTTTATCCTTGTAGCTGACTCTTTGAGTCGTGCAATTTCTCAGGCAATTAGGAGAGGTTCTCTTAAAGGCTTAGCAATTTCGGACGGAATTGACAAAGTGTCTCACCAACAGTTCACCGATAATACCTTCTTGTTTGGAGAAGCTACGGTGACTGAAGCGAAAGAATTCAAAAGCATTCTTGGTGACTACTCTAAAGCTGCTGGCCAGGTAATTAGCTCCACCAAATCTCGTGTTTTTTTCTTTAATTCCTCTCCAAGATTGCAAAGGAGAATTTTGTAGATCCTAGGTTTCTATGTGGGATCCCTCCCCAGAAATATCTAGGAATTCCACTTTTTACAGGAGCCGGTCGATCCTCCCTGTGGGATGACTTAATTGCTGCAATTGAGCACAGATTGCACTCATGGAAGGGCAAGTGGCTTTCTTTCACTGGCAGAATCCAGCTCATTCGCTTTGTGCTTGGGGCTCTCCCCATTTATATGTTGTCAGTTATGAAGGCTCCTAAAATGGTTCTCCAAAGAATCGAGAAAATCCTCAAAACATTCTTTTGGCAGGGTACTAGTGAAGAAAGAAAGTTGCACTTAGTCAAATGGGAACAGGTTAAACTTCCAAGAGATCTGGGTGGGGCTGGCATCCTCGATCTAGAGCTTCAAAACGTGGCACTAGGGGCAAAACACATTTGGAATCTCATTTCCCAGCCTAACAGTCTTTTAAATAAGATTCTGACTCATAAATATTTGCATAATAACCATCCAGTCAGCATCATCACCAGCGAAGGCCTTCCCAGAGGCTCACATATATGAAATTTCATAAGCTCTTGCAGGCAGGTTTTCTCTTCCCTCACTTCGTGGAAGATTGGTAATGGCGCCACAGCTAATTTTTGGGAGGACTCCTGGAACGGTCTTCCTGCTCTACAAAATACTCCAAGTCTTGAAGAAGTTAGGGCTGCTTTGGTGGAGGCATGGGGCAGCAAAGTTTCCGATTATGGTTCCAGGCACAGTGGCGGATCTCCCTTCTTTGTCTGGAAAGAAATTGATCCTCTTGCTCTTCCTCAAGCTGCTTAAGATCTGTATAAACAGTCTCTCAAACCCAGAATCCTGCGCCTTTCAAATAAAGAAGACCAACTTCTCTGGTTGGGTTCCCCCTCAGGTGTTTATACGGCCAAAGCAGGCTATGACTGCTTAATTCAGAGAAATGGTCGAGGTCAGATTTCATGGACTGATTGTTGGGACTCGAGGTGTCTCCCAAAAGCAGGGGCATTTTGCTGGTTAGTTTTCAAAAAGAAAATTCTTACTCAAAGCCGGAGGAGGAAATGGGGGTATCATGGTCCTACCAGATGCCCGTTGTGTGAACAAGCTGAGGAAGATTTGGACCATCTCCTTCTCCACTGCCCGTTTTCATCCCGTTGTTGGGCGTGGTTATGCAACAAGCTCAGTTTAGCATGGGTTCCTGGAGCTACAGTTTCGGATGTTCTCTAATCATGGCCTTTGCTTGGAAAGGATCTCCCCCTGGGCTCAATTTGGATTTGCAGTCCCCTCGTCCTCTTGTGGCATTTATGGTGGGAAAGGAACCTTAGATCGTTTAGAAACTCTGCGTCTGATTTTGGAGCCTTCACTCAAAAACTAGAGGTTGCTATCTCAGAAAACGTAAGTTCCAATTGCAAGAGCATTGTTAATTTCTCCAGCAGAGATGAAGCTGTAAGGAGAGCTTGGCCTCTCATCAAGCTGCCTGCTCCAAGTTCTTGTCTTCAGTCCCCTCAGTCATATAGAGAAAAGTGCTTGCGGAGAAGTGAAGTCAAATGGACGCCACCCCCTGGGTTTTGCAAATTGAATTTCGATGGGGCCTCCAAGGGTAACCCAGGGATTTCGGGGGTGGGGTGTGTAATTCGAGACAATTTGGGTAAAATCATAGTGGCAGGTTCCTTCCGTCTGCAAGATGGAACGTCCAACCAGGCTGAAATTCAGGCTCTATTATCTGGTGTTAAGCTAGCTTTCGAATATGGTTGCAAACGAGTCAAAATAGAGGGGGACTCCCAGGTCGTGGTCAATGCCATTTTAAAAGGGAAGGCACCAAATTGGGTTATTGATTCTTTTTTGCCAAGTATTCAATATTGGTTAGATAAGCTCGAAGAATGGTCCATAACCCACGTGTACCGAGAGGCCAACTCAGTGGCTGACTCGCTTGCCAACTTGGGCGCCAACCAGGATGCTGAGGTGGAAATCTGCGAATGATGTCGCAAAGCGGGAAAGATTGGAGTATATCTTACGGGTGGATGCTTCATTGATTGTCTCATAAGTTCGACGCATGCAAAGAAAGGATTAAATCAGCAGCACGGGTTTGAAGGCAACTCATTCCACTCTGCCTCTCTCTATCATTTCGTGTGAAGGTTAATAGTTCAGTGTTGCCATGGCCATTCCGCCGATTCCTGCATTGTTTCTGCAAGGTGAAGCCCGTGAAATGGCTTTCTATGGTTCCGTTTCAAAGGCTAGATTAGGGAAATTTTTCCGTATCAGCTCAGTGCCTATTGGTCGGGCAATTGAGAAGATAATTGGGTATGAATACCTGCAAGGGTTTGGTTGAGCCAGGGTTAATGCGGAAATCACTTCCACCTTTCTATTTCATCTGTTGCTCATCGGCCGCAGTAAGGAGGACTCGTTGATGATAGCCCGTCGTTTCATTTTTCCAAAGCATGCAGTGGGTTTGGAAGAGGCAGTGGAAAACTTCAACATGATGCAAGCCTTTTCTCCCTCTGCAGAGCCGAGTTCCTCAGAGTTGGTCCCGAAAGCCTATGTCACTGAGCTGGAACGCCGTCACGCCAAGCTTTGGGAATTTGCTGTCAATGTCCATCGCATCTGCAGGCAAGAAGACAGAGGCCCAGCCTTCTTCGACCCTCTGAATATGGATGCTCTGGCAGCTCCCATTGTTCCTGTTCCAGATTATGTCAGTGCCCTGATAAAAAGGGTAAATCTCCTTACTCTTTTCTGCTCAAAGTTGCTAAAGCTGGTATGGTGGAGCGCCGCATCTCAACAAGGAAGAAAGCGGTGGAAGATGTGATCGTGATTGATGATTGACAGGGGTCTGCAATTCCAGAAATAGTCTTTTTGTCCTCTATGTTTAGTATCTCTATTATAGTTAAGTTTTTGTTCAGTATATCGATGGGCTTGGTCTACAGGAGATCTTCTATGCCCCTAGTTGTAGTATGTTAGTATGTATACTTTTGCTTTTCGTCGCAGGGTAGTTTCTGAATGAATCTACTTATTCACCCCTGCTGGTTTTGTTCTCGAATTGTAAGGGTGGGGTTCCCATTAAACCCCCCAGTTCATAGCTCCGGTAAAAAAGCGTTTTTTGTATCAAAAAAAAATATATGTAGTCCTCAACTAGTAGTGGCTTCACCACCTTTCTTTTCTGTTTTTACTTCCTTTGTACTTTTGTGATTTAAGTTTAACAACGGGTGAGAGCCCCAATAGAACCCCTCATTTAATCTATCGAAAAAATACTCGTTGTTTCGAATCATCGCCCCCTACATGGTTAGAAAGAGACAACCTTGAAAGACTTTTAAAACAGGATAAGGAGGTTTTGTTTTTTTAATACATCACTGTCCCAAATCAATCCATCATGCTTGAAAGGGAACAGTTTCTAAATACTATGGGTTTCTGCAGTCCACGGTTATTGAAAGACATAAAATTCTGTATAAAAACACTGTAAAGAGAAAAATTCAAAACATGGACATTTCAGCCATGCCTAAAAGGGGAAAACTTCATAAAAATTCAATTTTCCACAGGCCATAATCATTAGAGGACAGAAAATTGAAGATAAGACCAGCCATAAAAAGTAAATTATTTAAACACAAGAATTTTGGCTAGATTGATAAAAGGGGAAAAAATTTAAATACTTCAGGTTTCCACAGTCCATAATTGTTGAAAGAAAGAAATTTCTGGATAAAAACAGTATAAAGTTTAATATTTAAAACAGTGACATTTGTCATCATTTTCCCCACCTTTATTAGAATTGGATAATTTTTAAAGACTTCAGATTTCCGCAGTCCATAGTTACTGAAAGACAGAAATTTCTGGATAATAGCAGCATAAAGTTTTATATTTAAAACATTGACATTTGGCATCATTGTCCCCACCTTTATTAGAATGGGATATTTTTGAAGTCTTCAGATTGGCGCAGTCCATAGTCACTGAAAGACAGAAATATCTGGATGAAAAACAGCAGTTGAAGGGTATTTTATTTAAACATTGACATTTCAGAGATGGTGATAAAGGGGATAAATTTTAAAGATTCCGCGTTTCTATAATCCATGATTATTGGGAGCTAGATTTTTTTGGATAAAAATAGAAGTAAAGAATGCTGTTTAATGAAAGCATTTTCGTTTCAGCCCTCGGGGCAATTCCCCCACAATGGTTAAAAGGAAAAGGGTAAGCCCTCGGAGCATCACCCCCACCCTGATTAAAAGGAAAAACATTTAAAGAATTCAGGTCTCTGCAGTCCATAGGTTAAACAAAGACAAAACAAAATTGCATAAAAACAGCTAAAAAGAGTTTTTATGGTTTTTGGACAGCGACATTTCAGGTCAATCTCTGTTATGGTTAAAAGGGGACAATTTTGAAGGGCTGCGGTTTCCGCACGGACAGAAATTTCTAAACAAGAGAGGCGTAAGGGTGTTTCCTTTACCATCGTTGTTTCGCCATAATTAAAAGGGAAAATTGACGTTAAAAATCACGTATCCACAGTCCACAGTTATTGAACGACAGAAGCCTGTGGATGAAAACATCCGCAGAGAGTTTTTGATTTAATAACATCGACGTTTAAAATCGAAACGACGAACAAAAGAAAAACGCAATCCCGTACAATTCCTTTTTTTTTTTTAAGAAAAATACTGAAATAAAGTAATTTAAGCGATAAAATTAACTTACCCTGATGAGGTGGAAGATGTTGCAGCGGTAGCAGTTGGGTCGTTTGAAGAGCATGGCGGTATTCCCGGCGGTGGCGTGTAGAATTCAGTATTTTTGACAAAGGAAAAAGCTTGCGTGAATGATGCAGGCGGCGGAGCGGAGGTGGAGGATGATGAAGGACGAAAGAGTGAAGGAAGTGGCTGAGCCTGAGATTTCTCTAACACCTCTTGATGCGATGGAATTCTTACTAAGAAATTCCTCAGCTGTTGTTGCTGTTGTTCGTCCCCCTGCGCGCCCATTTTCTCGACTCCTGCCGCTGTGTGAATTGAACTCAGCACCTTTGTAAATGGGGAAAGCGTGACTTGGAGAGGGGAAATAGGAGAGATCAGAGGAGCCTTAGGGCTTCTTGGAAGGTGAGAGCGAGAGGACCACTTCTGCCGCTGAGTTTATCGTTGGAAGTTTTGATTGTTCCTCACCAAGAGCCAGTTTTGACCGGGAGAGTCCGGATAGCCATAGCCATAGCCATAGCCAGAGACGAAATATTATGAAGAGAGATAAATTCTCCCGTTCTCGCATTAACTTCTCAGATTTTTTTCGACATATCATCTCTCTCTAATACTGAAGTTTGTAATATATTCTTCTAAATTTTATTTTGCGAGTATTCTCGCATTTATAACACAAATATATAAATAAGTTAATATCGTAGTAATTAACTATTTCCATATTAAAATTCTCATAGTAATAAACTATATTCATTTTTAAAAAATTATTTTCATGATCAAGATTTGTTATATTATATGATTTTTTATATTTATTTTTATTGATATAATTATAAGTACTTTATTTAATTTTCCCTAAGTTTTGAAAGTATGCATGTTCAAATTTTTAACAAATTATATTAAAATTTTAGATGCTCACCGAAGGGCCCTTGGTCTCTTGGTGAAGTTGAATGGCTTGGAATGAGTCTACCATGGATCAAGTCTTGTTGAGTGCAAGGCCTAAAGATACCCGACACAAAAAGTTAACAAGCAAATAGGGTCGATCGTTCCTTGGGTGACTTTGACATATTTGATGCCCCCTAGTCGTGGTTGCTTAGCTAAAGGAAGGCTTCGATATAGATATACTCTTACTCAACAAAGTGTATTGATGCTCAGCTTTTTAAGATATTATATTGAAAATTTGGAGATAAATAAACTACACTTCAAAATAAAGGATAGCATAAAATTTAACTATTTTGCCAACTAAAATATTTTTAAAAAGTATCTTTATTATCATAAAAATAAGGGATAGCATAAAATTTAACTATTTTGCCAACTAAAATATTTTTAAAAGTATCTTTATTATTAAGATTCTTTACATCATATAATATTTTTATTTTTTAGTATTGGTATAATTGTAAGTAGTTTACTTAATAAATATGCATGACTTAAGAAGTTACACTAGCAGATCGTGCGTGAAGTGTACGATTGAAACGTCGAAGGGAATGAAGTGAAGAATGAAAAATGAGGAAGTGAAATAGAGGGAAAGGATGAGGGGTGATCAAGAAGGGGTTCAATGGAAGGGGAGGACATTGAGTTCCAATGTATCGTTTGTATCTTATAGGTATTATTCATGGTGGTGTTATATGTGTATGAAGAGGACAAACTAAGAAGCGGGAAATTTGAAAAGGTTTCATGTTTGAGACTCAATTGAGATGCATGCATCGTACATGTTTCACGGGTCAATATTTTTCTATCGAACTTGTTGAAATGAATGTTTAATACCGAGACTCCATATAGTTTCATACGTTGCTGAGTACAAACTCTTCTATGATTTACTTAGAGAGTGTTTTAAAATTACCACTTAGTTATATATAACCGCAATGCATAAGGATGTTTGGGCACACATATTGAGCCATTAATGCTCACCTAAATCAAATGTATTCACGTCCAAAATAACAAATGCCTATTCGATTTACAAAGAAGGAATCAGAATAAATAATTTGTAGTGGGTGGGGCTTGGATATGTAATCCTCCATCACAATGCTACACCAACCAAGCGAACCATATCATTTACGGGTAACTTATGATCCATTTTTAGGATATATAGCTATCTTTTAATGTCCACGAGGCCAAAAGAAGCCTATGACATAGTAGACCCTATCATTTTTACTATATGATTTTTTTATCGTTTATTGTTAAAATTGATAATGAAATCTCCAAAACTGATTTCCGTGATGCAACCCTCAAAACTGTCCTCTAGAAAGAGGTTTGAAGGTAATGTATTTTTCTCCGTTTTTACAAAGCATCACTGAAATCAGGGTTTGTGTTTGGAGACCGTAGGATTAAATGTGAATGTTTTTCGACGCACACAAATTGTTTAACGAAATGTCAAGGCAAATGACTGCAAACATTGATGGTTGTTGATTCTCGACTCTATGCCCTCCAAAAGTGTTTCCTTAAACTCTCAAAATCCTTTTCTGTAGACTTGTTTTGAACATATCTTACAATCCACGCATTCCATGAAACTACAATGGTTTGAGCCAATCTGACAACAATGAGCATGCCTTTTGAGGCCACATTCCTTCAAGGAATTTTGTCAAACAGTTCACATGCCAAGTTCATGTTTCCACATTTTACATACATATGTGTCAGCATTTGCAAATAAAACATCTGACATAAGACCCATCCCAAATCTCCATTATGTTTTTGTGTAAAACCATGATCTGTTTTAAAGCTTCCCATTTTAGCAAGGTTAAGGGTATGCTAGTGAGGGTGAACCCACCACGTGGACAACTAATGGTTACATTTGGTGAACAATAGAGAAGCCTCATAAGGAGGCCCACATATTTTCCTTCTAACTTCCAACACCCCACACACCTTCCAAGTAACCAAATGCCAATCCTTGGGGTACGCAGCTAAGGTACAAAACTAACCACACAGGGTCTTTTGACTTGCCCCAAAATGAGCCTCCGTGGAGGTGTAGACAGGTGGGACGCTGGAAACGCCGAGGGGATCTTTTGAAGGATTCATATTGGAAGGAGAGAAACATTGGGAGAGGAAAAGGGGTGAAGACGAAGGGGTTAGAGGATTGGAAAGTGCGAGTGCGGTGAAAATAGAAAGTAGATTGAATGTGAAACTCAAACGTAGAACACCATGACGTCGCATATGGAAATCCTTTAAAATATAATAGGGGTGTTGTTCAAGACATTGCAAAAAAAGTTTATAAGTATATATGTGAATGTAAGGATTGGTAGAAAAATATTGCGGAAGTGAAAATGCAACAAAAACAAAAAAGGCTCACCTCGTAAAAGAAAAAAAACCAAAACAAAACTACTCCCCCTCATGGCTTTCATATGTATTGTTGATCTAATTGTTACATGATTGGTGGAATACTGCTTAGTAAATACTCTTACACTACATATCAAATGTGTGTCCTCTTTTGGAAATCTTCAATCTACTTGTCTTGTACCTACATATCATTTTATAATAAAATATTTATGTATCTACACCTCTTGGTTACTACGTATTAAAACATGTCCAAATCTGCCATCCACCTATCAAGCAAATACAAATAGAGCACTCTCTCATTTTCTAATAATATAAATAAAATTAGCATATTATAACCGGTAAGTAAGGCAAGTCGTTTGTACACATTGTATTGGTGTTGGGAGCTTTCACAAAAAGTAAACATAACCCACACTTTGTATGCCTTTTTATCAATATCAATTCCTTTATATGACAAGTATAACAATGAAATTTTAGGGTTTTCGGGTTATAGATATTTTAGATTTATCCCAAATCTGGTCTTTTGACTTGCCTCAAAATGGGCCTCCATGGAGATGCGAGACAAGTGGGAGGCTAGAAATGCCGAAGGGGCTCTTTTGAAGGATTCATTTTGGAAAGAGAGAAACATTGGGAGTGGAAGATGGGTGAAGATGAAGGGGTTAGAGGATGGAAAAGTGTGGGTGCGGTGAAAATAGAAAGTAAATTGAATGTGAAACTCAAACGTAGAACAACATGACGTTGCATATGGAAATCCTTCAAAGTATAATAGGGGTGTTGTTCAAGACGTTGCGAGAAAAATTTTATAAGTATATATGTGAATGTAAGGATTGGTAGAAAAATATTGCGGAAGTGAAAATGCAACAAAAACAAAAAAAAGGCTCGCCCCCTAAAAGAAAAAAAAACAAAACAAAACTACTCCCCCTCATGGCTTTCATATGTATTGTTGATCTAATTGTTACATGGTTGGTGGAATACTGCTTAATAAATACTCTTACACTACATATTAAATGTGTGTCCTCTTTTTGAAATCTTCAATCTACTTGTCTTGTACCTACATATCATTTTCTAATAAAATATTTATGTATCTACACCTCTTGGTTACTACATATTAAACATGTCCAAATCTGCCATCCACCTATCAAGCAAATACAAATAGAGCACTCTCTCGTTTTCTAATAATATAAATAAAATTAGCATATTATAACCGGTAAGGCAAGTCGTTTGTACACGTTGTATTGGTGTTGGGAGCTTTCACAAAAATTAAACATAACCCACACTTTGTATGCCTTTTTATCAATATCAAATCCTTTTATATGACAAGTATAACAATGAAATTTTATGGTTTTCAAGTTATAGATATTTTAGATTTATCCCAAACGGGGTCTTTTGACTTGCCCCAAAATGGGCCTCCATGGAAATGCAGACAAGTGGGAGGCCGGAAATGCCAAAGGGGGTCTTTTGAAGGATTCATATTGGAAGGAGAGAAACATTGGGAGAGGAAGATAGGTGAAGATGAAGGGGTTAGAGGATGGAAAAGTGTGGGTGTAGTGAAAATAGAAAGTAGAAACAATGTGAAACTCAAACGTAGAACAACATGACGTCACATATGGAAATCCTTTGAAGTATAAAAGGGGTGTTGTTCAAGACGTTGCTATGGAAAATTTTTATAAGTATATATGTGAATGTAAGGAGTGGTAGAAAAATATTGCTAAAGTGAAAATGCAACAAAAACAAAAAAAAAGGCTTGCCCCCTAAAAGAAAAAAAAAACCAAAACAAAAGTACTCCCCCTTATGGCTTTCATATGCATTGTTGATCTAATTGTTACATGGTAGGTGGAATATTGCTTAATAAATACTCTTACACTACATATTAAATGTGTGTCCTCTTTTTCCAATCTTCAATCTACTTGTCTTTTACTTACATATCATTTCATAATAAACTATTTATGTATGCACACTCTTGGTTAGTACATATTAAAACAAGTCCAAATTTTCCATCCACCTATCAAGAAAATACAAATAGAGCACTCTCTCATTTTCCAATAATATAAATAAAATTAGAGTATTATCATTGGTAAGTAAGGCAAGTTGCTTGCACACATTGTATTGGTGTTGGGAGTTTTCACAACAATTAAACATCACCCACACTTTGTATGTTTTTTTATCAATATTAAATCCTTGATATGATGAGTATAACAATGAAATTTTAGGGTTTGCATGGGTTATGTATATTTTAGATTTATCCTCATCCTAAATGCCATTATCAATTTTTTCCTAATAAGACAACTTTAATATAGGAAATTCAGATTTACAGAGGTAGGACACATTTAAAATCCATTTTTAGGGCATTCGATATAGATATTTTTAAGGGCTCTCTCATTTTCCAATAATATAAATAAAATTAGAGTATTATCACTAGTAAGTAAGGCAAGTTGCTTGCACACATTGTATTGGTGTTGGGAGCTTTCACAACAATTAAACATCACCCACACTTTGCATGCCTTTTTATCAATATTAATTCCTTGATATGACAAGTATAACAATGAAATTTTAGGGTTTGCAGGTTATAGATATTTTAGATTTATCCTCATCCTGAATGCCATTGTCAATTTTTTCTTAATAGGACAACTTTAATGTAAGAAATTTAGGGTTTACAGAGGTAGGACACATTTTAAATTTGTTTTTAAGGGCATTCGATATATATATTCCTTAGATTGATAATATTGCAGTTGAAAAGATATGATATGAATCGTATAGCTTCAAAAGTATCACATCTGTTGTTTGTTTCTCCATCTATTTAATAGCAAAATAAAAGTTGAGCGGGAAAAATAGACCCATGTAAAACAAACCCACCAATCGCATTAAGCGCTCTTCAAAACCCAAAGCAGAACATGGAGAGCAACACATCCTAAACGACCTTTCAGACCTGTCATTTTCCTTGCATAATAATAAAAGCACTTTATTTGAGATCCAGAGGCATTAACCACACTGAAACTCAAGTTAACGTTGTAAATTTTGTTGTTATTGGATAGTTGTAGTGAGAATTAAATTAAATAAATAAACATAAATTTATGGGGAACTATGCTAAATGAATCTCTCACAAATAGTCATCCTAAAATCAACACCATTATGGGTTAAATTAGACCTGCACATAGAGATAAATTTGTAACCCTAATATCTCCTCATTTTACTATATACAAATTGATTGATCTAGATTTGTATCTATATCTAGAGTGGGTTCAATGGTCTCTGAGAGGAAACTACTACATGTCGTTGTTTTCTTTGTTGTATGTGGAAGAAGAAGAAGATTGAGGATTATGAAGCGCTTCATTCGAGCATAATGCCTAGTTGTATTGATTTTACTTCTTTTGCTTTTGAGCACCTGTGCCACATGCACTATAACATGTGCAACACCATTCTTGAGGTACATGATGGTAATGTTATGGTAGATGTGGACTCCAGCAGTGTGACATTTTGTTCAAGGCACACCGGTCTACAACGACGCATGAGCATTGGATTTCAATGCATGAACCGTAACCTCCTCTACACCTTTGATTTATCAGTAATCCATCAATTTTGACAAGCCTCCACGCATATACATTTTGACTATATATACGTTGATCCAGTAAACTCTTCAACTTTGGAATTATCCACAGAAACACAAATAAACGTTGTTGTTCTACTTTCTATTAGAAAATGTCAGAGATAGCTAGTGAATGAATTATGCTTATGCTTAGAATCCACAATTACAGGAAAGGAAAGAATTTAAGCTCATAAACACCAACAAATTTTATCCTGGAAAACCTCCAGAGGAGGAAAAACCAATCGAGAAGGGCAATTGCTCTTTCTTCCCACTTTTATTGGCCAATTTAAAATAACAAGTATAGAATTTACAATAAGTATGAAAGAGAAGTAGATAATATCTCACACTTCCTCCCAAATACTTGTTTGCTCTATCTTAACACTCCTTTCTTCTACAAAACACAATTCTAGCAATAAGAACTTCTTGCTCACTTTCTTTCATGCTTCGATGATCCTATTCTCTTCTACAAACATGTTTTTATAGCCTTTTCCATGTCCTCCCGTGTATTGGAGAATGAGAAAGGTCATGGAGGAGAAGAGACACAAACAACCTTCCAAATTATGGGTTGTTTGTTTCAATTTTTTCTTTCTGAAAGAGCCAGATCGCCACTCAATGTAGACCGGGCGGTCCCAGGACCGCCGCCCTGGTTGGGCGGCGGTTCTGTAACCACCGCTCTACATAGAGCGGTGATCATGTTACTAAAAAGACAAAACCTCCATGTATCATTTTTCCTTCTTCGTGCTTTGATTATTTTGATGAAGTAGATTCATTTTGGATCCCTATGGATCACACCTCCCCTGCTTAGGAGGATTTTGGTCCCACAAAAGCTTAGTAGGGGAGTAGACGAGGAAATAATTCCCTCACTTGCTCCTTTGAGTACCACCGAGCTTGCCTTGGCGTCTTTCCTTTCAATCCAATCTGCCAAGACTCCTGCGAACCTCTCCTTATCTCTCTGACCTTCTGCCGCAAAGACTACATCCTCCTCCAATTTTTCTGACGAGTCCAAGACGCAATCCTCAATGGAAGGTAGCAACTATAGACCTTCATCTTCATCTAGCATGGATGGCTCATATAGGTGTAAATTCTCATAATTACGTATTGAGTACATCCGCATAAATGGTGGAAAATCAAGTCGAAAGGCATTTTCTCCAACTTGCTCCAATATGGTGGAGGGTCCATATCATAATGGCTTGAGCTTCCATGTCTAACCTTGTAGTCTCTCCTTGCTCAAGTAAAGCTAAACTTTGTCTTCAACATGAAGCTTATGCTCTCTCCTATGCTAATCGTGTCTAGCCTTTTACTTGGCTTGGGATTTCTCCAACTATTATTTAACCTTGAGATGGATTTGTCGATCCTCTCAATGAATTTGTTTTCTCTAGTCACCTCTATGTCTCGTGTCTCCTCCTCATCCCGCGCCCAACTACTATGTCCAGCAGATTTGTAGGTAGATAACCCAAGCATGCTTCAAACAAAGACTTCATAGTGGATGTGTGTACTTGCCCGTTATAGGAATGTTGAATACATGCTAAGGACTCATCCCAAGTCCTTGGATATTTGTTGTTATACCCTCCGATCAATTGTACTAAAGTCCCGTTTTCCACCTTTGTCCATTGATGGAAAGTTGTGCTCCTCTCAGTAACTCTGGTATCCATCTTGTCCCACAAAGTAGTCCAAAACTTCCCAAGAACCTAGAATCCTGTCGAAACAATAGACTTTGCAAACTAAAATGCACCCATACATTAGCAAAGAAAAGGTCTCGATGCCTCATCTACTTTTACCTGTCTTTTTACATGCCATAAGAATACACATTTTACCGAATCTATCAACAACAACATATGAGATAGTCATGGCCATGTTTAGACATAGGTAATTCTCCAACAAAATCCATGAAATGTCCTCCCACGCATTTGAGTAGTACTCGACAAAGGCATATACAAACCCTCCTTCCTAGTCTTAGGTTTAGTACAACAAAGTTTAAATCCACGTATAAATTTTGATACTTCTTTTTGCATATTGGGCCAATACACGTACCTTTGTAAGTGGGTTAGGGTCTTACCAACACCGAAATGTCCTGCTACTTTCGAGGTATGTGCTTCCCTCATCAATAAAATTCTTTCTTCTTTTGGCACACAAAGCTTTCCCCATCGGTAGAGCAGCCCGTCCTTGAGATAACAATCTTCAATCCCTATCGCTTTTAGCCCCTTGGGACAGTAATTCATCAAATGTCATCCCAAAGTCTTTGTCTTGGGCATATGTCTCTCTATAAGCTTCCTTCGTGAAGGGATCGATCTGAGAGATAGTGGCCAAACAAGAAAACGTTTCTGTGTAGGTGGCCTAGACAACGTGTCGGCCACTAAGTTTGTACCACCCTTCTTGTATTTGATCACCGTATAGAACTCGCCAAGGAACCCCATTCATTTGTAGTGCCTTGCCTGCTGCAATTTAGACTATGCTTGCAAATACTGGAGAGGTTTGTGGTCAGTGTGCACAATAATTTCTTTACCCAACAAATAATGCTTCCATTTTTTAATTGCCTAAACTAGTGCATACATTTCCTTATCATATACTAAATATCCTTTAACTGTTGAAGTGAAAGTTTCATAATGATAACATACGGGTTTACCTCCTTGAAGCAACATTGTGCCCATGGCGTAATCACAGCATTTGTCTCTACTTCAAAAGGTTGTTGCAAATTAGGAAGAACAAGTACTGGAGCATGACTAATCTTGTATTTCAATAACTCAAAGGATTTGTCTTGTTCCTTACCCCAGTCAAAACCCTTACTCTTTGCGGCCACTATGTGTAGAGGTGTTGCAATCGCGGAGAAGCCCGAAATGAACTTTTGCATGTATTGTACTGCTCCCACAAAAATTCTAGTCTTTGTGGCTCTAGTTAGTGTTGGCCAGTTAGTGATGGCTTCCACCTTCTTTGGATCCACTCGTAGCTCCCCTCCTCTAACCACGTGCCCAAGATAAACAAGTTACCGTTTGGAAAATTCACATTTCTCCATATTACAAAGCATTGTTTCTCCCTAAGAACTTGCAAGATTTGTTATAAATGGGTTAGATGCTCTTCCCATGTGGCACTAAAAATCATAATATCGTCTCGATATACAATGACACATGAATCTATGAAATCTCGCAATACATCATTCATTAATCTCATAAATATAGGGGGTGCATTGCATAACCCAAAAGGAAGTACTAACCATTCATACAAACCTTGTTTTGTTTTGAAGGATGTCTTCCATATATCCTCCTCCTCCTTCATTCTGACTTGGTGATAACCGGACTTGAGATCCAACTTTGTGAAGAATTTGGCATTCTGAAGTTGGTCCAAGAGATCATCTATACGGGGAAGTGGATATCTGTTCTTTATGGTGATCTTGTTCAAAGCGCAATAATCAATGTACATTCTCCAAGAACCATCCTTCTTTAGCACCATCACAATAGGTGAACCACATGGTGAGGTGCTTGGACGTATCACCGCTTACTCTAGTAGTTCCTAGAGTTGTTTCTTTACTTCAATACTCTCAAGTAAGGATTGCCTATACAACCCAATGTTCAGTAGAGGGGACTCTGGCAATAGCTGAATCTCATGCTCTGCTTCCCATTTTGGTGGTAACCCACTGGGAGCCTGAAAAAATTCCTAAAATGACTGAATAATATTATCCAAATCATGCTTTCCGTTGTTAGAAATCTCTGAAACTTCTACCCCATCTTGTTTGTTCTTTAACAAAAGTAAACAAAATTGATTATGATTTGCTCGAATAAGTCATTTGCTTGGTTAAGCACGCACCATAAGAACTCGTGTCTTATCTTTGGTGTGCCTAGATGTTGTAGAAATAATCCCATCCTTGACCCATTTGTACCGGTTTTCCCTTCTCATAAATATAACATCCCTGATATACAAGTAAGGACTCCTGAAAACAACATCAAAAGCATCAAGTGGAATAACGTCGCACTTCCAAAACATCAATATACTCGGGAATTTATCCCAAACTTGACCTTATATCTTCTTGTACTCCGAATTTCAACACCCTTCTTCACCCAACCCAAAGGATAAGGGTGTGGATGCTCGTAAGTCTCAAGACCAAGCTTCTTTACAACTGCTTCAGAAATCAAGTTAGACTGAGAACCAATATCAACCAAAGCATTTACCTTAGTTCTCTTGATCTATATTTTCATTTGGAATAGTCTACTCATCTCCTCTTCCTGGTTGTCCATGTTGGTGGTCATACATCCAAGCCTCTCATCTACATCAGAGTCATCTTCGATTTCCACCTCCCCTTTTGTCTTTACAATTGTCATGGACTTCTTTGAGTCCTTGGTTCAATTCTTTGATGTAACTCCGGATGCAACTTCCAACATGTAGCGTCAGTATGACCATTGATATCACAGTTCTTGCAAAAATTCTTGGGATCTTTACAAGTATTTAAAGTAGTGGCAACTTGTTTACCTTTCCCTTTCCACTTACCCTTGTTACTTGTTTGCCTATACTCTTTTTTTTGCTGATTTGTTGATTGCTTTGCCCTTGGCTCGCTTCCCCTTGCTTCTTTTCATCATCTATGTAGTATGTTTGCACACACGCCTCATTGAGATCTTTGGGCTTGGTGGAGATGATTTTTCTTCGAAGGTGAGTGTGAAGTCCTCCTAGGTACTTAGTCAGAATCTCCTCATCCTCCAGTCCATGTTTAGCAACATGACCTACCTCCGAAATTCCGTAGTATAGTCTTACACACTTTGACGACCGCCTTGTCTAAATTACTACCATTTAATCATTTGGTCATTCTTGTAACCAATAGGATATAAGTTAGCTCTAAGTAATTCTTTAAATTCTTGTCAAGATTTCACAATAGGATGCTTCTTCTTTTCACATGTTTTTAGATGGGTTTCCCACCAAACCAGAGCGTGTCCCTCCATTTTGAGACGTGCAAAGGTGATCCTTTGTGCCTCAATGACATTATGGATGCTAAAGTAGACTTCTAACTATTTTAACCATTTATCAAGCAACTCTGCATCTACTTGTCCTTCAAAGCTTTTAATATCAACTTTCGTCTCAACTTTAAAAGGAGTATGATTGGATTTTACCTTTTCTCTTGTGTTTGAAGTCTCTTCTTCATGCTCTTCCCCATAACTTTCCTCATGGTGGCTCCTTCCTATGCCAAAATTTTCAGCTAATCCCCGAACCACTGAGTCCATGGAGTCCTGTTTGAAAAAGTTGTCTTCTATAAATCAACAAGCTCTTTTTACCTTCTAAACATCCTATCCATCATGGTCTCCAACATCTCGATTCTACGAACCAAGTTCTCTTCCTCCATTTGTCCCCGAATTCTTTGTTTCCACTTCTTTGTAGAAATTTCTGGATCGCAAGGTAAAGCCTCTTCACCTTTAGATCTCATCACGGTCATACAAATCCGAGAACGAATACCATAGTCCTGGATACTTGTTAGCTCTGATATCATAATGATCTGTAAACTCTTCAACTTTGGAATTATCCACAAAAACACAAATAAACGTTGTTGTTCTACTTTCTATTAGAAAATGACAGAGCTAGCTAGTGAATGAATTATGCTTATGCTTAGAATCCACAATTGCAAGAAAGGAAAGAATTTAAGATCATAAACACCAACAAATTTTATCCTGAAAACCTCCAAAGGAGGAAAACCAATCAAGAAGGGCAATTGCTCTTTCTTCCCACTTTTATTGGCCAATTCAAAATAACAAGTACATAATTTACAATAAGTATGAAAGAGAAGTAGATAATATCTCACACTTCCTCCCAAATACTTTCTTGCTCTATCTCAACACTCCTTTCTTCTACAAAACACAATTCCAACACTAAGAACTTCTTGCTCACTTGCTTTCATGCTTTGATGATCCTATTATCTTCTACAAACATGTATTTATAGCCTTTTCCATGTCCTCCTGTGCACTAGAGAATGGGAAAGGTCATGGAGGAGAAGAGACACAAACAACCTTCAAAATTCTAGGTTGTTCATTTCTTATTTTTGTTTTTTGTCCGAAAGAGCTAGGATCGCCGCCCAATGCAAACTGGTGGTCCCAGGACCATCACCCTAGTTGGGCGGTGGTTTTGTAACCGTTGCTCTGCACAGAGCGGCAGTCTTGTTACTAAAAAGACAGAACCTCTGTGTATCATTTTTCCTTCTTTGAGCTGACTGTTTTGATGAAGTAGATTCATTTTGGATCCCTATGGATCATACATATTCGGTGTAATTACCTTTCCCATCATACTACATCTGAGTCGAATATGTTTTATTGTCTCTAAAGTATTGTGGGTGTATACGTCGACATCAACAATAATACATTCTATACTTAGTGGAAATGTGTTCCAAATTATGTGGAAAGAAAGTTAGGTTTCTTTCAATAATAACCACTAGAGAGAGGAATTGCCACGAGCTAGATCACCCATCAAATGGTAGGAAGCATGAAATTGGAGGAATCGATTTTCTAATTCAAAAAATTCATTATAAAAATAAATTAAGATTTGTTCAAGTTATGAGTAGGATCTAGGGGCAGGGAAGTGGTGATGGAATTTGCGTTAGATTTGGTTGTCAGTTCTTGTGGAATAGGCATGAGTTGAGCATCCCTCCAACACACCTCACTTGTTTATAAACCAGCCCACGAATAGTAGAAGCGATTAAACAATACTCTGGTCACTCTTCAATGATCCAACATCCAGGTAACCCTACTCTCAAGAAAATTTGAGAGATAGGACAGAATCAAGGAACAAATATGTTCCAATGACCATCAAATTTTTGGTGAAAATCCATGTGAACAATGGAAATTAATTTTATTGAAAGAAATAATATGAAAACTAGAAAGATAATTCCCATTCATGCTCACAATTATTATGACATGGAGAAATCTACAAAAGAATAATAGGATGTAATTGCTTCTATGCTTCATCTAAATTCTATTAGTAGTGGTGGAAATTAGTTTGGAGGGACAGAGAGGAATTAGATATTTTTTGAGACATAAATTACAAGCGTGAGAAGAAGGGGACTTGGAGTTCTCCTCATGAAGGCTATGTTCAAACACGTGAGATGTGTTCAAACACGTGAGATGTTTCCAACCACATCAAGCTATTCAAAGAAGATGCATAACAAGAAACAATAATAATAACAAGGTCTGCTCCTCCTCGCACCCAACATGCATCAAATTTCATAAGGCACAGGTATTACTACTCTTTAAATTTATAAACACAACCATGATAACTTCCATCAACGGGTTCATGTGGACGATCATGCGGTGCGAATCGTTGTTGTCATCACTGTAGGAAAATATTTGACCCTTCGGCTTTTCAACACATCAGTGCAAATGTTCACTCTTGAGTACGTGTCAAAGGAGAGCCAATCTTCTTCACACCTACTTATTACACAAATATTGCCACAAATTTGCACTGCTTTTCTAAGGATAATGGGAGACAACGCAACTATCATATTTCAACAAACCCATCCAAATGCAATCTTTGTAGTGGATATTCTAACAAGAGTCGATTTGCAAGGCCCGTCTCACAGTAACACCTACGACACAAATATTCACAAAGCTCCAAAAGTTACACTTGAGGGATATAAACATGGGAGGAGGAAGAGGGTGATAAAGAAGGAGATTGTGGGTTGAGAAGCCCATGAGTGTGAAAAATGTTGGGGGAATCTATGCAAAAATTCTCTTTCTTACGACCACACATATATGAAACATGTGTCATTTGTTTCAATCATATGAAGGGTAAAGGGGGTGTGGTATGCAGGTCATTGAGGTAACATACTCTGAAGATATATCATAATAAATATGTGGTCATTGAATACTTCCAAGGAAAACTTTCACATTTTTGAATCATGAATTCTACATATGTTATATACCGTAATCAGATGTTTAGTGTTGTCATGTCATAAAGTTTATGAATATTTGCAATTAGAGTTTATTTGTAAGGATAAAGCTAGTGAGTAGGGTTTCTCTCAGCAATAGTAATAACGAAGATGTCCATCAATGACCACTCGCACAACACCTTGGCCTCTCATTTCCCTTATGCTTTACTAGTACAATTATCAAGAAATGTATTTAGAGATACTTTTAACATAACTAATGTTTCAGTTTTGGCAAAAGAGGGAATTAATTTTATTCGTGTGCATCATGTCCTCATTTGATCCTCTAGGTCATCCATGGTTATAAGAAAGGAAGGTTTCAATTTGAATATTATAATTTGATTGATTGGTTGGAAGATTATAATTCATTTTGTGAGTGTGATGATTATAATATATAGATGAACAAACAAATCTAAGTACATCGATGTTACTCGAGGCCATTTGGAAGAGATTTCAACCTATATGTTGAGACATGGGTCAATATGATCTAGTTATTTGGAGAAACAACCAATGCAATAAGGAAACAACAGAGGAACCCAAAGTTGTGTGATATATGTTCATTGGCATTATTTGTTGGCATCGGTATAGTTTGGGAAAAATTTGTCGACATAATTACTTGCTAACATTACAAATCCAATAACCAATTAGTATTGTGTAGTATAGTTTGCGTATAATTCTTAGCTGGTCTTTCTTGTTTTGTGTGTATATAAGTGATGGTGTCTACTTTTACAGTTTGTGTTTTTTCGATGCAAAGGAGGATTTTTGATTTGTGGGTTTTTTATATTATATTGTGGCATACCGTATGCTGCGGATAAAAAAGTTTGCACTTGGGGTATTTCTACTCCCAACACGGACAAGTACATCTACAAAATGTAACATGAGTCAACCTAATCGAAAATACTATCAAGCTTAAGAATAAAGTTGTACCACATCTATTATAAGCCATATGGAGGGGACGCTAAGTAAGTGATGTTACCTTGTCCATTAGTTCCACGGTGCCAACACCCATCCCTTACACAACTGAAAGAAATGGAAATTGTTTAGAAAATATGGAGGAAATGGGCTTTGCTAATTTTAATTTTAATTTTTACTTCGAGACTTCCAATTGGACAACATTATATTTATTAGATAAGATGAAGACATGAATGAAAAGTTGTAAAGAAAAAGGTGGTGATTAACTACCGACATGTCCCATACATCTTCCACATCTTAGATTGTCCCTTCCCAAATAATATGTATTATGTATGCTTTGCTTTACCATCTCAATATCACTTGCATTATTCACGAGACTATAATTTTTGTGTAAATGGGCCAAAATAAAAAATGAAGAAAATTTGATAGGTTGCATGTGACTACAAGTTACAGATAAATGGGAGCCTATAATATTTTGGCATCTTGGTGATATCTCGTAATGACAACCTAAATACATAAAGAATGCAAACATCCACATGTGAACTGCGGGAAACGTTCTCGGTCACGACACAACATATCTTTTAAACATGTCGGTCAAGTTATCTAATAAACACTATCCTTATGATGTTTGCGCTTTTTAATATTGGAGTGTTTGATTGACTCGGTGACAATAAAAGGATACAAAATGCAATACAAAGGCTTCCTACAAAATATAAACCATATGTTCATGTGAAAGTGTAATAAGTGCGAGGTCGTATGTGAGATTATTTTGGCCTTATAATATTTACCCACAATTTTACGACAATCAAATTTCCTAATTTTTTTGAAAATAGTACATAATTGTCCTAGTTGTTTGATTTTTTGCTCCATTATTGGACGGTAGCTCAAATTTTGTTATCTACTCCATTGCATTTACCTTGCACCGAAATAATCCATTATACTAATCCATGTGGTGTGCACTCATGGTCTTTGTCTACCCAACTCTCATTATATACACAATTTTTTATGGACAAGAACACAAATACAATTTCAATTGCACATACCAAGTATCAAACAGTGTGGTTAGAGCTTTCATATGTGTCAAAATCCTTTAGTAAATAACACACAACATCAAAAGTGTTAATTAGAAGTACACACACAAAGACCATTTGTATGCAAATACACCACCGACCTTCCCACCGCATGAGTCAAAACCACCTAAAGCCAAACTCATGATAAAATGCACCTTTACAGATGCATGCCCCCATAAAACATATGCATGCTCATGTTGGGTGGGTCTTGTTGATAGTTGTCCTCCCTATTGTCAATGTGGATGGTTAAGATAGATCTGACTTGTCGCCGTTTCTAAAACAACATCCGAACCATACAATCTATGATAGTTGTAAGACAAAGTAACCCCTAACCAAATAGGGCAACACCTTCGACATAATTTTTGGAAAGAGTTTCTCATATCACTGATTGGAAATTGTCGCTAGCTTGTTTTTAGTGTATACGACAACATATGACCGCAAAGTTTCTGGGAAGCCATAAATGATTACAGTGGGAAAAAGAAATTAAGTCTAGTAATGGATTCACATTTTGTAATTTTAAATTATTTTTAAAACAATGTGTAGATTAAAAAAATAAGGAAATAATAAAAGCATTCCCAGGTAGATTGCCCAAAAGATCGACATGTTCCCTAAGAAGCCACTAACATATAAAATGTGAGTAATTTACACATTTTAGTAACTGGAATTGAAAAGATGAATTTAATTTACGAAAAAAAGAACTTTTTTTAATAAAAAAATTGTTCTATACTAATCAAGCGAGGAATAAGTTACTATGTTGGCACTTAACCATTGGGTGACAATGCACAACATAACCCTATGAGACTACACCTTTCTATCCAAAAGCACGAAAAACATTACCGGTGGACTGATAGGGCCACCTACACAGATTTAGCAAACCAAAAATCCATATAAGAATTGGTAAACCATTTCTTAGCCAAGGTAAAAAATGATTTTTGTATTGTACATGAATAATACCAAAATCAACATTATTGGCATGCATTTCGTGCTTTTGGTGTGTATGTCAATGCCCTGCATCGCCACAAAATAAAAATTACCTTCTCTATTAACTATTACCTACTACCATCTGCCTGCCACGATGTGTATGCACCGCTACAAGTGTTAGCACGACCACGATAGAAAACTTTAATAGTTACACACACAGGGCAATAATATACAGTGGTAACAGAACTTCGATCCAATTTCAACACAGAAAAACTGATTTCTTTTTTCCTAAAAATGGTTACATTCTCCATTCGAATTTCTACAGAAAAAAAAATTGTTTGAGGGCTCCATGTCTGGAAAAGAATTAGACGATGTCGGTTCAAGCTATTCAGACAATAGGTAGAAAGGTAGAAGGAGTGCAATTCCAAGAGGAAGAAGAGACCCGTATTCGGAAAAGTAGGAAAAATAACGTTGTTAGGGAGAGGACCCCATAACCGTGCACCCTAACTTTAGGGGCACATAGATATATGTAGGGGTCTCATCAACATAAAAAAATTATATCATCGTATAGCGTATCATCATGCCACATCACTATTTTTGTTTTGCGTGTTTATTTGGAGGGAAAAGTAGTTTTTGAATTGATTTAAAATGAAAAAATAAATATAAAGCATTTGAAAGAGGTACCAATGACCGAGCGCCCTATGTGTCACATTGTCATTGGCTCTTTAAAAGTGTCATTAATCAAATAGTGAACAACTATTAGTCATTTTTTCAACAACCAATGGTGAAAATCAATGTACATACATTGGTACCTACACAATTATGGGGTCCTCTCCCCTAATGAGTGAAGAATATGATAGTGCGTCTGAAGGCTCATCTTCATATAGTAGTGAAGAGGGAAGGTCGTGAAAGAAGAAGAAACGACGGAGCAGGCGTGAGGAGCCTAAAAGAATTCAAAGAAAAAGGTTGGTAGGTCCAAAAGGTCCAAAGCAAGGAGCAACAAAGATAGTTTAGTATTAAATATCCGTGATAGCAGGAAACTTGTGCAACGGTCACCTTCTAAGAGTAATGACTTGTCTGAACATAGTAAGAGCATGGTCCCATGTTGGGGGCTACTGCTCCTATTTATTTGGGAAATATGGTCCCATGCAAAAAAAAATTATCGTTGCTGCTAAAACCCAACAAAATTCTTGAAATTTCTCAAGAAGCCTATAAGTTAGGAGAGGATTTCACCAAACAAAGCGATTAGGGGCACTAAAATGAATTTCTTCGCTTAAATTTTTAGGAGCTTTTTGACACTTGGCATTTAGTTTAAGCTTCCCTCTCAATTTTCCATCCAAAAGTTTATTTCGGATTCATGGGACCCTATTTTTGCTAGTGCTAAAGCTTCCTATTTTATCTCTGCACAGAAAAATAAAAAATCATGGGACCCTATTAATGCTAAAATATCCTAATTTTTCTCTCCCTCAGCTGCTCAAAATTTTTAGCTTTCCCCTTGCATGGGACCATGCTCTAATTATGAGTCTGTTTGTAGCGACTACTAGGTAACATATTAAAGTAAAATTGTTCGGTGTGTAAGTGGGTGGCCACAGAGATGTCGTGACGTCAACGACGAAACGAATCACAACCCTCCATTACCTTGCACAGTGTCACCGCAACAGTTGCACTTCTTCAACTAGAAAACGCCTCTCGCGTAAAAATGTGAACACTCAAACTTTTAAGACACTTTATTAAAAATTTGGAGATAAATAAACTACCATTCAAAATTAGAGATAACATAAAATTTAACTATTTTTCCAATTAAATAAGTGCGATGTATATTGAATGGTTTTTAATGCTTTTTAAAATGTTCTTGTCTTTATTAATGGTTGGCACACAATAATCAATACAAACTTATCTTTCACAACGAATATTGCCAAACTTTGTTGTCCATATTTTTATTTTTGTACCTATCAAGACTAATATGTATTTTCAAATTGTTAAAGTTTAACTGTGTAAAAACATTAGAACATAATTTCTATGTGTAGACATTGGCCTTTTTGGGGGATAAAAATAGTATGTATTTTCAAATTGTTAAACTTTAACTCTGTAAAAACATTAAGACACCATATTTTGCCACTTTTTTAACGTTAATGGTTGTGCATTGTATTTATTTTAAATGTTTTTTTGTTGCAAAAGAGTATTCTACTAAGTTTACAAGTTCAAAATATATGGCTAAACATTCAACCAAGGCAATAGAACTATATTGGTGATAAATCATATAAAAGTTGTAACCATCAAATCCTTTTAAAGTGCTTGTTATGAAATAAATTGCCTTTGATGGTGAGGGATTCGTAATGCTTAGATGGTCTTTGGGTAGAGGCATCCCCTACCTACATCCATTATGATCTCTTCAATCTTGTTATGGTGAAACAAAAGGCTCGTTGCAAAGTAAAGCATGAAGAGAAGAAATGTTGTGTAACCAAATAAATAAAATTTTGAACTCTCTATAAACAATTTCTTCTCCTTAGAAGTGTCGAAGAAAGACTTGGTCATCTACCTATTTTTTAGCAAAAAATGGGCCAATTTAGAGAATGGTAGTTTGGTGGCATTGATGTGGTTGATGTTGTTATTAGAATTGCAGGACATGTTAATACAATCATTGTGTGTATGGGTGATGTCTTTTGTGATCAATGTTGAGATGACAACCTTACTCTCTTTGATCTTCTCATTAATATGACTGATTGTTGTGGTTTCACGATTGATGTGTGAGGTGGAAGAACAAGCGTTTGGTAAAATATTATGATGCTCTCAAGCATGAGCATGATGCCCTCAAGACCAACTATGTTACTCTCTTTCGTAATGTTAGATTTGTCTCGTATATCGATTGGGCATCTCTCACTATCATCAAATTCACTAAAATTTTGTCTTCTTGAGCATTAGGGGATTTTAATTCTTATGATGGTCCAAGTATAACTTGTATGATGGGTAAAAGAGAATTTTCCAATTGGGTTCTCAAATGTAGGGATCCAATCTAAGACCGACCACACCGTGTAGATACAAAGGTGCTCAAGGAGCACTAAAGTCATAAATCTAGAGGATAGTAGCCCTAGCCCTAGGATAGCTATATGTTTCCAAGGCCTACAACCAAGATAAAGATATGTATCCTACTAGGATTATATAATAGGAAAGAGATAACTAAGGGGCAGATAAAGCCAAGGGTTGTAAAAGAATAATAACCCAATGTAATAAACCAAAGAAAACATACATCTACTCTAGTCTATAGTAATGAATGACTAACATACAACAAGAACATGCAAAATAAGAAACTAAAGAGAGTCAAATATACTTACTTTTAGTGTGCATGTGACCATTGATGCATAATCCTCCCCATAAACAACAACACTAAGAGAGAATCGTTATGGGTGGAGAAGGGGAAATATCAACAAGAAGATCTCCAATCTTAACTTACTATGGTGACCCAAACGCAAAAGTAGCAAACTCCAAGACTCCAAAGTCAACCAATAAGTGTGAAATAGTGCAAACAAGAGTAAATAAACAAGTGGTAGAAAATTAGTTGTTGTAGTATAAGTGGTAAAAATAACAAGGAAAAAAGGGAGTATATATACTCGACACAATCGCCCATGGGTGATGACGCGACTATGGAAAATCCAAAACAAATAGCATCACCCATGGGCAATGGCATTATCCTCTGGGGATGCCCCGAGGTTAAAGATTGAAAATCATGAGGAATGGAGGTGATAAGATGAATGACGAAGGTCCAGGGTAATCGAAAGCAAGGATAACAAGTGTGATAAGAGGAAACACGTGAACATAATGGGATGTGTAGACATAATGGGTGCAATGTGTAAAAAAGTGAATAAATGAGGCATGTATAGGGTAACTAAGGATAATAACAACATCTCTCAAATGTTGTGGTCTAGCCCACATGACCAAGTCTCGATCATACCCCAATCTCGACAGGCCCCTTAAGGCACCCGCTAAGGAGGAGAATGCATCAATAGCCCCTGCATAAAAGAAATGGTTAGCAAGCGTAAAAATATGGTGTATATATATGCCCCAATTGAAGATCATTATGTGTCACAATAGTGAAACACGAGATGGTCTTTGGAAAAGGTCTATGTAACACAAAATCAAAAGGAAATGTTGAAAGTAAAGTGTTGAAATGAAGTAGTGACATAAACCGGACTCATACTAACCTACTTGTTTCACTCGAATTTTTTGAGGCAGGGAAATAGTTGCTTAGAACCCTAAATAAACAAGACCGAAAAGAAACTCAATTCGATTTACAACTTAGATCATATAAGAAGAATTTGGATATACCACTTAACTTAACATGCAATCAAAGCATAAAAAGGAGGTATAAAAGCGCTTAATTGATTTTTACTAGTTTTTGAAAGATTTGGGGCAAGTGCAACTGAGAAACTAGGATAACTAAACCTGAGAAATCCTCACAAACTACACTAGAGCTATCAATACACCTAGGTCAGGACCATACCATTAGGTTAGGACCGGATTGCACGTCCAACCCCTTTGTATGGTCTCGACCTACTCCGAGTCTATCTTTGTAGCTTTTTGGGTTGTTTGCCTTCCTAGATTTGTTTGTTAAGTATCAAACCCTAGTTGTTGCACATGCAACAAAGCTCTATGAATAAACTAAACATCATCTCAAACCCTAGCCATAAATGAAAATTCCTATAAAACAAACATTAAAAGGGTTATGGGCACCCCTGCGGAACTCCAACATTAGCACTACTCCAAAGGGCCATCAAACTACAAGTCATTCTCCATCTAAAGCATGTGATATATAAAGAGATCAATTAGATTTGGCACTTTGTTTTAACTTGGATCTTACTAAAACACTTGGAGAGAGGATGTTTGGATGCTTGTAAATGAGAGTGGCTACCTTGACCTGGTTTGTAGCTTCAAACTTGATGTGGGTATTGATTTAATAAAATCTGAATATTTTATTTAAATCTAAATGCACAACTATGATATGCAATAAAATATAAATGCTAAACAATTTATCTCGATTTTATTAATGAAAGGAAATGAGAGGGATAAGGTACTAACCTCGACTCCTTACTTACTTTGTGACCTCGGACTAAGCAAAGATGATGAAACATGAACACAAACTATCGTAAATAGGTACGTAAAAATGCAAAAATGTTTGAAATAACCGTAAAAGGGTGTCTAGCAGGATAGGGGCTTATGCGGGTGCCCAAGCCCTTTCTATGGGTGCCTAAGTCTCGCAAAAATCTCAAGATCTAGTTCGTAGTGTCACTAGGGTTTTCACCTCTTATTTGTTTGTCACTACAAGATTGCACAATAATCGTTGAAGTTGTAAACTTGTAATGAAGAAAACACCTGCAAAGCCCTCAAATAGACATCAAATCCTAACAAAGAAAGATGCAAAATGAGGGTTCAGACTATCCTCACCACCACAATGGTGTGCTTACAACCGAGCATTGCATTACATCTTAGACCCAATGTAGTTATGTGTGCTTGTGTGTGTAATAGTTCTCCTAGGTCGCCGTCGCGCCAATGACGCCAAGATAGCGGGCAATAACTAGATAGAAATACAAATGTGTGGATGAAATAGAATAGACTCCCATTCATATGCAATGTGCATGCAGAATAATGGCCCAAATGCAAATTCCTATGTTTATGTAGATAGTTAGCCCTTGATAATAATAGTCTACCCTTATAATGATATGTATGTTATGTTTTATATAGGGATCTCTTGCTCGAATTTCAACACTAATGACCCGACATGCCAACTAGCATGTTGGGAGATGAGAAGGAAAATGAAAAGACCAACCTCAAATGTCAAAAATAAGATAAAACATAAAGAGGATAGGAGCGCTGGTGCTACCGTCTGCAGACTTGGGCGCTAGTGTCCAAAGCCAAGTTACGACAAATGAGTGATAATCGACAAACAGGATCCCGAGACTGACCAAAACTGTGTGTATGAGTGACCAGCATGCAAGAAAAACAACAATAAATACCAACATGACAAACAAATGGATCATTAGTGAATAATTTTCTTATGCAAGATCCATATATAAAACAACATACTCGATGATATAATAATAGTAGTAAGTTCGTGATTTTGTGTCTACATTTACCCCCACTTTATATTAGTGAGCAAAAGCTTGTAACATAAAGTAGATAGAGATGCATACCTGAGAATTTTGGAGAAGCCCATGTCAATGAAGTATGTGAAGAGTGTAGTAGAAGTATATGTCGAGTGAAAACATATAGCACAACGAACCATAGATCAACGTGTTGATCCATACGGCGTGATGGTGGACATGGGACTTTTATGAGAAGCACTAAGTGAAATAGATGATGTCGATAGTGAATGATTGGAGATTGGGTGATTTTGTTGCTAATGGAGATGTGATGGGGAAGGGAGTGATCAATTCCCAACCTGATTGTTCGTGTGTATATGTGAAAAACTAAGGATTTAGGCATCTTTTTGCCTAGAGGAAGGATGTAGGGAGAGAATTCTAGTGTCTCTCCAACTTTAACCACATTCTCAAAATATTTAGCTACCGTAGATGGACACGATCAAATTTTGTTGATTTTGGATCCATTTTTCGATCAAACGTGATAACCCATATATGAGCAATATAGGAAAGGCAATGACGTCTCATTGCCCCCACTCCAAGGGTGTCGTCACAATGTGTGTGGTGGCTCTCATGTTAGGTCATCTGAAAGCAATCATGAAATGTAAAATAACTTCCCATGTTAGGTCATATGGGAAAGTGGTGATATAACTCCCAAGTTAGGTCATCTTGGAGGATAAATGTGTTGTGTTTGTCTCAATTGGTTGATATGATTGAAATTTGTGTTGTCAAAATTTGAATGTATGATTGATTGATTGGTTGATTACTCATGGAGATATTTTACGCTTGTTGCCCCCATGTTAGGTCATTAGGGGGAATCGCTAAAAGTGATGTGACATGTTGTACAGTGTATATGAGAAAATGTTCGATAATGGTGTGTTAGCAATATAGATTTTTACATAATGGAGTAAGGGGAATTATAGGATGACCCCAATTTTATGCCCCCATTTTGGCGAAAGGGGAGTGATGATGAGAATGAACGTTGAGCCGAAAGTAATCATGTAATGATGTAATGATGAGTATGTGATGGATATCGCAAAAGGTTGTGTATATTGAGTGTAAACGATGGTGAATAGGAATATAATGTGTGTGAAATGTGTATGTTATAATAGTAGGAAGAATTTTGAAGAGAATAACGCAAACAAGACAAAATAAGAGTAGGTGTGCTCAATATATGATCGAAATTGTGTGATGTGAATTAGTTGAGGGAATGAACACGGTGAATGACCATAATAAAGTGAATAATGGAAAGTTACTATAAATAGTAGTGTAAAAAGTGAATAAGTAACTCATTTGTCTTTTGTGTGAGTGTGATAGTGAGCTTTGAGTGTGTGAGGATGCCGAAAGTTAGAGAAATGCGACTAAGTCGATTTGAGATGGTGGCGACAACCGTGGTGTCATGTAAGACGATGACGTTGGTAAGCATGATTTTTTTCAAAAAAATTGGTGGTAGTAGTAATTTTTAATGAATTTTTATGAAATTTTCATTTTCAAATTTCTCGGCATTTTGGACATGGACAAGAGTGGTGAATGCACTAATGAACTTGAGACAGGAGTGCCCAAACATGGGCATTGGTGTTTTGCTCCTGGGCGCCCTAGTCCTACTTCTGGATGCCCATGTTTAGAGAGTGTGAGTTGAGTCTAGAGTGATGTAAATGTGAAAGTAATGTGTGTTGATGTTGTAGGTGAGTATGTTTGTATATGGATGATGCTCTAATGTTGTGTTTGTTGTTGTTTTGTGGTGTGCAGAGGGATATTCATTCAAGAGAGCTTGGTGGTGGCCACCTTTTGAGTACGTTTCTTGGATTGGGGTTGTCGAATGATGAGTGGTAGGTTCTAGACCGTGTCGGCCTATGACACATAAAGAGGATGGGGATGTGCTCCACAAAGATGTTTATGCTTACAACCCTATGCGAGAGGTGGTGTGCAGATACTTGCACCTTTTGGTTACCTACAGGGGAGATGAAATTCACACTAGAGGACGTGTATCACATATTACAATTACCTATTATGGGTGAGAGGGTACAAGTTGTGGCAGTGGATGATATGCAGAGACATATGAGGGTCGTTAATTAGTATTTTGTGGGCACTCGAGTTCCTACTGAGGCTCATATTAGCCTAGATGTTATTATGAGATCGTGGGCTTCCACGATTGCAGTTTATTGTCATGGTGATAAGATCGTCGATCGCAATGGAGGGTGATGGTGTAGGCATCTTATATAAGATGCATGATATCTACCACCTGGATAGAGGATGAGAGCACTAGGTATGCATAGGCACGATGTGTATTGGCCCATTTGTACAAGGATTTGTATAGGTTCACGCAAGAGGAACATGGGGGTGGTATTGGAGCTACGACATTGTTGCATGTATGGGCCTATGAGCATATTGCAAAGATTGAGGCTAGTTGGTGGTCCACAAGGAGAGTGGGCTAGACTAGATATATTTACAAGTAGGTGGGTTGGTGTATGGGGCGGAAGATGGACATATATACCTATAGAGTTATACTAGATCGCATGGGACCGTACGCCATTATATGGAGGCCATACTAATACTACTGAGAATGGTCGAGAGGATGTAGTAGAGCTATGATATGTACATTGTACTATGTGGTTAGAGGATCGGTTTCCGTGGGTGGAGAAGAATTTTTAGAAATAAGTGAAGTAGGAGATGCAACTAGAGTATCATCATGATTAATATGAGAATCAACATGCACATGTTTATCATCATCAAGATCGACATGGAATAAATAATAACATCATCTAAGTGTTCATTAGAAATTTTAGGAGGGGTGTGGGTAATTGTATAACAAGGTGTGTAATGAGTAAAGCTCATCGGTTCGTAAATAATGCCGATAGTAGAATTTTCAAAGCTAGTAGGCACATTGCATTCGTTAGCTAAGAGTTGTTGTTGAGTATCATCTAGAAGAGTAACATCACGATATAGGGCAATGAGTTCAAGTGATGGTTGTTTCATCATAAATGGGATTGATACTCACATGAGGCATGTCTAGCCGAGAAGGAGAAGAGCTATCCTTAGCCATTAGGGTTTAAGTGGATCCTAGGGCAAATAGTTCTAAACTACGGGTTCACCAAAATGATTTAATAAAATCTAAATATTTTATTTAAATCTAAATGTACAACTATGATATAAATGATATGCAATACAACATGAATGTTAAACAATTTATTTGCTTTTATTAATGAAAGGAAATGAGAGGGATAAAGTACTAACCTTGACTTTGTTTACTTCCTATTGACCAGTGGACCGAGAAGTATGATGAAAAAGTACGTAAAAAATGTAGAAATGCTTTCGTAATAACTGCATAAGGGTGCCTGGCAAGGATAGGGGCACTTGCGGGTGCCCAAATGCTCTTTGTGGGTGTCTAAGTTTGCAGAAAGCTTATTATATGGTTTTGACATCACATTAGGGTTTCACACCTCTTTGCCTTTTGTCATTATAAGATCGCAAAATAATCATTGCGCCGATGTAAACATGTAATAAAGAAAGCACCTATAAAACCCTCAAATAGACATCGATCCTAAAAAATAAAGATGAAAAATGAGGGGTCGGACTGTCCTCAACCGCCACAATGGTGGACTTACAACTGAGTTTTGCACTACATCTCAGACCCAATGTAGTTTTCTGTGCTTGTGTGTGCAAAAGTGCTCCTAGGTTGCCCTTGCGCCAATGACACTAAGATAGCGGACAATAACTAGATAAAAATGTAAATGTGTAAATGGAATAGAATAGACTCCCCTTCATATACAAAGTGTGTATGTAGAATAATGGCCCAAATCCAAATCCCTTGCTCTATGTAGATAGATAGCCCTTGACAAGAATATTCTACCCTTATATTGATATGTATGTTATATTTATATAGGGATTTATTGCTCAAATTTCAACACCAATGACCCGACATGCCAACTAGTACCTTGAGAGATGAGAGGGAAAACCAAAAAGACCAACCTCAAATGTCAAAAATAAGATCAAAAATAAAGAGGAGAGGAGCAACCATGATGAAAATAAGTGCATGGTGATACCGTTTAGACCTCGCGCTAGTGTCCAGAGGCAAGTGACGATAAATGAGTGATAACTGACAAACAAGGATCCCTGAGACTTGACTAGAACTATGTGTATGAGTGACCAACATGCAAGACAAACAAAAATAAAGACCAACAAGACAAACAGATGGACTGTGGAATGTCTCATCAGTGAATACTTTTCTTACGCAAGATCCATATATAAAACAATATACTTGATGGTATAATAATAGTAGTAAGTGTGTGATTTTGTGTCTACAAGTGTTGCCTTAATGACTCGTAGATGTTTAATTTCAAGATTTAGAGAGCTTTGGATGCCTTTTGATGAAGTGAGTACTCTAATGCATTGCCTTAGGAGTTTCAAAGTTAGTAAACGAAGTAGTGTTTACTTACTTATATAGGGTTTCGTACGCACTCGAAATCAGAGGGTACCGCATCGCCGAACGAGGTTACACATACCCCAATGATGATACAGTCTCCTCGCAGGTGTTCGAGAATCCAAAAAGCAAGCCAAGTATACGCTTTGCATCCCGCATGCCTCACTCACCTCTGCATGCTTTGTTTTTCCCTCGGCCCCCTTGTTTTTGCATTTTTGTCTTCAAAGGACGAAACCGCCACCTGCATGGCGGTGGTCCCGTATGCATTTTCTAGATCCTTTTGATGATCGCGTCCAAACATAAATCTTCAATTTTACATGCTTTCTTAAACCACTTTGGCTTCTTGCATTGATGTTTTTGGTCCCCCTAAATAGTGTTTTCCTTTGTTTATAGTACAAGAGTTCAATGGGAGTTACCCTCTGCAATTGCATTGGTTATAAATAATGACTTGTTTTCAAACAAATGGCCCTCATCTTCTCAATTCTATTATTCAATCTTTGAATTTCTTGCTTAGAATTCTATTAGTTTGATATTTTTCCGCCATATGTTGGTCTTTTAGAGGTAATTTGATCTTCTTGTTTCAGCCTTGCTCCATCGTTGCTCCATACAATCGATCGGGCTTTACCATGTAATAGCTTCATTTCCATATTAGAATCCATTAAAGTTACAGGTTTTTGTTTTGTCACAAGGATAGATTATAAAACTTTTGATACACTTGTGTTGTATTCCCACAATAAATCCCGCTAGGAATTACATAGTCAATCTCTGTTCACTTGCGCTATCCCTCTCCTACTCGCATTATATTTGGTCTATATCCAAAGCTGTCATTGTTCGAATACCATCTTCTGTTGATACTATCATATACACACTTTCTGGATTCACGAGGACACGAAGGAACGAGGAGATCACACTGAGGGGATGAAATCACACACAACTGGATTTACCAATGTTCTGTAAACGCCAAGTTTGAGCTATCAAAGTTCTAGTTACAATGTATCAAATATAGTAGTGAATTATTTTATTTCAATCAAAAGTTCACTCTCGATATCACTGGGGAAGTTGTGGGGATTGATAGTTTCTGAGAAACTGTGATTCATTCCTCACTTCTGAGGTAGGATCGAGAGCCTTTCAATTTAATATAATTAGTTGCTTAGATATTTAGGATAAAATCACAACTGCACAGGCAAATAGCCACACTAGGCTACTTTGTTTGTTTTAAATTCTTTTGCTAGATTAGTTGTTCATTTTTCTAAGTATACTAGAATAGCTACTCTTTAATTTCATTAAAATACGTCATTGAAAATACAAAAATAGAAGAATGCTTGCATAGTGTAAATACTTCTTTCGTAATCAGTTTATTAATTTTAGTTAAAAGTTGAAACACTTTGTATGACAATCATAGGACCTAGAGAGCCTAGAGAATATATATTTGAACCGATAGTGCCTCAACCAAATCTACCCACAACATTAGCTGATATAGATCAAGACCTTAGGATACAGGTCTTTCGAGCAACGACAAACCTACAAGCAATTAGTGAACAACTGAGGGGGTTAAATATCGAAGATGACAAAGCTTACACATTTTGGTCAAACCATCCTAACTATAGATTGCCTTGATAAAATATCCGAATGACTGTACAAGGATTCAAAAGAGAGCAAACATTTGGTTGTGATCCTTTAGTTTCTCAACTCGATGCAGAGACCTCCTCGCTGACGTAGATACTAGCTTACGCATTCAAGCCGCTGCGTAACACCTGTAAGGTATTCCGAGAAAATCATACAACTTCTAGTTCTAACCATAGAGGTTGAAAAGGCATACAATTACTAGATAGTCGGAAGAAGGGATTGATTCTTCACATGACCATAACAGTCCGCAATAGCCACGAACTCACGGTTGTGATCCCTAAGTCCCACAACCCAACGGGCCTACAAATCAATAAAGTATCGACACCGGCTTACGAACGCTGGTATTTAGATCCTCACCACTCCCGCCAGATATTATAACGTAGTTCTCCGTATTAAACATAGAAGACAATCAATCTAATATTTTCTAGGCTAGACCAGAAAACCACCCATAGTTCACTACAAATCCACTAAGCCACCTATCACCATTTTTCATGACCTTGTCTGGAGATATATACGAAGCTCCCACAGTCACTTCCCACGTATCCAACAACCAAGAAACAGGATCTCGACAGAGCTCAACATTGATTGGAGCCTCCAAACAACCATTATATCCGAATGAACCATTACACCAATTCAGGTTAGGAGGGCCTTCTTCGCCTTAGATTCATAGATTCCATTATTGCATATTGAGGATATAAGATTACCCAATTAGCTTATATGTATCCATTTATATTCAACATTCACCGGCTGTCTCGACACGACCTCGGGAGGTCAGGGTACGAGGAAGAGGTACTTGTAGATTCCCATGCTCACATGTCACTTTTCCATCGTACAAAATTGGTGAACCCGACGTGAACAAACAGTTCTTCCTCTTTTATTTTTCATTTCTTTCATCCACCTTCGCTCTTTCCCATTATTCTGCAGGTATTCATATACCCCGAATATGTCGGGATACGATGCATATGGCGATCTCTCTTAGGTCTTGAAAGCAAGCTATAGTAAAAAATAGACAACCATCGCCCTAACTTTCTCGCATGGGCTGATAACTCTTTGAGTAATTACTTGTCATCTCAAACTCCCCTCACATAACTAGTTCTAGTTCTTCATTCCGAATTGAGGAGTTAGATCACTTGCACAAAACACAACAAATGACTATATCCCTCAAGCTCTAATAATATGACATTTACTTGGAGAATCCGCTTCATCTCCTTGGGTCTTGTTCACTACGTATCGATGCAAATGCACCCACTCCCCTTTTTGGATGAGGAGTACTTAGCACGCTTTGCTAAAAGTGAACAACACTTCCAAAATATGTACCCACCTATAGGGAGTTTACAAATACAATATGATACCCTATTCCAGGAAAACACCCCCATTCCTCCACCTATGGGAAATACCCTCGGTGAAGCTTGGCAGGGTAATGATCAATTCATAGCAGGGTATCACACCCCTTTACAACCTCAAGGTATACAACAAATGCCATTAAGGCAAAACGTTGTGTATTCACCAATAGGGGTCATTTCAAATTAGCCGAAAAAGGTTAGAGGGTCGGAACTTTCTCAAGCAAACCAAAATTCATATTTTAGGCAAACAAGAATCCCCAACCCTCCGCATCACCCCAATTAGGTTGACCTCCTTACAGAACAGGCACATTAGGCATGCCTCCTCAAGCTTTCTAGTGTACTTTTAAGCTTTTTAGATTAGTTTCTCAAGATTTTTAGATTAATTTCAAAGTTTTAGAGTATTTTTAAAAATTTTAGATCAATTTCCATTTTAAAAAGTTGTTTCAACTAGATTATTGGTAGAAGTTGTGTTTTCTTGCTTTTTGTTAGGATACAAGGAGGCGAAACCCTGTCAAAATTCCCAAGAAATACCAAAGATTGGACCTTTTTCAAGAAATCTTCTCAAAACAACATTCATCAAAGCATTTAGATATGTTAGAAAAGGACTATTTTTATAAAAATGAATACCCTAAATTCTTGGTAAATTTTTGCTCCAAATTTATGTTGGCATTGTGTAGATATCCTCAATACCTTTCCAACGCAAAAAACAAAGTCATTTCGAGGTCGGGAGCAAAAGTTATGGCCTCCTGAAGATATTTTTGAAGCATCTATAGGAAAAAGGTGCATGTGCATGACTATGAGCACATGTGCCTCACTAGAAGCGCATGTGCATCATTGACTATGTGAAAGATGACAGAGGGGCGCCTGTGCATGATTATGAGTGCCTATGCACTAGTAGGGGCACATGTGCATCAAGGTAAAATTTTCTCAAAATTCCATAACTTCAATTTTATGATTCCTATCAGTTTTTAAGGGTTTTTAGATGTTGTTTTTGTCAATTTATTGATTTTAGAGCAATATTCCTAACAAAATTTTCCTAGGGTTTGATAAAATATTGTTGAGTAAATTGGGTTAGGGTTTGAGGAGTGATTGTGTTTTCATACTTTGATTGAGTTTGGAATAGAGTTGTGTATGCTCTTCTCTTGCACCTAGTGTGATCTTGAGAACCAAAAGCACCTCTAAACCATTTTTTTGCTTCTTAGGAGTAAGTAGGAACAATTATCATTCATTTTGTGCTTAAGAGAATAAACCTTCATTTTTTTCGCATATGCTTGATCTTTTAGTTTAAGATCTTTTTCACTTGATTAAAAAATCAAGGCTAAAATTTGTGTATGCTCTTCCCTTGCACCTAGTGTGATCTTGGGAATCAAAAAAAAATTTAGTCTTTCGTTGAGAAGCACTTGGATTAATTAGGAATAAACCTTTTTTTTTGCAAAATTGATGGTATTTAGTTAATTTAAAAGCATTTTTTATTGTTATTTTCCTATGATATTGTGAATATTTTTGGAACTACTAACCATTTGTGTGAAGGACCTAAACAATTTTTCTAATTACACGTGTGATTGTAGGTTGCCAAAAGGAGTGCGACGAAAACCACATTAAGTATAAAAGATAAATAAATACACCACAATCATCACATTGTATTTACAGGCTTCATTTAAGAGCTATGGCTCGTCCGCGCTCATCTAGACATAACCCCTATGGCATAAGCCTTAAGCTACAATGATGGGGGTGGTCCTAGTAACCCTAAAGTAGCTCACACAGAGGCAACCTTGTGAACGAAAGAGGAAAGTTCTCCACACTACCGACTTTTCCAAAGACATCTTTGTGATATTAGCGTCAAAGATATCAATATCGTGACCCCAGTGAAAGTATAATTGAATGCACTTCGGTGCTCATTATACTAAAGGGGGTAAAGTAAAGTTGAGATACTCCCAAATTAATTAGTGTAGCTTTTGGGTAAATCAAGCTCGCTTTAGATATCTTGTGGCACCTAGAGAGAGAACCACCTAAGAAGATTGTCACTGGAGCCTCTATTTTTGTCTTAGATAGTATACTTGAGAACTCTCACAAAGTGACAACTTTGTTAGATTCAAACTCTTGTTTTTTGAACAAGGGAAATAATCTCTTAAAGTTGAAACTGTAATTTTCATCACAAAATCTACTTAGTGTCATTTTTTCCTAGTTTTTCACTTATCTTAAGACAAGATGAAACTCTACCAAAATAACACCAAGTTTATTTCAACACCACTTGGTCTACACCCTTGTTTTCTTGTTTCCCATTTTTGGACAAAAGGAAACAACATATAGGATACCACTAGATATCGCGTGTCCACCACTTTTTTATTCTACTTGCGTGACTAGGTTACAATGTCGGAGCACAAGTGTTGAAAGTGTGCATGGTACGTACACATGATCTAGTATGCCCCCTTGTCTCAAAAACCCATATTTGAGACTTATTATCATCTTAGTTAGGTGATTTCATCCTTGTCTTCTTTTGAGTTGTTACGCTACCTATATTGTAGCCATATAATTGAGATATTTACATATTGTTTCCATTGTAAAAATAGGCCTAAATCTCTATATTGTAGAGTTACACTATTCACACGCATAGCAATTTCTCGTTATACTTAGACGTAGTTTTTACATCCTAACTTTGTCTTGAGTTTTTGAGTGTTGAGGATACATTGTTAGCATCACGATAACATCATTTTGACACTAGAAATCTTGCTTTCCCGAAAGTTTGGTTCACGTGTCCAAATAGTGTCGTTACGTTGCTCACATTGTTATCATCCATTTTACGAGACTTGGACTTTGTTAGTGTTTAGAAACTAGTTTTTAGTATATCTTGTTAGAAGATCACGTTAACAATCTCTTATCATGTAGGCCTTGTTTGTTGCAAACTTGTCCTAACTGGTGATGTTGTGTTGTCACTATTTGGTTATAAAACTATCTAGACAAAATCTTAGAGAATAAACTATTTGGTGTAACTAAATTTTGAGTGTTGTATGTCATTGTATTATTCTAAGGAAAACTTGTTTCATATATTACCTTCTTAGGGAAGCTTGTTTGTTATTCTTTAGTTCGTGCGTTCGTTTTGACCTATCACTTTTGTGGTTATTCTATAGTCATCTTGTTTTAATAACTTAGGGTCGTTACACTACACAAATTTGACTAAGGTCCCTTTTAATAAACCTTAGTGGAAATTCTTCATGTCGTATTTCCTATCTCAAGTATGCTTATTAAGAGGATGGGATCCCGAAGAATAAGAACCAATATATTTAGAGGTGACAACCCTCTTTTGGAGGATAATCTCATGGTTGACCATAGTGGTGGAGAGGAAGATTCTCCTCAGGCGGATGTACAGCTTCATTCCTCCCATTTTGACAACTACATTTTTCATAACAAACATGAAGTTCTTGTGTGGGTTGTGGAACTAGGGGCCAAATTACCTTCCACAGTAGACCCTTCTCTTATCGTAGGCATGGTTCAGGGAGAAGAATTAGTAGACCACCCTCATTGCACTCTTAACGAAATATTGAACCCAAGTCATGCCTCTACTTTTGGATGACAAAATAATGAGGAGGTTCCTTTTGAAAATGATGGGGACTATCACATACCTACAGTTAGGGTTCATTGTGAAGATGATGAAGACCATGTTCATCATGTACTAACTCCGCTTAATGAAGATCGTAACAAAAAATCCATTTAGAATGCTACGTTAGAACAACAGGTCCAAGCCCTCACTTGCCGATTAGAAAGTTTGGCTTCACATATACAAAAATAACAACCAAAAGTTTTGAAACAAGCCATACCAAAGACAAAACCTAAGGCTTTGTTTCACGAGTTCCTAATACACACTCCTCGACAGAAGCACAAAGAGATCCTTATGAAGATATTCTCGCAACAAATAGAGGTGGGAATACACCTAGATTTAATCCTTCATATAGGCCTATGCCACCCATGCAAGATCCACTTTTTAATCAAGAGTGGTCAACTATGAAGAACACCCTTCAAGCATTACAAGAGGGCCAAACTAGTAACAATAACAAGAAATACTAATTCGATGAGTTATGTCCCTGCCCTTTTGACAAAGCCATGTTACAGGTACCTTTCCTAAGACACTTTGATTTTCCAAAATTTGAAAACTATAAGGGAAAAGGTGACCCTCGTGACCATATTAAAGAATTTTATATGGCATGTCAAGAGGTTGCATTCAACAACAATTATCTTATGCGTTTGTTTTCACGAAGTTTAGGAGAAATGACGCTAGAATGGTTTGTGCATATCCCTAAGGGATCCATATCAACATGGCCAAAACTAGCAGAGAGTTTCGTATGACACTTCTCTTTCAATATAGAAAATGACGTTACCATGTTAGATCTCTACAATGCCAAGCAATGAAAGAACAAAAAAAAATTTCGCTGCGTTTTTACAAAGATGGAGAGGGTTAACTAGTCGCTTCCCTTTCTCCTTACCCTAAAAGTAGCTGATAGGCATATTTGTTCCCAACCTCCATCCAGACATTACATTCCACTTGTAAATGCATTTTGGTAACACATTCGAAGAGGTAATTGAAAAAGGGAGTCAAATTGAAAAAGCATTGTTAGCTAGAGGGACCCTAAAACCTTTTTCACGCGATCATAATGATTCTAAATCTAATGATAAAACGAAGTTTGTTCCTAATAAAAACAAGCACATCGTTAGTGATAGGATAATAGACTCTAAGTGGGTACAAGCCGTTCAGAGCCATGCACCTTTAAATCTTAGAAAGTCAATCCACCTACGGAGTATAAGCGTCATACTTTCACTCCTCTATCTGACTCAATGTCATCAATACTAAAACATCTATAGGCAATTAATATGGTTAGATATCCTAAAACTACGCCTTATGAGGACGACGTGCCTAAACCATCATGGTTTAGAGATATTTAATATTGCCAATTCTACACTATTAAAGGTCACAAAATGGACAAGTGTTTAAAGTTACAACACTACATCCAGGACTTAATTGAAAGTGGTGATGTGGAGATGGATTCATCCATTCCTAACAAATCCCCCAATATGAAGACTTTTCCTAAACATAATCGGACAAGAATGCTAATTATGTGTCTAATGAGGAAAATCATTTTGATGCTCTCATTGGTTGTGTAGATACACCTATTGAATATGTCAACACAATAACCCTTGTGATATCCCCTAGACTATCTATGTTTAGGCATGTGCTGAAAAAGACTAATTATCATGCATTTCCATAAACTTATGACAATAAGGAACCTAGGTTTCAGGATTCCTATCAAAGGATGCCTAGCATAACTAGACCTCATTTGATTCTTCGTCTTCTAAAGAACTCGCTTCACTTACCTCTTCCCCCATCATCAACTCATGGTAAGTGATGTGATTCTAAGTCTTCTAATTATTCCAAAGATTCCAATCATAATGAATCTAAGTCTTCTAATTCTTACGAAGATTTCAACCTAAATTATTTCTCGATATGACTCCTAAGTCATGGTCCTCCATGTCTTCGCAGGACCCCATTTCTCAGTCACCTCAACGGCCCCTTCTTTCGTCGAAGAGCTCTCCAACTCAAAGTCCTTCTAATCAATCATCCAAGTCGACTCCCATGTCACATTCATCCAATCAACCTCTTATGGTAGAAAAATACCCCTACCGATCGATTCATCTCAAGATGAGGAGATGATCACGAAATTCTTGGGGTCACACGATGGCATTCCCGTGAGGATTACTATCAAGTATTTCATCCTAACTTCGATACGCTTGCATATTGGGATGAAGAAATTTATTCCTTTTGTCAAAATACTTGAGGAATATCCTAATACCACCGAGGAATATCATATATTCTCATTACCTAATCATTCTTTATCTATCGATTCCTCCATCACAATCTTACCTTGGGTCACCATCTTATAGCCCATCGTCTTCTTCTATATGTGGGCCAACTCCAAGTGGCCCATCTTCATCTATTATTGGGCCACGTCTTAGTAGCTCATCATCGTCTATACCGGGGCACATCCTAGAAGTTCCTCATCTTTGATTCTTGGGTGATGTCCTAAGTAGCCCATCTTCTTTTATATATGGGACACCTCTAGGTAGTCCTTCATCTTCTATCTATGGGACGCCACCAGGCAGTCCTTCATCTTCAATCTTAGGGCCACATCCTTGTATTCCTTTATCTTCAGTCTATGGGACACCTCCTGTAGCCCATCCTATTCAATTCTTGGACCATATCCTTTGTGTCCATCATATTGTTCTTCTATCAATGATTGTGGCAAACCCACCGTCATTTCTCACATCAATTCTATTCATCCACTTTCTTCTCCTACTTCTCAAGATTAGACAAGTCACATAATAGCTTACAAGAAACCCAAACGGTTCCTTCATCCAACTACGATAAAAAATTCTAAGAGCTCTAAAGCTCACGACAATTCAAATGATCTTAAAGTTCAAAATCAAATGCGTTTAAAAATGCACATCAACGCACCCATCAAGTATGGCGTAAAGTTCAAAACTTGTGGATAATGACATCAAGTTTACACACACAAAGTCCACTTTTCATGGTAAAACACAAAATCATCTATTGAGTATGAGCTCACTGTGATCATTGAGATCGGGGATAATATGACTCTTGATAAGCAAACATGCCTAGTCTTCCTTATCAAGGAAATTGCTAACATTGTTGTTGGATCTTATCATGCCAAGTGACCTTGTCGGTCCCACCTTTCAAAAAAGAAAAAATACAAAAAAATGAGAAAACATTTCAAAAAATCAAAGGTAAATGAACACACATTGCAATCAAGTATTGCATACACATGGATGTTCTTTCTTCCCTTCCTTATTATCCTTCTGCAAGTCTTCCTACCATTTTCATCCCTTTGGTGATATTTTGGTTAGCCTATTCACACGCATTTTACAACATTTATCTCTATGGTATCTATTTGACTTGGTCTTTTATCACCTTGGTAAATTAAAGAACAACTGACCTTATAGAGATCCTATCACAATCAACATCTAAAAAACTTGTTGCGAAGAAATTTTGGACATATTTGTTGACACTAGCCAATGTCATCATCACAATCAATTCCACCTCCTTTCATCAAGCCATCAGTGGTTCTTAACACTTATCAAACAAGAGAGTTGAAATAAGTTTTTAGAAAGCAAAAAAAATTAGTCAAATCAAAATGCACAAAGTGAAAGCAAACGTTAAAAGAAAAAGCAAATTGATATATAACTCTCTCTTGGTGTATTTCCAATAATCTCTACTGGGGCTATGGATGCCTAACTGGCAGTAGAGAAATGTTGCGATTAGAATCAAATACATCTTCGTCATGGCTATGGATGTTTCGGCACAGCAAAAAAAGCAATGTACGACTCCTTTTCTGCAATCCATCCATAAAAATTAACTTTGAAAAATTAATCATTCCTACACATTGGCTAGGTGTCTTCACTTGTTGTCTCTTAAATCTTCCCTCCAAGAGGTAGTAAATTTCCACATGCACACATTGGATCTCTATGAGAAAACGTGATTAGTATGTTACCAAGTGTCTTTTTTTGGACCTTGTTCAGACTCTTAATCTAGTCTCGTATCTTGTCTCGCGATTCATGTTTTTAGCTAATCACGAGGCTTCTAAGCTACATTCACTTTGTTCTTCCACTTCATTCGAACATCCATGTGTATAATATTTCCTTTTTGTCATGTTTGTGAGCACCTTTTCCCCTTTCTCAAAACAATCTTCTACTTCTTTCTATCACGTGGTTCTTGTTCAACTTACACTGGGGGCATCCTTGCTCCTTCCCAGCATGTCATTGGGTTACGTTCATCATCGTGTTGAACCTATCCATATTGGCCTTAATCCATCTTCGGCGCGTGAAGATTTTGCCTTTGTATATTCCCAGCTAACGTTGGGGGCATTTTCACATCTTCACTTTCTTACGCATGCATGTGGCGTTCTACCCTTGTACATCTCGTTTATCACTGGGGCATCCATGTTTCTTTGTTTCCTATACATAGCTTCAAAAACTTCTAGCAAATCAAAAACATTCAAATACGTTTCATAGAAAACTCCCAAAACATTCAAATATGTTAGTCGAAAAGTCAAAACATCCAAATAAACAAATTGGTGAGACAAACTCAAAATCCCAAAAAAATTATTAAAAAATTCAAAACCCAAAATTTATGTTGGCATTCGTAGTTCACTTTGATACCTTTCCAATGCAAAAAATGGAGTCGTTTCGATGTCGGGAGCAAAAGTTATGGCCTCTGGAAGATAGGTAATACATTCACTATTGCACAGTGCCCAGGCACCCATGCTGCAGTCAAAAACTTCAAAAATGAGCTAAACACTGCCAACACAGCACCCTTGCATCATGCACATGCGCCTAGACATCCTTGCATTTCTCCTTTTCTCCCGCGTAAGTGCCTTTTCTCCCATGTAAGCTCCTTATCACATAGATTGATATTGATTGGTCTCAATTTCACAAAATATTAATTCAAAAATCCAAATTTATCTTACCATTGCATATTTCTCTTTGATACCTTTCCAATGCAAAAAAAAGGAGTCGTTTCGATGTCGAGCAAAAGTTATGGCCTTTGGAAGATAGGTAGTGCACTCATGTGTGCATAGCATAGGCACCCAAGCGCCCATCTTGCTTCAAAAAATGTCAAAAAAATAAGAAGTGAGCTAACACAAGTGCCCAAGCACCCATGCTAGCCAAACAATGTCAAAAAAATCAAAAAGTGAGCCAACATAGGCACCCAGGTGCCCATGTTGCCCAAAGTGCATGCGTTCCCTCGAGTGCACAGGTGCACCCAACATTACGCAGGCCATAACTTTTGCTCTCGACAACGAAACGACTCCGTTTTTTTACGTTGGAAAGGTGTTGAGAAAGATACACAATGGTGACATTAATTTTGGATTTATATTTACCAAAAGTTCATGGTTTTCATTTTCTAAATGGATTGCATACGATTGAAGTCTCAGATCACCTGCATTATCCTCAACATCAAAATTGGTCCTCCAAAACCATCTTTCTGATGTTATTGCTTCTTCTTGTCTCAAAAGACATACATATCATCATGATCTACCTCCATTAACAAAGCTAGGTCTGCTTATTATGTCGATACTCTCATCCAACAATGAGTTGCTAGGTATAGTGTCTTAATGCACAAATGCTTTCCATGGGACTACTTGTGTCCTCTGTTTTTCCCTTGCATGATTTATTGCTTAGGGAATCATTTTTAACCCTTTTCGTTACAACACAAACATTCGGAGGCTGACTTGATAACAAAAACATTGGTACACAATTGTTTTGAATGACTGTTTGTTTAAGTATATGTGATTGTGTTTGTTTCTATATTAGGTTAGGTAGTTTACTTTCTCATATTGCATTGCATTGTGTATGTTGTATTGAGTTAAGAATCGTTTTACTTACTCGTATTGCATTACATTGTGTATGTTGCATGGAGTTAAGCATCGTTTTACTTTCTCATATTACATTGCATTATGTATGTTGCATGGAGTTACGTAGTAATGGAAAAATGTTAGTAATTTAACTTTTCATGTTATCTTACATTTTTGTTCATTTCAATAAAGGCCAATGATGTAGACCTAGGGGCAAAATGATATAAACAAGTTGCTTATTGAAAGGTTGGATGCAAAGATTGGGCTTGTCCTATATTCTCCATTAATCATTTCTTCTCCATTATCATTTATTACCATTACTAATTTTTCTCCTAAAAACTCACTCGGGCATTAAATAACCATGTTTATCCCTATCATTATTCCTTTTCAATACCTAAGGGTTTCGCACCCATTTTGACTCATTTTCTTCTATCCATTTCAAATCATATTTTCAATTGTCGATTGACTTTTCTGATCACCCCATTGACACTCGAGGGGGAATCCTTCATTACTACCAATTTTTCTTCACAAATCTGCTTATTTATGCTTGTACTACTATGTTTAAAATGAAGTCACTAACTTCACCTCAAACAGGGGCAAGTGTAGACACCTAAATTTTGTTTTTGCAATCTTATTGCCAAAACACACAAATCACTCTTATTCTTCCCAATTCCGTTATAATTAGTGTTCTTTGCTAATTAACTAATGTTTCTTGCCAATTTAGCCAATTAACACCATATTGTTGATTGTGTAACCCCTTTCACATTCAGGATGCCACTTTACGGCGAATCGTAAGCCAAAATCCTCTTCAAAACAGACAATTAGTGATTATAAGCTAATTAAGCCTATTTTGCCCTTGATTTGGTCAATATACCCTAGTATTGACTCAAACCCCTCTTCCAACCACTCAAAATCACCCCATTCACCTCTACAACATCTCAACAAGCTTCAAAAGCTTATCCTAGCCTCTTAGTTGACCCTAAGTAGTTGATTAAGGCTCCACACCTCTTAATCACTTGGTAATTCACTAATTATGATTAGCAAGGCCTAATCATGATTATAAATTCTAATCTAATTTGGGGCTTTTAGTCCCACATGCACCAAAATATAAGTTTCTCCCAAAAGGAAAACTATAAAAAGTGCACCTCATTCCTTTATACTTTACACTATGCTTTGATTTGCATCTCATATAATAAATATGATATATAACCAAGTTCAATCCTTGCTTAAAGCCTTCAATGGGGTTAGTAGATGGATATCCAAAATGACCAAGTAGTCATTTGGAGAGGCCATTTCACCTTGTTTGGAGTAGCAACCATAACCATTTGATTGCCCTCTTAGGTCTATTTAGGCCCATGTTAGGTAATTCAAGCATATTAGTAGGCATGTTTAGTTAGATTTTGTATTGTTTTCATACTAGTTAAGCATTATTTTAAGCTTCTATCTTAATGTTACATTCCTAGACTTAGAACCTTGGCTAGATGGATGGCAATGGTGTTATCTTTCCTTGTTTAGTCATGCAATTTTATTTGTAAAGTTTAGGGTGCTTTCAAGAGTACATAGTCAAATCAAGGGTTGTCAACATATAAATTACCATATTTGACTATCTACAACCCCAAAACCACATTTTCGAATATTTTGGGATCCTTACAGGTTGTAATGATGATCCACTAACAATGCATTATAATTGGGAAAAGCTTATAATAAATCTTATCTACACAACTTTATGATTCTACAAGAAAATCCAATTTTGGTTTGATTTAATGCCTTTATTTGTAAGAAACAAGTAGATATTTATCCTCAAATTGATATCTTAGAAAACATCAATGTTTGTCCATGAAAACAAGAAGATGGATAGAGATTAAGCTTTCATTTGTGCAAAAGGTCATGATTTCATCCTTGAGACAACTATACCAACTTGTTTGTTTGTTCTCCAACTAGTTTAAATTCTCCATTTGTCTTTAAGTGGGACCATGAGGGTAATAACAACCTAAAAGAGCATCTTCACGAGAGAAGGAATGCCCTAAAAATATCGAGACTAAAATGGAGACCAATTAATCTATTTTTTTAGCAATTGACAGCTGAAAAACTTTATTATGAAATTCTCTTAGATTTATGAACCACTATTTTACAAATAAGGCTCAATATGAATCCCCTTTGGGAGAATTTTCCAATGGTACCAATTGCTTGTTATTTGGAGTTCTTTATTGAGAGTTACTGATGAAAAAATAGCTCTATGTTGTGGCCTCTATGACATCCTCGAGCCTCACTCTCTATTAGGTGAGACCATCAAATTCAATATCGTGTGTAAGAATTATTAACAAATCTTAGAGTCCACCAACTGCTCCATGTATACATCACACCACTTGTCCTTTGTTAATGTCTCGACATTCAGGTGGGGCAAAGAAGTAGGGTGTAGAATATTTGAGAGGGTGCAAAGCACCGATCTTTGTAACATGTTTTAATTACTATGTGTTACCCATCGGTCTTCTGCAAAGTTTGGTCATGAATGAAAGTTCAAAAGAGTCCCATGTGCTAATGAGTGCCACTTGTCCATCTATCACGGGTGTTGAAAAAGGTGAAGTTTGAAGCTCTCTAAGATACTATGTGTGAGCTAGGAAAAACACTCGACGATAACAAAAAGTAACTAACCAACTAGATACCTTATCCTTCATGATTCCTTAGCATGTTAGTGTAGGTCATTATTTATCCTTTTATTTATTTATTAGGATAATCCTTACACTTATGTTAGCCCTACACTTGTTGGGTTAGCTTGTTAGGTGTACCATTTGTGTTGAGTTAGTTATGTGGAGTTAGCTTGCTAGTCTTGTGGAGTTAACTTAACTACCAGTATCAGTTAATGGGAGTTCTTCACCACTGATCTAGGTAGTAGTTGCACTTCCCTCCTATATGTACATCCTTCTTATTGAGCAATGTATTATGATTCAATCTAATGTAATAATGAATTATGATGGATTTCCATATATGATATTTTAGTTCTATTATTTTGTAAATATAATGTGGTGTGCTATTATCAGCTAAGATCTTCACAGCATAGAACAATCTTCTTATCATTCCTTTTATGGTATCAGAGCGATAGATGATGTAGACATCCATTTATAAGTTTTTTTGCAAGCAAGAGTTTATTTGTTTTCATATATTTTGGAATTTGTTAGCAATTTGTTGAACATCCATTTTTACATAAAACAAAGGGCTCTGTTGGATTTGAAAGGTGGTAAAACCCCAAACAACTATAAACTTGGTTATTGAAGAAGACAATTTGTTTTTGAGTTTGTTTTGGTTTTGAAGAGGTAGACATTGGTATGTATAGATCTGCTTGGAAAGGCATGTGCCGGGGAAGAAATCCTTGTCAGGGAAGTAAAAAGCCCAGAAAAAAGGTTTTTGGGTTTTTCACATTCAAGATCTTGGGTTTTTTTCTTCCGCTTTGCAAGTTCCTATTTGGAAATCCGTGTTGTGGAAGAAATCTTTGTTGGGGATGTAAAGATTCCGGAAAATCTATTTCTAGGTTTTTCCTCGGGTTTTTTCGTGTTGCAGAGTTCTGTTTGATGAGGATGTGAAAATCATAGAAATATGTGCTAAGGGAAGAAATTTGTGCGAGAAAAGTAGAAAGTCTAGAAAAATAGTTTTTCTAGGTTTTTATGTTCGGTAATGGGTTTTTCTTCCAATTTGTAGAGTTCCTATGTGGAGAGGATTTGAAGATTTATAGATCCATTTAGAAATTTGTGTTGAGGAGACAAAACATCCGAGAAAAACATTTTATGGGTTTTTGCCTTTGTAATGGGTTTCTTTCTTGACTTTGCGAGTTCCTATGTGTTAAGGATTTGAGGATCTTATTTATCTCATGTTACTTTTGGGATCTTAAAAAATGTGTCGAAGAGACAAAAATCCATAAAAAATCATTTCTAGGTTTTTCTGTTCGATCTTGGTCTTTTTTCTCTTCTTGTGTTTTGTAGATATAAAATTGGAAAGTTTTTTCCAGAAATAAATCGAAGATTGTAGGGCATTTTATTTATTTTTATCAAACCACAATTTTGAAAAAATTGTATCTTTTGATCGATAACTCGGATTTGAGTGTCGTTTGTTTAAGAAGTGCTTATTTTTTCGTGTTTGTTGTACTTTAGAACTGTTTATTTTTTTCAAATAAACTAAAAATTTAAAATTTCATGTTTGTAACATGCACTCAATTATAAAGTGTCAACATTTATATCTCTCTTGTTTGTTGAGATATTTTAGATTTGTATTTTCGACACTTTTTGGCATGTTGACAGTCTCTTTGTGGGGGAGCTATTTTGGTGAAGCCCAGTGTTAGTTTGTTAGTGTTTGAGTAGTTGTTTTGACAACTCATACATATTTGTAGCATCACTCTACCCATTCAGCAATATGGGAGGGTGTGGTGTTGATACTACTTCTTTGGGTTTTGTGCCCTTACCTTGTTACGTGTTGATACTACTTTTTCGTGTTTGTGTCTTTACCTTGTTACCTTGGATTTTCTTAGATTATGGAACTTCTATTTCTTTAGATCTCGTGTCCTTACCTTCTTTCTTTGGTTATTGTTCTTGGATCGTGGCACACCTATGTGTAGTGATTGATCTTGTTTTTTTGGGTTTTGTGTCATTACTTTGTTACCTTGGTTTTTCTTGAATCGTGGTACTCCAATTTATTTGGATTTTGTGTCCTGCCTTGTTGCCTTGGTTATTATTCTTGGATCATGGCACTCTAATTTCTTTGGATTTCGTGTCCTTGCCTTGTTGCCTTGGTTATTATTCTTGGATCGTGGCACACCTATTTGTAGTAGTTGATCGATTATGTTTGGTATTTTTACACTTTCGACAATACTCCATAATATCCTTGCATGGAGATATTCTCTTTGGAGCACAGGTGCTAGTTGTTTTTGAGTTCTATGATCGAGCGGTGGATTCGAGACCACAGTGTACACCAAACTTCTTCAAACATTGTACAAGTTTTGGAGCCGAGTTTCTTGAGATGCCTTGTAGCGGGATTTTACTCTCTCTACTTTGTTGTTACTAGTTTTGGGTACCTTTCGGTGTCCCTTTTTCCTAATTATTGTATGTGGGTACCTCATCAGGCGTTGTTGTCAGGACCCAACTTCTTTTCCGCCTACCTAAGCTATGCTTACGAGGGGTGTTAGTGTAGGTTATTATTTATCGGATAATTCTTACACTTATGTTAGCCCTACACTTGTTTAGGTGTACTAGTTGTGTGGATTTAGTTCACTAGTTATGTTGAGTTAGTTTCTAGTTATGTGAAGTTGGTTTTCTAGTCTTGTGGAGTTAACTTAACTACCAATATCAATTAGTGGGAGATATGCCACTAATCTAGATAGTAGTTACACTTCTCTCCTATATGTACATCCTTCTTATTGAGAAATGTAATGTGATTCAATCCAATATAATAATGGATTATGATGGATTTCCATATATGATATTTTAGCTCTTTTGTTTTGCAAATCTAATGTGGTGTGCTATTATCATATGAGATCTTCGCATCATTGAACAATCTTCTTATCGTTCCTTTCATAGTAAACCTTAGAATGGGCGAAGATAATGTGGATGGGCCCAGATTTCTCGAAATGTAGGTGCTTCCCTCGAACTAAAGCAAGGCCTTCAACTGCAACACAATCAAATCAATTTGCACCAATGGATATAGTGATTATGGATTTGTGATGATTCAAGTGGGGCTATTTGGACATTAGGACGAGGTGGAGAGGATGCAAGAGCTCTGACAGGATATTCAAGCTTATTCTGAAAGAGGGGGTGAGGCTTTATTTATAGCCCATAAGTGGGAGTAATATGGGGGTTTTGAGAGATCACAATTTGGAAAAGTAAACACGATTAGGTGAGTGGGAGACATGAGGAATGGTCCAGAATTAAACTTGAATATTTAATTCGCAAGTGGGGGGACATGGGGAATATTTGGCATGTGAGGAAGATTGGGTTTAATTTAGGGGTTGAAACGGATTAATTAATCGATTAACATCGATTAATTCAATGTGCATTTTGTGGGAAATGGAATGGTGAAATTAATTGATTTAGGATAGGTGTGAAATTGGGGTGTCTACATTTTCCCCTCTTTGGAAGGGTACTATGAAAGTAGTGTCCTTTCAAAGAAAGTAGACGAGATGGATGAATATGCCCTAGGTGGTAGGATTGAAAATTTTGAAGAGATTCTTCTTAAGGAAGGTGTTCCTTTGATAAGAAGTTATTAGAGGAAGAAAAGAGAAGGCATTCTCTAAGCAAAAAGTAGAACAAACTTTTGCTTATAAGAACGGGGAAGAATTCAATCTACTTTTGCTAAACAAAAGTAGAACAAATGTTTGTTAGGGAGAGTAGAAGGTGGTAGGTGATGGATGTTATGGTATCCTCGAAGACAAAAATGTCATGGGAAGATGTGATGATGCCCCCTCGAGAGGGCTAACGAGAATGGAAGAGATGAAAAAGCTCTTGAAAAGAGGAGAGGTCAACTCTGCGGAGAGGAGGACAAGAATGGGGTGTAAGAGAATGGAACAACTATAGTGCATAAATGGGGAAAGGATTCAATTGGCCTTGAATGCTAGGTGTGAGGATGTGTTGAAGGACATAATGAGTAAGAGTGGAAAGAGAAGAAAAAAGGAATGGACAAGAGTAGTGGTTGATTATGAGAAGGGCAAGAAAATTCAAAGGTGAAGGAGACAAGGGTATGGAATAGAGCAGACGAAATGAAGTAGAAGTAAAAGGAATGAAAGAGGTAGAAGAGAATAAAAGAGAGGGATTATAGGGGAAAAAGGGAATGATGAAGGACAAATAAGAAGAATACGATATGAGATGAGAGAAGATGACAGAGTAGAGGGTGAAATTATGAAAAAATGGAGAGAGAGATTCAAAATGAAGGGAGTGGAATAGTGAAGAAGGGTGAAGGAGATGAAGGGAGAGAAATGATGGAAAATGAAAGAGATTATAGAACTGAGAAAAGAAATAAACTATATAAGTAAGAGGTGAAGAAGACAAGGGTATAGAATAGAGTAGACAGAGATGAAGGAGAAGAGAATAATATAGAAGGATGATAAGAGAAGGGAATCATGAAAGACGAATAAGGAGAAGACGAGATGAGAGTAGGGGGTAAAATTAGGAAAAAGGGAGAGAAAGGTGCAAAATGAAGGTAGTGGAATAAAGAAGATGAGATGAAGAGGGAGGGATGAGAAAAAAATGAGAGAAGGATGGAAAAATGAAGGAGATGAATAATTTAAATAAGACAAAAGAGACAATAAAACAAAGAAAAGAAAGAAACTATGAGGGACCAAGAAGATGTGGAGAAGATCAGAGAAAAGAAGAGAAACTGGTACAAAATGATTGAAAAGGTAGGGGTGGTAGAGAAAAGAAGGGGAGGGGAGGAGGAAGGTGAAAATGATGGGGAAGAAGAGATGACAGAGCAGATATAGGGAGAAGATTGAAGGAACCTGGTCGTCATGGGGAAGACCAAGGTAGAGAATATGGTACAAACCTGCATGGAGATGCATGTGGATGATGATGGGGTAAAAAAGACTGGATAACAAGAAAGAGATAGGGTACTGATGGGGAAGTATGAAGGAGGCACTAGGAAAAAGGGGAAGAAGATGATAAAGAGAAGATGAAACAAGACGAAGAGTGGGAAGGAGGAGAGGATAACAAAGAAAATGATGTAGAAGGAAGGAAATCAAGAATGGGGATATTTGGTGTAGAGTGGGAAGCATCAGGAATGTAAAGAGAAGAAAGAGGGGAGGAATGACACAGGTTGGAAAAGATGTAAAGATGCGTGAAATGAGGATAAAAGGATTACGAGACAATAGACAAAGGATGTATGATGAAGACAATAAATAAATTGGCAAGGAAGAATGGAAGATGGAGAGGCGGTGAAGAAAAAGAGAGGGAGGGATAGAAGAGGAAATGTCAGTGAAGGGACATTAGGGGAAGTCCACCAATAATTATTATTGGTGAAGGATGAGAGGAAAAGTGAAGAAAGTGAAAAAGGGGAAGGAGAATAGAAGAGGCAATGCCAGTGAAGGGACGTTAGGGGAAGTCCACCAATAATTATTAGCGTGGAAATGGAAGATGATGATGAAATAATGTTAGGGGAAGACCAATAATAATGGTGGGTAGACATGGGGGTGGATATGTGGGAGAACTCAAGAATATGGAATGAGAAGAGTGAAGAAAAGGTGAGTGATGAGTTGTGATAAGATGAAGGCGAGGAGAGGATGTAGAGGATGAGGATGAATGAGGTGAAGATGAAGAAACAAGACATGAAAAGAATGGTAGGAAACAATATGAAGGATGATGGATCAAGAAGGGGAAAATGGGGGAAAGGAACACAATTATAGGCGGAAGATGGTAGACATAATTTGTGATATGATAGGTTGAGAAAGGATAATGGTAGGAGGAAAATGTGGTTAGTAGGGGAGTCCAGGAGGAAGAAATGAACAACGTAGGGACTGAAGAATGAGGAAAGGGAGAAGTCTAGAACGACGAGTTCAACTTAACGAGGACCTTTAAGTAAGACTGTCAAGTGATGAAAGTGGTTAAGTAAGATTGCCAAGTGAGGGGTGATGGAGATGAAAAATGGGAAAGTAGGAGGTGGTGTTTGTAAGAATTGAAAAAGAGATGACAAGATGTGATGATGGGGACTGTCGAGAAAATGTGGATGGTGAGAATGTGGAGTGATGGGGAAGGGCAAGATGACAGATCATCCTTAAGAGGGATTCTTAAGTAATATCGTCATGTCACATGAGTGGTTAAGTAATATTTTTAAGAAGAAGATGGTGATAAAGGTGGTGAGAGGATATCATGATAGATAATTCCAAGAAAAAGTGAAGGGTGGAGATGTGTAGTGATGGGGAAAGGAAAGATGACAGATCATCCTTAAGAGGAACTCTTAAGTAAGATTTTCATGCAACATGAATGGTTAAGTAGGATCGCCAATGGAGAAGAAGAATGATGGGAAGAAGGAAGTGATTGACGGAGTTGGTGGGAATAGGGCGTGACAATATGGACTGAAGGGGAATTGCAGACGATGGAAAAGTGACATGCGAGCATAAGAATCTATAAGTAACTCTTCCTCCTACCCGACCTCCCGAGGTCATGTCGAGATAGCCGGTGAATGTGGAATATATATGGGAGCAGAAAAACTAGTTGGGAAATCTTATATCTTTAACACATAATAATGGAATCTGTGAATCTAAGGCGAAGAAGGCCCTCCTAACCTGGATTGGTGTAATGGATTGTTTGGATATAATAGGCTTGCCAAGGCTCCAATCAATGTCGAGCTCTACCAAGATCCTATTTATTGGCTATTGGATACGTGGAAAGTGACTTGTAGGTGCTTCGCGTATATTTCTAGACAAGGTCATGAAAAATGGTGATGAGATGTGTAGTGGATCCTCCGGAGTTTTATGGACGATTCTCTGGTCTAGTCTAGAAATCCCTAGCCTGATTGGCTGCTATGTTTAATACGGAGAATTGTGTAATGATGTCTAGCGGAAGTGGTGAGGATCTGAATATTAGTGTGCGCAAACTAGCGTCAATGTCTGATTGATTGGTAGGCCCGTTGGGTTGTGGGACATGTGGATCACAACCATAAGTTCGTGGTTGTGGCGGACCTCCTATGGTCATATGAGGAGTTAATTTCTCCTTCTGATTATCCAATAATCGTACGCCTTTTTAGCCTCTATGTTTAGAACTAGAAGTTGTGTAATTTTCTCAGAATACCTTACAGGTGTTCTGGCAACTTGAATGTGTAAGCTAGTATCTATGTCAATGAGGAGGTCTCCTGCGTTAGGTTGTGGAACTAAAGGATCGCAACCAAACACTTGTTCTCTTTCGAGTCCTTGTCTAGTCATGTGGACATCCTATCAAGGCAATCTGTAATTAGGGTGATTTTACGAAAATGTGTATGCCTTGTCGTCTTCAATATTTAACTCTCTCAATTGTTCACTAATTGTTCGTAGGTCTCTGTTATTTGAAAAACCCGAATCCTAAGGTCTTGATCTATATCAACTAATGTCGTGGGTAAATTTGGTTGAGGTACTATGGGTTCAAATATATATTCTCTAGGCTCTCTAGGTCCTGTGATTGTCATACAAAATGATTCAACTTTTAACTAACATTTAATAAACTGATTACAAAAAGAGGTATTTACACTATGCAAGCATCCTGCTATTTTTGTATTTTTCAATGACGTATTTAAATGAAATTGAAGAGTAAATTTACTCCAAAGATATTTATAAAATGGAAAACTAATCTAGAAACAGCAATGAAAACAAACAAAGTAGCTTGGTATGGCTATTTGCACTGCACTTTTGATTTTATCATAAATATCTAAGCAACTAAATATATTAATTTGAAAGGCTCTCGATCCTACCTCAGAAGTGAGGAATGAATCACAGTTTCTCAGAAACTATCAATCCCCGCAGCTTCCCTGGTGATATCGAGAGCAAAACTTTTAACTGAAATGAAATAATTCGCTACTCTATTTGATATGTTTGTAATTAGAACTTTGATAGCTCAAACTCGGCATTTACAGAACAGTGGTAAATCCAGTTGTGTGTGATTTCGTCCCCTCTATGTGATCTCCTCGTTCCTTTGTGTTCTCGTGAATCTAGAAAGTGTGTATATGATAGTATCAATGACAAAAGCAATCGAACAATGGTAGCTTTGGATATAGACCGAATACAATGCGAGTAGGAGAGGGATAATGCAAGTGAACAGAGCTTGACTATGCAATTCCTAGTGGGATTTATTGCGGGAATACAACACAAGTGTACCGAGAGCTTTAGAAACTATCCTTGTGACAAAAAAAACACAGTAACTTTAATGGATTCTAGTCTAGAAATGAAACTATTCTATGCTAAACTGATTTGTATGGAGCAGCAATGGAATAAGACTGAAACAAGAAGATTATATGAGCTCTAAAACACCAACAATGGAAGCAAAACATGAAATTGGTGAATTCTAAACAAGAAATTGAAAGACTGAATAAGAGAATTGAGAAGATGAGGGGCCATTTGCTTGAAAACAAGCTAGCTATTTATAACCAATGCATTTACCAGAGGGTAACTCCCATTTGATCTCTTTTACTATAAACAAAGGAAAAACACTATTCATAGGGAGCAAAAACATTAATGCAAGCCAAAGTGGTTGAAGAAAGCATGTAAATTTGAAGATTTATGTTTGACACGATCGTTGGAGGAATCGAAAACGTGAACAAAACCGCCGCCCTATCCTAGGCGGCGGTTTTGGGACCACCGCCTGTGCAGGTGGCGGTCACGGACCGCCGCCTTGAGCGGCAGGCGGTGGTTCCATCACTAAAGACAAAATGCAAGAAAAAGGGGGGAAAAGGGGAAAATAAAGCATGCGAGAGGCTGAGCAGGGCATGCGGGGTACAAGCGTATACATGGCGAGCCTTTCTAGATTCCGAACACCTTGCAAGGAGACATGTATCATCATTGGGGTATGTGTAACATCGTTCCGAAGTGCAGTACCCTACAATTTTGGGTACGTACATATTACCCCCTCGAAGAAGCGTTTTAGCCATGAAGAGGCATAAAATGGTGGATCCGAGTATGACAGTCCCAAAATTGGGAGTTAGGAGCTATACCTGACACACTCATGTGCTGGAAAGTCGCCATCCAAGGTTCCGCTACCCAGAAATGAAAAAGGGGAATCAAGTGCAGATAGATAAATAAAATTAAGAAATAAGGCTAAATTGATAAGAAAAGAGGACTTACCATCTTCGTGGGGTTTTAGAACTTACCTCCGTCTGGCGTTAGACCCTGCGAAAGACATTTGAAATCAAATTAAGAGGGCTATATATATAAAATGAAGTCATTTCACTATTCATTTGCGTGGATTGATTTGATAGTTTTGAGATCTGGGACCCATGGTGACGGTTTTCGACGAGAGTATAGTCAAAACATTTGTGGTGAGATAACGATCATGCCTCCGACAATGAAACATTGACCCACGAAGTCTCGGGTTAGTTCTTCTCGATTTATCATTTTAGACCTAAAATGTGGAAATGATGAAATTTGTTACTCGGGGATTATTTTTGAAAATGTTAGTTTTAAATGTGTTTTTAGGGGGCGCCATAGGGTAGGTTTCTTTTTCGTTAAAAGGTGTATTTGTTTGTTTTTGGGATTTTTTTAGGGCTTACGACTGTTTGGTTTTGAGGACGGACCGCCACCCTGTGTAGGGTGGCGGTTATGGGACCGTTGCCTTAGAAAAGCGGTGGTTACAGGCTACTTTGCATGACGACTGGTCTGCAGTGATAGAGAGACAAAAATAATACAAAGTTTAACTTGTTTTTGCATGTATAGAATTTTTACGTGTTTTTACTAGTTTTTTTAACTGGATTTCAGTACTAACTCACTTCTTTTTGTGTTTTTGGGTGTATGCAGAAGGAGGAGTACATTAGATGGAGTCAAGAGAGGGAGTGTGATTGGCTCTCGCAGTGTTAGAGGCACTCTGCCAGCAGAGCGAGATACTCTCCGAGAGGGTCAGTATATGGAGGATTGCACAGTTCCTCATGTTGCACAGACCATCGATCACATACTGTGTGACTTGTTCTCATATTGGGATGCGGATTAGAACACCTTCCAATGCAAGAGTTAGGGGTGAGTGGTCCATCACCACTCAAGGATGTTTACCGTATACCTTGGGGTTCCGATCCTTGGGAAAATCCCGTCTCTTAAGACAATAGTATCTAGATCACAGGTGGTTCAATGGGCCACCTATATGGGAGATGTAATTGTATCAATGGGATCGAAGAAGGGCGTGAGGATCCACTCTATTATTGATTCAGACATTCCCTTGCTTCGCAAGGCTATCATGGGCATCCTTACATCCAGACTGATCGGGGACAAGGGAGGGGATACCCTCTTATATTGTTGGCCCCCATTATTGCACAGATTGAGGGCCATGGACGTGTCTATGCCTGGGGAGCAGATATCCTCAGGACTACCTACCATGACTTATACAGGGTAGTCCATTTACAGGGGTAGTCACTGAGCCACCCAACTCTTGTCATGAGTTGGGTGTATGAGCACATTATCCCATATGGGAGAGGTGTAGAGGTGGAGGATCCCGGCCATCAGGGTAGCGAGGTGGACGGGGATGATAGTTCTTAGAGCACCCCACCAGCCAGTGGCTTCCCTGACTACTGCAGACATGGAGGCCACTCCTTATCAGGCCATGGCAGGGGTATGGGGAGAGGAGACCGTCACTTTTGATTGCCACACGGACCACCGGCCTTGATAGACAAGGCGGGGAAGTTGGAGATACACCCCTTTGATAGAGTTCCACAGCAATTTGGCCTCCCCTATAGTGACATGCTCCCTCCGGCGATGCTAGTGTATAGATCTATCCGCGAGGCTCAGGGAGGTCCTAGAGGCCGGGGTTGGACTATTGTTACTCCCGGTACTCCTATTGCGGCTAGGAGGGTGGTACGTGCATGAGGGAGAGTTGGTGCTCCTCAAGCACCCTTACTCCTGATTGTCCGGCCCCACTCATAGCAGTGAATAGCCCATTGACGTGGACTTTGAGTCTGAGGAGTTCACTGGGGGAGAGATCAAGGAGGAGACAAAGGACATGGAGATCAGTGAGATGGGTGGTGGGGGGATGATAGTGATCCTAAGTGGTGTGATACCCAGGAGATCCTACATGCTAAAAGGGTAGAGCGGAGCACAGAGAGGGTGACTCTGGTTTCAGAGGAGTTGCTCTCTCAGGACGTAGGTGGAGATGACGAGTTTTTTTGCAGGTGTCACATTACCCTAGATGTGGGAGAGGGGCACTAGTCGGTGTGGCATCGGTGGCGAGCACAAATTTTAGAGATCCTTCTTGGAGGCCTGGCGATCCGAGTGAGTTGCCACTCTTCTCTTGACATTTGTTTTAGTTAGAGTTGCCTGAGTTTGTTATTTCTCTTTACATTGTTAATTATTGGTTTTATCATTGATCGTTTTTAACTTGTTTTCTCCTTTGTTTTAAAGTGATCTGACGATGAGTGGCGAGACTTGATTCGCTGAGTGTGCACTGATACCTTGCTTCTCCCCTTGGAGAAGACTCGTGAGCTTTCCGTGGACGTGGGGAGACCTCGGCGGTCGGTAGGCACACCGATGTTTTTGCCTCTGCAGTATGCAGCGAAGATCGTGACTTCTCTCCGCACGGAGGTAGGCTGGATATGGGACGATCGAGCACCCGATGAGGAGGAGCCATTGTCGTAGCGAGATGGCGCCATCGGTCACGACCGTGAGCCCTCGGTGCACTCGAGCACCGGCATAGCCGGAGCCCTAGGTGTGGTCATGCACCTTCAAAGGATCCCATAGGGATTGAGAGACTATTTTTGTAGCATTTTGTCAGATGTCTATACAAGTGTTTTTGTACTTTTCGGGCTCATTGAGCATTTTGACCATGCCTAGTGCATGATGGTATTGTATATGAAACTTGATTTATCTATATATATCTCTTTTTGGATCCAGGCTCTTGGTGCCTAGAATTTTGTGACTCATTTCCACATGTGTACTTAGATGTTTTTAGAATATTTGTTTTCATGCTTTTTAGAATGTATGCAATGGATAACAAATGATAGTAGATAGAATGTTTTACTTTATATGTTTTTGTAATGTTGATATGAGATGATACTAACATATGGTAGTACTGAACTTTTGAACTCTTTGGGCAATGTTTGTAATTTCTTCTTATGTTGGCAAAACGTGATGAATGCATAGTGATCAAGAGATGAACTTGCCCTAATCCCAAATCCACGCAACTAGTAAGATGCGAGGGCTCAATGCCAAGAGTTAGGAAGGGCACAAGTTGTACGAGTTTGATTAAATGGAGTGATGAGAGACAGACAAACCAGTAACAACAACCAAATTTGGACCTACACACCTACCCTACTTAGAACTACTACCACGCTTAGAAAGCCACTTACTTTCTAGTTTATCTAGACTTAGATTCATGAATGGCAACCTGGTTGACAAAATCTAGTTTTGAGGATTTGATCTCTTTGGAATTTGGATATTTGGATATTTGTTTTCTCTTAATAGAGGTGAATTTTTGTTTTTAGCATACCAAGATTTGTTAATTTGTGTGATTGGACTCCCCACACCCCGCCTCTTCACGCCACTAAGAAGAAGCACGGTTCGTCACCAAAGGCAGGATATAGGCAAGTAAGGGCACTTCTTTCATTTCCCAACCTCACACCACCAAGAAAGAAATGTGGGCTTATCACCGAAGGTTGATGGGGCAAAGAAGTGTGTAAAATAAAACATTTTGTTTGCTTGGTGCTTTTGATTTCATTCGATTTTGACATTTCGATCTATGACTTTGGGATATCCTTTCGTTTCAAAGAGATTTAAGAGGGATAAATGTGACACCAAGAAGCTTCTAGAATGACCATAGGCAAGGACAACTTTACCTAATAGAAAGAAAGAGAAAAGCCAAGTATGCAGGCCTTGGTATGGTTTTCATCAATACTTGTCTGTCAAACTTGATGAGAAGATTTGAAAATAGTTGATGATGTTCGAAGAGATGTGATGTGAATGCTTTTGCCAATATTTTCGAAATTTGTAATGATTGTTTAAGAATAAGCTCTTGGACTACCATTTATGCGAAATCGACGCGAATGAAGCAAACTAAAGACTAATGCAATGTAGGTAGCTATAATGTACAAGTAATGACTTTGATGTTTTAATGTGTAAAACCGCTTAAGATGCAAGGAATTGATAGTTTCACGGAATTCCTCACCTTCTAGTGTGCACAAGAGATACGCACCATTTCCATAGTCTTTCATGACTTGGTATGGGCCCAACCATTTGGGTTGGAAATTTTTTCCTTCACCAGCTTTTCTTATCGATCCAAATTGCCTAGTCTTAGAACTAGATCTCCTTCATATATTTCTCGCTCATAGACTTTTTTTTTGTCTTCCGCCGACACATCCAATCAAAGCATAGGCTCTATGCCACCTGTTCAACATTTAACTTGGCCTCGTCAAGGATTTCTAGTTGAGAGAGGCGTGCCTCCTTATAAACTTCTTCGCTCGTAATCCCTTGTAATGAGATGCGAGAGATTGGCTATTTCAACTTCAAGCGAGAATCGCTTTTGTTCGAATACCAAGAAGAAAAGAGTTACTCCTGTTGGCATTCTTATTGAGGTTTGATTGGCCCACAAGGCCGGATATAGTTTTAGATGCCAATCTTGCTTATTCTCCTCGACTCGCTTTTTGAGGATAATAGCTTTGAATGTTTTTTGTCTCTTCGCTGCCTCGCCCATGGCTTGAGGGTAGTAAAGAGAGGTCGTGTGATGGTTTATCTTGAACTTGCTACATAACTCACTTGGATTTCGTCATTTTTAAAGGACATGCCATTATCCGAGATAATGACTTGTGGGACACTACACCTACGATAATTTGGTTCGAATGAATTTGGCAATCACCAAACCTGGTACGGTGGTAAGGGGCATGACCTCCACCCATTTGGTAAAATATTCTGTGGCTATACTTATAAAATTATGGCCATCGGTTGATGAGGGAGAATTTCCCTATCAAGTCTAGACCCCATGTGGAGAAGGGCCACAGAGTCACTATTGGTTGCAGGGATTGTGCTAGCATGTGAATCTCGTGAGAGAATTCTTGGCATTTGTGGCACTTATGTACAAATTCCACTGCATCATGCTCAAGAGTGGGCCAAAAGTAACCCATTCGATGTATTCTACGAGTGGTGGTGTGACCACCGAAGTGGCCTCCACATATCCCACTGTGGGATTCATGAAGAATCTTATTGGATTCTTCTATGTCGACGCATCTTAGAAGCATGTTGTCGAAGGCTCTACGATAGAGTACTTGGTCTAAAACAACATATTTAGCAGTAATAATGCGTAACCACATTCTTTGTTGTGACATGGCACCTTCTGGGTATGTATGGTCCATGATAAAATTGATGATATCAGTATACCAGGGACATGTAGAAATGGGGGGCCTGGTTTCGATGAAGTATACACACTCATCAGGAAAGTCTAGATCTACACTCGCCTCCATCTAGTGGATTATCGGCTAACTATCATGACGATTTGTCCCTTAACGGATTTCTGGTTTACGAATGTTAACTCAAATTCTCCCATTAAGGTTATGAAATGCCCAACCTTTTTAGATAAAGATCCTTGTGTGAGAAATGTTCGTAAATGGTCTGTCTTTACAATGACCCTTGTTTCCTGGTTTAACTTGTAATGTCTTAAATGTTTTGTTGCAAAAATTATGGCAAGGCATTCTCTCTCTCGCTTGTGTGTAACGTGTTTCATAATCAAGCAACGCTTTTGCTAATGAAATAGACCTCATGTTCCCGCTTATCATTGTCTTCGAGCCAATGACGGCAGCAAGCGAGACATGAGTGGCTCAAGAGTATAGGATCAAAGGGCGGTCTGGTTTGGGAGGCATTAGCATGGGTGGAGACAACAAGAATCATTTAACTACTTCAAGGCCTCGTTGCATTTTGTAGTCCAATCATCACTATAATATTTCTTTAATAGATTGTTGATTGGATGAATGGCAAGACTTAGATCCGGGGATGAACCTCGTGGATTGCGCTTAAGTTTCCCAAGAAATGACCCGATTCTAAACTCGTCCGAGGGTGGGACCATTTTGAGAATAGCTCGTATTTTGGCTAGATCAACATCTATTCCTCGTGAAGATATAATGTAACCTTAAGTTTGCCTCCTTTCACAACAAACACGCACTTCTCGGGTCTAATGTGACACCATATTCGATTAGTCGTGAGAGGATGATACAGAGCACTTCCGATGATGATCACATCGTTTCTTGGCTTTGGCCAACAAGTCATCCACATAGGATTCCACAATTTTATGGATAGGATTCGTAATATATAAGTCATTGCCCGCTGATATGTAGTGCCGCTCTTAAGACCAAATTGCATAATAATAGCGTAGCAATATGTTCCCAAGGAGTTATGAATGTGGTTTTGGCTTAATCCTATTCGGATATTTTAATTTGATTATACCCCGAGAAACCATCCATGAGAGACAATGAGCTTCAAAACCAATTGTTGCATCAACGATGACGCCAATGGATGGTAATGGGAAGTCATCCTTTGACAAGCTTTGTTAATATCCCGAAAATCTATGCAAATGCGTATCTTCCCGCTCTTTTGAGAACAGGGATGATATTAGATACCCATTGTGAATAGTCAACGGGTTTGATGAATCCCACTTGGAGAAGTTTTATTACTTCCTCTTTTACCATGAGAGCCACTTTTTGCTTCATTGGTCTTGACTTCTGTTTAATTGGCTTCGCATTTGGTTTAGTGACAAGATTATGTATCGCGACTTGTAGAGCAATGCCCGTCATTTATTTATAATTAAATGCAAAAGCCTTTTGATGTTCTTTGAGGACCCGGGTGTGTATTTCTATCTCCTCTAGAGTTAACGAGGATCCCAACTTCAAAATTATTGGTTCTTCCTCCGTTCCAATGTTTATGTCAATGGCTTCTTCTATTAGAGAAGCGTTACCTTCTTCAAATTCAAGTGGGGCTAGAGGTAGCTCCAAGCTTTCTCCATTTTCTATCTCGTAGATATTGAGATCCTTCTGTGGAGGAGACTCTACCGTGGGATTTCCAAAATAGGAAGAGGAATGCGGTATTAGAGAAAGATCAACTATACGGTGAGCAAGGTGTAGCTCCGCATAGGCGTTTAGATATTCGAGAGTGACTCTATCATTGTCAAAGTGACCCATGATAGAAAAATCATCCTCAGCTTCTCCATGAGTCAAGAGTGAGTTTGTTGGTATTTTACACACTAATGGTTTGGTACAAAGTGATACCGTGAAATTTGTATCCTCCAACTTGTTTTTGGAGTGAAACAAGAAGCTGAGGTTGCTATTGAGTCTACGAGAAGGTTCTCGCTCTCGTGGGATTGCTTCAATTGATATGAAGTTAAATCCCCTACCGCTTTATAGAGTCAGTAAGTGCTAAGTGCTAGTTTCATATACCTCGAGACTTGGTTTGTAATCAATTGTGAGTCTTCTAGTACTCTAATGTTGTTGACACCCATTCTTTTGGCTAGGATGAGGCCAAGGAGGAGAGCTTCAACTTAGCCCCGTTGTTTATACATTCAAAGTTTAATTTAAAGGCGAAAGGTAGGATCTTTCCCTCAGGTGAAGTAAAGATCACTCCCGCCCCAGCTCCAAAATGACATCTAGGTCCATCGAAGTGGAGAGTCCAATACTTGTTTGGGAAAGTGGATGTTGGGACATCTATCAGTATCTATTTCTTTTGCTTGGTTGCTTCTACCATAAATATTTCGTCTGATGGAAGAGAAGCAATTCCTAGGTTGTGTCCCATATGTATGGAATCAAACAGTAGGAGAATATGTAAGTCTTTCTCTAACAACTTGACAATTTTTGTAGTAGTCCCCAGGTGATCTTGCTTTTATAACATTGGTCTCACTTTTGAGTATTGGAATGTCCTCACCGGATTTGAAATTTCCAACTCGGTGGTGGGTATTAGCTTTTCTTTTGGTTGTGAATTAGTTGGTTTGACAAAAGTTTGGTTTCTTTGGAAGTTCAAACTCGGAGTGAATGCCCATCTTTTCTTTAAATCAGCTAGGTGTATATCGAAGGGTTTTGGGTCACCTTGTGCCATAAATATTTCCCTAAGTGTAGAAATATTATTTCTTGGAATAATGTGGAAGGGATTGCCTTCATGCAGGTGTATCCATGGCCGACCAAGGATCATATTATAATTGGTTTCCGATCTATAATATAAAACTCGGTGAGGACCATCTTGGGTCCTAAAGTGACTGGTAAAACTATGGTTCCAATCGAAGTGGCTTTGAGGCTATCATAACCTCTTAGCGTATTTCACGTCATGGAACAATTTGTCTCTCCATATCCTAACTTTTGAAGGAAAGTGAAGGGGACTATGTTAACTGCTGCCCCATCGTCAACCATTGCACGTTTAACATAATTATTGTAGACCCAAACTTGTAAATGTAAAGTCAATGCCTCTTTGTCAGCAATTTCAATGTCTGTTGGCATTTTTCTTATATCGAATATAAATTCCATATCCCTATCTGGCTGCCCCGGAGGATAAACATCAAAGTCCACATGGTTTACTTGTGTTTCCAGGGGAGGAGTGATGTTGATTAAATGACCAAGGCCTAACGCTTCTAAGAGAGCAGCCCTATGGGCGGGAGAGTTCTTTAACAAATCCAAGAAGGAGATGTGCGAGAAGGTTTTGGTCAAATCATTAATTAAATCATAGGTGCCTATGGGTTTTACCAACATTTGTTGACTGTTGTCTAGCTCCAACGGATAACTTGGAGTAGGTTGGGATGAATAATCCCATGTTCTTGTTATGGTTTCTACAGGTAGTTTGGTGTCTAGCTCCACTAAACCAACTATCTTAGTTTGGGGTCAAGTTCCTAAATGGGGTGTGACTGGTGGATTTAATGAAGTTGAAGCTTCATGATCATTGTTTCCTGTCATGACACCCTTATTTGTTCCATTAGGATCTAACCTGTTATTGTTAGAATGGTTTGGGAGCGGGTCATTGAAAATCTTGAGGGATGCATTTTGAGGGGAAACTGCCCCTGCATAAGCGTTTGGCGTAGGTACTACAAAATTTGCTAAAAACATATCTATAAAGAGTTTTTTTAATCTTTTGGCAAAGGCTACATGAATTTATTATATTCATGACAAGTCCTAGTATCGTGGCCTTGAATCTTGTGGAAGCCACAATATAGATTAGGATTATAGTTTCGAGGTTGTGATTTAAAATCTGTTGTGACCTGAAATTCTAATAAGGTTGTTGGTTGTTAGAGTTAAAATTTTGAGGTTGTTGCCTTTGGTTTTGACTTTGATATCCAGTTGGGTTTCGATTTGGACTTTTTTTTTGGACTTGTCGCTTTTGTTTTTGTTGTGTGGTGGACAATTAAAATCCACTACGTTGATTGTTGGAGTGAAATTTTTATTTTGTTGATTATTAACAGTGGCGAAAGAAATGTTTACAATGTTTTCCTTTTAACTTGATCGGCTTACTCCATCCATTGTAACTCCGCGGTTCTTGTTAAGGATCTTAGGTCCTTTATTAGCATTCCTAGTATTAGGATAGGTGCATGTGTTTTGATTGGGAGTGGTTAGTTTCCCATTCATCCCATATGTCTTTTGACCACTATCTATCACCGCTTGGTCAATTCGAGAGCACTCTTAAGTACTTCATCGTAAGTTCTTAGTGGGAACTCTGACTTCTTCCTTTATCTCTCTATTGAGAGAATTAAGGAATAAATTGCCTAGTTCCATTTGATCCATGTTTGGAGCACTTGCTGATGAGTAGAGAACCATACGCCATCTTTGAATAAAATGAGCAGCAGACTCATTATGTTCTTGTTTGATATGCAAGAACTCCCTGATTCCCGTTCTTAACAATTTGTTCATGTCGAAAGCTTTGATAAACTCAGACATGAGTTGTTTGAATGAGTGTATCGAGGCTTCAGGTATTCTGTAATACCAATTAAGGGAAATACCTTCTAAGGTTTTAGGGAATATTTTAGTGAAAACCCCATCCCAAGGAAGTAACTCCCGTATGGCTATGGCCTAGGCTTTAATGTGTGCATTTGGGTCCCCTTCTCCTTTGTATTTGGGAAAATCAGGAAGAGGTCTTGGAAGCATAACGCTTTTTATGGTGAAGTCTAGTGGCTCTTTTAAATATTCCGAATAAGTCCTTATGTGTAGGCCTCAACCATCAACGGGGCTTCTTGAGGGGGTTGAGGGGGAATGGGTTGTTGATATGGCATGGCATATGCGTTTGTAGGAACATAAGGGAATCCCTGTGGTTGAAAAAACATCCCGAGAGAAGAGAACATGTCTCCTTGTGGTGACTTTGAATAAATGTTTAAGGAGAAGCATTGTTCGCATCTTGTTGTTTGGTGCCAAGCGAGGTGTCATGCTTTCAATCGAGCGCGTTTGAAAACGCAATGTAATTGGTGTTTGTTGTGGATAACTATAAGGATTTTGAGGAGGCATGCCTAACGTGCCTGTTCCTGTAAGGAGGTCGACCTGACTGGGATGATGTAGAGGGTTGGGGATTCCTACTTGCCTAAAATATGAATTTTGGTTTGCTTGAGCAAGCTCCAGCCCTCTAACCTTCTCAGCTAAGGCTGAAATGACTTCCATCGATGAAGACGTAGTGCCTTTCCTTAAGGGTGTTTGTTGTATAGCTTGAGGTTGTAAAGGGGTGTGATACCCTGCTATGAATTGATCGTTACCTTGCCAAGCTTCACCGAGGGTATTTCCCATAGGTGGAGGAATGGGGGTGTTCTCCTGGAATAGGGTATCAGACTGTATTTGTAAATTCCCTATAGGTGGATACATATTTTGGAAGCATTGTTCACTTTTAGTGAAGCATGCTAAATACTCCTCATCCAAAAAGGGGAGTGGATCTGACTGTCTACTGATATGTGGTCTGAACAAGACCCGAGGAGATGAAGCAGACTCCCCAGTAAATGTCATATTGTTAGAGCCTAATGGTTCTAGCTGTTGTGTTTGTGCAAACTGATCAAACTCCTCGATTCGGAACGAAGAACTTGAGCTAGTTCTTTGAGGGGGATTTTGTGACGACAAGTAATTACTTGAATAGTTATCGGCCCATGCAGAAAGCGAGGGTGACGGTTGTCTATTTGTTTGACTATAGTTTACTTTGAGACTTGAGAGAGGTCTGCCATATGCATAGTATCCTCGACATATTTGGGGGTATATGAATACCCGTAGAATAATGGGAAAGAGCGAAGGTGGATGGAAGAAATGAAAATAGAAAGAGGGATATTAGTTTTTTTCACGTCAGGTTCACCAATTTTGTACGATGGAAAAGTGACATGCGAGCATAAGAATCTATAAGTAACTCTTCCTCGTACCCGACCTCCCGAGGTCATGTCGAGATAGTCGGTGAATGTGGAATATATATGGGAGCAGAAAAACTAGTTGGGCAATCTTATATCTTTAACACATAATAATGGAATCAAATCTAAGGCGAAGAAGGCCCGCCTAACCTGGATTGGTGTAATGGATTGTTTGGATATAATAGCTGCTTGAAGGCTCCAATCAATGTCGAGCTTTGCCAAGATCCTATTTATCGTCATTGGATACGTGGAAAGTGACTTGTAGGTGCTTCACGTATATTTCTAGACAAGGTCATGAAAAATGGTGATGAGATGTGTAGTGGATCCTCCGGGGTTTTATGGATGATTCTCTGGTCTAGTCTAGAAATCCCTAGCCTAAGTGGTGCACATGTTTTTAATACGAAGAATTGTGTAATGATGTCCAAGCGGAAGTGGTGAGGATCTCAATATTAGTGAGAGCAAACTAGTGTCAATGTCTGATTGATCAGTAGGCCCGTTGGGTTGTGGGACCTGTGGATCACAACCATAAGTTCGTGGTTGTGGCGGACCTCCTATGGTCATATGAGGAGTTAATTTCTCCTTCCGATTATCCAATAATCGTACACCTTTTTAGCCTCTATGTTTAGAACTAGAAGTTGTGTAATTTTCTCATAATACCTTATAGGTGTTCTGGCAACTTGAATGTGTAAGCTAGTATCTATGTCAATGAGGAGGTCTCCTGCGTTAGGTTGTGGAACTAAAGGATCGTAACCAAATACTTGTTCTCTTTCGAGTCCTTGTACAGTCATGTGGACATCCTATCAAGGCAGTCTGTAATTAGGGTGATTTGACCAAAATGTGTATGCCTTGTCGTCTTCAATATTTAACTCTCTCAATTGTTCACTAATTGTTCGTAGGTCTACCGTTATTTGAAAAACCTGAATCCTAAGGTCTTGATCTATATCAACTAATGTCGTGGGTAAATTTGGTTGAGGTACTATGGGTTCAAATATATATTCTCTAGGCTCTCTAGGTCCTGTGATTGTCATACAAAATGATTCAACTTTTAACTAACATTTAATAAACTGATTACAAAAAGAGGTATTTACACTATGCAAGCATCCTGCTATTTTTGTATTTTTCAATGACGTATTTCAATGAAATTGAAGAGTAGCTACTCTAGTATATTTATAAAATGGACAACTAATCTAGAAACAGAATGAAAACAAACAAAGTAGCCTGGTATGGCTATTTGCCTGTGCAGTTGTGATTTTATCCTAAATATCTAAGCAACTAAACATATTAATTTGAAAGGCTCTCGATCCTACCTCAGAAGTGAGGAATGAATCACAGTTTCTCAGAAACTATCAATCCCCACAGCTTCCCTAGTGATATCGAGAGTGAAACTTTTAACTGAAATGAAATAATTCACTACTCTATTTGATATGTTTGTAATTAGAACTTTGATAGCTCAAACCTGGCGTTTACAGAATAGTGGTAAATCTAATTGTGTGTGATTTCATCCCCTCAGTGTGATCTCCTCGTTCCTTCATGTTCTCGTGAATCTAGAAAGTGTGTATATGATAGTATCAACAGAAGATAGCAATCAAACAATGGCAGCTTTGGATATAGACCGAATACAATGTGAGTAGGAGAGGGATAGCGCAAGTGAACAGAGCTTGACTATGCAATTCCTAGCGGGATTTATTGCGGGAATACAACACAAGTGTACCGAGAGCTTCAGAAACTATCCTTGTGACAAAACAAAACCTGCAACTTTAATGGATTCTAGTCTAGAAATGAAACTATTCTATGCTAAACTGATTTGTATGGAGCAGCAATGGAATAAGACTGAAACAAGAAGATTATATGAGCTCTAAAACACCAACAATGGAAGCAAAACATGAAATTGGCAGAATTCTAAACAAGAAATTGAAAGACTGAATAAGAGAATTGAGAAGATGAGGGGCCATTTGCTTGAAAACAAGTTGGCTATTTGTAATCAATGCATTTACTGCAGAGGTTAACTCCCGCTTGATCTCTTTTACTATAAACAAAGGAAAAACACTATTCATAGGAGCATAAAACATTAATGCAAGCCAAAGTGGTTGAAGAAAGCGTGTCAATATGAAGATTTACATTTGACATGATCGTCGGAGGAATCTGGAAAATGCGAACAAATCGCCGCCCTTTATCTGGTCAAGGTCACGAGACCACCGCCTTGGCAGGGGAAGCGGTTCCACATCAAGACAAAACGTAAGAAAAAGGGGGGAAAAGGGAATAACAAAGCATGCGGAGGATGAGTGGGGTATGTGGGGTATAAGCATATACATGGCGAGCCTTTCTAGATTTTGAACACCTTGCAAGGAGACCTGTATCATCATTGGGGTATGTGTAACATCGTTCGACGGTGCAAGTATCCTACAATTTCATTACGTATAGAACCCTCAAGTAAATTTTCCATACTACGAGAGTGTGTAAGTAAGATTACCAAGTAGAAGAAAAATACTAGGAAGAATGAGAAAAGGGTTAATGGTGTAGGCTAGAGTGGAACAAAAGGTGAGAGGAGGTGATAACAAGGAAGGAAACAAATAAGTGTGACATGAATGGATGGAGGAATATATGCGGTATAGAATGGAGAGTGTGAGGGGAATCCTTAATTGGGATGCCCATGTGGTGAGAGTGATGAGGCAAGAATGATAAGTGGAAGAGGTAGAGCGAAAAGATGTTTGTGGTGGTGATTGTCATTTGATGAAAGAGGAGATGGTGGAGAAGTTTCTATAGCGGGAAGATCTTAGGAAGAGGGTATATCTCAACTAAGAGTCCCACACTAAAGGGGTGATTAAGTAAGATTGTCAAGCTGAAAGTAGAAGAGTGAAAGGGAAGAACACAAAGTGGTGAGAGGGGACAAGAATGGTGAGAAGGGTGATGTGGGGATAAGTGGCGGATAAATGGAAATGAGGAGGGAGGACCAATGGATCAAAGACATGTGGATCATGGTGGGGGATGAGGAGTTGTTGGATAGTGACTGCTACCTGAGAAAGATCCTCAAGTAGGATTCACAAACTGCAATGGTGATCAAGTAGAATTCCCAAAGTGGAAAATGTATTAGTATGGGTGAATGGATGGGGTGTAAAGTAGGTTTTTGATAATGCAGAAGAAACTCAAGTGACGAAAGCATATTTTTTTTAATATAGCACATAACATGATGCATCATGATATAAACGATCATGATGACTAGACTATAATATGCATGAGAGCATAGACAGGGGCCATCAGAAATGTATGATGCCCCGACACGATATGCAAGTTCAAGAGAGCATAGAAATAGACCATCAAAAATATATGATGCCCTATATGATATGCAATCATATAACATAAGTATATTATAGGGAACGCCATGATACATAAAATCAAGATGCCCCCGATAATATATCCAAATACAAGAAAAGAAAGAATAAACTTGTAACTAATATTGCAACACAAGAACCAGTAAACATGTCCCTAATTTGTTCCACAGTGATGATTGATTGGTTGTGCCACTCAAGCATGGACACAATGATTAAGAATGCATTGGGTCGTCATCCTCAAACAAGGAAATAATGAGAGCCAAAATTTCCCCAAGCAAGGATACACGCGAGGGGAAATGATATGAATTTGATAGGCGTAAGGTGGTTGGAACATTGGTTGGGGATAACAATTCAAAGGATGAATTATGTTGATTGTTAAGTTTTTGGGGGTTTTGATGTTTTGCAATTTTTAGGATTTTGTGATTTTTTAATGTTTTTGGGAATTTAAAGATTTTCTAATGTTTTTGGGATTTTGAAGGGTTTTCAAATATATGCTTGGATTTTTGATATTTTTGAATGTTTTTGGATTTTTTTTTTATGTTTGTAGTGTTTTTGGGGATTTTGAGATTTTTGGACAAAATGCAAACTTCTTATGAGAGGTGATAAACCAGGGTATCGTCTATATGTACCATGTTCCTCGTGGTAACTCATGCTTCGAATAATACAAAAATTCTCACTCCATTGGTAGGATATGTTGGTGATGATAAGATGAAAATAAGTCCAGCTCCATTCTTGACTCCACGCAACTAGTAAGATGTGAGGGCTCATCACCAAGAATCAAGAAGGACACAAGATGTAGATAATGAATACGAGACAAGTGCTAATAACAATCCATTTGGGAAATTGTGACTCAATTCCTCTTAAGGTTATTGAACCAATTTCAAAATGACTTTCACTTTATAGGTCACATACTAGACTATACAATTATGTGGCCTACTTGATTGGTAAGATATGAGGTGAAGGGATAGTTCTCTCTTCACTTAGGCATCTAAATTACTTCTTTGGGAATTTAAAATTGTAAGCACTTTCAAATTTATAAGATTTTGTATTTTTGCAAAGACTCCTATGTCTTGCCTCATGCTACTAGTAAGAAGCAAGGGCTCATCACCAAAGGCAAAACATAGGCAAGTAAAAAAATTGTTTTTATTTTTTTATTTTTTTGACTTTAGAATTTTTTTATAACATTTTTATGTTTTGTGATTTATACCAATGTCAATAACAATCGCCCGCTCCGATACCATAAAAGGAACGATAACTAGATCATGCCAAGCCAAGAACACAGATGCTAATCAAACATCACAATCAATAAGATGAAAACAATTCGCCAGAATAACTTTACATAAACCTTTGCAAACAAATGAGCAGCAATATCATATATTATTATGGAACTCAATGAAATACAATGAGAATGGACCTTGCTTATATAGGCAAGGAATAACAATCTAAGAACCAATCAAGGTCATAGATCAAGCCATAAATCATGGAAAGAACTAGTCATCAAAGAACTAGTCAAGTCCATAGATTTATGAGAGAACTAGACATCAAGGATCTAGTCAATACCATAGATCTAGGAAAGAACTAGTCAATACCATAGATCAAGGAAATAACTATACCTAACAACTAGATAATATCTCCTAATATCTAAATAAATAAAAGAAATATCCACACACATAAGTGGGTGAGGATAAATACAATAAAGGTAAATAATGTACCTAGGTGAACATGAGCTAAGGTAAATACCTATTGTAACAGTTTAGTGGTAGATGTACAAAGAAGCGTGGGTTTATCTGCAAATGGTGACATAACGACAGGTAGACTGGAGAGGTATTCTTTGAGTTTATGCAAAAGAATCTTGGAAATCTTGATTCCATTGGAATTGTGTATCTTTCTTAAGCAACTGATTAAAATGATGACATTTATCGACTAAATGTCGAATGGATTAGATTTTTCCTAGAGACTATGTAATTGTTTGAGATTTTGGGGAGGAGGCATTTCCATGATGGCTTTGACTTTGGTGGGATTGACTTTTATACCTCTTCGTGAGACAATAAATCCTAATAAATTTCTGGAAGTCACCCCAAATACACATTTCTTTAGATTAAGGTAAACTTTATACTCATGCAACCTTTCAAAGATGTATCTCAACACACCTAGATGTCCTATCCGTGTTTTAGATTTTGCTAATATGTTGTCAACATAATCTTCCATGATATCATGCAACATATTGTGAAAGATGACTATCATGGCTCATTGATATGTGGCACCTGCATTTTTCAATCTAAAAGGTATGACCTTATAGAAAAATCTTCCCCATGGTGTAGTAAATGTTGTTTTGTGTTGATCTTCTTCAGCGATGCATATTTGATTATAGCAAAAATCCATCCATTAGGGAGAGCATTTCACACTTTCATAAAGTCGACAATCATGTCTATATTGGGCAAAGGAAAGTCATCTTTTGGACAAGCTTTGTTGATATCATAGAAATCTATGCATACCCTAATGTCGGGAGTTTTCTTGGCTACATGCACTATGTTGGATATCCATTCAGAATAGTCGATAGGTCGGATAAAGTCTGCCTCTAATAGTTTCTGAAGTTCAACTTTTACAAGCAACACTACCTTGGGGTGCATTTTAAGTAATTTCTGTTTTACAAGCTTTGCATCCAGATGCACCACAAGGTGATGTACTATGAGAGATGGATCTAAGCTTGACATATCTTTGTAGGTCCATGTGAAAATGTCTTGAAATTCAATGAGGAGCAATGTGAACTCTACACATTCCTAGTCAGATACACTGATCTCGAGTTGTAAAATTATGTGTTGTTTAAGAGTACCGATGTTAATATCTTTGGTTTCCTCAACCAACATTTTGATGTATCCTTTTCAAAAAATGATTTTGGTGGTTGATGTAAGTCATCGGTTCGGTGATTCAGGGGAATCAACACAAGGTTTTTGTTTGTGATGTTGGGTCCTTTTATTGATATGTTTTTGGATAAGGTGGTGACGAGATTTTTACTATGAGAATTTTTGTTTTCGCTTCTTATCTACTGTTACCAAAGGTAAAGAATATAAATATTTTATTTCTTCTCTGAAATAGGCAAATTCATCAAGGTTAATCTCAAATCCTTTTTATGGTTGGAAAGGGAATTTGATCGTGAGTTCCAAGGAACTCTTCAATGGCTTCATCATTTTGAAACATGTCCATGACTACATGATGTAATTGGTCATGGTCTATGAGAGTCGGATGAAGAAGCTTGAAATCAATGACATTAATGGATAGATGTTTAAAGTGGAGATTTGTTTCAATAAGATCTTTGAAAAGGCTTTGCATGACCCGACATCACCGCTTAATTGGTGTCATCATTTTTACTCAATATTAATACAGAGGTGCATTAAGTATCTTGAAACCAAGGCCGTGTTTACCATGATGTTTGGTGCAAGTAATTGGATCTAAATGAACTTGTTTATTTGGACCGAGCCCTTTACCCTTCCATCACATGTTTTTCATCATTTGGTGAGCTTTAGTAAATTGAGGGGACTCATAACAAGGAGCAAATTTGTCATCGTATAACCAAGATCCTAAAGAACTTGGAATATGTTCGTTGTCTAGATAACCGAACTTCTTCCAAACTAATTGACCTAATTTATAAGTGGGATGGATTCTAAGATGAGGAGCATTGGGTTTGTCATAGGTTTGTGGGGATTTACTAATGTAAAAAGAGTTCGCAATGTCTTGGAATTGGTATTCACCACAACCTTTGTCAATGATTTTGAATGTATGTGTTGAGGGACCAGTAGATACTTCACACAATGTAGCACACAGATTCGGTAGTTTTGAAAGATGGAGAGAATGGGTTATAAGAAGAGGAGGGTGGATTAGAGGATGAAGCTTGATTAACTAAAGGGGATGGTATTTTAACAAAAGAGGTGTTGTTAGATGAAGAAGGTTGACTAGGCAAAGAAGATGATTATTTAGTGGAAGGGGGACTGTTGTTAGATGAAGAGGGTTGATTAGTAGAAGAGGATGGATTGGGAGATGTTGGTTGATTAGAAGATGATGGTTGACTAGTAGAGTCATGAGGATGAATCTTGTATGATTTTGGAGTGTGTTTTAGAAGCGTATCTAGATCGACACGTGTTTTATCAGAGAACAAGATTATGCACATCAAAGCGTATTTCTCTACCAACGAACATGAGTGAGCATTTAGATATCGTCCTTTGAGGAATTTGAAATATTTGAAGGGTTTGACATCAACATGCAATGTAAATTCCTTATCCAAGTGGGGGAATTTAATACATTGGTGGAATGTGGATGGAAAAATTTCATGGCATGAATCCATGGTTGACCAAGGAGAACATTGTATGAGACTTCTACATCTACCACATGACATAACATGTCTAAAGTGATTGGTCCAACCATGAGAGGCAAAGTGATTGTTCCTTTGACTTTATTTCATTACCATCATACCCACGAATGGTTATGATATCATTTTGTAAGTCTTCTTCAGTGTAACCAAGACAATGTAAGAGTTTCATGGAGCAAATATTCAATGTTGCTCCATTGTTAACTAATACATGTTTAACCTTGTGATGGGTGATAAAATCTTTGATGTATAATGATTGATTGTTAATAAGGTTGGGGTTAAGAAGGTCAGTAGGACCAAATGATAGAATGGGATTGGGTGTTGAAAGATTGGTGATTAGAGCTTGGAATTGTTGTGAGTTTATGTTGTGTGGGACATGAGCATCATTCAATGTTTGTGTAAGGATGCATTGTAATGTGGGAGAAGACTTAAGTAATTCCATGATGGAAATTTGTGTTGTAGTCTTTTCCAATTGTTTGATGATGTTGAATGAAGGCATAGGTTGGGAAGTGGAAGTGGTGGTGGAATTAGATGTTGGATGAGGAGGTGGTATGGGAGAAGAAGTAGCAGATTGTTTTGTAGTAGGGACCCATAATTTTTCTATCTAGTGGTGACCACACAGTCAATTTTGATCTTTATTGTAGCCACTAGATCTTGGTCAGTAGTCTATGGTTGAGATGATTGAGTCATACTCAACGTTGTTTGATGATTGGACCTTGTCCTTGAATTATCATCGTGTTTAGGGAAGGGGTTTTTGAACATGTTTAATTTTTCATTGGGGTTTTGTATTAGAGGTATTTTCAACCTCTATGTCTCTGCATTCAATCAAGTCTTGGACATAATGGTGGAGTTGCATGCATCGATCTATAGAGTGCCCTTTGATGCGATGGTATTCACAATATTCATTATCCTTATACCAGTTTAGTTTGGGTTGCCCTTCTTCGAAGGGTTTGACAATGGGGTATGAGATCATGTTGGAATTTTCTAAGTGACGGAAGACGCTAGATAGGCTTTCTCCAAGTGGAGTGAATTATCTTCACCTATCATGAGGAGGAGCCTCCTTTCTAGGGATGACAATTGGTTGTTTATTGGATTTAATTGTGTTAAGTGGATTGTTTAGATTGTTTCAAACGAAGTGAGAATTAGTAATGTCATCGTTAACTATATTCCTATTCTGATTAAAGAATTTGGATTTATCCTGAATTTGAGGGCATCCCTAGGGGGTTGGTCCCTAAAGGGTGTTTTAAGTAAGCCCTTAGAAATGAGGGATTTCTTGATTTGTGTCCCTTTTTATGACTTCTTCAAATTATTTAAACAGTGCATCTGCATATGAAATGATAACTCTGTAATGAGGTTTGGGATGAAGATGTTAACCAATTGTCTCTCTAGTATTGAGTAGGGGAATCTGCTTGCAATCCCTTGTCATCGTTGTAAAAAGATGCAAATTTCTCATTCAACCTTTGCTTAGTGTTTAAAAAGATCGAGCATGGTTACTTCCAAGTCTAGGTTGAAGGAAAAATGTTTAACAAATTTTTCCGATAGGTCTGTGAAATTCATAATAGATCCTTTTGGAAGATGAAGGAACCAATTTAAGGCATGTCCTAAGATTTTAGGAAATAGTCATAAAAGATATATGTCATGGTAAGCTACTTCCTAACATTGCATGAAAAATTCTTTGACATGTTCACGGGGGTCACCTTTTCCTTTGTATTTATCAAATTTTTGAGTTTCAAGGATGACGGAAATGGTAATCGTAACATTTCCTTATCAAATGGGTAGGGGCATAATTCCTCAAAATTGAACTATTTTGATTGTTTTGTAGTCCCCTGAATGGTTTCTTTCATATGTTTCCATTCTTGTGCAAATGGAGAGTCATGGGATGGGGTATCAAGGACTTCGTGAGTATGTGGTTCTGGATTGTGATCGTGTAACCTTTCAGCTTTAGAAGTTACTTGCTCAAGTTTCCTTGTTAACTCTTGGATTTTGGTAAATAACTCGTTAGTTGAAGAGTTATTCGGGTTATTTGGTATTTCATTGTGGTGACTCGATTCACCATTGTCTATAAGTTTGTTTAGGTTTTGGTCCCAAAATTAGGAGGTAGTTTTTCTCCCATGGCTAGGATACACAATAGGTATTCATTCTTGTTTTGTTCTAATAACTTGTCTACTTGCTCTTGTTCTTCGTGAGTGAGTTCTGTTGCAGTAACCTCTTCATCGTCATTTTCATGGTTTAGAGGGTCTTTATGACTGCATGTGAACACCATGATTAGATATGTGTAAGCTAGCACAAGTTTGTGTCGGATTTGGCTTAAATAAGCTCTTGAGTGTTGATGGGAAGAGTAAACTCAAACAAGTTAACTCAACGTAATTGTGATATAACTCGAATGAGTTATGAAGGGGTTTGTGTCGATTTGGCTTAAATAAGCTCTTAACTCGTTAATAGGAAGAGTAACTCAAGCAAGTTAACTCAACACAATTGTGATATAACTCAAAATGAGCTATGAGGGGATTTGTGTCGGATGTCGTTTAAATAAACTTGATAGTTGATGAGATATGGAGTGAACTCAAACAAGTCACTCAACTCAGATATAGCTCAAACAAGATATGAAGGATTTGTTGGTGGATGAAGCTTAAACAAGCTTGACAATTGATGAGATAAGGAGTGAACTCAAACAAGTCACTCAATACTAGTTTGATATAGCTCGAAACAAGTTATGAAGGATTCGTTGTTGGCTTAAGCAAGCTAATGAAATCAATGTAACGTTTAGATCTTCATTGTTTGATTGATTCAATGTTTTGTTTGATATTGGCTTTCTTTGAGAAATAATTTTGTGGAACACAACTAGGATTTTTAACTTTACAACAGACACATTGGTATTATCAAATTTTTATGATAAGAACGATGCTAAACTATCTTGTTCACAAACAACAAGCATTCATGTGTATTTGATTGTTTTGGCTCAAGAGGTAGATTCATTGGGAAAAATCATTGTTTCATACAACATACAATATTCTGTGGAATGGGGATGTAGGTTCTTATCACTCCAAAAATACTCACCAATTCTTACTTACCTACTTTGGAGTGAATCACCACGTCTAAGGTAGGCTTTGTGAAAAGGTAGAAGGTGATGGGGGGATGGAAGTGTGTATGGTGTCCTTATTACTCCATGAAGATTTACAGGGATGATGCTTAGGCTTCGTTGTTACATTTTTATTACACGTTAAGTGTAGTAGTAAGTAACTTGACGACTTTACTCGTAAACGCTTTCTAGAGGCATTGTATATACCAAACGTTGTGATGAGACTAGGTCTCAAAGTGTAATGCAAATGCGAATGCTGGTGGTGTGTGGTAGTGAATTCCACGTCACTAGTGTAGCGTAGGTGGTGATGAAATCCACTTCTGCTACATGTAAAAACAAATGATGATGTGATTAATAGCAGAGTTCTTTCCAATTTGAAATAAAATCACTTGTGGAAAATGACAATGTACGTGAGCGCGCTAATTTTTTTGGTTTCAACAATTTTATTTTTATTGTGGTAATTTTGCGAGAAGGTTTAAAATTTTGTGTTTGTGTTTTTGCAAAATTCCAGTGACGTGGTCCTGCATGGAAAACATATTAGTAGTTATCTTGCAAACGAAGTGTTAGAAAATAAAAATGACGATTGTGGCCATTTTTTTTTTTCCATATCGCTCGAGGCGCGGAAAAGAGCATACACAACCAATAATTGGACAAATATTAATAATGTGAAGAAACAAAACAACGATCTAGACGATAGTTAGAGACAAAAAAAAAAGCTAGAGGATCCTGCAAAACAATGTTAGTAGTCTAAAATGATTAAATTTCAAATGATATGGTCCTGCACAAAAGAGGTTAGTAGTTTTCCAATGTAAATAAAGAGAGAATGATAAAAGACAACATTGTCATGTTTTTTTGATTCTCAAGGTCACTTGTAACAAGCGTGAGAGAAGAGCATACACATGAAGGGTTGCGATTAGCTTCACAAAAAAAAAAAAAAAAGAAAATGACAACAAGATTCAAAACAACGATCTGACATTTATAGTTAGAGATAAAAAAACAAAGCTAGAGGATCCTGTAGACAATGTTAGCAGTCTAAAATGATTAAATTTCAAATGATATGGTCTTGCATAAAAGAGGTTAGTAGTTTTCCAATGTAAACAAAGAGAGAATGATAAAAGACAACACCGTCGCATTTCGCATTCTCAAAGTCGTTTATAAGTGCGAGTGAAGAGCATTCGTGCGAAGGGTCAGTAATTAGATTCACAAAAAAGAAAAAAAAAGGAAAATGACAACAAGATTCAAAAGTGTTAGACAATAGTGCAAGGTGCTTAGACAATGACAAAATGATTAAAAGGTGACACCAAGGTGTTTCGAAATGTCTAGGGACCCTAAATTTGTAACTTCTACAAAGTACGAAAGGCCAATGATAGGGATCGAGATCGTGTATTGGTTTCAAAACTTAGTCTTTGATAAATGATATGAAGCTGGTTAAAGCATTGTAAAATACTACAAAATTAAAGAACACAATTAGTCATGCAATCAAAAAATATGATAAGAATTTTTTTAAAGGTCCTATTGTTTTTGTGTTTTAGAAAAAAGGCCTCGCTTAGAGGAATATTAAGTTAATTAATTTATAAAAATAATTTTCAATGGAAGATTTTAGATGAATTAAAAAAATGAATTACGACATTAATCAAATCGAGACTAAATTAATTAATCACTAGACTACCTAAGCTTTAAACTTGAGTTTAATAGAAAAACCTAACAAAACCCTAAAAACTATAAAATAAAATAAAACAAATGTTTGAAACCTAAAACCTAAAGTTAGACCTAAAAGCTAAACGGGGGTGTGTTGTATTAGGTTGGGGTTGTATGTGTTTGATCGCTATGTTTTGGTTGAAGGCGACTCATTCAACGCAGTGGAGGACAAGGGCTCGAACGAGTGATCGTGGGACGTGAATGGGGTGTGGTGTCGAGGGGAGCCCGGGATGAGCCGTGTGGGAGGAACTATGTTGTCTTAGGACGAGCTATGAGGAGGTCAATATGAGGGATCAAGAGAGAGGGACGTAGAGATCCGGCGTTGGGGATCATTGTGAGGTGAGTCGGGGGTTGTGTGGACGGGGACATGTCGGTATACTATGAGATGGCAAAGGTGGGAGACTAAGTTGTGTGGAATGTAGGGGCAAACAGGGGTCGAGTTGGAAATGGGAAAGGATTCATGGTTAGAATGGAGGGTTCGGCGTATGGCCAAGGGAGGACGGGAAGGTGTTTCGGTGAGGCGTTTTGGGGACCGATAGGGATTTGGGTTGTGTAGAGATTCGAAAGTGGGAGCTCGGGGAGATGGGGATGAGAGAAAGGGTGAGGTTGTCGGGTGGGTCACTGAGTGAGAAGTGGGAGAATTGGGATGATTGGATGAGGAGTTTTGGGATAGGGGTAGCTTGGCCGAGTGGGGAGAGTAGGATGGGTAGTTAGGATTTTTATTGTATTTATTTATTTATTATTTTTTAAAAATTAAGATCTATATATATGTGAAAATTAAGATCTAAGTAAATAAATATGATTTAAATAAAAATATTTTTTTTTGTGTAAACAAAGATCTTAAAATATGATTTTTTAGAAATCTAGATCGATATCTTTTGTAACACTAATATCTAAATTTTTGTACTAGTTTCCAATGATAGTAGAACTCAAACTATGATTTTTTTTTAAATCAAGATCTATATCAGTTTTAAAATTAAGATCTAAATATTTGTTTTTGAAAGAGGAGATTTTTTGATTTGTTTTCTTAGATTTATTCACATGTCAACAACAAAACCAAGAGGAGAAATGGAAAAATTGGGAAATGAAAAAATTAAACCCCCACCCCAAGATTAATATTACATAAGCTTAAATGTACCTACCGAACTTGCCAAACTGAACAAAGACAATACTAAAACATTTTTTTTTTGCTTTTATATTGCTTAAATAGAATAGATTTATATTGTGAATTAAGACAAATTTAAACCCTCTTACCACTGCGACCGATTCGAAATTAAAAGTTAAGTGTTCCTAAAAATATCACAATAAACAACAACTATAAATCAAGATTTTTTGGATTTTCAAACTGTGGATACCTACATGATTAGATAAATTAAAAACAACACAAACAGAAAGAGTTGTTAGTCGTCAATTCGTGTTTATACTTTTGATACCTGCACAAGACAAGTAAAGCGATGAAAAAAGGAACGACAAGAAACAAGCCAAAATAAGTATGCAGATATCCAAAGATGTTAAAACGACACACAAAGGGCTTATCAAGACATGCGATAAAAAAATAAAAACCAAATGAAAGGCTCCCTCGAAGAGGTTCACGACATGGTAAGTTGAGTATCCATCACTATCAAAACTTGCACATACACCATAAGACACCACAGAACAATATTATCTCCCACAATGTAAACACTAGCCAAAGAATGCCATATGGAACGAATAATGAAACTATGACAACAAATAGTAGTAGGAAAATGATGCATAAAGTAACGCATTGCGAGACCAAAAACAATAAGTCGTGGGTAACTCCCACCATGTGTGCCAGAACATGAGCTAAGAAATTACACTGATAACAAGAAAGTAACTAACTAACTAGATACCTTCTCCTTTGTGATTCCTTAACAAACCTTGGAATGGGAGAAGATAATGTGGATGGGCCCAGATTGCTCGAAATGTAGGTGCTTCCTCAAATTGGAGCAAGGCCTTCGCTTATAACAAGATTGCCTCACTTTACACCAATGGATAAAGGGATTATGGATTTGGGATGATTCAAGTGGGGCTATTTGGGAATTAGGACGAGGTGGAGAGGATGCTCTATGCTCAAAGGATGCAAGAGCTTTGACAGATATTCAAGCTTATTCTGAAAGAGGGGGTGAGGCTCTATTTATAGCCTAAAAGTGGGATTAATTCAGGGGTTTTGGGTAATCATGATTTGGAAAAGTAAACATGATTAGGTGAGTGGGAGACATGAGGAATGGTCTAGAATTAAACTTGAATATTTAATTCGCAAGTGGGGGAATGGGGAATATTTGGCATGTGAGGAAGATTGGGTTTAATTTAGGGGTTGAAATAGATTAATTAATCAATTAATATCGATTAATTCAATGTGTATTTTTGTGGGAAATGGAATGGTGAAATTAATTGATTTAGGATAGGTGTGAAATTGGGGTGTCTACACTATGAAACCGATGACTGCCAAGTGTCAACCATCATCAAGAGAGGGGGGAAATCAAACAAGTTAAAAACAACTAAGTGTTTAACAACCATTTCTCAAAGATCTCATGAGAAATTAATGATGCCAAGGCGTGTTTGAATTCAAATAAACAAAGCCCGAGTATCTTGAGCAAATAAAGGCTAAACTTAGTCAAATTTAGGGCAAAGGTTGGAGGGGAAGACAAGAAAATCAAAGAACTTGATGAGTTTGAAGCCACAATCACAATACAAATAGAGTTTTAATCCATATTTGGACATTATGACCATCAAATAAACATAATGGAGGTGGCTGATTTTGAAAGAGGGGGGTGAGGCCTTATTTATAGCCTAGAAGTAGGATTAATTCGGGGTTTGGGTAATCATGATTTGGAAAAGTAAACATGATTAGGTGAGTGGGAGACATGAGGAATGGTCCATAATTAAACTTGAATATTTAATTCATAAGTGGGGGACATGGGGAATATTTGGCATGTGAGGAAGATTGGGTTTAATTTAGGCGATTAATTAATTGATTACCATCGATTAATTCAATGTGTATTTTATGGGAAATGGAATGGTGAAATTAATTGATTTAGGATATGTGTGAAATTGGGGTGTCTATACTATGAAACCGATGATTGCCAAGTTTCAACCGTTGATCAAGAGAGGGGGAGAATCAAACAAGTTAAAAACAACCAAGTGTTTAACAACCATTTCTCAAAGATCTCGTGGGAAATAAACGATGTCAAGGCGTGTTTGGATTCAAATAAACAAATCATAAGTATTTTAAGAAACTAAAGGCTAAACTTAGTCAAATTTAGGACAAAGGTTGGAGGGGAAGACAAGAAAAATAGAGAGCTTGATGAGTTTGAAGCCACGATCACAATAAAAATAGAGTTTTAATCCATATTTGGACATTGTGACCATTAAATAAACATAATGGAGGTGGCTTAAGCTAATTCTCACTCAAGGATTCTTTGCAACAATTGAGAAATTCAAAAGGGGGTCGAATTTTGGCAACAAGAACACAATAAGAAACAATGAGAAAAGAAAAGAAGCATGCCAATAAGAACTAAATCCCTACCAATAATTGACAAACACATAAGTACCATAGAATATTGTAATTTTACGACTAACAAATGCCTTATTACCACACTTAAATATCTACATTAGTTATTTAAAGTGTCTTATTATTATCGTAAAAGGATATAACATGATATAAAAACTCATAGGTGTCTACATGTTTTCATTAGTGTCTACAAGCTCTCATAGGCCATAAACATGGATGCGATTTGATGTCTACCTTTAAACACAAAATCATGCACTTTAGACATTATTTAGTCCCTAGTATTATACTACTATTCATATGGTTTTTGAGTGAAGAAATTACTAATTAACCCTCATCTCTTGGTCATTTTTATTTACTTTATGTCGTAATTCCCGACCTTCACCGCACATATGCCCAAGCTTTTTTTTGACATTTTCGTCATTTTAGCCTTAACTCGGGCACCCGCTGGCCTTGTCCTAATTAGAGCACCCTGATCATTTTTACACTTTCTCACCACTTTTTGGCCACTTTTTAGCTATTTGAACACTTTATCTTTCTCGGGGTCAGTCTTTTCGGGGTTAATTACGAAATTAGAACAAGAGAACCATATAAATATAAAGTTATGAGACCATAATGAGGGACCAAACACTAGTCACTACTATCATCCACCTAGGGTTGCATCCATCTAAGGCATCTAGAGCTCATTTGCATCCATCTAGCTCCATCACAAGGCACAAGGTTGGTTCATTTGCATCACACAAGCATAGGAGGGAAGTTTATTCTATTCTATCCACCATTCTATTACATTTTCTACACATAGTTATTGCTCGCTACTTTCACAAAGTGCGACTGGCACAAGAGCACCTAGGGCATGATTGTTGAGCGATAATATTGTCCTAAGGAAAAGACACACATAGTATTCGCACGCTGGACCAAGGTGCATTCAAGGCGCGAAATGATAGGAAAGGAAATGTGCGCAGACAATTTGATTCAGGACTTAGGAATTTTCATGGATACATGTTATTTTTGGAGATAGAGTGTGGAGCACACATTGGGATGGAGACTTGTGCGACACGCAAATGGTATTTTGGGAAAGAGCGACTGATAAGCGCCATGCATGAACATGAGTTAATAATAGGATTGCTTCTTCAAGTTAAATCTAGGATGTCTATTATTAGCACACTTGCATGTTATTGTAAAGGCGCATGGCTATTATTAGCATGCAACCTATTTTGAGAAATGCGTAGGTGGTGAAGGGCAAGTCCTCACCCCTATAAGTATGTATTGAACTATGTAGTTTAGTAGTAGTGAATTATCAGTAGAGTTATTACTGTCGCCCTCAAAATCCCCCTCTCATTTTCTAAGTCAAATTTGAAAATTTTGAGCTCGTGCCCTCCAAAAGTGTTCAAGTAAAGTTGGAAGTCTGAAAAGATAGAGAAATTCATGCTTTGAAGTTGTTTAAACTCTCCAATCTAGCATGTTTTGATAAATTTTCCATTTTCCCGTTTGGATGCGTGAAAATTTTATTGTTGTCCTCATTTGAATGAAATTGTCAATCTTTCTATGGCCATGGATTGTCGAACCTTGTATTGTTTTCAATCCCTTGGTTCGTGAAAGAAATTTGAAAATCGGGCGCAAAATGGTGGAGTTTTCTTCTTCTACATTTTTCCACAGTCGTGAATGATGGGTGTTTTCTTCCTTGTCAAATTTTGACCCCATTATCCATGGGTACGTGGACATATCTAATTAAGGTGGGCCAATAGATCAATTTGTATTTTTGAGCCTTTTGTAAAAAGGGCTAAAAGTCATAAAGTGACCCGCAGCCCTGATCATGCTATGAGGGAAAAAGTCAAATGTTGAGCCCACATCAAAAGAGTCAAAGTGGGGAGGCGGATCGTCAGGAGATTTGAGAATTTGATCCTTTTTCATTAAAGGGGCTTAAAGTTAAAAAGTGACCCGCAACCCCACCAAACACAAAGGAAAAAGTCAAATCTTGAGCCCGCCGTTGGAAAGTCAAAGCGGGAAGCGGGTCATGGAAAACTTTGAGGTTTTGAGCCTTTTTGGTAAAAAGGGCTAAAAGTCATAAAGTGACCCGCAACCCCAATCATGCTATGGAAAAATTCAAATATTAAGCCCGCATCGAAGGTCAAAGTAGGGAGGCGGGCCGACAAAGCAATTTGTGTTTTTGAGCCCACATTGAAAAAGGTAAAATTATAAAAGTGACCCGCGACTCTGTCTCCACTCAAGTGAAGCCACATGTCAAGCTTATATCAAAAGTAGAAGGGCGGACCAAAAATGTAAAAAATGTCAAATCTCTATAAAGTCACAAAATGCAAAAGGCATCCTCCACGCCCGCTCTAGTAAATTTCTCCCACGTGGATGACTCGATTTAAAGTTTGAAAGCCAAGATGAATGGTTCAAATTCAAAGTTACAAAATGAGTGTAACGGCTGCATTATGAAAAGTCTAGTTTTTTCACCATTGGCATTTCTTTGGGAATCAAGAACCTAAATGGACGCGAATGACTCGAAATAATTGTAAATCAAGCTTTTTCTTGCTAACAAAGAAGAAGTCAGAATCGCTTTCTTGCAAGATATTTAATGACCTCTTCACACCATTGACGGGGTTGGAATTTGATCTTGTAAACTCACAAGTGCATCAGATACTTAGAGAAAAGAAAGGAGATAGCCATTTTCTTCTACTTCCCTCCATTCTTAATTTTCTTCCATTCCCACATTGTGTACAACTTCTATTTAAGAATCAATACAAGAAGAAGGATTTTGTAGCCTTTTTGATGAGGAGATTTTAGAAACTTTGAGTTCACAATCTTATCTCGTCTCTTCTGCTATTTGCAGGGGTTGTTTCTTCTCATAAATGCATGTGTTAAAGTTTCTAACTAATGTGCACAGAATATGATTTTCTACCTACAACATTAGTTCTCCTACCTCTTTTCTCACTCCCCTTTCCCACCTTCATAAAGCAAATTTCCCCCAGTAGATAATTGCAAGCATTTTCCACAGGTCGGTGGAGTGCCCCTATTGGATCCCTGACGAAAGGCCACCACGTAAATCCACACTATCTCGCACATGCATACACACATTCTTGCACCGTTAAGTAGAGGGACTTAGATTCCCAAAGTGTTGGCAAGGAATTCACAAATTTTTCCACCTAAAATTCCCTCGCCAACAATGTTGTTACAATGATTAATGACTTATGGTGATACTTTATAATGTAAGAAGCTTCTATGTTTTACAATGTTTAATGTAATAATGTATGTTGGCTGGATAATAGTGTTAAACATAACTATAACTTGTTCTTGTGTGGTTGATCTTATTATAGTTATTGTTTAATTCATGATTCTCTAAGATCTAGATTTGGAATATGCTCTATGGAATGTTTATGGTTATTTATGGTTCTGAATATGCTTTATCTTCATCACACTAACATCCTACACAAGCAACTCTAAAGAGGGGCCTAGTACCTTTGTGCGCTTCAGGTGAGCACTCATCTCAGGCTAGGTGATGTGCCAACACGCCCGACTTTTTATGTAGTGGATTCTAGGTCGCATCATGGGTTCCATTGCCGAGACCTTTTTCAGTTGTTTTTCAGGATGGTTCATGATGAAAACATGCTTTGATGACCTTAGCAAGTGTTGAGGAGTGGGTAAAATATCTGGAAGAAGAGTATACTCGGAGGTTCAACATTGGATTTGAGTTTGACACATGTGCGTGGGTGGAGTAGAATTTGTATGACTGTTTATATGAGAGATTCTTTGTTATCTTTCTAGTAGAGTCAGTATGAGTGGTTAGTGGCTTATGCGTCTAAAAGGAATTAGAGGTATTGCACACTTGTTTGGATGCACGAAGAATTTCAGCCTCTATGATGTTGATCCGATTTGATGCACATCAGTGGACAATTGGTTTCATGGTGTTCTAAATAACTATATTTTGAGTACTCAATTTCCACTTATTCTTGCCCGGAGGTAGCTGAGTTCCAATTTTTACATTATCTAAGGGGAAATTATTTGCAAGGCATTCCACTAGCAATCAAAATCTTGATGGTAACCCTGAACTTGGAAGAGAAGCCGATGGCTAGCTAAACCCCACCACGCGTGGGGGTAGGATCAAGTTTGGTGAAGGATGGCAGACCTAGCGGTAAAGAGGAAAAGATAATAAAGACAACTTAAGTACAATGAGGCACGTGAGAGGGAGATAGAGAAGTAGCATGATATTGTAGAGTGGATGGCATTGAGGAGAGAGATGCTCATGAAGGATTTAGAGCTCACGTAGAAGGTATAGAGCCGTAACATCTAAATTCCCCCATTTGGGCAAGCATAATAGGGAACCCTCCTCGACCTCACATGGGAGTGCGCTAGCAGAGATGACATGGGCCGCGGGTGCACATATGAATCTACCTAGCAACCTAGCCCTTGCGTTTGGTTTTCTAGTATCTAGTACAACCAGTAGTCAACAAGCTAGTTTGAGGAGTAGTAGAAAAGGATTCAATCAAGTAAAAGTGTATATATGGTCGGGAAAATGTCTTCTTTGTTATTTAGAGGTACCTTCTTAAACGCGCGTCGTTAAGACGTAACTCAAGCGCGCTAAATTTTAGACTCACGTATGGGAGTAGTATCACTGTAGACTATAGGGGTTCAGTTTAGTACCACCGTTGGGACACATGACAAGACATCCATCGTCCACTTCTAACTACAAGTGGAGGATCGGGGGCATATGGCTCTAGTTCCGTGGTTCTGGAGGTAGGTAGACGTAACACAAGAGGTTCTAGATCGGTGGGAAAGGTCCTCATCAACCCTAGAATATTTACATGGAGATGTCTCTCTATCTTCCAGAGTATAGGGGCATAGAAGATGATGTTGAAAACGTGCACATGTGTGAGATATCAGGCACGCAAAAGGAATTCAAACTTCTAAGCGGGAGAGAAACTACATTACAAGGACGTGCACATAGTTGGTATAGGAAGTTTGACCCTAATCAGACTTGCATAGATTATGCAACATTAAAGGATGCTTTCCTCAAGGAGTTTCATATCCCTGAGTTTGAGCAGAAGAGTATAAGCGCGCTCAAGGATATTAAGCAACTAATTATTAAGAGTGTTCAGAATATGATGCCCATTTCAAGACACTGTTGTCTAAACTTTCTTATGATATTCATGCAAGCCAGCATGCACAGTGGTTCGTTGGGGGCTTGATCACACCTTTCAAAAGGGTGTTGTCACATAAGACATATACGGACCCACACGAAGCACTTGAAGCCACTTTGTGCGTGAAAGCAATCAGGAGTATAGACATTGGAGTGAGCCCATTCCTGAGGCACAAATTATAGCTATGGCAAAGCAATTGGAGAAACTATCGGCAAATTCAACACATGAGACGCGCACTGGGATTTGGTGTATAGATTATGAAGTGGAAGGGCACACCAAGATAGTTTTCCTCGTAGATCAATGTGTTCATTGTTGTTAGACTATGAGATATGTCATTTGGACCATGATGCAAGCCGTTGCCCATTATTACAACACACGATAAGAAATAATGTATCTTGCTATTGTAATATTTGTCGGTCCATGACTCACAATACAAAAGATTGCAGGTTGATTGGTTAGATCCATGATGCCATAGATATTAGTGTACGATAGACTGGAGTATTAAATAACTCTAAAAGCAAAAGTGTGCACCATGATCATGACCACACTCAAGCACACTATGATTGGAACGAAGGGTATTTTGAAGGAGGTAGTGGTAGAGGTCGAGGATACTGTGGTGGTGGACGAGGCAAGTTCCCTTCCATAACGTGTTTTACATGTGGATCTCCTAACCACTACAAGTGCAAATGTCCTCAAAATATTACTTGTTCTTTTTGTGGGATGAATCACAACTATGAGGAATGCCCAATTATATGAGCATCTTAGCAAGCAACATAAAAAGAGAATAAAGACGTAGGGATGGTTAGAATACAATGCACCGTGGAAATCAAAGGGATGCTAAAGCTGGAACCGAAACACGGGGTATTACCTATGAAGATTACTACACGTGTTGAAGTTGTGCACGCTAGAGGGAAGCATTACAACAAAAGCCTACCATCACTAAGGAGGAAGTTTTACATGCAAGGTACCTAGATCCTACACATTAGAAGGAGGTTTATCAAGAAACCATGGAGGTACTCATAAATCTTCAAGGTGAAATATAATGTTTAAAGGAACAATCACAAAAGTTAGAACAAAAGAAGGTAGTAGAGACAGTCCAATCGGATATTGATGACTTAAAAGAGGTATGCAAGATGTTACGCCAGAGAATATCATTCCATTATTAGGGAATTGGCTAAAGGGAAACACTCCACACGCAAGTATTGAGAATGGATGAAAAATCCTGCATGCTAATCTTCCCCATAAAGCATGGATTATGACAAGGAAATCAATCTAAATGTTGTTGTGGATGAGTGGCTCTTGAGTAATATATTGATCGATACAAAGCGTGAAAGTGAATGTCCTTACTTTAGATGCATGGGTACAGATGGGCAAACCTCCATTACAACCATCCTCCAATGTATTGTTTATGGCTAATCAAACTAAGGCCATTCCACTCGAGTTTTAAAGGATGTAATTACTACTATACAAGGGGCCAAGTTCACTAGGGACTTTTGGGTCTTAGCACTTGCTAAAACAAAAAACTTTCCAACTCTACTTGTGCGCCACTAGTGTTATGCAAATAATGTTGATCTATGGTTCAACAAGAGGTATATAATTTTTGAGAACAAGGAAGAAAGAGTGATTATCCCTTTGACAGATGGGAAATCTGCACCTTATGTTGAACCTTTGAGTGAGAAAGACCTAAACAAAATTTATGTACGCGCCATTCGGGATCCGGAAGTACTCGAGCCATCTAAGGAAGGAATCCTCCAATGGGAAGATGCACAGTCTATTAGTGATACTACAAGTATTGCTTGTGATAATTGGGCGCATGGCACCTATGAGATGGTTGGGTGCGAAGTAAGAAGTGCATTTGCATGGGGAAGAAAACCTGTAGTATCGGGAGGATAGGTAACTTTGTACCTCAAGACACCGGAAAAGGAGACCCTACGGTATTCCTACGCGCCGAGGAGAAGCAAAGGAAAGAAAAAATATGTTAGTGTTTACCCTACGTGGGACAACAATGCTACTGTTTGGTGGATGGTTCACAGGGATAATCTCATCGAATGGAATGAAGTCCAAATTGCTCTAACCACTCGCTTTTTCAGGAGCAATGCGCCTACTCAAATTTGCATTTATCATGGTAATCAACCTGTTCAGCACCATGTTTAACAGTGTAAGAGACTCTAGATAGAGGGGTAGGAAGATTTACCACCTTCACTATGGGTGCACAAGTTTTATTCCACTTTACAAGGTCAGCATGCGTTTGGTATGTTTATGTAGAGCTGCATAGGGAGACTGGAAATTGGCAGGACTTGATTGCAAGAATGACCCAAAATTTTGAATACTTCTCTACTAAACCTCCGATGGAAGAGGCATTAAGGGTCATAAAGTGCTTAACTATGGGAGACAATGCAAAGGATGAAGAACTCATTCAGAGTTATTTGGTGAGGTAGACTTAGGAGCGCGTTTTGATGAAGTAGATGATACAAATGCCAAACTATTTACGTACACTTACTTTGAAAAGGAGAAAGGAAAGATGGTCTACATAGTGGATGATGAGGAAGTAGAAGATCTAGATATAGCTCATTCAATAGTACGTATGAAGTGTTAGACAATGCGGATAAGAATGCACGCGCCTATCATGAACCTATGAAGACCAAGAAAGTGAACATTGACATGGATGTTGAACCTAAGGAGCTAATAATCAAGGATTATTGGTTTGTATCTAAAGTGGAAAAGATAAATATATTACTACATGATTTCTAGGATTTATTTCCTAGGGGCTACCATGAGTTAAAAGGAGTACATGAGTCATTAGGCGAGATGAAGACTAAGCTAAAGGAAGGAACATGCCCGGTCCGGAAGAGACCTTACAGGATGAACCCAAACATGCGCATAAAAGTTAAGGAAGAAATTGACAAAATGTTGAAATCTGACATTTAAAATCCCCTAGAGGAATTTGAGTGGGTTAGCCCAATGGTAATCAATATCAAGAAAGATAGTCGGATTAGGATTTGTGTGGATTACATGGAACTAAATGTTGCATGTGTGATTGATCCTTTTCCTACACCTCTCACAGAGGAAATATTAGAAGGCATCACAGGCGTGAAGTTTACTCTTTTACGATGGATTCTCTAGGTATCATCAGGTTATAATTACACATGAGGATCAAGAGAAAATGACTTTCACCATTGAATGGGGAATTTTTACATATACTATGATGCCCTTTGGTTTGAAAAATGTTCTTGTTGTATTTTTGCGCATAGTTGTTCAAGCATTCCAAGATTTTATTCACAAATTCTTACAGGTTTACTTGGATGATTGGATGGTATATGGGCTTGTTAAGGATCATTATGATAATTTATGCTTAGTGTTTGAAAGATGTAGATAGTTAAACATCTCCTAAACATCAAGCAAAGGTGTGTTTCTACACCTTTTGGAACTTTATTAGGGCATGTCATCTCGCAAGGAAGGTTTGTTAGTATATCCAACTAAGGTTGCAGTTATTGTAGGATTGAGGATCCTACCAGTTAGAGTGAGGTGTGCATTCTTGGGCCACACAAGGTATTATAGAAAATTTATCAAAGGGTATGCAAAGATTGTCACACCCTTGGAAGAATTATTAAAAGGAAAAGGGACATTCTATTGGGGAGAACCACAACAACGTGTGCATTTGAGGCATTGAAGGAGAGACTTACTACAACGCCTATTCTGCATTTTCCCTCATGGAACCAACCATTTCATGTACATGTGGATGCCTCTGGCATGACCATTGGCGTGGTGTTAGCTCAGCATGGAGAAGGTATTATAGATCATCCTATCTATTTTGTTAGTAGAAAGTTGAATCCTGCAGAACAAAATTGCACAAATACAAAGAGCACGAGGCCTTATTAATGATCTACGTGTTGCATAAATTCATACAATATTTGCTAGCACCACCCTTTGTATTTTATATTGATCACATGACATTAAAATACTTGGTAAATAAGCCCATTCTACAGGGCGCATATGTCAATGGGTGCTCTTATTCCAAGAATTTGACTTTACAATCGTGGTAAAACTAGGTAAAAGTAATTATGGCCTGACCACTTATCAAGGATTCAATCAGGGGAAGACACACATACAATTGAAGATACAACGCGATGCAAAATTGTATAGGTTATATCGCGCACCTTCGAATTGGAAGATATTGCTATCTTTTACGCATTGTGTATGGTGCCAGAAGGAATGAAAGTATTAGAGAAGAAACAACCTACAATTTGTGTGTCACCCTTCATGTTGATCAATGGTGACTTATACAAACTAGGTCGAGATGAAGTATTGCGTCGATGTGTACTAGAACATGAGTGCACATATATCATGGAAGAGGCTCATGGTGGTATTACAGGTGGGCACTATGCAGTGATGTCATTACACACAAAATTCTAATCGTTGGATTATGGTGAGAGACCTCAGATAAAGATTGTAAAGAGTATCAGAAGGTGTGTGATCACTATCAGTGTCTTAACAAACCTAGGCAGAGAGATGAAATGCCTTTGAGGCCTATTTCTAGTGTAGAGCCATTTGAGAAATGGGTTGTAGACTTTGTGGGTCCTATTTCCCCAACCACATGTAGAACTAGATCACGCTATATCATCACTTGCACATATTATCTTACTAGGTGGGCAGAAGTAGCACCTACAAAGGATTGTACAATAATAGCTAGGTTCTTATGGGAAAATATTCTCACTAGGTACAGATGTCTGTTGATCTTGACAAGTGATAGGGGCACACACTTCTTGAATGAGATAATTAGGATATTGTTGGATGAATTTATGGTTGCACACCACAAGACAACACCTTATCATCCTCAGGAAAATGGGACTACGGAGGCCTTCAACAAGATATTGAGCCGACTTTGACAAAAATTTGTGATGTTGGAAGGAAAGATTGGGATGATAAAGTTTATGTTGTGCTTTGGGTGTATATAACAACCTACAAGAGGTTGAATAAGGTCACACCCTTTCAATTGGTGTTTGGTGCAGAAGCAGTTCTTCCAATGGAATTCATGTTACCATCATTGCGTATTACGCGCACTGGAGGTCTAACTGATGAGAAAGCATTAGAAGAAAGAATTGATAAGTTAATATAGTTCGATGAGAGGTGTGCCATAACACATTAGATTCAAAAGTAGGAAAAGGCCAAGTAGAAGGCATGGCATGACCGACACATCAGGGACAAGAAGCTTAAGGTTGGACAGATGGTACTACTTTATGATTCTAAGTTTCTGTGCCATCTAGGAAAGCTTAAGGTGCATTGGTTGGGACCGTATGTTATCACTCATATACTACAATCCGATGTTGCTGCTTAGAGGTGCTTGATGGAATATGATTACCCAGTTACTTCAACAAGAGTAGGTTGAATCCTTACTATAAATAAGTCTTCTTGGTGTTTGTAATAAGACAATATTACCATTTAGTATAGGTTTCCCTTTCTGTATTTCCTTTAATGTATTTCCTTCTTTGTTGCTATGCTTTGTTAATTTAGTTTGGTGTTTTGTGTAATAAGCGCATTTGCGCGCTAGAAGCTAATTACAATCTGAAGTATTTTTATGCGTAGAAAACTACACATACCATTGGTGTGGGTGGTTGTTATTTGTTATTCACAACTAGGTACACATGAGAACAAACTATTACATGTGTTATTTAAGTATGGAAAAGAGTTGTTTGAAAGGTGATTACTTCTAAAGAAGACCATAGATGGAAATGAATGAATGAACAATATAATGTGAGGTAAGCAACTGGTCGTGGAAACTACTAGAAGAGGGTGCAATAGAATGAGGTACTTCATGCATGGAAGCATGTAGAAGAGAAGTCTGTAGCCATAAGGTAAGAAGGCACGCTAGAAGGTTATAGCTAGGGCGCAAAGGTGTACTTGCACAAAAATTGCAAAATGGTCACTTAATGAGAGGATTGTTGGTAGGTGAAGGAGCAATAAATGCACTAAATTTTTGAAAATCTATATAAGGACATGATGCAGGTTCATTTTTACCTTTGCGATCACAAGTATTCGAGCGAGCTAAGTGTGACCGAGCCAAGCAAATCATATTGAGGTGCCGAGAGCTACGAAACCAGATATGGAGAGCAGATTTGTGCGTGGAAGTGGCTTGTGTCCCCATTGGTGAAGGGTTTGAGCACATTAGAAGTATTGAGAATGAGCTAGGGCATGCGGTTTCAAACTAGGGCACATTATTTCAAGATAGGGTTTGAGATTACTCAATATAGAAGACAAAAGGCAAGATTTTTATGATGACACCAAAGAAAGCACCTGCAATAGGCACAAAGGGAAAGAAAAAGGTGGAGGTTGAGGTCGAAGTTGCGCTTGAGAGTAACTTTTTAGAAATGCAGTACCCAGAAGGAGTGATAGTTGGATGGGATTGGGATTCCCACATTTGTCGATGCAAAGTAAGTGATTATAATCACTCGCACCACCGATAACATGGGAGAATTGGATGTGTTGTTGAACAAGAAGACCAACAAGCACACGGTGGACGATATGCCAATATATGATGATGTTAGAGAGAAGTTGTTGAAGAAGGTAGGGGTTTATCAGTTATATGAACTCCCATACTTTGGAAAACCAAAGGATTTATACCAATGGCTTATAAGCAAAGTCCATGATGATTTTTTCTATTTTGTTGGATGAGGGTAAGGATCACAACAACCTTGATTTCCACATTGATAGGAATGAAGGGCACATGAACATATATTATGAGTGATTTGTCTAATAAGGCAACTATCATGGCCACCAAAGAAGGTTTTAGGATACTCCAAAGGTCCACGGAATGGACATAGACAAATTGAAGAAGTTTCCTATAGTGCAGGTATCGCGCATCATCTGCTCACCAAGTTAAATGATCAAGAGAGATGGTCACAGGTAAATACCATGTGGCTACACATTGCAAAGAAAATGACAGAGGGAGAAATCTACAACTTGGTTAGCTACATTGACAGAGACTATTATTGAGGAAGCGCGTGCAGGTGAGAAGATAAGTTTTGGCGCTATCCTACTATCTCTTGTTTTTGTAGAAATTGGAGTGCCCGATGGGCCAAAGAACAAAATTTGGGAATACCCCACTGAGAAGAAGTCCTCATGAAAGGTTCGAGAAATATTTATGTCAAGGATCAATGAGTGGCTCGTTCAAGCAAAGGGAGAACTATGGTATGACCAACTTCACGTGGCATTTGAGGAAGAGTCATGCATTCCAAGGAGCTACCGACGTAGTAGGCAAGGCGCAAGGTAGACAATTCATGGTGTATCAACATTTTTGCATCACGCGGTTTGCCATGAAGGATGGGACATGGAGTCCATGGTGCAAACTTCCTATGCCTTCACAATGCGCTACTTCTAGGATCCAGTTCACAAATTTACTGATTCATGTGGTGAACTTTAATGCAGAAAAGGTAGATTGTGACTATTATACCCTCAAGAGAACATATGTATATCCAGGTCAGTCTGCCTACATTGAGAGGCTCATTTTAGATGTCATAAACATAAATCCAGTAAGCTTGGCTATTGGGGACAATGGAGTCGTGCTTATATATCTTCAACTTAATCCTAGGCTGGAGAATAATAAGTATGTGGAGAATGAGTTCGTGCTCCCATGGTGCCTAAGGGCAAACATGTAACTGGAGAATGTGTCACTCCAAAGTCCTGTCGTGACCATACACATATACGAGGAAGAAGAAGAACATGAAGATAGTGGAGGCTTAGATCATAGGGGCTAGAGGTAGCTCACAGATAGAGTGGAGAGTGAGCACGCAAATACTCCACCACATGCAAGAAGTAGAAGAGGACTTGAACATAGATGTAATCCTTGAAGAGCACCAATTCAAGAAGGTATTCAAGAACCAGGACCCAAGGTGCAAGAACACCACAACCTGTAAGGAGATCACCTTGACTCTCCCCTAAAAAAGAAGCACTGAGAAGAAGAGAAGGAGAAAGTTGACACTTAATGAGGAGGCAGAGGAGTCCAAAAAGAGTGCGTCTAGAACCCCGTGCAACCGTAAGATGTGGAGAAGGGGTGAAAGAAGCGAGAAAAAGCGAGCACGAGAAAACCAACGTGTCGGGCCACAACTCAAATAGGAGAAGGGCCAACTCCAAGCCTTGCGCTCAGGTTCCTAAGGGGACAAGGACGAGGAGAAGTGAAGAATATGTTGTGCCAAGTATGGGCTACGTTGAGGACACAAGTAAAATCATCTAGTGCCCAGTTTCAGAGTATAATGGACCTTAAGGAGTTATATGGGTGGGAGCTAATGGACCCAGATATGGCCACTACGCACGCAAGGAAACAACTATCCTAGTCCATGCAGACTCACATGGACGAACCAGATTTTGATGTGTGTGAGGAGTATTATGTCTCAAGAAGAGTAAAGAAGGCACCTCAGAGCAGAACATGACCATAAAGCCCACACTTATGTCTAATGAGCAGGTCAACAATGCCTTAGTCAAGGTATCTGCTGAGGTGGCGCAGAGAAATATTGATAAGGCCGCCACCATTAGAGCGTTGATGGAAGATAACAAGGATAAAACTGTAGAGATAGAGTGCCTAAAGGTAGAGAAGGAGCGAGAACGAACAAAGAATGAGGCCTTCGTTAGCATGGTAGAGGAGATTGGTGATTACATTCTAAAAGCAAGGCCTCATCTAGAACCAAAGGTACCTAAAAAGTTTCCTTCTGCAATGCATTATGTGTGCACTTTGGTTGATTTGGTGCTAGAAGACGGACCACTTAGAATGCTTGCACCAAAAGATGTTGAACAAGAAGCAGAGAGAGCACGAACCTCTATGAAAAAAAAAAATTCAACGTATGAGGTGTTGCTCTAGACTTTGAAGGATGAGCTAAAGAAAGCGAGACCAAGCTCGAATTTGTGTGCAGCTCAGGGCAGAATAAGGACCGTAACTCGTTGAGGATAATGAAGTTTTGGCAGCAATGAAGGATCAAAATTTAGGGCATGTAGAAATATTGACACTAGTGAAATAGAAGCGCCGAAGCCCTCCTCGCAGAGCCCAGATCCACATAAGGAGAGGATAGATGAAATTGGGAAGCTCATAGAGTAGAAGATGGATCTTCTAGAGGGAATGATGTATGTTATGGCCAATGTTGTCCGCATTTTATAGAATGAGTAGGAAAAGGTTACTCAGACGAGTTGATGTCATCGCTACGACATTCTAGAGAAGACATGGACCGCGCTAGATGACTGACAGACATTAGAGGTTGAGATTAAAAGTGAATATCCAGAGTTAATCCTTCTAGTTGAAGAAGAGGAAGCTACAGAGTAAAGACCCATTTTATTGTATAGTGATTCTTTACATTCATTCAATTCTTATTCTTTATTATTTGGGAACATTAGAAAGAATCCCCATTGTTAGAACGACAATGTACTTTAGTGTTGGGTAATGTTGAGTAGATAATATTGTCCTAAGGAGAAGTCACACATAAGATTCACGCGCGGGAACAAGGCACATTTGAAGGTGCAAAATGATAGGAAAGGAAACACCCGCTAGATAGTTTGATTATGGACTTAGCCGTTTTCATGAATACATACTATTTTTGGAGATAGTGTGCAGAGCACACATCGGGATGGACTTGCACGACACACAAATGGTATTTTGGGAACAAGCGATTGATAAGCACCATGCATGAGCTTGAGTTAATAATAGGATTAATTCTTACATTTAACTATAGGATGTCTATTATTATGGCACTTGCATGTTATTGTAAAAGCACATGGCTATTATCAGCATGTGACCTATTTTGAGAAGTGCGTAGGTGGTGAAGGGCAAGTCCCCACCCCTATAAATATGTATTTAACTATGTGGTTTAGCAGTGGTGAATTATTTTAGAGTAATCCTGCTAGATTTGATGCGTGCATGACTTATGGTGATACTTTATAATGTAAGAAGCTTATATGTTTTATAGTGTTTAATGTAATGGAATATGTTGGTTGGATAATCATGTTAAACATGACTGTAACTGGTTCTTGTGTGGTTGATATTATTAAAGTTATTGTTTAATTCATGATTCTCTAAGATCTAGATTTGGAATATCTTTGTGTGGAATGTTTATGGTTATTTATGGTTCTGAATATGCTTTATCTTCATCACACTAACATCCCGCACAAGCAAATTTAAAGAGGGCTTAGTACCTTTTCACGCTTCGGGTGAGCGCTTAGCTCGAAGCTAAGTGATGTGCCATGCGCTTGGGTTTTATATAGTGAATTATAGGCTGCATCAATGATTGCACACACTTGCACATCGAACTACATCAGTCCGAGTTGTAGAAGTGCAACATTCGATTAAGTAAGTCCACCATTGTGGCAGCTGAGGACAGTTTGACACCTTCATATGCATATTTCTTTTTAGGGTTTGATGTTTGTTTTGGGGTTTTGTAGGTCTTCTCTTCGTCATTGAATACCAACGACATACATCCGAGTACAACAAAGTTAGTGTGACAGACAACGAGGCTTCATATCATCTTTCGACCCTCTAGAGTTGGTTTTTGGACCTCCTGTACAAACCAAGGCACCCATAATCTAGACTAGGGTGCCCACAGCACCTCGATCCTCTCTTAGGCGCCCAATCCCTTGAGACAACTTAAATCCATCATTTTCGGACCTCTACATGTTCATTCCTGCCTCTGGAATATTCGGGGCTTGATTTTATGACACGCTAGATCAACCTACGAATCAGATAAGCTCCTTCCAACCCCTCTTTGCATATTAGGGTTTCTAATTTCATTAGCTTAGTTGTTTGGGTCACTTTTCGTATTTATTTAACTCAAGTTATTTTCATCGCCTTAGTACTCTTATTTAATGATGTTTTTAGTTATATTAACTACATATATTCCACATTTTAGTTAATCACTACCCTCCTTATCAATTCAAAATTTGAGGACGATTTAATATTTTTACGGACATTCGTATTATAGTTTTCCAAAATTATTAATTGCGCTAAATTTATCAAATGACAAATATAGTTTTAGTTTTGTGAAAATAGTGAATACACTTTGTAAAAATGCCAAACAGATAATCAACACCCAAAATTATGTATTATTCGATGTGGAGAAAAGTTAGCTTTGCTTGAACGCAATGTTGTGAGCATTCACAAGAATTTAGGGTCACACGAGATTTGTAGTGAAGCCACCGAAAATGCCCTTTTTCTTGAATGAATCCAAGTGCGAGATAGAGGTTCCTTGCATCCTCACTTAAAATTTTATCTCCTAAAAAAATTAAACGAGTAACAATTGAATTTAACGAAAAAGATTAATTATCATGTATATTCACATAAAAAATATTGTCCAATACTCAATTTTGATTCATTTAAACCGATTAACTTGTAAATAAACTAGTGAAAATTAAATTTAATAATCCTTGAAACTATCATCAATAATCTTTCGAGATGAAGACAAACTAAAATGATAGAATTTTAGAATCCCCGCTCTCCATAACCACAAACACCACTATATTTGAAAGAGATAAATATGCACACTAATGATAAATATGTAATATGTTTCAAAGGTTACCTCCACTATTTTTTCGCCATTTAAAGGGGAGGGAATTTCAAGGTTTGAAAATTAGTTTAACATGTCACTTTGTCCTCAATCGCTTAACTTTTACCTATGCGGATGGAGTCAAAATAAGTTATGTCACATTCCATGAGTACCACCACCAAATGCATACATCTATAAATTTATCAATCTTGTATAATATACTTTAATATATTAGTAATCACATGTGGAATGTGTGATGGAAACACCGAAGGGATGTGTTGAAGGAGTTAAACTTGACGGAAATAAACTTGTGAGGAGGAGGGCGACAAAGAAGAAGATTGAGGGAGGAGAACTGAAAACACCGTGACATCTAATTTCCTTGATGCTTGAAAGGCACATTTACTGATACTTGGATGTGGAAATGTTTTTAACTTTATCAATGGTTGAGGCATTGGAAAGAGAGGGAATTTTTTTCGTAGCGTGCCATGTCCTCCTTCGATCGTCAAGGTCATCCAAGGTTACAAGAAGGGAACGAGTTGGTGTGAGTATTATAATCTATTTACGAGCCAACAAATTTGAATGCATGGAATGAATCTAATGCATGGATGTCAATGGAGGATATTTAGAAGAGATGAAAATTGTGTTTGATCCATATAATGTAATACAATTTTGAGGTGGCTAGAGGATTGACAATGCAAAGATGGATGCTTGTTGACCTCTCATTTCCCTCAAGCTTGATAGTAACAATTACTGAGACTTGCATTTGGAAACATGCTTTGTAGCATAATCAATGGTTAAGGCATTGGTAAAAGAGATTTTTTTCCCGAAGTGCATCATGTCCCCCTTCAATTGTCTATGCCATGCAAGGTTACAAAAAGGGAATGTGTGAATGCATGACCCTTATGTGGGACCTCCTTTCCTAAATGACAACTCTAAAATTGTTCACGACATGGATTTGGTTATAAAGAAAAGAACAAAGAACCCAGAGATGCCAAAATTTATTGGCAACGTTTTAGCTTCGAGAAAATGATATCAATGTAATTACATGTTAACATTAGAAATCCAACAACCGATATTGTGCAATATTGTTTGTGGACAAGTTGTAGCTGGCCTATATTTTTGTGTATATATAAGTTATGGTATCTAGCTTTAACAATATGTCTTTTCTCGATGCAATTGAAGATTTTTTATTTGTGGGTATGTTTTAATTATTTTGTGGTGGGCGACAAGTTGCATGCAGATCGTATAAGACAAAGACATGAATAAAAAGTTGGAAAGAAAAAGGTGGTGATTAAATACATGCATGTCACACACCTCTTGCATGAGTCAAAGTGTCTCAACCCAAATAATATCTACTAAATGTGCCCTATTTTATTGTTTCAAGTCCGTTTAGACGTTTTTCATGATATTAGCCATAAAATACTTGTAAATATTTAAATTTAATTTTGTAATCAAACTATGAACATACATACTTGAACTGTAGGCATAACGAGGGCAAAGGGCACACAGTTGGGTCTAAAAAGAGTGGACAGGGGTCAATATATATTCGACTAAAATAGAGAATTACGAATAAAGAATGCACCAACAACAAAACAACCCAACATCATCACAAGCACTCGTTGTACGCCCCTTCCAACATAGTCGTTGAACATCCTAAATACCTGCAAGGTGAACATCGCCGATCTACCAAATTATTTGTGTGTGTCAAAATAACAACATTCAAATTTTGAGTAGATCGCAGGTGTACCTCTTTTATCTTTCGGAAGGGGCGGTTTGCAGAATGAGTTATTAACCAATCAAGTAAAAATACGGTAGAGAACAAAGATTTCATCATAATCAAATACTTTATATTTGGTTAAGAAGGTGTTTCTATAGCCGAGGTTAAACCTATTAAAATAACAACATATTTTTGTTTTTGTCTATGTCTTAATATAAATTAATATAAATTAGGATTACGTTTTGGGACATGCCAAGCCAAAGGAAACACTTTGGGAAAGATGAAGGCATACAATGCAAATAACATCACTAATTTTATGAAAAACCTTACATGCCTAGTACACAAAAATTTTACGCGGGCTTGTGAAAAAGAAGAAAACCCACATGCTTGGCCAAATTGTCCCCTAAAAATGCTACTGAATAGAGAGCACTTTGTCAGAAAAACTTCCAAACTATGATGTACGATCACGCGACAATAATCCCTTGCAACAAAACTTTATGGGAAAGGCATGTAATCTAGCTACTTCAAAAACCCTGCAAACAAGCCACAATAAGTCAACAAAAGATGAATTACAATCCATAATGAAACAAGATTCTTGTGGATGGTCATAAACTAAGATAACATAAGACAAATTACAATCCATAAGTTGATCCAAAAAGATTCGTAGACAATCGAAGGATAACCCACCTGTTCTCATTTCATGCACAGTGTAATGCTCTGTTGTTTGTGTCTTTAATTTTATGCTCGTGACAGTTAAATTTGATAGATCCGTGGGAAAAAGAGCACATTGAGCAGATGATAATGTCAAAAGAAGAAAGCAGAGGACCTACATGAAAACACATGACAAAGGTGTGTTGTTGGTAGAAGGCAGACAATTTTTTCACAATAATGCTCAAAAATAGCTCCTACATAGATTGCCTGCAATGTGTTTGACAAAATATTCTATTGGGAAAAAGCTTCAAATACAACTGTAAACATATTGTCTACAAACTGCTTGACAAAATGCTCAAATGAGATTATTTATTGCAAACTACATGATTTTGTTGTGACCTCTAAGGCAAAGAGCTCCATGGGTAAACTTGACAGAAATCTTTGTTGAGCATTCTATGCAAGTAAAATTTATGAATTAACAAAACAGGGAACTGAATTGGAACTTCTGCACTAAAGCATGAGCAAGGAGGAAGATTAAATTACAGGGTAGAGGGTTTTTTGTCTGGCCACAGCATTGCCATTTCACCCCTTTCCCCCAATTTGGAGGAGGAAATTTTTCTAGTCTTTTAAGGTGCATTTTCAGGGTAAATTGGAATAATAATAATAACAAACTCAACAATGCACAGACCGAATACAAGGTCGAACAGGTTGATAACCATTTTCCCAACACAAACAATCTACAATACTCGATATCAGTAGGAAATTGTATAATACTTATACCTCAAGAACACGGTATAAGTGGCATTTCCTTTTGTATGGGAAAACACATAAAAACCTAGCCGCAAGTGGGCACAACCATTGATTTTTTTTGTAGTTTTTTATGCATATATAATTTTAAATAACTACAAAATCAAAAGAAAGCAATGAGAGAACCTTGCCTCGGCAAAGCATACACACACCTTCCACATCCGCCGCCTTACTCTCCGGTTTACTTGTCAAAAATAAATAGAACCAAAGGTTATTGACAAATATTCATATAACACCTCTGTTAGACCATGAAATAGAAACAAAGTCCTAAACAAAAGCTTACCCTAAATATTCACTGTGTACAAAGATTCAAAACAAAGGAAAAATGAAATCTCAAAATCCATGAGGCCTCTGCAATATATTGAGCACACATGAAAACAAAACCCTGCTGCCCTTGACCATCGCCATCTACACAACATTGCATGGAGGAAGCTAGGTGGGCACCTCATACCACAACAAAGTGACAAAGAACAACGACCGATAAAAAACACGACGAGAGAGGTTGAGATCATGCTAAGTTTAAACCCTCAACTCAGTCTTTGCAGGGGGCGAGCCTTAAACCATTTCCCCATTTTTCACATTCTTCTTGGCCACGCAGACAACAAATCTTTTCCTTTGCGAATCCTTAATGGGTACTTCAGAGAAACACCGGTTTGCGAATTAATCTGAGTAGAAAATCAGGGCTTATTGCTTGCGCAAGAATTTATTTTGTACTTGCATGCAGGTAGGTTTATGAGGAAAATGGCTTGCCTTGTCACCGTTATTACCGTAAATGTGGCGGGATAACTAGTCGCCACGTAACCTCATGCACCAAAATTTTAAACGGTTGTGATGAAACTGTGCTTCAACGACACTTTGCATCCTAACCGTCCACATTTTGACTATGTCAGACTCAAGGTGTTTCAATTCAATAGGAAAACAACTTCGACATAATTATAATATGTTGTTCAATATAAATAATAAATATGACAATTTCATCTACATTTATCAAAGTCCTTTCGATTGGGTTCAAAATTATTAAACATCATTAAAAATAGTTTAATAATAACACAAAGACTAAATAAAATACATACTAAAACATAGGCACAGATGTCAAAGAGTGGGCATGAGGCATGAGATCAAAATTATTGGCAAGTGAATCTATAAAATACTTATAATAAGCCAAGTGGATGGTATCTTCTCCTACTCTACTTTGACAATGCAAGAAAGAAGAAGCTTCCAAATAACTCTTTCTTTCATGACAAGCGAAGTTGTTGGACTCGGACTTCTAACAAAGTTCCCAAACGAAAACAAGCGATCGTACCCGCCGCACAAACGTGAGCCGCGGGGCATATGACCGCCCCGCTACGCCCCCGCTCACGGGATCTCCGCTACTCCGCCCACGGGGAGCTCCGCGTATCGTAGCCCCCGGTCACACCAGTCCCCGTCGGTGGGTTTTTCCGCGTAGAAGATTCTATGCTCTGTTCCAGTCGGTCTTCGTTAAACCCGTTTCACGTTTGGCGTGAAAAAACTAATTCTGGGCCCGGTCTTGCATTACCTACTTACTTGTTCGTATTTGAGTTTTCATGGTATTCAAACTCAAAATATATTTGCCAGGCGGCCTTGCAGTCTCTTCCTCGCCGTGTAATATCACATTCGGGGAATATGCGTGCGCTATTCGGTCGGGGTTTTTGCTTATAAATTTGGCTTCTTTGTGTTCTCACTGATTATTATTATTATTATTATTATTATTCTTCTCTTTGTCATCTCAAGACGATTTGATTGACTATTTATATACAGACAAGAAGAGTAGAGGCTGAGGGTTTCGATCTTGGGATCTAGCTAAGATGAGGGCGCCTGCCATTTTTGCATGTTTGCCTGGGTTATCACCGCATTTTTATCTCAATCTACGGAGAAGGATCGTTTTCTTTGTGGGTTGAGCGAAAACCTCTACCGCCCCCTCCTCCGTCTGTGGAAGTCCTCCCGTCTAAGGTAATGTTGCGTCATGTGATTTCAGTTGTTTTATACAAATGGATTTGAAGTTCTGGATTCTCGTAATAATTGAATCGCTGTAATGGGTATTCGAAGTTTTCCCAATGTATTTACAGTTTTAGATGTTTGTACTAGTTAGGTTCGAAGTTATCCCCTCCAAGGGAATATGATACTTTAATTCGCAGCGAATCAAACGATTTCCATTGCGTTTCTGTAGCGGGTTTCAGCGGGGTAGTCCAGAAATATGAATTGCTGTAATGGGTAATAGACGCAGTTGCAATATGTGTGCGTTTTTATATTTGCACAATATAGGATTTTGTAATTCTTCAGAGGCTGGGATTTTTTCGCCTTTCTTTTGAAATAAAACGGTTTGATGAGTAGCTATCAGATTTGAATTCCTGTAATGGGTATTGAAAGTATTTTACACTGTCTGAATGCCTTAGATCAAGATGTTTGAACTAGCTAGGTTTGAAGTTGTCTCCTCCCAAGGATTTTGAGGTTTTAATTTGTAGTATTTTGAATAGTAGCGATGTTTTCATGAAATAGGTCTCAATTGTGGACTTAATCTAACAATTGGATTCCTGTAATATGTGCTTAATGCATTTACAATTTCAATATTTGGTCAACAACATCAACGCACCTAATCAAGAAGCACTCAAACCTGAAAGTTTCAAATCTAGTCATATATTTAAGGTTTCATAAATCCTTTAGCTTTGGGATCTTTCCTGATTTTTGACTTTTGGTTTGTTTGTTTGTGCGATTGATTCAAAGTTCTGTTGGTTAGTGTATATCTTTGATTTTCACTAATAGGTATTCAAGGTATCTAAATTTGTACTGTTTTTTATGTTTGCACTATTTGAACTTTGTAAATGCTTTTACCAGCTGGTAATTGTTTCCTTTTTTATTTCAATCGAAGTTCTGCAATGGTTAGTCTACAGGGTTGAATTCACACTCTTTGTATTTCATAGATTTGAATTCCTGTAATGGGTATTGTAAGTGTATATATATCTACTGTTTTGAATATTTACACTGGTTAGGTTTTTGTAATTGTTTCCAGCCTAGACTGTCTGGAAACGCCTAAGGCCCCCCCGTACCAGCCTGGAAACGTACCAGGTACTGGTACGGGGTACGGTACGCTGTGGGTACGCTTGGAAACGTACCCACAGGGGACAGGGTACGGTCTGGGTACGGTTTTGCCGTACCCAGACCGTACCCTGTCCCCTGTGGGTATGTTTCGAAGCGTACCCATAAAAAAACTTGCCAAAGACTGTTTGTTTCCTTTTTTGGCAATTCTTTCCTTTTTTGGATTTTTGGTGAAAAAATCACAAGCATAGAAACAAACTTGCTTGCACCACAAGTCATCTAATGATAAAGCCTAAAAACAAGGTGTAAATCAAAGCCATTGCTTTTCCCACATGACTCATGGTTGGCTGACCGACAAATGTTAGTCTCGCCGCTTCTAGACCAAGTGGACGCATGCAAAGTATGAGACATATTTCAACAATCTCGCACTCATTGAATACTTTCCATCAAGGAGACCAAAAAACCATTCTTCAGCAGCCCCAAGCCACCAACCTCATTTATTTGCTGCACCAAGTAAACTTCTCAGCACGCTGATTTTGTCAACAAATCCCTTACATTAACATCTACCACCACCTTTTGTAATACTACCCTCTTCTCAACAATCTCGCACTCGTTGAATACTTTCCATCAAGGAGACCAAAAACCATTCTTCAGCAGCCCCAAGCCACCAAGCTCATTTATTTGCTGCACCAAGTAAACTTCTCAGCACGCTGCTTTTGTCAACAAATCCCTTACATTAACATCTACCACCACCTTTTGTAATACTACCCTCTTCTTCTACACCATCTCCTTAGAAAATGATATTGCACATCAATGTGTTTTGTTCGAGAGGGATCCAACTTACTGCTCCACCGAACAAATTGAAAACGCACTCCACTGGTGGATCTTTGTAGATCAAGATCTCCACTCTAGTCGGAATTCACAAAACCATGTAGACTTAATTCTATGCTTACACCAAGTTATTGTCATAAAGAAGGCCTCACCTTGATAGCAATTAGCATGGTCATAAGTTCCACGTAGACATTTGAAAATTTTCTTATCCGCGCTCCAATGTTCCGTGCATATAGGACATATATCTGCTAACTACTTCTATTGCATGGGCAATGTCAGGTCTTGTGTAGACCATTGCATACGTCAAGCTCCTCATTGCACTTGCATATGGACCCTGTGCCATGTCCTCCAACTACTCTTGTCTCTGGACACCTTTCAATCGAGAGTCTCTTACCAACCGGAAAAGGTGTGCTCATTGGCTTGTTGCCCCGCATTCCAAACCGTTCCAACATTGTCTTTACATACTTTGATTGAGCCAAAGCTTTTTATTCAAACGATCCCTTTGATCTCCATGCCCAAGCCGAGTTTTGCAAAGACTAAGATCCTTCATGTCAAACCGCATAGATAATTTTGTCTTCACCAATTTGATCATTTCCTTGTTCCCTATCAACACGTCATTCATATAGAGCACTATGATGACAAATTCATCCCCTTCTTCTCATTACGCCCTTAGTCTTATAGCTTATATTGGATATGTAGTGCTGACTTGTGGCTTACATAATCTCTCTTCTTGTCATATGTTATTCATTTGCGCTTTCATATGTTTAGGAGGTTGGCATTGGTGTTGGCCATAACATTGGATTTGTATATATAGGTGGTAGTGAGGAGTAGTTAATCATCATATTGAGTATTGGAGTTTTATTGTATGGTTTGGAGTTGCCCTCTTGAAGTGGCTAAGCTATTCTACTTACATATTGCGATCATTAACTACAATATTGTGTTCTTTGGTGTTTTATTGCTACACGATATTCAAATTTATACATGTAATTTCATTACAAGTGGTATCGAGCATGATCTCGGCCAGAGTCGTGGCAAACCTTATTTGTGAAGGTTCGCTATATCTCAATATTGTAGTAAATTTTTGCAATTTTTTGTGGCGTGGCGAAATCAGTCAAGTAAGCTCCTCTCCAAATTTGAAACATTTTGGACTTGTTTTGCAAAAGTTATAGCAATTTTATGATTTTTCATAAATTGGCTATCTAGGGTGCAATTTTTGGAATTTTTCTAATTTTCTTATATTTTTGGAAAGCTTTCCAAAAATTAGCTAGGGTTTCTTCTTTATGATTTCCTCTATTTGGCCAATAAATTTATGAAACCCCAAACCCTAAAGTTTTACCCTGTTCTTTCTACCTTGAGTCCCAAACCCTACATCATGACCGGTAGATCAACTCAAGGCCAAGGAAAAGGTCAAACAACTCTAGGAATGACCCCAAATAAGGAAGATATGGATTTAGAATCTTCTAGGTTCGGGAGTATCTGAGGTAGTCATCCAACTTCAGGAAAGGGTAAATAATATGGTAAGGATGACCTCAATAATGAGCTTCTTCATCTGAAAGGTAGCCTTGGGGTGAATTTTAGACATATTTTCAATCAATGAAGCAAGATTTGTTGATCGCTCTTTTCAAAAACAAATCCCAATTCCAGTCATATGGGTTCCTCTAAAGAATACTCACACATGTCCAAATCACTCCAATCAAGGAGGATCCTTTACACATTCAGGTGGATCTCCTCACCAATGGCGTGACATTATTCCAAAATTGGAAATGCGTAAATTCGATGGAAAGGATCCGCTCAATTAGATTACCCAAATGGAGAATTTCTTTGATCTCCATCAGATCCCATTAGGACAAAAGGTGACCATGACATCTTTATATCTAGAACTTGACCAATTCATTGCAGTATCGTTGGTTATGTTCTCAAAGGCATAAGAATGGTCTAAGTGTCACATGGACATTTTTCACTGAAGAGCTTTAATTACACTATAGTTCAAGTGTGTCAGAGAATTACTTCAACCAATTAGCAAAGATACGACAGACAGGTTCAATAAAGGAGTATGTCCATCAATTCTAAAATCTTTCCTTGAGCGTGGAGGATATTACAGAAGAGTATCTAAATGACCTATTTCTTGGGGGTCTTAAGGACCACATTGAGCATGAGGTGTGCATGTTTAATCCACTCAAGGTTTTTGATTCTATTATCATGGCGCGTAGGGCAGAGGAAAAATTTCTTTCCAACAGAAGGCAAACCTTCACTAACATAAAAGATCGTAACACTTTGCCACCATCGCACCCTTGGCCAGTTTGACTAACACCTCAACAAATTGAAGAAAAAAGAGCAAAAGGGTTATGTTTTAACTGTGATAACAAATATGGACCAAGTCATAAATGTGTTGAGAAAAATTGTTTTACATTGAAGGGACCGGTGATGAGGAAGAATATGAGGAAACATCAAGCGAGGAAGTGGAAAATTAGAGGAAGACTCTGAAGAGCCCCAACCCACTATATCATGCCATGCTCTATCAGGTATTAGCACTCCACAAACCCTTTAGGTCGTGGGTTATCTTAAGAAGTAGAAGGTGACAATATTGATTGATTCGGGGAGCACACATAATTTCTTCAATCACAAGTTGGCAGCAAGGCTAAATTGTTTCATCTACCCAACACTTGAATTTGAAGTAATGATTGCAGATGGTGGAGCATGTCCCAATGTTCAGGGAAATGCAATAAAATCAGATTTATGATGGGCGACTACACAATAGAATCTACGATGGTTGCTATTCCCATCAGCAGAGAGCTGATATTGTCTTAGGTGTTCAATGGCTCACAACTTTGGGCACCATAGAGCTAAATTTCCAGAATTGTTCGTGCGCCGTCATTTTGAGGGTAGACAGTTTGAACTTCGAGGACTACTGGCCAAAACTTCTCGTGGTTAGTTCTCATCAAATGGTGAAGATTCTTAAAAAGGGGGTCAAGGATTTGTAGCACAATTGTTCTCCACGGAAGTGCAACCACCAACGACAGTAGTGCATCTTGATTTTTAGAAGGTTATTGATCAACATGTAGTTGTCTTCGAGAATCCTAGAGGATTGCCTACCGAAAGAGATCACGATCATTCCATTTAGTTAATTCCAAAAGCCAATCCCCCAACATCAGGCCTTATAGATACCCATATGTGCAAAAGAGTGAAATCGAGAAGATGGTGGAGGAAATGTTGGAAATGAGTATTATTCATCATAGTCAGAGTGCTTATTCTGCTCCAGTGGTGATGGTGCGCCACAAGGATGGAAGGTGGTGCATGTGTCTAGACTACAAAGAACTTAACAAGTACACTATCAAAGATAAGTTTCCTATTCCTATCATTGATGATTTGTTAGATGAGTTGCATGGTGCAATTTATTTTACAAAACTAGATCTACGTTCTGGGTATCACCAAATCAGAGTAAAGAAGATATTTATAAGACAACCTTCAAACTCATCAAGGGCATTATGAATTTCTAGTGATGCCTTTTGGTCTTACTAATGCACCATCCACATATCAGAGTTTGATGAACTCAATATTTAGAATATTCCTACGTAAGTTTGTCGTGGTATTTTTGATGATATCCTCACCTACATCAAACCACGGGAGAAACATTTACATCATGTCAATACAATATTGGAAGCCCTAGAGAAACATCAACTATATACCAAGCCTTCAAAGTGTTCTTTTGGGGTACATGAAGTGGAATACTTGGGCCATATTGTCTCTCATGAAGGTGTTAAGGTGGACCCTCGCAAGATCTAGGCCATGGTGGAATGGGAAGTCCCAAGAACCCTCAAGCATTTACGAGGTTTCTTAGGTATCACAGGTACTATCGCAGATTTGTAAAAAATTATGGCAATATAGTAGCACCACTCACAAAATTATTGAAGAAAGACTCCTTTCATTGGAATGAGGAAGCTTCTAGGGCATTTGAAAAATTGAAGGTGGCAATGTGCACCACTCCAATATTGGCAACCCAGATTTCTCCAAGACCTTCATAGTTGAATGTGATGCTTCAGAAATGGGATTGGGGCAGTACTCATGCAAGAAGGACATCCCATAGCATTTGAGAGCCGACAACTAAAAGGAAAGAATTTGTTGAAGCCCACCTATGAGAAGGAAATGATGGCAATATTACATGTAGTCAAACAATGGAGACCATACTTGATGGGTAGACACTTCAAGGTAAAAATTGATCATGATAGTTTGAAATACTTCTTGAGCAATGACTATCTTCAGAAGAGCAACAAAAATGGGTCACAAAGATGTTGGGTTATGACTTTGAGATTACTTCTAAGGGAAGGAAAATGTGGTCACCGATATTCTATCGAGGAGGGATGAGTCCACATAAGCATTGTTATGTGCCATCTCTATACTCAAGGCGATTGGGTAGATCAAACAAGGAGAATGACAAAAAGATGCAACAACCCATACTCTCATTCGTAATCTCTAGACAATCCAACCATAATCGAACAATTTATATGGGAAGGGGACATATTGTGGTACAAAGACAAGTTATATTTGTGTAAGAACTCTACACTTAAACACCATGTTCTTTTAGAGCTCCATTCTTCTCCACTAGGTGGCCATTCTAGCTTCTTAAAAACTTATCATAAAGTTAAGAAAGATTTCTTTTGGGAGGGGTTGAAAGGAGATGTTAAAAAATTTGTGGAAGAGTGTTTGGTGCGTCCAATTTAATAAGCGCGAGACCATTAAGACACCAGGTCTCCTCCAACCCTTGTCTATTCCTAGCGAGAGATAGGAAAAGGTATCGATGGATTTCATCACAGGATTGCCTAAATCAGAAGGGAAAAGCGTCATCTTGGTCGTGGTGGATAGACTTACCCAGTATGCTCATTTTTGTGCCCTGGCTCATTTTTTTACAACTAGTACAATTGCCATCTCATTTATGGACACAGTTCAAAAGCTTTATGGCATGTCCAAAATTATAGTAAGTGATCGTGATCCGATATTTACAAGCAATTTTTGGATTAATTTGTTCTCTTGTTTGGGTATCCAATTGGCCCAGAGTTCATCTTATCATCCTCAATCAGATGGGAAAACTGAGGTGGTAAATAAATGTTTGGAGGGATATCTTCGATGTTTTACTTCAGATAAACAAGAACGTTGGGTGTAATGGTTGCCACTTGCAGAATGGTGGTATAATACTTCATTTCATACCTCCTCCAAAATGTCTCCATTTTTGGCACTTTATGGGTACCATCCTCCATCACTCGTCTCTAGCTTGAAGGTCAAACCGAAGGTGAGAGTAATCGAAGATCACATTCAACACCGACACGAGGTACTCTTCAGTCTTAGAGAGAATTTGGCCAGGGCACAAAACCACTTGAAGCAAGACTGATCAACATCGTAGTGAGCGACTCTTTGAAGAAGGCGACTTTGTTTTTGTATGGTTGTAGCCATATAAGCAATTATCTTTAAAACAAAAGAAGGATAATAAGTTTGCACCTAAATACTATGGTCCTTACCGAGTGTTGTAGAAAATTGGTAGTGTGGCATATAAGCCAAAGCTCCTCTAGGAAGTAAAATACATCCAGTCTTCCATGTTTCTTGCTTGAAAAAGTTATTGGGCAACACATTTCCACCTAGTCAGTGCTTCCTGAATTGGATGAGGAAGGAAGGATCGTATTGAACTTGAAGGTATTCTTCAAACATGCACCAAAAGATTGAGGACCAAAGTCATTATTGAGTATCTGATCAAGTGGAAGAATATGAATATTGAGGATGCAACATGGGAGGATGAAGCATTTGTGCAACAACATCCAGGCTTCCCAACATTGGGGACAATGTTGCTTTGAAGGGGAGGGGCATGCTACACCCTTAGTCCTATAGCTTATATTGGATATGTAGTGCCGACTTGTGGCTTACATAATCTCTCTTCTTGTCATATGTTATTCATTTATGCTTTCATATGTTTAGTAGGTCGGTCTTGGTGTTGGCCATAGCATAGGATTGGTATATATAGGTGGTAGTGAGGAGTAGTTAATCATCATATTGAGCATTTGAGTCTTATTGTATGGTTTGGAGATTGCCTCCTCGAAGTGGCCAAGCTATTCTACTTGCATATTGCGATCATTTATCTACAATATTATGTTCTTTGGTGTTTTATTGCTGCTGATATTCAGATTTATATAAGTAATTTCATTACATCTTCCGTTAAGTACACATAAGGATTTGCCTTACTTCTTTCAAGGCCAAGTTTGCGCACGTACTTGTCAAACTTTTGATTTCACATCCTTGGTGATTGTTTTAGGCCATACAAGGACATATTTAGGTGACAAACCAAGTCCTCCTTCCCTTGACTTTGAAACGGTCAGGCTGCATCATGTAGATTTCTTTATCAAGCTCTCCATGTGGAAATGCTATTCGGACATATGTATGATCTATCTCCATATCATATAAAACAAAGTCTAAAAGAAATCTATTCGAAATCAATTTTGTAATAGGAGAAACCACCTCTTTAAAGTCAACTCTTTTGATCTTGAGAGAATCCTTTCGCAACTAAGTGAGCCTTATACTTTTCTAATTTTCATTGTGCATTGAACTTCTTCTTGAAAACCCACTTGCAACCTACCGGTTTTCTTCTTGGAGGCAATTTTACCAAGTCCCATGTATCATTCTTCTTTAGAGACTCCTTTTCCTCTTCCATAGCCTTCATCTAAGCCTTGCACACATCCAAAGCGAGAGCTTCCTTTATTGTCTTTGGATCTTCATTATCAGTCAAATAATAGAAATATTGATAAGAAATTACCTTTCTTTAGAGACTCAATCCCATGTATCAATCTTCTTTAGAGACTCCGTTTCCTCTTACATTCGCACTTGTCTAGACCGTATAGGACCAGAAGTGTTACTTACCCGTGAATCAGTCTTTAGATCTTGTTGAGGCAAGATCTTAGAATTTCTAGCCTCTCTAAGATGTCGCTCTAGCAAGGTCTCATGCCAATCCTCCTCCAGATGTCTCCTAGGTGACATCTCATGTTGTTTTGCATCAAGATTTTGCCGTGGCGAGACCTTTTGCCCATCCGGAGCTCCCTCCTAAGTGACGCTCCTTGACTCCCTACAATTCAAATGCTCGAAGATGTCTTTGGGGCGACATCTTATGTCTAGTTTGACCCTCCGCTGTTCCAAGATGCCTCTCGTGGAAACATCTTATACCCTCAAAGTTGCTCTAAGATGTCTTTGGGGTGACATCTTATTTCCTTGTTGATTCGCACCATGTCTTGTTTTGAGCCACATCTTCTCCATGATACCGTTGAGGCAAGATCTTTCTTAGATTAGATTTTCTTCCCTAGGTTTCTTTACCTCCTGAGCAACCTTTTCCAGATCTCACTATGGCAAGGTCTTTTTATCCTTCATTTCCCAAGAGAACATTCAGGCCATAAATAGGCTTTTGTGTTTGTTGATTTCACAACTTGTAACCTTTGACACCGTTTACATATCCAATAAAGATGTACTTCTTTGACCTATAGTCATGTTTATTTCTTTTTTCCTTTGGGATATACCTGTAAGCTTCAAGCAATGGAAGACTCTCGGGGTCGTAACGACGGTTTTTACCAGTTTAAACTTATTGTGGGGTCTTATCCACCAACATTGATGTGGGTGATCTATTCACCAAGTAACAAGTAGTAGCCATGCTTTGGCCCAATATTTCTACTCCAAGTTGGCACCACTTAGCATACTCATGGCCTTATTCATCAACTTTTTGTTCATGCGTTTTCCACTCCATTCTGCTGGAGTATAAGGAATTGTCTTTTGCCTGACTATTCTGCAATCGTTCCAGAATTCATCAAATTCCTTCGAACAATATTCACCTCCATTGTCTGTGCGTAGAACCTTTATCCTTTTCTTAGTTTGATTCTCAACAAGGGCCTTGAACTTCTTGAAAGTTTTGAATACCTCTGACTATTTCTTGAGAAAATATATACAGGTCTACTTGGAGTAATCATCTATGAAAGACACAAAACACATCAATGTGTATAACTTGCAAAATTCCAGTTGCACGAGTAGCATTAGTGGTAAACTTTACTTTGTTCTGCTTTCCATACACACAATGTTCACAAAAGTGAAATTCCAAGGGACAATCTGAAATCCCTTGCACCATGCCTTTTGATTGCAACACATGCAACCGATTTATGCCAATATGGCCCTTCCTTTGATGCCAAAGCATTGCTTTCTCTTTTGGAAGTTATTCTTTCTTTCTCGATTCAGTCTTGCCTCTGAGACAATCGAACTATTACATGCACTAGCCGCTGTGCTTACATCAAGCTTAAAGTGCTTGTGCGCACACCTCTTGTCAAAACCATGGCCCTAGGTACCACCTTGCACCCATCCTTGTTGAATGAGACCTGTACACTAGCATCATTCATCTTGCTTACTGAAACCAAATTTCTTGCAAGGCCAGGAATTTGCAAAACCCATGAGACAGTTTTGATCCTCTCATCTTTGAACTTTAACTTCACTCTTCCTCTTCCCACTATCTTATAGGTTGAGTTATCGCATAAGGACACTTTGTTGCCATCATGAGTTTCATACTCACTGAACCACTCCCTGTGAGGAGTCATATGAAACGATGCTCCTAAATCAATCATGCATCATTGCTTGCATACACACTTAAAGTTGCAAGATGTGCACTTCTCCATCAGTGGACTCTCCTCCTCCACTATGTGCATCATTAGATGGCCTCTTGTCCTTTTTCATCTTACACTCCTTGAAATGCCCTGTTTTACCACAGATCCAACACTTCTTCAAATTTCTTTTTGGAGTCTTAGATCTATTTTTAGACTTTGAGTGCTTCTCCCTTGACTTCCTCTTGCCTCTCTCTTTTCATGCTTGCGAACAAACAAAGCTTCCTTTGAATGATAGTCATCTGCCGACCTCCTCATCTTATCAGACACTTAAGTCCTGACTATATCCTCAAGCTTCAAGGTGGACATAGTGCTAGTGATCGCCATCACCAAGTTATCCCAAGAGTTTGGCAAAGAGCAGAGAAGTGTAATACACCTCTCTTCATCATCCATCTTCACATCTATGGACAATAATTGACTTATCACAAAATTAAAATTGTTTAGGTGCTCTGCAACCAAGTCACCCTCATTCATCTTTAATGAATACTTCTTCCTTAGAAAAAACTTGTTTACCAATGACTTTGCTTGGTACAACGTTGCCAACTTGTCCCACAAACCCTTTGTAGATTTCTCATCGGAGACATTCAACAACACAAGAGTCAAACAAACATAACCTGATAGAGATTTTGGCCTTCCTATCAACCTTGTCCCACTCTTCCTGTGTCAACCTTGTAGGTGTTGTTTGTGTCATGGCAATCCATTGATCTCTCTTTGTCAAGAGATCCTCCATCTTGAGTTTCCATAACTCAAAGTTTTGGCCATTGAATCTGTCAATCGCAATTCTAGTGCTTCCTGCCATATTCAAGATTCTACAAACACATCTCAAATCTCAAAACTGTTTAAAGCAAACAACCAAAACCCTAATTGAGTGAAACCTTAGCTCTTATACCGGATGTTGGGGATTTTGGCAACCAGTATGCAATAAACTAAATAGAGAAAGAGAAACAAGTAGATATCTAATTAACTAAATAGTGCACAAAAAGAGACCATAGTAATCTTGGGGAAACCCTTTCATCAGGTAAAAACCCAGCCAAAACTTTGTTGCTTGTATTAACTTAAACTATCTTACAAATACAATCTAAAACTTTCAAGGCACTATAATACAAGACTTACGTACAAACCCAACTGTGTTCCAATATGCAGCCTTACAACCTTAACCCACACTTGTTTGAACTGCAAGTCATCTAAGGATAAAGCCTAAAAAGAAGGCTTAAAGCAGAGCCGTTACTTTTTCCACAACTCATCGTTGACTGACTAACAAGTGCCTGTCCTGCTGCCTCTAGACCAAGCTGATTTATGGAAGTATGAGACATATTCCAACAGTGAATACTGGTATCAGTAAATCAAAATGGAGATTGATAAAATAAGTGTCTGTGGTTTCTAAATCTGAAGTGCAAAGAGCAGCCTCTAAAATAAAAATTTGAGCAATTCTTCCCTTCAAAATACCACTAGATCTAATATCAGAACTATAGGATTGTAAGGTTCTATATATTGTGTCATATTGGTGCCAAATAAATTTAAAGGTCTGAATTTCAGAAATTGTTTCCTGTAGGTTGTGCTGGAAACATCTTTGGAAAATTCAAATATGTTTCTGGTAGTTTGATGCCATTTTCTAAGACTTTCATGAAGTTTCCTTGTTGGAACTTGGCTTTTGGAATACTCTGAAAGTTTCCTATACCATTTACTGGAGTTTATTAAAAGTTTATGATATCTATTCCAAAAAAATCTTTCCACTTTTTAAGGGAGAAATTGACTGCAATTTTTCACCATTTTCTGACCTAGCTATCCTTGCTTGTTATATTTTTCTGAAGTCCAAAGTATCCATTTCAAATTCTAGCTGCAACATATATGAAGGTGTTCATATGGTTGGAAACTTCGATGCTAAAATTGACTTTAATTATTATTATGCCTTCCGATATTCTTCTCTTGTGTGGGGAAAGGGGTTAGGGATGATTGTTTTGCTTACCTTTCTTTTTTTGGGTTTAATATTATTACCATATCCTCATTTGAAGTTTGTAGTAGTTGGCTTTGTTGTAATTATTGTCCTTTTCTGGCTGTCAATGTGTAGGATGCTCAATATGACAAGTATTTTACCGAGCCTGTGAATTTGCAAGGAAGTCTCACCTTGTATAAGGTATGATGATGGGTGGCGAATATCTGGACACTGAAATTCAGAATGTTTGATTTAATTGGTCTGTGTTTGGGCATTTTTTTCATCTTTAGTCTCAATGCAGGGGCGAGTGAACACTGCTGATGTCATTGGAGTATGTAATTCAGATCTGGTTCCTGGAAAATATGAAGGTATCTTCAATTTGGATGGTTTTTGACAAGCTTACAAATACTATACAAGCAAATTTTTCTTGCCTCCTGTTGTATTTTTTTATCTCTATTGTTTTTGAGTGCATTTTCCTGTGATTTGAACTTAACTTCTGTTATGGCAGGGGGTCTTAAACTCTGGGAGAGTTCTCTTGATCTAGTTAATACCCTTAAACGGGAGATTCGTGATGGTCAGTTGTCATTCAGGGGAAAGCGTGTTTTGGAGGTAATAGTTAATTCCTTCTTCAGAACAGTTCCCTTTTTAATTAATTTGTTGTGTGGGTAAAAACTAAGTGGCTTGGCCACTTCTTTCAACTTTAGTCTTTCTTTGAAGCTTGGGGTTTTAAGCACTCTCAGCAGTCATTGAACCTGGGTTCGTTCTTGAGCGCTTTTTACGTTGCTAATCTAGAATAATAGTTCTTTTGACGATAATTGAATATTCAATTTGTCAGGTTATGATGAGTAAATGATTTAATATCTAGGCAGGTTTGAAATATCAGACACTTAGGCTTTTATTGTGTGTGTGTGTGTGTGTGTGTGTGTGTGTGTGCATATGTATATACATACCCTAAGTGTGTGCTCTTCTGGAAAATGACATTATATGAGTTGGCTATTTATAACAATTCTACTGTCTCGCTGGCTGGAATGCAGTGTAACAAACGACATAACTCTAGGATTGCATTTAAAATTACTTCTAGTGTACTGTAACAATTTGTGATATGATAGTGTTAATGATGTCAGAGCATCGCAAGTTGAACACTGCAGCTGTTGTTTTTCTATCAATACTTTTCTTCATTTGTCTATCCATTCATGACTAAAGCCATAGATTTCAAAATTATTTTTTCTTTCAATCATACTTGTGAGGTATTGTTATCTGATTAATTTTTGTTATTTTTTCTAATGTTTGCAGCTTGGATGCGGTCATGGTCTGCCTGGGATTTTTGCATGTCTTAAGGTAAGGCATTTGGTCTATCTTTGTTTATATGTTTTTTTGTTTTAGCACAGAAGTAGCTTCTTAGGGTAGTTTATTTGCAGACATTGAGTGCTTAGTTCCTAATGAAGACTTGGCCTTGTGTGTGATTCAGGGTGCATCGATTGTGCATTTCCAAGATTTTAATGCCGAGGTTTTACGATATCTCACCATACCAAATGTATATGTAAACCTTCAGAATGCTCGTGAGAGACTTGGTCGTCTCTGTGAAGGCCCTGTAACACCTACGCGAACAACTAACTTATCACCTGAAGTCCACTTTTATGCTGGGGATTGGGGAGAGCTGCATACTGTACTATCAATGGTTGGACAGAATCAGTTCAATGCACCGAGTGACATCAGTTTGAATTTCTCAGAGGATGATTTATATCTGGATCGCTGCAGTAGCCACAATAGCAGTGGTGCTAATCAGGAAACACAAATTGACCCTGGTCATGATCAACAAGTAAGGCGGAGAAAGCTTTCTGGAAGTCGTGCTTGGGAGAGGGCTAGTGAAACTGACCCTTCAGAAGGCGGTTATGATATTATTTTGATGTCTGAAACCGTCTATTCTCTGGTCTCCATGCAGAAATTGTGCAGTCTTATGAAAAGGTTTGTCCTTTATTTTTTTATAAATGTCATTTCTTTTTACAGGGATTTTCTTTCAAAAAAACTATCTTACGGTATAACTTAATGGTGTTTGAGCCACAAATGCACTTTGTAGACATTCAAAACAAATTAAGTTTGTGTTTTTTTGTGGACAGTGTCTTCGACCGCCATATGGTGTTGTCTACTTGGCTGCTAAAAACATTATTTTGGAGTAGGGGAGGAACTCGACAGTTTCGATCTTTGGTAGAAGAGGATGGTAAGTCTTGAGAATGTGGACAATGATTGCATGAGCAAATTGTTAAATTTTCAGTGGATTCAGTTGAAGATTGCATTTTTTTGCTTTAATTGCCTTATTGGATGGGCAGAGTACTTCGGATATGCAATGAATTACTTGTTTAAACACATTTTAGCTTTACCACAATGCATAGCATGATCATTGTTCCCAATGTATATGCCTGTTTCTGAAATTGCAGCTATTCTGTGTTAAGCGTATACTGGAAACTACTGCAATCCATAGTGGTAGCATAAATGTGATAATAATTTATATTCACATCTTTCCAATGCTAAAATAAATATTTTTCTTTATGCATGATGACTCTCTTATGGTTGCTATATTCTCCTCACAGCTGGTAAATGATCTATGTCTTCACTCCTGCAGGCATCTTGGGGGCCCATTTGGTAGTAGAAGTTGCAGATGGTTCTTCAAATGTCAGAGAGATATGGAAATTCTTTTACAAGTGAGAGTTGCCAAGAAGAATTGACTGTAATGGAACAACTACTTTCTTGTTATGCAAAGCCTACAGTACTGCAATCACAGAATAGGGATGACAAGGATTAAACTAAATTTTGTGACGTGATTGTCATTGTCAGTGGGATTCGGATTTTTTGTGAGAATTTAACGGCAAAGGCAGTTATAACTCGTTTCTATCAGAATCTTGTAAATGGATGATGTCCATGTGAACCACGTTCCATTATTTAAAGCTATACAACAACATTCTTTGCACAGGATAGATCATAGAAGTGAACAACTTGTACTGTTGTAGTAAAAGCAAAATGAGGGCCTATTGTAGACGGTAAAGCAAAATCAATTACCATTGTTGTAGGTGGTCATCCTGGTATTTTCATCATTACATGATGATAAGTTGTACATATTAACCAATAACAAAGGACAAATTTGATTAGTGGTAAGAATTTTTTTCAGTGTCTGTGTTTTGAGTATTCTTTTCCTATGTTCTATTGCTTTTACCCTATTTTTGTAAGGATTTTTGTTTACTGATGAATTTTTGATTGTAGCAAATGTGGTAATGCGTCATTCGTGTAAATTACTGATTTTTTAGGATTCGTCTCAAATTCAACCCTCCATTTATAAGGTCTCCATATTTTAAGATGGGGAATATCCCGGTTGTTGGAAACATTACCTAAGTGCAGGGAATCAATTAATGCTTTGGGCTGGAAGCTATTGTTAATTTGCGCCGTGGAATGATGCAGTGAGTTGATTGTGTATACACAATAAAAAATAAAAACACATCAAATGAAATTTACAATCAACAATAGATGTCAAAGTAGTCTTGGAGGAGAGGTCTGAAGGTCTGAAGTGGCCAACAGCAGTGTGCATAAACATATGAACCAGTGAAGTGTGGTACATTGGACGGATGTTTACACGGGTTTATTTTGGTATCTGTTTCCTAAGGGGTGATTATTATCCACAATAATATCTGCCACATGGGTGCAACCTTGAAATTTCTTTTCTGAACCCCCTAATAATCAAGTAGAGATGCAATATGGTTAATGCTTCGTTGGTGATACAAACTTGGAAGTTTTATCTCAGAAGTGGGATATACCTGATTGGAATCAAACATATGTGAAGTGAAGCGTCTGGAATTTAGACGAGAAACTGATGGACTATATCCTTTTTCCATTTTTTCTTAGTATCCTATTTAGTAGATACTGCTCTACATGTTTTTGCTGCTGCACTTTCACCTGCCAATTATAAGTTGAAAGTCTTTGAATGCAAAAGACAATCAAGTCTGATGGGCTTCGTTGGTGGTGATGTGGAACTATTATAACAAGGGAACCTTTTGATCAGGCACGTCACCAAATGGTACTGTTGGTCCTACATAATGCAATTGTTTCCAGACCAGGGCCATTAATCTTCAGGCACCTTAGCAAAAATACAAATATAGTCACGAGGGTGTCACAATCGCAAGAGTGCGACTTGCATATGGTAAGGTGTAAAAACAAATATACCTGACAATCTAAAGTTCCACAATATTATAAACTAGGAGGTAACACAAGGCCTGTTCAAAATTCTATTTGTTACATGTGAAATTTCCTTGCATCAGTTTTTCCTTGTTTCTAGGGGAAAATCGTACTCATGATTTTTTTTTGTAAGAGCCGAATATGACGGAAAGGGATGCAGCCTTGAAATCTTTATTCTTTTCCTTGCTGTAATGTAAAATTAGACCATTAGAAAGATGATGCCATTCAATCAACTATCTCATCTCACGTGTAATGGGAAAGACTCTTCCACAATTATTGCTAACTGAATTTTGGTGAGTAGTAGTGACATCAAACCTTTAGGTGGAAGGAATCAAGTACTGATAAGACCAAGAATGCAGTATTTTTATTAGATAAGGCAAGAAAGTTGGATTCTGGCTCCAAAGGGCCTCACAAGAGAATACATCCTGAGGAGTAGTGAAGCAAAATAGTGATCGGAGCACAAAAAAGGTTAAACAGGCTTAATCCAAACAATAGCTCCAAATGAGAAACAAGACAACATCCAAAAAAAACCAGATAAACAAACTGGCCGAAACCAACAGAAACAAAGAGAAAAACTCCCTAGAAGACAGTCTGCCAAAAGTTAAAGAATCTTTCATTTGTCCATGCCTAAGTTTTCCTTAAACCACTTTGTCGAGCCCGCTTCGTGGTCATAATGACCCTTTTACTTGTCATCTTGGTTGGTCATAGGGCGAATACCAATCTCCATTGGTTGCTCCTCGCCCAAGCTACTAAGATGCAACATGAGCTTGCATTTCTTCCCTCCCTTCTCCAACTTTTCTATCCTGATCTGCAATGTCATCACCAATTTCTTTAAGCCCGTGAGCTCATCTATGAGAATATTATGGTGATTGCAAATACCCTTGGAGGCCTCAATGCAATCCCTCAAGCTTTCACCCAAATCAGAACCCGCCTCTCCCAAAGAATCAACATCTTTTTCGACCTGTTGAACCCGTAGAGTAATCTTATCCAGGGCCATGCTCCAATTCTCAGTATCCAACTTCTCTTTACCTTTGAAGGAACTCCCCGTTTCATACCCGTAAGGGTCACCGTAACCACCTTCCTATCTTTCCCATCCCTTTCAGTGTCGCTTCACTTCTTCCTCTGCAGCGTGTCCATACATTCCACCAGGGTACAATTGTCATCATAATCGGCTGAGCCATAACCCAAATCCTTGGCAATGAAGGGCTTACCATTCTTATAAAGGAGCAAAATGAGACCATGGAGCAGGGGGTTTCGACCTTACCTTGCTTGAAATCTTTAATTGACAAAGACAAACATAAACAATTAAAAATGAAGACTTATGGCCACATTGTGACGAAACATGTTAAGCATAGACAAGTGGTGAGTATAAATTTTCGTATACTTGTCTTCCAGCATAATGTATCTCCTAAGATGCAGACAAACAATGTTCCAGATGCCCGGGATACAATAGCGAGCAATACCATCAACCAAAAAGTAAACTTTCTCATTACCTATGAAAAATGTCTAAATTTCATGGTTTTTAAGAGTCATATCTTTAAGTGTTTTAGTAAACCATGGCGAGAGTTGAACCATAGACGTAGCATCGTGATCATGAGCGTAACACTACGCCTCACAACACGCCTTTGTCATCGACTCGGCTATCCTCCACCTTTAACCAAGAAAGCAGTTATTAAACTAGCAATGGTCCCTTTTGAAGGCCCCATGAGTACGCCATAGGCTAAAATGATTAGTGCCATGTAATATTCTGTGTCAACCATTGTTTCTTTCATCATATATAGAGAGATAATGACACGAGTGTTAGTATACTAAGATTAGAGGTTATAATGAAAACAGTGAGCTGATATTACACAGATTGTGAGGTAAACCATGCCTCTATTGATTTCCTTTTGTGTACACATGGCCTATGATTCATTCTTGTATATCATTCAAAGTAGAACGGTGGGATATTCAGAGGTCTTGTAATTCTTTTGCTCTAGATGTTGTTGTAAACATAAAACTTGGGCGATTAAAGTTTCCTATATGTATTGTTGCTTTATCCAATGCTAATCTCTATGATTTATGTATTGTCAAAGTTCAAACTATTTTTAGTGGCATTGGTCTTTGATTACCTCGTGATAGGTGGAATATGGGTACATGCTTTGGATTTTAAATATTCCAAGGTGGGCTAATATAGTTATCAAACGTAACAATAACAAATTGGTAGTTTAGGGGGTGTAATATTGGGTGCATATATAGTATTTATAATCTGCCCAAGTGCGCCATTGATGAGGCTTGTTGAAATGCACAGTTTGGATGTTAACATTACTTGTTCGTTAATGCATATGAAAAATGTGGAATCTAATTGTTGATTGTCAACTTCATGAGTCATACGGTGATGCTCTCTTTTGCAGATATACATGTAATTGGCATGTTTAATGACTTTAGCATGTGTTTGTCAAGTAAAGTAACCAAGTCTTTAACTGCAAAAAGATGTGTTGCATGTTGGAATATGTTTTTTTGGCAGTAGAAAGATAATTTTCAGTTTGAGACATTAATAGCTTCCAATCTTCTATTGTTGGCTCAATATTTTTAATGTTGAGTAACAAGTTGTGAAACATTACTTGGCTCGACTCACTTTGGTGGAAGATATTATTTAGCGTTACAATTGTATTGAATTCGCACTAGAGTTGAGATCCTTCTGAATTTCCTATATACATAGGTGTAATTTTAATAGGTGGTAGTTGCACCGTCTCAACAAGAATAATTGACTGCCCACCAAAATGAGAGTGTTCTTATGATGGAGAAATACCTTGCAAAGGTGTTGGTGAACATTGTATAGTAGATTTGGCCCAATAAATCTCATTTCGTTAATAAGAATATATTATATATCCTTTAATTGATCTTGCAAAGTGGATAATGCTTGTCCTTTACGAGTCATCATTTCCTTAATAGGAATTTCAAGCCCCGAATGTACAATTATTGCATGTATGTTGAATGTAGCTACCCATGTTAGAGCAAAGAGTAATAAAGGGCAAGTGGTAGCATTTGTAGATGAGGACATGACATCTCTAATGCATTTGATCAAATATGATTTTCTAGTGCTAGTCATGCCTTGGATGATCATTTTGAGTGGCGTTGTTTACCATGTATTTGTGAAGTGGTGTAGAATAATTTGAAAAGCAATGTGTTGCTTATGAAATAATGTACGTAACATTTCTTGTTTTGGAGTGCATGAGCAATAGGATATGGGCATACTTGGTTTACATTATTAAATTGTGATGCATTGTTTGCTAATCCTACGAGCAAGACATCTACTTTCCAATTACATAGCTTGTATCAAAGTCATGTTGGCCAAGCATTTCTAGGTCACTTAATTCAATGTTTGTGCCATGTTGAAGATGAGACAAGAGTAGCCATTCTTCTACTTCGGTATTTCTTTAATATGCAATTCATCGTCACTTTCTTCTTCTATAACAAGTCTCACTTTAATGATGGGCGTGTTGGACATGCCATGCGTAAGGGGTTTTGTATTTGTTCCCACTTATCAATAGTTGATGCCTTTGTTGCTGTAACGCTTTCCATGATGTCACACAAATGATTGTAAATTATGAGTTCACTCCAATAGAAGTCCTCATAAGCATCAAAATATTTTGCTAGAATAACTCAAAATTTGGGAAAGACACTAAGTTTCCACTTTACTCTTTTAATGGTGTCTATATGATGGGCTAAGGTGGATCCTTGCCTTAATTTTCAAACAAAGGGGGATCAAATCTAGACCTGTACACAAGATGCAGATACTAATGGTGCTCAAAGAGCACTAGTGTCGTAATTACGAAGGATAACAACCCTAACTATGGTAGTTATGGGTTTCCAAGGCCTATATCTAATATAATAATATTTATCCTACTAGGATTTGGAATATGAATAGACATAGCCAAATTAAAGGTTAGGAGCGCCTAGGCAATAATTGGAGTGGACGCCCTTCTCACAATTTTAATTAATATTTTTTCCCATCAAGTACATAAAGAATAGTTGTCTACATTCTTGCATTTTAAAATTTGTATCAGGATCATAATAAATCACAAATTTAGAGAAATTACAATACAAAAGTATAAAAATATCCTATAAAATTATTGTTAAAAAAATTCTATAGATGGATAGAATTAATCATAAGAGGTGCTCAAAATGTAACAAATACAATTTATTATGCAAGGATGCTTGCAAATCAGATTTATTAATATCAAGTAGGTGATGGGACTCAAACTTGAGAAAAACACCATTTTTTTGTAAAGCAATAAAAATACTTATGTATCTCCAATGGTTTTGTGAAGAGTGGTATTTGGACCAAGCCTAGCGATTCCTCCACAAAATATAATAGACATTCCCCCAAAAAATAGGAATAAAGAATTAAATACTTCTTTCCTTCAATTATACTCACCTCTACTAGCTACATTAGTGACATTATAAAAATACACAAGCCTTTTCTTAGAAAATATTACACACCTACATAATCTGGAGGTATATTAGTGAATGGGTAACAATACCAAAAAATCATGAGCTCGAAATATGCCATATTTTTTTACTTGAAAAATATTATAGTACCTTTATATGTGTATGCATGGAATTTATGTTACTATATAATAATATCAATAAATGGGCCAATTACAATTGAATCTTTTGGTAAATAGTTTAATTGTAAGTTATAAAAATATCATACAATAAGGGAAATCTTCGAATTCATGCACTGTTGACTACGGCACCCTAGGGTCGTTGCCTAGTTTGCCTAGGGGTTAATCCCCCCTTGTGAATAGGTCAAGAGATGAATAAAGAAAAGGGGGCATACCATAGTAAGACAAAGCAATAGATCAAAGCAAACATGTATCTACCCTAATCTATAACAATGAATGACCGACCATCTATATAATAACAAACAAGCTACAAATGATAAAGAAGGGTTAAAAATATTTACATGCAGGTGTAGCTACTAGCGCATGATCCTCCCCAAAGATGACAACACCAAGAGAGAATCGCTCTGGATGGAGAAGGGGAAAGTTCAAGATGAATATCTCCAGCCTTAGCTAATTATGGTGACCCAAATATAAAATGCAAGCTCCAAAACCTCAAGTCTAACAACTAGGTGTGAAAATATGTGCAAGTGTCCAATGTGCAAGTAAGTGCAATATTTTGGCATGAATAAGTGATTGATTGATACAAAACAACAAAGGTGGTCAAACATATATACATGATGTGATTTCCGTGGATGATGGTGTTGATCTTGGGGAAACCTAAGGTCACGAGGCGGAAAACAAAGGGAGATGGAAACCAAATAATAAATAGAGGCAATGATGAAGGTTTAGGGTGGCGAAAGAAGATATAAGAGTGTGAACAAGTGGATATGATGAGTCAAATAGATATGATGGCTACAATGTGTGAATAAAAGGATGAAACAAGGAAAGGGTAAGGGAACGATAACATAATAACAACACCTCTCAAATGTCGTGGTCTAGCCCATGTGACCAAGTCCGATCACTCCTCATTTCCGGTAGGTCCCTTGAGGTAGCCACTCAGGAGGAAAAGCATTAGCAACCCTTGCACAAGAGAAAAGGTTAACACGTGTAAAAATAAGGTGTATACATATGCCCCAACCAAAGATCAACATGTGTCACAATAGTGAAAAATGAGACGGTCTTCGACAAAATATCTATGCAACACCTAAAATCAAAAGTCAATGTTGAAAGTAAAGTAGTAATGCAAGTGTTGTAATTAAATAATGATCTCCACCAAATGGAATATACCTACCTCTCATACTTAGCTTTCAATGTTGTTTGGCTTGCATGTAGTGAGTGCAATAGTTGCTTATGAACCGTGAAGAAGCAAGACTGAAAAGAAACACTCGAAGGTAATTAATAAAATAAGACATAAATCACCTAGCTAGGAGGCCATAGGGATGATAAAACTAAGCATCAAGCAGGATGAAGACGTGTGAGAAATGATGTTTTTAATAGATTTTAGTAAAGATACATTTAATATGTTAAAATGATCGGGTCATCACCACATTCATTCGCATTATGAAATATTTTAAGAGTATGTAGGTTAGGAGATATGAAGGTTTGAAGATTGGAGGAAATCGTGGAAAAATCAGTTATAATAATGGCAATACATAGCAAAGGGAGTGTTGGCAAGTGTTTCATGCACACTTGGAAAACATAGATAAGAGGAATTAAATCACCACTCATTTTAAAACCTAACTGGAATTATGCTTCAAGGTATGAAATATTCTAGACATATAGCTTCAAGTGGAAGACTATATGGCGTGGCGTTAATTTGGTGAAGGCTAGCCTTGGTAAACCACATATCTTTGGCTTGATGAATTTAATTTAAGATGGTTCAGCATCAAACTCAAGGAGTTGACCGTGGACTCGAAATGTCCCGATATGCATGAAGCTCATCCTACAAACTACAAACCACAATGATATTTACAATGAAGCTAAAGTGAAATGAATCTCCATAAAAAAACTCAAAATGGGAGAAGGGTAGGGTAGAAAACTAGCCGACTCTCTCTCTCTCTCTCTTCTCAAGCATGGAAACCACTCTAATCTCGACCAAATATTACACAAGAAACTAGAGAAAACCAGAAATAACATTGACACATTTTTGAATAAACTCTAGGCAATCACCATCGGGAAATGAACACAAAGAATCATAGTCCTACATAAACCCAAGAAAATAATTGTTGTACATTCACCTAGATCATGACAGGGGTTAGTCAACCTCGCATTGGCTCAAGCTAACTATATTCAACACAAAATAGATTAATTATCTATAAGATATCATCTCCAAACATTTAATCACTCAAACCGCATTGGCATATCCCAAAAACCAAATGTAAGAAGCATTAATTCATCAAAACGAGACTAGCTAGGCTCAATCTCTTACCTTGTAGATATTACTAAAGCTAAGTGAAAACTCTACTTAATAAACAAAAAGAAACTTGAATGCGTTGGAATCTTAGACATAAATTCTCAATTGGAAGTACCTTGACAACCCACACATAATGTGAAGATCCAAATCCTTTCCTCTATATTAAAAACGATCCAAAATGATTTTACAATGTGATTACATCAATTTACAAGACAAGGACCAAGCCACCACGTTTGCAAACTTTGAGACTCCAAAATAAGCCAAAATTCCATTAACAAACTAAAGCTACAACTACAAAAACCATCGAGAACAAGTAGACAATTTTGATGTCTATGAAACTGAAAGATGCTAACAATTGTTCAATTTGATCAATGTTATCCTTGGAGATTAGGAAAATATACGAGTTTAGAGTTATCATTTGTCCAAAATAGACCATGATGTGTTCTAACAACTTAATATTTGATCTAACCCCTCCTTTATGTTTGGTGGGACAAAAATGGAATATCCATTTGAAAAACCATATTTGAAAAGAAAAAGAGATGATTCGAGTTCTAACAGATCAATAAATGAGTGAAAAGGCACAAAATTCCGTCACTAAAATATCCCCAACCACTCAACCATTTTCTCCAAACCGGTCTTTATGCATAGCCCTCTCGAATTATGTTCCCAATGGTTAAAGTCTCATGTCAAAAGGATGCTTCGGTCATGTACGAGTAAAAATAGGTGTACAATCATTTTTACCTATAACGAACACAAGATGATTTTAGAACTAGTGTAGATTGTCAAATTAACCTCCTAAAACTATCACCGTATCCATTCCAAGGTTATGCCACGTTTACACTAGTGCCATGTGTCAAATTATCTAAAATCGGGGTTCTCGGGTCTCGCCTCTTCTAAATTATACTTGAGGGCACCTAGATTGGTCCATTTGGACCAATATTTGAATTTCAAAACTCTTAGGCTCTAAGACTTCCCTTCCCTTTCCTCCTTTGATCCTCCTTTGTGAAATTTTGGGACCACTTGGTTGTCTCTTGGGAATTTGGGTTACTCATGATTTCCTTTCCTCCTTTGATCCATCCTTTTAAATTTTTGTGACCACATAGCCAACCTTCTCTTGGTTCTTGGGTTCCTTGAGAAGAGTTGGCCTCCACGAGGCTCAAAACTTTACCCCAATCTTTGTTTTCCACGTTTTGGGTTTCATAATAGAACATGGGTTGAAACTATAGTCAGGGGACAACAAGTCCCTCCTCTTTAATGGGAGAGGTTCCCTTATTGAAAGTAGGAAAAAAAAATGTACATATATACAACTCTCAATGTTAGGACCATGATATTCTGGAATGTTTTCATACTTAAAATATTATCAATCAGAAGGAATGGAAGAATATAGAGATGGGAGAAGGAAGAAAACAACAATGATTTTTGGGAAATATAGATAGCAGAGTATCTCCCTACTCACATTGAACCAAGAAACTATAGAAAGGATCAATTACTTCACCACCTACACAAATCTGTAGACACAAAGTTCTAAAGATTCACACAAACTAGAACACAAAGTTTCTATTGAATGCAAAATAAAAGATCCATTGAATCGAGCAAGGAGAGAGAAAGGTACAACAAAGGAAAATAAGAAAGAAAGAACTTCTGTATTGAATTACTTCAGAATTTACAACTTTCCCAGAAAAACCAGAATCCCCTTTTCTCATGGCCAAAGCCATATATTTATAACAATTTGTTTACATCCATACTTTGTCCCCAAGAAAAGAATATCCGAAAGGGATAATGTTTGTTGCAGATCCTATTTTGGAAAGGGACATGAAACAAACACTTATGAAAATAGGAGGTTCCAAAAGGTGAATATCTCGTCGCTTTTGAGCATGATAATTTTAGTAGGGGACATTGTACGTACTTTCAAAAATATAGGTCTTACCATTTTCACCTTTACAAAGCCCCAATGATGATTCAGGTCTCTTTGCAAGGTGTTTGGAATCCAAAAAAAGCTCGCCAAGTATATGTTTGCATCCCAAATGCTCTATCCAAGCTCCATGTGCTTTGTTATGTCCTCTGCCCCCTTTTTCTTTGCATTTTTGTCTTAAGTGATAGGACCACCACGCAGATAGGGGCGGCGAATCTTGTAATGATGCATTCTCCGCACGTGGCGGTGGTCCCGTGTGTATTTTCCGAACGCTTCGATGATCGCGTCAAACATAAAAATTCAACTTTCACCCACATTCTTCAACCACTTTGGCTTGCATTTATGTTTTTGCCTGGTAAATAGTGTTTTCCCTTTGTTTATAGTAAAGGAGATCAATTCCAAGTTACCCTATGGTAAATCCAAATGCTATAAATAGCCAGCTTGTTTTCAAACAAATGGCTCCTCTCCTTTTGTGTTTGATTATTCAGTTTGTTGGAAATTCTTGCATGATTTTCAATAGTTTCATATTTTGCATGAATTATCAGCCTCCCATTTCTGTTTTAGAGATCATTTGATCTTCTTTCTTTCATTTTACTTTATTGCTGTCCCATACAATCAGTTTAGAATAAGGTAGTTTCTTTTTTTAGATTAGAATCCATTTAGAGTTGCAGGTTTTGTTTTGTCACAAAAGATAGATTCTAGAATTCTCGACATATTTGCGTTGTATCCCCGCAATAAATCCTGCTAGGAATTACATAATCAAGCTCTGTTCACTTGCACTATCCCTCTCTTACTTACATTGTATTTGGTTTATATCCAAAGTTACCATTGTTTGAGTATCTTCTTCTGTTGACACTATCACATAGGCACTTTTCTGGATTCACGAGAACACAAAGGAACGAGGAGATCACACTGAGGGGAAAAGTCACGACACAACTGGATTTACCACTATTTTATAAACTCCAAGTTTGAGCTATCAAATTTCTAGTCACAATATATCAAATAGAGTAGTAAATTATTTCATTTTAGTTAAAGCTCACTTTCGATATTGCCAGGAAGCTGTGGGGAATGATATTTTCTGAGAAACTATGATTCATTCCTCACTTATGAGGTAGGATTACAGATCTTTCGATTAAACTAGTTAGTTATTTAAATATTTAGGATAAATTCATAACTACATAGGTAAATAGCTATACCAAGCTACCTTGCTTGTTTTAATTTTGTTATTAGATTAATTGTCCATTTTCTGAACATATTAGAATAGCTACTCTTTTAATTTCGTTCAAATACACATCATCGAAAATACAAAAAATAAAAGAATATATGCATAGTGTAGATATATCTTTCATAGTTAGTTTATTCATTTTAGTTAAAGTTGAATCATCTTTGCATGACAATCACGGGACCTAGAGAGCCCAGAGATTATGTTTTCGAACCAGTGGTACCTCAACCAAATCTCTCCACAACACTAGCTGATATAGATCAAGACCTTAGGATTCAGGTTTTCAAACAACTATAAACCTACGAGCAATTAGTGAACAATTGAGAGAGTTAAATATTGAAGATGACAAGGCATACACATTCTAGTCAAATCAACCTAACTACATTGCCTTGATAGGATATCCGCATGACCATACAAGAACTCGAAAGAGAACAAATATTTGGTTGCGATCCTTTAGTTCCACAACCTAACGTAGGAGACCTCCTCATCGACATAGATCTGGATTACGTATTCAAGTTGCCAGAAAACCTGTAAGGTATTATGAGAAGATCATACAACTTCTAGTTCTAAACATAGAAGCTGAAAAAGCTTATGACTATTGGATAGTTGGAAGGAGAGATTGACTCCTCATATGACCATAGGAGGTCCACCACAACCACAAACTTACAGGTTGTGATCCACAGGTCCCACAATCCAACGGGCCTGTGATGATAAATCAGACATTGACGCTGGTTTACACACACTAATATTTAGATCCTCACCGCTCCCCGCACTTGAGACATCATTACACAGTTCTCTGTATTAAACGTAGCAGCCAATCAAGCTAGGGATTTCTGGACTAGACTAGAGAATCGTCCATAAAACTCCGAGGATCCACTACACCTCTCATCACCATTTTCATGACCTTGTCTAGAAATATACACGAAGCACCTACAAGTCATTTTCCACGTATCCAACAACCAATAAATAGGATCTCGACAGAGCTCGACATTGATTGAGCCTCCGAGAAACTATTATATCCGAACGATCCATTACACCAATTCAAGTTAGGAGAGATTTCTTTTCCTTAGATTCATAGATTCCATTATTGCATGTTGAGGATATAAGATTGCCCAACTAGTTTGTCTGTATCCACATATATTCCATTCTCACCGGTTGTCTTGGCACGACCTTGGGAGGTCGGTACGAAGAAGAGTTGCTTGTAGATTCTCATGCTCGCATGTCACTTTTATATCGTATGACATCTCATGATTTTCTCCTTCACATGGTTATGCCATTTTCACCTTTTAACCACTTTCATAACACTCAAGTGCTTATCGATAAGTTTTATCCCATTTTATCACGTATGCCCAATAAAATCTGTTTCGATGATTTAAATTTTGCACCTCTTTAAAATTATCAATTCGACTCCAAAACCAATCCAAAACACATCCCATGAAGAAACAAGGAATGCAAGGAAAATAATGAAGAATGAGCCATTTTCCATGTTTTATAGAGCTCTGGTTCGTTAATGGTGATAAAAATCAGAAGAAGGCATTTGGCTATTTTTTCCCCCTTTTACCTTCAAATTTAGACCCTACACATGGCAAGATCCAAGCAACGATGACCTTGGGGAAGAAAAATACATTTCTGACGTTTGGGAGAAAAAGCACATTTTATCAATTCACTCCGCCCCCTCGCAGCTTTCTTTAAAGGCCAAACACGTGGCATCATCTGAGTGGCTGAGGAAATGCGGGTCAGAACTGCCATTTGAACTTTTTTAACAAAAAGGCTCAAATTCTCAAAAATCTCTGCCGGCCCGCTTTGAATTTTCAACATGGACACGTGGCACCATATGATTGATTGCGGGGATGCGCTTCTACGCTTTAGACTTTATCTATTTTTTAAGAAAAGGGAAGAAATCCCACTTTTTCCTAAAGGTCCGCACCCCCACCATTGACTTTTCAACATGAACACGTGTCTTTCTCTGATTGGTGCGGGCCTCAGCTTGAAAATTTATCCTTTCGCTCAGGTGGGGCCACGGACCATTTTAGAATTCTTCACCTTTTGTGGAAACAAGGCTAAAATTCTCAAAGTCCCCCACCGGTTTGCCAAGGTGCCTATGAATTGAGAAACTGCCACGTTTCCTTCTCTAATTGGTTGCATGTAGAGCCACCTAATTGGTTGCGGGGATGTACCTTGCTTTTTGTCTATTTTGGAAAAGGGAAAAATTCTAACTTTTCCCTCAAAGTCCATGTCCCCACCATTGACTATTCAACATAGACACGTGTCCTTGCCATTGACTATTCAACATAGTCACGTGTACTTCTCTGATTGGTTGCAGGCCTCAACTTAGAAATTTTCCTTTTGCCATAATGCCTTAGAAAATAAAAATGGATCCACCGGCCCGAACCTCTGCCAATACTGCTCTAGCCAATTAGTGACCGGCGGGGATGCGGAAAAAATCTGGCATTTTTTTCAAAATCACCAAAAGTCATAAGTTCACAAAGAAACCCACCTAACCGCATCCAATGGGAAACAAATGCGTAGCCTCGCCTTCCCGAGCAAGAATTTGATGGGGAAAAGAACATAGAAAGTTGCAGGAAATGGAAAAATGCCATTTCGCTCCCGATGAAGGATTTCTTTCTCTGCAAAAGGTTAGAAACAAAATATGCAAGGTCCCACACATTCCAAATCATCAAAGGAGAACCAAAATCATTTCCCACCTACTAAAAAAAGGTAAAATGTTTTAACAGCAGCAGAATGAGGAAAATGATTAAAAACCCATGGGAATGAGAACAAGAGTCATGAGGAGTTTAAAACATGAATTTCTTCCATGGCAGGGCTCTAATTTTCACGAATTTAGATTTGAAAAGGTGGGGAAAATTGGGAGGACAACAACTGGCTCCTTCTAGGGGATGATTTGGCAGAGGAAAGAGGCAAAATCAAGAACCTTAGAGAATTCTGGGTAATCAGATTGGATCAATGCCTTAGCCATTGGGCAACGGAGTCAAAAAGAAGCAAAACCAACACATAAGAGAACGCAGAAAGGGAAACAACCAAAACAAAAACAAGGAAAGAAAAAATGCTATACAAATGTACAGAGGGACCACTAAAATTACTAGGTTTTGAACAACTTCAAAATTTCCCACTATAAGGAAGTGGGAGAGGAGATCCATCCATGTAGTCCAGGTAAAAATAATTCTCACCAAAGAAAATGTCTGATTTTGAAAGGACCGAGCCAAAGGGAATCAAATTTACCATGGCTGCCTTGAGGTTCATGTCTTTTGTCCCAAAGAAGAACACTGTCTCCCACTTGAAAAGTTCTAGGTTTAGCCTTTTTATCAAACAAAGCTTTTACCTTGAGTTGATGATTGATATTCTCATCAACCACTTGCAATCTGTCTTCATTCAACTTCTGGAGGTACATAATTCTTTTGTCTAATGAATTGGTAAAGTTGGCATCCTCAATGGCCTTCATCAAATGTAAGGCTAGAAGTTCCAATGTCACTGGCAGCTGAGCTTCAACTCCATATACCACTTGAAAAGGAGACATTCTAATGGCTCTCTTAGGTGTAATCCTATCTGCCCATAAAGCATCATATAATTTCTTATGCCAATTTCTCTGAGAGTCATTAACAAGCTTTCAAACAATGGTGACCAAGTTCTTGTTAGTTGATTCTTCTTGCCCATTCCCTTGGGGATAGTAATCTGAAGAGTGAGAAAGGGAAATGCCATAGCCATATAGAAATCCATCATCTCAGCAGAAGAAAAATTGGAAGCATTGTCAGTGACAATCTTGTTTGGTATCCCAAACCTTATTAAGATGTGCTCCTTGATGAAGTTTCATACTACTTCAGAAGTAGTACTTTTAACTGGAATGGCTTCCACCCACTTGGTGAAATAATCAGTGGCAGTCAAAACATGAGTATGCCCTACACTTGAAGGTGGATTGAGTGTCCCAATGAAGTCTAAACCCCATTGTTGAAAAAGTTCCTCAATCACTACTGGTTTGAGAGGTAAAGCAGCCAATTTGGGTCTTCCAACAAAGGTTTGACATGCTTCACACTTGCCTACCCACTTTTGATGCATCTTTGAACAAGGTAGGCCAATAATATCTAGCATGGAGGATTTTGTGGGTGTGATAGCAGAAGAGAAATGACCTCCACAGGCTTGGTCATGAAAAGTTGAGAACAACTTCTTTTGCTGCTCTTTTTCAACACATTTTAAAAACCTTCCATCTATGCCTCATTTGAACAATGCATTTTCCCACAACACATATTGGGCAGACCTTAATTTGATGGCTCTCTTCTCCTTGGCACTCAAATGGGATGGACATTCTCCATAAGTAAGAAAGTGTGCAATGCTAGCATACCATTCATCAGTTGAGATGAGGAAAAGAACAACAAGGATATCAACTTCTTCCTTAGACAATTTAGCATCAGCTCCCTTAACAATAAGTTCACATAAGCCCTTTCCTCAAACTAGCTTGGTGGGTTTGATGTCAAGATCATACTCCTAACTTTGGCTACCCAATTTCCTCTCTTGGTTCCAAATTCTTGTTGTGTAAGAATGGATTTAATAGTTGTATCATGCACAAGCATAATAGAATGAGAGTTGAGGATGTAAAAATGAAACTGTTTCACAGCTTTGACCACTGCAAAAGCATGTTTCTCCATCACGGTGTACTTCATCTCATGGGATTTTAAAATATAACTCATGAATGCTATGGGGAGTTCATGACCTTCGGCATTCTCCTGGTTAACACAACAGCTAGAGTACTTTCGGTAGCATAGCAATAGATAATGAAGTCTTTGCTATAATCAAGGCATGCCAAGATTGGAGTCTTTGCTATAGCTCTCTTGATGTCTTCAAATGTAACCTTCCCTTCAGAGGACCAACCAAAATTCTTGCTTCCCTTTCATCATGTGGGATATGTTCAAAGTAAGTTCAAAAAAATTAGGTATGAATCTTCTTAAGAAGTTGATCTTGCCAAAGAAAGAGTGTACACCCTTCTTGCTTGTGGGGAGAGGGATCTGCTAAATCATCTGGACTCTTTCTGGATCAATCTTGATTCCCTCCTTGGAGACAATGTGTCCCAATAATTTGCCCTCGGTGACACAAAAGACAGATTTCTTGGGATTCAAGGAGATGCCATGCTCTCTACACTTTTGGAGAACAGTTTCAAGGTGTTGGAAATGATCAACTCTGGTTTTTGAAAACACAGTCAGATCATCAAGATATACAACTATGCATTTTCCCTTGAGACTGCCAAAGGCCAGGTCCATTTCCCTCTGAAAGGTGGCACCAACATTGATGAGGCCAAAAGGCATTCTCTTGTAAGCAAAGGTGCCCCAAGGAGTGGTAAAGGCAATCTTATGCTGATCTGCAACACTTACTTCTACTTGATTATATCTTGAGAATCCATCAAGCATGGACAACATTTCTGAACCTGTAACAACCTGCAACACTTGATCCATTATAGGGAGAGGATAATTATCCTTCAAAGAGGCTTGATTCAAGTTCCTAAAATCAACAAAAATCTGGATCTCACCATTCTTCTTCTTGACAGCACAATATTAGCAATCCACGTTGAATGGTGAATGGGGAAAATGATCTTAGCCTTCAATAACTTTTGGATCTCTTGAAAAATTATATCAGCAATTTTAGGGTTATATTGCCTCTGCTTTTGTCGGAAGGGCTTGATCCCAAGATTTAGAGGAATGAAATGTTGCATCTCTTTTGGTTGAAAATCTTTAAGATCATCATAAGAATATGCAAGAACATCAGCATACCTTTTCAACAAATTTGCTGCTTTCTTCCTCTCCTCTTGTGTGCAACACTTTCCAATGTTTACCAACATAGGTTTGTTAAGACTTCCTATGTTTATCTTTTCATAGTCAACAAACTGTTGAGCTCCTTTGGAAGCTTTGGACTTGATGTACCCATCATGTTTATCAAATAACTCTTCCAAACTTACCAATCCTTTAGGTATCTTATTACCTTTTAGTTTTATACAGCCATCATGATCCATTTCTTCTTTGATATCTCCTTCATTTGGAGGCACACACTCTCTAGGAAGATTCCCACCTCCTTCAAAGTATAGCTGGTCAAAATTATCTCTGAGTTCAAGGAAGGAAAGCAAGTGTTGATCATCATTAAATACCTGCCAGTTGTTTGCATTATCAGGCACACTAGGCCTATGAATCATCTCAATGGTGAATTTATCTTGGGAGAAATCTAGATGAGGGATCAATAGAGACCCCGAGAAAACCAAGGAATCAGCCCTGTGTTCCTTTCCCTTGGCATGGATTTGATTGAAAAGGCATCAAGGAACTCAATGGAATCCCAAACCAGGTTCCTGTAATGCTTCAACCTTCTATTCTTCACTTGATAGAGATCTTTGACCTGTTTTACAATCAGCTCTACATCTCCATGAGAAAGGAGATTCTTTATCCCCATCTCTTTTTCCATGCTTAAACCGAGGATGAGAGCTTCATACTCAGCTATATTATTTGTGTTTTCAAATTAGAGCTTGAAAGAGAAAGGGTGGATTTTCCCTTCAGGAGAAATAAGCACCACACCAACTCCAGAACTAGCTGAGGAGTAGCTTCCATCAAATTCCAAGGTCCAAATGCCATTAGGATCAAGAAACACTTCCTTAGGATGGTTAGCCTCATCTTGTGACATGATCATGTAGTTACCATGACCAATGTCTACATAAAGTATTTGTGCCTTTGGGTCATCTATTTTTTGCACAATATATTCAGTTTGTTTCTCAGTGCAAGTAGCTTCTTCATTTTCCCATTCACTGAATAAGAGCATGTGACCAATCCATCATGATTTCTCCTCCCACATTTTTGCAAAAATTCTACTTAGCAGCATGCCATAGAAGGGGGAATATCAGCTACCAAGATGGTGGCTAAAACTCTCTTCTCTGGCAAAGCAACAAAGGCTACTTGTGCATCCTTGATCCTTCCAACCAATGGCACTTCTCTACTTTCCATTGAGTAACATGAGCCAAAAGCACGGGTTAGGGTTAAGCCTAGGGCATGAGCTACCTTAGTAGGCATCACATTGTCTGAAGCACCAAAATCAATAACACAATTGCTTGAGTTTGTGGCCAGCTATGAGGAGGGTGACATAAAATGGTTCGATCTTCCCATCAGATGAAGTGACTATAGCCACAAGGCTGGGTTGAGATGAAGGAGATGGAGTGGGCAAGAGACCTTTGGAACTAGAGGATGAAGGCTTGGATTTGGAGTTCACAAAGTCTACCATCTTAGCAAAGGCCTTGGGATGGGTTTGGTAGAATTCAACCTCTGAGATCTAGATCTTAGTTTTCTTAAGATGGTCAATAATGTCAAAAGAACCAGAGGTAGATGAAGCATCATTGATAGGAGTAGATGAAACTTTTGACTTATCAAATCTATCATTTGAAGGTGAAGAAGCTTTAGGAGCAGAAACAAAGGAGGAAGGAATGACATAACTTACCTTGGATGTGGAAGAAGTTGGAATAGGAGCTCCTCTCTTTGTAATCACTGGAATGACTATAGGAGGCTCCTTAGATCTTTTACAGTGCTGCACCACTTTCTCCTTCTTGTTGGCTTGTTCACGAGTCATGACAACATATGATTCATTGTTCATCTCTGTGACTCTTTCTTCATAATCATCCTCTTCATCTATACCTTCAGTGGTGAGAAAATGGACATGAGATCCATTCAACTCTTCTAATTCTTCATCAACTTCCTCTTCATGTTCTTCACAGATTACATCCTCTTCCTCATCATCAAGCTCCAACACTTCACATGTTGCATTGAATGGAACTTTAACAGGTGGACCCTCAATTGCCAGTCTAGTCTGAGTAGAGGGCAACCAATTTCTGGGTTGAAAATTCTTCCTAGGAACATCCTGATAAGGAGTATGTTGGGAAAACTACTTCTTGAGGGAAATAAGATCATTAGCAAGTTTTTGTACCAATTGATCTGCACTAGCCCCAAGAGAAGATGTGGAAGAAGTGGATGCTTTGGATTTGGATGAATCTCTCTTAGCTTTCCAGACATGATCAGATCATCTTCAACACTAACAACAAATCTTTGATCAACATCCAAGGTGGCAAGATTGGCTCTCCTAAGTGCATATCTCACTTCAGGCAATTGGGCATTAAGGAAGAAACATCTCTGAATCTAATCCACAGGCGTGTGTTTAGTGGGATCTTGTTAACCAGCCTATTGAATTTGGCCACAAATTCCCTCATGGGCTCATGTGACTCTTTCTTGATTTGAGAAATCTGGGCCAAGAGGGCATGCACATCCTCAACATGTTTGAAATGCTACTCAAACTGGGTTGTCATGGTGTCCCAATTAGTGATAGATCTAGCAGGGAGATGATAAAACCAATCAGTAGCATTATCTTGCAATGTCTCCACAAAAATTCTAACAAAGATATCCTCATGTTCAACCTTGAGAACACCACAAGCAACAATGAAGGCTGCAATATGTTCATCTGGATGAACCTTCCCATCACCTCTGAATTTAGGGAAATTATTTCTATTGCCTCTAGGCAATTCATGAATGGCTGGGAAGAGCAAGAGGCCTAACCCTTTGGCCCCAAGGAAGATAAGCTGCCATCCTTGGAAAGATTATTTGGAGAGGGACATAAACACTAGCGAGCATCAAAGCATGCAAAGTAGGACTGATTTGATCTTGAGGGATGCCACTCCTAGAAGTTTTGTCTCTAGTAGGAGGAGTGCTTACAGATCTTGTTCCTCTTCTTTTTCTTGATGAAGAAGGGAGGGAGAAACCTTGATGATCCAAAAGTTGGAAATGAGGGTCTTCTTCCCCAAGGGTTCTTCTACCCCGAGTGTATCTTGGAGTCGCCAGATCAAAGATGATCAAGAAGTTGTTATTAAAAATTGGAATCCATTTGCAATGAATTCCCCAACGGAGTTGCCAAAAACTATTGGGTTTCAAAATAGAACATGGGTTGAAACCACAGTCAGGGGACAACAAGTCCCTCCTCTTTAATGGGAGAGGTTCCCTTATTGAAAGCAGGAAAAATAAATGTACATATATACAACTCTCAATGTTAGGACCCTGATATTCTGGAATGTTTTCATACTTAAAAGATTATCAATCAGAAGGAATGGAAGAATATAGAGATGGAAGAAGGAAGAAAACACAAATGCTTTTGGGAAATATAGATAGCAGAGTATCTCCCTACTCACATTGGACCAAGAAACTGTAGAAAGGATCAATTACTTCACCACCTGGACAAATATGTAGACACAAAGTTCTAAAGATTTACACAAACCAGAACACAAAGTTTCTATTGAATGCAAAATAAAAGATCCATTGAATCGAGCAAGGAGAGAGAAAGGTACAACAAAGAAAAATAAGAAAGAAAGAACTTCTGTATTGAATTACTTCAGAATTTACAACTTTCCCAGAAAAACTAGAATCCCTTTTCCTGTGGCCAAAGCCATATATTTATAACAATTTGTTTACATCCATGCTTTGTCCCCAAGAAAATAATATCCGAAAGGGATAATGTTTTTTACAGATCCTCTTTTGGAAAGTGACATGAAACAAACACTCATGAAAACAAGAGGTTCTAAAAGGTAAATATCTCGTTAGTTTGAGCATGATTATTTTAGCAGGGGACATCTCATGATTTTCTCCTTCACATGGTTCTACTATTTTCACCTTTTAACCACTTTCATAGCACTCAAGTGCTTACTGATAAGTTTTATCCCATTTTATCACATATGCTTGATAAAATCTATTTTCTAATGATTTAAACTTTGCACCTCTTTAAACTTATCAATTTGGCTCCAAAACCAATCCAAAACACATCCCATGAAGAAACGACAAAGAATGCAAGGAAAAGAATGAAGAATGAGCCATTTTCCATGTTTTACAGAGCTCTGGTTCGTTAATGGTCATAAAAATCAGAAGAAGGCATTTGGCTATTTTTCCCCCTTTTACCTTCAAATTTGGACCCTACACATGGCAAGGTCCAAGCAATGATGGCCCCGGGAAAAAAATGCATTTCCCGACGTTTGGGAGAAAAAGTGAATTTTCTCGATTCGCTCCGCCCCTACAACTCCGCTAAAGGCCGAACACGTGGCATCATCTCGAGTGGCTATGGAAATGCAGTCGAAATGCCATTTGAACTTTTTAACAAAAAGTCTCAAATTCTCAAAAATCTCCGCAGCTCGCTTTGAATTTTCAACGTGGACACCTAGCACCATATGATTGATTGCGGGATGCACTTCGCTTTAGACTTTATCTATTTTTTAGAAAAGGGAAGAAATCCCACTTTTTCCCAAAGTTACGTGCCCCGCCATTGACTTTTTAACATAAACATGTGTCTTTCTCTCGATTGGTGCGGGCCTCAAATTGAAAATTTATCCTTTCGCTCGGGCGGGGCCGCATGGACATTTTAGAATTCTTCACCTTTTGTGGAAACAAGGCTGAAATTATCAAAGTCCCCACCGGTCTACCAAGGCGCGTATGAATTGAGAAAATACCACGTGTCCTTCGCGATTGGTTGCACGTGGAGCCACCTGATTGGTTGTGGGGATGTACCTTACTTTTTCTGCTTTTGGAAAAGGGAAAAATTCTAACTTTTCCCCCAAGTCCATGTCCCCACCATTGACTATTCAACATAGACACGTGTCCTCCCATTGACTATTCAACATAGTCATGTGTCCTCCGATTGGTTGCGGGCCTCAACTTATAATTTTTCCTTTTGCCATAATGCCTTAGGAAATAAAAATTGATCCGCCGGCTTGAACCTCTGCCAATCTTGCTCTAGCCAATCAGGGGACCGGCGGGGATGCGAAAAAACTCAGCATTTTTCCAAAATCACCAAAATTCATAAGTTCACAAAGAAACACACCTAGCTGCATCCGATGGGAAACAAACACATAGCCTCACCTTCCTGAGCAAGAATTTGATGGGGAAAAGAATGTATAAAGTTGTAGGAAAAGGAAAAACGCCATTTTTGGTCCCGATGAAGGATTTCTTTCACTACAAAAGGTTAGAAACAAAAGATGAAAGGTCCCACACATTCCAAATCATCAAAGGAGAACCAAAATCATTTACCACCTACTGAAAATAGGTAAAATGTTTTAACGGTAGCATAATGAGGAAGATGATTAAAAACCCATCGGGAATGAGAACAAGAGTCATGAGTAGCTTAAAACATGAATTTCTTCCATGGCAGGGCTCTAATTTTCATGAATTTTAGATTTGAAAAGGTGGGAAAAATTGGGAGGACAACACACACATATATTTTAAAATACATTTGATCCTTTTAATTAAGTCAACCAAGACAAAGGTTTAACTCCACATAGATTTGGTCAATTTGACTTGACTGCCTCCTAATTGGTTGATGAAACCTCTAGCCTCCTTGATCTCTGAAACTTGTCATGCATTGGTGTCACCTGGTATCCTCTCACTTCGTTTTTCCTCGCCGATGGGTGACACTTGTCTCCCATTGGCATTCTTGTGCTCTATGATCCTTAACCATTTCATCCCTTGCTTTAAAGACTCCTAAATTCGATTGAAGGCACATGTCCAATTGGGACATTTTTCTGTAATTAGTGGATCACTAGATTTTGAGAAATTTACTGAGATGGTCAACCAAGATAATTTAAGTTTGACAGTTTGAAGTCAATGTAAAATACAAGTTAAATTGTTATTTGAAATTGAACTTATCAAGCTTGTTTTGAGTCTAATAAAATACTAAGTTATGGGATTTTCTCTCTATTTTTAATTTGCATGCATGTTGGACAAGAGAGAACTAACATTTAGTTTAAAACATGAAAAAAAACTTTAAATTTGAAACCATTTTAAAATTTAGAATTAAACTTCGGAATTATAAGAAAACTATAAAAATGTTTAACTATGCTATTTTAACCGGTTAAACTAAAATGTAAAACCAAAGGTCTTCCATCATAAATGGGGGCTTAAAACAAAGTTTTAAAGTAGATGAATGAAAAAGGGGGCTCCATTTTCTTGTTAAAGGAAATGGGGGCATGTTGAGTACCAATAAATGGCAAAAACATGGGAAAACACTCATACAAGTGTTTAGAATCAAGAATCTCATATTTACCAGTTTGAAGGAAAATGTTATAACCAACAAAAATGTAAAAATGTTTAAAACTTTTGATTAATATTCAGATACCAATCTAAGCTCTTACCTTTGATCTACTATGTGATCATACTTTCAAGGGTCAAGTGTGTGATCTGTGTGTAAATCCAACCTTCTTTAAAACTTAGATTGAATGATCAAAACTTGTTAAATTTGTAACTTCACTAAATGAATGTTTTAAAGCATTACTCTACTACTAGCCAAACATTCATAGCCTTGACAAAGGTACTCTAGGCTCCACTCCAAGACTTGCTCCATTGTCAATCAAGCGCCCATATCCCTGATGGAGGTTACTCAAATCACTCATTTAAGGAAACTATTTAGATTTCCTTTATTAAATGTCTTTTCAAGAAAAGCTTCACTTCCAAATTTTATAATTTAGCTCATTTTATTTAATTTACCCCATTCTAAAATAGATTACAAGGGTTGGGAACCGGGAAACCTTCACAATAATGTTGCCACAAAATTTAAGAACTTAACCCCTTCACATGTTTTGCAAAAGTGTTTAAATTTAAAAATTGCTTATGACTCCTTCAAACATGATTTTTAAAAAAAAATCATTAGCAATCAAAAATAGTTATGAACTTCAAACATAAGAAAAATTTCAACAAGTTATTTCAAAATCTAGAAAACATCAAGCAATCAGTAAACCCTTTATTCTATTTACTTTTGAGATATCTCCTTTAGTTTGTCTTCATGAGTTGGTAACTTTCACATATGAAATCAAAACTCATAATGACTTTTCCATCTTTATTAAAAGCAACAAATCTACTCTAGAAAGAAAATAACTTACCTAAGAAAAGATGAAAAATAACTATGAAATCTTGAACGTTAGACTATGAAAGCAAGAAAGCTGACCAATATTTAAAATAACAACTAAGACCAATAAATATGAAGGTGGATGAACTTTAAAACTAAGAATGAGACACTTCTTATTGTAAGGTAACAATAGATTTACACTTCTAATAGTCCTTAAAAAACATCTACATCCTTATACTCTCTCCGAAATTCCAACAATAAAAACATTCCATCCAAGAGGGTTGTTGATTTCTCTACAAAAGCAACAAAGAGATTTGTTTGACAAAGATTTACCTCAAAATCAAGCCAATGAAATGTTCAAACTCTTTCACCTCAATCATAGTGGTTTGTGTAAATGTGAACTTTATTTGAATGATCCCTATTTGAAGTTCTTCTTCATCAAGCTATAATTAATCACCGTTACAACTTAGATTCCCTTAACTTTGTCATGGCTATGGAGTATATCCATCCATTCCTTCTCTATTGCTAGAAACTAGGACATAATTTCTACTTCACCTTGTTCTATCTCATCCTTTGTTTCAACTAAAACCATGGGCTCTAAATTAGCTAGTTTACCATCCGTTTCATCTTTAATCTCCTATTGCTCATCCATGCTAACCACACCAAAAGGATAGTACAAATTTGTAAAAACAAAATCCAACATGTTTTCTTAATGTTTTTCAACAAAAGGAAGATCCGAGTCTACAAAAAAATTATTATTGATATTATCTTCAAAGGAATCAACAATCACTAATAATGAATTATTTTCTAAATAAAATTCAAAATTTAATTTAAAGAAAGGAAGTGTTTCTTTCCCATTTTCTTTCCCGTTCTCCTCGTGAAGCTCTTGGTTCTCTATATCATATTCAAAGTTAGAGTTATCGAATAATTTTTTTTTTTGAACACATTCACTTTCAACCACTAGATAAACATTAATAGGTTCAACAAGGTGATTATGCACAACATCCTGTTTTGAAAAAGGATTCAAATCTGATTTAAAATTGGAATCATTTGGGAGAACATTAAAAAGGGAATAAAATTGGTTATGAGGGAAGATAACTATCTCAAGAATGATTGCGTCTGCATAAGATGAGATTAATGAATTCACACCAAAATTCTTAAGAAATGTGGCCAAGTGTGGATATAAGGAATTTATGTAAATGTCTATAAGTGCTGCCTCTTTAGGTAAGTGGTTGCATGTAATGCTTATAAGAATCTCCTGAAATTTGTCATTAAAACCTCTAAGTGGCTTGTGGGGATGTTTCTTAATTGCGAACAACTAATTTATGACTATGAATGGATCTATGATTTGTGTAAAATGTGTAATAAAGACATCCTCTAACTCCTTCCAAATAGAAATTGAACTAGGAGTTAGACTCATAAACCATCCATATTCAAGATCATTTAAAGTGAACGCAAAACAATCATGACCACAACTTCTTGTTACACATTTAAAATATTTAAAACAATCTTAAAAACAAGAACATGTTTCTCAACAGTTCTATTACCATAAAATTTAGGGAGAAATTTGAAAGCATTCTTGGGAAATTCATGTTCAATGAGAAAACTAAATAGAATTTCTCCCACCAAGCCATCATTTTGTTGTGAGATTTTCCATCAATTTGGAAGAATAACTAAATAAAGCACAAGTTAGAAAAAAATTATTTGATTTTAATAAACAAATATCAGATAAAAAAATTAAAGATAGATATGGAAAGCTTAAAATTAAATCAACACTAGAGCTAAAAGTCATTTCCACTTACACTATTTAAATGCCCTTCTTCTAGTGCCATTTTATGTTGGAAAGTGTTTCATGCACACTTGGAAAACATAGATTAAGAGGAGTTAAATCCCTTTTCAATTTAGAACCTTGTTGGAATCATGATTCAAGGTATAAAATACTCTAGACAAATAGCTTCAATTGAGAGACTATATGGTTTAGTGTTAACCTAGGTAGGGGTGGTGTGTCATCGCATACCACCTATCTTTGTTTGGTGAATATGATTTAAACTAGTTCGTATTAAGCTCAAGGAATGGATTGTGGACCTGAAATATCCCGATATGCTTGAAGCTCATCCTACAAAATACAAACTACAATGCTATTTACAATGAAGCTAAAGTGAAATGAATCTCCATAAAAAAATTTCAAAATGGGAGGAGGGTAGGGCTGAAAAGAATCTAATTTCTCTCTCTCTCTCTCTCTCTCTCTCTCTCTCTCTCTTCTCAAGCATGAAGATCACTATAATCTCAACCATATATTACACAAGAAACTAGAGAAAACCATAAATAACAATAACACATTTCTGGATAAACTTGAGGAAATCACCATCGAGAAATGAACATAGAATCATAACTGCATAAACCCAAGTAAATAACTATTGTACATTCACCTAGATCATGATAGGGGTTAGTTAACCTAAAAACGTCTCAAGCTAAGATATTCAACACAAAATAGAGTAATTATCCATAAACTAACATCTCCAAACACTTAATCACTAATACTGCATTGACACATCCTAGAACCCAACTGCAAGAAGCATTAATTCATAAAAATTAGACTAGTTAGGATTAATATCTTACCCCCGCAGATATGACTAAACCTATAAATGAAAAATCTACTTAATAAACATAAAGAAGCTTGAATGTATTGGAATCTCAAACATAAATTCTCAATTGGAAGTGACTTAACAACCCACAAACAAAATGTGAACCTACAAAGCCTTTCCTTTTATATGCACTCAATCGAGAATGATTTTATAATGTGGTTGCATAAATTTATAGGCCAGGGATCAAGCCACTACCTTTGCAAACTTTAAAACTCTTAAATAAGCCAATACTCCACTAAAAAAATAAAGCTACAAAAAAAAAACCACTAGAAACAAACTCCCATAAATTACAATAATTTCTCCCATAATAGAATTATATCTGATTATAATTGTAATGTTTAAGTACAACCGTAGTTTTGAGGTCTATGAAAGTAAAAGATGCCAAAAATCATTCAATTTGATCAATGTGATCCATGGAGATCAAGAAAATACACGAGTTTAGACTTTCCATTTGTCTAAAATATACCATGATAAGTTCTAATAGCTTAATATTTGATCTTACTCCTTTTATGCATTTAGGCAGGGACAAAAAATGAATATCCATTTGAAAAAGCATCTTTGTAAAGCATGAGAGATGATTTGGGCACCAACATACTTGAAGAAATGATTAAAACAACCCAAAATCCTACCACTAAAATATCCCTAACTGCTCAACCATTTTCTCTAAAATTGGTCTTCTTGTTTATTATTATGAATTATGCTCCTAATGGTTCAAGTCTCATGTCAAATGGATGCTCTAGTCAAAATATATGAGCCAAAACTAGGTCCACAATCATTTTGGCTTGTGATGTCCATATGCAGATTTTAGAACTAGGGTAGATTGTCAAATTTAACATCCTAAAAATATCACTATACGTAGTCCCATGTTATGCCACGTGTACACTAGTGCCACGTGTTAGCTTCTTTAAAAATAAGTGTTCTTGGGGTTTGCCTCTTCTAAATTATGTCAAGGGCACTTGGATTGGTCCACATGGACTAATCTATGAATTTCAGAACTATCGAGATATTGGGATTCCTTTTCCTCCTTTGATCCTCTTTCATGGCCTTCAGGACCATGTGGCCATCTCTTGGGAATCCAACCGTTGGCCTTCCTTTCCTCTATGATCCTCCATTTTCCAAATTTCGTGACCATGTAGCCAACCTTAGGATTCTCGGTTCTTAGGGTTCTCACACTCCTTAGGAAGACTTGGCCTCCTTTAGGCTTAAAACTTTACCTTGATCTTCATTTTCCACATTTCTCTTTTAAAAGACTCTTGATCCTTTTAATTAAAGCAATCAAGCCAAAGGTTTAACTCCATGTAGTTTTTTCCATTTGACTTGACTACCTCCTTATTGGTCATTGAAACCTCAAGCCTCCCAAACCTCCAACACTTTTCATGCATCGGTGTCCCCTAGTATCCTCTTGCTTAGCTTTGTCTTTCCGATGGGTGACACTTGTCTCCCATCGATATTCCTATGCTTCGGGCCCTTAGACATTCCGGACTTCGCTTCAAAGACTCATGAATGTTGATTGAATTCATGTTTCCACCGGGACAATTGTCTTTAATAGGTGGATCACTACATTAGGCAAACTGTCAAAATCAAACAAACTAAGTTTGATGGTATGAAGCCAATGTAAAATGTAAGTTAAACCATCATTTGAATGTATCAAGCCCGTTTTGAGTCTAAAAACACTGTTATGGTATTTTCTTTGTTTTTAATTTATACGGTGTGTTATACTAGAGAGAACTTGCATATATATTAAAACAAAGGTTTAAAACATTAACAAAGAACTATAACTTTTAAACCATTTTAAAATCTAGAATTAAACTTTGGAAGTATAAACAAACTTGGAAAATGTTAAACTATGATATTTTTATCTAGTTAAACTAAAATGAAAAACCAAAGGTCTTCCATCATGAATGGGGGCTTAAAAGAACGTTTTAAAGTAAATGAATAAAAAGTGGGGCTCCATTTTCGTGTCAAATGGAATGTGGCTATGTTGGGTACCAACAGGGAGAAACGTGAACTGAGCTATGAGATTATATGATTTGAGTGATTTTAGTGACGATGATGAGAGTATGATACAAGGACATCGTGGTTGAGGTGGGGCACATGACAATGCGAATTTTGTTTTAGTTTTTTTTTAAATTGGGAAAAGATATCTAGGAGACAAATGAAAAAATGTGTATCAGACAAAATTAACTAATAAAATTTTCCCCAAAGAGCGTTAAAATATATATTGAGTTGAGTTCTATGTGGATTTGGGGAATTTTGATTTTTAGAGTAATTAGGATGTGTTTTATGAATTTAATGGTAGGAATAGTTGTGCACCCTTGAGACAAAACAATATCATCCATGCTATACTTGGTTGATTGTATTAGGGATAATGGTGTTGATTTTTAAAGCATGGATGATGGCGTTTGAATCAAGTGGTTGATGGTGTTTCACTTGGGTGGTTGATGTAGTGGAAAAATGGATTTTTCTCATTGGACAATCCTATTTGACAATAATTTAATTGTTTGATTTTAAATTATTTAAGTTATATTTTGATGACTATTTTGGATTAATATCTAACGAGTGGTTGTTTTTTGATATTTCGCAAGCTCCACATAGGTTGTGACTATGAAGATCGATGGATATGGCATGGGTACAAGAGTTATTACGTGGTTTATCTGTGAAAGATGTAATATAGTTACATAGCCTCAACTTTGGAGACATTATGTAGATGGTGTGAATTCCATTGGATCCAAATATGATAGAAATATTTTTGAGCCACCGTGAGTTCGGGTCCAACACTTCTAGGTGGAGGGATAAAGGATTGATGATAGAGGCCTCCGTGAAAGTGCATGATGTTCACGTGATTCTTGGGATGACGATTCAAGGTGTTTAAATTTTTAATGATGTTCCTATGAGAAAAATAGAAAGGATAACATTGGCATAGTGGGTCAATGGTAGTGCTAATTATCATCCAAGATCACCAATGGTTCAATTGAGTAATGTGTATGCTATACTGATTCCGGATATTTAGAAGGAGATCATTGATATGGTTGTCGAATATATCTTGTGCCACGGGAAGATTAAGTAATGACTTTATTTATGATTGTGGCATGTAAGGATTCCTTGGAGTCAAGGACTTAGTTTAGTTATGGGACTACTACCTGAGTGCAACTAGTGCACGATATTTAAAATATTTGAGTGGAGTAGAAGAAGGAAACAAGGCCTATTAATATTTTGGAATCTAGGATCTATGAGTGCGTCCCTATGCATAGACTATAAAAGACACCGGTATAGGTAACAAGGGATGCCTCAATGATATGATAGTAAAAGAGATGTCCACTAATGATGGATGTAGTTGGATATATGTTCTTCATTCATATTACAAAAATCGGGTAGTATGGGAGCTATATAGAGGTACAAAGTGGGTCGGTGGTCAAGTTTTATGAAGATGATTACTACTAAGAGTATTTCGATATTAAAAACATTATGTGTGCTAGGTAGAGACAAACATAGTTGATAGAGTTTATTTTTAGTTTGGGAACCAAGACCATGTAGTTTCACCACCCATCCTAGAGTATCATCAATGACATGCTAGAGATAAATGTGGGAAAGAAGGGTGGGTAGTATTTATTCCACCATTGAGGCCATGCTTTGAGTGAGGTGCATCCCATAGTTAGGTACCAGGTGATAATGTCATAAGGGTGTAGGAGGAGTAGAGGGACCATATGTTATAGAGATAGGTTACTTGAGGAGGAGAAGAGAGTAGAGATACCAAGGGGATGACATCATTATTGATGGTTGTGGATACCCAGAGGAGGATATTTTCCATCCCTAGCTACATAGATTATGACTTATATGATGCATCATTAGGAAGAGATTGAAGGCTTCAAGTGGATCACAAATGATTTTAGTTCCTTGAGATAGGTGGGTACGGTTGATAGGAGCTTGAGTGTCAAGATATGACAATGATGGGGAAATTTTGGGAGGACAAACAAATAGATTCATTGTGGTTGAGTGACCTGGGGATAGGTAATCCTCAAAGTGGTTTATGCAGATTTTTATTTAGATGGTTATGGTAGAGTATATTTATTATTGTATAAATTGTTAATGAGGTGTATGCATTATTATTTTTGTATAGACCAGGTCATATTCGAGTGGAATTATTTAATCTAGGGTGCACACCATAAGATCTTGTGCCACACTATCACTAGACAACATTGGCATGAGTACAAGTAGTGAGATTGTCAAATGTGCAGCAATAACTACACACCAAGAGATGAATGTGGCTCACTTTTTGGACTTATAGGTTCAGGAATATAGAGTAAAGGGATATGCTATAGGGGATTGGTCTAGAGCCACATCAATATCAAAATCCCCACATGCTACAATTCGACACCATTAGGTCAAATTATTGGACAACCTCTAGTCGAGAGAAAATATGCTTGAGTCATGTATGATGTATTTTGGAGAGATATATTGTATTGATGATGTATAAAATGATTTATTTGAGATATATATGAGACATCATTGCTATATATTGATTTTATATCTATGTGATGTTGATGTATGATTAATTTTATGACTCCATAATCTTATTTATGAATAAATGTATGGGCACTTATGGATACGAAAAATGGAATAATAAAAGGCTTAAAATGAGGATCATAAAGTAGGTAATATGTGTAAGATAAAGGTTAGATTGATGTGATAAGAATTAATTAAAGGGCCAACCCAAGTGATAAGAGGTATGCCTAAATAGGAGGTGATAGATAAACTTCCAAAGTATCCAAGGAAGGAAGAAATGATTGTAAAATCCCAAGTGGGAGGAAGAAACCCAAGCAAGATAGATAAGCCCAAATGGGAGGGAAAACCTGAGGGAAATAATAAAGAGATATGAGGCACACTAAATAAATCAAGTAAATTAGCGATAATATGTGAAAGATTGACATACATTGTTTATGATGTTGGTTATTTGCTTTAGATTTTAATATTGAGTGTGAATCATGAGGTCCTCTACGTTATTTTGAATAATGTTTCAATACCTCGAAAAAATTTAGATTATGAGAGAAAAGAGAACCATCAATCTATTTAGATGTTTGAGTGATAATTTCATGAAATATATCATGAGGGGAGGGATGGGGGGAATAATATATAGGGTGAGATCAAGATGATGACATAGAGGGTTTTTTTCATAGTGGAGGATATTGATCCCATCACTTTAGTGTATGAGGAGAGAGTATCTAACTTGGAGATTGTAAGAGATAACCCAAAAGTATCATCTATATTTGATCGAAACCATGATGAGAGAAATAAATTGGTGCAAAAGAAAAAGTTTGAGTGGATTTATTTTATTGATATCACGTAACCTTTACTTCAAATTTATTCATATGTCATTCGTATTCTCTATAATTTGAAACATCATTTTTAGGAGCTTCATGTCATGTGTAATTTGGATCAATTGCATGTGGGATGGGAGATATAATAGAAAGAAGAGCTGAAGGTGATCTCATGGATAGTAGAGTCATAATGACATGTGGAGAAGTATAAGGGGAGGAGAAGGAAGAGTTGTCATAAGAGGTGTTGTGGGAGTAGAGGAGATGATCAAGGGAGTATGTTGTGGCTCGAGATTTGGGTCACTAATGAAAGGAGTGTAGTTCATAAGAATTCACAATGATAGTGTTAATACTATGAGTAAGGTGGGATTGTAACAATTCTTAATACCACAAAATCTCCGCATTCTTATCTTGGACACAACCTACTAAGAAGGGGTCATATAGGGTATAATAATCATCATTATTGGGTTTATTAATGTCAATAAAATAGTCGATGCTAGTCTAAGGATGAACTAGATGCTTTAAGGGAGGATGCTTAGTGTGAGTAGGACTTGATCAACATCCTTCTTAGCAAAACAATATTTAGGAAAGGAGGTAATTGGGAGATAATTACACTTTGGGAAGATTATAAATTTTTATTCTAATGTTTATTTCTTTAGGATCATTGTCATATGAGTCAATAAGGTTGGGAAAAGTACATCCTATAATCTTGGGATGACCACTATAGCTAAAAAGAGATTCCATAGGTAATTAAAACATTTATATTTATGAAATGGGATAATAGGTAGCTCTGCTAAGTAGGAATCTTGAATGTCCCACATTGAAAGAGGTCAAGTTTGAACGGTTAATGTCACATTGTAATTTATAAATAACACTTATATGTGGAAAATTAGTGAATTAGAAGATGGATGACATGATTGCATGCATGCATTGGGTCCATGATTGACCTAAGAGGATATTATAAAATAAGGGGAAGTTGAATATATTGAATTTAATGCACATAGTATGTAGGGGCATGATTATAGGGAGACAAATGCAACCCATAAGGGGCATCTATAAATGAGAATATCCTTGACACATGTTCCTAGTGCATTTGAGATTTTTGATAGAGTAGCTAAGTTTCTTAATGAAATCAAGGAAGAAACACAAGTACTAGAGCATTTGTTTATGAGATATATCTTAATGGTAGTGTACAATTTGGAATCAAATAAAGAGATGAGGGTTGTCTACATGAAATATAAGATCATCAAGAATTATGGCATTGAGATGGAAATCAAAGCACAAAGAATGGTTGGTAGAAAGGTAAGCGAAAATGGATAAATCTTCACATTGGCATAATATGCTCTCTTCTCGAACCATGTAGGGTAGGTTCCTTCTCCAAAGAAGGTAGAAGAGAGATGTTCGTAGTGAAGAGGGATAGGATAATACACTCATGATGATTAGGCGAGGTATGCTTTAGATCTAAAAAATGGAATTCAACTGGGTCCCAATCTTCATGGCTAGGCTATGCAGTAGTTTGACCTTGAAGGTATCATTATAAATAGGTTCTAAAGGAGTGACGATTATAGGGAGATCCTAATTTTTTTAATATTTCTACAAGGTCATCCAGGGTATATGAATCTTCATAGGGGCCAATGGCCTAGGGAAAAAAGGAGGTAAGATCGTGTGAGACCGGTTGTATAGTGGTATAAGGGATGATGGAATCTAAAGAGGATACTAAAAATAGGATTAACCATGCAATAAAATCTATAGGTGTTATGGTGTTTATTTGGACTGTGGAATAAATGATTGAGGGTTGTTCATGGGATGTTTAGTTTGGAGAATAGGGATATATAGTTTTGTAATATATGATACAAGTAAAAGATGGATATATATTGGATTGATAGAAGTAAAATATATGATTGGTACCTTGCATGTTGACCATGTTTTTGGCAGATTAAATAGTGAATGTCTATTAAGTATCAATAATTTTAGCAATTACATTAGTGATTTTAGGAAGATTAGGATTAGGCTTTTCAAATTTAGAGTGATCACGGAGTGGATCATTAAAAACTTTAAGATGTTTATTGGCTTGATGAAGGACATCATACCAATCATGTTAATGGTATTTATCATGTTCCTTGACAACCTCATCTACCCTCTCACAAGTAATGGTTTCATGGTTGAAGTTATCTCCAAGGAGTAAGGTGTAGGTGAAGGATCAAAGGGAAAAATATTTTTGTAAGAATGATGCCAATTAGCATGCCACCAAGTAAAATTTATTTTCTTCATGCCATTAAAGAAGAGGTTGAGAAGGGTCTATAACCACGGTGAAGGGTTGAGGTAGAAGATGTCTCAATTCATCCTTATAAAAAGTTTGGTGACAATTGGCATGGGAAGAAGAATGCGTTTGAGAGATAACTTGCTGTAGTATGAGCATAATGAGAAATTCTATGAATTGTATAATTAGAGTAAGTGTCTTGAGGAGGAGTGTTTGAGAATCCATCGTTTGTGACATTATTATTTCTAGGATGCATGTGAACTAGGATATTCTTAGGTTATGGTTGCTTAAGGGTAGGATTTTTGAATTACATCATGAGGTAATATTAGAATTTTGCTTGTTCAAACACTTATTTTAATGTTGTAGGAGAGTAGGATATCACGTTGTATTGAAGGTGATGTTTGAGGGTTGTGAGGAATAACTAAAATAAACTTGCATTAGGCATACCAACCCCTGTATATATGACATTCATCTCATTCTAGTATTCCTTTTGTTTCATGTTCATGTTACATCTATAGTGTGAACCATACGCATGGCGATGAATCATCATGTTACGTATATAGTATGGACTGCATCAATATCTAGATCACTTCATTATAGTCTAACATGGTACAATTAAGCGATGGGATGGAATAGGTAGTGGATAGGGCAGCGTGGTTATGGCATCACTCACTCCACTGGAGGGCATCACATGCATGCCCCTATCATGTCATATGCATGCCCCTATCCCTATTATGTCATGTTCATGATGACAATATAGTTTAGTTCACTAGATAGGGGTGGGAGAACCACGTGATTGGTCACACGATTAGCTACCCGTCTGCCACCGACCGGATAATAAAGACTAGAGAGGAAAAAATGTGCCATAGATAGGATAGTACCGTTCTCATTCACTCGGAATTGTGATATGATAGTACTGTACTGTTGTGCCATGTCATAGTGTCAATGATAAGAGATAAGTGTAGAGAGCTATTCGTGGCTTAGTGGAAAAGGACTTCCAATGCTTGATGAAAGATTGGGAAGATTCAAGTGTCATCTTGTTTACAATTGATGAAACTGTTGATGTTATTTTTAGGAGATCATGCTATTGGAATTCATTGGATAGGTGGTCACCAAGATTTCAAGTTTGACAATAGAGTTGGCTAGAAGGGTATGGTACTAATCCAAAGCATCTCCCACAAGCATCTTGATAAATAGCTTGGTGGCGGTATAAGAGTTGAATTTGACCCAATCCTTGTAAATGTTGTTAAAAGGAATTAATGTGAAGAGAAGGGTCGGTAGAGCCATCATAAGAGATGGAAGGTGTGATACCTCCAAGATTCATGGAAGTGATGTATGGAGTGATAGTTTGTTTAAATGGATTAAAGAACCTTGTTATGAATGGGTGTTTGGGAAACAGGTTCCCTATTGATAGAAGTTGGGAGGGGAGGGGATAACCTTGGGTTTTTGTGCCCTAAGAGATTGTTTGTGATCAATTAGTAACTTGAGCTAAGTTTTTTTGCATTTACAAGAACTAGTTGGGTGTCGTAGTTTTGTTGGAAGCTTAAATGCCTCATAAGTTGTATACGATTGTTAGTTGAAGGAGGGGTAGCATTTTTATTTGGATCAACATTTTATCCACTTGTATGAGGATCAATATGATTAATATATATATCCAACTTGCTAGAAAGATAGTCTTTAATGTTTTTTTTGCAATATAGCGAGTGACTTTCCTATGAATTTAGAGAATTATTGAAGATTTTTTTTATGGAAGGAGGATAATCAGAATTAGGAATATCTTCATGTACTTCTTAGTCTTATGAGTCAAAGATATGATTATGAATTCTAGATCTGTTTTAAATGTTGTGATTTAATAGTTTTGACTTCTTAGTGTTAGCATCTCATATGGCTAGATAGTCAACGTAATGAGGAGATAACTTAGGAAAAGCATTAGTTTCAATGTTATTTCCATTGTAAAGAGGTTGTGTGGGAAAAGAGTAATTATAAATACCAAGTAAATATGCCATTGTAAAGTTTTTTGAGGTTAAAAAGGTTTTGGAAAATATTTTTGATGGGATCAGCCGTGCATAGAGATTGCACAGGGGGATGATGGTGTCACGAACAAAAATACGAGAAAGAAAGGATAATTAGATAATATCATATGTGTAAATGTTTTTATAGGGGCCAAAGACATATGGTCAATGATAATTATGTGTAGTAAGGATTGAATATGGGAGAAAATTCATATAGTGGATGATCGCATAACAAAAGTAAAAAAATTAAAAGTAGAGTGATTATGACCTAATCTAGGGTAGAATGAGTTTCATGTTAGAATCACTAGATCGTATAACTAGCTAATTGTAATCACTAAATAATGTACTTGCTATGTACATCTAGCTTCTAAATATGTCATTTATATGCATGATTCCTAAGAAAGAGAATTATTCATCAACAACTTATTTACTTTGATTTAAAATTAATTTTTATCATTTTCATCTTTATTGCTTGTTATTTTTATTTCCAAATTACGGTTTTGCACCACCCAACATCCTAGCCTACTATTATTTCACGATTATCCTCTTGGGTACCCTAAATAGAACTACCCATTAGGGATGGGAGTTCTTGGGAATCTATTATCCCCTCTGGGAACTTCAGTTCCCTTTCTTTCTTTTTTTAATTTTTCGGATGTGACTTCTTTCTTTTCTTTGGTTATCACCCTTAGTCGACCTTTCACTTGTTAATGATGAACATTAAGTGTGTATATATATATGGCTTATTTAACCTTATTAAGGGGGAATATCATTTTCAAGAGGCACTTACTACCACAAGGAGATAAATATTTCCAATCTACTACATCATCAAAGGACTGCATTATTCATTGCTTAGGGGAGCTATTTTGAATTCCATACCACACATTTTGCATTGGGATAAAGTAGTTATAACTCACTATTCTTTATTCCACTAGCACTAATGAAACCTATCTCAAGGGATGATATTCCAATCACACATACGGAAGAAATACATTGAGTTTGAAATGTAGTGCAACACTTGGTGACAATCACATTGGGGTGATCGTTGAGGTTAGTGCAACTCAAGCATATGCATTATTTATTCATCTAATGTGCGCTTGAGTATTGTGCATATAGCTAGGGTTTTATTTTTATTTATAAGTGTGACTAAGAATAATTGTAGTGAACATGATGCGACCTGAATGAACAAGGAGTGACGATAATTGACACGAGAAAGAACAAGGACCAAAGCTATTCCACAGACACCAACACCCAAAATAGATGATAATGCCCAAGTGTTCATGTCCTCTCTCATGCAATTCTGTACCTAATATTGTTACATTCCAATTTCTAAATCAAATTTTGAACAATCCAAAATTAACCCTTCTAGATCAGTCACCAATTGGTTTAGATGTATGGAGGTAAGTTGAGCCATTCTACAAACCCTATATATCACTCTTACTTGTATTTTTATAGCTAGATCTTTCTTAAATACAGATTATATTTATCTGATCATAAATGTATTTATATATATTTAAATTTTATTAAATCATTTGAAGAACCCGACATCTTGCATGCCCATCATGGATCTCTTCTTTCATGCCCATTATCCGTAGTGGCCACTCTGGGTACCCAACCTATATAGATTTTTCCCCACCCACTCATAAACCTTATTCTACCATGGATGACTCCATCAATGACACCATTCTCATCAATTCCAAGCATATTCCTCTCCATGACATATAAGCATCTAACAATGAACATTCCGATGATGAATATACTAATGTCGATAAAGCCCAATTGGATTCCCTTACCAATTTACGCATTGCAATGTGTGATAATACAACCCATATTACATATATCTTAGTTATTCTATTGACTACCCAATAATAGTATGATTCATATTCCGACACTCTCTACCACTACTACTTATTCTATCCCACTTTCTTCCTCTCCTTCCAATATTGGAGTCTCTGCCATTCACATGTCTATTCCTACCCCTTCTAATAATTATTCTTCTCCTCTTATTTCGCACATTCAACCTAATTATTCTTTAGAAACCCATGATTTGCACAAATGGATAAATTTAAACAAGGATCTAATGAACATATTTGTGGTTACGTATTACGTTACATGAACGATATTTCTAAGATGAACAATGTATTAGCTGTAAACACCCTAAAAATAAACTCATATTTCTAGCATGATTCCATCTAATTAGAATTAATTAAATTAATTATATCATGCTTTTGGAATTAATTAAATTAATTCCTACACCCTCTTAGCTAATATAATTAAAAAATTATTTATTTAAATGATTAATTATTTCCTTACAATTAATAACTAATTAAATTAGTTATTTAATTCCATCTATCCTAGTCAAATCCACTTGAAATCCACTTCCTATTCCACCTAAACTCCACTTATAGATTCCTAGAAAGGAGGGGGAAATTGATTTGTATGTGCAACCACCTTCCTAGGTGTAACTTTTGCAATCCAAATGTCTACTACCCCTTAAAATATGCAATTCCATAGACCAAGTCTACTTTCTAGTTCAAGTTGTTATAATTATTAACTGAATCTTAGTAAAAATTTCATCCACCTTTAATGGCCATACCCTCAGCTATAAAATCAAGCCATTTATTTTTCAAACTCATCCTTGGAAGCTTATGAAAATTATAGCCAATTTTTCCAAATTTCCCCGCATCCTTGTGTATCCAAGCTTGTAGCATTGCAAAATCCACTTTGGAGAGTCATATAAAGAACACCCAAAATTCAAACATCTTAAGATTTCACAAGCCCAAGTGCTTCAAAAATATTCTTGAGGTTTGTAAGAGAATGTAGAGAAGGTATTGCTATTTATTTATTTTATTTTTCATTTATCCGGTAATTTTCATTGCTCACATTCTGGCATGCCCGATGGGACTCCCACATTCATTTTCACACTTCCAGTTTATTTTTTTATGGTTGAACATTGTTTATGTGTTCTTTGTCTTCTTCTAACCTCGTTGTCCAAATTTTAGGTTCCTAGGTGAAGTACAAATATAGAAAAACCAAAAAAACCAGCTTTCCAGCCGTGTTTTCCCATTTTAAAGTTTCCAATCGCTGTTTACGCCAATGTTTCCGATCTCTGTGCTAGCCTAACTATGTATGCGCTAGCATTCACCTATGCACGATCTTTTTTAAAAGTGTACGTGTTTACATCCTTGTGTAATCACGCTCTGTTCCAATATACATGCCTCTCGTTCACTAGTACATGCTTATGTTCCAAAGTATATGTTTTTGCGTTCCTTTACACACGTTTTGTTCACCTACACGCACCAAAGATCCTCTTGCATGTGCCGGTGTTCCTTTCATTCTTTTATATTTATTTATTTTATTTTGTAGTCTCTATGTCATGCTAACACATCTAGTTGTACATGATAGCATTCTCTATAATGCTAGCACACTCAAAGTGTTTGCGCTAGTGCGCTACTATACGTCTTTAGTGTACTCTTTTTGTGTTTTGTCAATTTTCTACTTTTTCCAGCGTGTTATTTGAATATAACCTCTATTTTAGACTACTTTATGATTCAAATTTTGTAGATATATTGTTAGTTATTTCAAGTATTGGTAAGGAATGAATTTTTTCTTTTTGTAAATCACGATAGGATCATGCATATGCTCTTTCCTCGCACTTTATAAGTGATCTTGGAAATCAGAAACGTGATCATTTTTAGGTGCTATTTAAGAATTAACCTTTTCTTTTCTTAATCAAAGTAAGATCATGCATATGCTCTTTCCTTACACTTTATAAGTGATCTTGGAAATCAGAAACATGGGCTTGCTTCTTTCGTCTTGTCCTCTCCACCTACCTCGGAAAACATACAAATTCTTATTTGCAAGACCAAATATAAATGAGGTTAATCTTAAAACACTCAAACCACTAATTGTAGGTTTCCTTGGTCAAATAATGACATCTAAAATAGATTACGAATTACAGTTTCCTTGGTCAAAGAATAATAATTAACAAAATATCATTTTAAATCAAGAATATAATGAACAAATCACATAGTATTTGCAGAGTCCGGATGAAGGGTTAAAACCCATCCACTTAAGCATGAGAAGTGCTTTGGATTAAGCCATAAAAATAATTTTGAGGAATACCATAGGATCCCAAAAGCATTTGGTACATTGAGGGAAGTGGCTAACAAAATGGGTACCCCTAATCCAATTGACTAGTACGCCTATGTGAGATTAGAGTTGCGTATATCCATCTTCACGACCCAATACGATTCATTTGAGCAAGATATTTGCTCATTGTTTCAAAGGGGATAAAGTAAAGCCATAAACTAGTAATAATACCATGCTTGCTTGGATATACTACTGAAACGTAGTTGAGAGAACCAACTAGGAAGCCACGCCTTGTCCAAACCAGATCTAAGGTAGAGGTAAAAACATCCATAAAAAAATTTCTTTTCGTTTTTCTTTTCTTTTCTTTATTTTAACAAGTAGTAAGATGTGTTCCACACTTGTTTCTATGTTCTCACTTTTATATCTCTTACCATTCTCCAAATGCTCGTTATTTGGATCCATTTTCATCTCTTATTCACTCTTGAAATACTCCTTATTTGGGCCCATTTTCACTTTTTTCTACATCTCCAAAGTTTAATTATTTAGACTTGTTTTTCATCTCATTATATTTCTTTCATCATCTTCATTTGAATTCATTCACTAACTCTATTTTACACTTTTCCAAATCTTCTCTTGGATAATTCATCTCCTTTCCATCCTTTCAAATTTTCTTTCATTTAGAATTGTTCTTTCATTTTCATCACACTTTCCAAATATCCCTTATCTGGATATACCTTTATCTTCCTTTCACGTCTCCAAATAGTCTTTATTTGGGTCTTTTTTGTCATATCTTCTAACAATCCTTATAATCCTATATTTGGATTTCTCATCATTTTATTTCATCCATTTCCAAATATTCTTTATTTGGACCTTTCTTTCACCTCTTTTATTTGGATCTCACATCCTTCCTTTGGAATTTTCATTCTCTATTTTGAATCTTCCATTCACCTCTTGTCACTTTTAGAAATCATAAAAGTTCCCCCTTGATTATTCTCATTTTGAGTTTATCCCCATCTAATTATCATCTTAAATATTTTGATTATATTTTCTAAAGTTTAAGCTTTATCTTCCCCTTTCATAATTAAGTCTTGAGTTGTGGATATCCACGTCTTCACTCAAGCATTTTTCATCTCGCAACTTACATCATCATATCCACATTATCACGATCAAGTTATTTTCCTCTCCTCTTCCATTCTAGAATTTTATTTGCTAGAGGTTGAGTACATTTTATCTCTTCATTCCCCTCTTCCTTTCTAGCATTCACTTTGCTAGAGGTTGAGTATGTTCAAATATTTTCATCTTTCCTTATATCTAGCATTCCCTTTGCTTTAGAAGTCAGAACATTTAAAACTTAATCGCTAAAACCTCCTCTCTTCTAGTATTCACTTTACTAGAGGACAAGAATGTTTAATCAAATTGCATCCCTATTCCACTTTAGCACTCAATTTACTAAGGGTTGAGTGTATCTTCATTGTCATCTTTTCACTCACATCTACCTTAGCATTCACTTTGTTATGGGTCACATTGTCCAAATATTCCAAACCCATCTTCCAACTTAACATTCACTTTTCTAAAGGTTGAGTTATATTCAATCTTAATCGTTACATTCTCTTCCATCTTATCATTCACTTTGCTAAGGGTTGAGCTATTTATCATGTCTCTCTTTGCTCCCCCTCTTTTAAATACTGTTTGGAAAAAGACATAGAGATTATAGTCCCTTTGGAAGAGGCAACAAAAATCCTTGTAGAAACTCCGATGATGAAGACAACCAAATCATGAGGATCGTAAAAATAATTTTTTTCTTGAGGAACAAGCCCAAATTGAACATATTCTATGCACTAAGGACCAATTTTTGCTTCGTATCCTTGAGATGGGAGAAAAATTACATTTTGACTTTGACGAGGATGTTTTGAGAACATTACTCAGTAAACCTATGCCCAAAAAAGATGTACCACCAAAATAAAATAATGATGATGAAGCTGGGCCAAACAAAATAAATGTTAAGGACAATGGAAAATCTACTAATTTGCCCCTCGATCCCAATCAAGCCTTGATAAAATCAAGGCAATGGAACAAAAACTAAATATCTTATCTTCTAAAGGCACTACTGAAACTAATGATAAAGATTCATCAAAGAAAAGTGATGAGTCATTTAAGACCTATAATGTGCCCAATAAAGAGAACAACAACCTTAAAAATGATAATTCATCATTTATCCCACAAAATAACTCACCATTTTCTCATGAATGGAAAATGATGAAAGACACGATTTTGGGTATGCAACACCAATAACAATAATTCAAATTTGATGAATTGTGTCCTTACCCCTTTGATAAGGACATCTTACGTGTACCCTTTCCAAAATACTTTGAAATACCCAAATTTGATAAATATAAGGGAAAGAACGACCCATGAGAGCACATTAAGGAGTTTTTCATGGCATGCCAAGAAGTGACATATAGTGATATCTTCTTATTGCATCTCTTCCCATGAAGTCTAGGAGGACAAGCCTTGGATTGGTTCCTACACCTTCCCAAGGGTTCAATAACCACTTTTGTGGACCTCTCAAAGAATTTTGTTAAACACTTTTCCTTCAATATAGATTACAAATCACCATGATGGATTTGTGCAACACCAAGACAAGGTCAAATGAAACCTTTAAATTAACTAGTGAACATATTTTATCCAAATCTCTCCAACGAATTATCCTTTCATATGAAAATGCACTACCTCAATAGATTTGAGGAAGTCATTAAAAAAGGATCCCAAATAAAAATACCCTTATCACCAAAGGTTTAATCAAACCTCATTCAAAATATAATGGGCATCATAGTCACAATAATAGTGGTCCTCATCATGAAAAATCTAAAAACATCAACAAAAACCACAATGTTGTTAACGATAGTGTCACAAATAACCGAAATGTGCATAACGTCTAAAACAACCAGGCTAAGTAAAACAAAGCAAAACAACCTCTCATTATTTCAAGTAGAGATGCCCCCTTCTTAACCTAAAACAATGTGGATTCACACTTTTGAGGGAACCCCTCTTTAGTGTTTTGTGCTAACTAGTCAATGCTAATATGGTTATGTACCCTATTATGAAGCCTTTCATTGAGGGGGAATGTAAACCCACTTGGTATAAAGATGAAACACATTGTGATTTTCATTGCATCAATGGTCACTAAATGGATAGATGTATCCAAATCCACACCTATATTCAAGACCATATCGATAATGGTGATATAATGGTTGAAGGCCCTGCATTAATCAAAACACCTAATGATAATATTAAAGTGTTTTTCAATCCATTCTCTAAACATGGTGCGAGATAATTTTTTTTTTTTGAAAAGGAAATCTTCAAATAATGTCAATTTTGAATCAATTATTTCATTTGTCAAGGAAGTTCCTCCTACTATTGCTACCATCACGTGTAAACATCAAAACAATGCGGTGACAACGTGTCAAAATAAAATATGGATTCATGCGGACAACCAACTATCCCTGTTGTCCACCAAGCCTCAAGTGTCCAAACCTATGGCTCCCTCAAACCAGAGGTCAACCCTAAAAGCTAAACCTACTACTACGGATCATATGACCTACTAAAATAATTAGCAACAACACCTGCACATATATCTCTTATGGAGTTATTAAAAATGTCACCTAACCTCCAAGACATTCTTACTCGTGCTCTTCATGAAGCAAGGGTTTCTATGAACCTCAATGTCTAACAGTTATAAGCCATGATTGCTAACCTTTCATCTGAAAGTCCCATCTTTTCATTCAGTCCTCAAGACTTGTTGAACCCACACCTTCACAATAATAACTCTTTATACATTGAAGTGTATATAACCAGCCATAAGGTCAAAATATTTCTCATCAATAATGGAGCATCCCTAAACATATTTTCTATGAAAATGTTATGTTATCTTGGTCATGCAGAGGAAAACTTGGATGCCAATGTTATCACCATTCATGGTTATGACAATAGCGAGTGACAATCCTCTGACACCATTACCCTTCCCATACAAGTGGGCCCTCAACTTCTTGAAACCCTCTCTCATGTAGTGGAATTGGAAACATCATATAATCTCCTTCTAGGTAGACCTTGAATACACACAATGTAAGTTGTTCCCTCCACCTTCCATCAATGCATTAAATTACTTGCATAACATAAAATATTTCACCTTGCTTGCTGACACAAAACCCTTTGAGTACTGTAAACTCCTAAAAATAAGGTATAATAATGCTAACTACTATTCATCTGCATATAACTCATGAACCTCGTGTTACTCACATTGACCTTGAAATTATTTTAAGCTTGCACACCTCTGCACAAATTCAAAACCATATATGTCTAAGATGTCCCTGAATTGAACTTTTCACATCAAGGTATTGGAGAGTATAAACTTTAAAATTATTTTTATGCTAGCCAAATCACATCATCCCCTCACGATTCTGAGACTTCCTAATGTCTCACATTTATAGGAATTTATGGATTATTATCTCGGGAAATACTCTTTGGAGACAATACATATTTTTAGAAGTAGAAAATATTCAAGGATTTGATAACTCTTGGCTGTACGAAGATCGGATGGCTGAATTATTTGAATCCACAGACTATACCAAGGTGCACAAAATAATGAAGAATATGAACTGGAAAGGTAGAGGACTTGGCCCACAAGAACAAGGAATTCTCAAAGTTTTCGTATGTAAATAAAATCTCTACCAACATGGTCTAGGATACAAGACCTTTAAAAAGAGGCCTATGATATTTGATGTCTTGACTAGTGATGAGGACTTGAACTTCAAAGTTGAGATTAGTTCCACACATAGCCTCTTTGAGAACCTTGCTGAAGTTACTCTTTTTCTTGAAGACTTATCCATTTGTACCCTCAATATCATCTACCATTCCCTCATTGATTAGGATCAACAATGTCATATTTCCATGGACCTATTTCAAAATTATGTGGCCATTCAAGAGTTCATTGGGGCTCGATACCTTTTTCCTTGTTAATCACAAGAAGGGTTTCAAAATAAACCTTGACACTACTACATAATTTTGTGATGAAATTAAGTTATCTAGTCCAAAAATCAAAAAATAAATAAAAATGGAAAAAATAAAAATCACATCTCGCATAGTGAAAACATTTACAAGTACTATGTTAGAAGCAAAATTGAAAATGAAAGAAAAATAAAAGGACACATCTCGTAGTGAAAAACTTTCTAAGGCACTAGAGAGAGGAGACTCTAATATATAAAACTTGACACTACTACATAATTTTGTGAGGAAATTAAGTTCTCCAGTCCAAAAATCAAAAATAGAAAAAGAAAAATCATCTCTTATAGTGAAAACCTTTATGAGGCGCTATGCGAGAAGAAAAAATTGAAAAAGAAAGAAAAAGAAAAGGACACATCTCCTAGTGAAAACCTTTTTGAGGCACTAGAGAGAGGAGAATCTAATCTAGAAATATTAGAAGATCTACATAAACCTATGAAATCATTTCAAGAAAATGACACTTCTAAGCTATTGGTAGAAGAGACCACCACTATTAACATTGGGACAAATGACCAACCTAAACCTGCTACTTTCTGACTTGGTGCTAGCCTATCAAAGACAGAAATTAAGGAATTCACAGAGATTCTCATAGAGTTTCAAGATTTTTTTCTTGGTCTTACAAATATATGTCAGGATTGGATCCTTCCCTTGTGGTTCATCACCTTGTGGTGTGCCTAGATGAAAAACATGTTAAGAAAAATTTGTGTAAAATGCATCCAAAGATCACTTTACTTGTTAAGGAAGAACTTCAAAACTGCTAGATGCTAGTTTCATACGGTCTATAGACTATTCTGAGTGGATATAAAACATGGTACCAGTTGCTAAGAAAACTCATGGAATTTGCATTTATATTGATTTTTGCAACATCAACAAGGCTTGTCCTAAAGATGAATTCCCTCTTCCCAATATTGATATGATTATCGATTACATTGTGGGCCATGGGATGTTATCTCTGATGGAAGGATTTTTAGGGTACAATCAGATTTAGTTTGTTAAGGAAGATTAGCAAAAACAACATTCAAAACCCTATGGGGGAATTTCTATTACAAGGTCATGCCTTTTGGCCTTAATAAATCGATGCTACATACCAATGTGTAATGAATGTCATATTTCATGACCTTATTCAAAATATCATGGAAGACTATGTTGATGACATCCTTGCCAAGTCAAAAACTAGATTCGATCATCTAGCTATTCTTCGGTGTATCTTCAAATGATTAAGGGAATACAAGGTTTTCCTTAATCCTAAAAAGTGTGTCTTTGGTGTCACCTCGGGTAAAATTCTAGGATTCATTGTCTCACAAAGGGGAATCAAAGTGGACCCTACCAAAGTCAAAGAAATAATGGAAATGCCACATCCTCAAAATCTTTGTCAATTACGAGGGTTATAAGGCAAGATTCAATCTATTCAGCACTTCATTTCTCAACTTGCTGAAAAATGCAATCATTTCAATCAATTGCTCAAAAGGGATGTCTAATTCAAACGGATGCAAGATTTCTATGACTCTTTCACCAAGATAAAAGAGTACCTGTCTATTCCTCCAATACTCATGCCACCAATCCAAGATAAACCTATGTTATTGTATACTTCTACAACTGAACATGCCATTGGGGCATTACGACACAACACAATGACAAGGGGCAAGAGCAAGAAATATATTACTTAAGAAGAACTATCCTTAAACATGAAACCAAATACTCATAGGTCGATAAATTTTGTTTGGTAGTCACATTCACTTTCCAAAAGTTTTGACACTATTTGTTAAACCATACTAACAAGCTCATCACCAAGATTGACCCTCTCAAGTATCTGCTATCAAGACCAATGATAATAAGATGGATGTCTAGCTGGATTGTGATCCTCAGTGAGTTTGATATTGAATTTATTAATCAGAAGGCTATCAAAGGTCAAGTGCTAACAGATAAATTATTTGCAATGCCACTACTAGGTTCTCAAATGCTACACTTTGAATTCCCAGATGAAGACTTGATGTACATAGAAACAGTCCCTTCACAGAATTTATTCTTTGATGGTTCTTATAACCTACATGGATTAGGAGATGGAATAGTATTACCCACATGATGGGGATATTATCCATAAATCATATTGCATCAAATTCCCATGTACAAATAATATTTGTGAGTATGAAGCACTAATAACAGGCTTAGGATTTTCTATTTCTGGTCACTACACGAGTTGATGCAGTCTTTGGTGACTCCTTCTAATCATCAAACATGTCAATGGGGAATATCAAGTTAAAGATGAAAATATCCTACCATATAAGTGCATGGTTGATAGTCTAAAGGGGTATTTTTAGATAATCACATTTGAGAAAGTTCCTCATTTGTAAAATAAAGCAACAGATGTCATGACAACTATCACATCCCTTCTTATATTTGACACAAACCAAACTCACAACGAGTTCCTCATAGAACATATTTTGGTGCCCGCATACGATTTTTCGAGTCCACCATGGTCTGTGAGATTGTTGTTCCTAATCATCCTTGGTACCACAATATTTATACCTTCATCCAAACCAAATCCTATCCTCCAAATATGAACTCAACCAACAAAAGAGCCTTAGAAAAACATGCTTCACACTATACTATCCTTGCTGACACCCTATACTAAAGAGGCTATGATGGGACTCTCTTGATATGTCTCAACCAAGACAAAGCTAATCAAACACTAGCTAAAATACATTCAGGTATTTGTGGTGTGTACACTAGTAGAATGGTTCTAACCAAGAAGATCTTATGTGTTGGTTATTATTGGAATAATATAGAGACTGACACATGTAACTTTGTTAAAAAATCTCAAGCATGGTAATTTTATTCATGCATATTCCCAAGCTCTCGCAACCCATCACTTCGCCTTTAACTTTTTCTAAATGGGGGATTGAATTGATTGGAAAAATAAAGCCCACCTCCTCTGATGGCCATACTTTTATAATAACCACCACCAAATATTTCACCAAGTAGATCAAGGCTATACCTTTTACATACGTTATTGGGTGTAATATTTCCAAATTCATCTTTAACCATATCATCTGCTGTTTTGGTATTCCCATAGCCATTGTCAATGAAAATGGTACCTCATTCAAGAATAAGAATGTTAAAGCCTTAGAAAATAAGTATCATATCCACCTACAATGAACCACTCCCCACTATCCGTAATGCAACAACCAATCAAAATTTTCCAATAAAACTATAAAATCCATCTTGGAAAAGATAGTTGAAAAAAATGGCTATAAGTGGCATACACAACCATATCCCATCCTTTAGGCCTACCATACTATTGTCTAAAATAACTAACTCAAGTTATTTAGACAACTTATAGTTCCATTCTCGGTTCCGAGTTCAATATTTTAGGTTGCACACATCTTTGGTTTCCTTCCTTGCACATTTTCTTAGTTGCGATTCTCCACACGTGCCCTCGCACACCTTCCCCAGTACTTCCTTTCTCTTCCTCTTCCCTTCGATTCTTTTTGTGCACCTTCACACATCTAATTTCCTCTTATTCTCCTATCTCATTACATATCCCTTTGCGTGTATCCCTTTGCGCATTCATAATTCTTGCAGGGTTATTGTGCACTCCTTAAGTCCCTCAAACTTACTTTTAATTTCTCGAAGTCCCAGGAATACCTCCCACGCATACCTCTTTCTTCTTGAGTCCCACGCATACCTCTTTCTTCTTGAGTCCCACACATCTCCTCGCACACACTCATTATCCTTTCACATATTTCCTCACACATTTTCCTTACACAATTGCTTATGCGCGTTCTTATCTTGTCCATTTCCCTTCATCCTTGCATAGTTATATATCTTTGTAAATATGCACCTTTTCTTCCCATCCTGTAAAACCTTTCATGTGTGTTTATAGATCCCTACATTCCTTCCTCTTGTGCCTCCTACTTCCGTACATGTGCTCAAGTTGCGAACCCTATGCGCTAGTCACCAAGTGCCACGTGTCACTCCTGGGAACTTGTCAAATGAAGTTCACAACAAACAACCTATCGGAACACACCAATTGCACATCGAGTTCTTATCGTGATTGAATGCATGACACATGGCATAAAAGGACAAAACAAACATATAGTCAACCACATCCTTCACCAATCGAGATCATGCCAAATGTCCTGTATGTTCATCCCATACTTAAAAATATTCAAATCACCATAAATTTTGATACATAACTCAAAATAGGATCACTTGGTCTTGTTGGAAATCTACTTGACATGGGATACACATTGGAATTTTCAAAATCAAATTTTAGTAGGATTTGGTAGGTGAAAATAGGAAACACGACCCATGCCATTAATGCATAAGTCTAGTCAACTTAACCACCTATATTTGATTAGATTTGGTCTCCTTCCTTCTTCTACAAGCTAAACTAACATGGGGAGGTGGATCGATAGTGCCGCAGAGCAGATTTGTAGACATTTATTACATATTGTTGGTGGTTGTGATTGGAAATCCAAGTTTCCCTCTCTTTTCCCTCTCCTTCTCTCCCATTCTTCTATATATTGTTGAATAATGCTCATTTGTAAAGGTTGGACCCTCTTGGATTGCAAGAGCATTATTCGAGTAGTGTATTATTTTTATTTGAGTTGCGGGTCTCGAGATATGGTTCTCTTCATCCGAATAATTACCTCTTTCTACCATTGTAATTGATTGTGCATCATTTGGAAGAAATAAAATTATTTTTTTGTGGCTATTCTCTGCCCTAGCTTGTATTTTGTTGCATCTTATTTCCTTTCCTTTGCTATGTTGGTTTCCTATGCATTCTTTATGTCCCTTGCAGGTTTATTTTCTATTGTGCTCCATGAAAATGGGTGTGTGAGTGTTATTTCAGACTGTGGCACTTTTTTATGCCTTTCTTGTGCATATTTTCCTTCATTTTCACTCATTTGAGAGTGTTCACCCCTCTTTCTGGTGCTATCACCTCCCCTTAGCTTAGGTTTTCATTTCATGCATCTCCTTCTCACCCTAGTCCCTTAGAATCATAGAGTAATGCTAGGTAGCTGAATTTCCCTTCCTAGGAGTAGTTGTAGTAGTATAAATAGGTAGAGGAATCCGTCCTTCTTCGAGGTCTTTCTCTAGCACAAGTCCCATAACTTAGAGACAGGTCCCATGTTGCCTCAAACCCCGAGGTCATCCTAATTTGGGACAGTGTGATTTTGATCTCAACACATACATCCTTTCATAGTCCATAAGAGCTATCCATTTTTCCTTGGTATATGGATATGAAGCCATATTACTTATCAAAATTGAACTTCCTTCCCTTTGTGTATCCATCTAAAACCTGCTGCGCATGAGGAAGATTACCGCCACGTATGAATTTAGAGATTGAAATTCTAGACAAAAGATGTGTTCACACCTTGGATCATTTGCAAGTGTATCGAATCATCTGTATTGTTGAGCTAATGAAATGTAACTTAAGTATGAAAGTGTAAGAGGATTGGGTACGTAGAAACATGGCATGCGGGAGTGCACGGAAGTAAAGTAGGATAGGGTGCACCTAGGAACTGTTTAGAATTAGGACTTAGCCATTTTCAACATGGGGCTATTTTTGGACATAGAGTGCAGAACATGCAATGATACAAATACTTACAGATCATGAAAGGCTATTTTCGAATGAGTAGTAGATCGAGCGCCATGCAGAGTTTTGGAGCTAATAATAGGATTATACTATGGTCATATTATTTGATAATCTATTATTAGTAAGCTTGCATGCTTTTGTAGTCTAATGTAAGGGTGCATGGCTATTATTAACATGTAGCCTATTTTTGGTTTATGGGTAGTGAAGGAAAGTCCCCACCCCTATAAATATGTATTGATTACCACGGTTTAGATAGTTTAATGTTATTGTAGTGTTATCTTTTTGTGAGTTCGTTAGCGCATATGGCTATGGTGAGTTTATGATGTATGTAAGAAGTTTATGTGTTTTACAGTGATTAATATAATGGATCTTTTTGGCTGGATATTGGTGTTGGATGTAACTAAACATGGATCTAGCATGGTAAATCTAATTATAGTAATTGTTTAGTTATTCATTCATATGGTTTAGATCTAGATCTGGTTTATGCACTTTGTGGTTTAATTGATTATCTGTTATGGATATGAAATACACATTCATTTATGCTAACATCTTGGGAAAGCTTACATAAAGAGGAACCTAGTACCCTTGCGTGCTTCGGGTGAGTGCTCGAGTCTAGGCCGAGTGACATGCCAGCGTGCCTTGGGATTTTGTGGGCATATTCTAAGCTACATCATTGGTTCTGTTAGTAGGACCTCTTTCTCAGTTGTTTTTCAGGATGTTTCATGATGAAGACATACTTGGTTGACCTTGGTTAGCATTGAAGAGTGGTTAGATGATTTGGAAGAAGAGTATGCTTGCAGATTTAACACTAGACCTGAGTTTAATGTACGCACATGGGTTGAGAAGAATCTGTATGATGCATTGTATGAGACTTTCTTTGCCATATTTCCTATAGATCTCTACGAGTGGATGGTTGATTACACATCTAAGAGGAATTAGAGGTTTCACACACTTTTTGGACACAGGAAGAATTCTAGGCCTTGTATGATGCATATCTAATTTGGACGCGCTCTATGGATGTTTGGTTCCATGGTGTTTAAAAAAAAAAAATTCTTGAGTATGCAATTTCCACTTACTTTTGTCCGAAGTTTCCGAGTTCTAGTTCTTGCATGAGCCCAAAGGATTTTACTTGTGTTGTATTCCTTTGCAATTAATATCTTGATCTTGACCTTGGATTTGGAAGAGAAACCTATGGCTATCCAAACCCATCACATGCGGGGGTAGGAGTAGATTTTGTGAAGATGGCAGACCTAGCAACAAAAAGACAAAGAGAAGAATGACAAGAATAAGTTTAATGAAGCATGCTAGAGGGATCTGGTGAAGCAGTGAGAGATCATAGAAAGAATGGTGTTGCGGAGGGAGATGAATCGTGAAGGATTTGGAGCTCACACAGAGGATGTGGAGCCAGAACATCTAGAACTCCCCCATTTGGGAAAGCATGGTAGAGAACCCTCCTTGGCCGGATGATGGTGTGCCAAATGAAAGATTGTGGACCGCGAGTGCACATCTGAACCTACCTAGTGACCTAGCCTTTGCACTTGGTTTTATAGATTCTATGATAGTTAACAATAAGCAAGCTAGTGTGGGTAGTAGAGTTATAGTAGATAACGTCAATTTTTAGTCAATTTTGAGAGTTAATCAGGTATCTTATTCATCTATGGTGGAGCAATCGTTGTCTATGTTATTTGGAGGTCTAGCTAGAGGTGTTTTTTTGGGTGCATCATCAACACAGAACACAAAAAGCGTAGAACGTTGGTATAATGTTTGGAAGTAGCAAAAATTCACAAACTATGGGAGTCTAGTTTGGCATGACTATTGGAACACAAGGTATTGCATCCTCTGGTCCATTGCCTACTTCAGGAGGAGGATATGGAGGGTCGGGTTGCTCGAGCTGCACGGAGGATCTAGCGGCTCTGGAGCAAGAAAATACCAAAGGAAATATAAGTACTAGACCTAGTGGGAATGGTCCACAGAAGGCCCAACAAATTTATATAGAGATGTCTTTTCGTCTTCTAGAATATAGAGGCATTGAAGATACAACCAAGCACGTGCATATGTGTGAGATTCTATGGTGGGTGAAGGGGATAACTACTCCAGAATACAAGGAAAGTTAGTTTGTAACTACATTATAGAGGCACACACATAGTTGGTACATAAATTTTGACCACTGACCACTCGTGTAGATTATACCAAGTTATAGGATGCATTGTTGAAAGAATTTTATATCCTTGAGTTTGAGTAGAAGAACATCAACAAGTTGAAAGACATCAAGAAAGGAAATCTTGAGAGTGTTCGAGAGTATGATGCACATTTCAAGACCCTTTTGTCCAAGTTATCTTATGACATTCACGTGAGCCAACATGCTCAATGGTTCATTGGAGGACTGATCACACCTTTTAGAAGAAATCTCTCACATAATATTTTCATAGATCTGTGTGAGGCACTTGAAGTAGATCTACACGCTGAGGTGGTAGGGAGTGTAGACACAAGAGTGATCCCATTCTTGGAAGCTCAGATTGCAATAATGGCTAAATAATTAGAGAAATTATCAGCTAATTTAGCGCATGAGACATGCAGTGGGATTTGGTGCACAGATTGTGAAGTAGAAGGGCATACCAAGGATAATTTTCCTTGTAAATCAATGTGCTCCTTATTGTTAGACTATGAGATTTGTCACTTGGACCACAGTTCAAGTTGGTGCCCATTGTTGTAACACATGATAAGAAAGAACATGTCCTATTACTACAAGATCTGTAGGTCTAATACTCATGATACTAAGGATTGTCAGGTTGATTGATCAGATTCATGATGCCATTAATATTGGCGTACGACATACTGGTGTTATAAATAACTCTAAGGATAAAAGTGAGCATCATGACCATGATCATAATGAAGGGTGATCTGATGGAGGCCATGGTAGAGGTCAAGGTTATTGAGGAGGATTCCGAGGCCGAGGTTGCGGTGGTGGAAGAAGTGATTTCCCTTGTAGAACTTGCTATACATGCGGATCCCCGATCATTACAGTGTAATTGTCCTCGAGACATTGTTTGTTCTTTTTGTAGAAAGAACCACAACTATGAAGAGTGCCCATAATTATATGAACATTTGAGTAAGAAACAAAAAAAAGAGAACAAGGGTGAGGGAATGGTTGGAGTACAACATGCCATTGAAGATCAATGGCTTTTGAAGTTAGAACTAGATCTTGAGTTGGTACCTTTGAAGATTACTACACGCATTGAAGCTACGTGTGCCGAGGGGAAGTTCTAAACAGAAGCTTTGCCATTACTAAGGAGGAGATTCTACATGCAAAGTATCTAGAACCTATGCATCAGAAGGAGTTTATCAAGAGACCATGGAGGTGATTCAAAATTTGTAGGGTGAGATATAGTGTTTGAAAGAGTAATCATGAAAGTTAGAACAAAAGAAGGTAGACGAGATCCATCAGATGAATTTTGATGATCTAAAGGAGGTTTGTAAGATGATGTGAAAAGAAAACATCATTCCTTTTCTAGGAAACTGGTTAAAGGGAAACACTCCACGCACTAGGATTGAGCATAAAAGGAAGATTTTCAATGCTAAAGTTCCCCTCATATCCTGGGATTATGACAAGGAGATCACTCTGAATGTTGTTGTGGATGGTTAGCTTTTGAGTAATATTATAATTGATACAGGCGTGGAAGTAAATGTAATCACTTTAGACACATGGGTTCAGATGGGAAAACCACCATTGCAGCCATCTTCAAATGTTTTGTTTATGGAAAATAGGACTAAAGCCATGCGTATTGGAGATTTACAAGATACATCAATTACTATACAGGGAGCCAAGTTTGCTAGGTAATTTGAGGCCTTAGCACTTGCGAAGCCGACGGTTTTCAAACTTTACTTGGGCACCCTTGGTGTTATGCAAACAACATTGATTTGTGCTTCAAAAAAGGGTATATAAGTTTTAAGAACAAAGAGGAGCATGTCATTATCCCATTGATAGATGGGAAATTTTCACCTTTTGTAGATCCTGTAAGTGAATAATATTTGAACAAAATTTATGTGTGCACCATTCAAGATCCGAAAGTTCTTGAGCCATCAAAGGAAGGAGTTCTCCAATGGGATGATGCATAGTCCATGAGTGATAATACAAGTGTTGCATGTGACAACTAGGCACGTGAAAATTATGAAATGGTTAGGTGCAAAGTGAGAAGTGCAGCTTTGCACACATAAGTAAGCCATGTAATAGCGGGTGTTTGGGCGGTAGCCATGTACCGAGGTACACTAGTGAAGAGAATCCTAAGGTATTCCTGCTTGTTATGGAAGCTCAGTGGGAATGTCATGTGGAAAGAAGGAATATGCTAGTTTATACTTTGCACGGATGAAAAAAACTCTGGATAATCTTTTGGAATGGAGAGAAGTGACGATTGCTTTATCTGCTAGATTTCTAAGGAGCAATGTGCCTACTCAAATCTATACATTTCATGGTAATGATCCTATTCAGTACCATGTTCAGCAATGTGAGAGACTCTGGATAGAGGGGAAGGAAGCTTTACCATCTTTGCTATTGGTGCACAATCTCTATTTCACCTTGTGAGGCTACGCGTGTGCATGATATATCTACACAAAGTTGAATAAAGAGACTAGAAATTGGCAAGAACTTACTGTAGGTATGATTCAAACCTTTGACTATTTTTCCACTAAACCTCTGTGAATGAGGTGTTACAAGTTATGACACACTTAATGATGGGGGATAATAGAAAGGTTGAGGAGCTCCTTTAGGAGTTGTTAGGTGAGTCAGACCTGGAGGCACACTTTGAAGAGGAATAAACAGATCTTTGAAAAACTTGGGCACACTTTCCTAGAAAGAGAAAAGGGTAAGATGGTCTAAATAGTTGATGACGAAGAAGTGGAGAACCTGGATATTAAGCATATAGAGGGTACACACAAGGTCATGTATAGTGGATATGAGAAGGCACATGCCTATGAAAAACCTATGAAGACCAAGAAAGTAAACATTGGAATGGATGTTGAACCTAAGGAGGCCATCATTGGAGATTATTGTCCGACTCAAGTTGCTAAGATAATTTAGTTCTTTGCATGAATTCCGGATATGTTCCTGTGAGGCTATCATGAATTGAAAAGATTACATTAATATTTGGGTGAAATGAGAATCGAGATGAAGGAAGGTGCACAACCAGTTTGGAAGAGGCCCTACAAGATGAATTTGAACCTGCGTGTGAAGGTGAAAGAAGAAATTGACAAAATGCTGAATTCTGGAATCATTGAGCCCATCGAGGAGTCGAATGGGTGAGCCCTATGGTGATCAGTATCAAAAAGGATGGAAGAATCATAATTTTTGTGGATTACAGGGAGTTAAATGCTACATGTGTAATTGATCCCTTTCCCACACCGTTTACTAAGGAAATTTTGGAAAGCATTGCGGGGGAGTGAGATCGAGCAAGGATAGCTAAAGAAGATTAGGAGAAAACAACTTTCACCACTGAATGGGGAATTTTTACATACACAATTATGCCCTTTGGATTAAATAATGTGCTTGCAGTATTTTCGTGCATTGTTGTACAAGCATTCCAAGATTTTATTCATAAGTTCTTACAGGTTTATCTAGATGATTGGACAATCTATGGGCTTGTGAAGGATCACTTTGTGATAACTTAAGGCTCATGTTTGAGAGATGTCGGTAGTTGAGCATCTTGTTAAACATCAAGAAGTGCATTTTTGCCACACCCTTTGGAATTTTTCTAGGACATATCATTTGTAAGGAAGGTTTGCTAGTGGATCCTACTAAGGTTGCTATTATTTTGGGCTTAGAGGAACCAACTAGCCAAAGTGAGGTGCATAGATTCTTGGGGCACATAGGATACTATAAAAAGTTTATCAAGGGTTATGCCAAGATCGTTGTGCCCTTAGAGGAGTTATTAAAAGGAAGAGGCAATTTTTATTGGGGTGAGGCACATCAACACACATTTGAGACACTGAAGGAAAGGATTACTACAACACCTATTCTGCACTTTCCTTCATGGACCAAGCCTTTTCACATTCATGTAGACACCTCTGCATGGCCATTGGCATTGTATTAGCCCAACCTAGAGAAGGGATTGTTGATCATCCTATTTGTTTTGTGAGCAGGAAGTTGACTCCAACAGAACAAAATTACACCACTATAGAGTGCGAGGCCTTTTCTATGATCTACGCGCTCCATAAGTTTCAACAGTATTTGCTGGCTACCCCATTCATCTTTTATACAGACCATATGGAACTGAAGTACTTGGTGAACAAACCCATTTTATAGGGGTGTATATGCCGTTGGGTTTTGTTATTCTAGGAGTTTAACTTTATTGTGGTGGTTAAGCCAGGAAAGAGTAATTATGGTCCAGACCATTTATCTAGGATTCAATCGGGAGAGGATATGCAGAGTATTGAAGGTACAATTCCGGATGCATAGTTATTCAAGTTAATCATGCACCCTCAAACTTATATGATATTGCCATATTTTTACAAACAGGTGTGGTGCCTAAAGGTATGAAGGCTTTGGAGAAGAAACAACTTGCTATCCACACCATGCCTTACATGTTGATCAATGGATACTTATACAAATTAGGCCAGGATGAAGTTTTGCACCGGTGTGTACTTGAGCATGAACATGAAGCAATTATGGAGGAGGCTCATGGTGGTATTGCAGGTGGACACTATGTGGGAGATGCCACCGTGCACAAGATTCTATTAGCTAGTCTATGGTGGGAAACATTATATAAGGATTGTAAAGAATATTGTAAGGCATGTGACCATTGTCAGTGCCTTGGAAATCTTGGGCATAGAGATGAGATGCCTTTGAGGCCTATTGCTAGTGCAAAACCTTTTGAGAAGTGGGAAATTGACTTTGTGGGTCCTATTTCCCCACCCACACGTAGGACTAGATCACGTTATATTATAACTTGTATAGATTATCTTACAAGGTGGGCATAAGTGATGCCTACAAAGGATTGCACAATAACTACAACAACAAGGATGCCCTTTAAGTTTAACAAGTGATAGGGGTACTCATTTTCTTAATGAGACCATCAGAATACTATTGGATAAATTTATGGTTGCACACCATAAAACAACACCCTATCATCCTTAGGAAAATGGAACTACTGAGGATTTTAACAAGATATTGAGCCAAACCTTGACCAAAATTTGTGATATCGAAGGAAAGATCGGGATGATAAGGTCTTTCTTACTACTTTGGGCATACAAGAAAACCTACAAAAGGTTGAATAAAGCCACACCATTTCAGTTGGTGTTTGGCGTGGAGGCTGTTCTACTAGTGGAATTCATGTTACCATCTCTACGTATTGCACATGTAGGTGGTTTAGTAGATGAATAGGAAATTGAAGAACGCATTGAAAAACTGATGCATCTAGATGAAAGACGCATTATAAAATGATGGAGCCGAGAAGCAAGAAAGGCCGGAAAGAAGGCATGAAATTATAGACACATTAAGGATAAGAAGCTTGCGGTTAGACACATGGTACTTTTGTATGATTCAAAGTTCTTGCGCCACCCTAGAAAGCTTAAGGTGCATTGGTTGGGACCGTATGTTATAACTTATATACTTAATTAAGGCATTTACCAGAAGAGGTGGTGGATGGAACACAATTGCCTAGTTACTTCAATAGTAGTAGGCTGAAGCCCTACTATAAATAAGTCTTCTTGATGTTTGTAATAAGGCAGTAATGCCATTTAGCTTAGATTTCCTTAATGCATTTCCTTTATATGTGTTTCCTTCATAGTTGCTATACTTTGTCAATTTATTTTATTGTTTTGTGTAATAAGTGTGCTTACGTGCTAGAAGTTGATTACTATCAAAGTGTTTTCATGCACAGAGGACCGCACATACCCTTAGTGTGGGGTGGAGTATATACAGGGTTCATTGCCAAGTTTGAATATTATATTATCTAAGGATGGGTATGCATAGGAGAGAGTTATTGTGCAGGTGCTTGAAGGAAAGGTGCGGATAGGAAAATTTTCTCATGAATAAAGACCACATATGGACACACAGTGTAATGCAAGGTAGGCTACAACAATGGAAACTACTTAGTGAAAGCGTAGTGGTAAAGTACTTTGGCGCATGAGGGCACGAGGAATGAGGTATGTGGGCGAGAAGTAGAAGGCACGCTAGAAAGTTATAAGCGTAGGCGTGGAAATAAGTAGCATGAAAACATGATGAAATGATGAATCAATGTTGGGTATGGTGGTAGGTGGAGAGCAATAAATGCAAAAATTTTTTGAAAATCTATATAAGGTGGTGTTGTGAAATCATTTTCACCTTTTCTAACAAGAGTATTCAAGCAAGTTGTAAATGATTTCATAGAGAATGAATAGGAGAGAATGAATTTCACTAATGCAAAACAAGAAGAAAAAGAAGGATTATTTTTAGTCCCGAAATATAAATGTCACTTAGAAAAATAGAAGAAAGAGAATATTCCCAAGGAGAAGATTTAATGTTGACTTCTTTTCGAAAAGAAACAAACATACAAAATATTTCCCTAAGAATGAATGAATGCAAGGAACCCTGGATGGGTCCCACCGGTGTGCCAAAATGTTTCACCAGATTCTTGATAAATTAATGAAATAGATAGAGGGTGATAGGATAAGGAGGAATACCTATTTGTGATGTTAGTTGAAGGTTGTGTGCATGTTCGATTTCTGATCTAATGCTGATTGCAAATACTCCACTTTGACAAGAGGGAACTACCTAAAAATGCAAAACAATACCACTAGATAGAGTTAAATAAAACAAGTGGACTACCTAGCAGAAGCTAGATCTGGGAAGCATGGTGCTTCCTGAACAGGATGTCAATCCACTTTTTAAATAATAGTATTAATGCTATCCAAAATAAACATGAAGTAAAAATCTTATTGGAATTGAACAATTTAGGTATCTCAATCAAAACAAATAAGAAAGGTCAAATAAAAGGTGATTGAGGTCAAAACGGGTTAGGTGATGGGCTGATATTGGGTTACGTGTCGGTACAGGCTTTGGGTAAGGTCTAGTCAAGATTAGGAGTGATTTTGGGTTGTTAGGGAATGGGTATGAGCTCGCTTGAGTCTGGGATATGTTCTAGACACAATAATCGATGTTGTCTATGTGACAATGCTGGTTTTGTAGGATGACCGATGTTGGTTAGCTAATTGGCATCAATAGGGAAGTTAATAAAAATCTTATTAGAAATGGTCTTCAGACTCTCTGTGATTGCACAGAGGCTTGGAAATGGTGGGGGTGAGGTTGTGGAATGGTCTAAAAGGTTCAGAGATGATTAGGATAAGGGGAAGATAGGTGGAAGGTCCAGGTATGGTAGGGTGATAAGTTGATAAGAGGAAGGGAGGTAGGATGTGCAAAAGGATAAATTACTGAGATGAATAATAAATCCTTCTAAGAAGAAAACAAAGATAAATGAAGAGATATTAGGTACTTACTAAAGAATGGGTCTGGAGAGTGCAGGTGATGAGGATGGTGATGGTGGAGATCTGGAGAGAAGAGAAGTTGTATTTGTGCTTGAGTAGTTTGAGTCTCCATGCTTCTCTGTGATCGTGAAGAAGGTGATGGATGCCAATGGTTGTTGGTAGTGTTCTTGTGTGTTTTCCTTTTCTGAGTGCTTCAAAAATCTAAGTGCTCCAAGTCTCTGTTCGTATGAGATCCTGAATCAAATGACCAACCTAAACAAAGGCTTTTGGAAATGTATTTAACCTAACCGATGATGGTTAGGGGACCGACGTCGGTTGAGGTATAACTAGTGTCGGTTAAGGCGGGAATATCTAGGTTGGCCAAAAATAGCCTGATTGTTACTATTTTTGGCGTGATCTTCAATATTTTTCCAAGTCTCGAGTGATAGACCACATGAGAATGAGTAAGATTCCCCTTAGGTTTGTTAATAGGATTTAAGTCTAGGTTTAGACTAAGTCCTAGTTGGTTAGGATAGGCTTAGACTTGGTCTTAGGTCATTAATGGGGTTTGAGTGGGTCATGGGGTGAGGTGGTCAAGTGAGGATGTTAATTAAATTAATTAAAGTAATTAATTCAATCAATCATGTGCACTATGGGATATGAATATGTAAGGTATGGTTAATTTAATTAACGGGGTTATAAGGGTGGTACCACCTAATTTTGGTGTCTATAACTATCTCGGTACATGCATCTATATACCTAGAGCCTGCTTTATGACACCTCTTGTAAAACATGTTGTGGTATCTACTATAACACCTCTTTGTACTACCCGTCTACACACATCTAATGAATAACTTGCACCACCGAAATGTGTGCACCGTGTACTTGTACTAGTGGCCCATATGCCACCCGAACCCAAGGACCATGTGCCTTTGGATGACCCTATCCCTATGCCTCCACCTCCTCCCGACCCAATCTGTTCCTATCTCTCCATCACTATGGCCCATCCATCGCCGTTCTTTACTAAAGATTCTTGTAGAATAGAGATCCTCCTCGGCATGATCATCACATACCATACAATGTAATCTGTAGTCATGCATGGATCAACCACCTGTGCACAAACATGCCACACTTGTGGGATGACTCTAAAAAATATCTGTTTGGAAACTAATGCTATGATTTGTGGTCCAAATTCAATTGTCTCACATGCCACATACACATACCATTGATCCCCACCTCAGTATACCATGTACAATTCCAAGCTACCATTGGACTCTGTTTAGTCTGTATATCTCCATGATTTGGCTATGATTTCCTATGATAAAGCGGTCCATCTCTATAGTGCATAAATCTTTAGCATTTTTCATCCACTGATATAACCTATATGGCCTCCAGTGACCCTACGTAATCGTAGGTCATCTAGTGCTCTTTGTAAAATGTGATGTCACCAATATGGCCTCTATGGCCTGTGCGTACTATCTCCCATCCCCTAGATGAAGGATTATATGTAACTATAGCTCTCAACACCCATCAAATAAGAGCTATACGAGCCATACAAAAATGGCGGTTGAAGCTACTATCTTATCATAAAAAATTAGTACAAGTGTACCACCATACCCTATCTGGGTATATCCTCTAAGCAGAATACATCCTAGATGTGTCCTTGTATACGGGCCACATTCTTGTCGTACTCCACCAAAAACCTGTATTGGTACCCAAAGGATATGATACATATCCTCTAATGTTACGGATCATCTCCCCAAGTTGGTAGTTTGAATGTCGGCTTTTACTATGCCACTTTGCTTGCCAATGTAGTCAATAAAAAGGTGTACAATATAATGTGCGGAACTTTGCAATATATGCCAATCATATAACTTCCAAAGATTGTAACTAACGTTCTCTCCTCTCACCGAGAAAAGGTCCTATGAAATTATCGCAAACATAAAGGACACTTTCGCACGTCGAGTGCTAGCAATATCTCCTAGAAATCATCAAAAAACATCATTCAAACCTCTTTTCTTCACTTATAAACCTCTAAATTATTCCTAAAAATCATCTAAGTACATTAGCACACCCTTTAGTACACTAGTGCGTACACATTGACACTACCACATTTAATGCTAATGTAACTAATTAAATGTTATCACATTCACTTGAACTCTCATACTTCTAATGCCATGCTAGTGGGTTCTACATGCTAACATATTTTTCACTCAACACTCATGCTCTCTCGACATGCTAGCACGTGCATGTGAATGCTAGCACATTTTTGGGTTATGCTAGCACACCCAAGTACATGCACTAGCATTCAAATTACCTTTTCTTCTACCAAAAATAGAAATAAATACACTCAATTTTTTTTTGAGGTACTTACCGTCACACCCTTGTATTCTCTCTGTCCATACTCTTGAACGTGATTAATACAATGTTTCCTCTGCTATTGTCACACCATCTCTCCACTACCTCGAGCTTAAATATCTATCATATAGAAATAAAGGGTTTGATAACACAAATGGTTTGCTTTATGCCTTTCACCCCTCCCACCCTTCTACTTATACTATACGAAACCCTAATTCTTTACTTTTCTTGGTCTACATGGTCAAGCACACTAATTTTTCTTTTCCATCACTTTTTCCTCTCTTCTCTCATGCACTTCACTTGCATTTTGTCGCGCTGACTCACTTGATTATGAGGTCATTTTTTCATCATTCTTTCTTCTTGTAGGGACATACCAATGCTTCTTTGGGGAAAATTTGGTGTACCGACCACACCACTTCTCTCCTTTAACATGAATTTTTATTTGCAAAAATTCACACAAAACAAAAAAAATCTTATATTTCAAAAATAAAAAAATTGCAAAAATTATTTAAATTTGAACAAACATTCACTTATCACAAAAAAATAATACAATAGGAAAACCCTTGAAGTTGATATTTCATATTTGAACACAATATTGATAATGCCGACTTTTATCTACTACCCTAGTGATCATTCTCATCTTACACCTATCACATCCACAATATTTTTATCTTCGCGATACAACTTCACCTAGGGAAATTTATCTCAGATCATTTACAAAATAGATCCAACAAGAGTTTCTTTAGGTTTATCCAAGCCACTCCTCTCTTCTAGTATGATCATATTCCCAAGTTTGTCATAAGTTTAGTGCTTGGGGCATTTAAATCTACGTAATCATCATTATAGAACACATTAGGGGCATAAGTGATTGTCTTCTTTTTAAAGTTGTGTTGCATTTATGATGTTTAATTTCTAGACCACTTACAAGTAGTGTGATAACATCTTGGTTACTTTATAACCAAGTGATACCTGCACCTCCTTTGTAAATTGGGTTTGTTTTCCTTTTTATATTTTCCTTCTTTGTGTGTGTTTATTTACGCGTATCTAGGTTAACCATCTTGATTCTTTCATATTCATGGTAAAAAATCTATTGTGCAACATAAAAATAAAGGTTGCTCTTATATTCACACTCTCCAAATGACGCTCATGCTATGAGCATAGTCCTTACCATCCTTATTTAAATCCCTTGTCTTCTTCCTATCAAGGGGCTATCCATCAATTTTCTCGTAACCCACTCATTTGAGGGGCATTCCTTTAGCATTCTACGCGGTTGGGCATCCAAATGCTTCACCGCTTTCCAATTGCTAATCTGCATGCATCTACTATCTTTAAAATGCTATTACTTCGCAATAACACTTTAAAGAGGGGAAAATGTAGACACCCTAAAAATACATTCATATTTCTAACATGCTTCCATCCAATTAGAATTAATTAAATTAATTTTATCTTGCTATAATACACCCTTTTATAATTAATTAAATTAATTCTATTACTTAAGTCATATTCTTACCCTTTATAATTAATTAATTTAATTCTATCATGCTTTTGGAATTAATTAAATTAATTCTTACACCCTCTTAGCTAATGTAATTAAAAATTTATTTATTTAAATGATTAATTATTTGCTCACGATTAATAACTTAAATTAGTTATTTAATTCTATCTATCCTAAATCAACTCCACTTGAACTCTACTTCCCTATTCCATTTGATCTCCACTTCGATATTCGTATAAAGGAGGGGGAAATTGAGTTATATGTACATCCACCTTCCTAGGTGTAACTTATATAATCTAAATGTCTTTTAGCCCTTCAAATACGCAATTCCATAGACCAAGTCTAATTTCTATTCCGTAATTACAATTATTAACTCAAAGCTTAGTCAAACTTTCATCCACGTTTCATGGCCTTACATTGAGCTATAAAATAAGGCCATTTCTTTTGTAAAATAATCTCTAGAAGCTTATGAAGATTATATCCAACTTCTGCTAAATATTCCTCTCACATCCTTGTGTATCCAAGATTGTAGCATTGCAAATCCATTTTGGAGAGTCATATCAAGAGCACCCACAATTAAAACATCTTAAGATTTCACAAGCCCAAGTGCTTCACAAATATTCTTAAGGTTTGCAAGATAATTTCATAGGAGGTATTGCTGTTTATTTATTTTATCTTTCATTTATCTTATAATTTTCCTTGCTCACATTATCTGAATTTGAATTTCAAGATCTATTTATTCAAAGTATTTTGCATCCTTTAAAGAATGTGAGATTTTGCTTCCTATAACTCTTTTGAACATATATAACATACCTTGAATACTCGTGATACTATGTTAAGTTCTTTGTGCAAACTCAAATATGGTTTGAATACTTCCGATCATTCCTCTTCTAAATTTCAAAGAAAGATTCCCTTTAAACCCAAGTCTAATGATGCTAAGCCTAATGTCAATGTTTTTCTCAACCTCCTAAGCTTTAGCTCTAGGCCTCTAGGTGTACATTTACTCAATTCCCTTATCCTACCACATGATTTTTCCCTAACTCATTGATAACACTCTAATTTCCCTTCCACGTCCTCTTGATTATGATCCTAACAGGCCCTAATGGAAAGATTTTTATGAGCATGCACATTGTTATTAATCTAGATGCAATGGAAATTCTACTAACAGGTGTTTCAATATTTTCCATTTGATTCAAGATCTCATTAACAATAATGATATCTGGTTACATGAATCCAATACTTTCATTTCCAAATCTACCAATGAAAATGAAAAGTTAAAAATATTCAATGACCCATTACCTAAGCATGACAAGTCAACCCCGAGTCCTCTTCCAATCATACCTACCATACACCACCTCTTCTTACATATTCGGATCATCTACTTTGATTCCGTGTTAGTGCTACTAATATCCCATCACCTGATATTGTTGGAAAACATAAATACTAAGAGGGGAGGGGTGAATCGAGTGCTCCATTAAGCTTTGAAAAAAATTAAACCTCAAAAACCATTCAATCAAATCTACCTTTATCATGAGGAAGTAATGACATTCAACCATAAAAAAATAACAAGCAAACACACATGAAGAAAATAACTAATTTGGGAAACCATTAAAGGGAGAAAAAACCACTAAAATTAATGTACTACTACAGAAAGTTATCATATAAGAGATTACAAAGATTTCAATTTTTTGAGTACCTACTCAACTTGAAGCACTAACTCCAAAAATTTAGTCAAGCACCCACTTGATAACTTTTGCAAGAACCTACTTGTATGGAAGCACCATCTCCTTATTTTTCTAAGCACCCACTTAGAATTTTGTAAGCTATAACTTACATGGAAGCACCAACTCCCTATATTTCTAAACACCCACTTAGAATTCAAAGGTTTTAATCAAATTCATCTTACCTAGTTGCTTAAGGCAACTAATTTGTGAGCTCTTGCTCAACTCCTATGTATTCATTCTCTTTCTTCACACACCTTGAATCACCTATCTTCTCATATGCTCATTCTTCTACAACATTAATCTTCAATACTCTTTCTCATGAAATTTTTTTCATACCTCTCTCTTTAGATGACACCAACATACACCTCATCATTCAACTATTTTCTCATATATGCATAATGCTATAAAAATACAGTCTTGAAAGCATTTCACATGCATCTTGATTCACCTATCTTCTCATTATTTTGTAACATTAATCTTCAACACTCTTTCTCATGCACATTTTATCATGCCTCTCTCCTTGGATGAAACCCTCATACACCTAATCATTGCATTATTTTCTCATATATGCATACTCGCTGCAAAAATACAGATCTTGAAAGAATTTCACATGCACCTTGATCCACCTAGTTTTTCATGTCCTCATTTTACTTCAAAACATAGGCATCAAAAAAATTTTACATGAAAAATTATCTATTATTTTCCATGAGAATAACCCTCTCTTACACCTCTTACACTTCCTATGCTTACCCCTTTATCTTCTCGACTCTTAAATCAAATGCAAGATTACAAAAACACATCTAAAACTATCATAATGTAATCATTGCATCTGCAGGGTATTAGTTACAAGTATAGACATTTATCCAGTTTTCATAAAACTTATAAAAATATGAAGAATTAGAAAAACCCTTGATCTCACTAAACCTATGAAACAATTTAAAACATTCCATTTTCTATCCGACATGTGGAATTTGTAACGATTTTATTCTTCTTGTATTCTTCTTCATGTAGGAATATTTGTCTTCTAACTAACAAGGAAAATGCACCAAGTGTTAGGAAGGTTTATGTACATTAAAAATATCCTCTCTTTTACTTCTAAATGCTTGACACACTCTACAACTTGCCATTTTTCCAACAAACGTCCATTAGGATTGATTTCTCTACTAGGTGCATGATATTCATAATATAGTCTTCAACATGGATGCATGAAATCACTCTAGGATTCAAATCATGCAATGAAAATAGGAAGGAGGGATCTTAAATATGTCCAAGACATCACCACATGCTTGTAATGCTGCAGATTAGGATATGAAGACTTTATTTCAACTCTTCTTTTCATCTTGATACACAAAGTCATGGAAACTCAAAAATACAATCATAAGATTGCTTCATCAACACCAATGCATGGAATTTCAAAGATTATTAATTCTCGAAGAATGTCACATATGACCTCTGGTTCACCTTAAATTACAATGAAAAAACTCAACCATCTTCATTCATATTTGGAATAAGGTCCTAAAGGGATTGTATACTTAGAAAACTAGTCTTCCAAAAATGAGTTAGTTCACTCATCAAATAACTTGTTCATGGCTCCTACAGAACCTTTATGGAAATATATGCTTCTTGTGAAAATTTTCAAGCCAAAAAAAAACACAATTTCAAGGTATATATGTTTAATATGCATGCATTTTTGAGACTTCTCACACTAGGTTTTAAGACACAAAAATAGTCTTTCTCTAGTTGGATTCTAACATACCAAACTTCACTTTCATGGCCAAACTACTCTTGAGACACTTCACCAAGGAACTCAACTCAAACTTAAATCATTCACATGGATTGATCATGCAGAGAAAACTAATTGTATTCTTATTTCTTAGACCTACTTGACATGACTAATGAGGTAATTTACACCATTGGAACTTAGACTCAAAAACACTTTACCTGATCACTTCTTGGGCTCAAACATGTCATATAGGACTTGTATCAACTATCCATGATCACCTTGTACCTATCCATGATCACCTTGTACCTCCACAACATGCCTTCACACTGAAAATATCTCAACCAAACATGATTGATTTTGCTTCTTTAGCCCTTAAGTGGTAGGAAATTTTGAATGACCTATTTTACCAAAATTATGTACATAACATATGTGAAACTTCTTATGGTCACTTAGGACACATCCCAAGGTTTCTTACACATCAAGATTTTCATTATGAACTCTACATCATATGACTACACATGCAAATATTCAGAAAATAGTGATTTTAGTGTACCTTCTCATGACTAATGAAGAATGAAAATGCCACCAAAATAAGCTACTAGGAGTCCTCTACATACATGAGACTTCATAATAGATTGCTGAAGCCATTTCATGACCATAAATTGAGTTCTTCTCCATCACTCTAAAGGGAGGGTTTTAAGAGGGTTTGGACCCACTTCACTTCTTAAGGATCATTCATAAACCTTAGGGAATCATTCTTTCTCTTTGCAATTGCAAATATGTCTTGAATCCATGAACCAACATTGAGGAAAGGATTAGGTGACCATGTAGAGATTTAACGTACAAATGAGTATATCAAACTCAACCCTTGAGCTAGAAATGAAAATTTTGAGAGCTCGATAGGACTTAAACTCACTTTTCTTGCTTCTCCCTTTGAATATTGACATGAAATTTTTACACAATGCTATACTGACCTCTTTCACATATCCTAAGTAATTTTAGTCTGCAATTGTCTAAAACACATCACCCACCTTGATTTATACATGATTACATGGATTGTCCTCAAGAACATGCCTACAAAATACCTTAAACATTTCTATAGTCGCTGAATCTTGACTTGCAGCACCTTCCACATCATCTCTACACTATCATAAAACAAAATTCATGCTTGTAATACCCTTCTTTAGCTTGCTTTACTCCATAATCCAAGTCGTGCTTGTACTAGGTCTTAAAATTAGTCCTAATTGAGCTTGTTTGAACCATGGTTCATGAAACCTAACATGTTATTCATCATGAAGACACTCACCACACTTTCTTCATGTTCTCCATGCCTTAACCATTCTTCTCTATCTATCTCATTCCTTCATTCCACCATACCAAGTCATCCTATTGACTAGGCCTCATGATTAGGCCTATTGGATTAAGAAAATATCACTAATGTGAATGCCAACTTGTGCATACCATGCTAAGTGTATCAAATCATCACTCACTTGATCAAACATCTAGTACATCGTCATGACATGCTATCACATCACCACCATACCTCTAAAAGTCATTAGATACTCAAGAAGCCAAACCTTATAAGGTGATCTCAATTATGACACTATGAACTCATGCAATCCCTTGTCCTACCATGTCACACTCAATATAAAATTCCTATTGCAATCCTTCATGCTATTTTTTCATCAATGATCGTTTTACATTAATGACGAATCAATAGTCTCTCACATGCCAAAAATCGGTAATGCTGATTTTCATGCCTCATTCTCCTCCCATAGATTACATATCGATGCTTCTATTGGGCCCCATGTCATCAACAATGTTATGGTACATCCTACATTCAAGAACAATGCATTCTCATTATATTTCTTGTATTCAATTGGATTCCCTTTATCTCAGATGACACATAGGTCTCCCACTTCTCATGGCCATGTTATTCTACCCATTATTGTTGGGCCTCTTACTATTTCTATGCCATTTATTATTGGATCTACTGTTACACATTGTGACATGGTCTTAGGACTCCCTTGGCTCTGGGATTCCAAATACACACCTTTTATTGTTTAATAATGCCTTAAGTTTATCCATGAACACCATCTTATTACTATTCGAGACATTCCACCATGGAAACCTTTTTCCTTGGCTCCTCCGACCATCCCATACTCAGTTGATCATGCTCATAGTGCATCTTTTCATATTCATGATGGATCCTTATCCTTGACACCTCTTATGGTATCTAGATCCCTTGCTCCTCCTGTAGCACATTTTACACATCCATCTTATTTTCCTTCACACATGGCTCCTACTCATAGGCCTCATCACATTTGTAGATCACATAGCCCACCTCATAGGGGAAGATATTCACATAGGTCATATGCTTCACATGATCCATCTAGACATATTTCACCTCTCTTTTTATACATGCTCATTCTAGAACTACTCCATATAATTTGCCTCATGCACTCTCCCGTGACCATTGAGTCCTAGATCATGTTCACATGCGTGGTTATTTTACATCAGCTGATCATGGGCCTTTACATAGTACTCTCATTGCATAGATCATTTTGTCATTCACACTTGGGGGCATCCTGATTCCCTCGCACTACCCGATGATGCACTCTTGATACTGGTTCATACTTGACTATTGAGAGAATCCTTAACTACATAAACCTCAGTTTGCACACATGCACATAGGACATCCTTATTCCTCTCTTCTAGCTATTTACTTTCACATAGTTGTAATTAAAAACAAAAAAACATGTTTTCTCAGATCTTTATTTGATGTACTCTTTCTGTTTCATACTACTATATGTTACTCTTTTTCTTATCATGTTACTATGGTTAATAGTATGTTTTATCATTTTTCATACACATGTGTGTTCATATGGTATCTTGATGTGAATACATGTTACTTACAGTTGTTACATGATGTATGATGCTTGGCCTTGTCCATTACTAGTCCCACTAAGGCTCCTGGGGGCATATATCTTTTCTCACTTACTATCAAGTTCTATCATTACAATATTTCACATTTTCATTCCTATATTCAGATCTTACATTGTCACATACTATTTATATTTCCTAACATGCTAATGGGTGCTTCATGTGTAGAATTTTCCTTGTAGGACTCCTTCCAATCATGGTTGTTTGATTTGATTTTACCTTTTCTAGGTTATGCCCCATGTTTTCTTGTTACCTTTTTTGCTCAAGACTTTCCAACTTCAATTATCTTGTGACATCTGAGTGGTGTCCCATGTATACAACCATCTCCTCATTTTGTGTCCTTATTTTCTATTTTCCTATATTTTTACTAGTTGTTATTTCCATGTGTATTGCTTGTTTATCAATAACACTTGTATGCTAGCATGTTCCAATTGTTTTTCTTACACCATGGTAACTACCATGTGTAATCCCTATTCCCATGTAGGAATCCCTATCTCAGATATGTATATCAATTTCAACCTTCATCATTTGGTTTATGTTCACTTTTTTTTTTTATCACGCATCCAAAATGAGTGGGGAAAACATTAGGTGAACCTATTCACCCTCTAGGAAGTTATAAAAGTAGTTAAAGAATCATAGTTAGCAAGAAAAAAATAGCAATTAGTCACAAAATAGTGCCAGAACAAACTTGGCCACAAAACTCAACATGGATAGAGTTTCCTAGCACAGATAGGAATAACAAAGCTAGTATCCCACCTAGGTGGTGCTATTTGAAGGAGAAAATAGTTACAAAGTAGTTTCAATAGTTGCATAGTTATAATATTTTACAGCACTTTCGAGTAGTTACACTGTCATCTTCATATTGCAATCAGTTACTAATAGGAACTAAATAAGGAACTAACTACTTAATCAAGAACCAAAGTAGAAAGAAAATAAGGAAGTGACACCTAAGGCATATGTAGGACAATGATATGCCTAGAAAAATGTGTCACCCGAGGCAAGTTACAAATTGGGTTTGTGATCATTTGCAATGACACTTATCCATGGGGAAGCGTTAACGGTTGGAGGGAAAAGCCTATGAGCTCTCCCAATATAATTTCCCTTAGTGGTGACAAGATGCCTAAATCAAAATTTTAGTGCCAAGAAAATCAAATCCATAGCTTGGAAAAATGATGCCCAAATCATTCGTATTATTCCAACCAGCTCCTAAGAAAAAAATCTACAAGAAGGAACAAATTTCTACCCCTTTCTCTTTTAACATTTTAGGTATACTCTAACTCCTTGCTTTAGATTTTCCCAATACACATTTTTAATTTTACATATTTTTCAAGTTAAATTTTAATTGCATTTACCATGAGCATTTCCTACACTTGTTTTATTTTGTAGGTCCTATACTATCCCAAAAAAGGAAAAGCACATAACAAACCATGAAGCAAATCTCAAACACGCTCCAAAAAAGACGATATTCCAAAGAACTATAGGCACACAACATTATCACTCCACACACATAAATTTCACACCTAGGATCCTTATCCTTACCTTCCCTTAGAATTTTATGGTACATATTTTTCACTCTTCCATTGGCATGCTACAATACTCATTCAACATGCTATTGGGCACAATGTTCTTTTGACTCCCCAAGCTACGCTTTTTGTTGTAATTTATGCTACTAAATCCTTATTCACCAACATAAAGTGGGGAAAATTTAGTCACTAAATCATGAACTTAATATGTACATCTAGCCTCTAAATATTTTATTTATATGCATGATTCCTAAACAAGAGAATTACTCATTAACAACCCTTTACTTTTCTTTAAAATTTCCTTTATCATATTCATATTTTTGTTTGTTGTTTTTGACTTGCAACTTACAATTTTTACACCACCAGTTGAAATCCTTTCATACTCTAATTTCACCATTTATCCTTTTGGGAACCATGAAGATTCACCCATTAGGGACATGAGTTCTGGGCACTTTGCTATCCAATCTAGGTGCTTCGTCCCCTTTCTCTCTTTTTTTGATTTTTTTGGATGTTACTTCTTTCTTATATTTGGTTATCACCCTTAGTCAACCTTTCAATTGTTAATGACTTAACCTTAAGTGAAGGAATTATATATATATATATATATATATATATATATATATATATATATATATGACTTATTTAACCTCATTAAGGGGGAAATCATTTTCAAGAGGCACTTACTACCATAAGGAGATAAATATTTCTAATCTACTACATCATTAAAGGACTACATTATTAACTACATAGGGGGAGCTATTCTGAATTCCATACCACACATTTTTATTGGGAAAAAGTAATTATAGCCCGTTATTCTTTGTGCCATTGGCACTAGGAAACCTAGCTCAAGGGACACTATTCTAATCTCACACACACAAGGACTACATTGAGTCTAAAATTTAGTGTAGTGCTTGGTGACAATCACATTGGAGTGAATATCAAGGTTGGTTTGAATTAAGAATATATGTATTATTTATTCATCTAATTTGTTCTTGAGTATTATGTAGGTAACTAAAATTTCTTTTGTGGGTACATGTACGAATGAATGAAAAAATTGTAGTGAACCTAATGCGACCTACAACAAACAAGGAGAGAAAAGAAGTGACATGGAAAGAAGTAGGACCGAGGATATTCCACGAGACACTAGTGCATAAAATAGAAATTAGTGCCCATGTGGCCATGTCCTCTCCCCGCTTGCTTTTATCACTAAGATCATTACATTATAGTTTCGAATTAGAGCTTGAACAATCTAAAATTAGCCCTTATAGATCAGTCAATATCCCGGGCGGTTTAGAACTATGTAGGAAATATGAGTCATTATACAAACCCCATGTATCACTCTTATTTGTATTTATATAGCTAGATATTTCTTGAATACTATTATATTTATCTAATCAACAATGTCCTTACATAGATTTAAATTTTATTAAATCACTAATATATATCCCTATCTAGGTTTTTAAATTTTGGGGCTAAAATAGGCTTACACACAAGATGTAGATACTAAAGGTACTCAATGAGTGTTAGTGTTGTAATTATAGAGGATAGTAACCCTAACCGTATGGTACCTATAGGCTTCCAAGGCCTATATCTAAGATAAAGATAGGTATCTTACTAGGATTTAAAATAGGAATATATTAAGAGATGGATAAATCAAGGGGGAATAACATGATCGATAAATAAATAGATCAAGGAAAGAACCATTCATTGTCTATACCTATCAATGTCCTTGAGAAGTTTTTTAAATAACAAAACTTCTTCTTAGTAATCCTCTAGTTTTTTTTTAAATTCTAAAAAGATCCTAATATCGGTGGGTGCATGAAATGGTAGTAACACCATGGAATGATGATCCATAAGATAAGGTATGTATAGTATATCAACGGAAAGTAAATGGATATGAATTATATTATTTCCTTATCTAAGAACTAATATGAGTTAATCTTTAGTGTCATCTAGGAAAGAGACTACCAACTAAAATAGTTATTATTGATTTGATGCTACCCAAATCAACTATGATAGGATACACCAAGATTTTTGTGAAAATGTATAAAGGGATACCCAAGCGTCGAAACCAAGAGTGTGATCCTCATACCCTTTCCACTTAGTGAGCGTGGTTTTGCGGGAATGGGCCTAGATTTTCTAGCCACACAACCAAGAATCTTAATGACTTTATAATTTGTTAGGAATATTGGACCTATTCATGTATTGAGTTTGATTCCCTCCCCACTTCTAAATTTATTTGATCAAGCACACTCTTCCTTGAATGCTTACTATTTAATTATACGGGGTGTTGCTTGATTTTATCCTTATTTATGCTTATGTATTTCTAAAAATATTTAATGTCTTGAAACATCTTCTCCCTACCAATCTTGTCAATAGTGCAAACATTGTTAACCCAAGGCATTTTAGTTTTGCATCTCTGGGAGGATGCGTGCTTCAATATTTTTGTTTTGTTTAATCCTTTAAACACTTTATCAACATATGTGGCTTTTTCACCTTTTTAGTTGTTAAGTCTCCAAACTATTTCCATTTCTTCATGTAGAGGGCCTCACTCCGATTTCATTAATTTTTCCATGTGTGCCCCACCATGATCTTGTTTTTTTACTAAGGATTATCCTTACTAAGACCTCAAGTTTGGAAATTCCATCTTACGTGTCGAGTCTTACTCTTGCTTCAAGGTTGACATCCTCCAAAAGTACCATTTGGCACAATATTTATGGCCTTGATGTCATTGGTTATGTGCTTATAGAGAAACTCTTTATTTTTATCTTGTTCTACTACAATCTTTCTATTATTATTCTTCAATTCTTTATTCAATTGGTTTATGTGAGTTTTTTTGCTATTAGGTCAACGTTATTTGACAAGTTATAACATGTGAGATCTCCACATATATGGAGGATCACATCTCTAGTCTACATATGTATCATATGAAAGGTGTGCAAAAATGTTATCTTTAGTTCTTCCAAGAAATTTTATAGTGGTAATAATTGAATTTTGGATCATCTATGCATATATCCATATCAAATGACACCGACTTTATTATATTTGAGGTTGTAATGGTGGGTTTTATACATTCCCAAAAAAATAGTTCCAATTCATTCTTCCCCTTTTAGAACCGATCAAAAATATTTTGTGTTGTATCATATTATCTTGGGGTCTCTTCCTCAATCATCTCTAGTTTAGATAAACCCCGGGTTATTAGGGGAAACAACTTATTTTACGGGGAAAAATAATATGTGGCTAAATACCCATAGTTAAAAACTATTGGGTTATATTAGGACCCATGGGGTAGTATGTAATGAATAAAATAAACACCCCAATTTATGTGTATATGGGTGAAACGAAAAATGAAGTTAAGAAATAAATAGATTAATAAAAGAAAAAAGTGATTTATTGAGTAACCCATAACACGAATGAATTGTTTATTAATTATAATCAAGTAATATTTAAATGTAATAAAGACGGGCGATGATTTGTAATCAATTCTTTAAAATTATAAATAAGGGGGAAGAATATTGAAAGGGGGTATGATTTATTTGGTTGTTAAAGACCCAATATAGGAGACTTTGGAAGGATATGAGGTTAGTGGTGGATTGGATAGGAAGGGGGTATACAACGTATACCTTAGATTATCCTCTCCGGGAATACTTGGTTTGTTAGATTGAGAACTATCTAGAATAGAGCTCCAATGGATCAACAACCCCCTAGATAACCATAGTCTAGACACATTTTTTTATCGTGAGAGATCTAAGGGCCTTATATAGAGTCTTACTAATTATATATTACAATCTAACTAGTATGGAATAATTTATTTTGCATACTTTATTTATACCTTAATTGTAGAACAATTATTTATTTAAATAGTTAAGAGCAAATGTCTTTAATGAAAGAAAATAAAATGTTTTTCTTAAAAATCCACATGTTAGAATGAAAAAATGGATAAGTATGGAAAACACGTAGAATATTGAGGCGCGTAAGTGGGGCACATGAGCATGCACAAGGGGCCGATTGAAGTGGCACATGCCTAGGAAGATAGATATATGGCTTAGATGATTTTGCGAGTTACAAGCTAAAAATAATAGGAAAATCGAGTTAGAGTGTCGATTAAGAAAATGATTCGAGATAAAGGAGAAAAGCAAGGAGACTTGGTGGCCAAGGAACACCTATTTTTGGGATAAAGCACATGTAAAGTGAAGATGAAAGGTCATGCATGGATCAAGATATTATTAGGATTAAAGAAAGTTCTATTTATAGGATAATCTATTATTAGCTCCATTGTAAAAGCATGCAATTGTTAACACATGGCTATTTTGGGCATGTAGTCTATTTTGAGAGTGCATAGGTGGTGAAGGGAAAGTCCCCACCCCTATATATATGTAGTATGTCTTTGCTTTAAGTATTGTGTATGTGAGGAAATATCTGTGATGTGTTAGGGTTATGATGCTTTAATGTTCTTGCATGCATAACTCTATGGTAATGATTGTTATATATTCAACTTCAGTTATGTAATAATTTGTTATGATGGAATATGGAGGATGGATTTTGGTAATTGATGTGTCTGAATATGGTGATTACATGTGTATATGATATTATTTGTTATATGATTCATGTGTTTCCTTATTACATGTGTTTCTAATTGAATGTATGTAATGAGTTCTTATGAATGAATGAACACTTGGTTATCTATCATCATGTATCTGTATGCTAACATCTTGACAAGAAATACAAAGGAGGGACCTAATAGCTTTGCTTTAGGTGAGTGTTTAGATCTGTATGAATGAAGTACCAACACACATAACAATTAAGTGGAAATAAGAGACTATATTTTGGTTCCATTTTTTGGACCTCTTTTCAAGTTGTTTGCTAGAATGTTTCTTGTAGATGGCATATCAATTGATTCTTGAGATCATTGAAAGATGTATAGAGAACGGTCAAGATTAGTTCATGTAGAGATATAACACTAAGCTTGATTTTAATGCATGTCATTGGGTGGAATATAATATTTATCATGAGATTTATGAGACATTAATCAACTTCTTTATAGTAGAATTATATGAGTGGCTATCTACATATGCATTTGGAAAGTGTTAGAGATATAGACTGAGGATTTGGACACAAAAGGATTACCATACTCTTGCTAATGCTGATGTGGAGTGGAATAGACCTGTAGACCATTGGTGGGATGGAGTGTTGTATTGTTATACATTATAGTACATTATTTCTACTTATTTGTGTTGAGAGGAAGCTGAGTTCAGATTCTTGCGCAAGCCTAGAGGATTGTGCTTACACACTATATCATTTTTGATCAAGATTTTGATTATAGAACGATTCTAGAGAATCTACCCGGTGGGTAGCTAAACTCCCACCACATATAGGGGCATAAGTAGATGTGGAGGAAGATGGTAGAGAGGAAGAGAGAGGAAAGATGAATAAAGTTTAATGAATCCCAAGAGAGGGACATGGAATGCGAATCGAAGATTCAAGAGGTGCTAGAGTTATGGAGGATGATGGATTGCAAAGGTTTTGAAGCTCTCGTCGAATACAAGGAGCCACATCATCATAATCTCCCAAATTTAGGAAAGAATAATAGAGAATACCCTTCAGATTTGGATGGGAGCATGTCAGAGGAGAGAATGAGAACTGTAGGTGTGCATCTCGAACCCCCTAGCCACCTAGCCATTGCACACGGTGTTCTAGATTTAGAGGTAGTAAATGAGAAGTATACTAGTGTGAGTAAGAAAGTAGATAAAAGTAAATATCACTTTGTGTTGAATTCAAGAGATAAAGTTAGTAGCACACCCATGTCATCATAGTCAACACTGTTGTTTTGGAGTTTGATGGAAGGATTGTTTTCGGAGTGCATTGTCGGACAAAATGTTGGAGCACGAGACTATTGGAAGTACTACAATAGCAAATTGTGACCACATAGACTCATTCTATCGTCTAGTCTAGTACCACGATTGGGAAATAAGGAAGTACGTAAACTAGTTCATCTCACTACAGGGCATGTAGGAGGATCGGGAGGAGGAAATACTTATGGAGGTTATGGTTTTGGCCCCAGGTGGACAAGGCCCAAATCCCAACAACCATTAAAACCGACACCTCAGGTTTACTATGAGATGTATCTTCGTTTACCAGAGTATAGAGGGATTGAAGATGTAGCAGAGCATGTGCATAAGTGTGAACTACTATGGTGCGCTAAGGGAATCATAAATTCGAGAAGAAGGCTAGTTAGTTTTATACTATGCTGCTACAAGGGCACCTGCATAGTTGGTATAAGAAGTATGATCCACATCAAAATATAGTGGATTACAATGCTTTTTATTTTGTGTTTCTATCATAGTTTCACATTCTAGAGTTTGAGTAGTAGAGCATAAACGCACTCAAGAATATCAAGCGAGGTTAAACTAAAAGTGTGAGGGAGTATGATGTGTGTTTTAAGACTATGTTGTATAAGTTGTCTTATGATATTCATCCTAGTCAACATGCACAATGGTTATTTGGAGGATTACTAAATCCATTTCAAAGAGTACTCTCTTATAAGACATATTTCAATCCGCGTAAAGATTTGGAAGCATATTTGCACATTCGGTGGTTGGAAGTGTTGATACTGGAGTGAGCCATTTCTTAGAGGAAAAAATTACAGCTATGGTGAAACAGTTAGAGAAGCTTTTTTCCAACTCAAAGACATAAGAAAAACAGTGGAATCTGGTACATAGATTGTGAAGTGAAGGGACATACTAAGGAAAATTTCCCACACAAGTCAGTGCACATGTTATTGTTAGATTATAAAGTCTGTCACTTAAACCATGATGTGTGGGATTGCCCTCTTTTACATCAAAGGATCCATAAAAAGGTGTTCTTGTACTATAAGATTTGCAAGTCCCATACTCACGACACTACAGAATGTAGATTGATTGATCACATCCATGAAGCCATTGAGACGGGAGTGTGCCAGACTAGTGTGGTGAGTGGATTGAAGGAATATGAAGGCCATAATCATGAAGGGTAAAACCATGGAGATAATAGGAATGGAGGCTCTGAGGAGGATATCGTGATTGAGGTTATGATAGTAGTAGAGGTAGGTTTTCTAGAGGCATGTGGGTTACTTGATCATTACGAGTGGGATTTCCCTCAAAATGCAACATGTTTAAGTTTTGGAAAGAAACATAAGTTGGAGGATTGCCTAGATTTATATGTGCACATGAGTAAAAATAAGAAGAAGGAAAAGCGTATTGGGATGATCAAGGTGTAATGTGTGAACATCGATCAATAGATGCCTAAGAATAATGATCCAGAGTTACAACCCATGATAGTTACGACACGCATCGAGGAAGCACACACATGCGAGACTTTGAAGGCCAAGATGCTTATAATGAGGGAGGAAGTGATACATGCTAAGTATCTAGATGAGGCACAACAAAAGGAAGTCTACCAGGAGATGATGTGAGTCATTAGAGATATGCAGTGAAATACAATGCTTAAAGAAACAAGCACATGTAAGAGAGCATGGAAAGAATGTTGAGCTCCCACATAAGGACGTGGATGACATGAAGGAGGTGTGTAGGATGCTATGCTAGGAGAATATCATCCTATTACTAGGGGAATGGCTTTGAGAGAAGGTACCACACACCTGGAGCTGAGCACGAGAGGTAGATACTTCATGCAAATTTACCACCTCAAGACCATGAATTTGAAAAAAAGAAATAACACTTGATGTAGTTATTGATGGTTGGTTATTAAGTAGTATTCTAATCGATACAGTGTTGAGGTAAATGTGTTAAATCTTGAAGCATGGAATCGATGGGAAGACCTACATTGTTTCCATCTTCGAATGTGCCGGACATGGCAAAAAATATAAGGCAATGCCTATTGGGCTACTAAAGGATACATCTATTATCATGTAGGGGAAAAGTTTACTAGGGACTTTAAGGTGTTGGAGCTTGATGAAGAAGATACATTTCTAGCATTATTTGGATGACCCAGGTGATATACAAATAATGTTGATTTGCATTTTAACAAGATGTATATAAATTTTGAGAAAAAGGATGAGAACGTAGTTATACCTTTGTTTGAAAAGAAGGAAATGTCTTATGTTGAGCCCTTAAGTGAAGAAGACCTTAATAGAATCTATGCTCAAACGGTGCACGATCTAGAAAAAATAGAACCATCTAAGGAAGACATTCTTTAGTGATTGGATGTGTGGTTGGTAAGTGACACTACTAGTGTTGCTTGTGATAACTGGGCCCATGACACATATGAACTGGTTGGGCACAAAGTTAAAGGGAAAGTCACTAGGATGATCAGGCCATACATGGTGAGGTGGTTAGGATTAGCTTAGGTACCAAGGTATACTAGTGAAGGGAATCTTGATACATTCTTGCACATAATGGAGACTCAGTGGCAAAATGAAGGGGATAGAAGAAATATGCTGGTTTATACCTTACACGGGATAACAATGCACTAGTGGGAAACACATAGAGATAACCTTTTGGAATTTAAAAAAGTGAGAATCACCTTTTCTACTAGGTTTACTCACAGTAATGTACCTACAAAAACATGCAAATTTCATGGTAAGTCTCCTACCTCTCATCACATCCATGAGTGTGAGAGATCATGGGTGCGGGCGAGGAGGTCTTACTTTGTTGGCATGTGGTCCTATTAGGTGTTCTCATTGATGAAAAACCACATTAGTGAAAAAGTGGATGTTGCATTAGGGTCACATGGTGATGTACATGATGTTGACATCTTGTTTCGAGATATGTAAGACTCAATGAGGATTGCTTGCTCTTGCAAGCCTATTCAAGTGCCTAGGTGATGTTGCATGATGGTATGAGATTCTTGGATGTTTGAGAAGTATGTTGACATGATGGATAGTAGGTTTAGAGGGTGCTTGGGCACTCATAGTAGTGTCATGATGTAGATACATGTTGTTCATCATGTTATAGGTGCTCATTGGGAGCAGGTATGGTAGCTAGGAGACGTGAGACTATAGTTTTGAGCCATGTGAGCTCATTGAAGATTGAATTTAGGTATATCATGATGTATCATGTATGTTTGGGTCATTTTCATAGGTTTCATGATGATTTATTGTATTCTTTTAGTTGACCCTAGCTTCTATAGTGAGAAACATACATGTAAGCAAAGGTAATTCTTAATTATTTGAGATATTGAGGTATGGTATTATAATGAAATTACTTGTATAATTCAGATTATGAGCATAAATAGAACACAAAAAGAATACAATATTACATATAAATGGTCTCAATATGAAATTGAAATAGCTTTGCCACTTAGAGGGGTAACCTCCAAACCATACAATAAGACTCAAATGCTCAAATGATGATGAACTACTACTTACAATCATGTATGTATATCTGTTCATATGTTATGGCCATCACCAAGGCCGACCTATTAAGCATGAGAAAGTATAAATGATATAGTAAAATTATATGGTAAGCCATAAGTCAGCTACTCATATATTAATACAAGCAATAGGTTAAAGGCATAACATGCCCTTCCCCTTCAAACCAATGTTGTCATCAATGTTGAATAATCTTGGATATTCTTTGCAGAAAACCTTCATATTCCCGTGTCACATCTTCTATTCTCGATTCTTCCACTTGATCAAATATTCCTTAATGTCTTTGGTTCTAAGCCTCTTAGTACGTGTTTCCAAAATCTTCTCTCGACTCTAAATGATTCTTCCTTTCTCATCAAGTTATGGTAGCTCTATTTGGGCTGAAAACACTTCAATTTTTTTAGAACATGATAATGACCATAATATTTAGGATAAAGTTTTTTTTTCATTTTTATTTGCTTCAGGACATCTTCTTGTAAGGATGTAGACGTAAAAAAACCCGAGTAACCAATTTCAAAATGTCTTTCCCTACGGTGTTGATCTATTTGTTGTTTCATCCTGTTTTATGCCAAATTATCCTTCAAACTAGCCAAAACCTCGTTGTTGATGCTCAATTTTTCCTTAACATCTATGACCTTAGTTTTAACCATTAAGGAAGAAGTGATAGATGGTGGATGGTAACCATATAATGCTAAAAATGGGGTCATTTGAGAAGAGGTATGAAAAGATGTGTTATACCACCATTATGTAGTGGTAGCCATTTAATCCACCGTTCTTGCTTATCGGATACAAAAAAATAGATAACCCTCTAAGCATTTTTGTCCACTTCCATTTTCCCATTAGTTTGAGGATGGTCAGATGAACTGTGAGCTAGATAAGTACCCAAACATCCAATTAATTTTGTCCAAAAATTACTTGTGAAAATACGATCACGATCACTTACAATTATCTTTGGGGTTCCATGTAGCATTTGAAATGTCTCCAAAAAATAATTGTGACTGTACCAATTGCAAATGGATGTGACAGGGCACAAAAATGGGCATATTTTATGAGCCTATCCACAATCACCAAAATAACATTCTTACCCTTTGAACAAGGCAATCTTGTGATGAAATCCATGGAGACCTCCTCCCATCTCTGGCTAGGAATTGGTAATGGTTGCAATAGACCTGGTGTCTTAATGGTTTCACCTTTGTTCTGTTAGCACACCAAACACTCTGATACAAAATTTTGTACATCCCCCTTAAGTCCTTCCCAAAAGAATTCTCTTTTTATTCTATGATATGTCTTCAAAAACCCAAAGTGTCCTCCAACAAGTGATGCATGTAGCTCTACAAGAATCTTATGCTTCAACTTAGAATATTTACACAAGAATAACCTATCCTTGTACCATAGGGCATTACCTTTCCACTCAAATTTTTTAGATGTTATAGAGCCTTACTTGACATTATGTATTAGAGATCGTGTATCCTTGTCCTGCTCCCATTCGAATCTCGCTTCATCCACCCAATCGGCCTTCAATATGGACACTACATGATCCAAAAATAACCAGATTATTACTACCTGATCTCGGACCCTTGTAGGCTTTAATTATTTGCCGATAATTTACTCCTTTTAAGTAATCAATTTAAAATAATGCAAGACAATAATGACAATTGCACATAGATTGATTACGGAGTTCGGCAATTGCCTACATCTCCGGGTTCGTGGTCGAACCATTCCACTAGTCAAAACTTGTAAGTTACAATAGTACTTTCACAAGAAAACCTAATGGAAACTATTTAAACTTGCTTAGAAGAGTAATCAGACCTTCAAACGACAAGGGTGAAAAATAGCACCCGACTTCCACCTTCCCGCGTACATAATCTGCTCCAGCTTCGAATGGCCTTCCCGACGCTATCAATGCGACGCTAGCACTCCGGTCGACAATCCAGGATTTGCAAGTAATTGGTGTGGCACTATGGGCCAACTAGGTAGTTTGAATAACTCCTAGCCACAAATATTTAATTTATTATTGCCTAACAAATAATAGGTCAATAATAATAAAAATAAATAATGCTTAAAATAATTTAGGTCTTCACACAACAACAATTTCTCATTCACCTTCCAAGCTCTGAGCTTGTCTTCTACCTTTTGTGTGTGTCCATTACAATGAACGGGTTCCCTATTTATACAAAAAATAGGGCCCTTAAAATATGCATTTGCAAATTATCCTTAGGCTATTTTAAACCTAAGCCTTACCTATAGCAAAATAAATGGGATCAAATACCCATATTGGCGGATTTTCTTGTTTTAATGGGTTAAATCCCAAATAGGGCACTTAGCATTTTAAATAGGATTAAAATCCTATAAGAACAGCTAAGGAGAAGTGGGTATATCCCACATTAGGCGGTTGGATAATAGTTTAGGCTTTATTAAGCCTTTCCATGCGCATGTATAGTGGTCAATGGACCACTTTGGAGCATAACTGCCCCCATCTCCACCGCTTCACCTCCCTCTCCTCATGTGGAATCTTCCACACATGACATTGCATGCCTTTACCATGTGGACATAACCTAACATGTTGGCTGTTATGTGTGGTCGGTTGGTGAGCTTTAATACTAATGTATAAACATTAATATATAGCGGTTTGGCATATACATGTGTGGCATTTGGAAAGTGGACTTACCAAGTAAATATAATTTCGACCCCTGCAATGTGGTATGGAAATAATTAACTCGATAATCCTGTAGTCCACTTTTCATCTCCCGATAGGAAAATTGAGTGAATTCGACGAGTGGTGGCAAGCCACGTGGTGGCTTGTGGACCCACCACGTTGGCGATAATACCATAGTCCACACGGCGGCGGGCTCCCCTCCGTAATAAAAGTTGAGCCTCTTGTTCCCGTGCACCATTTTTACGCTCATCGAAGACCAGTGATCAAAACCAACAAACATCTCCCTTTTGCCACATGTGGCGGTGCGATTCGGTCCAATATTGACCAGTTGACTAGAGTTGACTTTCCCAGATCGAACTTTGACCGAACATATCTAGAGCTCCCGATGTCCGTTTGTCATGTTCTCACAATTACATTGGAAATCTCTCGAGATGATCTTCTACACTAAAACCATTTAGGGATGTTTAGGGAAATTTTAAAAATGATCCCCTGATCACACCTCCCCACTGAGAAAAGCTTTTGTCCCAAAAAGCTTCCATACTGTCTGAATCGACAAACTCGCTCCAATCCACTTGGGACTCGTGGGTTATGGGTCCATGATGCTTCCGTTGCACCACTCTGATATCCGAAGAATACCTCCACACCTCCACTTTTTGGTGCTAAGTTTCTGAATGAAACCTCAATGCTCCGTCTGTGTGGTGCTAAGGTTCTTGATATCTGACAACAAGGATCTTCTTTTACTCTATAACACACTCTCCCGACTCCGAGTTGATTTCACAGAATCTAAACTGGTTTGAAGGAACTCCATGTTACGTAGAGCTTTGATTGATCCGATGTTAATGATGGACAATGCCTTGTCCCTTTACAGACCTCAACGCCTCCGATGCATGATGCTAAGCCTCTTTCAAGACCTCGAGCCTCCGATGCATGATGCTAAGTTTGTTACAGACCTCAACGCCTCCGATGCATGATGCTAAGCCTCTTTCAAGACCTTGAGCCTCGATGCACGATGCTAAGTCTATTGATCAGCTACCATTCATATGTGTGGTCACAATGCCTTGACACCGAATGACGTTCCGAGCTAATCCTTTGAGAGCTCCTCTTGTTGACATACTAATATCAGGTACCATTCTGCTGCATGGTCGCAATGCCTCTACACAGAATGAAGTTCCGACCCGATGTCAATGCCAACAGTGATTCAGCTACCATTCTACTGCATGGTCACAATGCCTCTACACAGAATGAAGTTCCGAGCTGATCTCTGTGAACTCTACTGTCTGCACAAATGGCAGATCAATCTCCAAGCTTTATATGAGTCAAATCCTATATCCAAGCTGTAACAGGTACTCACACGCTGATTAGGAGATATGTTTGGAGCATTAATCAAATTTTCTAAGTAAGAAAATCCACTGAGTATTGTAAACCTTTCTCTCAGCATTTTCTCACAGAATCTGATCTCCAAACTTAATACTGCATACGATCCATCAATCTGAATTATGCAATATATAATTAAAAAATTGTTGACTTACCCATTTTAAAGGACTTTCACTTTCAGGTATTACCTGGTCCTAGGTTGACTTGTCAACTGGTGGTGGAGTAGAAACTTCCTTTGCCTTTGCAATAGGCCTCCATTCCATCTTTGGCTTGCCATTACTCTGATGGCGAGATGGATGCAATTTCCAGCAATTTTCCACCTGATGCCCATTCCTCTGGAAATGAGCACAAAAATTCCTCTTAATCTCCTTCTTCTGGGATGAGGAACTCTTTCTGCCATTTCTTGACTCTGCATGACGAGATTGGTCTTTCTGATTTGCCTTGTTCTTGACAAACGGCATCAACTTCTTCATTAGTGTCCTTCTCTTCTAGCATCTGGCCATTAAATGATTATGCAATCCACAAAAAGTACATGGAAAGGAATTCCACATCTTCTAAAAATCATAACCATACTTCTTAAGCTGGAAAAGTGGATCAGAAGTTTTATTGTGCTTACGATTATGGTAAGAAACTGGAGGTGGAATCTCATTACCTCTTCGTTGATTTCTCTTACCACATCTTTCTGTGACGAAAAAGCACAACTTTCTTGCTCAGAATCTTCTTGCAGGACTAGTGGGGTATTCACTTTGCTTTCGAAGCTTGTCTCCCATCAACATTCTTGGAGCATTCTCCAATTTCCATTCCCACACTAGGATAACCCAAACCTGCAAAAATGAGGATGATCCTCGACTGTATTGGGTTAGAAATACCTTGGCCATTTTTCCCAAGGCCTCTTCCATCAAATCCCATTTTATCTAGTAACTTGGATCCAATGCCTCTAGTATGCTTTTCAAACAAACCAAAGACTTCATTACCTGAATCCGAAACCAAATGGGAGGAAGAAGAAGATTCCCATGGTGAACAACTTACAGTGCAGTCATCTGCCATGGCCTCTGCATCTGAAGTTGAAGGTATTTCCTTCCTCTGATCACCACATTGCAACCTTGCCAAGAGCTCATCCTTGGTTTTCAGTTCCAATTTCAAATGAGCATTCTCCTCTTCCAAGGAGGAATACATGGATCACAGGAGAGAGTTCTCTTCCTGGATCTGGTGATTATAAGCTTCAATCTCTTCGAGCTTCGCTGTTTAGACATCTTGCCCATAGTGCACTTGTACCCTATTCACACAAACTGAACCAACTACACCAATCTTGAAGCAATCACTCTATTAATTAGATTTACTGAAAAACAAATATGGAGCTAAACCAGCTCTGATACCAAACTTGCTTCAGAGATTAGCAAGTTTGCAAGCCAATAACCAGCTTTGATACCAAACATGATCCGAAAATAACCAGATTATTACTACCTGATCTCGGACCCTTGTAGGCTTTAATTATTTGCTGATAATTTACTCCTTTTAAGTAATCAATTTAAAATAATGCAAGACAATAATGAAAATTGCACACAGATTGATTACGGAGTTCAGAAATTGCCTACGTCTCCGGGTTCGTGGTCGAACCGTTCCACTAGTCAAAACTTGTAAGTTACAACAATAATTTCACAAGAAAACCTAATGGAAACTATTTAAACTTGCTTAGAAGACTAACCAGACCTTCGGATGACAAGGGTGAAAAATAGCACCCGACTTCGACCTTCCTGGCGTACAATCTCCTCCGGCTTCGATCGGCCTTCCCGACGATATCAATGCGACGCTAGCACTCCGGTCGACAATCCAGGATTTGCAAGTAGTTGGTGTGGCACTATGGGCCGACTAGGTAGTTTGAATAACTCCTAGCCACAAATATTTAATTTATTATTGCCTAACAAATAATAGGTCAATAATAATAAAAAATAACAATGCCTAAATAATTTAGGTCTTCACACAACAATTTCTCATTCGCCTTCCAAGCTCTCGAGCTTGTCTTCTCGCCTTTTGTGTGTGTGTGTGTCCATTACAATGAACATGTTACCTATTTATACAAAAAATAGGGCCCTTAAAATATGCATTTGTAAATTATCCTTAGGCTATTTTAAACCTAAGCCTTACCCGTAGCAAAATAAATGGGATCAAATACCCATATTGGCGGATTTGCTTGTTTTAATGGGTTAAATCCCAAAAAGGGCGCTTAGCATTTTAAATAGGATTAAAATCCTATAAGAATAGCTAAGGAGAAGTGGGTATATCCCACATTAGGTGGTTGGATAATAGTTTAGGCTTTATTAAGCCTTTCCATGCGCATGTATAGTGGTCAATGGACCACTTTGGAGCATAACTGCCGCCATCTCCACCGCTTCACCTCCCTCTCCTCATGTGGAATCTTCCACGCATGAAATTGCATGCCTTTACCACGTGGACATAACCTAACATTTTGGCTGTTATGTGTGGTCGGTTGGTGAGCTTTAATACTAATGTATAAGCATTAATATATAGCGGTTTGGCATATACATGTGTGGCATTTGGAAAGTGGACTTACCAAGTAAATATAATTTCGACCCCTAAAATGTGGTATAGAAATAATTAACTTGGTAAACCTGTAGTCCACTTGTCATCTCCTGATAGGCAAATCGAGTGAATTCGATGAGTGGTGGCAAGCCACGTGGTGGCTTGTGAACCCACCACGTTGGCGATAATACCATAGTCCACACGGCGGCCGGGCTCCCCTCCGTAATAAAAGTTGAGCCTCTTGTTCCTGTGCACCATTTTTATGCTTGTCGAAGATAGGTGATTGAAAACCAACAAACATCTTCCTTTTGCCACATGTGGCAATGCGATTCGGTCCAATATTGACCAGTTGACTAGAGTTGACTTTCCCATGATCGAACTTTGACCGAACATATCTAGAGCTCCCGATGTCCATTTGTCGCGTTCTCACAGTCATTGGAAAGCTCTCGAGATGATATTCTACACTGAAACCATTTAGGGATATTTAGGGAACTTTTAAAAATTATCCCCTGATCACTACACATAGTAAGGCATTTGCGGATGTATCCCTTTTGGATAACACATCGGCTACTACATTTTATTTACCCTTTTTGTATATGATTTCAAAATAATAACCCAACATTTTTGTTACCTACTTTTGTTGTTCCTCAGATGATAAAATTTATTCCAAAAAGTATTTGAGACTATCATGTTCAGTTTTACCTTGAAGTGTCTACCCATTAGATAGGGCCTCCATTGCTTGACCGCATGAAGAATAGCCATCATTTATTTCTCATAGAAATGTTTGAGAAAATATTTTCCTTTGAATTGAAACTCTCAAATGTAATTGGTCTTCCTTCTTGCATTAGAAATGCTCCCAATCCTAATCCTGAAGTGTCACATTCAATAATGAAGGTTTTTGAGAAGTTGGGAGTAGCCAAAACTGGGGTGGTGCACATGGCTTCCTTCAACTACTCAAAGGATTTAGTGGCTGTGTTTGTCCAATGGAAGGCATCCTTCTTTAGCAATGTAGTGAGTGGAGCCATGATTCTACCATATCCCCTCACAAATATTTTGTAGTACCCTATTAGTCCTAGGAACCCTCAGATATTTTTGAGAGTTTTGGGCCTTGGCCATTCCACCATAGCTTTGATCTTCTGAGGATCAACTTTGAAACCTTCATGGGATACAATGTGACCTAATTAATCTACCTCTTGTACACTAAAAGAACATTTGTATGGATTTTCATAGAGCTTATATTTCTCCAAAACTTCCAACACTTTATTTACATGTTGCAAGTGTTCTTCCCATATCTTACTGTAAATCAATTTGTCATCAAAGAAAACTAATACAAATTTCCTTAAAAATGGTCTAAAAACAGTGTTCATCAAGCTTTAAATTGTTGAGGGAGCATTTGTAAGACCAAAAGGCATTACCAAAACTCATAATGGCCCTCATGAGTCCTGAAAGCCATTTTATGAACATCTTCCTCTCTTATTCTAATTTGATGGTACCCCTGAATGAAGATCTAATTTTGTGAAATAAATAGTACCATGTAATTCATCAATTAATGGAATACGAAACTTATCTTTGATGGTGTAATTGTTGAGTTCTTGGTAATTTGGACACATCCTCCTTGTTTCATCCTTCTTATGTACCATGACCACTGGTGAAGAATATGTGCTCTGGCTATGCCTGATGATACCTGCCTTCAACATTTCCTGCACCATTTTCTCGATGTCACTTTTATAAGAATACGGGTATCTGTATGGTCTAATGTTAGGTGGTTGGTTCCTGGAATCAATTGAATGGCATGATCATGATCCCTAACCGGTGGTAGTCCCATTGGAATTGCATAAAAAAATGAGTGAGTATAAAAATCTTTTGAAGATCGGTGGGAATTGAAGACTTTGTATTTTATACCTCTATGGAAAATAACTTTGCTACAAATACATCTAATCCTTTTCTTAGAACCTTCTCGCATATAATGAGAACTAATAATCTTTGGAGACTTAGCTACCATCCCGTTAAATTGTATTATCCTTCCTTCTAAATGAAATCGCATGAAAAATTCTTGGAAATTAATTTCTATAGTACCCAAGGTTGTGTGATGGCCGTTAAAACAACCCACTTGAGACCCAAGAAACAACCTAGGGTTAGTTAGAAAATTATGGAATAATTTTTTTTAGAAGTGTCCACAACCAAGTTGCAAGACAACAATTGACCCTATTAGGTTCCAAACAAATCTAAATTACTAGAACATATTCTTCCTTCATTAACAATTTTTAAGTTCACACGGTTCAAAATTTAGGGTTATAAGTTTCAGTTAGGTTCGGTAGTAATTTACCCCCACACCCACTCTCTAACAGGGTCAAAGTTTCAACTTGATTTTTCTCATTCTTGAAGCTTCTGAAATTTCCATAAATCATTCCCATTGGCTACAAAATTTTCTCACCTTTTTGATGATATAAAGAATTCCTCCTAACTCCTTTAGAAAAGATATGGTTAAGATAGGGTCAAATTTTCCCCAAGGGGACACATGTCAAGAGGAGAGGAAAACCTCTTTGGTGGGTTGGCGGGTCGTGGGGTGGCGTTTGGAAATTTTCCTTACACGGGAGAAATTTCCCATTTGCACCCGCACCTCTGCGGGTCCTCCGTGGACACATGGCGGCCACCGAGACATTTTTAAGGAAAAAGGGGAAAGGTGGAGCAATGGAAGAATTTGGGGCATTTCGCCCAAGGAGAAAAAAACCAAACAATGCCCACGTGCTGCAGTCTGTCCGAGGGACACGTGGTGCTCTAGAAATGCTTTGTGAGAAGAAGGGAGAGGGAGAAGTGCGGAGTGATGGGGTGTTTTGGTGAATTTCACCAAAAAGGGAAAAGAAGGTGAAAGGCATGTGCAGGTCCACGCATCCATGGAGGAGAAAAACCCAAAAGTGAGGGCGGGGATGCGGGGCCATGGGGAAATTTTAAGAAAATTTTCAAAGGCAAAAAATAAAAGAAACAAAGGGTCCACCCCCTTTGTTAGCACCCAAAGTTGGCACGTGCAGCCTGTGATTGGCCGCGGGCCGGTGGGGCTAAAAGGACACGTGACAACCTCTGATTGGCTACGGGCTGGTGGAGGAAAAGATGAAATTTTTCCCGAGCCAAAATTTTTCAAAATTTTTCTAAGGGTAATTTGATGGGAAATTTTTGGGTTGCGGGCCCACCAGGAAAAATTTCCCAAATTTTCCCACGAAGGCACAAAAATTTCAAAGTGTCATAACTTGAGCTAGGAAGCTCACTTTGGGAAAATGAGGACTTTTTGGAAATATCTCGATGCCCTATTTGCATAGGAAACATAAATTTTACATTTTGATGAAGTTTAAAGGGTAAGTTTTACAAAGACGATCTACAGGCTTGTAATTAACAAACTGGTAATTTATAACTTCTAAATTTGGTTAAATTGGATCTCCTTCTTCACTCAACATGTCAAACAGACATGTAGAATTGATCTAGGAAGGATTTAAAGTGTTTTAGGGAAGTAAATTTGTTCAATTTATTTCAAATTGTATTTTTCCAACAATTGATAGAAAAACAGACTGAGGAAGGGATTTGGCTCGAATTTGCAATGTTCAAATTATTTTCTTAAGTATTTATTTGTCAAAATGAGTTCCTTAATATCTTAGCATCCTAAAATATATCATTTTCAAGTTGATTAATGTGTGCAGGTCCGAACTGTGCATTATATTTAAATTTACTAGTTTTAAAAAAATTGCAGCAGAGATTCATTTCAAGGAAAACTCTATGTATCCATTTTATCATTTAAGTGTGATACTTCATTCCTAAACTAATCCAATACAATCAGTTGTTTCTAAACAAATCATTTCCAAGTTAAATTGTAAAATTTGATTTCCAATTTAATGTATTTCAAAAGAGACAATGCAATATAATTCTTACACACGTATTTCTTTTTTTTTTTTCATTTTCTAAACAAAGATTCCAATCCCAATTTGATATTTCCAATTCAACACAACAATGCAAATGAGAGATGAACTTGCAATTCTTTATTGATTTCAACAGAATATACATCTTTCACAGTTTGACTATAACAAACAAAATTCCATTTCTTTCCTTCCAATAACAAGACAAAGTATAAATGTCTTTCACAATTCAATTATATAACTTCATAATCAAACTACATACATCTTTCTTCACAAAATACATATTACAATTTCATCCACAACAAGTGGGAAAGGATTACAAATAAATGTGTTTTCACAAGGGACTGTCAAACTGCACTTTTCTTTTGCTCCAGGACAACAACATGCACATTTTCTCTTTTCTCCAGTTGATCACAACAAAAGAGGGGGAAAGGAAACGCTCTCCACCCAACCAAGACATCCAATGAAAGGAGAAGCCTTCATCATTGGCCCCCGAGCCCCAACCAAAATACAATCAAAGGTGTAATTCAACCATGGCAACAACAAGCTTCCATAACACAACATTCTTTCACATACACATTTCCTTTTTTAAAAACACAATTCAACACAAAACATTAGTTCACAACTGCATTTAAAATCATTTCAAAACAGAACTCAGGCTTGATCATGCAAGCCAAAGGAGAAAGTTCTATGGGGGAAGCTACTTATGACTCCAATTAGAATTTGGGCATCCACCAATAACAAACCACAAAAATAATTAATCACCTACATTTCCTTATGCCCCCACAAATCCCTCTTTATGCCCCCACATATTTCCTTATGCCCCCACAAAGTAAGAAATGCAAGCTATTTCTTTTCCATGGTGGATCCCAAACCCAAACTCCCTCCACAAAATTCTGATGCCAATGGCATTCCCTTATGCCCCCCACATGGATTCCCCATAGCCTTCTCCTACACCATCCCTATGGCAGTCTACCCAACCAGCCAACAAATAAAACAAAGCATGCACTATCCACACAACACAACAAGAAAATGATAACATATAAAAAGAGAGTTAAATTCCTACCTCTCCATGGTTACTTTTGTCTCCAAATAGAAAGCTTCAAATGCCAAAACACAATCCAAAACAACAAACTCCAAGCATGCAAAGCTTTCTCCAACTTCCTCCAAAAACAAGAGCTCCACACAAGAAAAATGCGCCCCCAAGGAAGTTGCAAAATGATTCAAAACCCAAAACAAGGCAAGAGTTTAGATTAAATAGAAGAGGGAGAGAAGAGGATGATGTGGATCCATGTTGGATGCCACATCACACATCCTCAAATTTAACACAAAAGACAAACTCCATTCTCCCAAGCACAATAAAGAGGTGGGTGAAAAATATGATAAGCTACTTGCACTCTCTAAAAATCCCATACCCCAAGGGATAACAAAATAATTAAAATGTAAGAAAGTGCAATTAAAAACATGTAACAAGACTATTAAAATTCATTATAAAAGTCACAAATCACATCTCCATCCATAAGTATGGTTGGTAGATTAAATTTAGAGGCATGGAACAATTTTTACTTGTCCCACAAGCCTCCAAAACAGCCCCCAAGGAAAAATTCAAATTTTTCATGGAGGTGGAGTATTTCTTACTCCAAAATCTGACTTACACAAGCTCTTACACAACCTTACATATCACTTACATAATTAAATGCAAACAGCCAACAATTTTCATGATTACTTTCCCATATCCCAATTGATTTATTTAAATTTTAATCATATGATTCTCACATTAATCTATCACAATTTTAATTAATTAAAAGAAAGGAACACATTACTAATAAAATACATACAACAATAATAAAAGAACACATCAATAAAATACATAATACCCATGGTCACATGTAAAAGAATCCCCCATGGGAATCCTTAACAAAACACAACACAATAAAACAAGTTTTCATGGTGACCTTGTTGAATTCACCTAGAATTCCATTTTGGTTGGTCTCCAATCCCGATGTTTTGTTGTGATATTTTTACCTAAAAATATAAATACCTCCTTTGGCCTCATGGCCATATCAAAACATCCAATATGTTGCAACTAAAATCACAAAATCATCTAAGTGAATCACAACAACATCGAAGTAACAACTACATCATTTGCATTTTTAATCAACAACTATACCATCATCAAAATAATATCCAAATCACATGTCTGAACAACATCCATAAAAATCCATGTCAATATTATATCATCATCCACATATAAGGTGTCTCTAATAATCATTATGTATCAAAATCAAATCAAGATCAACAATAATCCATGATCAATGTCTAACATCATACTAAATCAAAACATAATAATGTCTATAATGTAATCAACAAGATATCGGCATAAACATAAAAAGGTGTCAAAGGGAAGTGGGCACTACAGGTTGTGGGCCATTGGACACCCAAAAATATCTTCCCCTCCCATAGAAATGTCAAACATAGGCGAGTCTAACATGTAGTCTCCCATGGAAAGATTGATACTACGGAAATTTCCTGTGCACTTTACTATTCCACCATCCACAATCACAACTTGCATTTCTAGAGCTCGGTAAATAAAAAAATTGAGGCAGGCATATAACTTACTATTTATGAAGCTATGAGTACTCCGTAAGTCAATCAACACCATCACCTTTTATTTTTGAGATAGCCATAACCTTGAGTGTTTGAGGAGTAATAATACCGACAACAAATGGAAAGAAATTGTAGGTTGGTGATCATCTACTTCATCTTCTACTTTTGGTTCCTTAGCTTCTCCTTCAATATAGAACAAATTCTTCTCAACACATTTGTGTCCCAGTCCATATTTGTTGTCACAGTTAAAACATAATCCTTTTGCTCTTTTTTCTTCCATTTGTTGAGGAGTCAGTCTAATTGGCCGAGTGAATGATGGGGAAGGGGTACTACGGTCTCTGGTGTTAGTGAAAGGCTGCCTCCTACTACAAATAATTTTTTCCTCTACTCTATGTGCCATGATAATAGAATCAGAAATCTTGAGTGGATTAAACATATGTACCTCATGCTCAATGTGGTCCTTAAGACCCCTAAGAAATAAGTCATTCAGGTTCTCTTCTGTAATATTCTCCACCCTTAAGGATAGGTTCTAGAATTGATGCACATAATATTTGACTGATCCTGTTTGTCTTAACTTTTCCAATTGACTAAAGTAGTTATTTGAAACACTGGAACTATAGTGAAATTGCAAATCCTCAGTAAAAACTTGTCCAAGTGACACTAAGACCACTCTTTTGCCTCTGAGCACATAACCATTGATACCAAACGAATTGGTTTGGTTCAAGATACAAGGATGCCAAGGTCACCTTTTGTCCTGATGGGGTTTGATGTAACTCAAAGAAGTTCTCCATTTGATTTATCCAATTTAGTGGATCCTTCCCATAAAATTTGTGCATCTCCACTTTCGACATCATGTTCCATGGTTGCGAATAAGTTGGATTCTGATTGGGAAAAGTGATCCAACATGGTTATTTTGCCCATTATTCTGAACTAAAGATCCTCCTTGGTTGAGTTGGGACTGATTTGGGACATACTTTTTACCCTTTATATGTTGCATGATATCATCCAACCGCTAATTGATTTGGTTTGTCTCCTTTATAGGCCATCTCAGATTGTACATTTTGTAGTTCATACTCGAGTTGGCTCACCTTATGATCAACTGAGGTAAACCCTAGTGCTGAGGAATCTATATTTACCCCTTTTGAATCCAACTCTTCTATCACTACCCCATCTTTATCTAGGGTTTTACCCGAGTGACCGGATTCTTTTTGGCTCTTGTGGAAGGCCTTGCCATGATGTCGAGACCACTAGGGTTTAGGGTTTCAATACAAATTTGACCGAATTGGAAAAAACACAGAATATACTACTAATATTTTTTTGAATGATTTCCAAAAATGTAAAGAACTTGGAAAAATTCCCCAAATTTCAGCCTAGGGAGTGATTTTATGAAATACCATAAATTTTTCAAAATAAATAAAAAAGTTTGAAAATTTTCAGGGAATCATACTTGGAATTATTCGCAACTCTGGTAAAAAAATATCTGACAAATTCTCTCTGGTTTGCAAGATATATTGGAAACAAAAAATTAGGGTTTTTCCTAATTTTGGCCTGGATCACAACTCTGATACCACTTGTAATGAAATTACTTGTATAATTCAGATTATGAGCATAAATAGAACACCAAAGAACACAATATTGTAGATAAATGATCTCAATATGTAATTAAAATAGCTTCGCCACTTCGAGGGGGAAACCTCCAAACCATACAATAAGACTCAAATGCTCGAATGATGATGAAATAATACCTACAATCCCCTATATATACTATTCATATGTTATGGCCATCACCAAGGCTGACCTACTAAGCATGAGAAAGTATAAATGATATGGTAAGCCACAAGTCGACCACTCATATCTTAATACAAGAAATAGGTTAAGGGAATAGTAGGTATTGGATTTATGATGATGGGAGATGTTAGTGTGATGTGTCATAATGTTGTGGGAAATTTTTTAGGATTTCATGATTAGTGTTTTACAAGATATGTCAGATTTTGTGAGACAAGGTTAAAGTCTAGTGAAATTCCAGCTCGAGTAGGAACTTCTGATGCTCCTTGTGAATTGTGTGCTTTGAATGGGACCTTGTAGCTTTTAGAGATGTTTCCATGGTGAGTTAATAAGGTTTCCAAAAATAATTAGGAGGTTTTATCGTCATATTTTTGATGAACGAAGGTTAATAAGATAAAGTTCTTTAAAACCCTAGCTTATCCATAGCTAGGAAAAAATTGCAAAAGAAGAGGTATGTTGAACCAATTTTTTTTTTTTTATAAAAACTTTATGATTGGATTTTGTACATGAATCTTCCATATTTCTATAAATGTATGGTTGAGGTCATGGTGATATGTGGGCCCCTCCTAAAAATGCTCATTTATGAAGAGTTCTAGTTTGTGGCAAAGTTGTCCAAATGAGGTATAATATTAATTGATGTTATGGAATATATGAGAGTTTTTATTGATGTATATCAAGGTTTAATATCATGTTTATGATTAAAAATTACAAGTTGAGCTCCATTCAGGTTGACTAGTCAAAAGGTAGTTTTGAGGCCATTCAAACAGTTCTTAGTAAAATGGCCTTAACAAGAGCTACAAGTTGATTTTTGAGGTGATTAAAAATGTGTTGGAAAGAGGATTCAAATATAATTCAATTGATATAATGTTTTTATTACTATGAGGTGTTATGATGAGGTTTCCAGGTAATTATTTAGACATGAATGTTTTAGCCATTTCGGACATGATATGTTTTACTGTATGTTTGAAGTTGTTTGAAGAATAAGATGGATTGGGTGATGATTTATATTACATGGAATGTTAAGATGGATGGAATTATAATAAAATGAATCCATTTTAAAGTCAAAAATGTTTGTATAAGTTTTTTTATCAGGTGAGCTTTGGAAACACTTTTTGGCAAGGATGATTTGGTAAAGTAAAACATTGCTTTGTGGTTTGAGCAGAGAATGTTTCAAGGCTTATAAATTTCTTAGAAGTGTTATACAAGTTATGGAATTTCCATAAATTTGTTACATGACATATTTTGGTTTATTTTCACTCATTTAGTTGCATAACAAAGTTTCGAGTCTTTGAAGGGTGTAGGAAACAACTGTTTTGAGAAGTACAAATAGTCTTTGGGCCCAATAAATGAAATTTTTTATTGTATGATGAGATAAATTGAGACCATATATGATGTTTAAATTTTATTTTAAACATGTGTGATGATTTTTAGATATTTACCAAAATTAGTTTTGGGATTAGGAGATTTTGTCATCCCAATGCAAGGGTTTTTGGGATTTTTGGTGCATGGATGAAGTGTTTTTGCTAGGACAACCTATATGGGTCAATTATGAATATTATAGTGATTATTATGGGGTTTTTAGGATGGTATGGTCGTGAAAGTGGAGGGAAACTAACCTCCTTTGAATTTGAATCAAGGAAAGGCTATAAAATGGAGTTTTAGGGTACAATGGTACTAGTCTTTTGAAACCCCTTTTATCTTATTTTGAAGAACCATTTTTCTGAAAATAAAAACCATTTGGGCGTAGCCCAAAACCCCTAGAATTAAATTCTAGGATAGCATCTGGTTGAGTTTTCATGAGAAGAATTTGAGCAAGGACAAAGTTTGTGTTGTTTCTTTGAGAGCGAGTTAGAGGAGGGAAAATTTGGATGCTTGTGTTTGGATGCTATCTTCATAGCATTTTGATGTAATTTGTATGTTTCTAAGGTGTCTTTAGATATGATATTGATTTGTAATCATTTTTGGAAGAATTATATCTTCTTAGATATTTATGTGACTACATTTTCCATCTTGATACATATTTATTGTACCTTGTTGATCTTTGTTGAAGGCATTACTCTTGTGATCTGATTTGAATATTTATATAAGTGTGTGGATATGATTTCATTATCAATATAAGTGGATTTATATTTTTATCATTGTGATTCTTACATTGTGCATCTTTCATTGAGAATACTATATGCTTTGATGTGTTGTACATGAGCATGTGTGGTTAGGGTTTAAAGTAAAAGTGTGAAAGGTTTTATTGGGGGCTAATTCACTCCTTATCTCATTCCTTGTCACCTCCAACAATTGGTATCAGATTAAGCCCTTAGAAGTAGCCTAAAAATCTAGAGGGAGATCTTTGGTGACAAGATGACACCTCCATCATTGGAGACAATTGAGGGTAATACCTTCTTGATAAGGAGATGGGTAGGTGAGAATGCAAAAAGATTAACGGTTTGGTTGCATATCATGAAGAAGTAGTTAAGGTTTTAAAAACTCAACTTGAGAAGGCTGAAGATGAGCTGAAGATTAAGAGGGAAGTCTCAGTATCAAACATGAGGATGAAAATGAAGAAACAATCAAAGCTTTAACTGCTCAACTTGAGGAGGCCCAAGCTGAATTAAAGATCAAGAGGAAAGAAATAAAGGATTCAAAGAAATATTTAGGCACTATGAAAAGAAAAATACTATATTTTCAAGGAAGTTTAGAAAGTCTGAGTAAGATGCTAGAAAAACAAAAGGCTTATGGTGATAGGACATGCCTAGGCTTCAATGAGGGCTCATTCAAATTTGAGAAGAATGAAGAAGAATCAAGTCAAGGATCTAATGAAAGAAGACAACCAAACAAGGGAGAGAGTTCAAGGCTTCCACCTCGTGGGAGATAATCTGTCAGAAACCAAATGCATATAGGTATGGTGTTTTACATGGTAATTTCTATAAATGTGGTGATTATGGACATAGGGCCAGTTTTGTATTCCCAATATTGAAAAGAAAGATGATGGAAAAGGAAAGGAACATTGTGAAGGAAATAAGAAAGATGAATGTAAATACAAGAGGGATAAAAAGATAGGTCACAGGTATGGAGTTGAATGTTATCATTGTCATGAGAAAGGAAATCTTGCAAAGTATTACAAGAATGAACAATCAAACACAATAAGGTATGTAAGAAAATTCAATGGATATTGATTTTCTTGCAATGGATATGGACATAGGGCTTATGAGTGTAAAGGAAGACAAGTGGAATGCTTTAGGTGCCACAAGGTAGGGAACATTGCAAGGTTTTGTAATGTAGGTCAATTAAAGAAAGAGACTTAAATACCTAAGCCAAAAGATCTAGCATACAAAAATGATGAGGCTAGTCAAAGTGCTAAAGAGGATTCCAAGAGTGTGACTGAGAAAAATGAGGGATCTACTATGACAAAAGTTGAATCAGAAAAGGAGGAATCAGTCAAGGTGCAAGAAGAGGGTTTGAGACCTTCTTAGGTCTCTCATCAAGCTCCTACATCTTGACATATACATCTACTAGGATTATTATGGGTGTATAGGTTTAAATGAAGCTTTAAAGTGAGGGGAGCTATCAGTGTCTTCTTCATGATGTTGAGGTATGTTTCTTCAAGTCATTTAGTATGTTCATGGTGTTCTTATTTGTTGGTCATGTTGTGTATGTCAAGTGTTATGTCTTGTTGTTCCTCAAAGATAGTCTTATATAGTTGATTGAGCTCTTGAGGTATGAGTATGTTATGTTAAGAATAAATAACATGGTTATGATAACTCAATGTAAGGAGTATTTCAGTGTTCTTGATCTCTTGAAGTATGTGTCATAGTCTTTGTGTATATGCTTAACAATATTAAAAGTGCATATGGTCTGTGAGAAGCTTGGTGTCAAAGTCTATGTCTTAATGGTAGTCATGAGTTGTAATGGCATGTGACAAGTGTGTTTAGTATTCCTTAATGTGTATGAAGCTTTGGGGTGTCTTTGAAGTTGCAAAAATTCATCCAGAGTCACAATATAATTATTCATCTAAAAATTTATAACATTGTCTGTATGAGTTGTTTAAACATCCATCTGGGTCTAAAAGGTCATTGAGCTTTGTGTCATGAGTTCTTATGAGTGATAATAGTTTTGTAATTTGTGCTTAGAGATGATTTAGAGCCAACATAAGTGATGGCTTGATCACTTAGCATGATAATAGAAGATCTGTGTAGTGTTTCTTGAAGGCAACAAGACGTAAATCAAGATGGATCGAGGCATGATTGATAATTATTTCTTCTTATTCATTAAAAGATGTATTCAAAAGGTTGAAATGGATCATCATAGCGTGTTTTATCATTTTTTAAAATCAAAAGAGCAATTTTTGTGTATATTGAACACTTATCTCGCCTTTAACTTTGTGTTTTCACATTCAATGTGCGGTATAAATGGAATGTGGTGCTTGAAGGTCAAGATGAAGGAGTTCAGGGCTAAAATTTTGAAAAAATCATCTACAGATGAAGGGATACATGATTCAAAAGGTATGAAGTCATAAAAGTTTCTAGATTCTTGGATACTTCTGACAGAGTTGAAAATTGACAATACTAGTACTAAAAGACCTAAATTTGAGATAATTATTCTACAAACTTGGTGTGTTTACTATGGAATGAGCACTCAAGGTTATGGACGAAGTTTTCCAACATAATGGGTGTATGAATCATGTTCTATATATTCATAAGGATATGTGAATACTAAGTTGGTTGTGACTTCTTCTAAAACCAAAGCTTATTGATTGTGGATTTGTGCATCCGGTATTAAAAGGAAGATATAGTGTTTTGAAGTATCTTAGTATGAGGTCTTGGTATGTTAAAAATTTCAAGGAATATGTCAAGTTTCTGTTCATTAGAAGGAATTACAAAGAAGGTTCCATGTGGCGAGGTTAGGAGAAATGATTCTTTGTAGTTGTTGATGCTTGAAAGAGGAAAATTTGGTCTTCAAGGTAATAAATGAATCTGCTACGAGATTAAAAATGCTCTTACAAGTGCAACCATGTATTTTGGGGCCTGTATCATGTTTTAATGTGTTTAAATCACCAACACATCAGAATTTAGGTCAGTACAAGGACTCAGTTATGAAAGAAGGTACATATATGATGGAGGTACTATGAAATATGTTGAATCTCGGGACCATAGGTCTTTTTATATGCTCACCGAGTTTACTACATGGGTGAGAATGTGTATCAATGGGTTGAGATTGTGATCATGGGTCAGAAATAGTGTATATAATATGGTGATGACCTTTGTTCACCGACTCGTGTTTCATGTTTGGTCATCAAGAAGTTCTAGGTGAGATTACCAAATAGAGAAGGAATTATGGGAAAAATGATGATCAAATTGATAGATATATCCTTCTATAGGTATAATAGTATTTCTCAATCATGTTGATAGCTATGTCAATAAAGATTATGAAGTGTTTACATGAGTCATGTTATGTCATGGAAATCATTTACATGGTCTCCTTTTGGTTTGAGTCTATTTTCGTATTTGTGGTGTTGTGTGTCGAAAGTAACTCAAATGGAAATGAGGTCTATATGATCATAATTTACATCCTTGAGGTATTGATGAAACCTGGTCTAACAATCTATGTCATTTAAAAATGATATAAGAGGTGGTTTCTATGAAAATAAAGGAAAATCTAAGTCTAAGTCTATGAGACATTTTTTTAGGCTTGTTATATTAATCTGAAATTTGTGTATGGTATTTTGAAGGCTCATCTCTTAATATATTATGAGATATCTATCAATATCCTATCTTAACCTGATTTGTTGATGAGAAGTGTGAATGGCCTATGTAATGCATCTTCTAATTTAAAAATTGCAAATGCATGCGAGGATTCAAAGTGTCTTGGTCTAGGTGTGAGTCAAACAAGTTATTTTTAGTCATCAAGAGTGGATTAGGTGTATCTGTGTCATGTGCCAAGTGTCTCAAAGGAAATTAAAGCTTCATATAAAAGAGTTGAAATGACACGAGTCATATAATGGTGATTTTGGCAACAAGGTCTATGTTATACACCATGCTTTGGTTCTTTGTATCCACAAAAGTAACATTGTACAATGCAAATGAGGAATGAATAACATATCTATTGCACGAGGTTGAAAGAGTTTCTTGATATGAATGGAAAGAGTTCAATTTATGTTGTTGAGACATAATGAAGAGATTTAGTGCAATAATAGGTCATCTTATGTTACAATGGAGTATGCTTCCCTAGAGGAGAATGAGTGGAAGAGTTTGTAGTTAGAAGAGCTAAGTCTCATGAAGAGAACTAGGAGTGCATGTGTATCAATAAGATGATCCTTATGTACAAAAGTGATCAAGAAATAAAGGAATAAAGCAAAAAAGGTATGTGCTAGAATTTTGAACAAGAAACCAATATGATGAGGTTTGTACAAGCATTTCAGGTTTTACAAGTGTCTCAGAGGTAGGGGAGAGCATGTTTGTTCTTATTGAAGGTTTTCAATAAAGATTATGAGCTTAAAGAGTATTGTTGATGATATAATTAATGATTCCAAGGATATTAAGGTATGATATTGATGCTCCGCTATTTAAGTTGAATTTTTACTCTTGAATGCATATTCTCAATCAATAATTACTTGTCCCAAAACTATGAAAGAGCTTTAGGACTAAGCAATATTGTTCAAGATGATTCCAAGCCAAGATAACAAGGTAGGTTGCTCAAATTTGTGCCTATGGGATAAATATGATGGCTTTAAACCTAGGGGGAGTGTTGGTTTGAAAAATCAAGGTATGTATAACATATTTTAACATGTCAAAGTTGGCTCTAAAAGCACTAAAAGTTATGTTTTGGGCTCTTAGTCCTAGTAAGGTATGGAAAGCAAGAATGTGCATGGAATTGCTAAAATCTAAGCCTAGACAAGATGGTGAATGGTCAAGAAATATGGAGTGATGATTTTTATTCTCATTCTTGACATTGTTGGCATGTTCATGGTGTTTATGCTTCAGATAATGCTTAGCTACAATGTTTTCATGAAGGCAAAAACAAAATTGATAGTGGATTTAGCTACTTTTGCATGCCTAAATAGTGGAGGATGGTGTTTTTGCTCAAAAAAGGTAACATTATGCTCCCTTCATGATTATTGAACATGCTTAGATGTTGTATATGCTTCTCCCATGGGGATCATGGTGGTGACATGCTTGAAATGAAGGCAAAAATCAGATTTTGTGTAAAATTCAAGGTTAGAGCTAGTTTGAGGCCTTTAGTTGATGTTTCCAACCAAAGCATGATTATATGAAGCCAAATAAGGTGAATTATATGCTTATACAAGTATGCCTTTTTCATTAATGTAAAAAGGGGAGAAGTTCAAGGTGTTTTCCATCAATGAAAAGGGGGAGATTGTTGGCATGTGGTCCTATTAGGTGTTGTCATTGATGCAAAACCACATTAATGAAAAATATTGAATGTTGTATTAGGGTCACATGGTGATGTACATGATGTTGACATATTAGTTTAGATGTGTTTATGCTAGGATAATGAGATTCAGTGAGGATTGTTTGCTCTTGTAAGCCTATTCAGGTGCCTAGGTGATGCTTTGTATGATGGTATAAGTCTCTTAGATGCATGAGAAGCATGTTGGCATGATGGATAATAGGTTTGGAGGGTTCTTGGGCACTCACAACAGTGTCATTATGTAGATACATGTGGTTCATCATGTTATAGGTGCTCATTGGGAGCATGTATGGTAACTAGGAGATGTGAGACTATGGTTTGGAGTGATGTGAGCTCATGGAAGCTTGAATTTGGGTATATCATGATGTATCACATCAACAAATACATTTATCACATCCACACAGCCATTGAGATGGGAGTTTACTAGACTAGTGTGGTGAGTGGATCGAAGGAATAAGAAGGCCATAATCATGAAGGGCACAACCATGGAGATAATAAGAATGTAGGCTCACAAGGAGGATATTGTGGCTGAGGTCACGATGGTGGTAGAGGTAGGTTTTATAGAGGAATTTGATATACATGTGGGTCACCCGATCATTCCCGGTAGGATTTTCCTCATAATGCAACATGTTTATGGTGTGAAAAGACCATAAGTTGGAGGATTTCCCAGATTTATAAGAGCACATGATTAAAAATATGAAGAAGGACAAGGGCACTTTGGGATGATTAAGGTGTAATGTGTGAATGCCGATCAATGGATGCCTATGAATATTGATCCAAATTTTCAACTCATGATAGTTATGATACACTCAGGAAACGCATGCACATTATACTTTGAAGGCCAAGACACTTATAATGAGGAAGGAAGTGATATGTGCTAAGTATTTAGACGCGACACATCAAAAGGAAATCTACCAGAGAGGATGTGAGTCATTAGAGATTTGCAGGGTGAAATACAATAATTAAAGAAATAGGCATGTGTAAGAGAGCATGAAAATAATTTTGAGCTCCCACAAAAGGATGTGGATGACTGCGGGAGGTGTGTAGGATGTTTGCGCCAAGAGAATATCATCCCATTACTAGGGGAATGGCTTCAAGAGAAGGTACCGCACATTGGAGCTTAGTGCGAGAGTTAGATACTTCATCCAAATCTACCACCTTAGGACCATGAATTTGACAAAGAAATAACACTTGATGCAGTTATTGATGGTTAGTTATTAAGTAATATTTTGATCGATATACGCACTAAGGTAAATGTGTTGATTCTTGAAGCATGGAATCAGATGGGAAGACCTACATTGCAGCCATCTTCGAATGTGCTGTACATGGAAAACAAAACTAAGGAAATGCCTATTGGGGTACTAAAGGATGCATCTATTATCATTCAGGGGGCCAAGTTTACTAGGGACTTTGAGGTGTTAGATCTTGCTGAAGCGATAACTTTATAACATTACTTGGGTGACCTCAGTGCTATACAAATAATGCTGATTTGAATTTTAACAAGAGGTACATATATTTTGAGAACAAGGATGAGCGCATGATTATACCTCTGTTTGAAAAGAAGGAAAAACCTTATGTTGAGCCCTTGAGTGAAGAAGAACTTAATAGAATCTATGCTCAAACAATGCACACTCCATAAAAAATAGAACATCAAAGGAAGGAATTCTTCGGTGGTTGGACATGCGGTCGGTAAGTGACACTACTAGCGTTGCTTGTAATAACTAGGTCCATGACACATATGAACTGGTTGGGCGTAAAGTTAAAGGGAAAGTCACTAGGATGATTAGGCCATACATGGTGAAGTGGTTAGGATTATCTCAGGTACCAAGGTATATTAGTGAAGGGAATCCCTATACATTCTTTCACACAATGGAGACTCAGTGTGATAGAATAAAGGGGATGGAAGAAATATGGTGGTTTATATCTTGTGCAAAGACAACAATGCTTTAGTGGGAAAAACATAGAGACAGACCTTTTGGAATTTATAGAAGTGAGAATCACCTTTTCTACTAGGTTTAATTGGAGTAATGTACCTACACAAACATGTAAATTTCATGGTAAGTTTCCTGCCTCTCATCACATCCATGAGTGTGAGAGATCATGAGCGCAAGTGAGGAGGCCTTACTATTGGCATGTGGTTCTATTAGGTGTTGTCATTGATGAAAAACCATATTAATGAAAAAGTGGATGTTGGATTAGGGTCACATGGTGATGCAAATGATGTTGACATCTTGTTTGAAATGTTTTTATGTTGGCACAATGAGATTCAATGAGGATTTCTTGCTCTTGCAAGCCTATTCAGTGCCTAGGTAATCTTTGCATGATGGTATGAGTCTCTTGGATACCTAAAAAGTATGTTGGAATGATGGATAGTAGGTTTAGAGGGTGCTTGGGCACTCACAATAGTGGCATGATCTGAGATACATGTTGTTCATCATGTTATAAGTGTTCATTGGAAGTAGGTATGATAGCTAGGAGACGTGAGATTGTGGTTTGAAGCCATGTGAGATCATGGAAGTTTGAATATAGGTATATCATGCTATATCAGGTATGTTAGGGTAATTTTCATATGTTTCATGATGAGTTAATAAATTCTTTCAGTTGGCCCTAGCTTCTACAAAGGTGAGAAACAAATGTTTAAACAAAGGTATGTATTAATGAATAGAGATATTGAGGTATGGTATTGAATTTATGATTATTGGAGATGTTATTGTTATGTGATGTGGGAAAAATTTTAGGATTCCATTATGAGTATTTTAAAGATGTGTCAAATTTTTTGAGATAAGGTTAAAATCTAGTGAAATTCCAAATTGGAGTTGGCACTTTTGATGCTCATTGTGAATTGTTTAATTTGCATGGGACATTGTGGATTTTAGAGATGTTTCTATGGTGAGTTTATAAGGTTTCAAAAAAATTAGGAGGTTTGATCATCAGATTTTTATGAGCGAAGGTTAAGAAGATAAAGTTCTTAAAACCGTAGCTAAACCCTAGCTAGGACCGGTTTGCAAAATGTTGGCTAGATTTTTTGCACAACTAAAAACCTAGGCAGTCATGAGATAAATATCCCTCATTTACCGGTGAGGCTCTCATGTAAGATTTTGTCAATTATATTTCCTAATATATATCTATTGGTTTTACTTTAACTGTAGCTCATGAACCATAGCTAGGAAATTTTGTAGCAAGTAACTAGTCAAAGCAATGTGTGCGGAAAGAGAAATAATTAAATATGAGAAGAAGGAAAGGAGATGTGTAACCTAACCAATAGTTGATAGAGTTGGTCACATGCACATAGATGAAACAAATAGATCTTAAAATACAAAATTTGAAGCAAGGGAAAGTTTCAGATCTAGATCTAAAACAACAAAAATTTATGCAGAGATCTAAAAAGAAATAAGAGATGAATGCACCGATTGACACAAAGTTCTCTTGAAATATCTTCTCTATTACTTTACTTGCGAGAAAGCTATCGGGTTTTTCAACTCAAATTTTGGAACACAAGAATGATGATTACAAATTCGATCCTTTAACCAAGAGGTTCTTCCTGTATTTATAGTGTATAAAGGGCAATTACAAATAGGCGCTTTAATCGAATTCCCGCATGCGGAAGCTATGAAAAGGGAAACAATGGTAATCTTCCTCCTGTAATTCCTCTTTGCATGACATGCATGATTTATAACTAAAAATAGAACCTTCTATTTTGCATGTTCGCCACCTATTTCCAAGTAATTGACTTCTTCAAGTAATGAATTTTAAAACAATCACTTAAGTTCTATAATTTAATTAATTCCTCAATTATTTTGTCGGAGAAAATAAATGAAAGAGGAAAAGAAATAAGAAGAAAGCTGAAACCCTCCCAGTCTTGTTCTTCTTCCATATTTTGCATGTGGTTGACTCTTTTGCCTTTGATTCTCACCAAACTAGATCTGGAAGCTATGCACACGACTAGGATTTGCTTGCAGTATTGCCTTTGACTGTCTTCCCTCTTATCATTGAAGCTTTTGCAATTTTTATTCAGTACATGCACCAGTGTAATGTTTGTCGTAAATAATTCAGACAAAACTCATCATTTTTATTTTTAATTGCATATGAGCGATTAAAAATTCTGGAAAGCACTCTGGGTGAAGGAAAGTACAAGTAAATTCAATGAAGGCTTCAACTGGAAGATTGGGAGCACATGCACAAGCTCCTGAAAGGAATTTTCCATGCACTGACTTCTACATGAGATTTGTTAGAAACAAGAGGATGAATTTTTGTCGGAAGCCTTTACAATTATGAGATCTGGATCTGTCAATGAAATCAATGATAGGCTTGTGACCTATATCTCGTATCATTGACTTCAAAAATCTGGAAGTTATGCATGATTCTGCGGATCTTTTTCTTTCATCATACTTCATCATGGTTGAAACAATCTTTGTCAAAGCTCTTTTTCTTTTAATTACTGGAATCCCTTGCAATTGGGTCAATTTGTGCAGATCTGGAAACTTCTTCAGATTTGGAAGATATATTCAATGTACCTAACATTAATTTGAAATCCCTTTCACTTATATGAGCACATGTGATAAATACCTGTAATTAATTCAGACAAAGATGGAGTCCATGGCATAAATAATTGATTTTTATCACCAAAATTTGCATATAAAGTCTGCTGCCTTAAAATTTGAGGTTTTGCTACCATGCAAAGAAAGAAAAAATATTATTTAATTCACTTGGGCACATATGCCAACATGCAGATGCTTAAAATGACCAAAATTAGGCTATTCTAACCCTAGGCACCAAAACTGGAAGCTTCTGGCAGTGGAAAATAAACTATAATGCAAAATCCTCCTTTTGGCACCAAAACCTATCTGGGCTGCAATCCTCATCAAAAAGAATTAACTATCTCTCCCTTATGGTGTCCCATGCTTATATAACCTCCAACATGCTATTTTTAATAATTGCCTCTTCCTATTTCTGGCAATTTAATTAATTAATAGCCATGTTTATTCATCCAATTTGGGTGCCCAAGTTTGCATGCTGTTGGTTACTTTTTAAATAATTTTTAAATTTATTTTTAGCATGCATCCTTGAATTCTTCTTAGCTTTTCCACTTGCATTGACTTTCCTTCTATTTATGGCACCAAAATTGGGTGAATAAACCATTAATAAATATTATTAAATGCATTGTTATTCACCCAAGGTGGGTCGCACTTTTTGGCAAGAGGAATTGCTAAAAATAAGAAGTCAACTTGATGGGAATTTCCACCTTGCACTGCAGCTCCAAAAATCCCCTCTTCCACTTAAGTTATTTGACTTTCATAATGGAAATTTTTACCCTGCAAGGCAGGTAAGAAATTCTGCCGCTGCACTGCCAAAATTCCCACTGGAAAATTAGAACATCTCCCAAAAAGTGTGACTTGTATTAAAAATAGCTTCCTTTGATAAAGTGCAACTTATATGGGTGAATAACCCTCTTTGGTGGGAAACATTAGCCTGCTAGGAAGGTAGAAAATTCCCATCGGTGCTTTAAGTGATTTTTCTTTATTTTATAATGGAAATTTTTACCCTGCAAGGCAGGTAAAATTCCCTTTGCCTGCCACCTCTAATATTCCCATTGCAGCTTAAGTGACTTTGACTTCATGGGAAAAAGTACCCTACAAGGCAGGTAAGAAATTTTTTCCTGCCTGCCACTACAAAAAAATCCCATTACAACTTAGACCCATTCATTCCAAAAAGTGTGACTTACCTAGGAGAGGCTTTTTGTGCTTGAATTCATCTTTTTTGGTTAGAAGTTTGCTTTCTGAGGCTGATTCCTTCTGGTGTAGTAGCTGTAAATGATCTTCAAATGCTCTAGGAAATTAAACAGACTATACATGACAAAGAATGGGCCCAGGGGAATTTAATAAAAAGACCACGGGAATACGGGAGAAAAATGTAAAAAGAAATAAATAAAAACAAAAAACGTTGCCAGAAGTCATAGAAAAAGCTCTAAATTCATTCTTGGTGAAAATCCTATTGAAATGTGTGGATACTAGCATGCAAAACTTCAACAGGATTCAACCGGAGCACAATTTACTTCAAACGGGGCTTTATTTATTTAATAAATAATTAAATAAAAATTTCCCGCAGACAAAACTTGGCGGAGGGATAAAATGAGTTTCAGCATCTGGGTATTTTTTGAAATTGGCTCATATGGTTCAATGGGAATATCTTAATCTAATACAGACATCTCCTGGCAATAAAAACATGAAAAGACCCGTTATTTTAAAAAGAACGAAATTTTTTCAAATGGGTAGTCCCGGGTTTCGGGTGAAATGCAGGGACACCAAAAAAGAAGAGGTATCTTGAGCCAATTTTAAATTTTTATGAAAAATTGATGATTTTATGTTGTATATGACTCTTCCATCTTTCCAGAAATGTATGGTTGAGGTAATGGTGATATGTGGACCCCACCTAAAAATGCTCATTTATGAAGAATTCCAGTTTGTGGAGAAGTTGTCCAAATGAGGTATGAGCTTAATTGATGTTATGGAATGTATGAGAGTTTTTATTGATGTATATGAAGGTTTCAAAGAATTTTATAATGAAATAGTGCAAGTTGAGCTCCATTCAGGTTGACTAGTCAAAGGGTAGTTTTGAGGCCATAAAAAGTAGTTCTCAGTAAAATGGCCATAACATGAGCTACATGTGGAATTTTGAGGTGATTCAAAATGTGTTGGAAAGAAGATTTGAATATATTTCTAGTGATATAAGATTTGTCTTATATTAAGGTGTTTTGATGATGTTTCTAGGTCATTATTTAGATAGGAATGTTTTAGCCATTCAAAACAAGATATGTTTTGTTGTAAGTTTGGAGTTGTTTGAAGCATAATATGGATTGGGTGATGCTTTATATCACCTGTGGGACACACAGGGATATGCAGATTAGTGGGACACACAATATAATACAGAAATTCATAAAATTTTATGCAAATCCACACCCTTATAAGAATTATTTAAAGCTAAAGGGTAGTTTTATTGGGGTGATGCGCAACAATAGGATTTTGAGATGTTGAAGGGGAGGCTTAATTATTTGACTATTTTGTAATTTAATTCATGGAATAAGCAATTTCATGTTCATGTTGATGCCTTTGGCATGATGATTGGCACAATATTGGTGTAACTAGGAGAAGTACTTAGTCAAAAGCCTATTTTTGTAGTCTTTTATTTTACCAAGAACAACCTAAGGTGCGTTGACACATCACTCGAGATAGACTCGAGTGCTCACTCAAGCACACAAGGGTAGAAAGTCCCTATTTTATGGAAGCTTTGTCAAGGTGTTATCATGACAACACATATAATCCAGATCCATAATAACCATTCAAGGATAAAGCATAAAATATTTAGATCACAACCATATGCAAGAAGGAACTAAAAAAGAATCAAGATCATATTTACCATGCCATACCCATGAATAGAAACATCAATAAGAAATATCCATCCAAAAATATTCATTATATTAATCCATAACAAAACCAATAGCTGAATACATTATAAGAGTCATCACTAAGTCAATGAAGATACACCAACAACACATCCTAACAAAAACATTCACACACACCTAAACCGTGCAAATCAATACATATATATATAGGTAGTGGGGAATTTCCCTTCACTACTCATACACTCTCAAAAATAGGATGCATGCTAACAATAGCCATGCGTCACTACAAAATAACCTAGGAAGCATGCAATATTCAGCCAATAATAGATTACCTATAAATAAATCTAGTTCTAATCCTATTATTAGCTCCTTATGTCTGTTTGTAATGCAAGTTCCAAAATAGATTGACATGTCTTCCAAGTCTTCTTAACAAAATGTGCTCAACACTCAATCCCATCTTATCTAGTGCATGAAAAATGAATAAGTATCAATCTCTAAATTCCCTAGTCACAAAAATACGGGGTGTAAATCATGTCCAATTTCCATGCCTACTTAGGCATCCCCTACTTCCACACCTTCAATACTTAGGCAATATATTACCAACCCAACATTACCCCATACTAGGTTCATTACCACTATGGAAATGGGTAATCATGTCTTATCTCTCTAAGATAAAGAATCAAAATAACAGAATGTCTTTACATAATGAATGAGCAAATATGTAAAAAATATGGGCGCCTATTCCTCTCTGAAGGCATAATTAACTCAAGATACTCACTCTTGATCTCTGCCTCTAATTCATTCCAATCACTAAGCACCTTATTCATCTTTCCAGGGTGTCCAAAAGTAATCCTTTTATTTCATCCATAGTTGTATTCTCACCATTTTTCGACAACACTCTAAGGATTTTCGCTCCACTTGAGATCATCCCATCCATAACATCCATACGTCGGACATAAGTTTCCCAATTTCCTTTATATTTTCTTTGTCATGGTCTTGGGCTACTATGAGCGCATCTCTATTTTCTATTAGTAAATGCGAGACTCTCCTCGTGACAAAGAGTCTCATTCTTCATTTCTATAATGACTTTATTTTCCTCTACTAGAGTCCTTGTATTGATTAATACTTCATTATCTACGCACATATTCAATGCCAAGTCTTCCTTTTTCATCTCATCTTTCAAGTGTCTGGAGCAAAGAATCATAGCTAGTGATTTGGTGTGCTATTATTTCCTTAGTCCTTTTCTCCTATGTCTTTGTAGCATCCTTTTTATCTCGTAATCCATAATGTACCCTCATTCAACACTATGTGAACCAACATGCACAAGTATAGAAGATGGGAATCTTTTAACCACCTTTTCCTCATATTGTGGCCTTTCCTATAAAATTTAATATCCGATCTGCTCTGGCATATTAAGTACTTACGTGCCTTCACCCCAACTCTCTCTTTTTCCTCATCAGGCACTTAATATCTACTTATTTATCTTTCCTATCCTTTAATAGAGTTTGAATAGTTTCCACTTTATATATATTCCTATGTGTAACCTCTATAGATACCTTTGTCAACGCATTACCATTTCATTAGAGAATTGAGTTGGATTGATGGTTACATGTCGGAATATGGGGATTTCTTCATCCTCCGAGAGACAAATGAATCTTCACACACATCAAAATCAAGATCATCCATATGAGTCTACATATTCCATGATAATTGTTTATGGGTGCATGTGTTTTGCCATCTCGGGATCCATCATTTCCCATCAATATAACTGTTCCTTTGCAACAATACTCTGGAACCTTGCGAGAATTATGTGTTTTCACCATATCTTATTCCTTGGAATCACTTACATGCTCACCTAATTTATCATGTGTTCCAACACCCATGTTCTGTTGTACTTCCTCTTCTTCGTCAGGAGTCCCTTGGTTGGGCGCACACCATTATCTTCAATCTTCGTGTCTCTTCCAACATATCTCTCTTCCCCATGTTCATTTAAGCTCATTCTAGGGACTCTTGTATTAAAGTACGGGTGCTCACCACTAATCCCTTCATCTTCCCAAAGTCCAAGGTTGTGTGTGGAAATTCCATCACACTCGTCCTCACCTGATGGCTTCTCCTCATCAATGTCTTTAACTAATATGTATTTGTGCCTTTTCTTTCTTTATTCCTTAGCATTCTTCATTGGTTTTATTCACAGTGATATCCTTACTGGCTATGAGGGGCCAACACCAATATCTACACCTGCACATCTTACGTCCAATTGTCTTCTCCCATGATCAAGGGCACGGTGTCTTCTTGCTCCTCCTCCTCACGCTCTAGGACATTATATAAGAATTCATGTCCTTTTTATTCCTACATGGGGGTGTATGTTCCACCGGACTTCTTGTTCCCATAGTCTGTTTTCCCTTTGGAGGACCTGGTAAAGACAAGTCCTCTCATGCGACCACTTTTCCATCCTTAAACCGTGGCCTTAGGTATACATACATGTGCATGGGCTCAATCTTTCCTACAACCATAGTCTCTAGAGTTATGTCAATGTTGTCTAACTCCATCGTCTCCACATATGCCTCCTTATTGGGGTAGACATATGTCTTGCACATAATATGAATATTTGCATCTACCTTGTCGAAAGATCAAACCGTAATTTCCACGCACTTTGTGTAGCTTGTTCACCGAATCTTTAAAATATCAAGCAGAAATGTAAAAGGTAATTTACACCATGGGATCTTCTCACCCTTCTTCATGAATAATCTTCCCAGACATAAGTGTTGATACACCAAAAAGTCTGCTTGTCCATCCAACACACTAGATAGTTCACACGGTATGCGCCACTCTCCCTCAAATGCCCGGTGCATCCTCCTAAACCAATTCTCTTGGTGCTCTCTATAAGTGTTCAAAATTTTACCATGGAAGGTATACTTGGTGAACTTTAGAGCAGGTGATTTATTTTCCATGGGGTATTCCCATAATTTCTCCTTCGGCTCATCGGGAATGTTGATTTCACAACACACAATTAAGAGTAAGATGGCACCCTAGGTGATATTCTCACATTTATCAACATGGGTGCATGCTTTAGTCACTAAGCTCTCCTTAATGTAACTTGCAATATTATAATAATTCTTGTTCTCCATTTTATGCACTATCTACAAATCAACACTTATTAACATCTATCCATCTCTTCAAGGCAACCAATTTATAACCGACTAACCGGGCACTATTCTTGTAGCTAGATCATCTATCTCGTATCACATTGAAATCTTGACCCCCTTTTTGTAGTGGTATGCGGTGGCCGTCACCTCTACTCCTTCATCATCTGATAAGTCACCTATAATTTCTAAACCATATTCATGAAACCTATGAATTTTTGACCAACTTCACAATAATCCACATCCTTCTACCCGCAAAGTAAAAGAAATCCTCATGCACACATGACATTAGCCACTGGTATAAGTGGAAAGGATTCTTAAAGAATGAAAACTCATAAAGTTGCATAACTTTGATGCTTTCCAATATATTTTGTACCTAGTTGTCTAAAACCCTATGCCCATCGACCGTCCTCCTATTAGTCTTCCGAATGGTCTTTGCATTGATATCTTTGAGGGTTTTCTTAGTCCTGTGATTGAAGTCACTAATCTTGCATTGGGTTAATTTTGACGTCCACGACCTCCCTTTGATCACCTCTTCTGGGTACTGCATTTTGACTAGCCACTCATGTGATGCTTCCTTAGTCTCCCTCTCAACAACTAGAGCTCACCTTGGTGCCATTTTATCTTCTCAATCAACGAGATATGTTCGAAAAACTATAACCTTTCCACTACCTTACCCTTGCATACCTCAAACTCAAATCAAACCCTTTGATTCCTCATACCCTATTCACAACTCTACCTCCATGAAACCCTAACTACGTGAACCTTTCTTCCTCACCCACCTAACAAACTCAAACACATCCGTACACCGAGTCCTATCAATGACGTGTCGTGACTTCTCTGGTTCGCTTTGAGTCAATAGCTTGTTCTTTTCACTAAGAATCATCACACTTCTCAATTGGTATAACTCAAAGAATTTTAGGTAACAATAATGTTGCAATCACTGAATTTATAGCTTATTTCAAAATTTCCCACATTAATTTCTCCTCAACCACCACTATACATGGCATTAATTCTTACTCCTCACTCTTCCACACATTACGTCATATCCTTCCATGCCTAACTTTTCGATTGCCTCGGTCATAACCTTTTGACGCACTCACTACTTCCTTGGCCACATATTCCCTTATGCATGCACCCACGTGTCAAAGTACCTATCCAATGTGCCTCATACCAAGTAGTTTTCAATGTTGTGACCTACCTCAAATTACACTACGCATCCATCCCTCTACGCGTGGCCTTCATTATGAGAGAAATTTCTTGAAAATATATTTATAACAATATTTACCCTGAGCACTTGTATAATGCACACAATTCTTCGTCAAAGAACCAATCACTTTCTGATCCACCCCACACTAAATGTATGCGCAATCCTCTCGTACATGAATTCAATATATAGTAATCAAATTCTCGCACGCAAACACACTTATTACAACAAAACACTGAATTAAATTGAAAAAGAATAGTGACATGAAAGGAAACACATATAAAGGGAATGCATTGAATAAAATCTAATCTAAATGGAAATACTACCTTATTAAAAACACCAAGAATACTTATATATAGTATGGCTTTTTACGCATGTTGAAGTAACTGGAAACCGAGTGCCATCCAACACCGTGAATCGGAAAGTGCCTGAATCAAGTATGTAAGTCACAACATATGGTCCCAACCAATGCACTTGGAACTTTCTAGGGTGGTGTAAAAAATTTGAATCATACAGAAGAACAATTTTTCCATCCTTAATCTGCTTATTCTTAATATACTTATCATGCCATGCCTTCTTCCTAAACTTTTATGTCTTTTGACTCCACCGAGAAATGATGTGCTGCTCATCTAACTGCATTATTTTATCAATGCACTCTTTAAGTACTTTCTCATCATCTAGTCCTCCTATATGCATACTATGCAAAGAGGGTAACATTAATTCCACTGGTAAAACAACCTCTGCACCAAACACCAATTGAAAGGGTGTGGTTTTGTTCAATCTCTTATAAGTTGTCTGTATGCCCAAAGTACAACAAAGACTTTATCATCCCAATATTTCCTCCCAACATCACAAATCTTTGTCAATGTATGTCCCAATATCTTGTTGAATGCCTCAACAGTCCCATTAGCATGTGGGTGATAGGGCGTTGTCTTATGACGTGCCACCATAAACTCTACTAATAATATCCTAATAGTCTCATTAAGGAAATGAGTGCCCCTATCACTTGTCAAGATCAACGGACATCCATACTTGCTGATTATGTTCTCCCATAAGAACATTGCTACCGTATCTATGGTGAAATCCTTTTTAGGTGGCACTTTTTCCCACCTTGTCAGATAATTTGTACATGTAATAATATAGTGTGACTCAGTCCTACACACTAGTGGGGAAATAGATCCTACAAAGTCAATTGCCCATTTCTCAAAAGGTTCTACACTTGCTAGAGGCCTTAAGGGAATCTCATCCCTATGCCCAGGCTTTCCAAGGTGTTGAAAATGGTCACAAGCCTTACAATATTTTATACAATCCTTATAAATTGTTTCCCACTAAAGGCTGCTAACAAAATATTTATCACGCGGTAGCATTTCTGCATAATGGCCACATCATGAATCCCACCATGAGCTTCCTCCATAATGGTAGTATGCTCATGTTCGAGTACATACCGGAAATAAAACTTCATCACAACCTAACTTGTATAAATCTCCACCGATTAACATGTAAGGCAAGATGCATATGACAAGTTGTTTTTCTCTAGTGCCTTCATCCCTTTAGGTGCCACACCTATACGCAAGAACACAACAATTTATTCTAAGTTAGAGGGTGCGAGATTAAATCTAAACAATTGTGCATCCGACATTGTGTCCTCAATGCTCTACACATCCTCACCTAAGTTAATCTTTGATAAGTGATATGGTCTTGAGTTTCTCTTTCCTAGATTTGCCACTACTATAAAGTCAAATTCCTAAAACAACAAAATCCAATTGCATATGCGCTTTGCAAAATGGGCTTATCAACCAAGCACTTAAGTGCCATGTGATTTGTATAAAATATAAAGGGAGTTGACAAAAACTATTGTCTAAACTTATGCAACATATAAATCATAGAAAAATCTTTGTGCTCTGTAGTTGTATAATTCATTCGGTTGGTGTCAATTTCACCTTGCAAAACAAAAAGGGTGATCAATAATCCCATCTCTAGAATGTGCTAATACTATGTCAATGGCCATGCTTTAGAGGCATAAAAATGAACATGAAATGACTTATCTAAATAATGAAAGTGCAACATAGGTGCAAAAGTAAGTTTTTCCTTCAATGTCTCAAATGCTATCTGTTTCCCCTCATCCCAATGAAAATTTCCCTTCCTCCTCAACAATTCCTCCAAGGGCACGAAGATCTTAACATACCCATTAATGAACTTTTTGTAATAAACCATATGTCCCAAGAATAAGCAAACCTTGCTCGATTGGTAGGCTCCTCTAAGCTTAGGATGACTACAACCTTAGTAGGATCTACCAACAAGCCTTCTTTGTATATGATAAGCCTCAAGAAATTTCCAAAAGGTGTAGCAAAGATACACTTATTAATATTCAAGAAGATGTTTAACTACTTGCACCTCTCAATAATGAGTCTCAAGTTGTCATAGTGATTCTTTACCAGCCCATATATAGTACAATCATCCAAATAAACCTGTAAAAACTTGTATATAAAGTCATAAAAATATTGTACAACAATGTGTGAAAATACAGCAGGAACATTCTTTAACCCAAAAGGCATAACTGTGTATGAAAAAATTCCCCACTCAGTGGTGAAATTTGTATTTTCTTGGTCTTCCTTAGCAATACACACTTGATGATAACCAAAGAACCCATCAGTGAAAGAATAAATTTCACACCCTGCAACGCCCTCCAAGATCCCTTTAGTAAAAGGTGTAGGAAAAGGGTCTACGACACAAGTAGAATTTAACTCCCTATAATCCACATAGATTTGAATCCTACCATCCTTATTTATGCTTATCACCATAAGACTAACCCACTATGATTCCTTAATGGGTTGAATGATCCCATATTTCAACATCTTATCAATTTATTCCTTTACCTTGAGGCACATATTAGAGTTCATCCTGTAAGGCCTCTTCCTAACTAGGTGCACACGTTCTTTTAACTTAATCACCATCTCACCCAAAGAGGGATGTACTCCATTCAACTTATGATAACCTTGTATAAATACATCTTATAAGTTGTGTAACAACTCAATAATATTAGAAACATCCTATTCAAACCAATAATGACCAATAATGGCCTCTTTGGGTTTTGTATCTATCCCAATGTTGACCTTCTTCAATTTCATAGGCTCATGTATGTGTACGCCTTCTCATCATCAATATCCAAGACCTCACACATCCCTACAGTGTGGTCAAAATCCAAATTATCCACTTCTTCAACATTAATCAATATACCCATTTACCCTTCTCTTTTTCTAGCTAGGCGCACCTAAGCTATGCTTCATCTGTATCCTCTTCACCAAAGCTCACCTCCAAGTCTAACTCTCCAAACATATCTAACAGGATTTTTTCATCCTTTTCACTATCCCCTAGAGTAAGGTGCTTTATAATATGTAATGCTTCATGCAATAGAGGTTTAGTAGAAAAAATAGTCAAAGGTATAAATCATACCTAAAGGCATCTCTTACCAATTAATTGTTACCCTTGTTAATTATACATGAACAGACCATGCACACACATAACCATTGAGAGTGGCATAGAAATTATGTACCCAGAGTGATGGCGAAAGGCCTCCTACCCATTTGTATAGAGTCTCTCACACTTTTAAATGTGGTGTGAAGAAGAATCCTTCCCATGAAATTTATAAATATGTGAAGCTACATTTCTCCTAAGAAACTTAGTAGAGAAAGTAATTCTTGCTTCTTGCCACTTAAATAGGTTATCTCTCTGTAGTCCACCAACGTGTGGCTATTCCACGTAGGGTATAAATAAGCATATTTATTCTGTCACCCTCATCCATCCACCGGATTCCATGACATAGAAAAATACTTTCCTTCACGGTGTACCAAGGTAATCTGGTTATGACTCAAACAATGAATAACCTACATCTTGATCATGTACGTAAATGTATTTTTAATCTCTCACCTAACCATTTCATACATTCCATGCACCTAGTTATCAAAGGAAACACTGGTTGTATCACTCATATACTTGAGCATCATCCCACTGAATAATACCTTCTTTAGATGGCTCAAGAACTTTAGGATCTCTGATGGTACACACATAAATTCTATTAAGATCCTCCTCGCTCAATGGCTCTATAAAAGGCTACTTTCCCATGTGCCAAAAGAATAATGATGTGCTCTATTTGTTCTCAAAATTGATATAACCATTATTAAAGCACATGTTAACATTATTTATGTAACACTAGGGGCACCCAAGCAATCTTTGGAAAACTATCAACTTTTGCAAGCGTCCAAGACCTTAAAGTCCCCAGAAACTTAGCCCCTTAAATAGTAATAACGACATATTTTAGTACTCCAACATGCATGGCTCTAGTCCTAATTTCCATATACAACACATTTTAAGTAGGCTATAATGGTGGTTTTCCCATCTCGATTCCATGTATCCAAAGTGAGTACATTTACTTCTGCACATTTATCAATCAATATGTTACTCAACAACCATCCATCAAAATCTGCATTCAAAGTGATATTTTTATCATATTCAAGACTATGAGGAGGTAAGTTCACATGTAATATTTGTCTCTCATGCTTATATCAAATGGGTGGTACCTTCTCCTTTAGCCATTCCCATAACAAAGGAATGATATTCTCTGCGTAACATCTTACAAAAATCTTTCAAGTCATCAAAATATTTCGAGGAGGCGGCTTCAACTACCTTTTCCTACTCTAGTTTTTGCAACTACTCCTTCAAGCATTGTATCTCACCCCTGTAAGTTCCTAATAACCTTCATAGTATCCTAATATACATCTTTCTAATTGGCAGGGATCAAGATACTTTGTATTTATCACATCCTATTTTGTAATAACATGTTTTTGCTTTGGAACTTCATGGGCACACGTAGCCTCAAAGGGTAGTGACTAACATAGGAAATGTCTCGGGGTCCAGGATATCTTTGGCATCCACTTTGATCTTCCACAATGCACCGTACTCTAACCATTCCCACACCCTTATCTTGCTTGTGCTGCTTTCTCATATGATCATACAAATCAAGGAATTGCTCAAACTTGTGATTCTTTCCGCACCATGAGAAAATAATATTCTGAGGGAATTCATGCCTATAATGATTAGGGGATCTACATGTGAAATATTTTCCTCATGGGAATTCACCTCTTCCACCACCGCAACCTTGGCCTTTGAATCCTCCATAGTAACCTCTACCTCTACCACCTCCATCAGAATGCCCTTCATTGTGATTATGATTATCACCCTGGTCCTTAGAATTACTTGCAACATTGGTTTGTCAAACCCTAGTTTCAATAGCCTCATGAATCTGATCAATCAATCTATAATTCTCTGTATCATGAGTGTGGGATTTGTAAATCTTACAATAATAAGACACATTGTTCATGATCACATGCTCCAAAAAAAGGGCACCGAATCGAATCATGATCTAAGTGATAGATCTCACAATATAGCAACATGGCACACACTAATTTATGAGGAAAACTATCCTTAGTATTTCCTTCCACCTCGTAATCTGTACACCAAATAGCACTTTGCACGTCTCATGAACTGAATTTACCAATAGTTTCTCGAACTATTTTTCCATAGATGTAATCTGTGCATCCAAGAACAAGCTAACTCTAGTTTCCTACACTTATAATAGCCTCAATGCACATAGCTACCTCCAATTCCTTGTGTGGATCTATAAATGTCTTATGTGAGAGCACCCTTCTGAAAGATGTGTTATCCAAAATGAGCCCCTCAAGCTCATTTTGGCTAACTTGCCTTAATTATTTCCTTATTTGTGCTTCAACTTCAATTTTCACACATTGCAAGCACTAAAAATATTTTGGAAATGGCTTCATTAGATAGAGAATTCTTTTCCCTTTCCAGAAAGGTAAGGAAGTCCTCCTAACTTCTTGTATTTTGCAAGTTATGGCTCAGCGGAGTTTAGAGGGAAAATTTGCCAAGGCAGACCCGCGGGAAAATTTTTGGCACTTAGCCTTTTGGCTAAAAAAATCAAGGGAAAATTTCGGCCCAAAAGCCTGCAAAGGGAATGAAATAATGCCATGTGTCAAGGAAAAGTGGCGAGAGGTGGAAGGACTTCAAGTTTTTGGCATTTGGTCAAAATGCGTCAAAGGCAAAAATGGAAATGTGTTCTGCTAAGCAATCAAAAGCTGCCACATGTCCATTCATCAGCGGGAGGCGGGGGTCAGAGGAAAGTTGAAGATTTTCCCTTTTTGGCACAAAAACTTAAAGGCATGAGTTTAACCACATCTCCACACTAGATTAGAATGCACCACATGTCCACATCAACAACGGAGCGACGGGGTTGCGGAGATTTTTGGGAAAATTTCCCAATTTTGCGCAAAGGGGAAAAATGTTGTTTTGAAGCCGCAGATCAACCAGAGGGTGCCATGTGTCATTGGAGGAGTGGGCTATAGATATTTTTGGGAATTTTTCCCAATTTGAAAAAAGAGGGAAAAAGTTCAAATTTCAGCCCGCGAACCCGATTTTTGCCCTAATTTTGCCATTTTTGCCCTAAATCTTCAGAGGGGCATATCTTTCACACCAGAGCTCGGATTTTCATGATTTTGATATCATTGGAAAGATGTTGAAATTATTCACATGATGGAATATTCAATTTTTAATTTTGATGGAGATTTGTAAGAGAAAAATGGGAAAACACCTCGACATGGAAAAGTTACAGAAAATGACCCCAATAACCAAAATTAATGAAGTATGGGCCTCTTTCTCGCTCTGCTGGCAATGTACTTGGAAGTATGGGATTTTTCATAGAAACCCATCATTTTTCAAGATGATTAAGTGGATCTTATTGGTGGTTGGAGTTTCAAATCAAAATTGCCTGCGTTTTCTCATTTTCTTCATCCCTGTTCAAGCGTTAAAAGCCGCTTTTGGCTCATTTTATAAAAGTTGTTCACCATTCTTCTCTGCCTCTTCCTTATTTTCTTCCCTAGGGTCAAAATGGAGTTTGAACCTCCTCCCTACTCTATAATGGTGTTTTTTCCTCTTACCCATGAAATGATGTTTTGTGCAAACTTTTGGAGCAATAAAAATGTGTTTTGTGATGCATCTATCCATCCTTGCTCATTTTTTTGGTTGTTTTCTTCTTTCCTCTCTTCATTGTAGGTATTTGTGCACATTTGGATGTTCATTTTAGGTTCTGGATCTTGTGTTTATGAAGTTTTGGAACATTTCTTGTGTGAAATCCATCTTTGGTCTGTGATGCACATGTCCATCCTTCCATTGCTCACCTCTTCTTGTTTTATAGCAGTTTTAATAGATGATCAACATTTTCCTTCTCTGATGTATCACCATTTTAGTGTAGGATCTATTTTTCCTTGTTTTCTTTCTCTCTCTGTCTCCTTGGAAGTTAGATTAGGATTAGATTAGCTTACCTACACTGGAATAGCTTGTGGCAGGTAGTTTCGGAAGAGGAACCAACCTTCTTTGGAGAGCTTTCCCCATTTGTAAAGGTCCCACACTTTGGGAAACCTCAATGTTGTGCAATCACACCAAATGACATTGCCTTAGAAAAGTAGATCCATTGGTCATTTTGGGTGTGCTGTGAATTTGCACTAACAAAGGTGTGATAAAACTACAAACAAACCACTAAGCATGTTGGCTAGGATGTATGTCATAAAATAGTTTTGACAAAAAGTTTTAAAATGGACATTATACTCCCGAGACTCTTAGCCATGCCCCTTAATGTCCTTTAGCACACTAATTCTCTTGTTTAAACTCATGTATATGGAATTTAAATAATAAAAAATTATGCAACATGTTATAGTCTACATAAGTTTGGTTCGGATCATACTTCTTGTACCAACTATGCACGTGCCCTTACAAAGTAGTAGCAAACTGACTTACCTTACGCTCGGGGTTGTGATTCCCTTAGCGTGAAATAGTATTTCACACATGTGTGCATGCTCAACAAAATCTTCAATAGCTATGTATTTTGGTAGGTGAAGAGACATCTTGTAATAAACTTGCTAGGGTTGTTGCAGAGACCATGCCCACTAGATCCAAAACCTATATTACCTCCAATATTCCCTCCACCACCAGATCCACTAGATCCTAAACCACCTAATCCTCCCCCTATAGTGAGCACTAGAACAAAGGATGTGATACCTTGTGTTCCAATAATTATACTAAATTTAACTCCCATAGTCTATGAAGTTGTGCTACTTCTAGATGTATTACCAACATTCTACGTGCCCATTATCTACCCTAAATACGTGCTAGAAAATACACCACCAATAGGACCACTAAACAAAGAATACTATGTAGCCATCTGAAATGAAAGATACAAGTTGATAATGAAGTACCTACACTAGCTTGATTCTCAATAAATGTCTCAGGTACTAGGACACCAAACACAAGGGCTATGTCACTAGGTTGGATTAGATGCGCACTCATGGCTCTTAATCGTTATACCTCGACACGCTCTCATTAGAAGTTGAGGGGGACCTTCTACTGCACTTGCCTAAGGATAGAAGAACCAAATGCTCTGGCTCCACATTTTCCACATGAGCTCTAAATCCTTCCTAACCCATCTCTCTCCTTAACTCCAAAGACTCCTTAATGTCATATCTCTTCATCAATTCCCTCTCCCATGCTTCATTATACATAAGCTTCCTTTCTTCTCTCTACCAAAATACCGCTAGGTATGCCATCTTTAAACACACTTGCTCCTACCCCCACATGTGGTGGGGTTTAGCTAGCCATAGGGAATTCTTCCAAATCCAAAGTTACAATCAAGATTTAAATCACTAAAGGGATAACACACAAATAAGATCCTCTGGGTTCACACAAGAATTGAAACTCGATAACGTCTGAGACAGAATGAGTCAAAACAACATATTCCAAAGTGTAACTATGTAAAACACCACTCCACCAATAATCTATGACGCAAATCCAAGTCAAATCAACATTCATCCAGAGTCTGGTAATCTTCATGTGTCCAAAAAATCATTCTATACCTCCAATTTCTCTTCAATGCATATGCTACCAGCCACTCATAGGACTCTATAGGAAAAAAACAAAACAAGGTTTCATAGAGATCATGATATATATATTTTTCAACCCATGTGCAAGCATTAAAATCAGGTCTAGTGTTATGTATGTGAGAAAACTCTTCCTCTAAATTATCTACCTAACTCTCAATATTGGCCAAAGTCAACCGATACATCTTCATCATGCAACATCCTTATAATATCTCAAAAAGAGGTCCCGGAATCGAATCAAATTTCATCTTTTATTTTACCAAGAACAACCCAAGGTGCACTGACACATTACTCAAATAGACATGAACATTCACCTAAAATGTAAAAGGGTACCATGTCCCTCTTTTGTGGAAGATTTGTGAAGGTGTTAGCATGACAACACATATAATCCAGATATATAATAACCATTCAAGGATAAATAATAAAATATTTAGATCATAACCATATGCAAGAATGAACTAAACAAGAATCAAGATCAGATTTACCATGCTATACACGTGAATACACACATCAACAAGAAATATCCATCCACAAATATTCATTATATTACTCCATAGAAAAATGGATAACTGAATACATCATAAGAGTCATCACTAAGTCAAGCACATAAATAAACCAACAACATATCCTTAAAAAAACATTCACACACACCTAAACCATGTAAATCAACACACACACACACACATAGGTAGTGGGGACTTTCCCTTCACTACTCATGCACTCTCAAAATAGGTTGCATGCTAAAAATAGCCATGCGCCACTACAAAAGTAACTAGGAAGCATGCAAGCTTCACCTAATAATAGATTACCTATAAATAACTCTAGTTCTAATCCTATTATTAGCTTCTTGTACTTGTTTGAACTACAAGTTCCAAAATATATGGGTGTGTCTTCCAAGTCTTCTTAAAAATGTACTCAACACTTAATCCCATCTTAGCCCATGTATGGAAAATGAATAATTATTGATCTTTGACTTCCTTGGGCACAAAATTACATGTCACAAATCTATCCAACTTCGTGTTGCCTACTTACACGCCCCTTCTTCCGTGTGTTCAATACTTAGGCAATTTATTACCAACCCAACATTTTACAAGGGTGCATTTGGAGGTGGATACTTCATTTAGGAGTTTGATTTCACCGTGTTGTTGTAAAACCAGGAAAAATTAATTCAAGGCTTGACCATTTATTAAGGATTAATTTTGGTGAGGATGCGTAGAGCATTAAAGATACTATGTCCAATGCACATTTGTTAAGATTGAATCGAACACCCATAGAATTGGAAGAAATTTTAGTGTTTTTCACACTTTGGAAAGATGCTCAAGGAATGAAGAAATTAGAGAAGAAGTGGCTTGCTATACACGTGATGCCTTATTAGTTAATTAGTAGAGGTTTTTACAAGTTAGGCTGTGATGAATTTTTACATTGTTGTGTTTTGGAACATGAGCGCGACACTATTATGGAAGAAGCTCATGGTGGAATAGTAGGAGGGAATTACATTGGTGATGCCACCGTGTGTAATATCCTTATGGATGGACTTTGGTGGGAGACCTTGTACAAAGATACTAAGGAATATTTCAAGGCATGTGATCATTGCCAGCACCTTGGAAAACATGGACATAGAGATGAAATGTTGCTATTACCTATTGTAGAATCGCACAACCTTTTGAAAAGTGGGATATTGAATTTATAGGACCTATTTAACCACCCACGCATAGGACTAGAATGTGCTACATTATTACTTGTATAGACCATCTTACAAGGTGGGCAGAGGTGACACCTACAAAGGATTGTACGAAAAACACAATAACAAGGTTCTTGTGGGAGAATATCATTAGCAGTTATGGCTACCCATCAAGATTGACAAGTGATAGAGGGACTCATTTCTTGAATGAGACAATCAAAATTATATTGGCAGAGTTTATGGTGGCACATCATAAGACTAATCCTTATCACCCATAAGCTAATGATACTGCATAAGCTTTCAATAAAATCTTGGGAGAGACATTAACAAAAATATGTGATCTTGGGAGAAAATATTGGGATGATAAAGTGTCAATTGTACTTTGGGCTTACATGACCACCTATACAAGATTGAACAAGGCCACAAATTTCCGGTTGGTGTTTGGAGTGGAAGCAAACCTACTAGTTCAATTCATGTTAACATCCCCCCTGTATATGCATGTGCCGGTGGACTAGATGATGAGCAAGATGCCGAAGAGCACATTGATAAACTAATACAATTAGATGAGAGGCGTGCCATTGCATGTTAGAGCTAGAAGACTGAGAAGGCAAGACAAAATTCATGCCATGATAAACACATTAAGAACAAAGGTTTGAGGTTGGAAAGATGGTCCTTCTCTATGACTCCAAGTTTACGTGCCACCTAGGGAAATCAAAGGTGCATTGGTTGGGACCTTTTATAGTTTCTAATATACTCAAATAAGGTGCTTTTTAGTTGTAGGTGTTGGATGGTACCATGTTTCTTGATTATATCAATGGGAGTAGGATGATAAATAAATAAATCTTCTTGGTGTTTGTAATAAGGAAGTATTGTCATTTAGATTAGATTTCTCTCTCATGTGTTTCTTTTCAATCATTACTATGCTTTGTTAATTTGTATTTTCTTGTTTTGTGGTAATAAGCGTGTTTACGTGCGAGAAAGGTGATTATTATCTATTGAGTTCATGCAAAGAGGTTAACACATAATTTTAGTGTGGGGTGAACTAGATGTAGGTGCAAGTGTGTGTAAGAGGAAAAGAAAATTATTAGCATTGGGTTGTATACGTGTTGGCACGTTCAAGGTGTTCACCAAGTATTTCCACAAAAGGAAAATGCTATTATAGGTGTTAGGGATGAAGGTGATCATAAGGTAAATTAATCAGGGATGAAGACCGCGTGTAAAAAGGGTTGCACATGGTAACATGAGGTAGGTGGCAACATAATGAACTACTTAGTATGGGGTGTAAAAATTATGTACTTTGGTGTATGGAGGCAAGTGTAAGAAAGTATTTTTCTAAGAAGTAGTAGGTACACCAAAAGGTTAAAGCCAGTGTGTGAAAGAAAGTAGTAAAAAATGTGGAAAATAAAAAAGGTGTCATTAAAGCTAGGTACAAAGTGGTAGGTGAGGAACAATTAATGCAAGAAATTTGGAAAAATATATAAAAGGGGTGCATGTAACTCCATTCTTACCTTGCATGTTTGAGTTTTGAGCCGTGAAGAGTGAATTGAAGTGTGAACGAGTAAAAGTGTGATTGTAGTTAAGAAGTACATTGAACCAGGTGAATTTTCTCATGACCTTGGTGGAGCTCCTTTGTGAGAAGTGTGAGAGTGAGTGAAAGGCATGTGAAGAGTAGGGTTTGAGGAGATACAGTTTGGAAATAAGAAACTACAAGCTAGGGCACACGAGTTCAAGGTTTTAGAGGTAGGAAAAGGTGGATAAAGGAAATAATAAGTTGTGCAAGTGAGAAATGGAACAAAAAATAGCACCTATAGTGACCATAAGGGGTAAGAAGAGGAACAAACCCAAGGTAGAAGTAGAAGCACCCAAGGAAAGGTTTTCGAAATGCAAATATCGTAAGTGCATAATTATGCGGCATGTTTGGGAATACCATGTTCACAAAAGAAAGGTGAGAGATTATAACCATCACACTAGTGAAAATAAATACCAGATAGAGAAGGAGCCTATAAAAATACCAACTTGTGAAATGAAGATGAAAAATGAATTTACGAGAATGAAGAGTAGAAAACCTTGGAGAAAGCTAGTGTCTTGCTATGAGTTTCCATAATTTAGTAAACCATAAATAATCTATCAATGGATGATGTCAAGATTCCATGTGGACTTATTCTAGTTTATAGGAAGGTGAGTGTGCACTACCATGCCTTTGATTGGAAAAATTACGGGGTCAGTAAAACCTCGGAACAAAGATTGCATAGGATATTGATGATGAAGTAGGAGTGGAGGCCATTAATGTTGTACTAGATTATCGAAAGGAGGGCATGTGATGGATGTATCTAAGGTAGTCGACCCTATGATTAATATTTCTATGCACCTCTTAAAAATTTTAATAATGAGGAGCGCTGGGGCCAAGTAAACAAAAAGTGGCTCCACATCACAAAGAAGATGGCAAAGGGGAATATTTACAACCTTTCTACATTCATAGTAGAAGGCATTATTAAGGAAGCGCATAAGGGTGACAAGATTATTTAGGGAACAATCATTCTAATAATTGTGTTTGCGAAAGATTGGGGTACTAGATGTCCCCAGGGAAAAATGTGGTAGTACCCTCTAGAGAAGAAGTCACTGGCCGAGAGATTTGAAAAATATACTTGTTATGGAGCCATGAGCGGTGCCTACAAAATCAAGATAGAGATGTGGCATAAGAGAATGTGTGTAACTTTTGAGCATGAGTGGCACATACCGAGCAACTTGTCTATAACGGTGCATGGGAATGAAGAGTTTATAGTTTACCAACATTACTGCATTAGCAGATTCTTCATGAGGAATGGTAAGTGGAGCCCTTGGTGTAAGCTTCCATATGCATTCAATACGTGCTACTTCCAGGTCTTAGTAAATAGATTCTCAAATGCATAAAATATCAGGTTCAACATAAACAAGGTAGACTCGCGAACCACATGCTCTAGAAAACTTATGTATATTTGGGTTAGTCTCGCCTACATTGAGACTATGATATCATTGTAAATTATATGAATTTGGTAGTAGGAAATGTTGATGCATCTAAGGTATATATATACCTTAAGCCTTTATTGGTGAACAAGAAGTATATTGAAGATGGATTTAAATTCTCGGAGCTTCCAAAGGGGAAGCATACATTTGGCACTAGACAAGAGTGCGAGCTGTCCCTCTAAGGATAGATGAGGAAGAAAAAAATTAAGAATGACTAGAAGGAGGATATGAAAGATAATAATGTGTTATATCATGGTGTTAGGAGACATCCAACTGGGTACCAAAAGGTTGCGTGAAGATACCCTCCTAGATAGGAAGAAGAAGAGGTGAGAATTGAGCATGAGGTCGAGGAGATGGAAAAGAAAGAAGGAAAAGTGGTTGATTAGGGGTATAGGAGAAGAATGAGAAGAAGAACCAAGACATATGGCAATGGTGTTGAGGCATCCCCACCTATAAGGAGGTTTTCGAAAATGTCACCGATCAAGCCAAGCCCAGAGAAGAAGACAAAGAGAAGGCACAATCTTGTGCAACAACATGATAATGAGGAAGAAGAAGTTTTAGATAAGAGTACACATGATAAGGAGCCATATCCAGTTATTAATGTGGAAGGTGAAGAGGAGGACATATATGAGGAGACCCAACATGCCACAAAAGTTCTCAATGAGTGTGAGGAAGAAGGCCCCATAGGGGAAGATGAAGAAAATTAGAAGAGTGCAGGAGAGCCATCAGGTGAGCATGGGGGCATGGGGGAAGGTCTAGTTCTAAGCACAAAGACACATATTCCTAAGGGTAAATAGTTTGATAGGAAAAATGGAAAAGAAATTTTAAATATACTATACTTGGGGTATGTATATGACCCTTCCAAGATCATCCGCGCGAGGTTCCATAAAGCACCCTCTCTAATGACCAATTATATGGGTGGGAGATAATAGACCCAAAAGGCACAAATATGTGGACAAGGAATATGCTAAGATGGACGATTCAAAAAAAAATGATGAACCAAAGTTTGACATTAGCGAGGAGGCATGTATATGGGTGAGAATGAAGAAGGTGCCCCAAGCCACCCATATCATGGTGAAGCCTACAAAATTTATAGATGAATAAGAAAGTAATGCCTTGACCAAGATGACAACAGAGGTGGCTATCAGGGAATATCTATAAGGAAGCCACCGTAACATCCTGCTAATTAACCCTTTTTATTCAACATTTAATTATTCAGATAAATATAAATAATGGAAAAATGTATGTTCATTCAAATAATTAAATACCGCTTATTATTCTTATTAAATGTAATTTTATTTTATATTGCAGTACTTCATTTTTTCTGGTTCTAATTTTTTTGGATGGTGTCAAGTCGGTTAGGACGACACCATCCTTAATCGATATGGTCACCACACAATGTGAAGTTACGCTGGTGCCCATATGGACTAAGGGAGATGTCACTCCTAAGTTGACTTGTGCATTGCATTTGTTTATGAGGCATGGTTGGAATTGTGTCATTGTTGCAATTATTGTGGTTGCATACATTTTTTTGAGTCAAATATTTGGAAATAATATTTATGGCTTATAAGCTAGGTTGAATTGCTTTTTATCACTAACGTGGTGGCCTTATGTTAAATATTATTATTATTAAAATGTTGGGGGCATAATGCCACACCCATTGAGTTGTTAAGAAATGTTGATTTAATATTATTTGATTTCAAAAATTAAAACATGGTGATGGAAAACCATGATGGCATGTATATTCTAAGGTTATTATTTTTGTTGGAATTCAATTTGAAAATAGGTAAGAATGCCATAATGTGGAAATGATAAAGTTTTAATAATTCCAAAATCCACAAGAGTGGACATTCATGCATATGGGAAGAAGGTAATTATTTTGTTGTTTATTCAAATTTAACTTGGATATCCCCCTCCCATGTTGGCTTAAGGATTTTCCAAACCATCCACTTGGAAGTTGGACACGGAAAATTAATAGGGTTTGTTGGGATACATGGAGAGAAAGGGGGAAAATGAAGTGAAGTAGTTTTGTTTGCATTCATTCAATCAAGTTAGCTCCACTCATGGAGAAACTCTAGCTAATTTTTCTGCATGTGGGTGAATTGATTTTTTTGGGAAAACCCTCTATTTATTACGGGGAATACAATGTGATGGAAATTTTTGTGGAAAATATGGAATTTTGGCACTTTGGAGAAATTGATTTCAAGCTAGGGTTTGAGTTCAATCAAGTAAGATGTTTCGTGCAAGGGTTTTTCACCTTGCTTCTCTAGTTTTTTATTTTTAAAGGGATTGTCTTAATTATTTGTGTCTGGTTTCATTAATGAATGAGATGTGTGAAAAATACTTTGAATCTAGTTTTTAGCATGAGCTCTTGTAGCAATAAATTATTTGGCTGATATGGGTTTGATTAATTTGTTGTGCAAACCAATTTTGAGGGTTTTAATTGGAAATTTTGGATTGTAAATGTTTGCTATCATGGGTTTTGGAAGATGTGCTTTGAATCTAATAATGAAATGGTCTTATTTTAAAAAAATTGTATGGTTTTTGTGTGGTCTACTTTCATGTCATGTCATTTTTAGTTTAAAGGAAAAGAGATGGGTTTCTTTTACTCCAATCAAACTTGTTTTACTATTCCCTAGAAAATAGATCATTGTCTCTCGATTTTTAAATCATATTATTAAAAAACATTTGGGTGTGGTGTTATGTAAATTATGTGTAAAATATTTGAGGGTTTTCCTTTCTAATTTCATTCCTTAAAAATATATGGTTGTACCTATGTTCATTTTGAATAGAAATCATACCCGTGTTGAGGGTTTAAAATTTGTATGGTCTTTCCTTCTTGCCCTAACAGTATATTTCAAATGGATAGATTTATACTTAAGAGTTATAGCTTTGAATATTTATAATCCTAGGGTTGTTGAAGCTAAATGTGGTAAAGGAATCTATTTATCTGGGTGTTCAATCTTTTGTTCTTGCAAGCATGGATAGGGTCTCTAACTAAGAACCCATAACATATTTTTATCTCGTTATCTCCCCAATAAAATATTATTACTTATGCTGATATGTTGTTTCAGTGAATAATGTGTAATATTAATTGACTAGTGAACTAACCTTGGCATGAAAAGGAAAAAAATGAAAATGCGCTTCTTGATTTAGCTGTAGATGCTTGAAAACCCTCTTACGGGACATTTGGTAATGTTAGAAAAAAATATATATGAAGGTAAAAGAATGTTGATGAATCAGCTGGGTAAGACTACTTCTTGTAATTAGTTCATTTCATTTTTATTTTCCCGAGATCCTTTGAATTGGAGGGTTGGATCACTTGATCCATACCTTTTTATTTGAAGCATTTATTTCATTATTTGATTTAAATTAGTTTATACTAATTTTTGGAAATTTTAAAAGTGGAAAATACAAGGGGAAACTCTAGCAATTTTTTTCCAGAATTCTATACTTAGTCATTTTTATGGTTAAAAATTATGTGGATGACTCTTATGGCATGTAAATTATTCTACGATAATGAAATATGCAAAACACATGTATTTTTCTTGGATTGTTAGCTCTCTTATATTTGTTTATTGGATTGATTATTGTGTGTAATGATAATGGGTCCGACACAGTTTGGGATGCTGAATCCTCCATCAATCGCATGGCTTGTGATTGAAGAAGTGAAAGGATTATATGTGAAGTGATACTTTGGGAATGCTTCACATATATTCCTCATTATTCTTCCATTTCCAGCTATGGGATAGCTAGAAGATTCCAACTCCCCAATTGTTGCAGAAGCATTACCATTGCAAGGTAGATGATCTAGGTTATTATGACTAATCTACTTTATTTGTCAAAAAATTAGTTAAGAAAGTAGATTAAATTATTTCTAGTTCTTTGAACTGACACCCCAAAACCAAACAGTGTCGCATGTTTAGTAATGATGAGTGGACCTTCTTTCTTCGGCTTGTGAAGATCGACGTTAGAATGGGTGATTATATTACAAATCATGGATCCTATTGTACTTGTACTAATGATTAAATAAACTTGCCTTGGGAAATATTGTACTTTGTAATAGTCCATTGATGGACATGACTCGTGATATATAAATATGATGGTTGATTTGTATATGTATAAGTACATTGTTGTGTTACGGGCTCAGGTAACTAAACAAATTATTTGATTAAGTTAAGGTTATCATATGTATCTATCTTAAGCTTATGATAGGCTTGGTTCAAGATGAAAAATATATACCTCACACCTAATTGTTTCCCCATTACAGTAAGAAGGTTATTATGGCTAAATGAAAAGAATATCAAGTGAAATATGAAATTGTAATTGAAGGGAAAAATACATGAAGTTAGTATTAACTTTGAAAAGAAATATAAATCATATTTTGGATATACATTGGTCCAATCAAAGGGTTATTCATCAAGTTTATATTTGATAACTATCTAGTCAAGATTTAAGTGATTAGATCAATGTCAAGCATTAACTATAAAAAGGAATAAAATATGATCCTAAAGGCATGTTGGTTCAAAAAAAAGGATAAAGGTGTACATACAATAAAGGAGTAAAAAGATAATAATCTATTCAAATACTTAGGGAACTATGTTCATTATTAGCATCAAATTTAATGGTTTAAAAATCTACCTTGGTGTCAGTATGGACTGATCTAAATGGTATTATGCAACTAGTCTATAATTGATAGTAAACCAATCCACCTTGACAGAAATAAATATAAAAGAAGTGTGAGTATAGTAATATTATAAATAAATTAAACTTTGAGGAAAAAGAAAATTAAATTGTCTTGGTAAATGATTTGATACCTATAAATAATTAAAGGTCATTTAAAAGATCTTACTTCCTTCGTAAAGAATATACATTGTCTTATAAACTGAGATCATCTCTAGCCTAAACAAGATGAAGAGAGGTGTTATGTCCTAAATAAATTAGATATAACATGGTTAAGGGATATAATTTCAAGATAAAATATGATATGACTATTTATGTCTAATAAGACCTATTAGGAATATTAACTAAGGACTTAATACACTTTTTATATCAAAATGATTAGAATGTATGAATGGGGCAATGAGGTGATAATCACTTCATGATCTCACCCTTCCAACCAAGGTAATTAAATGCATAAACTAATCTTCATTATGTAGTAAATTAAAAATGAGGGTTATGACCCTTTCTGGTACAACATTGTCAATGCACGATGTAGGCTACCTATGAGTAGCCCATTGGCTGCTTAATATGGTAACATATCAAGCAACATATTGGCCTCTCGTATGTAACCAATAACGTGGCATTGGGGTTCCTCGAGCTTGCGTAGATGAACTCATTAGGAAATAAGTGAGTCTTAATAGGTTCATCTACTTAAGTTTAATGAATCTAGATAACTATGATGAGACAATGGTGAGGTGATGGGAAGACAAGTTTAGATGTGTTGTGCACTTGTCTATACTAAGCGTGCATATTACAACTAAAAAAATTTGGCCAAAGAAATTTGCTTACTGGGTATATTGTCTAATCACCATGATTCCTCAATCCCGAAGTGTAGGATATAGGATGGATTTTACTAAGTGGACTCTAGGTAGACACTAGAGGATCAATCACAAGTTCTCACTACCGTAGTGCGGTAAAACTAGTGAGGATAATTATGAACATTCAATGAATGTTAAAGGGTGATCAAGGAGACCAGGATATTTAACCCTTACAACTACACAAGGTTTATCACTATGTTATATGATGGATTAAATTAATTTGACTTGTTGCATTAACTAGTCATTCTTAGTAATGTAAATTGTAAATGTAGAGGAATGTCTAAATGGTGTTATACAAGAAACAATTTCCTACTATTTTGAGTGTAAAATTATAGGTTGTTATAGCCATGAATGATAAAATTATTGGAAGATAACAAGATTAAGGAAAAATATATCCAACAATCAACCGAAGCACACGATAAGGCGAGAGAGACGGAAGGAGGCAATTATGGAGTTTGCAGGATATTGGGAGTGAAGTTTTGGAGGCACGTCTTGAACTTGATGAATAAATGCAAAATACATACCCATTGGCCTTACATTTCTTACAAGATTTGGTTCACCTTGCTACTTAAGAAGAGGCCAACCACAAAAGGGGGAAATTAGGTAGACACTATGACATAAAGGGAGAAGAATACAAAAATTATAGAGCATCGATTACAGAATACAATGTCATGCTACAGACATTGAAAGATGAACTAAAGAAGTTATGATGGGTGTTGGAAAATTGTGAGAATCTAAAGAAAATTCTTAAATCATACACCATTCAGGAGGAGAACGATGTCCTAGCAACCAAGAAGGATGAGTCTCTAGGGAGAGAAGAAAAGTTGGCCGTAGTTGTAAAGAAGTGTGACATGGTTAAGGCCGCTAGGGATCCTCATGAAGAATGAATAAAGGAGCTAGGGGAGCTAGTGGTGAGGCAAATGGATTTCACGCAAGGAATGGTGTTAGGCCTTACTAGAGTGACAAAAGAGCTCAAGCATAAAGGGACAAATATGACTCTAGAAGAGATCGAAGATACAATTGAGACAATCCCATAAACAAGTGAAGAAGGGGCCAATGGAGTGGAATGAGATGGAGAGCACAATTAACAACAAATACCCTAAGATTTTATTTCCAGTTGAGGAGAAGGAGGCTGACATGCATTGAAAAATTATATTCTTTATTCCTTATTTTTGTAATCATGCTTTATTATTTTCATTCTTTATTCATTTTATTTTAGAGAGATAAATTGAAAAATCCCATTGCCGAGGGCGATAATGTAATTAGTGTGGGGTAATGTTGGACTAACAAAAGGGAAAAGTATGGAAATCATGTGGAATATTGAGGTGTGAAAGTGGGGCACATGAGTGTGTGAAAGGAGCTGGTTGAAGTGGTGTGTGCTTAGGAAGATAGATTTAGGACTTAGCCGATTTTGCAGTTATGAGCTAAAAATAGGAAAAACAAGTTAGAGTGCCGATCAAGCAAACAATTCGGATAAAGGAGAAAAAAGGATACTTGGTGGCTAAGGAACGTCTATTTTTGGGATAAAGCACATGAAAAGTGAAGATGAAAGCTCATGCATGAATCAAACTATTATTAAGATTAAAACAAATTCTATTTATAGGATGATCTATTAGTATCTCTATTGTAAAAGCATGCAATTGTTAACGCATGACTATTTTGGGCATGTAGTCTATTTTTAGAGTACATAGGTAGTGAAGGGAGATTATCCACCCATATATATCTATAGTATGCATTTTTTTAAGCATCGTGTATGTGAGGAAAAATATGTGAGATGTTAGGGTTATGATGTTTTGATGTTTTTACGCATAACTCTATGGTAATGATTGTTATGTATTCAACTTATGTTATGTAATACTTTGTTATGATGGATTATGGAGGATGGATTATGGTAATTGATGTGTCTGAATATGGTGATTACATGGTGCATATGATATTAGTTGTTATCTAATATGTGTGTTTCCTTATTACATGTGTTTCCAATTGAATGTATGCAATGAGTTCTTATGAATGAATGAACATTTGGTTATCTATCATCATGTATCTGCATGATAACATATTGAAAAACAATACAAAGGGGGGAATTGGTATCTTTGCATGCTTTGGGTGAGCATTTAGATTTGTTTGAATGAAGTTCTAACATGCATAGCAATTAAGTGGAAATGAGATACTACACCACTAGTTGGTAATTTTGATAGTATAGGGATTTAGGTTTTTTTCTAAATGTGATTATAAGGTATGTAATGATGGGTTGGAATGAATCAAATTCTCTTTTATTTCCCCCCATCTTATGCATGCTAAGGTTATTTCCAATGAGATCTTAGATGAATGATGCTATTTAATACTAGTTCTTAATGTATTTTTTTGCAGGCTAGGACCTTCTCCCTAGGTAATATAAGCAAAAAAAGTCACAAAACACAATAATAATAATAAAAATAACCATATATTCCACAATATACAATAACAAAATGATAACCTCATTCTCATTGGTTAAGAAAATTATCTTCAAAAGATAAACCATATTTATGCAAACAAGAAGTCTAAGTTGTAGGCAATATCAACCTAAGACATACAATGTAACAAACATATGTCCGATACCTTATCTTCTTTATATTTCAAGTTTATGGTTTATATACGTAATAATGAAGTATCTAGACATTATTATTGTCTATAGGTTTATAATTGAAATCATAATATTTCAAGTTTAAGATCAACAAGATCTTGAAAGGGAGTTCTTATTACTCTTATTTTCATGCAACTATAAACAAAATCATGGTTTTTCTTTACCATTATTCAAATAATAACCTTATGTTAAGTAAGGAAAACCATGTTTTCACTCTTTTATAAAAGCACTTATGAGAATTAAATATCAATACATTTAGGGAAATTAAGTCTCGTTTTATCATAATTTCCAACTCCGTTAAAACTATCCACAATTTTTAATTAATCAAAAGGAAGTCACCTTGTTTAAATTGGTTCTGGATGAAATAGTTTTATTTTGTAATTTGAATATAACTAAACATAGTGAATTCATTATAAAATAGAGTTTATTATTCTTCCCAATAAGAGAATGCAAAATAACCTTTACAACTATTTTCTAATGTCCAAAAATATAATCTTACCCTATTTTTGTCTACTAAAATCCTTATAAAACTATATGATCGAAATACCAATCTTCATGTTTTGAAGAAAAATAACATTTTTATTATGTTTTAACAAGAATAGTTAAAACCCAATTTTTTAATAAGCCACGTTTATATAAAAAAATGCTTATTCATACAATAAAAGGAATAAATTTCAAAATTTCCACTTACTTGATAGTTTAATGGAGGTAAAATGATTGTAGCCAATCTAAACTCACCCAAAAATTATTTTTGTATAAATTTGCAATGTCCAACGTGGAGCCTTTATTTTTCCATTCATATCTATGAAATAAGGAACGTACCTTAAAAACCATACATTATGTAAAAATAAAATTTGGAAATTCACATTTTGACACTACTAGTTTTGACAATGCATTATTTTTAACCTAAATACAACCTTCCTATTCCTCTTAGCACATTTTGAGGTATCTTGTTTAGTTTGTTTATCCTTGCACACTAACACGTTGTCAAATTCTGATAATATAATGCAAAAATCCATATTAAACATTAAGTAACAACTTCCAAACTTTAGATTGTATATTTTCCTTCCCTATTCAAGGTCATGTATGGGTTTGGTAAGGACAATATATCCGATCTTGGTTGACTTATACGATATTGGACCGAAATTTCCTCCAAATTTGTTTTCAATTTCATATCTTTTGTTGGGTGTTGTAATATCTTTAGGTCATTCTTTCTTCAATAAATCATCTATGGAACCCTATATAAGCAAGTAAATACTACCTCATTTGTTAGATTTAAAATTATATGACATTGATATACTCATTTCCAATAATTGCAAAAAGACACCCAAGGCTCCTTAAATATCAAAATAGCTCATCTACCACAATTGTGGTAGCAATACATATAATTATGAATATTTTTACCAGGTTAAGAAAAAAATATCTCTCATCTAAAGACATTCAAACATCCCTTTCCCAAGTATCTTAGTAAGAGCAAACTCAACTCAAGCATTGTCAAAGGTGGTTGTCAAATCTAGTTTCATTGATTCAAATATCATTTTATAGGTAGAGAATGATGTACAACTTGAGGCCTCTTAGGAGTAGTGCCGATGTTAGTGGTGCATGGGGGTGCCCACAACCCAAATAATTATGATTTTGCAAAACTTATCATCCATGAATAGGGTTTGAGATCATGATCATAATACTTAGAGAGATTTTGATCATCATCACAAATTAGGGTTTGCTTAGCGATAACTAGTTCCATAAAACCGATAGTGTGCAAACTTTGTAGAACCTAAATTTGAGCACGTCCAAGACCATATAATGGTTAAAATTGTATGGTATGGCCTTGATAGAGTTTTATGGTCTTGCCCCAATTCGGTTCCATTCTGATCTCCAAAATGAAGCATTTTTAGGTTTAGACCTCTCTGTTTCTAAAGAATACATCCTTCCAAAACTTTCAAGAATTATCTATAATAAGCAAAGTGCACTCATTCCTTCATATTTCTAAGTTTATTCCTTATTTAACATATTAGTTACTATTATAAAAGTGTTATTATGATTTTGATAATTAGTTTTGTAAGTTAATTAATTATAATAATCACCTATTATTAACCCTTACATCCTGTAGTGTACTAATTCACTAAATTTAATCAAGTTTCATGTTAAATCTAATGAGTGTGTAAAATTTTTAGTGAACACAACTCGTGATTATATCCAAGCCATCTACTCTAATGCCCTTAATGTTCATTTATCCTATCCTATTGTATGTTTCTTCTTCTTAGCTTGATCATTTTATCTTTGATTTCCATAATGGATTCCCCTCTTAATCATACCATATCATTCCTTGAATACCTCAAATAAAAACCCCTTTACAAGATAATGTTTCTTCATGTCTTTACCAATACCTGGATTCACCCTAATATTCCCATTGAGAATGTTTGAACTATTCTCTAAAAGGACCTTTCTTTTAACAAAGAATTTTGATTCTACTCCTCCACAACTTACTAGCCCTCCTACATATATTCAATTTTTGTGTGCGAGAATTTGGTCAATTTTTGCTTCTCAACCCATCATTGAACATCAATGTTTTCAAATTCTCTTTCATCCACAATCTATAATTTTTTGTTCAATATATTTCACCTTTTCCTTATAACACTCACAACTATGCCAACATCCCTCGTCAAACATTCAGTTCTATAATTATCCCAACCACTATGGGTTATAAATTTTTTGACACAATTTGCTATGTTTTCCTTGATGATTATTCTTATAATATTCTCTTTGGGACTTTTTGGTTACATACTTCCAATATAACCATAATATTTGATGGTATTACATTTCCTCATCAAGTATCCACTTATCTTTACAAATGGGACCCCTCCCTTCAATTCTATGCTCCTAATGACAAACATACGTTAATACTAACACCCCTATTGCTCCACCTAGATGATATTTTACCTACTTTCCTTATTCTTAACACATTGTATTGAAATAATTATTTACGAGTAGTCTTGTGTCTCTCCCTCCACCGTTAGAGGTTAACATAAGAAAGCCTTAAAGAAAGAATTTTGATGCTAAAGATTACCGTGAATATCATAGATGTATCACCACCTCATAGATATCAATATTTGTCACATTATACAAGATCTTGTATACTCAAACACCTTTGAATGGGATTCCCACCCCACTTCTACTATGTCATCTATTACTTATAGTCAATTAGATCACTCCCTTATTTTATCCCCTCTAGTGGTTCCTCATACTTCACCTCATTTAGCTACATCTAATATACCAATGATATTGGAAGAATATCATCTCCCACTTCAAAATGTCACCATGACTATGGATTTCAAGTTTTCTACTTGGAATAATGCTCAATACACATCTAATGATCATACACCTCTTACACCCGTAATTGATACCCAAACCCCATGTCCTTCTACCCCATTTTTCCTACTATAAATGTGCATCCTTTTATGAATCATAATATATATCTAGTGAAACTATAATCATTCCTAAACCCTATCATTATGGGTGATTCTTAGCACACTAATCTATCCACACACAAAACCCTTTTTAAAAATTTACATGAAAATATCTCCCAATTAGAATAAGGTCGCTTTTATACTTCATATCTTATGCGGTTACATTATGGTACCTCTATACCAATAAGAGATATTCACTTGTTACATTATACCCATCATACACACCTCCATAAAACTTGTGATCCTATTTATACTTGAGACTCATCCCCATTTGACACATGAAATGACATGTTCACCAACCCTCACACCATTGTCACCGGTTTTACCAATATTCTACTCAATCCTTTATGGATCCATGTTTTACCCATAACACCTATTTTTCATGACATGATACTACATATTTGGCCTATAAATTTCACCATCCTACATCCTCCTTCCAACATTCGGTAACTCAATGCAACCCCTCTTTCATGTACATAGTTAAGCACTTTGAAAATAAAAAACATTCATATATTTGTAAAAATACAAAATAAGGACCTATACACTTTACTTGAGTTGTTAACACTTTACATTATACATGTTGTTTTTCACTTTGGTTTGATAGATAACATACTTCTTTACTCTTTACACACATGTGTTCACATGGTATTTGATCATGATGTAAGACATACACATAGTGTTACACAATGATAGGTGTTGGATGAACCCTTTACCTAGACTTCCTATATATCTAGGGGAATCTATTTTTATTACATCCAAGTGCTATTGTTCTATTATAGTTCCTTTTAACTTCTTCATTATGATTGATTACATATATTGTGTACATGCTATCTTTTGAGCTAACAAGACTAACACATGTATCTTGTGTAGTGTTGACATCTCTTGTTTCACATATATTCACATATCTTTGCTATTATATCATGTTATCATGTTTTGACACTCTTACTTCATGCATAATTACTTATGTGTGTATTGATATTTTATTGTTTCCATTGCTTATGGCTTATGTGCCTTGATTATCTTGTGACACCATAGGTGTCCCATATTTATGGCATTATAGCTAGCTTGTTTTGTTCTTGCTTGCTCTTGTTTGTAGGCCTACATGCCTTGATTTTCTTGTGACATCGTGGGTGTCCCATGTTTATGGATTTACACCTTTTGTGTGACATTATTTTCATAGTTATTAATCTTATTTCACCTATTATTGTACTTTTTTTTCTCTTATATACATTTTTAAATATTTCTGTTATCATAGTTTTGATCAACAAAAATGTGGTATCCTAATGTATCCTAAAAAGGAAAAACTAGGGTATTAATTTTAATCTTGTTAGGAGGACTAAAACACTTTATAAATGAAATAAAACCGTGTAAAATAGTTGCAATTAATTATTCTAAAAGAAATAAAACCCTAACTATGCAAAGAGAGAGAGAGAAGTGACTTAGCCGATATAAGGAGAATGTCACATAGTGTCATAGCGGATATGGAAGTGAAACTCGGCGGTGTAGACAAAAAACTCTAGAACCCTACAGAGGGTAGATCTAAGCTATCTAAAATGACATAGACACCATAGAGGGTACTGGGGTGCCCCGAGGCACCCCGGTCTAAAATCTGGGTGCTTTGGACACTGTAAATGCTCAGAACCTCAAACTGGTATGGTTGTTGGATGCATCTGAATGTATCTAGTCTGTTGCGTTGGATTTTTAGGATGAACTGGATAATGACCCTTAATGCAAGTGGAAGTAGAAAAACCTAGAAAAATGAAAGAAGCATATGAATGGGTCAGACTGACCTTAGCCACCAAGATAGTGGACTTATAATTGAGCATGAAACTATATTACAGACCATGATGTTGTTCTAGTGTGTGTGTGTGTGTGTGTGTGTGTGTGTGTGTGTGTGTGTGTGTGTGTGTGTGTGTGTGTGTGTGTGTGTGTGTGTGTGCGCGCACGCGCGCGCGCACGCGTGCACGCGAGCGTGTGCACGTGCGTGTGTTGGTGCATGCATGTTGTGCCCTAGGTTATCTCTTGCAACAGCACTTTGTGAAGTAGTGAGAAATAATAGCTATATAAATGTAAATAGCATGTGTGCATAGAATATAATGAATCCCGACCACCTATGAAGTGTGTGTGATGATGCTAGCTTGAATGCATGGCACTATGTAGATGTAAAGAATGGAATGGATGCAACCCTAGATGGAGTGATCGTAGTGATAGGATAGAATGACCTAGGACCCTCATTATGGTAATATATGCTTTATATTTATAGGGATCTCAAGTTTATTTTTATAATTAATCCTGACAAAGTCGACCGAGAAGAAGTGCGTGTAAGAATTAGTTAGCTATGCAAGTAAAATCAAGACTAACACCTAATAGCCTCAATACAATGCTAAACTAAAATCTATGCACCATCATGCTTAGAGCTTAAACAAGACTAATCTACCAACATATTTGCATTATAACATGAATAAAAATCCAAACTAATATGCTAAACAATTAATCTCTATCTCTATTGAATGCTAATCAATGGAATGAACCTATTTATATCCTTAGCAATCAAAGTGGTTGATTGTATGTTTGAATCCTAAGGTTCCAAGAATGGAGTCTTATCAATACATGGCTACAAGACCACTTCAAATATATCCATATGAACTCAAACTATGATGGATGAATGCAAGAAATGAAGATAACTAGCTCCTCTTATGGAAGAATGCTCTAAGATGATAAAATGGCTATAGTATAGGCTCTATGCTCATTTAGGTGTAAGTAGAATGGTAAGAGGAGGGATCATTGTATATCCCAATGGATAAAAGAATCTCTACATCCTTTTACATGTGGCATAATATCTAGGTTGAGTTAGTTGGGGTGACTATGGTTGAAAAAGGGGGTTGAGTCAACCTTAGGGGAGTTTAATTTGTCTTGTAGTGACTCATGGGGTTTGAGAGGATTTATTAATTAACCAAAGTGATTAATTAATAGGTGAGAAAGCTTTATAGAATCTTTTAGAAGAACAATTAGTATGATTTAGGGAATAGAAAAGGTTTAGGCTTAATAAATGACAATTTCTTTATCTAATAGAAGAGGAAACTTAATTACTTATGAATAATTAATTAAATTAAGGTAGAAAGGGGTTTAATGAATAGAGGTCATTAATTTTCATATTTTCTAGATACAAGGGTTAATTAATTAGTGTAATGTAATTAATTAATGACGATAAAAGAGAAAGTGTGCTATATTGATGATATGTCATCAATTTGTGGGAAGTAGTATAATTAGCATAATTTAAGTATTTAAATTGCTAGAGCTAAATTATAGGTGTCTACATTTTCCCCTCTTTGGGGTGGCATAAGTGACGCCACTTCAAAGATAGTAGACAAGTAAAATTTTGAAGAGATAGAAGAAAAATTAGTAGAAGTGAGAGATGCCCCCTCGAGTGTCGATGGGGTGATGAAAGAAGGTGATCGATGATCGAAAAAATGAGAGAAATTGATAGAAGAATGGGTAGGGGAAGTATGCCCCAAGTGAATTAGAAGAATAATTTTGATAGGAGAATGATCGAGAAGAAAGAGAGGAAGAAGGCTAGGGAAGAACTAGTCTTGCATCTAGTGTAGAACAACTTTCTTATCATCATTTTTCTAAGGATCTACGTCATCAGTCCTTATTAAAAATATAAGCATACGAAAAAAGTAGAATGAAATGAAAAGCCATACTACAAACAATTTTCCATTTCTAAAAACACCAAATCAATGCAACATATAGACAATAATGCAATACGAGAAGGAAACAAGCTCATTTAACATGGAAACAAGTACAAACACACATACTCAAACCAACAATGGTCAAGATGGTTGCACAAATGTTTTGTTATCAAGCGAATATCCCCAAATGTTCATGATTGATGAAAAGGGTTAAATATGATGCCCCAAGCAAGGATACATGCTAGGGGAAATGATGAAGGACACAAGGTCTAGTGATAAAGCATTGTGCACAATGAAACAAAATCAGGCAACAATATGTGCCCTAGAATACTGACGAAGCAAACAAGCTAGCTTTGTAGATGGTTGTAGATCTGATGATCCACAAGTCATTAAATTCATGAACACATGAAAATACCAGCAAGATATGGGATGAATACCATGTGCAAGATACGAGTTTCAGCCACTATGGGCATATCACTATTTTTTTCCATTTTTTTCATTTTTTTATGATTTTTGAAAAATGTTTAAATTTTTTAGGATTTTTCATTTTCTTGATTTTTTAAGAAATTTTTGATTTTTGTAGTTTTTATGGATTTTTTAATTTTTATGGAAGAAATAAGAAGGTATGAGATTACCTAAAAGTGAGAAAATTGTTCCAAGGAGAAGAAACATGCGCTAGGTAGTAAAAAACATGCCCCAACATGGTAAAATTAGTTAAAAATGATTATTTAATAAAAATAATCATCACAGTGGATAGAAGAAGTGTTAAAAGAATCACAACGGTCAAAACATGCCCCTAGGGCATCACAGTTGTGTGTAAAATGGCTACATATATACCCTCCCAGGGGGTAAATCATCGCGATCAGTTGTATTTGTTATTGAGCTCTGCTGAATTTTTACCGTGAGATACCACAAGTGATTAGCAAGATGACTAGAGTTCAGAGCCATCACGGACCAGCTAAAACTATTCAAAGAGTATGTGTGATATGATGATGACAAACCATTTGTGAGTTCCCTAACCCTACTTCATTATTACAATTAATTTCACATTTATTACATGTTAGTAGTTAGGTTAAAAATGTGTAGTTGCAGCTTGGGGCGTGTATGTGTGCAAAGGTTAGCATACACAACAAAAACCATGTACGTGTAGGTGTACATGCCAATGACATGTACGCATGCACATATGAAGTCAATGGAAGGCGTATGCAAAGGTGTCGTAGAATCTATGTGTGCCTAGGCGTATGCATAGGAAAAGATGCGCATGCAACAAAAGGGCCGTGTATGTAAAGAAAGGGTTGTGTATGCACTAGGGTAGGTAGGTTAGGGCATAGGTGTACACATAGGAAAAGGAACACATGTAGTAAAAGGGCCACACATGTAACAAAAAGGGGCTGCGTATGCGCTAGGGTACGTGAGGTTAGTTAGGGCATAGGCGTACACATTACCATGGGCACGTATACGTGATGGAAGGGGTGTACACAGTCGGAATGTATACACCTAAAGAGGCATGTACATGCCCAAATGGGCACGTATACGCCAAACAAGGGATGAATCCTGACTTGCCAAAGTTCCAGAAGAAGTATTAGTGAATGAAAAGAGGGAATTGAGATGAAAAATTAGTTAGATAGAAGAAAATAACAAGAATTAGAATTGAAGAAATTCATAACATGTGCATTTTCTTTTCATAGGTTCACCTACCATCGCTTTAAACGAGGGAGCGGTATAGCCGACTAGATAGTATAGAGATTGGCTTCCATTCACATGACCGATGGATGCTTGTGATCTTGTTAGATGTGATTGGATTGTCTTATGCGGCACATATGCCTATGATCACTTTAGACCATGGTCTCCTTATAGGTTTTCCGAGAGATGACACTCGAGAGAGCCGGTGGTTCCGAATCTCGTCGGAGAGATGACTATTACACTTGAGGATGTCTGGCATATATTTCGTGTTCCTATAGTTGGCTAGTTAGTTGAGTATACTACTGATGATGAGGATATTACAGGTGCCTCATTGAGGTGTTTGGTTTCTTAGATATACCTCTCCAAGGGATGAAAATTTATCTAGAACCATTGCATTATAGAGCCACATTTTCATCACATTACTGTATATTTGATGGTACTTGTCAGTGGCATTCTTGTCCCTGACAAGACAAGTGCTACCTTTCCACTTGGCCTCATTGGATTTATAACAGGTTTACTACGAGGTGAGAGATATTTTGGGGATAGTGTATGTTAGCACACTTGTATTGGGATCTTCATCTTATTACATACCACAAATCGAGAAGATGGGTTTTACACTTTTGTTACAGATCTGGTCATGGGACCACATAGCTATTGCTCACCCTGTAGGTGAGTTACGGGCTTAAGATCTAGAGGAGCCATCTGATTATGGGATGGGTCTTGATAGGTGGTGATATTTGAGGGAACACATGTAACACCTACTACTATAGGTGAGATTTTGATGAGCTTACATAGCAGATGATAGTGTGGAGGCCCTACCACTATTATCAGTGGGTTGAGGATGCTAATGAGCTCACCGTAGTGATGCTTGAGAACTTTATGATAGGAAGCATGTCCTGTATTATTGAGTATTATCACATGGATCGATGTGCCTGATATTTTGGGGGTGTTCAGGATGTTCTGGTGAAAACATGTGGTATTCTTGTAGGGATTCCGAGATATTTGACATGGGACCTTAGATTCACTAGCCAGGGCCCGGATATTTTTATTCGATGGATCCCTAGCAATGAATTCCATTGAGGCATGTCAGAGATGTTGGGACCACTATTTAGTATACTCCTTGGTATGTGATAGTGTTATCTGTCTGTTTTACTATTCCATAGGTAACATGGGCCGTAGGGGTTAGGGCAACCTATAGAGGGTGAGTGGGAGGATGTTGATGGTGGGGAGGAGGAGGAGGAGGAGGAAGAGGAGGAGGATGATGAGGAAGGGTGACAAGTTAGGGGATAGGGTCCTCTACCAAGACAACAACATGTATAGAGATAGTGTGTAGTGCTCATTTCCCTTTTGAGACCTTTTGATGCTTATTTTGATATTGTGATTACATGATGGACATTATTATGTTTTGATTTAGTATGCTATTAGACATTGGTCATGGATTATTTTTGATCGTGATTTGGTTATGATACATGACGATTATTAGAGACACTCATATGTGGATGTTGATATATTATTTGTCATGTATGTTTTATGAATGTTGTTTAGACATGTGATTTTTGGATATTATGAGTAGATCTAGAAAATGGATATTATATGCGATGATGTAGATGTTGATATAAATTGTATGTGATAATGTTAAATTACCTTGATGTTGTTTTAATTCACATATTTATATGATTTCATGATTATATTTATATGTATTTTGGATGTTCTGATATGGCCACGAGGTCAAGGAGGTATTTGTGTTTTGCAGATTAAAAATCACAACAAACATCGGGGGATTGGAGACCAACCACAATGGAATTTTAGGTGAATTTGACAAGGTCACCATGGAAACTTGTTTTATTGTGTTGTGTTTGTTGTTGTTAGGGATTCCCATGGGGGGGATCACCTTTATATGTGACCATGGGTTTGTGTATTTTATTAATGTGGTTAAATTTATTTATTGTTTGTATGTATTTTATTAGTGATGTGTTCCTTTATTTTATTTAATTAAATTGTGGAGAATTAATGTGGGAAATCATATGATTAAAATTTAAATAAATCAAATTGGGATATGGGAAAGTAATAATGGGAGTTGTTGGCTTTTGTATTAATTATGTAGGGATGTGTAAGTTTGTGTAGAGTTGTGTAAGTCTGATTTTGGAGTATGAAATACTCCACCTCCATGGAAATTCGAATTTGTCCTTGGGGGCTGTTTTTGGAGGCTTGTGGGACAAGTAAAACTTGTCCCATACCTCTCAATTTAATTTACCAACCATACTTATGGTTGGAGAGGTGATTTTCAAATTTTATAATGCATTTTATTAATCATGTTACATGTTTTGATTGCACTCTCTTATATCTTATTTATTTTGCAGTCCTTTGGGTTGTGGGATTTTTGGAGTGTGTAAGTAAATTGTCATATTTTCACCCACCTCTTTATTGTGCTTGGGAGAATGAAATTTTGTATTTTGTGTTTGAATTTGAGGATGTGTGATGTGGCATCCTACATGGATCCACATCATCCTCTTATCTTCTCTCTTCTATAAAATTCAAACTCTTTGCTTGTGTTAGGTTGTTGAAACATTTTGCAAACTTCATTGGGGTGCATTTTTCTTGTGTTTGGAGCTCTTGCTTTTAGAAGGAGTTTGGAGTAACTTTGCATGTTTTGAGATTACTTTTTGGGACTGTTTTTTAGCATTAAAGCTTTTTGTTTGGAAACAAAATCTACCATGGAGAGGTAGGAGTTTAACTCTTCTTTTATGCTATTATTTTCTTGTTGTGTTGTGTGAATGGTGCATGTTTTTGATTTATTTGTTGGCTGGTTGGGTAGACTACCATAGGAATGGTGTAGGAGAAGGCTATGGGGAATCCATGTGGGGGCATAAGGGAATTCCATTGGCATCAAAATTTTGTGGAGGGAGTTTGGGTTTGGGATCCACCATGGAAAAGAAATAGCTTACATTTCTTACTTTGTGGGGGCATAAGGAAATCCATGGGGGCATAAGGATATGTGAGGTGAACTTTTATTGGCGGTTTGTTACTGGTGGATGCCCAATTCCCATTTGGGAGGCATAAGTAGCTTCCCCCATAGACCTTGCTCCTTTGGCTTACATGATCAAGCCTGAGTTTTGTTTGAATGTTTGTAAATGCGATTAAAAACTACCGTCTTGTTTGGACTATGTTTTATGATGAATTATGCATGTTGAAAGAATGCTTTGTGTGTTGTGGAAGCCAATTGTTGCCATGGGTTGAATTACACCTCTTATTGTATTTTGTTGGGGCTTGGGGGCTAATGATGAAGGAAGGATTCTCCTTTCATTGGATGTCTTGGTTGGGTGGAGAGTGTTGCCTTTCCCCCTCTTTTGTTGTGATCAACTTGGAAAAAAGGAAACTTGCATGTTGCTATTCTAGCAAAGGAAAATACAGTCTTGATAGTCCCTTGTGAAATATACTTCATTTGTAACCTTTCCCACTTGAAGTGGATGAAATTGTAATATGTATTTTGTGAAGAAAAGATGTATGTAACTGATTATGGAAGTATATATATTCGAATTGTGAAGGATGGTTATATTCTGTTTTGTTATTGGAAAGAAATAAATAGAATTCTTTTATTGCATTCAACATGGAAAGATGTAAAGTTTTATAATTGAAGTCAATAAAGAGTTGAAGGATCTTTTCTCATATGCATTGTTGGATTGAATTCAATGTTTCATTATATGGCAAAAGAGTTAATTAAATCTCTGATTGAAAGAAAGAAACGTATGTAAGGAAAATACAGTAAATTGCCTCTTTGGAAATATACAAAATTGAAATCAGAGTTGCATTTTGGGTTTAGAATAGTTTGATTTAAGTCATTTAAATGTAATGGATTAGTTTAGAAATGAAATGCCACACTTGAATGATAAAATTGATATACATATTTAAAAGAAATGGATCTCTATTATAAAAATTAATACTGGCAAATAAATTCAATCAAATTGTACATTTCAGACCTGCACATAATAATCAACTTGAAAATGATATGATTTAGCATGTTAAGACATCAATGAACTCAAATTGACAAAGAAAACTTAAGAAAACAATTTAAACATTGCAAAATCAAACCCAATCCCCTTTCACAGTGTTTTCTATCAATTGTTGGAAAAATGTGAATTGAAAATCAAACAAGCAAATCTACCTTCCTAAAACACTTTAAATCCTTCCTAGAGTAATCCTCCATGTCTGTTTGGCATGTTGAGTGAGGAAGGAGATCAAATTGAATCAAATTTATAAGTTAGAAATTACCAGTTTGCTATTTAAAATCCTGCAGATCGTTTTTGTAAAATTGACCCCTCAAACTTTACCAAAATGTAAAATTTATGATTCTGTGCAAATAGGGCATTGAGAGCTTTCCAAAAATCCTTGTTTGCCAAAAATGAGCTTTCTAGCTCAAGTTATGGCCCTATGAAATTTTCCTTCCTTGGCGGGAAAATTTGGGAAATTTTTCCTTGGCGGGCCCGTTGCCCAAAAATTTCTGTCGAAATATCCTTGAATTTTTTTGAAAAATTTGCTTGGGAAAATTTTTGAAGTTTCCTCTGGTAGCTTGTAGCCAATTAGAGGCTGCCACGTGTCCTCACGGGCAAAAAGCAGAGGCACAACATCATTTTATCCCTTTGGCCTTTCTAAAATTTTGGAAATTTGTTTCTTTCTTCCATGCGGCCCCGCATTTCCACCTTGCTTCGGAGAAGGTCCTTTTACTGACGTGTGGACCCGTGCACCTAACTTTCCCCTTATCTCCCCCTTTGGCAAAATTTTTCCAATCATTCCCACCAGCGCGCCTCTCCCTCTCCTTTATCCCCATGATGGCCTGTTGAGTGCCACGTGTCCCTAGTGGACCCGTGGGTGCATGGGCATTATTTTGATTTCTCTCCCTCTTGGGCAAAATGCCCCAAACTCTTCCACCACTCCGCCCTTCCCTCACCCTTTCCCACTTTGGATCAGGACCTAAAACGTGTCCTTGGAGGACCCACAGAGGTGTAGGTGCAAATGGGAATTTTCTCCCATGCAAGGAAAAATTCCAAACACCGCCCCATGACCCACCAACCAAAAATTTCTTTTCTTCCCCGCTTGACACGTGTCCCCCTTTGGGAAAATTTGACCCCTAAGCTCCGTCGGTCCATAACTGGAGTTCTACAAGGAGTTAGGAGGACTTCTTTATATCGTTGGAAAGGTGAGAAAATTTCCTATCCAATGGAAATGATTTAGGGAAATTTTTAATGCATTAAGTGTGAGAAAAATCAAGTTGAAACTCTGAGCTTGTTAGAGAATGGGTATGGTGATATTTTAACCCTTGAATCTAACTGAAATTTCTAACCCTAAAATTTGGACCATGTGACCTTTGGAAATTGATATTAAATTAAAATTATGTTCTAGTAATTTTAGAATTGTTTCGAACTCGTTAGTGTCAATCGTTGTTGCAACCTTGTTGTAGAGACTCCTTTAAAAAAAAAAATTATTCCGTATTTTTCCTAACTAACCCTAGGTTGTTTCTTGGGTCTCAAGTGTGTTGTTTTAACGGGAATCACATAGTGTGTCTAGGTACATTAGAGTGAGATGGCATGAGTGGGCATGGTTGTAGGAATAGATGTCCCACTAAAACAAGTGCCAGTATAGAGAGAACCATAGGGTCCTCCTGCAGGAGGATTTCCATAGCAGGGCCACCTCCAAGCTCGTAGAGGGATGGTGGAGAGTAGATGATGGAGGAGATTGGAGAGGTGGGTTGAGATAGGGTATAGATAGGCTGTACTTTAGTTGCAGCTTAGCAGAGTCATAAATTTCTTGTTACAGCTACAACGAAGAGGTACTAGGCCATGTTCCAAGTACGTAAACTTACTTACGGTGAGTGGGATCAGGTCAAGGCATAGGATTAGACACTTTGAAAACCGAGTGGGAAAAAGCTAAGGCACAAGATGGAAAGGGAGGTGATGGTGCCACATGGTTTCAATAGATACAAAAGATGGTGGCCTAGATGTTACAGACACGAGAACCCTATAACAGGCACAAGATCAAGTCCTCACTATTACTACATATATGGATATATAGGTTGCCTTATTGACATAGGCACATGATGATGTAGGTTGGGTTATAGGAGAGTGGGATGGTGCTATAGAGGCAGCCATAATAGTTGGACAGAAAAATATGCTATCCAGTATCATGAGAGCTAGTGGGGAAGCTTCCTATTACAAGGAAACTTACCTCAAGGCGGTTTAGGAGGGTCGAGGATCACTTTGTTTGAGAAGCTTGCTATTAGTAGGTCGGGAATAGATCCGACATGACACCTAGATATGTTCTCTTAGTACAACAACTAATTATGTAGCAAAGCACGGTGGCAAGGCCTTCTCACCAAAGAGTAGATGCTACCTCCACTCCCCAAATCAGGAAGCCCAGGCGAGGGAGAGAGTCATGGATGACTCTTCCTCTCTGATCATGTATTTTGTAAGATGTATCTGATGTACACCTCTTATGAAGGCTTATTTTGATTGATGTATATGTATTATTTTTGTCACGTCTTGTGATGAAGGCTTATTTTGATTTATGCCCATGATGGTTGGTTTTGTATCTAGATAATGTAAATTTTGAGACATACATATATATTTGGACATGATTATGATTATTATGGACCTTGTGTTATTGATGATGTATCACATGTTTATTGATTTCATGATATATCCGTAGATGTTATCATTTTTATTGCATATGATGTTGTTTTGATTTATTACACATGATGATATCAATGTGGAGGGATAGATTTTGATATTTATGATCCCTCTTTCCCCCATTTGATGATATGATATGTGATGATTAGCTTAGTGTACATGTATGATGTAAAATTAGCATTTTATTTATATATGATGTATATATGTGATGATATAGATGGAGACATGATGATGTGATAACAAAACTATGTACAAGAAACAAACAAGCACAAGAAAATGTTAACAAATCTACCAAATATACACATTAAATCAACCTAAAGCAACTATGTACAACCATGCAAACAAAACACACTCCATAGGCACACATACAAATAAATCTATTCTAAGCAAGAAAAGATTAATTTCAAGTGGTAAGTATGTTTTAAGCAAGACAATACAAATGTACAAGCAAGTAAAAACTATACAAATAATGTACATGCAACCAAACAAGCAAAGTAAGAAACCAAACAAAGAAACAAAGCAAGTAAACTAAAACCATTGTTTTTGTGGTATTATTTTCAATGTGTTTTGCGTTGTTTTTGGGAGTTTTGCGAAACAATTTTCTATTGTTTTTGTATTATTACGATTTTCTATTGTTTTTGGGTTTTTCAAGTATTATGTGAATGTTTTTGGAGATTTTGAACATTTTTGAATGTTTTTGTGTTTTCTAACATATTTGAATGTTTTTGGATTTTATGAACATATTTGAATGTTTTTTGAATTTTCTGAACATATTTGAATGTTTTTGTGTTTTCAACATTTTTGAATGTTTTTGGATTTTTTGAACATTTTTGAATGTTTTTGTGTTTTCTAAGGTTTTCTAAAGCTATGTACAGAAACCGAGAAACGTGGATGCCCCTAGTGTTAGATGGGAATATACAAGGGTAGGTGCCACGTGTTATATATAGGAAAGTGAAAGTGTGAAGGTGCCCCAATGTTAGACAAGGAATATACAAAGGAAATCCTTTCATAGACAAGTAAGAGGAGAATCAACTGGATCAAGGCTTGACAAGATAGGTTCACAAAGAATCTTGGATGTAGGTGCGGAACTAGCCCTAGGATAAGTAAAAGTACCCCCTAGATGCAGGATGCTTATGAACAATGAATCCTCCCAAGGTGTTGGAAACTAGTTTTCACCAAGGGACTTATCCAAAGTACCATAATTGCATGGTTTTCACATTTGGATGACATGTTTTCTCTTTTTCTTTTTCTCCTTTTTGATTTTTTTGTATTTTTGAATTATTTTTTCTTTTTTTTTTGTTGTTTTCAAGATATCTGTGCCATGCTCAAGCATAGAATTGTTTGAGATGCATGGAGTTCATGGGTTCACAGAGCTCATCACCATCAAGATGGGCAAGCTTGTATGCTCCTGACCCATATTTGGCCACAATGACATAAGGTCCTAACCAATGAGGTTCAAACTTTCCTTTCTTCTCTCTTTTTTCCCTTGTGTTGAACTGGTTCTCTTTCATCACCAAATATCCAACATCAAACTGACGAGGTATGATCCTTTTTTTGTAGTTATGTGAGACTCTGTTTTGATATACCTTGAGATGGTTGAGGGCATGGACACGTATTTCATCTAGGAGCTCTAATTCTACGAGTCTGCCACTCTGTAATCCTCATCCTTATCTAGGTAATCCCTAAGAGATATTATTAGAGAAGGAAGCTCAATTTATAATGGGATGATAGATTCAATTCCAAATACTAGGGATTAGGGTGTCACACCCGTAGGAGTGCAAATGGAGGTCCTATAAGCCTAGAGGGATGGGTGGATTTGTAAATTCTAGTTACGACATGTCTTACTCACCATCTTCTCCATGATTTAGACCAATGTTTTTTAATGGCTTATACTTTCCCATTACCTTGTGGGTAATATGGCGTGGACCACTTTAATCTTATCTAAAAGTGATGACAAAGATATTTTACCATCTTGTTATTGAATGAATTTCATTATCAGTAACAATGGAAGTAGGAATGCCATACCAGAAAATTAGGTGATTCATGATGAACTTTGATATTTGAGCACCTATAACATATGTCAACATAACATCTTCCACCTACTTAGTGAAGTATTATGTAACCGTGATGATGTGGATATGACCATCAAATGAGGTAGGGGTGAGCTTCCCTATTAAGTCTAATCCCCTTTTAAAAAATGGTCATGGTGTTGTTATCGGTTGTAAAGATTATGACAATGCATGCATGAAATTTCCATACTTTTGGCATAAAACACACTTTATTACATGGTTGTAGAAATTTGTCTCCATAGTAGGCTAGTATTAGCCTACCCTTAACATTTTTTTGCTAATAACGTTTCATTTGTATGAGTGCCACATACTCCTTCATGTACCTCCTTGACTGCTTGGACTGAATCTGCTACATCTAGATAATGCAAAAAATTCCCATCGTAGTCATGATGATAAAGCATGCCTCCTAGGAGGGTGTACCAGACTATTTAGTGGATAGGGATTTTTTTAGAATGGATAATGTTATGAGGAAAGGCACGCTTTAGAGGTAGTTAAAAATATGGGCATACCATGAGGAGTGGGGATCAATAACTTCATATGGCAGGTAATAATTGATCGGGGATCATTTTTGAAAGTTTCCTAAACATCCCTAAATGGTGTCAGTGTAGAAGATCATCTCGAGAGCTTTTCAACGACTATGAGAACACGAAAAAAAGACATCAGGAGCTCTAGATATGTCTAGTCAAAGTTTAGACAATGGGAAGTCAACTCTGGTCAATTGGTCAATATTGGACCAATGGCACTGTGGCACATGGTGAAAAGGAAAAGGGAGTCATTTTTTTGGTTTTCGATCTCTGGTCTTCAACAGTCATAAAGATTACACACGTAACGCCGTGTGGACCGTGGTATTATCGCTGACATGGTGGGTCCACAAGCCACCACATGGCTTGCCACCACGAATTGAATATGATCAATTTGACTATCAAGGGACGACATTGAGCTATTTAGCTGAGTCATGCAAGGACCAAGTTAATTATTTCTATACACATTATATGGGTCAAAATTATATTATCTTGGTAAGTCCACTTTCCAAATGCCACACATATATGCCAAACCACTATATATTAATGTTTATACATTAGTATTAAACCATACCTAACCGTAAACCCACATAAACTGCCATATATTCCAAAGTCCACGTGATGGAGAAGGTGAAGCGGTGTAGGGGTCTAAGCCATGCGTGGAAATCCACGTGGTGAACAAGGTGGGGGCGGTTATGCCCAAGTGGTCTTTTGACCACTTCAAATGCATGGAAAGGCTTAATTAAGCCTCAAACAATATCCCCCACTACCAAATATGGGACTTTATCCCATTAAAAATGCTGCACCCAAAATTTGGGTTTTAATCCCACTAAACAATGCAATCCACCAATTGGGAATTTTTATCCCAATTTTCATGTACGGGCTATGGTATTTTTAGCCTAAGGATTATATGTAATGCATTTTTTAAGGGCCCTAAATTTGTATAAATAGGGAACCCATGCTATTAAGGAAAACGTAATGGAGAAGCTCATTCCTAGAGCTCAAAAAAGGAAGAACGATCCAAGAGGAGAGTTAGTTACCATGGGCATAGTTCTGTGAAGACCTATTTATTTAAATAGGCATTAATGTGGCTAGGAGTTATTAATAATACCTAGTCAGCCCATAGCACCACACCAATTATTGTGAATCTTTGAATATTGACCAGAGTGCCATAGGACATTATAAATAATTTGGAAGGCCGATCGAGAACCAGAGGATTCTGAACAGTGGAGCTGGAGCCATCAAGCTTGCCGAATATGCTAGGAAGGTGGAAGTCGGGTGCTATCTTTTACCCTTGTCATTCGAAGGTTTGGATATTATTCTAAGCAAGTTCTTAATAGTTTCCATTAGGTTTTCTTGTGAAAGTACTATTGTAACATACAAGTTTTGACTAGTGGAATGGTTCGACCATGAACCCAGAGACGTAGGCAATTACCAAACTCCATAATCAATCATTGTGTAATTATCTTTAATGTCTTGCGTTAATTTTTAAATTTATTACTTAAGAAGAGCAAATTGTCAGCAAATATTTAAAGCCTATAAGGGTCCGAGATTAAGTAGATAAAAAATTGATTATTTTCGGATCAAGTTTGGTATCATAACTGGTTATTGGCTTCAAACTTGCTAATCTTCGAGCAAGTTTGGTATCAAAGTTGGTTTAGCTCCATATTTGTTTTTCAATAAATCTGATTAATAGAGTGATTGCTTCAAGTTGGTGCAGTTGGTTTAGTTTGTGTGAATATGGTACAAGTGTACTATGGGCAAGATGTCTAAACAGGCAAAGATCGGGAAATTGAAGCTTATAATCACTAGATCCAGGAAGATAAATCTCTCATGCGATCAATGTATTACTCCTTGGAAGAGGAGAATACTCACTTAAAATCAAAATTGTAAACCAAGGATGAGCTCTTGGCAAGGTTGTAATGTGGTGATCAGAGAAAGGAAATACCTTTAACTTCAGATGCAGAGACCATGACAGATGAGTGCACTATAAGTTGTTCACCACGGGAATATTCTTCTTCCTCCCATTCAATTTTAGATTCAGTAATGAAGTCTTTGGTTTGTTTGAAAAGCATACTAGAGGCATTGGATCCAAGTTACTAGATAAAATGGGATTTTATGGAAGAGGCCTTGGTAAAAATGGCCAAGGCATTGCTAACCCAATACAGTTGAGGATCATCCTTGTTTTACGTGTTTGGGTTTTTCTAGTGTGGGAATGGAAATTGGAGAGACAAGCTTCCGAAAGAAAAGAGAATACCCCACTAGTCCTACAAGAATATTCTGAGCAGGAAAGTTGTGCTTCGTCGTCACAGACAGGATGTGGTAAGAGAAATCAACGAAGAGGTAATGAGATTCCACCTCTAGTTTCCTACCATAATCATCAAGCACAATAAAACTTATGATCCATTTTTTTAGTTTAAGAAGCATGGTTATGATTTTTAGAAGATGTGGAATTCCTTTACATGTAATTTTTGTGGATTGCATAACCATTCAGTGGCCAGATGCTAGAAGAGAAGGACACTAATGAATAATTTGATGTCATTTTTCATGAACAAGGTAAATCAGAAAGACCAATCTTGTCATGTAGAGTCGAGAAATGGTAGAAAGAGTTCCTCATCCCAAAAGAAGGATATTAAGAGGAATTTTTGTGCTCATTGCCAAAGGAATGGGCATCGAGTGGAAAATTGTTGGAAATTGCATCCATCTCACCATCAGAGTAATGACAAGCCAAAGATGGAATGGAGGCCTATTGCAAAGACAAAGAGAGTTTCTACTCCACCACTAGTTGACAAGTCAACCTAGGACCAGGTAATACCTGAAAGTGAAAGTCCTTTAAAATGTCAACAATTTTTCAATTATATATTGCATAATTCAGATTGATGAATAGTATGCAGTATTGGTTTGGAGATTAGATTCTGTGAGAAAATGCTGAGAGAAAGGTTTACCATACTTAGTGGATTTTCTTACTTAGAAAATTTGATTAATGCTCCAAGCATATCCCATAATTAGCGTGTGAGTACCTGTTACAGATTGGACACATGAATTAACTCATATAAAGCTTGGAGATTGATCTTTCATTTGTGCAGATAGTAGAGTTAACAGAGATCAGCTTAGAACTTCATTCTTGTGTAGAGGCATTGTGACCGTGTAACAGAATGGTAGCTGAATCACCATGGGCATTGACATCAGGTTGGAACTTCATTCTGTGGAGAAGCCATCATGGGCATCTAGTAGAATGGTACCTGATATAATTTGTCAACAAAAGGAGCTCTCAAAAGATCAGCTCGGAACTTCATTTTGTGTAGAGGCATTGTGACCGTGCAACAAAATGGTAGCTGAATCACCATTGGCATTGACGTCGGGTCGAACTTTATTCTGTGTAGAGGCATTATGACCATGCAGTAGAGTGGTACCTGATATTAGTGTGTCAACAAAGAGGAGCTCTAAAAGGAACAGCTCAGAACATCATTCAGTGTCAAGGCATTGCGACCGCACATATGAATGGTAGCTGATCAATAGACTTAGCATCGTGCATTGGAGGCTCGAGGTCTTGAAAGAGGCTTAGCATCATGCATTGGAGGCGTTGAGGTCTACAAAGACTTAGCATCATACATTAGAGGCTTGAGGTCTTGAAAGAGGTTTAACATCGTGCATCAAAGGTGTTGAGTTCTGAAAAGGGAAAAGTCATTGTCCATCATCGAAATCGATTGATCATATCTCTACGTAACATGGAGTTCCTTCAAACCAGTTTGGATTCTATGGAATTAACTCAGAGAGCTGGAGTTGTGTTATAGAGTAAAAGAAGATCTTTGTTGTCGATATCAAGAAGCTTAACACCACACAGAATGAGCATTGAGGTTTCATTTAGAAACTTAACACCATACAACAAAGGCATGGAGGTCTTCTTCAGATATCAAAGTGGCGCAACAGAAGCCTAGTGGGCCCATAACCCACAAGTCTAGGATCGGAGAAAAGTTTTCAAAGAGAGAAGGTTACAGAGGAAGAGACCCAAGGGTCTACTACAATAGAACTTATGAGGTGGTAGTAGAGTTTCCAGATTCAGGACAACGATGGCAAAGTGTTCCAATATAAGCTTTTTGGGACAAAAAGCCTTTCTTAATGGGGAGGTGTGATCGAGGATCATTTTTGGAAGTTACCTAAACATCCCTAAATGGTGTCAATGCAGAAGATCATCTCGAGAGCTTTCCAACAACTGTGAGAATGTGACAAAAAGACATCGGGAGCTCTAGATATGTCCGGTCAAAGTTCGAACAACTCGGGAAGTTAACTCGGTCAATTGGTCAATATTGGACCAATGACACTGTGGCACGCGGTGAAAAGGAAAAGGGAGTCATTTGTTGGTTTGTCGATCTCTCGGTCTTTGACGGTCTAAAATATTACACATAGACCGCCGTGTGAACCATGGTATTATCACCGACGTGGTGGGTCCATAAGCCACCACGTGGCTTGCCACCACGAATTGAATATGATCGATTTTCCTATCAAGGGATGACATTGATCTATTTAGCTAAGTCATCCAAGGACCAAGTTAATTATTTCTATACACATTGTATGGGTCAAAATTATATTATCTTGGTAAGTCCACTTTCCAAATGCCACACATATATGCCAAACCGCTATATATTAATGTTTATACATTAGTATTAAACCATACCTAACTCGCAAACCCACATAAACCACCATATATTCCAAAGTCCATGTGATGGAGAAGGTGAAGTAGTGTAGGGGTCTAAGCCATGCGTGGAAATCCATGTGGTGAACAAGGTGGGGGCAAGATGCCCAAGTGGTCTTTGACCACTTCAAATGTGTGGAAAGGCTTAATTAAGCCTCAAACAATATCCCCACCACCAAATATGGAATTTATCCCATTAAAAATTCCACACCCAAAATTTGGGTTTTAACCCCACTAAACAATGCAATCCGCCAATTGGGAATTTTTATCCCAATTTTCATGTACGGGCTATGGCATTTTTAGCCTAAGGATTATATGTAATGCATTTTTAAGGGCCCTAAATTTGTATAAATAGGGAACACATACTATTGAGGACAATGCAATGGAGAAGCTCATTCCTAGAGCTTGGAAAAACGAAGAGTGAGCCAAGAGGAGAGTTAGTTGCCATGGGCATAGTTGTGTGAAGACCTATTTATTTAAATAGGCATTATTGTGGCTAGGAGTTATTAATACTACCTAGTTGGCCCATAGTGCCACACCAATTATTGTGAATCCTGGAATATCGACCGGAGTGCCATAGGGCATTACGAAGCATCTGGAAGGCCGATCGAGAACCGGAGGATTCCAAATAGTGGAGATGGAGCCATCGAGCTTGCCGAATATGCCAGGAAGGTGGAAGTTGGGTGCTATCTTTCACCCTTGTCATCCGAAGGTCTGGATATTCTTCTAAGCAAGTTCTTAATAGTTTCCATTAGGTTTTCTTATGAAAGTACTATTGTAACTTACAAGTTTTGACTAGTGGAACGGTTCGACCATGAACCTGAGACATAGGCAATTGCCGAACTCTATAATCAATCATTGTACAATTGTCTTTATTGTCTTGCATTAATTTTTAAATTGATTACTTAAAAGGAGCAAATTGTCGGCAAATATTTAAAGCCTATAAGGGTCCGAGATCAAGTAGATAAAAACTTGAATATTTTTTGATCAATAACTGGTATGTTGTATGCAGTTGACGTATATTTTAAATAAAAATGGCCTATCATTGGTTTCTGGAAAAATCCACAGCAAAGAGCCCACTGTTGCCATTACATATGTCGATAGATTTTGTGCGTTTGGAATTTGTTCAAAGGTGATGCACACAAAATATTCTTTTAGATCTTCTACCAAATTTCTATATGGGATGAGTTTTTCATCCTTGACCTTGTACTCATCGTTGACTTTCTTGATCATCAATTGTGAGTTGCTAAACATCCTTAAGGTGATGGATATTCCATTTTATAGCCAAGTTCATTCAATGATGAGTGCTTCATATTCTGTAATGTTGTTTGTGTAAGGAAAGCCAAGACAGGAAAGCTTGCGGTATAGGGTCTCCTAAAGGAGTGATTAGCACAACACCTGCCCTCAACCATGAAATGTAAATGATCCATCAAAATGTACCTGCCACATAACATATTCTTCAATATACATCAATGATGTGTCAGGTAGATCCAAACTCACAGGTTTTCTATTCCGTAAGGGTGCTTCGCCAATTGGTCTACGAGTACTTTTCCTTTAATTGATTTCTGGTGTATGTACTCAATGTCAAATTCACTAAGAAAAATGATCCAATTATCCATTCTACCCATAAGGGAGGGTTTTGAAAATAGGTATTTGAGTGGGTCAACTTTAGATATAAGCTTGGTTTTAGTATTCAATAGGTAATGTGAAGTTTTGGAAGGTAAAAACTACAACCAAACAAGCTTTTTCAATTTGGGGATAGTTGAGCTCATAGGAGATTAAAGTACGAATGAGATAGTACACTACTTTTTCTTTTTGGCTTAGGTCATATTGTGCAAGAAAAGTGCCAATAGAAAATTGGGTAGCAAATATGTATAGAAAAAGTGGCTCACCTGGAGTTGGAGGCATGAGGATTGGCGGATTGGCCAAGTATTGTTTGATCAAGGAAAAGGCCTGTTGCTACTCTAGTCCCCAAATGAAGTCAACATCTTTCTTAACAGATGGGTGAATGAATGGAATTTGTTAGCAAGCTACAAATGAAGTCTATGAATGGATTATATATTCCTTGTAGGCTGCACAAACTATTTGATATTCTTGGGAGGAGGCATTTCAGTAATTATAGTGACTTTGGCTAGGTCCACCTCAATCCCTCTCCTTGATATAATGAAGCCTAGAAAATTTCCTGATAATACCCCAAATACACATTTCTTTGGATTCAATCTGACCTTATACTCTCACAGATGTTCAAAGATATGTTGTAAAACTTTAGGGTGGTCTTCTCTTGTCTTGGATTTTCCTAGGATATCATCTACATAGTCCTCCATGATGTCATGCAACATATCATGGAATATTACTATCATGGCCCATTGATAGGTTACACTGGAATTTTTGAGGCCGAAGGGCATTACCTGATAACAAAATGTTCCCCAAGGGGTTGTAAAGGCCATCTTATGCTGATCTTCTTCTGCTATCTTGATTTGGTTGTATCCTGAAAATCCATCCATAAGAGATAACATTTCATAGCCTACAGTTGAATCAAAATCATGTCGATATTAGGAAAAGGAAAATCATCTTTTGGACATGCCTTGTTGATGTCCCAAAATTATGTGTAAATTCTGATTCCAACCAGTTTCTTTTGTACTGGAACTACGTTTGATATCCACTCAGAGTAGTCAATGGGTCTGATGAACCCTGCTACTAATAATATTTATAAATCCACTTTAATCACAAGGCCCACTCGTGGATGCATTTTCTTAGCTTTTGTTTAATAGGCTTTGCGTCTGGGTGCACTACTAAGTTGTGCACCACCAAAGTTAGATCTAATCCCGACATATCTTTATAAGACCATGTAAATATATCAAAAATTCTTTGAGAAGCAAGGTGAATGTATTTGTTCTTGTGCTGAAAGTGAAGCTCCCAACTTAACTATCTTTGGTCTTCTTCTATTCCAATATTCACATCAACAGTTTCCTCTACGAGCATTTTTGACATATCCTCCATATGCGTAGGATCGGGAGGAAGGTTGAGATCTTCTTCCAAGGGCGTCTCTATGATATTTTCACCCTCAATGTGGTCACTTCTTTTGTCCATTGATTTTTTTACTTGTTGGTCAACCAATGCCTCAAAGAGGTTTTATGTGAGTGACTTAGACATACATTTTTTCTGAGGCTTTCTTTGGAACTTTTTCCCTCACTTTTTCTTAAATTTTTCTACCACAAAGCTCAAATTCCTCACTTGAAGTATACACAGGTATCTAAGTCAATGAAGAAACCTTTCTTGTGATCTCTGATAGGAATGGTATCATGTATGCCCATAAATTATGCAATAGCCTCATCATTCTCAAAGAGATCCAATGGCATATGATGTTGTTGGTCCCAATCAACAAGGGTAGGGTATACAAGGTCAACTTTAGGATTGGTGGGGTTATGGTAAGGATAGTGGTATCCATGAAAAGGTTTGTGGAGGAAAGATCCTTGTATTGGCTACAGTGGGAATTTGTGTTGCTATCTAAATAAGTAGAGCTATCCTCGCTTAGATTAGGTAGCATCTTGATCCATGGGATGTGACCCATATGGCCAATACCAATACCATAGCATTTCTATTTTGAAATGTGGAAGTGGGACCGTTCTCTTGCTCCTTGTTCAAATTTTCCACATCTCGAGTCCTTTGTAACCCATGGAATACATCATTCTACTGGATTTGGCATATTCTAGGGTTTTGTAGTAGGTAGGCTTAGTGTCCTCGGGGACCCAAGTTGTAGGTGGGTCTAATAATTTCTCTTCTACAAGTAGTCCACTAGGTAAGAATGTCCCTATAGTACGTTCATCTTTAGGCCGTTTAAAGTGATAATTGGGTCTGCCTCTTGTTTTTGTGATAAAGATAGATCTGAAACTAGGAGATATTGTTACACATTATATTCTCCATAACCATACTCAAGGATTTTCATCTCCCATGAATCAAAGGGAGAAGTGGACGTAGAAGCCTCATGAGCACAAGAACTTAGGGAGTCTGAATCTACCCATGATTCAAGAGCTTCTAACTGGAGGGGAATAAAAATATCGTGGAGGAGGGACATGTATATGTACCCCTACACAAATCTATTTTTGAGATCTCTACAATGAGTGAAGGGTTTCTAGATCACCTTGAATGGTAACAATGTGTCCCTCATGTTTCAATTTAATACATTGATGAAATGTTGATGGTATGGTCATGCATGACATGGATCCATGGGCAGCCAAGAAGCATATTGTATGGAAGTTCCAAATCTAAGACATGAAACTTCGTGTTGTGGCAAGTAGGCCCTACTTCCATCGGCAATGTTATTGTTCCAGCTGACTCCCACTCTACATTGTCGTAAGTGGTTATGGTGATAATGTGGGACTCTAGATCTTCCTCTCGTGTGTCCTAACTATTTGATTAGTTTCAATGTGCATATATTCAACCCCGACCCGTTGTCCAAAAGCACCCATTTTATCTTCTGATGCAGGTAAAAATACCTCTATATACATGGGAATATTATGTGTGTGATCATCGTTAGGGATTTCCTTGTGGTTAAATGAGATGTGTTTATCCAGTGTAATTTTTCCACCGCGCTTGTAAATGTGAAGGGTCTACTTCCATTAGCACTCCTGACCCCTAGAGATTTTTGTATAGGATGTCCTTATGTACATTTGATATTTTAAGAAGGTCCAAGATTGAAATCTTGGCAGATGTCTTCTCAAGTTTCTCTAAGATGTTGTATTGACCATCCTAAGGGGTAGATAAAGGAGGTTATGAGATCATGAGATGAGCATGCCTTATTACCACAACACAATATTTTCCCTTGATCCTAATGGTATTCACATGCTCATCAGAAGAGAACACATCCAATGAGTGAGTCATAATGATTATTATCACTTTTGGTATATAAATAATTTGTGGATTTGTAACTTTGGGATGAATCTCCTGATCGGATTCTTCCCATCTAGCTTACCATGTTTAGGGAATGGTTCTTTGAATATCCCCATCTTTTCATTTGGCATCTGATTTCTCTCTGGTGCATCAACTTCTATCTCTCCATTATCAATAAGATCTTGGATGAAGTGGCAAAGTCTTAGGAACTTGTCTATCTTGTGTCCCTTTACATGATGAAAATCAAAATATTCATGCTCTTTATACCATGAAGGTTTAGGATCATTTTCATCAAAGGGTTGTGTTGTAGGATAAGTCACCATGTGGGTTACATCCAATTGTTTCAAGATTTGGACAAAGACTCATTAAGAGGAGTGAATGTTCTACTGCTTGGCTAGTGGTTGGATCAGCCCTTTGGTCAGTTTAAAAGGTTGACCAACTTGGACACTTGTATACGTTTGGAATCCGTGATTCCATCTCCTACCACATTCTTGTTTTTGTTAAAGATCTTTGGCTTATCTATTGGTTTGGTAGATTGATTATCCTTGGAAGATGATTTGATAGTTCCTTTTGCAATGAGGGATTTTTCTATTTGTATGCCCTTCTCAATGACCTCTTCAAAGCTCCAACACAATGCATTTGTAAATGAAAAGTGATGTCCAAGTTTAAATTTGGTACAAAGATGCTAACAAGTTGATTTTTAGGTATTGAGCAAGGGAAGCTAGCTAGCCCCCACCATCTTTGTAGAAAACTTGCAAAGGTTTCATTTAGATGTTGTTTAGTGTTACACAAGTCTACCATGGTTATGTCACTTTCCATGTTGTATGATAAATTTCATACAAACCTCTCTGCTAGTTCATGCCATGTGAAGATAGATCCACGAGGTAAGTGAGTAAACCATTCCAAGGCTTTTCCTCCTAGAATTTTCAAAAAGATCCGTATGAGGTAGTTTTCATTGATAGGCCACTTCTTGCATGCCATGTAAAAATATTTCACATGATCGCGTGGATCACCTTTCCCTCTATACTTGTCAAATTTGGGCATGTCAAATTTCTTAGGAAAGGGTTGAAGCAACATAGCCTTATCAAATGGATGGGGACATAACTCTTCGTATTGATATCTTTTGCTATTTCCCCCATTATTTTCTTGAAGGATTGTGAGTGTTGCTTTCATAGATTGTAGTTCTTGTGAAATAAGTTGTTCTTTAGTGGGGAAGTTGGCATATACACACAACTATATTTTGAGACTCCTCCCTCTTAGTTTTCCATGTGAAGTTCACTATTTTTTTCCTTAGGTTTCTCTCGATGTACATTTTTGTTTGTTTCTTTTTGTACATGAGATGTCAGTAAAACTAATTATCACTAAGGTTTTGAATTTGTTGTGGTATAGTGACTTCTTCCTCATGAAGTTCTTCGTCATCTTCATCATATGGGGGTTGTTCCATGTTTTCATGTTTTATTTGTACTCTAGGTGACATCTTGATGAATGGTAATTTATAACCCATCATGTTGTTGTTTTCTACATTTGATGTGGAAGCATGTCCATGTGCTAAAATTTCTCCATGTTAATAAGAAGTGGTTCTTCCTCATTAGCCTCATTTGTGGGTGGAATATTTTCATGTTTTGTTGGAATTATAGCACCTAATTCCACCACTCTCGCACAAGTACCATGTCCTTGTTTATGAAAAGGAATTCATCTAATAGGGTGGGGTCAAAGTCAAACTCTATGCGTGGTGATCTTGCTTCATCACCACTATGATCTATCATCTCTCTTCTTCATTTTATATGGAAAATAGAGGTCCTAAATCATGACCAATAAAGGTATTTGACCCTTGTTTGTTCAATGTTTCCCATGCTTGTTTTTCAATGACTTGTCTTCTAGCTCCCAATCTTGTTTTGGGGGCCATGATGTGTGAGAACTTCACTAAGGTGTTTTGAATTTGTTCAAAAGGTATTGATCAAACCTAAGTGGAAGTTTACAAATGTCAAAGAATGTCAATGGTTCAAATAATGATGAATGTCAAAGAATCAATGTGCCAAAGTGATTGTCTTAAAAGAATAAGTCAAAAGTGAAAAACAAGATACAATCACTCAATGCTTGTTTTCACCAATCAATCAAAATGTCGTACTTCCTAAGTTTGTTCTCAAATGGTAGTTGGTGTTTAATATGGTTAAAAAAATGTCACCACTTATGTCAAGTTCAAAGAAATGAACAAGGCATAAGTAATAAAAAAAATCAATATGATCCCAAAAAAAGTATACTAAAAGCGAGCTTGAATCCAATCAAGACCTATATCTCAAAAAGTGGTAGTTATGATTGTGAGCGACAAAAATACCACTAAGATATGTTAACCAAAATTTTCAGAAAAGTAAGGTATTAATATCAAAATGATATTGATATAATGCACACAAATGGTAACTAATGCAGGTCAATACGCAAAATCAAAAAAATTTATTTGCTATATTTTCAAGAGCTTGAAATGGTACTCTAATCCCCACTCCATTCATGTCCTTTCAAAAGATGTTCAAGATCAAACATTTACATGTTTTATCAGCCCTTGTGTCCTACTTAGGCTTAATGCATGTTTTTCCATCTGAGCTTCAAACATGTTTTGGCCTTAAAGGACTTCCTTGATCGTAGATGAGCTAAGGTGACCATAGACAAATGTATACTAGATATGTAATGCTCCTTTTTTATACATGACGATGATTCACAAGATAACTTCAAAGGATGCTATTGAACTAATTGGTATCTAAAAATATGTTACCTTTCTTGATATTTCTTACCTACACTTTACTCCCATGGAGTTCTTCTTTACTTGAATTACAAGCTCTTCTTAATTGATTGAACATGACTAGGCACATCCCAATGTTTCAAGTTCTTTTATGGATGCTCAAGCATCTGTTATGTGTAGTCCCAATACTCTACCCTCAAGATTGCTGAACTTAGTCTAAAAGCATCCAACTCAAACTCTTAATCTCAAATAGTTATCTCTCATACTTACATTTAACAAACCTCTCTTCACACCACCATTTCTATTCTTAGTTCCATTCTTGCGTTCCCTAGATCTAGGACTCTTATCACCTCCTTGATGTTTTTGAAGTAACTTATACAAACATAGATACCCCTACACCGGATTTGCCAACTCTTTTACTCCAAATCACTTGTTTATTTCTCATCACCAAATCATGTCACATTAATCATTAGGATAGTCATCCTCCATACTTCCATAGAGTAGTACTTAACTCTAATTCATTTGAAATTAGATTAGGAAATTCTTATAAGTGGACTAACACAATTATTAGAAATTTTCTCTCCATTATAGCTAGAGGGAAGGAATTTCTCTTATACCCACAGTCCCAATGTCATTCATATTCTTCACAAATATACCTGATAAGGGTCCTCCCATTCCTTATCGAAGGTTTTCATCATATTAGTATCTATCTTTTTCATGTTTAGATTCACATATGCACAAATAACCAGCTAATCTAGTTGAATCATCTTTTTATATGCTAACAGATGATAACTTCATGCATTCAAAAGCTCGTGATCATGCAAAACATTTACTTATTTCCCTATTTTGTTTCTTATCAATCCATCATCATGATTAGCAATGCTATAAAGCAAAAAGATAGATTAGATTTCTTTGATAGTTATTTTGTTATATCTCGAATATCATTTCCTTATAATTCTAACGACACAAGATCATTCTTCAAAAAGAAAAGACTTGATGGATTTTTAGTCATATCAAAATGAGAGATATTGATAAAAATTTTGATACAAGTGATTCTATCCATGGAATGAAAAGATATACAAAGCCCTATTACATTATAGAGAGCATAAATTTTTGCTATAAACTTCAAACTATACATTTTCAAACATAAAAATTTATCAATGTGATCTAAATCACCTTGTGAGAGCTCTTTCCATGGTTTGATTATGATAATCAAGAGAGTTACATCATTTGAAGGTCATGGAGGGTTTTGACCTTGTGATCCTCGCCTTGTAACTCCAATCTTGTATAATAATAAATCCACTATAAACAAGCTATTTCATGCATTCTAGAGTATAACATCTTCTTATAAACATCATACACATGTTGTTACACTCATTGTTCCATCCTCCAAAAATTTCATTACCCCCCACATCTAAAAGATAAGACTCCATCGAATCATACTATGAAATATATTCATTAGCCTATGGCTTCATTACCTCTAAAGCTCCTGACATTTTAAGCCAAATATATACTCCTAGGAAGACTCATACCACTCTTCTCAACATAGAAATCTCTATGTATATCACCTCGATACTCTCCTATAATCCGTCTCCGAGGAAGCTATTACATGATGTCAAGGCTTAAAATGACCTTAATTAGCCTATATTACTTCTTAAATGCCAAGTCAAGTCACCTTACCAACTTCTTAAAGCATATATTCATTTTTATCATATTTAACCCTAACACACCTAAAACATGTATCATTTCTTATATGACCTTATGTCTGTGTGACCTCGGGAAGTCTTGATGGTCACATGTTTATTTTCAGTTTTTATTAGAACAACACTTTTTCAAAATAGAGGTAATGTTTGAAAAAAACTAATGCTAGAGTATACAAGAAATTGTTAGAATGAAAGTAGGGAAACACGACAAATCTAGAAACTTAGGAAAATTTGCAAGAAACAAGACATAAATATCAAAATTGTTGATATGATACAAGCAAGATAACAATACCAAAGGAGTCATTGAGATGATGAATCATGCCTAATATGATTGATTATCTTAACTTGGGTATCAAAATCAAAAAGTATACTAATGATATGAAAATGTATCCACACACTTTAGACATTTAACAACTCAACCTCAAAGATGGATGAGTGTAAATGACACAAAAGTGGTGAATATAATCAATTAAAACACAAGGGTAGTCACTTTCTCTCTAATCAAAAAGTTTCAAAAGAAAAATCGGGAAGTAGATCAATTGGGGTTGAAGAGAGTTTGGCATCACTTTGGTAGAGTTTCACCTCACCTTAGGATGAGTGAAAAAATAAAAAAATAATGCTTCACAATATTTGTGATGAATGATGCATCGTTTAAACCTTAATGAGATCTCCTCTTGTTTAAAAAACAAGATTTTCATTCCGAGAAAGTTATCCCTTTGCGATGGATCTCAACTCAAATTGGTTTTGATATGGTCAAAGTTGTCTCTGGACAAGATAAATTCCTAGGTGGTTCACTCAACTAGGTGTCACAAGTTATCTAGAAGCGAGCTTAGTTTTCTAAGGTTTCCCAAGGAGTATCCTCACTTTACTTTACCCCCTTCAAGCATAGTGGGAAATAAATGTGTCCATCATGTACTCTCATTGGGGTCATGATACAAATAACTTTGATGCTAAATCTCATGTGTATACTAGTCAAGTAGGTGTGTGGAGCACTTCCTATTTCATCCACAAGGTTCCCTCTTGTGTGGACTACTTTGGGGTTCCTAGGACCACCCCCATTGTTTTAGCTTAAGGCTTATGCCAAAGGGGTTATGTCCTAGTTAAGTGGATGGGGCATACCCTTATCCAACCTGCAAATACAGTCTTTTGATTGTGGTGTATTTTTATCTTGTATACTTAATGTGGTTTTCTTGAACATTGTTTAGCAAAATGCATGGAAATTATATTAGTAGTTTTGTTTTATCTCGATCCTTCATTCTTTGACAAGTGTTTAGGTCCTGCACGATGGATTTAGTGTTTTCCATACACATAAAGAGGATGAACATCATTTTGATTCTCAAGATCATCCTAGGACGTAAGAGAAGAGCATATGTGACGTAAAATCCAACTACAAAATCAACAATGGAAAATACTTGATTCAAACAAAATTTGTTCATTTTAACCAAACTTGACATTCTTTTCAATTATTTTCAAAGAAAAGAGATATATAAATTGTTTCTAATTCCCAAGATTACCTAGAAGGTGTGAGGGAAGATAATACATGAATCCAATATCATGATTAAGCATGCAATGTTCATTGAATCCCTTTAAACAAATCAAACCAATTTAGCAAAAACATGTAAAATAGAAGTTAATCTTCAATTAAAACTTGTAAGGAGTCAATAAATCCTGAAAACATGTCTCTGTAAATTTTAAAGTGAATTAAAAATCTGAACTATGATGTGTGTGCTCAACTCTGGGTGTTTATGCCTACTTCAGGACATGTATGCCCCTCTATGGAAACCGAAACGAGATACTAGATACATGACCAGAGAGTTGTGTATGCTTGCCTTTGGATGTATATGCCCATAGAAGAATGGTCAAATAAACAACACTAGAAGATAGGTATGCTCGCTATAGGTGTAATCTAGGGTCAAAATGCATGGCTAAATTTATATGCTAGAAAATCAAAAATTCAAATTCATGTATGCCGAAAGTGAGATGTATATGCTGGACTTTGGACATATGCCCACATAGTAAAAATAGGTAAAAAAATAAACACTACCATGGGTACGCCAGAGTATGAATGTGTACACTTGGGGTTAGGCATATGCATGTAACAGATAGAGAAATAGAAAACACAGAAGGAGGTATATCATGTACTTTGGCAGAATGATGCATACACTAGACTCTAGATGCATATGCTAGCATTTGGATGTGTACACCCAGGTTTGGACGTGTATGCACCTCTATCATTTTTATGTAAACCCTGTACCTAGAAGTGACGTCAAAACACATAAAATGAAGTAATTGATCTCAAAATCTCAAATTTTTGGATAGTTAGCTCAAAATTGACAAGAACCCATCTAAATTAGATCTATAAGCAAAGACTCAACACATGCAAAGTTAGCAAAAATCATAAGAAATTCAACATTAATTCACACATGTGCATATCAAGGGTTAGAAAAATTGAAATAACAAAAAAATTTGAACCACCATGCTAAGGGACTAAGGATCCATCCCATCGGGCGTGCCAAATGTGTGTAAGAATTAGTTAGCTATGCAAGTAAAATCAAGACTAACACCTAATAGCCTCAATACAATGCTAAACTAAAATCTATGCACCATCATGCTTAGATCTTAAAAAAGACTAATCTACTAACATATTTTCATTAGAACATGAATAAACATCAAACTAATATGCTAAGCAATTAATCTCTATCTCTATTGAATGCTAATCAATGAAATGAACCTATTTAGATCCTTAGCAATCAAAAGGGTTGATTGTATGTTTGAATCCCAAGGTTTCAAGAATGGAGTCTTGTCAATCCATGGCTATAAGACCATTGACATATCTCCATATGACTTCAAACTTGGATGGATGAATGCAATAAATGAAGATAACTAGCTCCTCTAATGGAAGAATGATCTAAGATGATAAAATGGCTATAGCTTAGGCTCTATGCTCATTTAGGTGTAAGTAGAATGGTAAGAGGAGGGCTCCTTATATAGCCCAATGGATAAAATAATATCTACATCCCTTTACATGTGGGATAATAGCTAGGTTGAGTTAGTTGGGGGTGACTATGGTTGAAAAGGGGTTGAGTCAACCTTAGGGGAGTTTAATTTGTCTTGTAGTGACTCATGGGGTTTGAGAGGATTTATTAATTAACCCAAAGTGATTAATTAATAGGTGAGAAAGATTTATAGAAGATTTTAGAAGAACAATTAGTATGATTTAGGGAATAGAAAAGGTTTAGGCTAAATAAATGACGATTTATTTATCTAATAGAAGATGAAACTTAATTAATTATGAATAATTAATTAAATTCAAGTAGAAAGGGTTTAATTAACGGAAGGTCATTAATTGTCATCTTTTCTAGATAGAAGTATTAATTAATTAGCGTAATGTAATTAATTAATGACGATAAAAGAGAAAGTGTGCTATATTGACGATATGTGCAGAAGTAGTATAATTAGCATAATTTAAGTATTTAGATTGCTAGAGATAAATTATAGGTGTCTATAAGAAGATAAAGAAGACCAATAGCTAGAAGTGTCCCAAATAGGAGCGAAAGAGGTTGTGCACAAGACAGATCGAGGCACCACAGGTGGGACCAGGTGCCCCGATTTAGGGATAAAAACTTGGGGAAGGTAGAAAATAGGGTGATAAGTATTGGAAATGATGCGGGAAAGATGAAATAAAATATAAGAAAAAGATGGCAAAAATGTGGGATTAATTAGTACTTTGTACACTTGAGAACCTTCTAAATAGTAGTATAAGACCGGACTAAATATTTGTCTAATGTGCAATATTTGTGTCTACATTTTCCCCCACTTTATGTTGGTGAGTAGAAAGCTCAATAACATAAAGTAGATAGAGATGTATACCTGATAACCATGTATATTGTAGAAAGAATATGTGTCGATGGACCGGATTAAGCGTGGAATGACAAAAAGAAAAATGTGGAGGAACATGGATTCTAAGATGATAAATGTGTATAGAAAGTGATGAGAGTGAACGTCGGGTGGAACACATGTGTAGCTGCTACTTTGTGTAATGTACCTACATGGTTAGTATGGAAAGGACATGCCGCAATGTGTTTTCATTTTCGTTGTCACTGTTGTTGTTGTTGTTGCCCCCAATTTGACTTTTTTCTCATATGGTGGACTGCGAGGAGAAAGCGATCAAGTAGTCAAATATGTATATATGTAAAAATGCTATGTAAAATAAGAAAATGTAAAGTACACTAGAATAGAAAATGTAAATGGAAAAAGGGAACATGCTCACCTGATCCATGTAGAGAAAAGGGTGTAGAAGGATATCCCGTATCATTGTAACTTTTTCAGCAATCTCACGCCACCCTAGCTAAAGAAGTGTAGGGAGGAAATACTTTGTGTCCTCCAAATCTAACTAATTTTGATTTAATTTTTTGAAGATATCTCTATATTGTCTTGGTTTTTTGGGTGATCCGATGCCACTAGATGGAGAAGTGTAGAGAGGCCACTCACCGTAATCCCCGAGGCCAGAATCGCTCCACGCACTTTTGAAGGACACCATGTCCCGTTGAGACCACTTGTGTATGGATTTTGTAGTATGAAATCACTCATGTCCGAACTTGTGTAAATACAATGTGTTAGTATAAACCCTTAATGATGCGCCCCTCATTGGGGGCACATGTGATGACCCTAGAAGGAGAATGCAACCCCAAAAGAGGACCAACCACACTCGACCTTATAGAACTCTTCCATGCGGGGAATGGAAATGATTAGTAGATACCAAGGTGCACAAAAAGGGCATGGATATCCAAAACAAGTGTTAGTCTGCAAGCACAAGCATGTAAACAATGTAAAAATGCAAACAATGTAGAAAAACTACCAAACATAGTAGTGTAAAAATGTAGGAAACAACAAGAAGACCACACAAAGTGGGTTACAAACATGGGACATCACTCACAATATCGTAAGACATGCAAGGACATCATGGCCACAAATAGTATTCAAGTGTCCATACAAATAAAGTGAAAATCCCAAAAATAATGGAAAATAATGTAGACAAGCACAAACAAAGATGTAGTCATGGAAACATGCAATCCTACAAAATAAGTGCTGTACATGAAACACTAGTTAGCATGTTAGAGTGATAACGATATGTCAAAGCATGTAAGAACAAGTAATAATATGCTAAGTATGTAATGAAACAATAACACTTGGATATGATGAAAGGTGGATGCCCCAATGACCGATATAGGAAGGGTAGAAGGCAAGTATCCATGCTACGTTAAATGTCCTATATTTGCAATCACACTAAATAAAGAGGTGAATGCACATGTGCGTATGATAATGAAAAATAAGAAAGCAATATAACATCTATAGTAGAATGAACATGCAAAACAATAGTAAGCAAAAGTAAATGCTACCAAGACAATGCAATATGTTGTGGATGAATGGAATGATAGGAGTAACGTGCCCCCAGTGGATGGAATGTGTATGCGGTGAGGTTCATTTTGTTTCCCCCTCGAGTAACGAATGAACCGTGAATCAGAGTGCATCATCGAGAAATGGTTGAGGGTGTAGGTTGTGTCTAGAACATTACGATGAGTGTTTATGTGTAGTGGGGATGAAATGTGACATGGGGATGATATGTGCATGGACCCTAGAGTGAAAGCATAAACCACACATTTGTTGAATAGATGAGTGATGTTTTAGCCCTAAGCATATATCACTATGGAAGAAGTATATGGTGAGAAGATGTATGGGAAGGGAAGAGTGGACCCTACATCCTAAGTATATACCACGGCTTGATGGAAGAGAAAGGTGATGATAGGTTCACCAAAATGATTAACAAAAATGTGGTATCCTAATGTAGCCTAAAAAGGAAAAACTAGGGTATTAATGTTAATCTAGTTAGGAGGAATAAAATGCCATATAAATGAAATGAAACAATGTAAAATAGCTGCAATTAATTATTCTAAAAGAAATAAAACACTAACTATGCAAAATGAGAGAGAGAGAATTGACTAAGGTGATATTAGGAGACTGTTGCAAAATGTTGCAGTAGATCTGGAAGTGGAACTTAGCAATGCGAGATAAACACTTGAGAAACTTCTTTGAGGGTAGATATGGCTTTCCTAAAATGACACATGCATATGGGAGGGTATTGGGGCACCTGTCTGAAATATGGGCACTTTGGACATTGTACATTCTTAGAACCTTGAACTGGTATGGTCATTGGATGCCTCTAAATGTATCCCGTCTGTCATGCTAGATTCGTCGGATGAACTGGAGAATGACCCGTAATGCAAGTGGAAGTAGAAAACCATAGAAAATGAAAGATGCAAATGAATGGGTCAGATTGACCTCATCCACCAAGCTAGTGGAATTATAGCTCAGCTACACTACATTACAAACCCTAATGTAGTTCTCGTGTGTGTGTGTGTAAGTTGTGCCCTAGGTTCTCTTGTGTTAATCACACTTTGTGAAGTAGCGAGAAATAATAGCTATAGAAATGTAAGTAATATGTGTATGGAATAGAATGAATCCTAACCCCTATGAAGTGTGTGTGATGCAGACTTCCTAGCTTGAATGCATGGAACTATGTGGATGCAAGTGAAATAATGGATGCAGCCCTAGATGTAGTGATATGATGAAATGACCAAGGACCCTCATTATGGTCTTATAAGCTTTATATTTATAGGGATCTCAAGTTTAATTTTGTAATTAATCTCGAAAAGGCTGATGGAGAAGAAGATAAGGAAGACCAACAACTAGAAGTGACCCAAAAAGGAGCAAAAGAGGTTGTGCACAGACCGAGGTGCCCTGGGTGGGACTAGGGCACCTCGGGTCTCCCAATACAACATGGGGCACCCCTAATTTAGGGATAGAAACTCAAGGAAGTTAGAAAATAGGGTGATAAGTATTGGAAATGATGCATGAAAAATTAAATAAAATATAAGAAGAAGATGGCCAAAAGGTGGGATTAATTAGTACTTTGTACACTTGAGAACATTCTAAATAGTAGTATAAGATTGGGCTAAATATTTGTCTAATGTGCAATATTTGTGTCTATAGTTTCTAAATATTGCTATCATTTTATTGCATGTCATGGTTTCCACCATGCATAAAAATCTTATTTTTATAGGTACAACTTCTTCAAGGTTACCACCTCTTCAAAATCCTTCACTCTCCTATAGTTTTTCAAACATTTAGTGCACATGAAGAAATAATTTATTTTGAGCCAAGTGATCAATATGATTTTTTTGGAAATATTGTCATTGATGTCAAAGTAATGTTGATGCAAAAAGAAGGTTACATGTCTCATATGTTGGAAATAATTGTCACTAATGTATAAGAAATGAATCAATCATGAAAAAGTTAATACAATTTAAATTTTACATGCGTCTCTTCAAAGGAAAATAATTTGAAGGTGATTCACATGTTCTCTAGTGTTCCATGGGTCTTGTAGTATACCATGGGTGTGTTGTGGTGTTTCATGAATTCAAAAATTATCAATAGTGTATTGTGGGTTGGTTGAAGTATTTTATAGGTATAAGATAATACCACATAATAAAGGTCACATACCACAGATCAAAGGAAATAATCTTCCATGGGTGGTAGAAAGAAAATTTTGTGATACATAGGAGGATTTCCACATAATGAAGAGAAAGTGAAAGAAAGCCGCAAAAGTAAGGAAATGCCGCAGAGGTCACATAAAGCTCGTAGAAGTGAATGACTTATGCGAAGGACATAAAAAAAAGTCTATGATGGTCATGAAAAGGAGCAGAATAATAAAAATAGGGGATGTTCATGGAAGTCTAGAAGAATATAAAATATCATTTTACAAAGACCGAATCAAGCTATGTATTCAAATAAATGTTGTTTTGGCCAACCTCATCTATTTTGGCACTAAAATGTTTCATGCATAAATTTGGCTGAATTTGTATTAACATTATCATTTGAATTAGTTTGTCTGAATCTCAAATGTTACTATATATTTTTGAGAAATGATTATGATATAAAATATATTCAAATTGGATAGATTTGAGTGTGTTTATGGAGTGGAGAGCATGTAATTGGAGAAAAGAAAATTTAGAAAGAGCATGACGGTAAATATGGAGTAGAGTAAGTAGAGAATAATGTTGAGAAGATGTGTCATGAAGATAAAATGTTAAAGCTCCATTTTTGTGTATAGAGTATGTAGTAATAAGAGTATACACCAAGTATGTAGCAAGTGCACAACCAATGTGTAACAAGTGATCACCATTCACCGTGAAAGTATGCTTTGATCTGTGTGTATAAAGAGGATCAAAATTTCCATCATTAGGTTGAAGAAACAAATAAAAAATGTGGATATTTTTATTTTTGATGTCGGTACCTCATTCAATTGGGGATTGGTGTCTCTAGTGAGTTGATACTCAAGAATTAGTTGAGTTAGTGCTCAACATTGGGGAATTATGTCTCTAAAGTGAGTTGGAGCTCATGAATCAATTGAGTTGGTGCTCAACATTAGGGATTGGTGTCTCTAGTAGGTTGGTGCCTACAAATATTTGTAATATAATTAATTTTGTGGCTGGATTTGGATAATAGCTCCAAGTAGTCTTTTCTTTGTGGTTTTCTCCTGAAAGGGTTTCCACATAAATCTTGTGTTGTGAAATTGTTATATCTTATGTGATTTCTACTATTATGGATGTTAAAGTTTAAATAAGTAAAAATTTAAGTATACTTATTCACCCCCTCTCATTATTTATGTGTGTTTTTTTCAATTTTTGCATATGTCTCAAAAGAGGGAGAAATCATCTGGGTATATTCTACACTTATAAAAAACATGCATAATTATGGGGTAAGATATCGTATAAATAGGGTATACGTACTCATAATTTAATATAAACACATAAATTTAGAAAAAAATCACATGTTAACACTTGTATAGATTGGTCAAGCCCATATGGTATGATCCTCGACCCTTCCATACATTTATTCTTGGGGTAGTTACATCAACTTTCCTAAGCAGCTTCAAATTTTAGCTACAATTTCATATTTTCGAGACTATTTTTAGGTTTAGTTCACTCTATTCAAAATAATACAAGGGGCATGAAGTAATTCACTCCTTTTCCATGAAATTTACTTTCTACTATAGTTTTAGGAATATTGGGTGTATAAGTCTCCTTCCTCTAGAAACATTTTAGTAGATTACAATTTCTCTTAAATTGTGTGGCACATGAGAAGGAACATGGGAACCTATTATATTTTATGTGTGTCCTTACTTACAGAATTAGGCATAGATTCATTTGCAATGGTGTAGTTCATGGTGTTATGGAAGGTATCTAAGCAACTAAGTTCTTCGTAGGTAAAATTTCCTTTCCTCTTGCACTTAAAGGGGAATATATTAGAGTTCTTTGGATAAATTTGATACTGATTTTCTTCTTTAGCGGGGTGTTTCAAAAATTAAGTCTTCTTCCTCTTTCCTAAATATTCTATGTTGGGTTACATGTACCTAACACTATGGTTTTTACTTGGCACAATTAAGGATTGATCACCCATAATCCTTCGACATATTCAATAAACCAAACCTTCAAGCACAAGAAAATCATGAGAGTTTATATCTATGTAGAGAAAACAAGTGTAGTCCTTATTTAAATCTCTTTCATTTAATTGTTATGAAAATGTAAATATTTTGTGATATAATTTACATTTGAGTTAAATTTTAATTCTTTATCATGGAAATTGACTATACTTCATGTTGTAGGTTTCATCATGGAACATGTAGACACCAAACAAAATGGGATTTTGAAAATAAACATTTGGGAAAAGACAAATTGTATCTACACACTCAGGTATCTTTTCCTTAAAGTATGTAATTTCAATTCATACTTGAAGGGGAAATGTAGACACTCAAATTTGGAAATTCACTCTTTGACGGTGCTAGTTTTGACAATGCATTTGTTGAGTTGAGAAAACGACTTAGTATGAGATATGTGCGAAGGTTGGAGAGGTGAGCAAGGTGTATGCGGAAGCATGAAAAGAAGCATTTTCAAAGGATGAAATAGTGCATAAAGGCATGTGTAGAAGTGTGAAGAAGCACACATGAAGGTTTTTGCGTGAGAACAATAGGATCAAGAGATAGTTGGATTTTCAAAGAATGCTAAATATAGACAATAGCAAAAGTTGGCATGATCATCAAGGCAAGTCATAAATTAAAAAAATCATGGATAAAGCACAACCAGAAGTAGATAAAGAACATGCAAAACTAATAATTTACAAATCCTTCAATATTTCACTATTTAAACTCTAAATTGATGTTTACAAGCTTTCATTTGAAAAATTTTGCTGGTCGTGAGAGTAATTAGCTTATAGATTATTGATATATTTTTTATTATCATTTGTTTGAATGCAATATTTTTCCATTCCTAGGTAGCTTTGTGAATATCCTACTAGTGGGTGGGAATTCATAGTGGTTAGGTTTCTTAGTTGGGTCTATTACACTATATTTTCCATATTCATGTAGATATCATTTAAGTTGTTGAAGGAGTTTTCTCCCGTGTTTCACGAGATCATGAAGAGTAGGATATTAACCACCTCCTATTTACTTGGCATAGATTTCTACCATCCCAGCTTGAAGAAAAAACTCCCTACAATGACCTATCCTATTGTCTTCACCCATTTAAACCTTGGTAAAAATTTAGGATCCAACAAATTGGCATCATTTCCAAGGAGAATTTTTCACCGGTTCATTAACTATACTCCTCACATTTGGAAAATGTCATGCCATATTCTAGGTTCAACACAATGTTTTTGGTGCATTGTCACATCACCTAGGCACTACCTAAGTGCTTACCCAAAGCATGCACAACTCTACTAGGTTCCTCCTTTGTCTATCTTCCAAGATCCTATAACCATGGATAACACAACATGCAAATATACCATAGGAAGAACATGATCTACTATAACATGCACAAGATAATTAGTCATCAACCAAAAGGATATTTATATTAAGTATACTCATGATGAATTATAATATGATAGGCTCAACCGATATCCATTACGAGACTCATGTGTAAGGCATGACTCATACATGGACTCAAACTCTATTCAAACTTACTCAAACCGACTCATCCACACACACCAATTACATGGATATCTATACCTATATAGGGTGAGAACTTGTCCTTTAACACTTACATGATTTAATATAAACTTATATCACTCCTATGTATAGCTTGCATGCTTTTATAAGTCACACTTCCTATAAATAGACACTTAGCTTCCGGCTCTCCATACGTGGTCCGCTTTAGATCCGGAAGTCTGTCTTTATCATGTGTACTATAAATAGCCTCTTTCACATGTGATATCAATAGATGTGCCTCCTTCATACATGATCCACATCTATTATTATTCCTGCATGTGATTTATCCACACTTTTGATTATTTTTAGCTTTTTGTTGACAATCACGTCAACCCGTGCTTTTTTCCTATTTTTAGCCTGCCTTGGAAATCTAACTAACTGTTTTCTTAGTTGTTTTGCACGTAACCCTTTGTGTGTGATACTTAATTCCTCCCATGCATACCTTCACACTCTTGTATAAACATTTGTAAATAATTTATTCTTGGATTTGTGTGCATCCTTTGAATTTCACTTATGTCTCATACTTAGTCAATTACTCAACCCAAATTTACCCTACACTAGGTATATTGTTCATATTTGACAATACATAAATAAATGAATGAATGAATAAATAATATTGGCTAAAAGAATCGGGAAATAACCCAAATAATTTTGAATGAATAATGTATGAATAAATAATCTATGTAAAGAATATATGCCCGTGCATGAACAAAAATTGGCTTAGGGCATATGCAAGAATTCTAGGAATTCTTCCTTGATGGCTGCTTCAAGACCTTTCCATTCCTCAATAATATTATCCAACCTTACTACAAATGATTCCATGATATTTTGTATGATTCTAGGGTCATTCCTCTAGCCTTCTCCTGCAATTCCTTCAAAATGATGTTCCATTTAGAAATTAATTCTTTTAGGACATCTCCCACATTCATCACCATAACCTGCATCTCTCCTAGCTTCATCTCTATCTTATCATGCTTAATTTTGATGGTATTCTTCATGTGCTCTACCTCTTGCAATAATTTTGCATGCGTCTGACGGTGTCGTTATTCCCTTCATTTAATCAGCTCTTTTTCGATGTCATATTCAAACCGGAGGGTGTCTGAAGCTATATGCAATAAGAAAATATTAGTGATATAGTAATTGAATGTATGTATTTGTTATTTTATTTTCTGGGGTTTTTGTAGTGTCTTTAGGATTCCATGGCCAAAGCCTTATTATCTCTATGTTGTAAGAAACTTGCTGAAATAAACACTCATTGCTGGAAATAAACACACATACATGAATAAATAGATTGTTGGAAATAAACACATAATACGTATAAACAAAATTTGCTTGGAAATAAACACACGGTTGAAAATGTTGTGAAAAACTTGCAAGGAAATGAAAATCTAGTCTATAACACCTGCAGGGATGAGTATAAAACAAAGTTTAATTTAAAGAATCAAAAAGCACTTACATAATTAACATATCTACACTATTTGCTTTAGAAATATAAATACCAATAAAATGAGAATCCTGGTTCTTGGAGGAGTGGGCCCTTGCTCCACCTTGAATTAGTATTTGACAAGGTAATATTATCTCAAAATGAAGTGGCTATTTTATTGCTGAAATATTTTGTCTTACAAAAATGTACTGGATCTTTCTATATCTCTATCTCTATGTATCTGTATGTATATGTTCTCTCTCTCTAATCTATCTACAAGTCTTTATATATATATATATATATATATATATATATATTTCTTTCAAAGATGTATTTACACCATAGTTTTTCTACCAATTCAGATGGAACCAAATTATGCCCAAAATAGATGTTGAATTTAGAACCTTGTTGGATGTATAGTTGTTTGATAAGTTATCCCTGGATCTTTGAGTATGAAGAATCGAAATCTTCTAATCTGCTCCTGATTGAAAGGCTCATTGATTTCTCTATCATTGGATGTCATCAAAATAAATAGATTCCCATTGGTTCCGAACTTTGGAGAAGTTCCAAAACTAAAGGGGATTGTTCTTGATCTAACCGTGAAAGTTCAAGCTAAACAAAGGAGCTCAAACTAAGTGGTCGAGTTCCGAACTAAGTCTAAAATTTCCAGAACTAAGTGATAGAGCTCATAAATTGTGTGATAGAGTTCGGAACTAAGTCTGGAAGTTCTGGAACTAATCCATATTGAAGCCAAGGCTCCCAAAAACATGTTGATCACTTCATACTTCGTTCTCTGACTGATTATGACCTATTTTATTACAAAAACTGAATTTCCACACATTTTGTTAAGATTCAAATAATTTCAAAGATTTGACACACCATAACTCTTTGGATGGATTCAAGGCGGGTGACGAATTTGAAATTTCGGGTGGGCTGCGTGATGGATTCGAAGGCACTGTTTCAGCAGCTCTGGCTGCTGAATGCCTCTCAAAGATCTGTGATGTTGCCACTAAGGAACCGTTGAAAGTGAAATATGCGCTCATTGGGGACAGTTTCGGGTCTAGAGCCTGGGCAGAAGTTGTTAAGACTCCTCCAGACAAAAATGCGAGACCTCAGGCTGCATGTGATTTCAAAAGTACAAAAGATGTTGAAGGGGTGACCCACTTACAGGTACCTGACGGCTGTCTGCAAAGAGCTCTGGAGAAAACCAATCTGGCACTTGTCGGAAAATTTTTGGGATCAAGACCCAATGTGGACACCATTAGGAAATGGGCCATTCGTAGATGGAAACCAAAAGGGGATTTGATTATCACCACTATGGCAAAAGGTTTTTTCCTGGCTAGATTTAACCTTCAATCTGATGTTGACTCGGTCTTATTGGGTGGTCCCTGGTGCCTTGGTAACATGGGCCTTTTTTTAAAAAAATGGTACCCAGGTTTTAATCCATTTGTTGAAAATATTCATGCCATACCCATCTGGTGTAGACTCCCAGGACTTCCTCTGCATCTTTGGGATGATGAAATCCTCCTTCACATTTCCAAATCGATTGGTTCACCCATTGGCCTGGATGGACCCACGAGAAATCGTTCTAGATTGGCATTTGCTCGATTCTGTGTCTCCATAGAAATGGATCAGGAGCTCCCCGATAACATTGTGCTACAATCCAAACTGGGAGAATGGAAACAACAAATTGATTACGAAGCTTTCCAGTTACGCTGTAGCAAATGCCACAGATTAGGGCATTTTGCCAGCAAATGTCCTGAACAATCAGTTCAAAAACTGGAAGTTTCCTCAGATATTCTTGAAGATCAAAGACAGAATCAGAGAGATAAGGTGGATAATGAGCAGTTATCTGAACCTTCTTATGGAAACAGTAGTTGGAGAGACATTCCAAGCTTAAAGAAAGAAAAAAAGGATTTAAGACAAAGAGACCACCAGTTTACAGAAAACTTTGGAAGCCTAAGAAGCTGATTGAGTCCCAACAAGAAGTAGATATGGATCCGAATAAGGAAGAAAGTAAAAGGGAGATATCAGTGGATCCAGCTTTGAACTCGATGTCTCCAAATCCAGTAAAGCTGAACATGGAGGTCGATGAAGAAAATGAAAAGGTTAACATTTCTCTCTCTTGCATGGAAGAAGAGGAAGACAAAACAAGTGCTCATCAAGAGCTGATAAAGAGCAGATCTGTGGAGAAGCTAAAAATGAAACAAGAAAATGACAAAGAGGATCTAGAATCCATTGCATGTGATCTCAACCAAGAGAAAGAGGACACAGATGTGGAGGAACTGACTCCTATAAGGGATAAGCAGACTGATATTATTACAGGAAAGGAGGATGGAGAAATTACCCCCTCTAACAAGGAAAATGACTGTGATAATGAGGGATTCATCTTAGTGAAAAGAAAGAAAAGAGGCTCAAAAATCCTGGAAGAAAAACAACTTGGAAGCTGGGAAGCCTCCACCTCAAGAATCACAAGGGCCACTGCTAGAAGAACTGCAAATTTTGGAGTAACCTTTAGAAAAGGCAGGCCATCTAAGAGAGAAACAAGAGAAAAAGAGACTAAAAAGAAATTGCAGATGGGACACAGAGAACTCTGGGCCATCCGGCAAATGCATCTCCAAAACTTTTTTAATGAAGGTAATTTCTTGGAATGTAAGAGGCCTTAATGGAGGGCCTAAGCAAAGAATGCTTAAGGAAATTAAAAGAGCAAACAAACCCAACATTCTTCTTATTCAGGAAACTAAAATGAAAACTAAAGCAATTGAAGACTTCAAAAGACAATTTTGGCAGAACGCTGCCTTTGCTGCTGTTGACTCTCAAGGGGCTTCTGGAGGCTTAGCGATCTTTTGGGATACGAAGATGATTGACGGTAAGATTCTTATCTCCACCCAGAATCATTTAGCTATTATCTTTAAAAGCCTGGAAAATAATCATAGCTGGATTTTGTCTAATATTTATGCGCCCAATACTACTACTGGCAAAAGAAGTCTATGGAAAGATCTAATCTTGTTCAGAAGCAAGGTTGAAAGCATGAACTGGTTGATTATGGGAGACTTTAATACTCCTTTGAATCCTGGAGAAAAGTTTGGGGGAAGTTCTGAATTCTCCATTGGCATGGAAGAATTTGCTGACTTCATCTCGACTCTTAATCTTATGGACATAGAGCTTCATGGCAATCAATTTACATGGTCCAACAGAAGATTAGGAGAAAACTTAATTCAGTTAAGTGGACAGAGCTCTTATCTCTTCAAATTGGATCCTGGACCAGAATTTCCATCTTTCTTCTCTCCCTAGAATGGGATCTGATCACAATCCAATAGTCCTCAATTTCTTCAATTGGTCAAAACCTTTCCATGGTAATTTCAAATTTGAGAAAATGTGGTTCGAACATGAAGACATTATGGACAAAATTAAAGAGTGGTGGGTTTGGGAAGGCACAGGGACAGCCCAATTCAGACTTCTTCAGAAGCTAAAGAATGTTAAACAGAAAGTTAGAATATGGAATAAAGAGGTTTTTGGGAACATTTTTGAAAAAAAGAAAGAACTTAAGCAACAACTTGAAGAACTTGAGCTAAATGTCTCCATGAAAGGTATGTCCCTTGAGGATCATCAGCGCGAAAAAATACTCCTATCTGATCTCCATAATATAAACAGTCATGAAGAAACCTTTTGGAGAATGAAGTCTAGAGCCCTTTGGCTTAAGGATGGTGACAGAAATACAAAATTCTTTCATTTAACAGCCATCAAGCATAGAGCTTGTAACAGAATTTCTGAGGTTACTAAAGGAAATGGAAACATTACTAAGGATCCTGAGGTTATCAAAGCTGAGGCACTTAATTTTTACAAGAACCTCCTCACTGAGAACACCTCCTATAATGAACAAGCGGCCTCTTTCCTCTTAGACTCCATTCCTGAAAATCTTATGCCTGCTGAGAGATTTAAAAGTCTCTCAAAAACAGTCACCATCGAGGAATTAAAAAAGGTTGTCTTTGCTTTGGAAGGGGATAAGGCTCCAGGTCCAGATGGATTTTCGGCTAATTTCTACCAAAGATGTTGGGAAATTTTCTCTGAAGATCTCTTGAAAGTTGTCAATGAATTTTACAGAACGGGAAATCTGATTAAAGAGCTTAATAATACTCACATTGTGCTTGCCCCAAAAAAGTTGGATGCAAAAGACTTCAAAGATTTCAGGCCTATCAGTTTGGTGAATGTCATTTATAGGATTTTCACAAAGATTCTCACCACTCGAATGCAACCTATTCTCAAGGAGATCATTTCACAGCAGCAGAGCGGATTCATCCAAGGAAGAATTATCCAAGATGGGATTATCATGGTGCATGAAACTATACATTCTATGGATAAAAGTAAAAAGGCGGGGATGGCCATCAAACTTGACATGCATAAAGCTTTTGACAGAGTCTCCTGGAGATTCATGGATGAGGTCCTATCCAAATTTGGTTTTCAAGGCAAATTCAGAAAAATCATCCACTCTTGCATCTCTACCTCTAGATTCTCTGTGGTTGTTAACGGGGAACCTGTGGGTTTTTTTGCCAGTAATAGAGGTATACGACAAGGCAACCCAATCTCCCCTCTTTTATTCATTATTATGGCTGACAGTTTAAGCAGATCTATATCCAAAGCTATTGACATTGGCATGTTAAAAGGCTTTCCTCCAACTTCTGGAAATCAGCCCTCCTCTCATCAGCAGTTTGCTGATGACACTTTGCTGCTTCTAATGGCTTCTATTATTGAAGCAAAGGCCATTAAAACTATCCTTAGATTTTATGAGGAAGCCTCAGGACAGAAAGTTAATTTTGACAAAAGCTCTATTTACTTCTTCAATACTCCTGAGGAGAGGCAAAGAAAGATTGCTAATATTCTTGGATGTACCATTAATTCCCTACCAGCTACTTATTTAGGGTTACCTTTAAGTACTAGCAAGATTTCTGTGGAAGTATGGAATGATCTTATTAAGAGATTTCAAAGAAAGTTGGCAGGATGGAAAGGAGCCGTTCTTTCAAGTGCAGGTAAATGCCTTTTGGTTAAAAGCACGCTACAAAACTTGCCTATTTACATATTATCTATGTTCAACATGCCTGCAGCTGTGATGAACAGTATTGAGAAGATTCAAAAACACTTTCTGTGGCACGGTACTGAGGAAAGATTCAGATATCATCTTGTGGCTTGGGAACAGTTTGTAAACCTAAGAGACTGGGGGGGTTAGACATCAAAGATATCAAGCATATGAGTACTGCCCTTACTGCAAAATTAGGATGGAGATTGATAAAAGAGAACAGACCTTGGACAGAGCTGATTAAGATCAAATATCTTTCAAATCAGAACAAAATTTCCTTCATTTATGATCAGTCCCTTCCGAATGGTTCCATTTTCTGGAACAACCTTCTTCGCAGCAGACACATTCTCCTTCAGGGATGCAGCTGGAAGCTTGGAGATGGGCAAAGCATAAACTTCTGGACCGATAAGTGGACTGATTCTAACTGGATTTCTGCTTATGATCATATGAAGGACAACTTAATTGCAAAATATGGTCACAAAATCCAGGGATACATTGAGAGGGATGGGAACAAAAGAAAATGGAAGCAGCTAAAAGTGGAGAATGATAGTATCCAGGCTGATATTATATCTCTCTAGAATCAACTTGCCCTAATCCATCTAAGTAATCAAAATCTTAAAGATGAGCTCATCTGGAAGGATTCTTTTGATGGGGCTTACACTGTTAAATCAGGATATAATTCTATCTTTGCATCCATGGAAAGCAAAATCAAGTGGCACAAGTTATGGATGCCGGAGTTAACCCCTAGAGTGAACTTCTTTTGGTGGCTAGTTATTAATGGCAAGATCCTAACTAATGATAACCTCATCAAGAAGGGATTCATCATGCCAAATAGATGCTGCATGTGTCAGCAAGAGGCTGAAGATATAAAACACTTACTCCTCCATTGTGAGATTGCTTCCAAGATTTGGCAGCTTGTTTTTGCAAAATTCAATCTGAAATGGATTTTTCCCCTTACCTGCCTTCAGACTTGGGAGCAATGGAGCTCTCCATTTAAACATTGCATGGTGAAAAGACTATGGCAACTTATTCTACCACACACTATGTGGAAAATTTGGAAGGCTCGTAATGATAGTATTTTCAGAAGCAATAGACAAGCTTGTAACAAAATTTATAAGGAAATAATCATTGTTGTGCAAGATAATATTGCTAGATTTAATCCCCCTAAAAATAGACTCTACCCGGAGAACGAAGAATGCATCCTAACTGATTGGAATATAGCCACTAGCAGTAGAAATAAAAATGGTACTGACAGAAACAAAGTCCGATGGATTAAACCCCCCAATGATTGGCACAAATTAAATTTTGATGGGGCCTCAAAAGGAAATCTGGGGAATCAGGTGGTGGGGGAATCATCAGGGATCAAAGAGGCTGCTATGTTGCTACTTTTTCTGGGAGAATGGGAAGACAGACCAACCATTATTCCGAAGCCATGGCGGCTCTTTGGGGAATTAGACTTGCCAGAGATTGCAATATTCAAAATCTCATAATTGAAGGTGATTCTCTAAATATTATAAATCTCCTGAATAAAAATCAACAAGCTGGTCTATCAGGGATTATATTGAAGAAGCTATAGAAATATGCAAAAGCTTTGTTAATGTTCACATCACCCATACTTATCGGGAAGGGAACAGGGTTGCCGACAGCTTGGCTAACTTAGGAGTGAATAATTCCTTTCAAACTTGGATTGGCAGGGACGATCTACCCACACATGTCAATAAAGCTATCATTATTGATCTTCATGGCTGTGAAAACTATGAATAACGGCTATTTTATGGATGATAATGAGCGGATCCCCACGTACATGATGATGACATCACAAAATATTTGGATGATTGCTGCGATGTGTGCGGATTGGATTGCCATCATTTCTTGGCATGGGAGGAAAGCGGGGGAGAAGGGCAATAATAACAAATGCTACATTATTATTAAGCCGGCTTTCACGGGAGGAACAGATTCAAAAACCAAAAGCACCGCTTGGCCTGTCCCGCACATTGCAAGTTTTTTTACCGTTAAAAATAGAAATAGTAACAGAGGAAACATGGGGGGTCCACCATGCAAGACCGAGCCGACCCACAACCCTGAGTGGAAAGAGAACACGGAGCTTTGGGAGTACCTGCAAATCGGGGGCCTGTCGAATTTCATTGAGAGGATTCAAGGCTTCGATCAAGACGTCTCCATCAAATTCGCCAAGGGTTGGAAGAACAGAATTGTCAAGTACAGTAACATGAAAATGGAAATTACAGAAGAGCTCATAGCTCAGGTCACTGGTCTCAGCTTGGAAGGTGCAAAATTTTTCAACAAGAAAGTCGACAGGGAGGTTGAAACCAAGAAATTTCTGGAAGAGGGAGAGAACCTTGAGTTTGTAACTGCTGGCCTCAAGGTGGAGTCGATCCCTGCACCTTTTGATGAACTTGCCAAAATGGTAGTAAGGTATGTTACCTTAGAAGGAAGATATGTGACTATCCCACACAAACATCTGATTTTTCTGAATCATTTTCGTAGAACTAACATTATTAGTTTTCCTCATTATCTGATCAACTCCCTAGAGAAGTCTATAAGGGAGGTGCAAAATCACTCTAGGGCTGTCCCCCTGCACCAGGGCCTTATACTCCTCATTCACCGCCACTTTTCCAGTTGCCCTCCCATGAACCCCATCCCACCTCCCTCCTCCACACCCCCACCTACCCATACTGCTCCCACTCCACCCCTGCCAAAAAGAAAGCATGATGATGTGGGCTCCAGCAAGAAAAGCAAGAGCCTTAAAACTAGAATCCCTGCCTCCCATCGTGTCCTTAGAAGCCACAAGGACTTAGAACTTGCTGAAAGCCTCCTGCATATCAGCATGCCTGTGGAGAAGCCCAAGGAGGAGGATTTGCTGGAGAAGGTTGACAGATTGGAGAAGGAGATTCAAGAGCTCAAAGGGGCTCTTAAGAACATGGAGAAAGCCAAAGGTAAAAGGATCCTGCACGGTGAGGAGGAAGAGGGGGTCATTGATGAAGTCTTCAAGAAGCTGCAGTCCCTTGATGGCAGATTGGGGAATGCCAAAAGCCGTAATGACTGTATTTTGTCTGCCCTAAAAAGCATCTATAACTTCATTGAACAACACGTACACAGTGTTTGCAGCTTAAGTGGAATCAATGAAGATATATGGGGCCCTAAAGAAAATAGGGACATTGCAATCTCCCAAGCAGACATGAAGGACCCCTCTCAGGCCACAGCCATTGCTTTTTTCATGTCACTGCAGGCCATCAAGGCCAAGATTGACAGAGCCCTCAAGTAACGGGCTGATGTGCTGCTGTTTTTTGGTTGTGATCTGGCTGTCATTGGGCGGTTCTTGAGCTGTTTTTGACGGAGCTCTGTATTCTATTTCTCTTTTGGTTTCTTTTTGAACTTGTCTCCTTTGCTCTGGATCTCTGTACGTTTAGATCCACTCTTCACCTTTATTGTAATATCTAGGCTTTTGAGCCTTTCTTTTGGACTGTTTTTTTGCCCTTCTCTGGGCTGCTTTTCTCATGTTTATTATCTGGCTTTTGAGCCCTTTTGTACACAGGGTATAGTCCCTTCAAAACTATTTTCCCTTAATAAAAAAACTAAATTCAAAAAAAAAAGATGGAAAATTACATCCTAACTTACATTAGATCAAACAAAAGTCACAAAATATAGTCAAACTTGATAAAATGAGAGTAAAATAAGATCATTTATTGTGCATTTTTTTATTAATGGTAAATAGTTTTGAAGGGACTATACCCTGTTTACATAGAGGGCCTAAAAGCCAGATACAACATTAATAGGTTCCACAAAAAAAGGATCACCATCCATAATAGGTGTTAAAGCCAACCGTAACAAAAAAATTACAACATAAAGACAAAAAGTGCAGCCAAAAATAGCAAAAAAATAGTAGAATGAATGATGAAGATCGACATCTGCAACGAAAACCTCCTTAACTTCTTAGCATCTCTGGTAATTCTGGCTTTAATGGTTTGTAGTGAGGTAAAGAGAGCCATCGTTGTCATGGGTGTGGGGTCCTTAGCATCTAGCTTTGCTATGGTTTGATTGCTCTCCTTATCATTTATTGTGCATTAACAAGACATATTTTGGCCTTATCATCTCCCCCATACTTACTTGTTTGTAAGTCCCCTTAAAAATTTACTCTTCAAATCTTGGGTTGTGTATTTTGCATTCCAATTGATTGCTCAAGTCAAATGGCTGAAATTGAATATCCCAGTGTTTTAGTTCAGAAGTACTATACCCTGATCCTACTTCTACTTTCCTCTTCCATTCCTCAAATTGAGTGGGATCTTGAGGTTCTCTGTTTTGCCATGGAGACATGGGAGTGAGAAGAAGGGGAGGCCTTGTTCTCATTCCCATCCATATGCCCCTAAGTTTTTGTTGACGTAAGGGATTAGTGTGCACAAGGCTTTAGCTCTTTCTAAGCTCCATATTAAGTTTATGGGAGATATAAATTCTCATATTCTCAATGTAACTGTGAGAAAATCCCATATTTTCAAACATCCATCATAAATCTCTTCAAATTTATCCTCCTCATAAGAGGTGAAGGCATCAATACTTTTCTGTAAATCTGGCCAGATAGTGTGCCTTGAACCGACTATCAAAGGCATGGGATCTAAAATGTATAGCAAAGGCAAATGGTTTACCATAGTGAGCCCTCATGCAGAGACCAGATGAACTAGATTTTAATAGATTCTTAGAATCTCTCTCTTTCCATGTAACCTAATTTTTAAGAACAAAAAAATGCATTCAACTAGATTTCCCCTACATACAAATTGATCATAAAGCTTGTGTTCTTTTCCAACATAAGATTGCAGAGATAGAATTCATAGAGAAGATTTTTCTGCTCTGCACTAGCTGAGGAATAGGCTGTCATGAACTCAGATTCATATTTTATTTCATGTGGAAGGCCACATGTAATTCTTGATAGCTGCCAATGAATAAATTATTCTTCTAAAATATATTGTATGTAGGAGAAGGTCTCCTGCATGTAAGTAATTTTTCACTCATCATGCAAACCATTTGTATTTTTACAAGACATTTAAATTTGTCTTCTTCCTCTTTGTATAATTTTTCTTCCCATTTCTTCCTTTTTGCTTTTCTTCTTCCATCTTATTTCTTAGGTCCTCATTTGATGTTTTGAATTCATTAAGTTCCTTGCAGGTATCATCCCACAACTGCTTGAGTGGCCAGTAAGTCAGTTTAGTCTATGTAGATACTGTTGACATAGCACTTGGTCTTCTGGAAAATTGACATTCTTCTTCTTTTTCCATCATCTACTATTTGACCATTGTCAATTCTTTAGTCCTATTTGTGAGCTGATTTGTTAGTTGCTTAATGAGCATTTCTCTCTGTTCTAACTTGAGTTTGAGGAAGTTTAATTCCTCATCCTTCTCTCTAATGATGAGTTCTTCTTTGGACAAAAATAGTCTATTTTAAATGTTGTTTTTCCTCCTTTTCTAAAAGTTCATTGGGAAATGAGCATTCTTCTTCTACCAAAGAGGATTTCCCTTTCCATTTCCAAGATGCCAATTCTTCTTCTTCATGTGACAATTCTTTGTTGGTTTACCAAAATCTTGAAAAACATGTTCTTCAAATATTTCATCTTCCTTTTCCACCTCAATTTGGCTTGGCTCAGAGGATTCATGGCCATGCTGCCCAAAATATCAACAACTTATTTTTCCAACCCATCATGTTCTTCCATCTCTTATGGAATTTCCTAGATCTCTTATGAACTCTTCTTCTTTGGGGAGCTTAAAAATGTTTGGAAATGGGTTTCCTCCTAGATCTTCTTCTGAATTTCACTTCATGCTCTAGCTTAGGTGAACTATCACTGTCAGAAATAGATATTAGTTCTCCTGGTACTATTGTAGAGGAAGGAGTTTATTTGACATGAACAATAGGTTCTGTAGCTTTAATCCTTCTTCCAGATCTCCTTATTTTTGGTACATTAACCCCACATATTTCCTTATTTTCTTCTATAGGGGAATCAATCTCCAAATTAATTGTAGGAGAAAAAGGATTGGTATTCCCCTCCTGATAATATCAGGGTTTTGCTTAAACTTGTTAAGAAACTTTTCCCATATTTCTTCTCCATTTTTCTTCAAAAGAAAATGGTGCTAGCATACCAAATGGATTAACCCATGATGTCTAATTGTTCTAACTCCCCAGAATACCTCTGAGCCATTGTATTGATGGAGTCAAAAAGGAATCCTGAAGATTTACTATATATTCTGGTTTTGAATTCCCATACCTAAGATATATTAACATTTAAGGGACTTCTCTTCCCACAGTCCCAAATTGACCATCGCAAGTTAAATACTTAACTACCCAAAATGCTACCCTATCAAAGGGTTTGGGAAAGCTGGCCCTTCTGACCCCTTTATGATTTTCTTGGTGTTATAGATATATTGGGGCTCAGATTCCCCCTCTTGTATCAAGGTTTCCACCAGATCTTTAAGGGTTCCCTTGATAGGATTTGGGACTTGCACAATTGGTATTCCAGACACATTACTCATTGTATTGACAATAAAAGGAATTACAATGCTTCTAACTTTAGTTCTAGATTATTCTAAATTTACAACAAATTCCCTTACCAATTCGTCATTGTACCTTGAGAACTTTTTTAGGAACTCCAACCACCCTGCTCATCCAAAAATGGCTGTCACTTCTTCATCTGCAAGAAGTTGGGTATCATCCTCTGGATCTGACTTATTTTTAATCCCCATAGAAAAGAGGACAATTCAAATTATTCTTTCTTCAAATTTAGAATTAGCTACAGAACTACTAGATTTAGCTGTGGAACTATTGTATTTAGCTACGGAACTACTGTGTTTATCTACAGAATTGATGGGTTTAGCTACAGAATTCAAATACAATTCTTCTACTTCTTCTTTGAAATTCTTCTACAACTGCTTCTCAACTTCGTTTATTCCACCCAAATGATAGGTAATTATAAATACGCCACCACTTTCTTATTCTATCAACATCAACCTCATGATTACTTGCTTTTAATCATAATGCACAATAAATGACTCATCATACCAAATTTTTAAATCAAGTCTAATCACACATGCAAACTTTTAATTTAACCTTTAATAAGTTCAAGACATAATTACAGTCCTTTGTTGATGCAATCCCTCTACCTTGATGAATCATCATTCCTAAAATTGAAAAAAATAAAAATGATTAGAAAAGACAAATGGAATTAAAAAAAAATCATTTTATTCTCAGATTAGCCATTTATTGAGGAGACCAATCGCCATTGCTGGTTTTCAATTGATCTTTAAGAGATTTTTTTGGGAAGAGAACACCATTTACTGGTTTTCATTCCTTCCCTTTTTATTTTTTTTTTTTTTTTTTTTTTTTTGGGGAAGAGAAACGACATTTGTTGGTTTTCATTCTCTTCCCTTTATTTTGGATCCATGTATCTGATTATTTGATCATTTTGGAAGAACTAGGTTCTTCCATATGATCAAATTATTTCTCTGCTTCAATTTTCTTTAAGAATTCATCCCTAGTAGGAGGATTCCTATAAAGTTTTATCCTATGTCCATTGACCAAAAGTGTCCTGCTGGCATCAATGGGAAGTAGCTGAATAGAGCCATTTTCAAATATATTCTCAATCTGATAGGGTCTTAACCATCTGGTTCTCAACTTTCCCTTGAATTACTGATACTTAGAATCAAACAATAATGGCCAATATCCTACCTTGAATTTCCTTTTCTTGATATGTGTGTCATGCCACTACTTCCTTTGATCTTGGATTATCTCTTTCGATGAAGTGTTTCCATTCTCAACTCATCCAATTCATTGAGTTGAAGAATTATTTCCTTTTTTCTTGCATCCAACTCAATACCCACTTTAGCTATTGTCCTCAATGTTTGTAGTTCAAATTCAATAGGTAACAAGGGGTTTTTCCCATAGACTAACTCATATGGTGAAAACCCTATTGTAGTCTTCCAAGTTGTATTATAAGCCCAAACAGCCTCAGGTAGTCTCTTTACCCAATCTCTTCTACCTGATTCAACTATTTTGGTAAGGATGTTTTCCAATTCTCTGTTTGTTACTTCTACTTGTCCATTTGATTGTGGGTGATAGGGAGATGAATTCCTATGATTGATCTGATAGTACATTGTGAAGGCCTGGATCATATTAGACATGAATTGTGGCCCTTGATCTGAAACTATACTCCTTGGTGCACAAAAATTCATCATAATTCTATGCCAAAGGAAATCAGTAACTACTTCTTCAATGGCATTTGTTTTATAAGTTCAAACATCCTCAGGTAGTCTCTTTACCCAATCTCTTCTACCTAATTTAACTATTTTGGTAAGGATGTTTTCCAATTCTCTGCTTTGTTACTTCTACTTGTCCATTTGATTGTGGTTGTGATAGGAGATGAATTCCTATAATTGATCCGATAGTACTTTGTGAAGGAATGGATCATATTAGACATGAATTGTGGCCCTTGATCTGAAACTATACTCCTTGGTGCACAAAAATTCATCATAATTCTATGCCAAAGGAAATCAGTAACTACTTCTTCAATGGCATTTGTTTTATAAATTCAAACATCCTCGGGTAGTCTCTTTACCCAATCTCTTCTACCTGATTCAACTATTTTGGTAAGGATGTTTTCCAATTCTCTGTTTGTTACTTCTACTTGTCCATTTGATTGTGGGTGATAGGGAGATGAATTCCTATGATTGATCTGATAGTACATTGTGAAGGAATGGATCATATTAGACATGAATTGTGGCCCTTGATCTGAAACTATACTCCTTGGTGCACACAAATTTATCATAATTCTATGCCAAAGGAAATCAGTAACTACTTCTTCAATGGAATTTGTTAAAGCCTACACCTCTACCCACTTTGTCACATAATCAGTACACATAAGAATGTGCTCCTTTCTTTGTGAAGGAGGACTAAAGGGACCAACAAAATTCAGCCCCTACTTTTTAAATGGATCAATCACTACTTGAGGTTGTAGAGGAATTTCCTGGTAAAGGTTGGATGTCCCATCCTTTGATAGGGATCACACCGCTTGATATATCTCTTCACATATTTATATAGAGATGGCTAATAATAGCCAGTGCCAAGTATTTTATGGGATATTATTTTTACTGAAAAGTGTCATCCACTTGGTTCATCATGACATGCCCTGAGTATGTTAAAGATTTCATCTTATCTCACACACATGCGTAAAACCAAATTAGGACCACATTTAAACAACATTCCATTTAACCATTTAAATTGTGCACTGGTTTTGATCAACTTCATTTATTTCTTAGTGAAAGAAGGAGGAAACTTCCTTGTTGTAAGATAATTTTCCATATCAGCAAACCATGGTGTATCAAATGAAATAACAAACAATTATTCATCTGGAAAGTTTTCCTTAACTAGATCTTGCTCCCCTGTAGTGGTCAGTCTTGACAAGAAATCAGCTACCACATTAGATTTTCCTGGATTATCTACTATGGTAATATCAAATTATTGTAAAAGTAATAACCATCTAATTATCCTACCTCTAACCACTGGTTTGTTCATTAAGTATCTAATTGCTGAGTGATCTATATGTACAAATATTTTGTACCCTGTAATATAATGTCTGAATTTATTAATTGCATAAATCACAAAGAAATTATTTTTTAGTGGTAGTGTAGTTTCTTTCAGTGGGAGTAATATTTTTACTAAGGTAGTAAATAACATACATTTTCCCTTCTTCATCTTTTTGTCCCAAAACTGCACCTATTGAGTTATTTGAGGCATCTGTTTGGATGTGAAAAGGTTTCTCCTAATTAGGTCCTCTCAATATTGGGGCAGTGATTAATTTTTCTTTAATTTCCTCAAAAGAATGTTATCACTTTTCATCCCAATAGAATTTAAAATTCTTAGTAAGTAAACTAAACATGGGGCAACAATTTTACTAAAATCCTTAATAAAACACCTATAGTATCAAGCATACCCCAAAAATGACTTGATATATGTGGGGGTTTGGGGAACAAGCAAGTCTAGAAATAATCCTGATTTTGTCTTGGTCAAATTGAATTCCTCTTTTTGAAAGGTGGTGTCCTAATACAATCCCTTCATCAACCATCATTAAACATTTCTCATGACTAAGAGACAAATAGTGTTCCTCACATCTTATTAGTACTCTGTCTAAATTCTTCAAATCATCATCAAATGTGTTTCCATGTACAGTAAAGTCATCCTTGTATACCTCTACACAATCATTCGTTAGGTATGCAAAAATTGCTAATACAACTCTTTGGAAGGTTGTTGGAGCATTACATAGTCCAAATGGAAATACCTTATAGGCAAAGGTACCCCATGGAAAAGTAAAGGTAGTTTTATCCTAATCCTCAGTAGCAACTCTGATTTGATTATATCCACTAAAGCCATCCAGGAAGGAAAAATATTGTTTACCTGTAAGGTTGTCCAAAACTTGATCTATGAATGGTAAGGGAAAATAATCTCTCAAGTGTGGCTTTTTCAGCTCCCTATAATCAACAAAAATTCTCCATTTTCCATTCTTTTTCGGCACAATTATAAGAGGAGAAACCCACTAACTATCTAAGATAGGGTAAATAAAACCTACTTGTAATATTTTTTCAATTTCTTTCTTGACTATGTCCCTTAAGGCTGGATTAATCCTTCTCTGAGGTTGCTAACTAGTTTAATGTTTTCAGTATAAATGTGATGGGTGAAAATACTTGGATGGATTCCTTTCATGTATTTATAGTCCCAAGAAAAATATCTAGTATGATCTTTTAGAACATAAAAAATTTAGCTTCTTCATCATTCTTCAGCCAACTATTAATGTTCAAAATTTTACTTGGTTGAATCTCAACATGTTTGGTTCTAATGTGTGATGAACTGATTTGTTGAAAGGGTTCCATTAAGGTGTTTAGTGGACATGGATGTGGTAATAACATATGATATGTAGAAACATCTCCAAAATTCCCTTGAGAAAGAATACTGGACAAAGGATAGTAGGAAGAGTTATGATACTTATCTTGTTGTCGGTCAAACTCCTCGTCACTACTGTTTTCCAAAAATTCCTCACCATTTCTTGATATCTTTAAAACTGAAACTACTAATTCTCGTAGCTATTTTTGCTCCTCCCCAAGAGAAATCTCATTCCTCTAGAGTGAAATTATTTGCATTTGCATGGGATCACTATTGCTATGGTTTCAGAGATAAGTCCGAAGGTTCCGAAACTAAATGTGATGGTTCCAAAACTAAATCCGTAGGTTCCGGAACTAAGTCCGTAGGTTCTAGAACTAACCCAGATTGTTCCAAGGATAGTTGGTGTTTGTTCAATGGTTGATTAATCATATCTTCCATCTCTCGTACGTGATCCTGCAATGTTATCATAGCCAAAGAATACAAATTTTGTTTATTAGTGTCAGGATCATCAACCCATAATTGCTCTTGATTATCAATAAAAGGTCGTGTAGAGGGGTATAAATTTTTTTCCTAGAACTCTTACCATTTGAGATAGTCATATCACTTGATTTGCAATCAATTAAGGCAACAACTGTAGCTAACCATGGTCTTCCCAAAATAATGGGATAACCAAGTGTTTTACCTTTTGGCTATAATATAAGGAAGTCCACTGGATATTACCATGACTCCACTATAACTGCCACATCTTCAATAACTCCTTTTGGTTTTGCTTCAGATCGTCCGCCATCTACAATATGGTGTTAGTAGGTTGGATACTTGTAAATGGCAATGTTTTCAAAGTTTCCACTATCATCACCTTTATAGATGCCCACAAATCAACCAAAACATTATGTATATCTTTATTCCCTATAGAGACAGAAATAACAGGCTACCAGGATCTCCATATTTGGGAAGTAAGAGTTTTCCTTCTAATAAATCAACAAGTTTCCCATCTACTTTAATAGTCTTGGGGTACTACTTCTTCCTTCCAGGTCTTCTTAAACATAACATCTTGATTAACTTGTTCAACTCCGGAATGTCCTTGATTGCTTGTAACAATGGTATTTCAATATTTAATTTCCTCAACTCCTATACCAACTTAGATTCCTTGGTCCTTATAACTTTTTGAAATATCTCTCGAGAATGGAGTTTCAAATGAGTTACTACTGAGTCCTTATTTTTTTCTTTTTCATCTTTCTTGAGAACAACCGTACTTTAGGGGTTTTGAGCTTTCTTCATCATTTCAATAATTATAACAGGTGGACTGCTAATCAATTTTCTAGATCTGGTTTGAATATATTTACAATCCATGACATTTAGATCCATTGGTTTTTCTTGTTTTGCCCCATAGACAGGAGTTGTTTGTTTGTTTCTAGGATTAACAACTAGTTGTGCTAGCATTTGTGTTTGAACCACATTTTTTGTTTTGTGAATTTTGTGTTGGGGAACCCATTATGGCTTGTTGATTCTGATTGGGATATGTCCTCCCTTGAACATAATTATTAGGGCTCCACCTAGGTTGTGACCAAGCATTCGAGTTACCTTGACCAAACCATGGTTATTTGTGTCCTTGGGCATACCAAGATTTTCCTGACCAATCCTGAGGATTCCATGTTGGTTGAGAGATCCAAGATGGTTGTCCCTAACTTTGTGGTATTATCTAAGTTGCCCATGGCATCATTCAGGGGTTAGGAACCGACCAGGGCATGAATTTCCCCTGGCTAGGTTGTCTTTGGACAAAATTTACTTCTTCTGATGTGGATGGAGTGCTAGTTTGTTTCAGATGATTTTTAATAAATGGAAGAAGAGAACATGCATTAATCTCATGGTTCAGCTTTTATCCAAGGGACAATTTCTTATTCCATGTTTCTTCCTACATCTAGGAAAATACATAGCTAATGGTTCAGTTTTAGCATTTTCTTTAGCTTGTAATCCATCCATGGTGGAGGTTAATTTAACTAAAATGTCTATTTTAAAGTTTTCCAGTTCATCCTTTAATTTTTTCATATATGGGTTCAAAATTTTAACTATTTTTCCTTTTCTAGGTCCACCCCTTGTTCTTGAATAGCTTCTACAAATGTCTTTAATATCATTCATTATTAATTGATCAATGTTTCCACCTCCCATAAAATCAAGGGCTTCCCTAGATTCATCATCCATACCTTTAAGAAAAATGGTTTTGCTTAACTCTTCTTGTAGTACAAATCCACATCTTTTACTTACAAAGAGGAATTTGTATAAATAATCTTCCATATTCTCATCCTCCTCCTACTTGATTGTAATTTTTTTCCTTCATGTTCCTACCTCTACAAAGTAGTCTTGATACTTGGTTTGGAAGGAAACTTCCATTTGTGCCCAAGTGGTAATAGAATTAGATGCTAATCCCATGAACCACCTCATTATTGCATCCTTCGGGGTAGATGGAAAAAACTTGAGCTTCTAATTATCTATTTTGTAATCATAAGTCCTGACAAAGTACTTTAAATTTAAACAAAATTGGTCGGATCTTCACATGACATTCCTCTAAATGTGAGTAAATGTGTAGGTGAAATATTCTTCATGGGTGTATCATCATCGTCTAATTGAATTAAATAAGTAAAGGTCCTATCAGGATCTCTTTTAGCTTCTCGTGCCATTTCTGCACAGTACCTTCTAGAATTTTCTCCCAATCAATATGGTATGTGATTTATTTTGGGGAAGGTGAAAAGTTAGGAGTAGGAGGTTGACTACTCAATTGTGAATCAAAACTTGCTCTAAACGGGTCTTGGGATATAATCCTCTTTCTAAAGGTTCCACTTCCTTCTGGTGACTGATCCAAGAATTCCAAAGGTGGCAATTATGCTTCTTGTCTAATAGGGGACAATGGTGCTTCTAATTCTTGGTCAACTTCCTTATTTGATCGAGAAGATGTTGATGATTCTTATTTAGATATTTTTGGGAGGAATCTACCCTTGGAGTCTCTTGGTCTACTCATAAATTTTATGATGATGTAGGGAAGATTCTTCAATTACTAGATATATGATTTTTTCTCTTGTTGACACCTAATTAGACAATTCTAACTATTGGGTCCCCAAAAATGGTGCCAAAAATGATGGGTGTCGTTATTCCCTTCATTTAATCAACTCTTTGTTGATGTCATATTCAAACCAGGGGGTGTCCGAAGCTATATGCAACAAGAAAATCTTAGTGATCTAGTAATTGACTATAGGTATTTGTTATTTTATTTTCTAGGGTTTTTTGCAGTGTCTTTAGGATTCCATGGCCAAAGCCTTATTATCTCTATGCTATAAGAAACTTGCTGAAATAAACACTCATTGCTAGAAATAAACACACATACATGAATAAATAGATTGTTGAAATAAACACACAATGCAGAAGTAAACACACTTTGCTTGGAAATAAACACACGGTTGAAAATGCTGTGAAAAGCTTGCAAGGAAATGAAAATATAGTCTATAACACTGGAGGATGAGTATAAAACAAATTTTAATTTAAAGAATCAAAAGTACTTACATAATTAACAGATCTACACTATTTTCTTTAGAAATATAAATACCAATAAAACGAGAATCTTAATTCTTGGAGGAGTGGGCCCTTGCTCCACCTTGAATCAGGATTTGACAAGGTAATATTCTCTCAAAACTAAGTGACTATTTTATTGCTGAAATATTTTGTCTTACAAAATGTATTGGATCTTTCTATATCTATATCTCTATGTATCTATATGTATATGTTCTCTCTCTTTAATCTATCTACAGGTCTTTATATATATATTTGCTTGAAAGATGCATTTACAACCATAGTTATTCTACCGATTCAGATGGAACTGAATTATACCCAAAATAGATATTGAATTTGGAACCTTGCTGGACATATAGCTATCTGATAAGTTATCCTTGGATCTTCGAGTATGAAGAATCAAAAATATTCTAATTTGCTCTTGATTGAAAGGCTCATTGATTGCTCTATCATTGGATGTCGTCAAAATAAATAGATTCCCATTGGTTCCTAACTTTGGAGAAGTTCTAGAACTAAAGGGAACTTGTTCTTGATCTAACCATGAAAGTTCGGAGCTAAACACAAGAGTTCCGTAACTATGTCCAAAAGTTCTAACTAAGCAATAGAGCTCATAAACTGTGTGATAGAGTTCCGAAACTAAGTCTGGAAGTTCCGAAACTAAGCCGTATTGAAGAAAAGGCTCCTAAAAACATGTTGATTGCTTCATACTTTGTTATCTTGATGATTATGACCTGTTTTATTAAAAAAACTTAATTTCCACACACTTTGTTAGGAATTACAGATCTTTTAAACTTTAGAACTAAATTAAAAAAAATATGGACAATTACATCCTAACTTACATTAGATCAAACAAAAGTCATAAAATGCAGTCAAACTTGATAAAAAGGAGAGTAAAATAAGATCATTTATTGTGCATTAACAAGACATATTTTGGCCTTATCAAAGCATCAGCTTGTCCCCGTATATAATGATGTCTAGAGGTGACTCATTCCTGCTTCTTCCTCTATAAGGCACTCGTCGATAATTGAGGTGTCCTTGAACTTGATGAAGATATTTTCTACTTTCTCGTGCAACCTCCTTACTTCTATTTAGTGCTCTTCATAATCCTTTATTATTTTGTTAGTTTTTCCTTGGTTCTCCATTTCTATTTCCTCTTTCGTATGTTCACGTGTTGTATTGGCCCTTACCAGGTAATATATTGAAAAATTCTTCCAAGTTGTCATTGCCCTTTTTTTTTTTTATCAAGATTGGACTTTATTATGACCTCGGGACATGAACGCATGATGTTATTCATAATCTCACCCACCTTAATATTTAGATCAGCCACCCTCTTCTTAGTCTTATTCAATTTTGAGTCCAACTTTTTATTCTTTCAGCTTACATCCTCAAAATTGGTCTACACGTCACAAAATGCATATCCTTTATTGATGTTTTAGCGTGTAACTTCATTGGCCATTTTATCAAGGCATTACTTACATGCACATCTGAAAGTTTTGTAGAAACCAAAATTGGAAGGGTATTCAATGGGTCCTTCCTCCCTTGCAGCTCATCCATGACATCTTCACTCAACTCAAACTCTAGCTCTTACATGTGAGTCTACAAATGGAAAGGACAACATCTTACATGTCCCGATATGAGCTTCAAATTTTTCCATCATATCCCAATAATATAGTTCATTGGACTCCATAGAACTTGGAAACCTAGCCTTGATGAATTTGGATGGGTCATTTATAAAACCCATGCACGGGAGAGGAGGTGAGCGTTTTCTAGGAATTCTTGTTGAATTTCCAGTATAAGTCCAATCACGCATTATTGTGGTGTCTCTGTCAATGTCAAAGTGCATGGGACTGATGTTCTCTCATGTTCCTTGGTCAACCTCCCTTTCTCCTACTCTTCCCACTCCTCTTGCTCATGCTTTGCCACTCTTGTTCCTATTCCTACTCATAATTTGACTCTTCTTTCTCATGCTTAGAGTGCACAATCTCTCCCTCTTCCTTAATGTGAATAACATGAGGACCCCCTTCTCCCTCTCGAGTCTTCTTTCATTCTCATGGTTTCTTCATCCTTCCCTTCTTCTTCTCCATTTTACATCTACCTCCTTTTCCTAAAGTCAGTGGTCTAATTTACTCTCCATCTCTTCCTCTTCTTCTTCTTCTTCTTGCTTCTTTTGTTAGACAGAATTCAGATTATGCTTCATCATTAGTATCCTTGTTTTTGATCTCTATAAAGGTGGTGTGTAAGAGATGTGTCACACATGTTGAACACCTTACCATCCTTCAACTTTGGACAAAGATAAACATACACTCGGCATGCTTCCTTCCCAACCGCCAAAGTCACTAGGGGATTTAAGTCCATCCCATCTAATTCCATTATTTCTACATATGGCTACTTCGTTGCAAGTCTTGGTTAGAGTATATTTCTCCATGTGTCCATCTTGTTAAATTGAATTAAATGGCTTTACATCCTTAATCCTATTTACAACACTCTGAAGTACTTGAATGTAAATGCAAATGATTTTTTTCACTAAAGTCCGATCTCTCCACCAATTAGAGAAAATTGCAGAAGGAAAAAGTGTTGCATAACAACAAAGTTTTCTTGGCCATCCAATTATATGGGTAGATTACTAGGTATGCATCATTCATTTTCAAATGTCTCATGCATCCTTGTGTACCATATATCTAGTTACACCTTGTATGTATTTTTATTGTTTCGTCATAAGTATACTTGGTGAATCTCTTCATCGAAGATCAATTTTCAAGGGGTGATCCCATTATTTCCCATATAGTCCATCCATAATGCCAATCTTCCAAAATACAATAAAAAATATTGAACGCATGTTATCCTTTCACCCTTCTCGTGTTAGGTTTTTAATTCTCCAATAATGCTCTCCCTGATGTACAATGTAATGTTGTATTTTTTCCCTTACACCATATTATGTGCAATGTGAAGGAACTTCGTGATCACTTTAATCCACCTCTATGTGGCTCCAAGTTTGTAACTTACTAGGTGCGCACCACTTTAGTACTAGGGTCAACAATATGTGATATGTTGAATACATAGATTCCCCTTTGGTAATGTAGGGTGGTGGTTATCACCTCTACTACTTCCTCATCATGCACATCTAGTATAATTTATTCACCCCACACACAACCCATTAAATTTTCTAATCAATTATGCGGTGATGCATATTATCCTTCTTTGAAAGTATAAATAGTCCTCGTGGACTCGTGACATTAAATATTGGAACAAACACACATGATTTCCAAAAAATGGCAATTCAAATAGTTGTAAGACTCCAACACTCTATAGGGTCTTTCACACTTTTTCATCTAGCACCACCAACTACCCTACTTCAAATGCGTTGGCCTATCTCCCTTAGTGTATCATTATTTATGTCAATATCATGCCCTAGCGCATGGTGATTGTATTCACTTATCTTGTATTTCCATAATTTTGATTCCTAAGGTTTCCCAACAATCACCTCTTTTGGGTATTGCATCTCCGAGAACCACTCGTCTGACACATCCTCCACATTCTTATTTCCCTTGGGTGCCTTCTTTGTTGGTGCCACTTCTTACATGATTGATTTTACCTTTGTGAATTGCAAACTTTTAGGGTTGCATACCCTAAATTAAAAAAACTATTGTTGTTTGGTCTTAACCCTTCTTATTTCTCCTTGGTGATTTTCTAGTCTCAAATGTTCAATTCACTAGCTCAACTACTTACTTTTATTACTTTTTTGGTGTCTAGTTACGAACTTCCGTGCCCTAACTCTGCAATTCCCTTTTGAATGACCTTTCAACCCTTAATTCATGATTTCTCCACACTTTGCTTCTTTAAACCCCTCTACAACTTCCACTCCGGGTTCATTTTAAGACCCCCAAAAATTTGTATAGATTCCTTGGTGAATATGTGAAAATGACTTTCGAAATGATGGTGAATCTAAAGAAAACGGGTTTTAAATGGTGTCAGCCGGTAGCAAATTTTTACTAATAGTACATGTTGTCGGTTATTAGTATATGATGTCGGCCAAAAACATATGTAATTTTTTGAAAAATCATTTTTGACAATAACAGTTAAAATGATTGGCTTGATGAGAAATCTATCCTTACAAAATATGGCGCAAAAAAAAAATTCAAAAAATTGAATTTTTGTGAAAAAAAAATACAGATTTCGCTAATTTTGTATGGATTTTTTTGAATTTTTTTGATGTTAGTAGTTAAAATGATCATCTCAATGAGAAATCTGTCCTCCCAAAATATGACGTAAGAAAAAAATTCCCATACTCATTTTTTTAATAATATTGTCTAACGACATTACCACACGGTAACATTTTCAATGGTATCGCATAATAATCATCGACCGGTAACATGGAAAATGTTACTGGCCGATACCATCCGTTGGTAGCATGGAAAATGTCAACGATCGTGTAGCATGGAAAATGTTACCGATTGGTAGAATGGAAAATGCTACGAACCAATAGTATTTTCATGTTATCGGCCGGTAATGCCAACGGATGATAGCATGGAAAATGCTACTAGCTTAGTAGCATTTTTCATGTTACCGGCTGGTGACATAAGGACATTACCACACGATAACATTGAAAATTATACCGATCGGTAATACTACATTATGGAAAATTAATCACATATATATAATAATATATTATAACATAATGGAGATTATACCAACATTGGTTGGCCCCTAGTGGAAACATAAGGTGAAATTATGGTCAAATGTATTTATGAACAATAATTTTTTGGCGAATCTATCTTGTACAATAGTAAAAAATAGGCAATTTCAATCTTCCAAAATCCTAATATTCACCAATTTACGAATATTCGCCCCTAAAATGAACCATGTTCCACTTTGATATTTAGACATTTCTTTTTCCAAATACAAGGAGTTACGGTTCTAAATACTGTTCTTGGTTTCTCTCATCTTCTTTGATCATACTATTTTGCAAGAGCTCTAAATCACACAAGTTCTCAATTTAATGTGAATAATAACTATCACTTGCACTTATTTATAGGTTTCAATTTTTTAAGCATTTGATATGGTAGGTTTGGTAGGTGATATTTTTCCGATATTTTCTCCATTTCCCGATCTTTTCCACAAATTTTGGACCTTCCATATTTTCCTTCTGCATGTGGCATGCATAAACTTCTAGACACAACTACTTCCCCGGATGTAGAACCTCTTGTGCATGCATTCTTGTGCCTACGCAACTACTTTCCCGTGATATATGTCCTAAAAATGTGCCTTCCCGTGTCACACCTTTCCTTACTTTATGCTACATATCAAGTAGTTTTTCTTCCCACACTACATACCTTACATTATCCTTTTTGCTATGATACATGTTATCATCTCCACCAAGATTCCTTATACACCAATGCGTACGAAAATTTGTTATGAGAAAAACATTCCACTTGTGCTATCCACTACCGCAGACACTCATGTGCTTTACTTATGCTCTTTACCTACTATCACCCCACACTAAAAGTATGTGCGACCCTCTGCACATCATGCTTCAACAAATATATCAACTCCTGCGCGAACATGCTTCTTACAAAATAAAAAGACAAAACTGAAAGGGAAATATAATCTAAATGACAATACTACCTTATTACAAACATAATGAAAAGAAGATTATTTATATTAGGGCTTCAACCTACTCCCATTAAAGTAACTAGGTAACATGGTGCCATCAAGTGCTGCAATTGACATGCACCGGTCTCCAATATCTTGGTCACTTTAAATGGTCCTAACCAATACACTCTTACCTTTCTGGGTGGCGTGCAAAATTTAAATCATAGAGGAACACCAAACCCCCTGACTACAAAATACTTATTCCTAATGTTCTTGTCATGCTAAGAATTTAATCTTGCCTTTTCTTGCTTCTAGATCCATCATGCGATCGTGCGCCGTTGATCCAATGCATTAACTTGCCAATGCGCTCTCATACTTTGCTTGTTCATCTCGCAAGTCCTCCTATTCTACTGATATGTAGAGACAATAACATGAACTCAACTAGTATTATAGCTTCTAGGAAAAACACCATTCGAAAGGGTTTGGCTTTGTTCAACCTCTTCTTGTACACCCAAAGTACAACTGATACTTTTCATCCCAATCCTTTCTTCCCACATCAAAATTTTTGGTTAAGGTCTAGCTTAATATTTTATTGAATGCCTCTTCTCGTTCTATTTTCCCGAGGGTGATAAGGTGTTGTTTTATGATGTGCCACCATGAATTATACAAGTAATATTTTGACGGTCTCATTGAGGAAATGATTTCCTCTTGTTAGGAATTATTTGGATTAGTGCTCATGTTTATGTGGGATAATTCTATGTTGTTGAGAGTTTTTGATAGTTTAGTTATCATGTTATTTATAATAGCATACATTTATATTGTGTTATGAGTTGTTGTTTAAACAACTCACCTTATATGGAGTTATTAGTTACAAGAGTTAGAATAGGAATCCTAAATTTTAGGATATCCAATCCCTATATATTTGTATCTATTTGTTTAATTAAATAATATTGCAGATTATTACCGTGTTATTGCTCTACAAAATTTTCATTTGGTATGAGAGCGAGATTTTTCATGAGATTTGAGCACGAATGAGTTGCGATCTTCATTTTTTGATTGAATTCATTGGAAAACTTCTCTATATTGAAGGTTCGATTGATATGAAACTATGATGATTGAATGTCGTGGAGATCTCATAAGTTAATCTTACAAGGATCTTCAAATGCCACTGAAATCTTCCCAGCTCCTGGTTTGAACCCGCTTGCCTTCATTCATATTTAATAGATTTCCATATAAACCTTTCTGCAAACATTGATATATGTGGGCTAACATAAGTCATTTTGCTTACAATCTACATGACGTTCGCTGATATCGTTGCCTCGAGGAAACATATTTGTCAAAGTTTTTGATGAATACTTGTGACATCTGCAAAAATACCGCTCTTGCCTCACGTATTGTTCATCTTCAGCTGTACATATGTTTTCAGAATGGTCAAGTGCTGTTGAGTATGATATTCATCCACATCTCAAACATCAACTCAGCTGTTCCAACGCAGCTGATCTTGTTTAGTTAAAGTCTCTTTCATTATATAATATTTATCCACTCGGTTATGGGTCACGAGTCAAAATTATAGTTATTTATATTGTGTTAGATTCAAGTCTATGGTTCGAGCCATTAATTTGATTAGTAGTATCTTCTTTTATGCGGGTTGCTTTTATATTTATCATTAGCATTAACTTATGATTGTGTGGTTTTTTCATTAAGAGTTATGAGTTATGAGTCACTCTACACTAGGTATTGTAAATTTGAAATTCATTTGCGGTGTTTTATTAATAGTCAAGTATCGTTGTATTGTGTAAATCATTTCATGTGAAAAGTGTCATGTTTAGTGTGAAAATACGAATTCCTCATAGTGTCATGTCATTTTATTTCATCATTTTCAAAGTGTAATCATGTGTTGTAAAAGAGTTTGAAAAAAATAATAAAAAAATTGCCTCACGAACACATTTTTGGTGTAACCCGATGCCCAGGAAAGTAAATATTTTCACATTCAAAGGATAAAATAAAAAAAATGTGGAAACATATGTGTTTCAAGATTGAATTTGATAAGTAAGCAACATCATTCATTGGAGGTCGAGGCAACAGAGGATGGAGGGAAATCAACGCCTCTCGTCAGTCACCAACAACGGGGCCACATTTTGGTATGGTGGCATCTCTTTTTCAGTTGTGTGGTGTGTAAAGAATAAAATGGTGTGTGGTTTCCTTCCCTTGTTATGATTGAAATGAGGAGAATGTGCATTGTGGATGTTGAGAATAGTTGTATAGGAGAGAATCTGAACTGGAGTGATCCTTTGATTGTTGAGATTCTTCATTTATCCGTATTTCTAACATCGATTGACCGGTGAAAGAGAATTCACTAGAAGTGAAAGCGGGAACTGTTGAGTTCGCGTATGTAGGTGAATTGGTGGAAGTGTGATCATCCGATATGGGATTCACTTTGGTGAAGTGTATTGGTCATGTGCATGAAGATCCAAACAAAAAGATCCAAGCTAGCAGTATGCATACCTAAAAGTATGCGAAGGCATGTAATTTTGTTTCTATTTTTTTAGATGTGATTTCTTCCCATGTTCACACTAAGGGGGAATGTTATGCCCTATATCGTGCTTGATATTTTAAGCACGCATCTCCCCCTATAGATTTATGATAAGACTAATGTTTTCCTAGAACACTTCCTTTTTCTATCCCACATCGGGATACTTGAAAGGTTTCTGACTTCTTCTCTTTGGATGTGTTGTATTTTTCTTTGATGTTCTTGTGTGTGTGAAGATTTTGCACATGTGGTAACCAACAAAGGTTATTTATTTTCAACTTATAGTTCCTTTAGATTCTATTGACCTTATATGGCATGCTTGATGTGTATCATTGACAAACCTTGTTCCTTTTATTATCAGCACATGTGCGCATATAAATATGGGTAGTATTTTACCTTGTGCCATTTTGCATAGTATGCACAAGATATATTCTTGAGGAACTCACATTGATAATGATCGGAGTGATCCATAAGTGTAGCAAGTACCCTATCCGTACCTACCTCCACGAACACCATGGACTTTTCCTTGATATCCTCCCTTATATCTTCCATTGTTTTTATGTCTAGGTCCATTATTCTACCCTTCACATGCATGTGAACTACTCTCTAGTGCATAGTTATTCCTCTAGAGACTTGTACAAATATGTAAATATCTTATGTGATAGTCCCCTTCGAATAATGTCAACAATCCACTCACAAACCATTTCATGTGTTGACTTTGATGGATATCATACGAGCTCGATCTTCAAAAATAAAGTCTTGAATTATGTATCATATTCCTAGACACTTTCATATAGTCCTTGTTTAATATCGTTGAGCACGTTGATGCTCTTCTACCCAAATTCAAGAATGTGAAACTCAGCTAAGAAGGCAACACACAAAGTGTCATAGTCCACTTCCATCTATTGTGGATCATACGTTCTATACCAGTTGTACATGCGACCTTACAATGTAGTTGCAAACTGACTAACCTTCCTATCTGATGTGGTGATTCCCTTAGCTAGCCATAAGAGCTCACATTTGTGCACATGTTCCACAATATCTTATACTCCTATTTACTTAGGTAAGTGGAGTGAAATTTCATAGAAAATATGAGGATGTTGTTATGGTGGTGGGTTATTTCCTTTTCCCAGTTAATATTTCTTATGGGAGGACCAGATCTTGACCCCACACTTCCACCAGGATTTCCTCCACTTAGGGGAGGACCAGAGCCTCTTAAGCCTCCTATCGTTGGTGCTTTTGTATGCATGCGATGAAGAACCGATCTGCATGCCAATAATCTGTCCTAGTGCTTCACCAATATTACCACTTCCAAAGAGTAGCGAACCTATAGTCTGTCCTTGTTTTACACCTACAAGACTATTCCCAAACACAACTTACTTGATTGTTTAACATTTGTTGAGCAGCGAAGCCAATTGCATGTGTGTTACTTTTATCTGTTGCACCTCTTGAGTTGATACTAGTACGTATCTACTTGTATCTCCATCCCAATATGGTGATCCCTAATTACCTTCTTGTTCTCCACTACTATGATGATCCTCTACATGAACTTCAAATCCTGAGTACCATGCACAAGGGCTAAGGTTCTAGGGTGGTCCAGATATGCGCCAATGGATATTAAATATTCAATAGACTCACTTCCTTTAGATGCTTTGAGGGTCCTTCTACACTTTCCCAATATCAAAGGGACATAGTCCTACAGCCCCTCACTCTCCTCAAGGTTCTCAACACTTCCACTCAACCCTACTCCTCTCTATCTTAACACCTTTTCAACCACCCTTTCTTTCACATTACTATATATGTGTAGTATTTCTTCTCTCTCTACTTCCATATAACTTAATGCCATATTTTCCAACCCCTTCCCTTGTCCTTATTGGAGGGTGTTTATCTAGCCATCAAAAATTTCTCAAATCTAATTTCAACCATCAATATCTTGATATCAAATGGGAGTGCGTATAAGTATAATACTCTAGGATTTCTAAGAAACCTAAAATTAAGTTCCTTCGAGAATGAATACATAGAGATAACATATTTCAAAGTGTAATTCCTAAAGATACCTTCCCACCAATGATCTACTTTGCATGAGTCCATGGTGCATCCAAGTCATCCAATTCCTGATACCTACTCTGACTCCAAACTTACTTTCATCTAATCTTGCTTCCTATGTTCTATGCATACATTATTAACCACTCATACAATTCCTGTGGAAAGAAGCTAAAAAATGTGTCATAAAGCTCATCATACAAATTATCTTTGACCCATTTACATGTATCAAAATCAACACCAATATTGTAACTTCATGTACACTACTCTTCACCTTCATGTAGCCAATGTTTAATATTCTCTAGGGATTTCCAAAACGCCAAGTGTGCACCTCATCTTGTTAGTCAAAATGAAATAAGGTCCCAATAACGAAAAACAAATATCACATCATAGTCTAGGTTTAACCAACATTTTCATGTGCACTAGCACATCACCCAAGAAAAACCTAAGGACTCACCCAAAGCGTGTGTAACTCTACCAGTTTCCTCCTTTGTATGTCTGCCAAGATATATTTCTTAACCATGGCTAACATAACATGTAAACATACCATAGGAAGAACATGATCTATTGTAACATGCACAAGATAATTAGTCATCAACCAAAAGGATATTTATGTTAAGTATACTCATGATGCATTACAATATGATAGGCTCAACCAATATCCATTATAGACTCATGTGCAAGGAAGGACTCATACATGGACTCAAACTCTATGTAGAGTTACTTAGACCGACTCAATCACAAACCCCAATTACATGGATATCTACACCTATATATAGGGTGGGAAATTTTCCTTCACCTCTTACATGCTTTAATCTAAACTTAGATCACTCCTATACATAGCTTGCATGATTTTCCAACTCACACTTCCTATAAATAGACACCTAGCATGTGGCTCTCCATGCGTGTCTTGCTTTAGATCTGGAAGTTCCATATTTATCATGTACACTATAAATAGCCTCTTCTACATGTGGTATAAATATATCTACCTACTTCATGCATGCTTTATGTCTATTATTAGCCCTGCATATGCTTTATCCATGATTTTGTTTATTTTTAGCTTTTCCTTGAAAATCACGTCAACCCTTGTTTTTTTCCTAGTTTTAGCTTGCCTTGGAAATCGACTAACTGTTGGATCGAGTTATTCTGCGTGAAACTCTTCACGCGTGCTACTTCATTCCTCCTGCGCGTACCTTTGCACTCTTATATAAATCTTTGTAAATAATTCGTTCCTCTCTTAACACGTATCCTTTGAATTTCTTGCATGTCTCATACTTAGTCAATTTTTGGCACAAGAAAAGATCATTTTGAGGTTATTTATGCTTTAGTTTCGGGTTTTAGAGAACTCGGTTTGTTTTGCTGTCTCTATTCTATCTATAGTTTATTTTCATTATGTGGATGGTTAATTAACAATTGGCCTACTAAATTTTCCAAAAAATTGGTGCCACTACCAGGAAGCACCAATTTAATTTTTCTTAAAGGTTCCTTGTTTGATTTTCACTTCTCTGGTATATTTTACAATATTTATGACACAATTTATTCTCACATTTTTTTTTTTTTTGCAAATCGATGCAAAGTTTTGTTTGATTCAATCCTATTTGAGAAAATTGTGGTGTCGTTTTTCATCTTTGTGGTTATAATCATAATATTTTGAGACTTGAACACGAGACACCATGATACATTATTCATATTTCCACAAATAATTTAGGTCTATAACATGTATATGTATGCTATGTATACCTTCATGGTAATCCATCATATTTTGAGATCATTTAGCCCAAGTATTTGCTAAATATTTGTTAATATGTTGTCCCTTGGTCCTATGTTTCTCATAGTGACTTTAAATTTACAAATTTGGAAGGGATACAATCTACTTTCAAAGTTAATTCATCAAATAAATATCAAGAACTCCCACCAATACAAATAAAAATCAAAGAGAATTTTTTTGGAAACATGTATAAGGGAAAGGTTCCTCTCACACTCAGAGTTCTAATTGTACTTCTATCTTGTTCCCTTTAAATTGTGGAGAGAATATTTTAATTGAGAATATTTATAAGAACTATGATTTTATTTCTGACTAATTTGAATCATTTAATGAAAATATTAGTTGTATAGTTCATTCTACCTTCATTTGTGCAAGCATTAGCGAGAAATCCTTCCGCTAGAAAATATCACAATCTTTTGTTTTCCCCTTCGTTCAAAGGAAAATAAGTTTTTCAAATTCATTCCTCATTTAAAAAGTTTACTACCATTGACCTCTAAAATCTAGATAGCATTCCTCTTGGTGATTTTAATGAAAAATAAACTCAAAATACTTTCAATCACATTGTTATTCTTGATACCCCATCTCCCAATCATCCTCCCGAAAAAAAACCTGATGTAAATCACAATATCTCTGGAAATAACAAAGACTTAAATTCCTTTAGTCATGCTAGAGTTCCTTTCCCATTGTTGGGAGAAAATATATTTAGACAAAAATGATTTCTTAGAAATGAAAGTTTATCCCAATGAAGTACTTACACTGAAATAATAAGGATGGTACCAAAATTTAAAGGAAATAATGTCATTTTAGGCAATCAATTTTTTTTTTTTTTTAAAGAATTAGATTGATAACTATGAAATTGTCTATAAAGATGTTGTTATCAAGTTGTTTAATCACACTCTAATGGAAAGTTATAGGGAGTGGTTTGATGACTTTCCTAATGTAAACATAGATTCATGACATGAAATGGAGAGAACTTTTAAGATGCAATTTAGTGAAAGAATAGACCCCAAATTTCTCATGAGTGATTTTGATAATATCAAGAAATACCCTATGACTGTGTGAAATATTTCAATGCTAGATTTAATCAATTCATGATGAAGCTACCTAGAAATGTTAGACAACTCAAGCATCATACCTTATCAAAAAATGTGAGGAATTCGATCTTAAAGCTAGTTTTTATCTTAGAGAAATAATATAAGGCAATCTTATACAATGTATACTCAAAGTATGCATGGTTATCTATGCATGAAGTCAATAAATAATAATCAGCATCACGTATGTAAGCATACTTATTATAACAAAACAAGGAAATGAAAAATAAAAAAAACATAACAAAGTTGAATGAAAAGAAACATGTGAAATGGAAATCTAATCTAAATGAAAATAATTCCTTATTACAAACACCAAGAAGCTTTAGTTATAGTAGGGCTTCAACCTATTTCCATTAAAGTAATCGAAACATAGTTCCATCTAGCACATGTAACTAGAAAGCACCTAATTTAAATGTCTTGGTTACTATAAAAGGTCCTAACTAATGCACCTTTAATTTCCCTAGATGGTGCGCAAAATTGGAATCATAGAGAAGGACCATCTTTATAACTTCAAATGTCTTATTCTTAATGTGCCTATCATGCCATGCCTTCTATCTTGTCTTATCATTCTTGTGGCTCCAACATGTAATGGCGCACTTCTCATCTCACTTTGTATTAGTTTATCAATGATTTATTCAATATCCTATTCATCATCTAGTCCACCTATACACGTAATACATAAGGATGATAACATGAATTCAACTAGCAAGACTAATTCCATGCCAAACACCAACTGAAATGGTGTGGCCTTATTCAATCTTTTATAAGTGGTCCTATATGACCAAGTATAACTGACACTTTATCATCCCAATATTTTCTTCCAACATCACATATTTTTGTCAATGTCATCCCAAAATCTTATTGAAAGATTTTGTAGTACCATTGGCTCGAGGGTAATAAGGGGTAATTTTATGATGTGCCACCATAAACTTTGCCAAAAAAATTCTAATTGTATCATTTAAGAAATGAGTTTCTCTATCACTTGTCAAAGTTAATGGGAAGCCATACATGTTAATGATATTATCTCATAAGAAACTTATTGTTGTGACTATCATATAATAATTTGTAGGTATTGCCTCTACCCATCTTGTAAGATAATATGTAAAAGTAATAATGTAGCACACACTATTCCTAAGTGCATGTAGTGAAATAGGTCCTACAAAGTTAATAACCCACTTTTCAAAAGGCTCTACACTTGCAATAGGTCACAACGACATTTCATCTCTATGTACAGTTTTCCAAGGCACGATAATGATCACATGCCTTGACATATTCCTTAGTATCTTTATACAAGATTTCCCACCAAATTCCAACCATAAGGATCTTGCACGTGGTAGCATCACAAGTGTAATTTCCTCCTGCTATTCCACCATGAGATTCTTCCATAATAGACTCACACTCATGTTCTAGAACACAATGGCGTAAAAATTCATCACGACCTAGCTTGTAAAAATATCCAACAATTAACCGATAAGGCACCACACGTATAACAAGCTACTTCTTTTATGATTTCTTCATTCCTTCACGTGTTTGTCTAGTACACATAAGCACTTTGCAATATATTCCAATTCTATGGGCACGTGGTTCAATCTAAACAACTACACATTGGGCATAATATCTTCAATTCTATGCACATCCTCACTATAATTAATCCTTGATAAATGGTTAGGCCCTGAATTGCTTTTTCCTAGTTTCACAACAATGGTGAAATCAAAATCCTGAAATAGAAGTATCCACCTGCAAATGCACCCTTGAAAAATAGGCTTGTTGACCAAGTACTTGAGCACCATATGATCTGTATAGAAAATAAATGGGGTTTCCAACAAGTATTGTTTGAACTTATGCAACATGTAGATCATAAAAAAATATTTGCACTCTATAATTGTGTAATTATTATCCATGGGTGTTAAATTTCTTCTTGCAAAGAAAATAGGATGATCCACAATTCCTTCTCTTGGTTATGCCAACACTACACCAATTACCATGCCAGAGGAATCAACATGAACATGAAAGGGCTTATCCCATGAAGGAAAGTGCGAGAATAAGTTCAATAGTAAGCCAATCCTTCAATGTCTCAAATGTCTCTGTATTACGAATCACCATAATAAAAATTCCCTTTAAATTTTAACAATTCTTTCGAGGGTGTGACAATATTTGTATAACCTTTAATGAATTTCCTTTAGTAACTCGTGTGTCCCAAGAATCCATGTACCTCACTTTGATTGGTAGGATCTTCTAAGCCCAATATCATAACTATATTGGCTAGATCTACCAACAATCCTTTCTTGTAAATGATATGGCCTAGTAAAAAAATGTTTAGCAAAGATGCACTTTTTAATGTTAAGAAAGATGCTCAATTTCCCGCACCTCTCAAACGTGAGTCTCATATTATCACAATGATCCTTGACTAAGCCATTTATTGTTCAATCATCTAAATATAATTGTAAGAATTTATGAATAAAATATTGAAATGCCTACACAATAATACACGAGAACACCGCTTGGCACATTTTTTTAGTTGAAAGGGCATAATTGTGTATGTAAAAATTTTGCACTCATTGGTGAAAGTTTTCTTCTCTTGGTCTTATTTTACGATGCATACCCAGTGATAACTTGAAAACCCATCTATAGAGGAGTATATCTCATGCCTTACAACTCCTTCAAGGATTTATTCTATGAAAGGGGTGGGAAAGGGATCTATGAGACATGAAGCATTCAAATATCTATAATCCACACTCCATCCTTCTTATTTATTATGACCATAGGGCTAACCCATTCAGATTCCTCAATCCTATATTTAATTCTAGACTTGAGCATCTTATCAATTTCCTCCTTCACCTTCATGCACATGTTAGGATTCATCCTATAAGGCCTCTTCCTAACTGGTGTGTGCCTTATTTTAGCTTGATCTTCATCTCTCCTAAAGAAGGATGCACACCTTTTAATTCATGATAGCCCCATGGGAATAAGTCCTTGAAGTCATGCAAGAGCTCAAGAATCTTTGTTACTTATTTATCTAACCAGAAATCACCAATAATTTCTTCCTTGGGTTCATCCTCAGTACCAATGTTAACCTTCTTTATATTCATGAGAGCATGGTACATGTGTGCCTTCTCATATGCGAGAATCCATTGCCTCATGTGAACCTTCATGTGGTAAATATCCAATTTTCAACTTCCTCATAATCAATCATATATAACAGTTTGCCATTTTCTTTTTCTTTCCAGGTGCAACCCATCTATATCTCTTCTGTTTCTTCAAAATCAAGGCATGCCTTGAGATCGGTTCTTCAAAACATTCTTGCATGATATCTTATGCCTTCGCATTATCCCCAAAGTGACACGCTTCAATATCTATAATGTTTCATGGACTGGAGGCTTAGTAGAAAAGTAATCACAAGTTTGGATCATACCTACAATCATCTCTTGCCAATTTTTGTTTCTCTTTTTAGGTCAGCATGGACATACCATGCACGTGCACAACCATACAATGTGGAGTATAAATTGTGTACAAAAATTTATGGTGGTAATGCCTACTCATTGTTGGGTTAAAAAATTACTTCCTAAGTGTTAGAGGCACATGAGAATATGGCACATAGAAGTTCGGTAGAAGAAGAGCGCGTCAGGGAAAGTCAGAGTTAGGAGTTTTCCATTTTACATGTTGTGGCTAAGTATAGATGTTGAGTGTGGGGCACACATGGATAGGAAAAACATGAAGATTGGAGACAAATCAAGGCTATTTTGGGATGAATGGAAGATCAAGTGACATGTAGATTTTGGGCTAAAAATAGGATTGGAACTGAAGTTATCTATAGGATATCTATTATTAGAAGAGATTGCATGCTCCCTTGTTATCTTTGTAAGAGGCACATGGCTATTCTTAGCATGCAACCTATTTTGAGGATGCTTAGGTAGTGAAGGGAAAGTCCCCACCCCTATATATATGTATTAATTTACATGGTTTTAGTATCCTGTGAATGTTTGTAAGGTTATGCTACTAGATTATGAGCGCACATGACCTATGGTGACACTAATATACATGTATTCAACTTTTGTGGTTTATAGTGATTAATAAAATGGATTTTTATGGTTGTAGACATATCGTGACTAGATTTTACATGGTAAACCTGATATTGATTCTTGTTTAGTTCATTCTTGCACATGGTTGTGATGTGGTTTTATTTATGGTTTACCCTTGCATGTTTTGTTATGGCTATGTAATATATGTTTGTTCATGCTAACTACTTGAAAAAGCTGTCATAAAAGAGGGACCTGGTATCCTTGTGCACTTTGGGTGAGTGCTTAGATCTATATGAATGATGTGCCAGTGCACCTTGGGTTGTTCTTGGTAAAATAAAAGAATACATTTTGGTTCCATTTTCGGGACTTGTTTTCAAGTTATTGTAAGGATGTTGCATGATGAAGATGTATCAATTAACTTTGGCCAATATTGAGAGTTGGGTAGAGAATTTAGAGGAAGATTTTGCTCACATTTAACACTGGCCCTGATTTTGATGTGGGCACATGTGTTGAAGAACATTGTATCATGAAATCTATGAGACATTATTTTATTGTTTCCCTATAGAGTTGTATGAGTGGTTGATAGCATATGCATCGAAAATAAATTGGAGGTATAGAAAAATTATAACGACTCATGAAGATTACCAAACTCTGCATGATGCTAATTCAGCTTGGACATGTCTTTGTAGACCACCGGTAGAGTGTTGTTCTACATAGTTACTGATTTGTAATATGGTTTTGAATTTTTCATGTCTAAAGGTTCTTGAGTTTCATTTCTTGTGTGAACCCAAAGGGTATTATTTGTGCACTATCCCTTTAGCTATTCAGATCTTGATTGTAACTCTAGATTTGGAAAAACACCCTATGGATAGCTAAATCCCACTTGTGCATAGAGGCGGGAGCAAGTGTGGTGAAAGATGACACACCCGGAAGTGGAAAGGTAGAGAGAAGAAAGGTGACTTAAGTATAATGAAGCACATGAGAGGGAATTGACAAAGAGACATGACATTGAGGAGTCTTTGGAGTTAAGGAGGGAGATGGCTTAGGAAGGGCTTGGGGCTCATGTGGAAGACATGGAGGTAGAGCATATAGTTCTTCCATCCTTAGGAAAACATGGTAGATGCCCCCTTGGATTTTGATGAGAATATGTTTGAGGAAGAACAATTAAGAGCTGTGGGCATGCATCGATCCAACCTTTTGACCTAGCCCTTGTGCTTGGTGTTCTATTCCCGATATATTTGTTGAGAATCAAGCTTGTGTAGGTACTTCATCGGTGACAAGTAGCTTCGTTTTCCTTTAAATACAAGAGTTTTTCAAATGGTCACATTGTCTTCTTTGTTTGGTGGTCGTATTAGTGGTATATTTTTTGGCGCATCATATGCACAAAGCATGGGCACATAGAAAATTTATAATACATATGGGAGTAGCATAACTTCATGGACCATGGGCATTCAATTTATCACAATAGTTGGGACATAAGAAACACATCCTCTGGTCTAGTGCCCACTACAGGATGAGGATTTGGAGGATTAAGTGGTTCGGGATCTAGTGGAGCTAGTGGTTCCATAGGTGGAGGGAATACATGAGGTAATATAGGTTATGGATCTGTTGGGCATGGTCCGCACCAAACCTAAAAATTTTATTATGAGATGTATCTTCACCTACCTGAATACAAAGGAATTGAAGATACAACTGAGCAGGTACACATGTGTGAAATAATATGGAGCACTAAGGAAATAAAAAATCCTGAGCGTAAGGAAAGTCAGTTTTCTACTACTTTGTAAGGGCACACACATAGTTGGTACATGAAGTATGATACAAACTAGACTTGTGTAGAATATACCACGCTTCGTGATGCTTTCTTACTTGAGTTCCATATACCTGATTTTTAATAGAGAAGCATCAACTTGTTGAAGGACATTAAGTAGGGCATGAATGAGAGCGTAAGGGAGTATGATGCACATTTTAAAACTTTTCTATCAAATTTTCCTTATGATATTCACCCTAGCCAACATGCACAGTGGTTTGTTAGTGGTTTGATCACACCTTTTAGAAGGACACTTTCTCATAAGAAATTTATAGATCCACGTGAGGATTTGGAGGTAAGCACTGTGCACTAAGGAAGTTGGAAGCATAGATAATGGAGTTAGCCCATTTTTGGAAGCATAGATTGCATCTATGGAAAAATAGTTGGAATTTTTTTTTTTGAGAATTCAGCCCATGAGATGGGCACTAGTATTTTGTGTACAAATTTCAAGGTGGAATGACATAGTAAGGATAGTTTCCCTCATAAATCGGTGCACACTATGTTGTTAGATTGTGAGATCTACCATATAAATCATGGTTTGAGTAGGTGCCCCCTGTTGCGGTGTGTGTGATTAGGAAGAGTGTGTCTTGCTATTGTAAGATTTGTAAGACTACCACTCATGATACAAAGAATTACATATTGATTGATTAGATTCATGATGTCATTGGAGTTGGTGTAAGTTAGACAAATGTTAAAAACAATTCTAAGGAATAAGGTGAACATCATAATCATAATCATAATGAAGGGAACACTGGTGGAGGTGGTAGAGGTATAGGTTACCATGGAGGATTCAAAGGCCGAGGTCGTAATAAAGGAAGAGGTGAAATCCCATGAGGACCTATTTCACATGCATATCTCTAGATCATTATAGGCACGAATGCCCTTAGAAGATTTTTTTCTCCCGGCATGGAAAGAATCACAAGTTTGACGAATACCTAGAATTCTATGAGCATATGAGCAAGAAGTACAGGTAGGATAAGGGTGTAGGAATGGTTAGAGTACAACGTGAACGTGCTATGGAAGGTCAGTGGATTCCGAGTTAGCAACCGATCTTTATGGTGATACTTGTGTTAGTGACTATATGCGTTGAGGATGTGCACACTCATGAGAATTCAAATCAAAACTTGTTATTACAAAATAGGAGGTGTTGCATGCAAATTATACAGATCATTCCCATCAGAAATAAATCTATGAAGAAACTATGGAGGTTATTATAAAATTGTAGGGTGAGATACAATGCTTGAAAGAGTAGTCACGAGAAGTGGAGAAAGAAAAATTAGTTAAGATTCCTCAAAAAGATGTTGTTGACTTAAAAAGGTTTGTAATATGCTATGCTAAGAAAACATCATTAGTTTATTAGGGGGATGGTTAAGAGAGAAGGTACCATGCATTGGAGTTGAGCGTGAGAGATAGATATTGCATGCGAACTTACCTCCTCATAGTCTTGAATATGATAAAGAGATCACTTTGAATATAGTTGTTGATGGATGGCTATTGAGTAACATTATAATTGATACATGTACAAAAGTGAATTTACTCACCTTGGACACATGGAATTTTATGGGGAGGCCACCATTACAGTCGTCTTCAAACGTGATGTATATGGTGGTGAATAGGACTAGAGACATGCCCGTTGGAGTATTGAAGGATGCTACTATTACTATATAAGGGGCCAATTTTACTGGGGACTTTGAGGTCTTGGAACTTGCATAAGCGGATGGTTTTCTAGCATTACTTGGGTGCCCTTGGTGTTATGCAAATAATGTTGATCTGTGCTTTAATAAAGGTTATATCAGTTTATAGAATAAAGAGGAGCACATGCTTATTCCTTTGACAGATAGAAAAGATGCACCTTATGTAGAACCTTTGAGTGAAGAGTATTTGAACATGATCTATGTGCATATAATTAGAGATCTTGAAGTGCTTGAGCCATTAAAGGAAGGTGTTATTCATTGGAATGATGCACAGTTCATGAGTGATACAACTAGTGTTTCCTATGAAAACTGGTGCATGAGACTTATAAAATGGTTGGGCATGAGATGAATATTGCGATTACTCATGTAAGTAGGACACATTGTGTTAGGAATTTGGGCAATAACAGTACTAAGGTACACTTTGGAAAAGGAAATCTTGATGTGTTTTTGCGCACTATGGAAGCCCAAAGTGGATAGAAGGAATATGCTAGTATATACTTTGCATGGGACAACAACGCACTAGTGGATTTCACGCAAACATAGTATTTTAGAGTGGTGAGAGGTGAGAATCACCATCTCTACTAGGTTTCTTATGAGCATTACACCTACCAAGACATGTGAATTTCATGGGGGCGATGATTTGCATCACGTTCGAGTGTGAGAGACTTTGAACAAAGGGGCAAGAGGCATTACCACCTTCACTTTGTGGGTGCATAAGTTATACTTCAATTTTCATGGCTATGCGTGTGCATGGTATGTTTATGCGAGTTGAATAGAGAAATAATAAATTGACAAGAATTATCATGGGGTATGATTCAGACCTTTGACTATTTTTCTACTAAACCACTAGTGAATGAGGCATTACAAATTATGAAGTGCTTGAATATGGGAGATAGTGCAAAGGCTGAGGATATTATTCAGGAATTACTAGGTGAGTCAGATCTGGAGGTGCGCTTTGAAGAAGAAGAGACAGATGAAGAACAACTTGGGCATGCCTAGTTAGAAAAAGAGAAAGGTAAACTGGTTTACATGATTGATGAAGAGGAAGTGGAAAATTTGTATTTTGATCATACTATGGGTATGTGCGAGGTGTTAGAAAATGCATATGAGAAAACACGCACGTATCACGAGCCTATGAAAATGAATAAGGTCAATATTGGAACAAATGTAGAACCTAAAGAGGACATTATTGGTAATTACTAGTCTGAGTTGGAAGTTGCAAAAATAATTGTGTTGTTACGTGACTTCCAGGAATTATTTCCTAGAGGATATCATGAGTTGAAAGGGGTACATCAATCTTTGGGTAAGATGAGGATCAATTTGAAGGATGGTGTACACCCGGTTAGGAAGAGGCCTTACAAGATGAATCCTAATCTACATGTCAAGGTAAAGGAAGAGATTGATAAGATATTGAAGTATGGAATCATTGAGCCCATTGAGGAGTTAGAGTGGGTTAGCCCTATGGTGATAAGCATAAAGAAAGATGAAAGGATAAGGATCTGTGTGGATTATAGGGAGTTGAATGCTACTTGTGTAATAGATCCCTTTCCTACACCATTTACAGAGGAAATTTTGGAAGGCATTACGGGCGTGTGATATACTCCTTCACTAATGAATTCTCTAGATATTGTCAATTACAAATTACTAAAGAAGATCAAGAGAAGGAAAATTTCACCACTAAGTGGAGAAGTTTTGCATACGCAACTATGCCTTTTAGATTGAAGAATGTGCCTACAGTATTTTCACGCATTGTCGTGCAAGCATTTCAGGACTTTACTCATAAGTTTTTATAGGTTTACTTGGATGATTGGATTGTTTATGGGCTAATAAAAGATAATTGTGATAATTTAAGACTTATGTTTGAGAGGTGCCAATAGTTGAACATCTCCCTAAACATCAAGAAGTGTTTTTGCTACACCCTTTGGAACTATGTTGGGACATATCATATGTAAAGAAGGCTTGTTGGTAGATCCTACTAAGGTTGTTGTCATTTTGGGCTTAGAGGAACCTATTAACCAGAGCGAGGTGCACAAAATTTTGGGGTATATAGGTTATTATAGGAATTTTATTAAGGATTATTCTAGGATAGCCGTACCCTTAGAGGAATTATTAAAGAACAAAGGTAAGTTCCATTGGGGTGAGGCGCAACATCATGCATTTGAGACATTGAAGGAAAGGCTTACTTCTGCGCTTATTTTGCGCTTTCCTTCATGGACCAAATCATTCCATGTGCATGTGGATGCCTCTAGAATGGCCATTGGAACAATATTAGCCCATCCTGGAGAGGGTATTGTTGATCATCCTATTTTCTTTGTAAGTAGGAAATTGACCCCGGCTGAAACAAAATTATACAACTACGGAGTGCGAAGCATTGTCCATGATTTATGCATTGCACAAGTTTAGGAAATACTTGTTGGAAACTCCGTTCATATTTTATATAGATCACATGATACTTAAGTATTTGGTCAATAAGCCCATTTTTCAAGGCGTATATGTAGGTGGATTCTCTTGTTCTAAGAATTTGACTTTACAGAGTTTGTGGAAAGAGTAATTTAGGACTAGATCATTTATCAAGGATTAACTCAGGTGAGGACACACATAGTATTGAGGACATAATTCTAGATGCACAATTGTTTAGATTGAACCACATGCCCTTTGACTTAGAAGACATTGTTGTATTGTTATGTACTGGTGTGGCACCTCAAGGGATGAAGGCTCTAGAAAAGAAATAACTTTCCATACGTGTCACGCCTTACATGTTAATTGATGGAGATTTATACAAATTAGGTTGTGATGAGATTTTGTGCTCATGTGTACTTGTGCATGAGTGTGTTGCCATTATGTAGGAAGCTCATGGTGGGATTGCAGGTGGAAATTATGCAAGAAATGCTACAACACATAAGATTCTATTAGCGAGACCTTTTTGGGAAATGATTTACAAGGATTGTATAGAGTATTGTAAGGCCTGTGACCATTGTCAACACCTTGGAAAGCCTATGCATAGAGATGAAATGCCTTTGAGGCCTATTGCTAGTGCAAAACCTTTTGAAAAGTGGGAAATTGACTTTGTGGGTCCTATTTCCCCTCCCGCACGTAGGACTGGATCACGTTACATTATAACTTGTAAAAATTATCTTATAAGGTGGGTAAAAGCAACGCCTACAAAGGATTACATGACAACTACAACAACAAGGTTTCTATGGGAGAACATAATAAATAGGTATGGACACCCACTAAGTTTGACAAGTAATAGGGGCACTTATTTTCTTAATGAGACTATCGGATTCTATTGGCAGAATTTATAGTGGTACACCATAAAAAGAACACCCTATCATCCACAAGCCAATGACACTATTGAGGCTTTCAAAAATATATTGGGACATACATTGACAAAGATCTGTGATGTTGGATGGAAGGATTGGGATGAAAAAGTCTCTATTGTACTTTGGGCATATAGGACTACTTATAAAAGATTGAATAAAACCACACCCTTTCAGGTGATTTTTGGCGAGGAGGATGTTTTACTAGTGAAATTCATGTTACCCTCCCTATGTATTACATACACAGGATGATTGGATGATGAGAAATCACTTGAAGAGTGCATAAATAAATTGATGTTGTTGGATGAGAGGTGTGCCATTGCTTAGTGGAACCGAGAAGATAGAAAAGGCTAGGTAGAAGGAATGGCATGATCAACATATTAATAATAATAAGATTAAAGTTAGATAAATGGTTCTTCTATATGATTCAAAGTTTTTTCACCATCCTAGAAAGTTCAAGTGCATTTTTGGTACCATATGTTGTGACTTATATACATAATCCAGAACTTGCCAGCCTATAGACCTTTCGGATGGGACACGGTTTCCTAATTAATTTAACGAGAGTAGGTTGAAGCCCTACTCTAAATAATTCTTCTTGGTGTTTGAAATAAGGAAGTATTTCGATTTAGATTAGATTTCCCTTAATGCATTTCATTTATGTGTGTTCCTTTCAATGTTGTTATGCTTTATCAATTTAGTTCAATGTTTTTTGTAATCAACGTGTTTTGGTGCCAAAATATGGTTACTATCTATTTATGTCATGCGCAGAGGACCACACACAATTTTAGTGTAGGGTGGATCGAGAATAAATGATTGGTGCCTTGTTATAGATTGATGTGCATTGTAAAATTACAGGAGCTCATAGTGAAGATAGTGTTGGAGAAGAAATTCTAAGAAAGTTTCGAGATGAAGACCACGTGTAGAGGGATGGGAACTCAATATAACATGAGATAGATTGCAGCATTGGAAGCTATTTTGTATGAGGCACATTGGATAGGTACTTCAGCCCCAGGAGGCACATGTAAGGAAATTCATGCCAAAGAAGTAGTGGGTGTGCCAAAAGGTTATGACCGAGAGTCACGTGCGAAGAGTTAGGCATGGAAGGACATGATGTAACATGTGGAAGAGAGAGAGGTGGAATTAATTCCCGTATGGGTGGTGGTTGAGGAGAAATTAATGCGGGAATTTTGAAACAAGATATTAAGTTGGTGATTGCAACATTACTATTACCTTACATCCTTTGAGCTATCACATTTGAGAAGAGAAATGATGTGCTTAGTGGGAAGAATGAGCTAGTAACCAATGAACCAGAAATCATGGCACACTAGTGAAAAAAATTCTATGGGCGGTGTGTTTGAGTTTTCGGTGGGTGAGGAAGAAGGGGTTATGTAGTTAGGGTTTCATGGAGGTAGATTTACAGTTAGGGAATGAAGAATCCAAGGGTTTGATTTGATTTTGGGGCATGAAGGGTAAGGAAGTGGAAGGGTTATAGTTTACAGAGCATACCAAGCATTAGAGAAGAACAATGACACATAGGAGAGCTCCAAATTGTTAAGAGGGAGACCGAGGAAAAAGCAAAGGAGTGGTTGGTGAAATACGAGTACCCAAAGAGGTGATCGAAGGAAGGCCATGGAAATCAAAGATAACCCAATGCAAGATAAGTTAATTCAATCACAAGATTGAGAAAACCATCAAAGACATAAATACAGAGACTATTCGAAGTCTAATAGGAGGACGACCAATGGACATAGGGTTTTGGAAAATTATTGGAAAATGAAGGAGTTATGCAAATTTACAGTTTGCCTTTCTTTGGAAATCCCGATCATTTATACCACGTGTCGATATTGTGTGTGCATGAATATTTCTACTACTTCGTGAGTAGGAGGATGCAAATTACTGAGAATTTGGTTGGAAAGGTCATAGGTTTGTGTGACTCTTCGAGATATTGTAGGTGACTTATAAGATGATGAGGGTGTAAAAGTTAAGGCCACTACATTTTAGTACAAAAAAGGGGACAAGTGTTCAATGTCATAAGCATTGATGATCTAGCTATAAGGGTAACGACACGGTTATTCGGTTGCAAATTAGGTGCCTTGGAGAGATGGAAAAAATTCATTAAGTGCTGGTTACATATGGTACACAAAATGGTGACCAAGACTTATTATAATATTGCGGGTTACATTGTGGAGGGCCTAGTGGAAGAAGCGTGCACCCAAGCTGATAAAGGTGACAAGATAACCTGGGGTGCTATTTTAATCTTTTGTATTTAGTGAAATCGGTGTTCCTGACAAGCCAAGGGAAAAAGTATGGGAATATCCCATGGAAAATAAATCACCTAAAGAAGTTCTCCAAGTACACATACCATGGTTCAATTTCAAACACTTATAAGGAGTGCCAGGAGAAGTGGTTTAGGAGGATGCACTAGGTGTTTGAGGGAGAGTGGAACATACCATGTGAACTTCCTAGTGTGTTGGATGGAAAGAAGAGTTCACGGCATAGCAAAACTTCTATCTAGGAACATTTTCATGAAGACGGGTGAGAAGAACCCATGGTGTAAGTTACCTTTCACCTTTACTACTTGATATTTTGAAGACTTGGTGAACATGTTACATAACGTGTGTAAGTTAATGTTTGATCTTTGACAAAGTACATGTATACTTTCATATTCTACAGTGCAAGACATATGTATGGCCCAATAAGGAGGCATATGTGGAGGATATGGAATAAGAAAACATCGACATAACTTTGAAGGTCATGGTAGTAAGAAAGATTGAGCCCGTGCGCATGTATGTATACTTGAGGCCACTTTGTTTAAGAATGGGAAAGTGGTTGTAGGAGAGGACTTATATTTACTAGGTCCTCCAAAGGGAAAAAATACTATGGGAACAAGGATGCTTTGGTGGAATAGACACCCCTTAGGCGGAAGAACAAGCACATGCAAGCTTTCATAATGTCCTAGAGCACAAGGAAGTGGAGAAAGAAGACAAAAATTCCCTTGATCATGGTAGAAGACAATTACATAGAAGGAATATAGGAGCAGATGCTAGCGTTGGACCCTCACATCCAAAGTGAGGAGATCACCACACATAAAACTAGGGAAGAAGGAGGGGGAAGGAAGGAATAAAAGGTGAAAGTATATACCAGTTAAAGACAGTGATGAGGAGAAATAGTCGGTGAGGAAGTGCATGATGAAGTATCCACACATAGCCTTGACTTGGGGAGGATGAAGGAATTGATGGTGGGCACCCACAGTTTGACACAAGAGTCCCCAAAATGATCTTGCATGGAGATGAGGAAGAAAGCTATCTTTGGCGAGAGATACAAATATTGAAGATAATGTTGTGCACCTAACCATGGGACTGAAGAATAAGAAGTAGAATAAAAGGAGGGAATTGGAACACATGAGCACATAGATGAGTGCATGAGTGAGACAAAGGATGAAAATATGGCAAGGACACAAAACATCAGCTATGTTGATGATGCGACAAAGATAATTTACACCAGGTCCCAGTATTGTTGTGAAGGAATGTTTGTATTGGTGGGAGATGATGAATCTTGAGATGGCAACCATAAACACCATAATATAGTTATCATGGAATATATAGAATCACATGGATGATCCTAAATTTGATGTGTGTGAAGATTCATGTGTCTCTTAGAGGATGAAGAAATCCCCAAATTACTTCATTATAACCATCAAGCTAACTCGGTTTTACGACGAACAAGTAAGTAATGCTTTGATAAAGGTATCTGCAGAGGTTGTGTGCAAAAATATAGATAATGTAGAAACTATTTAAACTCTTGTTAGAGGATATAAAGTATAAATAAGTAGAGATTAAGTGCCGATAGGAGAAAGATAGAAATGAGGTGAAGTCATGTGTAGTTCTTGATATGGTAGAGAAAATTGGTGATGATATTTTACGGGAAAGGCCACAAAGATGAAGAGAGGGTGGTTGAGAGATTCCCATCTACTCTACATTACTTGTGTGTGTTGGTTCAATTAGTGTTGTATGAGGGTGCATTTAGAATGCCATGACCAAAGGATTTTGGTGCATAGGAGGAGAGGAATAAGGCAACAATAGCGCGTTGAATCACCGGATACAAGTATTTGTTCCGAGACACTAAAATAAGAGATGAAAAAGGAAGATTTGGCATTGAACATGTGTGTAGATCCCGAGGTTATAATCAAGACAAGGACTATGGTGGAGGAAAAGGAAGTCCTTGTGGTAATGAAGAATGAAACACTTGGGCATGAGAAGAGGATGACATTGGTAATGCAGAAAAGTGCCATGCGCTCACAAAGAACTTTGAGACCCTCATAAAGAGAAGATAAAGGAGACTAGGAAAATTATAGCCTGACATATGGATCTGATGGACATGATGATCTCAAGTCTAGAAAATGTCCTGTTAGTGTTTGTTTTGAGCTCACACCATGTTTTGAGTCCTCAAAATATTTTGTTTTCCACGTTTATAAAGGTTTGTAACACATAATAATTTGTTTACCTTTGAAAAAAATCAATATTGAACTGGGAAAGGTGCTGAATTTGTGTGTAAATTTGTTATGCTAAAATGCAAGTAGCCACGTCCATGTTTTTATAGAAAAATAATTATGAAAATTTCCAATGAACCGTGTATAAAATCCTTACAAAATTATTTGTGAGTTATTTAGTCCAAGTTCTTATGCAAACCGTAATATATTCCTAATGCCCGAAAACACGTGGCGTATTTAGGTTGGCTTCATAGTATCGGGCCTAGCTTGAATGTTTGTAAAAGTGATATGAATGTGAAATATGAAAAATAATCCCGAGGCCTAGTGAAGTATTGTAAGGAATATTCATAAGAGTACAATGTAAAATGTAGACACAACCTCACTCCCCAAAAGGAAACACATGTAAAGGTATCATTGGAGCAGGAGATGAGAATTTATTTCACCGTGAATTTCACACTGTAAAGTGCAACGTGTAGTTGTAAGTCCGAATCCCGAAGGGAAAATGTGTCAAATCCGTAATCAAATTCAATAGAGGCTGATTAGGTTAGGTTTATAGTTTTGCACCCCTTCGACAAAAATTCAAAAAGAAAGCAATATGTGAAAAAGAAGGTCGGGAAGCCGGGTAAAAAGGGAAAAAATCCTTATGATTCTTTGTGACATGCAATTGGAAAAAAAAAAAACCCGAGACCTAATGACTTATGTACATGGACTAATCATAAGGCATACACAGAGTGAAGAAATAAATGCATTATGCATGTTTTTTTAGATTATGGGTAAAAGTGGGTTAAGGGGCCCTTCCCCGTACAATAAGGAGAGAAAGATATATCGATGAGGAATGAGAGAAGCAACCTCTTCTAGCGGCACCGAAAAACAAAGAAACACAACAAACAATACAAACAAATAGCATAAACACAAAACCAAAAGCTCATCCCTTGGAACTCTTCCCGTGGGATCGAAGATGCATCTTGAGGGATTCAATGTTCCCTTTCTTTCTTTTGTTCACCGTGGACCAGCCGTTACCTACATTCGGATTTACATTTTCTGATGAGTGACCCAGTAAGCTTGTTTCCGTATTATTGTTTTCCTGATGAATATGAAGAGAAGAGGGTGTAGTCCCAGTCTTACAACTCTCCTCTACCTTGTTAGACAAAGGGGGAGACTCCTCCTAGAAGCTAATTCCTCATTTTCAGATTCTTCCTCGGAACTGCAATCAGAATTACTGTCAACAACCAACTGACTTGGGTCCACATTCTTCCACCAAGAAGTGTGTCTACTTGCATGTTTCTTCCCTTTAATGCAATCTATAGCTAGATGACCAAGTGAAAAGAAAGTTCTACATCTGAAGGGGAAACCTTCATAATCCAAGTTTTGAGTCCAGATTCGGTCCTCCACCATAAGATCAATAGAGGCAGGAAAATCCGTTGAGGTGTTCATATCCACTAAAATGCGAGCATACATAGTATACTCATACAAGGTCGTTTTTGTGTCAATAGCCACTATTTTACCCAGAGTGTCTCCAATGGCGATTAAACATTTCTCATCCTAGAACTGCAGGGGAAGATATGGCAAATGAACCCACACAGTCTGATTTGAAAAGTTTCAGTGACTGGATTGAACATAGGGAACCATGGCTTCATGAGAAGAAAGTGGGATTGGAAATCCCACAATCTAGCAAAAATTAAGTCTCTATATGAGATAATATCAAAGAATATAATGAAAAAACCTCTAGTTAAAGGGTAAATATCTAATTTACCATCCATTAAAGGCTTCCAAGAAGATGAGATCCAATCATGGAGAGCAGAAGACCAGGACATAATTTTTGAATCTACAAATAATTCCCTTTTCCTTGAAATAAGCCTTTGTTTTCGAATTAGGTCCAAAATGCAAAGAGGGGGACAATTTGGCATGTGACATAGCCTTTGGAGGAGGGTGTGCAGAGTATTTAGTAGCCACTAGGAAACTTTTGCAGTCACCTAGAATAACTGATCCATCCCTAGCCGCAAATGACACCCCATGACTCATTGAAACTGGGGAATGACCAGGCACAGGGGAAGCCAAACCCTCACCTACCAAGACGAATCGCTTAATGCCGCTTCCATCAATCCTGCCATTAGAGTGGGGGTTTTGATTAGGGTCCGTGGCATTTGTGAAACCAGATCTCTACTAGACCCACCAAACCTCCACGATCCACCACCACTCTTAAGATCGCCACCGCCACCTGCGCTAGGTTTAGGGCATGGGTATTTTCCCGTATTTTCTGCCATTTCCATTTTTATTATCTCACCCATTTGTTATGCATGTTACAAATACGGTGTGTGGATCATTTTACAAAATTCTTCTGTGGCCCATTAAAAGGTTAAAAAGGGGTTCATTAATGCACTAGATGTATAGGAGTAAAGCCCACTAATGTATAGGACTCGTGTAAGGGAGATATATGGATGATAGGATGTGAAAAAGATTGCAATGGTTGAAAAGAAATAAAAAGATGAAAATTATGAAAATTCCCCACGAATGCAATCTTCGAGATTAATGCACGAATCTATAAGTCATTAATATGGTAGCTTGTTATAAAGTAATTTACTGATACTCAAAAGGTTTGATTTTTAAAATTATTTTCAAGTGTTATTGGAGGAGTGATAAATTAAGAATTATCCCCAACGATCGAATCTAGTTGCAATGCTTTTCAGTCAAGTTTTGAGCAGTGACCAAAATTTTGTTAAAATGTGAGTTAATCAAGTCCCATATTTTCTGTGAAATTTTGAGAATCGGTTTTGAAAGGTGTGGGATTTTTTTTTTGAAAAGGGGTTTGATAAAATTTTGTCAGAATCATGAAAATCCAATTATTAGCCATGAAAATGAGTTCCAATCTTAGTTCCCCCTAGAGAGAATTGCAAACTCTGACATTTCATCTGTTGACCTTGAAGATTTTAGGAAAAGGTTAAACTCCCTTAAAAGAAGTGAAAACATGACCTAAATAGCCAACAATGGTATTGACCTTGTTGTTGTTTTCCCTCCTACTATACCCTCCCAAAGCTCATATGGGTGTGTGCTCAGCATTATAATCCTACAACCACAAAGGTTCGGGATGGGAGGGAGATTTGGTTTTATCTTTTCAAGAGTAGGTGTTTGAAAGAATGTTGGGTTTCCTCCCACAAGGGAAGAGGGAGCTATTACCAAAGATTCAACAGAATACTAGAATTCACATTCAAAGAAATGGATAAAGTTCATGAATGCCCATTGGCTGATCAATCCATGAAATTCCACCCCTAGAATGAAAAAGAAGTTGAATAGAACTGAATTTATTGAGGAATTTGGAGATGTGATTGTATTGTTAAACCGAGTAATGGGTATTGAATCTACTTCCTTTTTCTAGGAATGGATGTATCAGTTTATTCAGGTCATACTTACAAACAAAAAACCTCTCCCATGGGCTGAGATAATAAGTGACCGTATTCATGAACAAATGATGGGAGTTTCCCAGATTACGAGAGGAGAAAATCTTGTCATGGAATTTTTTTGTCTTCTTACTTGATTTATAATATCAATTTTAATAGAAATTTTCCAGAATTACTAATGGATGGTGAGCTTGGTAGTTCCAGGGTGTATACTATATTCTTTCAATTGAGGTTGGAAAATTATGAAATTCATTACATAAATGTTGCAAACCATTTCTTTGCACCCACAATTTGTTTATACCACCTTGAATGGGAGACTCGAGAGATTTTCCCCTAATGCTAAGAGAGTTATTACTCAATATGGGTGTTATTTTATATAATTCAATACTTTTTCATATATTAAGGTTAGTGGTTATGATGGGAAACCTTACTTGCTCCCCAGTGTGTAAGTGATAAATGGGAATTGATAGAATTGGTCAGAAATTACTATCAATACACCAATTCATTTCCCAAAATCATCGACATCCCCTATCAAGTTCCCCATGATCATTGGGAATTACACTTGCCAAAACATCTAGAAGGAAAAAACATTAGAAGGAGAAATGAACAGATGTATGTAGGATAGATTTGAGGAAAGAAAACATTATGATATAAAACATATGTTACACAATGTTGTACCTACTCAGGTAGAGCATAAACCTCATTATGAGGATTTATGGATGAATTGTGTAGATGAAAGAGAAGTTAGACAAAGAGAACATTCAAGAATGAAACTATCCCAGATGATTGATTTTTGGGTTATCCAAGATCCTAAAGAGTTAGAAGATGATGGGAATGTGATTAGTGAAGAATACATTAGAAATGATATTGCTTCTCAGCCTTTTCCACTAATTAATTGGGATGTTGATGAGAAGAAATATAATCAAGAAAATACTACAAATATTATCGACTTTCTTTAAGGTGGCTATTCTCAAAAGGAGTGGATGTAAGTTACCAAAATACCCCAGTGTTAAGAGAATATAGAAATAAAAATATTATTGATGATGTTCTTCCTCCATATAGGAAGGTTTATGCCACTAGGGATATATCATGGAGGAAAAAGCTTAAAGTTCCTTCCGGAGATTGGATTCCATGCTATTAATGGGTGATGTAAGTGCCCAAGGTAGTAGAACTAGAAATCCTCTTCCTCAAACAACAAAAAGAATTGGAGAAATGCCTCGAAAGGTATGATCAAGGGACTTATTATTCATGTTACCCCCTTATAAGTTTTTCCAACATCTGTTTTAGGATCCAAAGGAAAGGATAAAATAATGGAATCCACTCCTAAGAAGCTTAAGGAGGAATGTTTTCCTGAAACACCTCATGAATTTTAAACAACAAAGACTGAGCTACAAGAATCAAAGGAGGAACAACAAGTCCATCTTTAGAAGAGGAAACAAACTAAGGTGTCCGAATGGGTTGATTTAGAAGAGGAAGAGACTACTAGACAAATAGTAGATCTTGATGTCCCTATCATTTCATCTACCACCACCCGGTCTTACGAAACTACACTCATTCAAAACACATGCACTGTAATGATAACCCTTGTTATTCCAAAAATTCTAATTGCTTCACCCATCAAGGAACAACCCATTGTGAATATTCCTATGATTGATGTATTAACTCTTCCATAGTAGCATACTGATATTTCCTCAGAGAAGACTCCAATTAGTGGGGTGGAAGGAGAGGAGAAGGTTATTGAACATGAAGCACAACCTCACCTGACAGAATTCTAGTGTAGACAACAAAAGGACAAAATTTAGGTGTCATTGTTGCTACATCACCTTAGGAAAATGAAGCAATTGTATAATTTCTTGAATCCAACATTCCTACAACTAAAGTAATTCCTCGGGAACTTTTTCATTTAATACTTACTCCTAGTAGGGAAGCGGGTGAGGAATAAGTACAAGTAGAAAGGTAGGTTGTTGACTAACAACTATTGTGATTGAATAAATAGGTGACCAATCGAGCCTATGGATGGAACCGAAGATCAAGGGGAGCTTATAGAAATATACACTCAAGAGGAACTCTACGATGGAAAAGTAACATGCGATCATGGGAATCTACAAGTACCTCTTCCTTGTACCTGACCTCTCGAGGTCGTGTCGAGACAGCCGGTGAATGTTGAATGCGAGATAGATACAGACAAGCTAATCGGGTAATCTTAAATCCTCAATACACAATAATGGGATCTGTGAATGTAAGGTGAAGAAGGCCCTCCTAACCTAAATTGGTGTAATGGTTCATTTGGATATAATGGATGCTTGGAGGCTCCAATCAATATCGAGCTCTGCCAAGATCCTATTTCTTGGTTGTTGGATACGTGGGAAGTGACATGTGGGAGTTTCGTATATGTCTCTAAACAAGGTCATAAAAGTAGTGGTAGGTGGTTTAATGGATTTGTAGTGAACTATGGGTGTTTTTCTGGTCTAGCCTAGAAAATATTAGATCGATTGGCTTCTATGTTTAATATAGAGAACAATACTATAATATTTGGCGGGAGTGGTGAGGATATAAATACTAGCGTTCGTAAGTTGGTGTCAATACTTGACTGGTTTGTTGGCCCATTGGGTTGTGGGACTTGGGGATCAAAACCATGAATTTGTGGTTATTGTGGACCTATTATGGTCATGTGAAGAATCAATCTCTTCTCCCAACTATCCAGTAATTGTATGCCTTTTCAGCCTCTACGTTTAGAACTAGAAGTTGTATAATTTTCTCGAAATACCTAACATTTGTTCTGGCAACTTGAATACGTAAGCTAGTGTCTATGTCAACAAGGAGGTCTCCCATGTTAGGCTATGGAACCAAAGGATCACAACCAAATGTTTTCTCTCATTTGAATCCTTGCACAGTCATTCAGGTGTTTTATCAAGGCAATCTATAGTTTGGATGGTTTGACCAGAATGTGTAAGCTTTGTCGTCTTTGATATTTAATCCTATTAGTTGCTCACTAATTGCTTGTTAGTTTCTTTGTTGCTCAAAAGACTCGTATCCTAAGGTCCCGATCTACATCAACTAAAGCTGTGGGTAGATTTGGTTGAGGTACTATGGGTTCAAATATATATTCTCTAGGATCTCTAGGTCCTATGATTGTCATACAAAATGATTCAACTTTTAACTAACATTTAATAAACTGATTACAAAAGAGGTATTTACACTATGTAAGCATCCTTCTATTTTTGTATTTTTCAATGACGTATTTTAATGAAATTAAAGAGCAGCTACTCTAGTATATCTATAAAATGAACAACTAATCTAATAACAGAATAAAAATAAGCAACATAGCCTAGTATGGCTATTTTCCTATGTAGTTGTGATTTTATCTTAAATATCTAAGCAACTATATATTTTGAATTGAAAGGCTCTCAATCCTACCTCAGAAGTGAGGAATGAATCACAATTTCTTAGAAACTATCAATCCCCACAACTTCCCCGGTGATATCGAGAGTGAAATTTTAACTGAAATAAAATAATTCACTACTCTATTTGATATGTTGTAACTAGAACTTTGATAGCTCAAACCTGGCATTTATAGATAGTGGTAAATCTAGTTGTGTGTGATTTCATCCCCTCAGTGTGATCTCCTTGTTCCTTCATGTCCTTGTGAATCTAGAAAAGCGTGTATATGATAGTATCAATAGAAGATAGCATTCGAACAATGGCAGCTTTGGATATTGACCAAGTACAATGCGAGTAGGAGAGGGATGACGCAAGTGAATAGAGCTTGACTATGTAACTCCTAGCGGTATTTATTGTGGGAATACAACACAAATGTACCGAGAGTTTCAGAAACTATCCTTGTGACAAAACAAAACCTACAACTTTAATGGATTCTAGTCTAGAAATGTAGCTATTCTATGTTAAACTGACTGCATGCAGTAGTAATGAAACGAGACTTGAAACAAGAAGATGATATGACCTCCAAAATGCCAACAATGGAAGCAAAACATAAAACTAACAAAATTCTAACAAAGGAATTTGAAAAATTGAACAAGAGAATTGAGAGGATGAGGGCCATCTGCTTGAAAACAAGTGGCTATTTATAACCAATACATTTACCAGAGGGTAACTCCCATTTAATCTCTTTTACTATAAACAAAGGAAAAACACTATTCACGGGGAGCGAGAAAACATTAATGCAAGTGAAAGTGGTTGAAGAAAGCATGTAAAGTTGAAGATTTACGTTTGATGCGATTGTCAGAGGAATCTAGAAAACGCAAACAAAACTGCTGCCCGAGCGGTGTGACAGCTTCACACTAAAGAAAAAAGCAGAATAAGAAAGGGGGAAAAGGGAAAAAAAGCATGCAGAGGCTGAGTGGGGCATGCGGGATACAAGTGTATACTTGGCGAGCCTTTTTGGATTCCAAACACCTTGCAAGGAGACTTGTATCATCATTGGGGCATGTGTAACATTGTTCCGGTGGTGTAGTACCCTACAATTTCGGGTATGTACATATTGCCCCCTCGGAGAAGTGTCTTAGCCATGAAGAGGTGTAAAATGGTGGGTCCGAGTATGGCGGTCCTGAAATGGGGAGTCGAAGTTATATTTGACATGGCCGTGTCTTTGGAAAGTTGCCATCCAAGATCCCGATACCTACAAAATAAAAAAAAAAAGGACTCAAGTCCAACTAAATAAAAAAAATTGAGAAATAAGACCGAATTTACATGAAAAGAGGACTTACCATCTATGCGGGTTTTAGAACTTACTCATCGTTGTTCGACCTGCGAAAGACATTTGAAATCAAATTAAGAGGTTAATTTATATAAAATGAGGTCATTTTACTATTCATTTGCGTGGATTGATTTGATATTTTTTGAGCTCTTGGACCCACAAAGTGATGGTTTTCGGCGAGAGAATAGTCAAGACATTCGTGGTGAGATAGCGATTATGCCTCTGAGAGCGGAACATTGAACCCGTGAAGTCTCAGGTTAGTTCTTCTCGATTTATTGTTTTTAAACCTAAAATGTGGAAATGATGAAATCTTTCCCTTGGGGGGATCATTTTTGAAAATGTTAGTTTTAAATGTGTCTTTAGGGGGGCGCCCATAGGGTAGGTTTATTTTTTTAAAAGGGTGTTTTTGCTTGTTTTAAAGCATTTTTAGGGCTTACGGCCCGTTTGGGTTTATGGGATAGGAGTGCCGCCTGTGCAATGCGGGTGGTGGTTATGGGACCACCGCCTTAGAAGGTGGTGGTTACGAAACTACCGCTCTACACAGGGTGGCGGTCCGTGACAGAGGACCAAAACAATACAAATTTTAGCTTGTTTTTGCATGTATAGAATTTTTATGTGTTTTTAACTAGATTTCAGTACTAACTCACTTCTTTTTGTGTTTTTGGGTGTATGTAGAAGAAGGAGGAGTACATTAGATGGAGCCGGGAGAGGGAGTGTGATTAGCTCTCGACAAGCAGTGTTAGAGCACTCTTCCAGCGAGCGGGATACTCTCAGGAGGAGGGGTATATGGAGGATTACATAGGTTCTACATGTTGCACTGCCACACATATTGTGTGACTTGTTCTCATATTGGGATCCAGATAGGAACACCTTCGATTTCCAAGAGTTAGGGGTGAGGGGTCCATCACCCTGGAGGATGTTTACCGTATACTGGGGGTTCCGATCCTTGGGCGGTGGCTGTCTCTTAAGACAGTATCTAGATCACAAGTGGTTCAATGGGCCACCTATATGGGAGATGCAGTTGTATCGATGGGATTGAAGAAGAGCATGAGGATCCTCTCTATTATTGATTTAGACATTCCCTTGCTCCACAAGGCTATCATGGGCATCCTTGCATCCAGACTAATCGGGGACAAGGAGGGGATACCCTCTTATATTGCTGGGCCCCATTATTACACAGATTGAGGGCCATGGATGTGTCTATGCTTGGGGAGTAGATATCCTTGGGACTACCTACCATGACTTATACAGGGTAGTCCATTTACAGGGGTAGTCACTGAGCCACCCGACTCTTGTCATGAGTTGGGTGTATGAGCATATCACCCCATATGGGAGAGGTGTAGAGGTGGAGGATCCCGGGGCTGTCAGAGCAGTGAGGTGGATGGGGATGATAGTTCTTAGAGCACCCCACCAGCTAGTGGCTTCCCTGACCACTGCAGACATGGAGGCCACTCCTTATCAGGCCATGGTAGGGGTATGGGGAGAGGAGACCGTTACACTGATTGCCTACTAGACCACCAACCAGTTGATAGATAGGGTGGGGAAGTTGGAGATACACCCCTTTGACAGAGTTCCACAGCAGTTTGGCCTCCCCTATAGTGACATGCTTCCTCCGGCGATGCCAGTGTATAGATCTATCCATGAGGCTCGGGGAGGTCCTAGAGGCCGGGGTTGGACTATTGTTACTCTTGGTACTCCTATTGTGGCTAGGAGGGTGGTACGTGCATGAGGGAGAGCCGGTGCTCCTCAGCACCCTTACTTTGGATTGCTGCCGGTCCCACTCATAGTAGTGATGAGCCCATTGACGTGGACTTGAGTCTGAGGAGTTCACTGGGGAGAGACCGAGGAGGAGATAGAGGACATGGAGATTAGTGAGATGGGTGGTGGGGGGATGATAGTGATCCTGAGTGGTGTGATACCTAGGAGATCCTACAAGCTGAGAGGGTGGAGTGGAGCATAGAGAGGGTAACTCTGGTTTCAGAGGAGTTTCTCTCTTAGGACATAGGTGGAGATGGCGAGTCCGTTGCAGGCCATCACATTGCCCCAGACGTGGGAGAGGGGCACCAGTCGGTGGTGGCGTCAGTGGCAGTGCGGATCCTAGAGATCCTTCTTAGAGGCTTGGCAATCCGAGTGAGTTGCCACTCTTCTCTTGACATTTGTTTTAGTTAGAGTTGCCTTAGTTTGTTATTTCTCTTTGTATTGTTTATTCTTGGTTTTATCGTTGATCATTTTCTAACTTTTTTCTCCTTTATTTGTAGTGATTGTTAATGAGTGGTGAGACTTGATTCGCCTAGTGTGCACTGATACCTTACTTCTCCCTCGAGAGAAGAATCGTGACTGAGCTTTCCATGGACGTGGGGAGCCCTCAATAGCCGAGAGGCACACTAATTTTTTTCCTCTATATGGTATGCGGCGAAGATCATGACCTCCCTCCGCACGAGAGGTAGCTAGATATAGGACAGCTGAGTGCCTGATGAGGAGGAGCCATTCTCGTAGTGAGACGGTAGCTACTGGTCATGACCGTGAGCCCTTAGTGCACTCGGAGCACCGACATAGCCGGAGTCCTAGGCGTGGTCATGCACCTTCTAAGGGATCCCATAGGGATTGAGAGACTATTTTTGTAGCATTTTTTCAGATGTCTATATGAGTGTTTTTTTACTTTTCGGGCTCATTGAGCGTTTTGACCATGCCTAGTGCATGATGGCATTGTATATGAAACTTGATATATATATATATCTTTTTGGATCCAGACTCTTGGTGCCTAGAATTTTGTGACTCATTTCCACATGTGTACTTAGATGTTTTTAGAATATTTGTTTTCATGCTTTTCAGAATGTATGTAATGGATAACAAATGATAGTAGATAGAATGTTTTACTCTGTATGTTTTTATAATGCTGATTTGAGATGATACTAACATCTGGTAGTACTAAAATTTTGAACTCTTTGGGAAATGTTTGTAATTTCTTCTTATGTTGGAAAAACATGATGAATGCATAGTGATCAAGAGATGAACTTGCCCCAATCCCAAATCCACGAAACTAGTAAGATGCGAGGGCTCAACACCAAGAGTTAGGAAGGGCACAAGTTGTATGAGTTTGATTAAATGGAGTGATGAGAGATAGAAAAACCAATAACAACCAAATTTGGACCTACACACCTACCCTACTCAGAACTACTACCACACTTAGAAAGCCACTTACTTTCCAGTTTATCTAGACTTAGATTCATGAATGGCAACCTGGTTGACAAAATCTAGTTTTGAGGATTTGATCTCTTTGGAATTTGGATATTTTCTTTCTCTTAATAGAGGTGAATTTGTGTTTTTAGCATACCAAGATTTGTTAATTTGTGTGACTGGACCCCCCACACCCTGCCTCATGCCACCAATAAGAAGCATGGGTTTGTCACCAAAGGCTAGATATAGGTGAGTAAGGGAACTTCTTTCCTTTCCCAACCTCACACCACCAGTAAGAGATGTGGGCTTATCATTGAAGGTTGATGGGGCAAAGAAGTGTGTAAAATAAAATATTTTGTTTTCTTGGTGCTTTTGATTTCATTTGATTTTGATATTTCTGATCTATGACTTTGGGATATCCTTTCGTTCCAAGAGATTTAAGAGGGATAGATGTGACACCAAGAAGCTTCTAGAACAGACCGTAGGCAAGGACAACTTCACCTAGTAGAAAGAAAGAGAAAAGCCAAGTATGCAGGCCTTGGTATGGTTTCCATCAATGTTTGTCTGTTGAATTTGATGAAAAGATTTGAAAATAGTTGATGATGCTTGGAGAGATGTGATATGAATGCTTTTGCCAATGTTTTCAGAAATTTGTAATAGATTGTTTAAGAGTAGGCTCCTAGACTACCATTTTTATGAAATGGACAAAATGAACAACTGAATGACTAATGGAATGTAAGTAGTTATAATGTATAAGTGGTGGTTTTGATGTTTTAATGTGTAAAACCGCTTAAGATGCAAGGAATTGACAGTTTCACCGAATTCCTCACCTTCTAGTGTGCACAAGAGATACGCACCATTTTTATAGTCTTTCATGACTCGATATGGGCCCAACCATTTGGGCTAGAACTTTCTTCCTTCGTTGGTTTTCTTATCGATCCGGGCCGTTTAATCTTAGAAGTAGATCTCCTTCATATATTTCTTGCTCATAGACTTTTTGTTGTACTACCAAAGACATCTAGTCAAAGATAGGCTCTATGTTGTTGTTCGGCATTTAACTCGGCCTCATCAAGGATTTATAGTTGAGAGAGGCGTGCTTCCTTATAAGCTTCTTCATCCAAAATCCCTTGTAATGAGATGCGGAGACTAGGTATTTCAACCTCAAGCGGGAGAACTGCTTCTACTCCGAATACCAACGAGAAAGGAGTTGCTCTTGTTGGTGTTCTTATTAAGGTTTGATGGGCCCACAAGGCTAGATATAGTTTTAGATGCCAATCTCGCTTATTCTCCTTGACTGTTTTGAGAAGAATAGCTTTTAATGTTTTGTTTGTCACTTCGGCCTGCCCATTGGCTTGAGGGTAGTAAAGAGAGGCCATGTGATGGTTTATCTTGAACTTGCTACATAACTCATGGACTTTGTCATTTTTAAAGGATGTGCCATTATCTGAGATAATGACTTGTGGGACACCATACCTGCAGATAATTTGGTTCATAATGAATTTGGCAATTACCGAACCTAGTATGGTGGTGAGAGGCATGGCCTCCACCCATTTGGTAAAATATTCCATGGCTGTAATTATAAAATTATGGCCATCGGTTGATGAGGGAGAGAACTTCCCTATCAAGTCTAGACCCCATGTGGAGAAGGGCCATAGAGTTGCTATTGGTTGCAGGGATTGTGTTGGCATGTGAATCTCGTGAGAGAATTCTTGGCATTTGTGGCACTTACGTACAAATTCCATTGCATCATGCTCGAGAGTGGGCCAAAAGTAACCCATCCGATGTATTTTACGAGTGGTGGCATGACCACCAAAGTGGCCTCCACATATCCCACTATGGGATTCATGAAGAATCTTCTTGGATTCTTCTATGTCGACACATCTTAGAAGCATGCCATCGAAGGCTCTACGATAGAGTACTTGGTCTAAAACAACATATTTAGCGGTAATAATGCGTAACCGCCTTCTTTGTTGTGACGTGGCACCTTCTGCGGGTATGTATGGTCCATGATAAAATTGATGATATTAGTATACCAGGGACATGTAGAAATGGGGGGCCTGGTTTCAACGAAGTATACACACTCATCGGGAAAGTCTAGATCTACCACTTGCTTCCATCTAGTGGATTGTCAGCTAACTAGTCTGCAATGATTTGTCCCTTAATGGATTTTTGGTTTACGAATGTTAACTCAAATTCTCCCATTAAGGTTATGAAACACCCAACCTTTTTAGATAAAGATCCTTGTGTGAGAAATGTTCGTAAATGGTCTGTCTTTACAATGACCCTTGTTTCCTGTTTAACATGTAATGTCTTAAATGTTTTGTTGCAAAAATTATGGTGAGGCATTATCTCTCTACCTATGTGTAACGTGTTTCATAATCAAGCAATGTTTGGCTAATGAAATAGACCACACGTTCCCGTTTATCATTGTCTTCTTGAGCTAGCATGCAAGCGAGTGAGACATGAGTGGCTTGCGAGTATAGGATCAAAGGGCGGTCTGGTTTGGGAGGCATTAGCATGGGTGGAGACAACAAGAAGCATTTAACTACTTCAAAGGCCTCATTGCATTCTTCAGTCCAATCAACACTATAATCTTTCTTCAATAGATTGTTGATTGGATGAATGGCAAAACTTAGATCTAGGATGAACCTGCAGATTGCACCGAGTTTCCCAAGAAATGACCTGATTCCAGACTCATCTAAGGGTGGGACCATTTTGAGAACAGCCCATATTTTGGTTGGATCAACATCAATCCCTCGTGAATATATAATGTAGCCTAGAAGTTTACCTCTTGTCACACCAAACACACACTTTTCTGGATTTAATGTGATGCCATATTCAATTAATTATGATAGGATGATACGAAGCACTTCTGGATGATCACAACGTTTCTTGGCTTTGGCCAACAAGTCATCCACATAGGATTCCACAATTTTATGGATAAGATCGTGGAATTTATAAGTCATTTCCCGTTGATATGTAGCGCCAACATTCTTAAGACCAAATGGCATGACAATGTAACAATATGTTCCCCAGGGAGTTATGAATGTAGTTTTGGCTTGATCTTGTTTGGATATTTTAATCTTACTATACCCTGAGAAACCATCCATGAGAGACAGCAATTCAAATCCAGTTGTTGCATCAATGATGACGTCAATGGATGGTAATGGGAAGCCATCCTTGGGACAAGCTTTCTTACAATCCTGAAAATCTATTCAAATGCGTATCTTCCCATTTTTTTTAGAATGGGAACGATATTAGATACCCATTGTGAATAGTCAACAGGCTTGATGAATCCCACCTGGAGAAGTTTTACTACTTCCTCTTTTACCATGAGAGCCACTTTTGGCTTCATTGGTCTTGACTTCTGTTTAATTGGCTTCACATCTGGTTTAGTGACAAGATTATGTACCGCAACTTGTGGTGAAATGCCCGTCATTTCTTTATAATTAAATGTAAAAACCTTTTGATGTTCTTTGAGGACTTGGGTGTGTATTTCTATCTCCTCCTGGAGTTAACGAGGATCCCAACTTAAAAATTCTTGGTTCTTCCTTGGTTCTAATGTTTATGTCAATGGTTTCTTCTATCAAAGAAGTGTTACCTTCTTGAAATTCAGGTGGGGCTAGAGGTAGTTCCAAGCTTTCTCCATTTTCTATCTTGTAGATATTGAGATCCTTCTATGGAGGAGACTCTATCATGGGATTTCCAAAATAGGAAGAGGAATGTGGTATTAGGGAAAGATCAACTATACGGTGAGCAAGGTGTAGCTCCGCATAGGCATTTAGATATTCAAGAGTGACTATATCATCGTCAAAGTGACTCATGATAGAAAAATTATCCTCAGCTTCTCTATGAGTCAAGAGTGAGTTTGTTCGTATTTTACGCACTAATGGTTCGGTACGAAGTGATACCATGAAATTTGTATCCTCCAACTCACTGTTTAGAGTGAAATGGGAAGCTGAGGTTGCTATTGAGTCTGCGAGAGGGTTATGCTCTCGTGGGATTGCTTCAATTGATATGAAGTTAAATCCCCTACTTAGATCTAATATTGCTGTTTTATAGAGCTATAAGTGCTCAGCTATAGTTTCATATACCTTAGAGACTTGGTTTGCAACCAATTATGAGTCTCCTAGTACTATAATGTTGTCGAAACCCATTCTTTTAGCTAGGATGATGCCAAGGAGGAGAGCTTCGTACTTAGCCCCATTGTTTGTACATTCAAAGTTTAATTTAAAGGCAAAAGGTAGGATATTTCCCTAAGGTGAAGTAAAGATCACTCCTACCCTAGCTCCAAAGCGACATCTAGCTCCATCGAAGTGGAGAGTCCAATAATTTTTGGGAAAATGGATGTTGGGACATCTGTTGTATCTATTTCTTTGCTTCTATTACTTCTACCATAAAGATTTCGTCTGATGGAAGAGAAGCAATTCCCAGGGTGTGTCCCATACCCATGGAATCAAATGGTAGGAGAATAGGTAAGTATTTCTCTAGAAACTCGAAAATTTTTGTGGTAGTCCCCAGTGATACTTGTTTTTATAACATTGGTCTCACTTTTGAGTATTGGAATGTCCTCAGCTGGATTTGAAATTTCCAACTCAGTGGTGGGTATCAAATTTTCTTTTGGTTGTGAATTAGTTGGTTTGACAAGTTGGTTTGCTAGAAGTTCAAACTCGGAGTGAATACCCGGTCTTTTCTTTAAATCAGCTAGGTGTATATCGAAGGGTTTTGGGTCACCTTGTGCCACAAATATTTTCCCTAAGTGTAGAAATATTATTTCTTGGAATAATGTGGAAGGGATTTCCTTCATGTGGTGTATCCATGGCTGACCAAGGATCATATTATAATTGGTTTCCCGATCTATAATATAAAACTTGGTGAGGACCGTCTTGGGTCCTAAAGTGACTGGTAAAACTATGGTTGCAATCGAAGTGGATTTGAGGCTATCATAACCTATTAGCGTATTTTGCGTCGTGGAACAGTTTGTCTCTCCATATCCTAACTTTTGAAGGAAAGCGAAGGGGAATATGTTAACTGCTGCCCCATTGTTAACCATTGCATGTTTAACATAATTATTGTAGACCCAAACTTGTAAATGTAAAGCTGGGCCGCCTCTTCATGTAATTTCAGCATCTGTTGGCATTTTGCTTATATCGAATATAAATTCCATATCCCTATCTGGCTGCCCCGGAGGATAAACGTCAAAGTCCACATGATTTACTTGTATTTATGGGGGAGGAGTGATGTTGATTAAATGACCAAGGCCTAATGATTCTAAGAGAGCAAACCTATGGGTGGGAGAGTTCTTTAACAAATCTAAGAAGGAGATGTGCGAGAAGGTTTTGGTCAAATCATTAATTAAAACATAGGCACCTATGGGTTTCACCAACGTTTATTGATCGTTGTCCTGCTCCAACGGATAACTTGGAGTAGGTTGGGATGAATAATCCTATGTTCTTGTTATGGTTTCTATGGGTAGTTCAGTGTCTAGCTCCACTAAACCAACTATCTTAGTTTGGGGTCGAGTTCTTAATTGGGGTGCGACTGGTGGATTTAATGAAGTTGAAGCTTCATGATCATTGTTTCCTGTCATGACACCCTTATTTGTTCCATTAGGATCTAACCTGTTATTGTTAGAATGGTTTGGGAGCGGGTCATTGAAAATCTTGAGGGATGCATTTTGAGGGGAAACTACCCCTGCATAAGTGTTTGGCGTGGGTACTATAGAATTTGCTAAAAACATATCTATAAAGAGTTGTTTTTGATCTTCTGGCAAACGCTGCATGAATTTATTGTATTCACGACAAGTCCTAGTATCGTGGCCTTGAATCTTGTGGAAGCCACAATATAAATTAGGATTATAGTTTTGAGGCTATTGATTTAAAATCTATTGTGACCCGAAATTCTGATAAGGTTGTTGGTTGTTAGAGTTAAAATTTTGAGGCTGTTGCCTTTGGTTTTGACTCTGATATCCAGTTGGGTTTCGATTTGGACTTTGTGTTTGGACTTGTCATTGTTGTTGTTATTACTTGTGGTGGATGATTAAAATCCACCGTGTTGATTGTTGGAGTAAAATTATTATTTCATTGATTATTAACAGGTGGTGAAATGTTTACAACGTTTTCCCTTTTAACTTGATCAGTTACTCCATCTGTTGTAACTCCACGGTTCTTGTTAAGGATCTTAGGTCCTTGATTAACATTCCTGGTATTAGGATAGGCCGCAGTGTTTTGATTGGGAGTGGTTAATTTCCCGTCGTCCCATATGTCTTGTGACCACTATCTATCACTGCTTGGTTGATTCAGAGAGCACTCTCAAGTACTTCATCGTAAGTTCTTAGTGGGAACTTATGGACTTCTTCCTTTATCTCTCTATTGAGAGAATTAAGGAATAAATCACATAGTTCCATTTGATCCATGTTTGGAGCACTTCCTGATGAGTAGAGAACCGTACGCCATCTTTGAATAAAATGAGAAATGGACTCATTATGTTCTTGTTTGATATGCAAGAACTCCCTGATTCCCGTTCTTAACAATTTGTTCATGTCAAAAGCTTTGATAAACTCAGACATGAGTTGTTTGAATGAGTGTATCGAGGCTTCAGGTATTCTATAATACCAATCAAGGGCAATACCTTCTAAGGTTTTAGGGAATATTTTAGTGACAACCCCGTCCCAAGGGAGTAACTCCCGTATGGTTGTGGCATAGGCTTTAATGTGTGCATTTGGGTCCCCTTCTCCTTTGTATTTGGGAAAATCGGGAAGAGGTCTTGGAAGCATAACACTTTGTATGGTGAAGTCTAGGGGCTCTTTTAAATATTTTGAATAAGTCCCTACTGCGTAGGCCTCAACCATCGATGGGGCTTGCTAAGGGGGTTGAGGGGAATGGGTTGTTGATATGGCATAGCATATGCGTTTGTAGGAACATAAGGGAATCCTTGTGGTTGAACGAACATCCCAGAGAAGAGAACATGTCTCCTTATGGTGACTTTGAATAAATGTTTAAGTAGGAGGAGCATTTTTTTGGTTCAGGTTGTTTGGTGCCAAGCCGGAGGAGTCATGATTTTAATTGGAGCGGCATTTGAAAATGTGCTCCTAGTTGGTGTTTGCTGTGGATAACTATAAATATTTTTAGGAGGCATGCCTAACATGCTTGTTCTTGTAAGGAGGTCAACCTGACTGGGATGATGCAGAGGGTTGGGGATTCTTGCTTTCCTAAAATATGAATTTTGGTTTTCTTGAGAAAGCTCCGGCCCTCTAACCTTCTCACTAAGGCTGAAATGACTTCCATCGACAAAGACGTAGGGCCTTACCTTAAGGGTGTTTGTTGTATAGCTTGAGGTTGTAAAGGGGTGTGATACCCTACTATGAATTGATCGTTATCTTGCCAAGCTTCACCAAGGGTATTTCCCATAGGTGGAGGAATGCGGGTATTCTCCTGGAATAGGGTATTAGACTATTTTTGTAAATTACCTATACGTGGATACATACTTTGGAAGCATTGTTTGCTTTTAGCGAAGCATGCTAAATACTCCTCATCCAGAAAGGGGAGTGGATTTGACTGTCTACTGATCTGTGGTCTGAACAAGACCCAAGGAGATGAAGTGAACTCTCCAAAGAACGTCATATTGTTAGATCCTCGATGGCTCGGCTGTTGTGTTTGTGCAAACTGATCAAACTCCTTGATTCAGAATGAAGAACTTGAGCTAGTTCTTTGAGGTGGAGTTTGTGACGACAAGTAATTACTTGAATAGTTATCAGCCCATGCAGAAAGTGAGGGCGACAATTGTCTATTTGTTTGACTATAGTTTACTTTGAGACCTAAGAGAGGTCTACCATATGCATCGTATCCTCGACATATTCGGGGGTATATGAATACCCGCAGAATAATAGGAAAGAGCGAAGGTGGATGGAAGAAATGAAAACAGAAAGAGGGATATTATTTTTTTTCATGTTGGGTTCACCAATTTTGTATGATGGAAAAGTAACATGCAATCATGGGAATCTACAAGTACCTCTTCCTTGTACCCGACCTCTCGAGGTCATGTCGAGATAGCCAGTGAATGTTGAATGCGGATAGATACAGATAAGATAATTAGGTAATCTTAAATCCTCAATACGCAATAATGGAATATGTGAATCTAAGGCAAAGAAGGCCCTCCTAACTTGAATTGGTGTAATGGTTTGTTCAGATATAATGGCTTCTCGGAGGCTCCAATCAATGTCGAGCTCTGCCAAGATCCTGTTTCTTGGTTGTTGGATACGTGGGAAGTGACCTGTGGGAGCTTCGTATATATCTCCAGATAAGGTCATAAAAGTAGTGGTAGGTGGTTTAATGGATTTGTAGTGAACTATGGGTGGTTTTCTGGTCTAGCCTAGAAAATATTAGATTGATTGGCTTCTATGTTTAATACGGAGAACTGTACTATAATATCTAGCGGGAGTGGTGAGGATCTAAATACTAGCATTCGTAAGTCGGTGTCAATACTTGACTGGTTTGTTGGCCCGTTGGGTTGTGGGACTTGGGGATCACAACCGTGAGTTCGTGGTTGTTGTGGACCTATTATGGTCATGTGAAGAATCAATCCCTTCTCCCAACTATCCAGTAATCGTATGCCTTTTCAACCTCTACGTTTAGAACTAGAAGTTGTATGATTTTCTTGGAATACCTAACAGGTGTTCTGGCAACTTGAATACATAAGCTAGTGTCTATGTCAATGAGGAGGTCTCCCACATTAGGCTATGGAACCAAAGGATCACAACCAAATGTTTTCTCTCGTTTGAATCCTTGCATAGTCATTCAGGTGTTTTATCAAGGCAATCTATAGTTTGGATGGTTTGACCAGAATGTGTAAGCTTTGTCGTCTTTGATATTTAATCCTCTTAGTTGCTCACTAATTACTTGTAAGTTTGTTGTTGCTCAAAAGACATGTATCCTAAGGTCCTGATCTATATCAGCTAAAGTCATGGGTAGATTTGGTTGAGGTACTATGGGTTCAAATATATATTCTCTAGGCTCTCTAGGTCCTGTGATTGTCATACAAAATGATTCAACTTTTAACTAACATTTAATAAACTGATTACAAAAGAGGTATTTACACTATGTAAGCATCCTTCTATTTTTGTATTTTTCAATGACGTATTTTAACGAAATTAAAGAGCAGCTACTCTAGTATATCTATAAAATGAACAACTAATCTAATAACAGAATAAAAACAAGCAACATAGCTTGGTATGGCTATTTACCTATGTAGTTGTGATTTTATCTTAAATATCTAAGTAGCTATATATTTTGAATTGAAAGGCTCTCGATCCTACCTTAGAAGTGAGGAATGAATCACAATTTCTCAGAAAATATCAATCCCCACTGCTTCCCCAGTGATATCGAGAGTGAACTTTTAACTGAAATAAAATAATTCACTACTCTATTTGATATGTCGTAACTAGAACTTTGATAGCTCAAACCTGGCGTTTATAGACAGTGGTAAATCTAGTTGTGTGTGATTTCATCCCTTCAGTGTGATCTCCTTGTTCCTTCATGTTCTCATGAATCCAAAAAGCGTGTATATGATAGTATCAACAGAAGATAGCATTCAAACAATGGTAGCTTTGGATACAGAACGAATACAATGTGAGTAGGAGAGGGATAGCGCAAGTGAACAGAGCTTGACTATGTAATTCCTAGTGGGATTTATTATGGGAATACAACACAAATGTACCGAGAGTTTCAGAAACTATCCTTGTGACAAAACAAAACCTACAACTTTAATGGATTCTAGTCTAGAAATGAAGCTATTCTATGTTAAACTAACTGTATGCGAAATTGAAACGAGAATTGAAACAAGAAGATGATATGACCTCTAAAATGCCAACAATGGAAGCAAAACATGAAACTAACAGAATTCTAAGCAAGGAATTGAAAAATTGAACAAGAGAATTGAGAGGATGAGGGGCCATTTTCTTGAAAACAAGTTGGCTATTTATAACCAATGCATTTACCAAAGGGTAACTCCCATTTGATCTCTTTTACTATAAACAAAGGAAAAACACTATTCACAGGGAGTAGAAAACATTAATGCAAGCCAAAGTGGTTAAAGAAAGCGTGTAAATTTGAAGATTTATGTTTGACGCGATTGTAGGAGGAATCTAGAAAATGTGAACAAAACCCGCCCCGTGTAGGGCGGGCAAGTTCTGGATCGCCACCGTGTCCTTGGTGGTGGTCACAGGGACCACATCCTGCAAGGTGGTAGTTCCATCATTGAAGACAAAACGTAAGAAGAAAGGGGGAAAATGGTAAAACAAATCATGCGGAGGCCGAGTGGTGCATATGGGATACAAGCGCATACCGAAAGCCTTTTTGGATTCCAAACACCTTGCAATGAGACATGTATCATCATTGGGGCATGTGTAACATCGTTTCGTGGTGTAGTACCCTACAATTTTTGAGTACGTATAGGAACCAATTTATGCAACTCCATAAGGTATGTCTATGCCTTCTTCATCTTCCAAATCCCTTGCAGTCATCCCTGTAACTCCAGTTTATAATCACTTGATGAACATGAGTCTCTCATAAGGGAATGGATAGATAATGCTCTCCCAAAGAAGAAAAAGGTAGAGATACAATTGGATGATGATGATCTACAAATCTTTGATCTCCTTAATCTAGAAAGGCCACCCAAAAAGGCAAAGGTTATTTCTATAATGGCTTTGAATAAGAAAGGATAACGATTCATAGATGTTGCAACTCCTAAAGTTGATGTACCCCGAGGAGAATCATCCTCGTCTGATTTTTAGGTCTCCAAGATCTCATTAGGTAATCCTTCTAATAAATAAATGAAACAAGATTAATCTTTAGTAGTAGTAGGATTGTTTCATACGATTTATGAGTTCAAAGAAACCAAGAAGGATTTAAAGGCTAAAAATGAAGCATTGTCTAACTTGGTTAGAAAATTGACTAGAACTCACAAAGGAGGACAGGTTGAAATTCTTGAGATCACCAACAATGATATCAGGTGGGTAAGTGACTTGGGAGAAAGAGGAGATGCTACTATCTAATGGGAAAATAGTTTGATCACCAGAGGTGAAGAAATAATCGGGAATCAGAAACACTATTCCCATCTTTTTGAAAAAGTTGAGGCAACCAAGGAATTAAAATATAAATGTGAAGTTTTGCAATTAATGTGGACTGATATGATACCAAAAATGAAAGCTATAAAATATTTAAGTGATGACTTGGTTGTTAAGGAAGGGATTGTATCTCTTGAATCTATAGGAAATCAATAGGAATACTATGAAGCTGCCACAATGAAGAGTATAGACTTTGACAAAATTTGTTAGATCCTTGATGGGTTAAGAGAAAAAAATGGATTATATTGACAACCTTCATTCCCTAATAGAAAAACTAATTGGGACAAACAGAGGAGAAAATATCAAAATGGAAATTACGGAGAATTTAATTACTCTTTCTAGGAATCATGCTTTAGGTAAACCCGGGGATCTAAGGGTTTTCAATATATCAACCATCCAGAAATGGGCACAAATTGAGCCGATAATTAATAAAATGTCAAGGATGATAAAGAAAGAAAGATTTGTCTTTGTGAAGCTTAATGACACATGTATGAATCCCGGGATCATTTTCCCCTATCACTTAGGGCTCGATGAATAAATTGTCACACAAATGATTGAAAGATTTTATGCTTACAAGAAAAAGGTATGGGATAGCTCAGTGAGTCAACCCATTTGAAAGGACCTTGAAAAGTAAAGAAGAAGGAAGAGAAAAGAAACTTACCCTCATAAAACATTCTGAATCAAAGGTTTCTTCAAAACAGAATGTAGTTTGTTAAAATAAAAAAGTTTGTTAGAAATAGAAAAATATCTTTTCATTTCTCCCATGTGTCACCATATGGTTCCTTCTTCACCCAACCCAATCAAAAGTGAAGAAGGAATATTTTCAATTAAAAGATACTTCCTTTGAGAAGATTTTAAAATAACACAGAGCTAAGTTCGATGAATCCTTTACGAAATTTTTGGGGAGAAATTAAGTCAAGTAGATTGTATAAGTATGAGGGTTTGTCCTCATACTAAGGGGGTTTTTCTTAATATTTTTGCAAACAAATTTTGAAAGATATTTTACTTGTGATATTGATTAATTGTTTGAGAATACACTTAAAGTTTTTACTCTTCTAAATTTAAATGTTAAGATGACTACAATGTATAGTCATTAGCAGGCATTGATATATTTTGTTTACATGTTTCCTTGTCTAGAATTTGATAGATTTAAATGAAATTTGTTTAATTATGAGCTTGGCTTACGTATTTTGGATTATGTATATCGAGCATTTGGTTGATTAGTCACATTTTCTGTTGTAATTCTACATTTATTACTTCTTTGAATTACACTGAGTCTATCCTTAGTGATTAAGTTTTGGTTATTTGTTCAATATTGTGGTGTGAGCATTTACTTTACAATATTGAATGAAATTATAAAATCCTTACTGAAATCATTTTGTTGATGGATTTTTATAAGCTTTTGAGTGAATCTTAAGCATATGAGATCAGAAGCAAGAAACACTTCATTGAAATATTTTCTTAAGCCTTTGTGCTAAGTATTTTAAGGATTGTGTGGAATATTTGTGCTAATTGAGTATCAATGAATGCAAATATTCCTTTAAATTGAAATTGTGATTAATTGATGAATTTCTCTTTATTATCCAGGATGTTGTATGTGTCTGAGTGAGTACTTGTAAGTAGTGTCATTTTAAAGATCCATTAGTTTACAATCCCCCATCCTTCCAAGCATAAATATATTTCTAGTCCCATCCCACAATACAAGTCCTTTGTCACCCATTTTTTTGCTTTTATTTACAAGTATTAGTGAAAGGAAAAGTTTTCCTTTATCAAAAATGCATCAGCAATACAACTTATCTGCCAATAGTAGTATTTTTATGGAGAAATACGTATACACCTCACTTTGTGTGACAACTTGTGAAAGAAAAGTGTTGTGTCTATGGCCATGATTATATCAGCTTTATTTATTACTTTAAAATAAGTTGAGAAGTGAAAGATTTATCCCTTCTATTTTGTTTCAGGTTACCCCTTGGGTTCTCTCACCCTGGTCAAAGGTAGGACCAAGTAGTAAGGTTGGCCATTCCTTTTGTACATGTCACTTAAGCCCTATGAATCCCGAGCTTAATAGGTTTGTAAGATGTTTTCCTAGCTATAAACGACATAAAATTTCCAAGTTTGTCATTCTTAAAGTACCCCAACTTCTTTGTTGATCTTGCACGACCCAAAAGAAGTGTAAATTTGGTTACCAACAAGCTTCTCGGCACCATTATCGGGGACTATTTCTGGAAAATACATGTCGCTGGTAACATTTGTAGTGTATCTAATATAAATTCATATTTAGAAACCAATCTTTTATCGATATTTGTTAAAATAGAGCCCGATATGAATTAATTTTCTCTATATTTACCCATTGTGAGAAAAATTTCCATTAAAGTTGAATCCCCAGAGAGAAGCTTGATAGAATATTATGAAAATTTGCAAAGATTTATTTAAATTGTGTATAAAATCATCATTTAACAAATTATTTCAAGTGATCAAGATATCTAAGGTGCAAAACATTAGTGGCAAATCTCATATTTTATGAGAAAACATAACATATACCAGTGTGCAAAACTTTAATTCTTGTTGATTAACTTGTAAAATTTTGTAAAGATGGAAGGAAGGAGATCCTTATTCAAATTAGACCTGCTTGTAAGATTGTTCCCGAGTTAGGAAAGTCTAATCCAACGAGAAAATAAGTTTGGAAAGCCACAGGTGAGCAGAGGTCGAAGTGAAGGTTGTACATTTTGCTGAATCTGATCAACCTTTATTGGAAGATTATTCTAACACTTCAAGTAGTTCTAGATCAATAAGTCCTTGTGCCAATTTATACACTCTAGTTTAGGAGGGTCCTTCATTTACAAGTGATCAAGGTATTCCTCATTTCCTTTGTTGATTAGAAATAATAGAGTATTTTGTGAAACTGAATCACTAAAGGATCAATACTTTGAAGATCATACCCCATTTCCTCAAAGACCCCCAGTTCCCTACCATTTTAACCCTCCTATTGAAACACCTCCACCAAAAAATATGGCACAACCTCCACCCAAACCTCCTTTTGTATTAAATAATTACAAACCTGTATGTTTAATTGGGATGTTTGCTTACCCGAATGAAGTACCACATGAAGTTATAAATGGATTATCTAGATTTTAGGGGAATAATGCAATAAGTGGAGATCAACATCTTAGACTCTTCCTAAATGATATGGAATATTTTGAAATAGAACATGAGGATGTATATGTAAAATTATTTATACACACTCTAGATGAATATGTCTAGGGAATGGTACAAGTCACTACCTGATAATTCAATTGATTCTTAGGTAGAAATTAAAAATTCCTTCAAGCTACAATATGGTGATAAGACTGATCCTAGGTTCCTTTTGACCGAATTTGAAAATATAAAGAAAATCCTAATGAACCAGTTCAAGATTTTAATACTAGGTTTAATAAGACTTTGAAAATATTACCTATGAACCTAAGACCTAGTTGTTGGGTTTTAAAAATATAAAAATGTTGCACAGATCTAAAATTAGATAAAACATACAAGCAATGAATGCGGAAATAAACCAGAAGATAAAATAAATAAGAGAAAGATAACACTAGATTTAATGTGGTTCACCCAGTGTGGGCTACGTCCACCAAGAAATGGCCAATATTATTATTTAGTGCTTTATAGAGGAAATACAATGAAGATCTATTGTCTTCCAACACCTCACATGATGTTCAATATTTTCCCTCACTCAACTACTCTTTCTTGCTCACCAAGAAAACTAACATGTAAACAATTGTTATTTTCTTCTCTCATACCCTCATATGATACATGCATATATATATATATATATATATATATATATATATATATATCTATTCTAGGAAACTAACTATGCTTTTACAATCAAGAAATCATCTTTAAAGAAAAATATTTATTCTAATTCTTAGCCAAAAAACAAAACACCATCGCACAATTTGATTGATGCGGTTACTTCACGACCGATGCCACTCACTTCTGATTGATCTTGGTCACTTCATGACCCATGCCGGTTGATAATCGATTGATGTTGGTCATTTCGACTTATGCCGGTCACTATCCGACTAATTTCAAGCATTACTTCGACCGATTCCGGTCACTTTCAAATCTAAAAACATGTAAAAACAAGATGTCTGTGAACAATTTATGCTCCACACTCAATAATCTTCCACTTGGAGATCAATTACTGCACTATACTATACATCACCATCCTTGGATCCTTTTCCTTAGCCCGTTTCTTCCTCTTCAAGTCTCAAACTCAAATACCAACAAAAGTGGAGTGAAGCTCTAACTTCTCTTTTACCAATGGCTTCGTTAACGTATCCACAAGGTTCTCATATATATGGATTTTCTCTAACTTCAGTTTCCCATCCTCCAACACCTACCGTATGAAGTGATACCTCAACTGAATGTGTTTCATTCTTGAATGAAATGCTGAATTCTTTGCCAGATGGATCACGCTCTGACTATCGCTATATAATATGCAATCCTCTTTCTCCTTAACCAACTCTTCCATGAACATACTCATCCATATCATCTCCTTGCTAGCTTCTGTAGCTACAACGTACTCTACCTCTGTAGTAGATAAATCCAAGACCTTCTGCAATCTTGAAATTTAGCTAACTGTCATTCCACCTATTGTGAAAACATATCTAGTGGTGCTCCTCTTATCATCCAAATCTACAACCATATCTGAATCAACATAGCCGCGTAAAGAAGTATCTGACCCTCCATAGCATAACTCCATGTTGGATGTCTCTCTCAAATAACTTGAGAATCTATTGGAGTACTTTCCAATGTTCTTTGCCTGGATTAGCCATAAACCTACTCACAACTCCCACTGCTTGTGCAATGTTTGGTCTAGTACAAACCATGACATATATAAGACTTCCTACTGCTGAAGCATAGGGAACATGTGTCATGTACTAAACCTCCTTGTGTGATGAAAGACACTAACATTTACTCAATTTGAAGTGTCTAGGCATAGGTGTACTAACAAGTTTTGAATTCTACATGTTAAACCTTTCCAACATCTTATTCTTTATAAGCCTCTGAGAAAATACAATTTCTTATTTTTCTTGTCTCAAAGTGAGTTTGCATGCCAAGGATTTTATTTACATCTCCCAAATCATTCATTGAAAATGTGTGAGCTAGCCTTTATTTAATTTTACCAATGTCCTACATACGAGATCCTGCAATCATCATATCATCCACATATAGTAACAAAATAACATAACTCCCATTTTCAAGATTCTTAAAATAAACACAATGGTCAGATTCACATCTCATATAACCATGCTCATGCATAAAACTATAAAATTTCAAATACCATTTCCTTGGATATTTCTTGAGCCCATATAGGCTCTTTTTCAATCTACACACAAGTTTCTCCTTACCCTTGACTTCATAACCAAGTGATTGCTACATATAAATCTCTTCCTCTAAATCACCATGAAGAAAAGTCGTCTTAACATCAAGTTGTTCTAAATGAAAATATTTTGTTGCAACCAAACTTAGAACAATACAAATAGAAGTCATCTTAACTATAAGAGAAAAAATCTCATCAAAGTCAATACCTACTTTTGTGTAAATCCCTTTACCACAAGCCTCACCTTGTATCTTTTCATTCCACCCTCTTCTTCCTTGATCCTATAAACCCATTTGTTCTGTAGTGATTTATTACCTGTTGGCAACTTGACCAAATCCCACGTCTAATTTTATTCCAAGGAGTCCATATCCTCATCCTTGTCATGATCACACTACACGTGAGTATCTACCTCGCATTACTTCTTCAAAGCTTTCTGGTTCACCACTATCAATCAATAATAAATAAGAAAAGGAAGGTGAAAAATATCTCAAGGTCTAATTACTCTTTGTGACCTTCTCACCGAGATATGGGGTGTATGGGGCTCATTCTATGCCTGTTGTACATTCATGTTAATCTCTGTCAGTGACCGACGCTGGTCTCCCGATCATCGAACATAATTATATAACCGATCACGGTTCCTCTATATGCCGACCAATTGCGGTTGCCTCACTTTGCCACTAGTTCAAAGATTATTGACACTAGCTCTAGTAGTTGTCTATTCTGAATTTGATCATGTTTGTCAATACCGCTTAGTATGAATGGCATTGGCTTCAGAGAACCAAAGCCGGTCTGCATCGATGCCCGTTTTAGATCCAAAAGTTGATTTTCCTTCAAAATCTCATCAACTTGTTCATGTTTAGGCACCAAAACCTAATCCCTATACATTTTCTTTTCATTCCAATTAATGTCATGACTCCTAACAATATTAGAATATTCTAAATCCCAAAAATGATATCCGAAATCACTAGAGCCATAACCAATGAAAGTACATCTCTTAGATTTAGCATCCAAATTCTTCCTATTTTCCCTATCAACATGCACAAAAGCTTCTGAGCCAAAAACTCTAAGAAAAGAAAAATATACCTCTTTTTAAGACCAAGGTTCTTTTAGTATTCCACCATCCAAGAGTGTTTTGAAGGCCCACAGCTTGATCAAAGTACACTGTTGTATCCACTAGCTTCGCCTAAAAATCCAAAGACAAATCGACATGTATCCTCATGATTCTAACATGTTCCATGATTGTTCTATTCATTCTTTCTACAACTCCATTCTCCTGTGGAGTTATAGGAACCATTATTTCTCTTCGTATTCCATTCACTAAACAATAATCATTGAAAGCCTTGTTGTAGTACTCACCACCATTTTCAGATCTAAGGCACTTTAATTTTAAGTTTGTTTCATTTTCCATAAGGGCTTTCCACCTTTTAAAAGTCTCAAAAACATCAGATTTACACTTAATAAAATAAATCCATACCTTCCTTGTGGCATCATCAATGAAAGTCACATAATATTGGGATCCTCCAATAGAAGCTACTTGAGTTGGTCCCCACACATCTGAGTGTACAAGATCCAATTTATGCTCCTTCTTTGTTGACCCAACCTTGAGAAATATCACTCTCTTCTACTTTCCAAATATGTAATGCTCAAAAAATTCAAGATCTAATTGTTTCAAATATGATAACTTACCCTTATCCTTTAGGATCTACATTCCTTTTCACTGATATGGCCTAACCAATTATGCCACATGGTTACCTCTGAATCCGTAGTAGATAGCATATAAAAGGAATTAGTAACATAGGTAAACAAATATAAATTTCTGCCTTCTTACCTCTTGCCACAATAAGAGATCCATTGGTAACCTTCCAAGAATTGTCTATGAATGCAACCACACATCCAGATTCACCTAGTTGCCCTACCTATATTAGATTTCTCTTGAGGCTTGGCACATGCCTCACATCTTTCAATACCCATGGATTTCCATTCTGCAGCTTTAGATCAATATCACCTTTACCAAGAATATTGCATGGCTCATCATATCCTAAATAAAATTGTCAAAAATCACCTTGAACATAATTTCTAAAACAACCCTTATTAGGGGTAGCATGGAAAGAAGCTCTAAAATCTAAAACCCAAGATTCTAATTTATTATCCAAGGAGAGAATAAGGGCATATTTTTTACCTCACTTGCAACATTTTCCTCTTTACCTTTTTCTTTACCTTTGTCTGATGTATTCTCTTTGTTTTCCTTGGACCAACACTCCTTTACATGTCCTCTCTTTCCAAAATTCCAACAAAGTAAATCTCTGTACTTGGATCTAGATTTGTCATTTCTTGACTTTGATCTCCCATTATTCTTGCTCTTTGATGATCTCTCCTTATATCTTCCCCTACTTTCTACATTTAAAGTGTTTCTAGATGATGCTTCTCTTAAGATTTTCTTGCGTATTTCCTCATTAAGGATTACACTAATTACATCATAAAATTTCAAACCTTTAGAATCTAAAATTGTATTACTAATAGCCATTACCAAGTTATCCCAACTATTTGGCAAAGATCATAAGAATAAAACATCTTTCACTTCATTATCAAACGAAATTTCTACCGATTTTAATTTATTTATAATAGATCAGAAATCATTCAAATTATTAGATTTAGATCCATCTTCTTGCATTTTAGAATTAAACCATTTTTTCATCAAATAAAATTTATTCAAAGCACTAGGAGTTTCATATAAATTTGCTAAATATTTTATCAACTCTACCATGGTTTTGCATCTCTAAATTCAAAGCTACTAATATTGCCTTATAGATCCCAAAGCCTTTCTATCAATAATCTTCCATTATTCATCACCATCATAACTAGACATGAATGCTCATCCAATGGTAAGTATAGATCCTTTTGATACAAATAATACTCCACCTGCATCTTCCATAGTTGATAATTATGACCGTCAAATTTATCTACTTGGTATTTATTATCTTCTACCATTGCTATGCTCCCACTCAATTAGAAAACCCTATGTGAATAAATCTTGTCAATACACAAAACCTCCAAACAAAGCACGATACTAGTTTTTTGGGTTTAACCATATAACAGTGTTGCACAAATCTAAAATTAGATAAAGCATACAAGCAATGAGTGCGGAAATAAACCAGAAGATAAAATAAAAAGAGAAAGATAACACCAGATTTAATGTGGTTCACCCAAAGTGTGGCTACGTCCACCAAGAAACAACCAAAATTATTATTCAATGATTTACAAAGGAAATACAATGAAGATCTACTATCTTTCAACACCTCACACGATGTTCAATATTTTTCCCTCACTCAACTACTCTTTCTTTCTCACAAAAAGCCTAATATATATATATATATATATATATATATATATATATATATCTATCTATTTGGGAAAATAACTATGATTTTACAATCAAGAAATCACCTTTAAAGAAAAAAAATTATTCTAAAATAAAACACCGTTGAGGTTGGTTGACCGATGCCGCCTTTGCATGACCGATGTTGGTCACTACATGATCGATCTTTGGTCACTTCACCCCCATGTTGGTTGATAATCGACTAGTTCCAGACTTCCGACCAATGCTTTAGTCATCGTATGACTGACTTTGGCTATGTCTGATGATGCTGGTCATTATCAAATCCAACAACATGTAAAAACAAGATTTCTATCAATTAAGATCCAAGCTCAACACTAGTGATTATTCTTGTCTAATCAAATACTCAGATGCTTTTGATAAGAAAACAAATTATTATCTAAGGGATAAAAATTCTGGAAATTTGATGCGGGATTTCACTATGGCAATGAAAATTGAGAATAATAGTAAAGTAGCTGGAAAACCTCCAAAGAGGGAGGGTTTCAAGGTAATTAACCTAGAGAAACCCTAGACAAGAAAGTTAGTAGATTTGGAGGAAGTAGTAAAAAGATTAGCGGGGGCATTGAAGAGATTTCTCACAAACTTGCTAGAGATGAAAAAGGCCTAGGGGAAAATCCTCAAGATCACCATCAACCTCAAGGCTAGGATAGATTTGGAAATCATCCCAGAGGTGATCATAGAGAAGATGATAGAGGAAAGGGACCTTTGTGGTTAAGAAACAAGCTACCAAACCCTAAGGAAAATAAGGTAGTGCCTGATCCACTGACTGCTAGAGTATCTTTGGTGGAAGAAGATCATATCATTGAATGGTGTGATAAATGTTTTTTTCCACATTCTCCTTGTGACCCCAATGTTGATGATGATTCCACTGATGAATATGATTTTGGTGATGTTTGTATGTTGGAATGTTTTGATACTGTACCAAAAAGGGGTACTTCTACTAAATTTCTAGGTGCTTCAGAATCGTTGAAACTTTTTGGAATTATCTTAAACGGGTATATTTTTTTCCTTTACCAATAATTTTGATGTAGATATGGTTCAATCTTCTTTTGGGTTTCCTAATCATGATTTTTAATACATAAGGGATTTGATGAATAAAAAATATGATGGGGGTATTACTTCTGAAGAAGATAGGTAGCTACTGATGAATGCTATTGTGGCTCAAGAAAAGGACCCAAATGTCCCCAAAATGTTCCCAAGAAATATATGCCAAATAAATGCCCTATTGTTACTACTAAGCCGAGTACCACTAATGTTGCTCAAAAAGTAAAAGATATTGTCCCATCAAAAAAAGTAATTACTTTGTCTCCTAAAATAGCTATGCCCAAGTATGTCACGTGTGATATGGCTCAAATTTTGAGTCAGATTAAAATTATTGTGCCCATTTTTGAGTTTCTCAGAATCCCTGAGCATAGAAAAATAGCATTTGAATACTTAGGATTCAAAGAGGAAATAATTGTCATAAGAAAATATGTAAATAATGTGGATGTCTCACCCACTACAGATGAAGTAGAAATGCCTCAAGAACAAGAAAGCATGGGGGAATCCCTAGAGATATATTTAGGCACTTCTTTGGTCAAATCTCAATTGGATGTTGATCCATTTTTTCTTCTCGATTATTAGTGATAGACTCATTCACAATGTATGTTTGACTCGGGAGCCTCATGCAACATAATGCCATTGGAGGTCATGAATGAGTTAGATATAAAGGTAACAACTTTTGGAAAATGTCATGCCATGGATTCAAGAGAGGTACTAATTATTGGGTATGTGAAAGGGCTAGTTGTTTAGCTGACTACTTACCCTCATAAATATTTGACCATGAATATGGTTATTGTTGATTTCCCTACTAAGTGGGGTATGTTGTTATCCAGAAAATGGGTTGTAAGTGTGGGAGGTAGTGTATAAATGGACATGTCTTATGCCACCATACATGTAGAAGGAAAGTTGGTGAAACTACATGGAGAGAAAAATATGCTTCACATTATCAAGGATCACATGAATGCCTCTTATGAGGTATTATTTGTTAACACTGATTTGGAAAATTTTATAGGATATGCTGATTTTGAAGATCAATGTATAAATATTGCTACTCATTTACAATATGTTGGTATTCCTTAGACCATGATATTTGATGGAGCATGCTCGATGTGGGAAGTGGAGCTAGAATATTCCTCACATCCCCAAAATAAGAATCTTTTAATTTTTCATTCAAATTAAATTTTGAATGCACTAATAATATTGCAGAGTATGAGGCATTTCTCTTGGGTTTAAGAGTTTCTTGGAAACATGGAATCAAGGATATCATTGTTAAGGGAGATTCTGAGTTGATTGTGAAACAAGTGAGAAAACTGTATGCAACCAAAAATCAATGAATGAAACAATACAAGCATGTAGTCTAGGACCTTATTGAAATGTTTGATTCATTTAATATCATGTATCATGAAAGGAATCAGAACACAACAACTAATAGATTGGATGTCATTGCATCACATTTTTCCAACTGTACAATATCTCCATATTGTAATTATGATGTTGAAGTATTGGCTAGACCTTATGTGCCTGATAATGTCAAACACTGGCAAGTATTTGAGGATGATGCTCAGATACAAAGATTTATGAAGAGAAAAGATGAATTTTCTAATCAACATATTGACTTAGAGCCAATGGTTGAAATCTGTGATGGGAAAGATACTTTTTGGGAAGGAGGTGATCTAATTGAAAACAAACACAATTCCCAGAGGATTAGTTTCCCTTGAGTCCAACTTTGACAGTGATGAAAAGTAATTAATAGGCCTATTTATGCTTCTAGAGATGTTGAATAATGTAACTTGGGGACTCAAGAAAATCCTAGAAAGGTATGGTTGGGGTGCAATTTGAACAAAGAAGAAAAGCAAGCTTATACCAAACTAGCTAAGAGAATATCAAGATTTCTTAGCTTGGTCATACTCTGAATTAAAATATTATAGAGAAGATCTATTTCAACATGAGATACCTCTAGAACCCCATTCCAAACCATTCAGGAAGAAACAAAGGCCCATCAATCCCCTCCTCTCTCTCAAAATGTAAGAAGAATTGATAAAGTTGAGAGATGGAGGAATCATATAACCTGCTAGGTATTCTTCATGGGTGGAAAACCTTGTACCAATCGGAAGAATAATAAGGACATAAGGATTTGTGTGGATTTTAGGAATCTTAACAAAGCATCAATCAAAGATAATTATCCATTGCCAAATATGGATAACATGTTGTAACTATTTTTCAGGATCTGAATTATTGTATACATTAGATGGTTTCTCGGGTATAATTAAGTGGTCATGTGAAGAGATCTAAACAATTTAAAATTTCCCTTACCACTCCTTGGGGACTTATATTTATGTATGAATTCCCTTTGGACTTATGAATGTAAGAGAAAATTTTCAAAGAGCCATGGATGTGGCTTTTTCAGACTTATAAATGAAATTATAGCTATGTATCAAGATGATATAATAGTCTTCTCAAAGAAAAGAGGTGACCATTTGGGCCACCTAGAAAAAATGTTGTTCAGATGCAAGGAGTATGGGATTTCATGAATCCCAAGAAGTTTCATTTTGGAGTCCAAAAATAAAAACTATTGGGGCATATTATATCTAAGGAAGGGGTCATGATAGATCCCGAGAGAGTGGAAGCAATTGGTAAGGTTCCTATCCCCAAATCTAAAAGGGTATTCAATATTTTTTTGGTAAAATAAATTTTATTAGGAGGTTCATCTCCAACTTTGCTGAGATAACTATTCCTATAACAAATATGTTGAAGAAATACCAAGTCATTAAGTGGGAAGGAGTTGTTCAAGATTTTACTTGGAATAAAGGAAGCACTAAAAATTCCCTAGTCTTAACAAGTCCTGACTACAAGAAAGCATTTCAAATGTTTTATTTTGCCTCTGAGAATACCATTGCATTAGTACTATTGCAAAAATATGAAGAAGGAAATGAGAGGCCTATTGCTTTTTTTAGCAAAGCCCTGTAAGGCGCTGAATTAAAGTCTATCATGGAAAAGTAGGCTTTTTTTTGGTGAGAGATACCAAAATATTTAGGCCTTACATATTAAGTTCTAAGGTTGTAGCCTATGTTTCCCATACCATGGTTAGATAAATATTATCGAAGTGGAAATATATAGTAAAAGGTTTCATTGGGTGAACAAGTTACAAGAATATAATATGGAAATACAAACTACTAAGTTGGTCAGAGGTTTAGGGTTAGTAATATTGATGGTTGAAAGTAAATTACAAGTGATGGAGATAAATTTCATTGAAGAAGATGGTATGGATCCCCATGAAAAGGTGAGTAATTCATCTGGTATAAGGATGTAATATATTACTTGAGGAATTTGGAGTGTCCTGGACATCTAGATAAGAATAAGAGGACAATCAAACTGGAATCCTAGAAATATGTCATAACTGATTTTGTCTTAGCATGGAAGAATCCAAAAGGGGTGTTACTCAGTGCATCATTAAAGAAGGATATCCCAAAATAATTGCAGAGTTCCATGAGGGAGTGTGTGGAGGCCATTTTTTGGAAGAGTTATTGCTCACAATATTTTTATGATAGGATATTGGTGGTCATTGTTATTTAAAAACACTACAGCATTGATAATAACATGTGAAATTTTCCAACGCTTCTTTGGAAGGTTGAAAGATGGAGTTTCCTTGAATTTACAACACGTGTCAATCGAATCCCCTTTCAAACAATGGGGAATGGATTTCATTGGAGAGATATCAGATTCTTCAAGGTTGGACACAAGTGGATCCTGGTTGTTACTGACTATTTCACTAAATGGGTTGAGGCTATTCCCACCAAGAAGGAAATCACTAGGTGGTTATGTATTTCCTTTTAAATAACATAATTTATAGATTTGGAGTACCTGCCAAAATAGTTGTTGATAATGCTATGAGCTTCAAGGCTAAACCATTAGTAACTATGTGCAAGGAATATGGTATCAACTTGGCCTATGCATCAAACTACAACCCTTAAGGAAATGGCCAAGATGAGTCAAGTAACAAAAATATGCTTAAGATACTCCAGAGGACATTGGAAAATAATAAAAAGAAATGGGGTGAATAACTTAAGTTTTCCTTATGGGTAGATAGAGTTACTACAAAGAGAGCTATTGGAAAAGTCCTTTTGAACTATTTTATGGAGTCCAAGATCTTTTACCTTTACACATGCAATTGTAATCTTATCAATTCATGCAAAAACTTGATAGTGAAGGGGAAGTAAGTCCCTATGAGGAAAGAATAAACCAAATCTTGGAGTTAGATGAAGAAAGAAGAGAGTCTCACTAAAGGCATATGAAGTTTAGGGAGAGACTCAAAAATATTTTTGACAAGAAGGTAACTCCTAGGGAATTTAATGTGGGATATTTGGTTTTACTTTAGGATAGTAGGCATGAAGAAAAGGGAAAAAATGGAAATTTTGATGCCTTATGGATGGGACCATACTCAATTGACATTAGAATTGGTGAACATACTTTCTTATTAAAATATCTGGAGGGAAACTTATTGGAATTGCCTATCAATGACAGGCATCTCAAGCACTTTATGGACTAAGCCTACATGGTCAGGTATGATTTTGTATAGTGTACAATTTTTTTATTGTTTTTCCCCTTTTTATTTTAAAGTGTACAAAGTGACTAGTTGTCTCTAGGTATCTTAGTTTTTTGTCATTTGTATCTACTTATAAGGCCCTATGTGTGTTATGAACAACTCCACTGCCCAATGGATTAAGGCACTTGGTTTGTGTATTGAGTTATCTATTTGGTTCTTGTGGTACCTACAAGGGGTACCCATCCTTGAGTCAGAGCCGATGTTGGTGTTCAATTTGAGCTCACACCATGTTTTGAAATATTTCCTCAAAAAATTTTGTTTTCCATGTTTACAAAGGTCTGTAACATGCAAGAATCTATTTACCTTCGAAAACAAACCAATTTTTAACTAGGAAAGGTGTTGAATTTGTGTGTAAATTTGTTATGCTAAAACCCAAGCAGCCTTGCCCATGTTTTTAAAGAAAAACCCTTATGAAAATTGATAATGAACTGTGTAAAAAATCCTTGCAAAATTTTTTGTGTGTTGTTTATTCCAAGTTCTTATGAAAACTACAATTTATTCCCCGATGCCTGAAAACATGTGGTGTATTTAGGTTGGCTTAACAATATCGTTCCTAGCTTGAATGTTTGTAAAATTGATATAAATGTGCAATATGAAAAATAATCCTTGAGGCCTGGTGAAATATTCCAAGGAATATTCATGAGAGCACAATGTAAAATATGGACACAACCTCGCTCCCCAAAAGGAAACACGTGAAAAGGTATAATTAGAGTGGGGATATTGGCCTTTATTTCACCTATGAATTTTACTCTGGTAAAATGCAAAGTGCAATTGCATGTATTGCTTTGAAGGGGGACATGTGTCAACTCTATAATCAAATTAAACAATGCTTATTTGGGTTAAGTTTATAGTTTTGTACTCCTTTGACGAATAATAAAAAAGAAAGCAATATGTGAAAAAGAAGGTCGGGAAGCTTGGTAAAAAGGGAAAAAATTATTGTGATTATTTGAGACATGCAATTGGTAAAAACAAATATGAGACCCAACGAATTAGATATATGGACTAAGCATTCGACATACGTGGGAGCAGAGAAATAAATGCATTCTACATGTTACAAAGACGATGTGTGGATCATTTTACAAAATTCTTCCGAGGCCCATTAAAAGGTTAAAAAGGGGTTCATTAATGCACTAGCCATATGGGATTAAATCCCATTAATGCAAAGGACTCGTGTAAGGGAGATACATGGATGATAGGAAAAAAACTATTGCAACGGTTGAAAAGAAAGAAAAATATGAAAATTATGAAAACTCTCACGAATGCAATCTTCAACATTAATGCATGAATCTATGAGTTGTTAATATGATAGCTTGTTATAAATTACTCTCTTGATACTCAAAAGTTTTATTTTATAAAGGATTTTCAAGTGGTATTGAAGGAGAGATAAAGTAAGAATTAGCCACGGTGATGATGATAATCTAGTTGCGGTGCTTTTTCGGTTAGGTTTTGAGAAACGACCATAATTTTGTTATGAGGTGAGTTCATCAAGTCTCATATTTTTGTGACATTTATAGAATCAGTTTTGAAAGGTCTCATATTTTTTGTGAAAAGAGGTTTGATAAAATTGTGTTAGAATCATGAAACTTCAATTATTACCCATGAAAATGAGTTCCAATCTTAGTTCCCCCTAGATAGAATTGCAGACTCTGACATTGCATCTGTCGACCTAGAAGATTTTAGGCAAAGGTTAAACTCCCCTGAAAGAAGTGACACCATGACCCAAATATCCAACAGTGGTATTGACCTTGCTACTACTTTCCCCATGCTATACAATGCTTGGAGGTCATATGGGTGTGTGCTCAACATTATAATCCTACAACCAGAGAGGTTTAAGATGGGAGGGGAGATTTGGTTTTATCTTTTCAGGAGCAGGCATTTGATAGAATGTTGGGTTTTCCTCCCACAAGGGAAGAGGGGGATATTACCAAAGATTCAACACATGAATACTAGAATTCACATTCAAAGAAATGGAAAAAGTTCATGAATTCCCATTGGTGATCAATCCATGAAATTCCACCCCCAAAATGACAAAGAAGTTGAATAGAACTGAATTCATTGAGGAAGTTGGAGATGTGATTATATTGTTAAACTGAGTAATGGGTATTGAATCTACTGAATTTTTATAGAAATGGATGTATCATTTCATACTTATAAACAAAAAATCTCTCCCATGGGATGAGATAATAAGTGATCGTATTCATGAACAAATGATGGGAGTTGCCCAGATTATGCAAGAGGAGAAAATCCTGGCATGGAAGAATTTTTCATGTCTTCTTACTTGATTTATAATATTGATTTTCATATAAATTTCTAGAATTACTGATGGATGGTGAGCTTAGTAGCTCCAAGGTGTATAATGTATTCTTTTAACTGAGGCTGGAAAATTGTGAAATGCATTACATAAATGTTGCAAACCATTTATTTGCACCCAAAATTTATTCATACCACCTTGAATGGGAGACTGAGAGATTTTCCCCTGATGCTAAGAGAGTTATTACTCAATATGGGTGTTATTTTATACAATTCAAGACCTTTTCATATATAAGGGTTAGTGGTGATGATGAGAAACCTTAATTACTCCCCATGGTGTGTAAGTGATAAATGGGAATTGATAGAATTGGTTTGGAAATTTCTATCAGTACACCAATTCATTACCCAAAAGAATATAACATCCCCTATCAAGATCCCCACAATCAATGGGAATTACACTTGCCCAAACATCTAGAAGGAAAAAATATTAAAAGGACAAATGAACAGATGTATGTAGGATAGATTTTAGGAAATAAAACATTATGATATAAAACATCTATTAGACAATGTTGTACCTACTCGGGTGGAGCATAAATATCATTATGAGGATTTTTGGATGAATTGTGCGATGAAAGAGAATTAAGAGAGAAGAGAACATTTAAGAATGACATTTTCCCAGATGATTTATTCTGGGGTTATCCAAGATCCTTAAGAGTTAGAAGATGATGGGAATATGATTAATGAAGAATAAATTAGAAATGATATTACTTCTTAGCATTTACCACCGGTTAATTAGGATGTTGATGAGAAGAAATACAATCAAGAAAAAACTGCAAATATTATCTGACTTTATTTAAGGTGGCTATTCTCAAAAGGAGTGGATGTAAGTTACTAAAATACCCCAATGTTAAGAGAATATAGAAATAAAAAGCTTATTGATGATGTTCTCCCTCCATAGCAGAAGGTTTATGCCACTAGGGATATTTCATGGAGGCAAAAGCTTAAAGTTCCTTCCAAGAGATTGGAGTCCATACCAACAATGGCTGATGTAAGTTCCCAAGGTAGCAGAACTAGAACTCCCCTCCCTCAAACAACAAGAACTAGATAAATTCCTTAGAAAGGTATGATTGAGGGCCCTATTATTCATTCTACCCCATTATAAGTTATTCCAATATCTGTCATAATCCAATGGAAAGGAGAAAATAATGTAATCTACTCCTAAGAATCTTAAGGAGGAAAGTTTTCCTGAAACATCTCATGAATTTCAAAACCAAAGACTAAGATATAAAGATCGAGGAGGAGGAACAAGTCCATATTTGGAAGAGGAAGCAAATTAAGGCGTCGAATGGGTTGATTTAGAAGAGGAAGAGACTACTAGACATACATTAGATCTTGATGTCCCTATCATTTCATCTGCCACCACCAGTCTCTTGCTATAGATACCAAAATTGGGTCATAATTCCATTAAAACCCCATCAATTAAATTAACCATATCCTACCCATTCATATCCCCTAGTGCACATGTTAATTGAATTAATTATATTAATTAAATTAATTAATATCCTCACTTAACCACCTCACCCAACCAACTCACCTAGCCACCTCACTCAAATGACCCACTCAAACCTCATTAATGACCTAAGACCAAGTCTAAACTTATCCTAACCAACTAGGACTTAGTCTAAACCTAGACTTAACTCCTATTAACAAACCTAAAAGGACTCTTACTTATCTTTCTGGGATCCATCACTCAAGACTCAAACAAAGATTGGAGACCACGCCAAAATAGTAACAAAAGGCTATTTATCTCGGTTGACGCCAAGCACCTAACTATCACCGGTTAGGTTAAATACATTTCAAAAGCCTTTACGAGGTTTGTCATTCGATTCAAGATCTCATACAAACAAAGACTTTGATCACTCAAAATTTCTAAAGCACTCAGGAAAAGGAAAATATACGGAAGCATTACCAATAACCATTAGCATTCATCATCTTCTTCACGATTATGGATTCACACAAATAAACACAAAGGTTTGAACTACCACGACACTAACACAATGTCTCTTCTCTCTTAATCTCTGTTGTTACCATCCTCATCACCTGCATTCTCCAAACCTACTCTTCAGTAAGTACCTAACATATCTTCATTTATTTTTGTTTTATTCTAGTAAGGTTTATTATTCAACTCAATAATTTATCTTTCTCCACATCCGTACACTCCCCTCCTCCTACCAACCTATCACCCTGCCATACCCAACCCTTTCATCTAGTTTTATCCAATTTTAATCATCTTTGAGCCCCCAATTCCATTCTACGTCCTTACCCTCACCATTTCCAACCTCTGTACAATCACAAAGAGTCTAAAAAACCAGTTTTAAGTCTTGTTTACTAATTGCCCCTACCGATGCCAATTAGCCAATCGACATTGGTTGTTCTACCTAACTGACATCGGTCACACAACCAACATTGGTTACTGTGTCATGCAGTAATATATTTTAGACCAGCGAGCTAATACCCACTTCCTAACAACCTAGAACACTTTCCAATATTTACCGAGATATTACCCAGAGCCTATACCAGGACTTGCAACGTAACACCCGGCTAGTCACTGACCCATTTTGAACTCAATCACCTTTTATAGTATCTTTCTTATTATTTTTTGCAAGATACCTAAATCATTTCAATTTCAATAGGATCTTTATTTCATGTATATTTTGAATAACATTAATATTGTTATATAAAAAGTGGATTGACATCCTATTTAGGAAGCATCATGCTTCCTGGATCTAGTTTCCGTTAGGCAGTCCACTAATTGTTTTGTTTAATTCTATCTAGTGGTATTGTTTTGCATTTACATGTAGTTCCTCCTAGACAAAAGGGATCTCTCGTAGTCAACTTGGATAAGGAAATCAGAATGCACACACAACCTTCAACTGACATCACAAACAAGTATTCCTCCTTAGCCTTCTACCCTTATCTGTTTCATTAATTTTTAAGAATACGGTGAAACATTTTGGCATGCCCGGTGGGACCCATCTGGGGTTCCTTGCATTTATTCATTCTTAGGGAACTATTGTATTTTTTTCTTTTCAAAAGGAAGTTAACATTAAATTATCTCCTTGGAAATATTCTCTTTCTTCTATTTGTCTCAGTGACATTTGTATTTCAGGACTAAAAAGAATCATTATTTTTCTTCTTGCATTTGCATTAGTGAAAGTCATTCTCTTTCCTATTCACTCTTTGTTTACATCAAATATCACAATTCGATTTGGGTTCTAAAACACTTGCATTTCATACTAGTATGATTTCATTTTTATCTCACATTAAAATTGAGGGCAGCTTATACGCTAGATGTCATGCCTATTTGATGGTTGACATAATTGAATCATAGAGAACTTTCCTTCTCTCTCTTTGCTAAATTACACAAATATAAATTTGCACATCTTCTTAAACAAAACCTTACCTGGAAGAAGCTGTCAATGATCACATGATCAGAGGATTGATAGTGGGCGCCTAACTAGTTTCTCTATCCAGGTCATTAACTCGAGAAAGGACTACCCCCAAATTGTTACCTAAAACCACCCTTAGATCTTGCCTCTTCATAGGAAACCTTTCCAACTAAAAAAATTTATTCTGTTCACAAGTCAGTCTTAAATAACATAAGCTAAAACATAAAAATCACTTATAGGATTTCATGTTTTTCTTAGCTTTTCCTTGAGTTGTGTTTTGAGTTGTGAGGTCATGTTCTTTATTTTCTTCTTCCTTTCACACTCTGCCATCATAGTTGGTGTATTCTAACTATTTATGAGTGTGTCAGGGTCCATTACTATCATACTCAAGTTTCTAGGTTGATATTCCATTTGACTTAATTCAAAAAATCAATTTTTCTTCATTTTTTCAAATTTCATAAGTAAACGGTGTCACCCAAAGAACCATCATTAGTTTACATCTAACCATCATCGGTTTACCTAACCATTGTCGAGTTTCTAACTTTTTTGGTCATTTTACCAAAAACAACACTCATCACATCTTCTATTCTTTTTGAAGTTCTCAGGACATCATCATACCCCCAGAATTTTAAAATCACAGTCAAATACAACTTCTTTACTTCATTTTCATCAAATTTTTACCTCATTTGCAAAACTGTTGATTTTCCACAATAACTAGTATCAGTCACCCTAACCATATTGGTCATCCTAACCGTCATCGGTCACCCTGCTAACGTAATCGCTTATCCTAACCATAATTGGTTCTTATGTTTTAATTTTTAATTAAAACAACGACCAGTTTCACCTCTAGAATCTATTTTTCTCCATTTCTGTTGTTTTTATGTGTCATTTATAGAGAAAATATTACCGGTTTATGCTAATTCACATGGTTTTGAATCATAGCCAAGCCAAAACCCTTTTGTTTGACACTAGCCTTCAGCTACTTCCACCTAACCCATCACCACCTTCCATCCTGTCACTTATGGATCCAACTCAACCCATTACTATTAGTACTTAGCGACGAGGAGTTCACAAGACTCCTTGACCAAAATCCTACTGCCCTACAACACTTTCTCACCAACTCATCTACCCTAGACTCATCAAGACAACTAGTATATAGAATTCCTGTGTCTATCCCTGTTGACCTCACCCCCACTTCTGCATCAACTACCACTAGCTCGACATTACCTTCATCCACCTTACCACTTGTGGTGTCTCAACTAGACCCCACATCCTTTATAATTGCTACACCTATGACATATGTCACACCCGTGGTGTCAACTATTCCTTCATCAGCCACCTTGAGCATAGCCCCATCTGCACCCTTTACCTCATATGTACTAGTTACATCGTAACCACCCATGGTTTCGGAAACCCATACCCCATTCCAAAACCTCATTATTTCCATCTTAGCAGGTCCCTACCCCCAATTACCACAAGATTCAGTTACGAATACCCTTTAAAGTTCTCATGCTTGACACCACCATATACTAGGATGCCATCCACATCATACATTCATCATCAACCTCCTTATATTGCAAGGGGTGCCCAATCATCACAACCCACCATTTTTCAATCAATATCATCAAGAAGGTCACTATGACCGACTTGTACTCAACTCGACAATATGACGATGAGTCTATCACTGATTTTGTCACTCGTTGGCAGAGCCTCATCAACCAGCTAACATTCCAGTTTCCTCAAACGCTTATAGAGTTGTTCACTAGAGCTTGTGCTAGACACATCTCACCAACTTTGCAAGTACAAAACTTTAGTACCTTCGACGAAGTATTTACCATGGCACGAAAACTAGAAATTCATGCCATTGAAGAGAAGAAAATTCAATTATGTAACAAAAATTTCACATTTAAATCAAATGATGCTTCTTCCTCTTCAAAACCCCAAAAAAATTATTCAAAAGCCAAAGGATCTGCCAACGCGGTAGTTTTAAAGGCTTTCCCATCTCACCCCTCTAATAAATTGAAACCGACCTCCAAGCTTTCACCCATTTAAAATTTTCAATTCGGATGGGAGCAACAACAAATACATTCCAATCGGAAGCCTTATTCTTCAGTATTAGAAAAACTTCTTAAGCACGGAGGCATTGCTCTTCCACCCATGAATACACATATTGGTTTTGACCTCGCTCATCCTATGTCGGCATGGTACAAGGAACATGACTATTGTAACTATCATCATGTAAAGGCCATAACGATGGTAATTGTATAACCTTCAAGAACATTGTCTAGGAAATGTTAGATAATGGAGATCTCATCCTGGATAACCCGAACACACCCACAAATCAGAATTTACATATCTTCAAGAAGTCATTCCCTAACCATACCCTGTCATCAAACCAAACCGGTGAACCTTCATCTAATGACAGTAATGTCTGTAAGGTCCATGTTGTGTTTGACACCATACCATCCCTTCTATAATTTCCTCCTATCCCCTCTATTGAGGAGATTCTAGCATGATCTCCTCTACCCATAGAGGAGCCTACTTCCTCTACTCCTTCACCCATAGAGGAGTCCCTTCATCTCCCCCTTCACCCATGGAGGATTCCACAATTTCTTGCCAATTTTGGTTCACCACTTACCTCACAACCTAATGAACAACCAACGGTATTAACTCTCCTACCCATGGGAGAGTCATCCTTGCTTTCTTCTCCACTTTGAAGAGGAAACTATCTCATCCCAACTGTCATCTCCCCTACCCATGGGGATCCTTTAGATGCACCATTTCCTATTGGGGACAATTCCCCATTAGTATTCCAGGATCCCGTTGATCTGCTCTCGGCTCTCTTACCCACAGAGTCCGAAGCCAACTAGTTCCATGTCTCACAGACATATTTTACAGGGATTTCTACTAAGTCAACATCATCTCTTCTTACAATAATATCATTTTCATGCCTGGCTGACCACTTGGACTATGTTGATAATTCCATGATTTGGGGACACTTTTGGCTACCCTTTTCAACCCAAATGCAAATGTTACTTACGGATACTGCCACAATATATCCAAAGGTATTTCAAGGAACCTAATCAACCATTACCATGCATGTTAAAATGACCTCTTCTTCATCACCCTCACCTACATCCAAACCTTTACCAATAACTAAACCTGTTCATATGCCTAAGAACCTACTTGTATCCACACCTTCCCCTACATCTAGACCCATCACTACCTTGGGTGTCATGCTAACATCAAGCCTAGTCCACCCACCCGTCAAGTTGGATTTAGCCACATCTTCCCAAGCTCACACAAAAACTAATCCTCCACCTAAAAGGAAGACCTAACCTTTTAGGCCACACACACTAGTTTCACCCACCACACCTTTGTCACCTTTTCCCCTTTTGTCTATCCTAGGGCCTCACCCATCAACCTTGGCCAAACAACCACCTATCTAAGGAAAATAAAAATCACCACAACCCACCTCTTCATCAAAATCCTTTATTACACCCAACCTATTAGCACAACATACACCTTTGCTGTTACCCACATCTTTCTTACCACCTATACCCCCACCACTTACAGTAACAACATCAGTACCTATGAGATTTCCTTCTCTTCAACCCATACCTTCTACCTTTCCTCCACCAGAAACCTTCACCGCACCTCCTTTATCACCTTGGATAACTCGTCCTCTACCACCATCCGCTTTCCCCTCTACATCATGTACACCTCCTTCACCTTTACCTAGGAAGGTGCAACCTAAATTGAAAAACCCACTACCCTCCAAGGAGGTAGTTAAGCCTACAACACCTTCTATTACTAGTTCATCTACTATGCCTCTACCTAAGAAGGTACAACCCAAGCCTAAAATAATACCACCTACCAAACTAGTGGTCAAACCTATCCCATCTCTAATTCCACCTCATATAGTACCTCACACATCACAATCACCTACACTTCAATCTAGACCCACACTCACCTCACATTGTGATCCATTGGCAGGGTCTTACGCCAACATTATAGCTAACCTTTTAGAGACCTCCATCATCACATTGCCACCCCTTAGACCTTATGACCCACTCAAGCCCAAACCAAAAGGGTTTGATGATACTAAAATTTGTGCCTACCATCGTGTGTCAAGACATGATGTAGAAAATTATAAGGCTCTAAAAACGTTCTTCTCCAACTTTTTCCTCTTGAACAAAACTTTGATGATGATGATCTTCTAGATGAGGACCCAGTTCCACCTCCACCTATCACTACACATCCTCACCCACTACCTATTCAACGTGACTGCACAACCACCTCCACAACCCTTTTATCCACCTCCAAAATTCGAGATCAATATGGTCTATATAAGAGAGCTATCCAAAACCCCACCAAAATGCCAATGCACCCTATTTATTTTACAAGGTTCTTACCCCGAACTAGGTTTTTTCCATCATGTCATTATACTTTTCTTGACACACCTTCTCCATCCACCTCTCTTCCTTAGATTAACATGATCCAAGTTGCCACTCGTGCCTAGAAAGAAAAAGGAAAGGAGAAAGCAACTAGCCCATCCTCCAATCTTGTGCCCAACATACCATCTTCACCTACACTTTGAAAATAACCATTCGGGACCCATATATCCTATTTCGATAGGGTCACCCATTGTACAATGATAAAAAAATTTCACCAATCCCATAAAAAAATGTCTTTCTACGACCTCATTCATAGTTCTGAATCCCATCGATAGGCCCTCATGGAGGTTCTACAATCCATCGAGGTTTTACCTAACAACTTGAGACCCATGGCCTCCATTCTCACTCCTCAAAATTTATCTTCTCTCACCAATTGATCCCCTTCCTCTACACCTACCACAACTCACCAAGTAGCTACCCTCAGTTTCTCTGACGATGAGATTATACCTCTCTAATGAGATGATCCTGATCCTGCCCTTTTCATCTCTATTTATATTGATAATATATACATTTGACATGTTATGATTGATGGCGGTGCTAACATCAACATCATATCCTCCCACATGTATAATCAAATGCGCATCCCTTAAAATTACATGCATAATAACCCAGTTATGTTGCATTCATTCAATGATGCCATCACTTCCACTCTCAGCACCATCATCCTCCACATTCGTGTGGGCCCCTGTACCATTCCGGAAATATTTTATGTCTTAGAGGGGGAGTTCTAGTATAACTTGTTGCTTGGCCGACCTTGGATCCACGTCATGGGTTGTGTTCCTTCAACTTTACACTATTGTGTAAAATTTGAACATGAAGGACATAACTATACCATCCTCGTTGACCCTTCGCCATTCAAAAATTGTAACATGTTGTACCAACCTAATGATGTCCTTATACCAGTTAAGGCATCTACCACTATCGCCACTTCTCCTTCACCCATAGCCCCATCCACCGATGTTGTTTCTACCTTTTCCGCACCTACCTCCTCTATTCCCACTACCGCCATAGCCTTTGTACAGCTGACCCATCTACTAACCCATCCACTTCTCAACCGACCAATGCTTCTTCTTCCCAATCACCTAATGATTCATCTATTCCCACTACCCATATACCAACTACCAATCCCTTAGAAGGTGTTTTTCAACGTCTCACTGGGGGAGTACCACCTGTACAACATCGACACATTCCTTACTCCTTAAGAGTATGGTAACCTTCACCAACATCCTCGCTATGATCACCGCGTAGGAAAGGTTTTATCTTACGAGTTCTCCTCACCTTAGTACAAACTTAACCTATGGGGGAGTTAATAATTCCACCTTCTCACCCGAGCCACCTACCAAAATGTGACCATTTTCCTTTGACCTCTAATCTCTCACCAATCGTCGCGTCACAAGACTTTCCTCCACTCATTGTGCATGGAATGGCTTTGGCTTTGGGTTCTGAATAGGGCCACCATACTATCATCCCATGTGCCACACATAAACATAACAACCATAATGGTATTGGATTTGCTGAATAATCTTCCAAGAAATCCTGTGTCGAACTCGTTGAGGATGAAAAACCTTCTTCACCCCATTTACCACCTTCACCCACGAAGTCTATGGATCTAGAATCCATTCCTCTTAATTTTTTTGTAAACACCATTTCCCTGGGACCTCTAACTTATCAACGTGATGGCGAGGCTCCCTCTTCTCTTCCCTTCCTGTATCCTGACATGATCGATGACGATACACCTTCTATTAACATTGTTCAATGTCAGGATGATGAGTCTATTCTCACCTATCTTGGTGTGGAGGATTCTTATATTCATTGGTCATTTCCTTTTGAGACGCAAACCATGTTAAATGAATCGACCATCGAAATCAATATTAACACTTAGGATGACCCCATAATTCCAAAGATAGGACAATATTTAGACACTGTTGAATATAAATATTTTACCTCATTTCTCTGACATCATAGCAATGTTTTTGCTTGGTCCTACGTTGATATGACAGGTATTTACCAAAACATCCTGGTCCATAATATTGTAACTATTCCTGAAGCCAAACCCATAAAACATAAGCTACGAAAAATGCATCCTCGCATTTACCTTCTTGTCAAAGAAGAACTTTAGTGCCTTCTCTTGATTTCCTTCATCCTAGCCATTGATTACTACCAATGGATCTCTAACATCATTCTTGTCAAAAAAGTGATAGGAGGACTCCATTTATGCATGGATTTCTATGACCTTAATTTAGCCTTCCCTAAAGATGACTTTCCTCTACCTAGTATAGACTAGCTAGTTGATCTCACTGTCGGCCATGAGATGTTATCACTCATGGATGGATTCTTGGGTTATAACCAAATATTAGTTTCCCCAGAAGATCAACACAAAACCAACTTCATCACTCCTTCAGAGACCTTCTACTATCGAGTTAAGCCCTTTGGCCTTAAAAACGCCGACACTACATATCAACAAAGCTATGCCTTATATCTTTCATGAAATCATACATCACATATTGGAAGATTATGTAGATGAACTTCTTACCAAATCGAAACATCGAGTTGAAAACCTTATAGTCCTTAAGGTCATTTTTGACTCATCAAGTATTGTGTTCAACTTCAACCTAAGAAGTGTGTCTTCATTTTCCTCTAAGGAAAACTCCTTGGTTTTATCATTTCTTTGCATGGCATAGCAGTTAATCCCACAAAAAAAGGCTATTATCGAAATTCCTCCACCTACTAACCTTCACCAATTGCATAGTTTACAAGGAAAGTTGTAGTCTAATCATCATTTTATTTTGTAGCTTTTCGATTCTTTTGCACCCCTTTCATCATCTTCTGAAAAAGGATGTGTCCTTCAAATGGGATGATGAGTGCCACCAAGCCTTTGAATCCTTAAAAAAACTCCTCCAACCACATGTACTCATTCCTCCTAAGGATGAACAACCATTTTAACTTTACATTTTTTCTACGGATCATTCCTTAGGAGCCATGCTTGCTCATCACGATGAGCAACATAGGGAGAAAATGGTTTATTATATAAGCCGTACACTTTTGAATTATGAAACTCGATAAACCCATGCCAATTTTTTTACTTGGCCCTAGTTTTTTTCACCACTAAACTTTTCCATTACCTACTTAACCACAAAACCTTTGTTGTCATCAATACACCCCTTACATCGATGTATGCCAAGCCCTACCAACATCAATTTTTTGCATGTTGGCTCATGATTATCTGCAGACCTAGACCTTAAATTAACCCATAAAAATCTATAAAGGCCAAACTATTGCTGACCAACTTGTAGACGCACCTCTCTTCGGAGATTAGTCCTCTAACTTTGATTTCCCAGATGAATCCATTGCTACCCTCTCTTTGGATGATACTGTTTACCACATGACCTTATTCTTCGATGGTTCCAAATGTCAGCGTGGGGGTGGTGCTAGAGTTATCCTCATTCCTCTCGATGGTGAGCCTATGTTGTTATATTTCAAACTAGATTTTGAATGTACTAACAATATTGTTGAATATGAAGCACTCGTATTAGGCCTTCAAACTACCATCGCCTTAGACATAAAATCAATTAATATATTTGGTAACTCTCAACTGGTTGTAAATAAGGTCAATGGTATATACCAATGTTGTAATGAAATAATTCAAAAGTATAAGCATCATGTAGACATACTTTTGACTACCTTTGACCACTATGAAATTAAAACCAATCCACGTTCCACTAATAAATTTGCGGATGCCATGGCCTACCTTACTTCTTAGATACCTACTTCACCCTCCAACTTGAAAATATTTGTCACAAGACAAAGCTGCGCAATCAACTTCGTATCTATTTCAATATGTCAACCTCATTGGAACCGTTTAAATTGACCCACATGACCTTTTATATAAGTAGTTTTTTTGAAAACCTTTCCTTTCAATTCTACCTCTAGACCTTACTTGCAACGGAAAACACGACTTTCTCAAAGGTGTCTCTCGGTATGTCATCATGGGAGGCCTTCTTTATAAATGTGGATTTGATGGTATCCTCTTACGATGCCTTATAAGTTCTGAAATTCCCTACACCATCAAGGAAGTTTATGACGGAATTTGTGGAGGTCAATTCAAGTGGTTTAGTTGTCACTAAACGCATTCTCTACCTAGGATATCATTGGCCAACCTTTAACCATGATTTTTGTGATTATGTCAAACATTGTGTGAAGTTCTAGCAACATGATAATCTTCATCACATGCCTAGTCATGCCTTACAGGTTGCATGAGACCTTTGGCCTTTCTCTCAATGGGGTTTGGATCTTGTTGGAGAAATCAATCCCCATTCTTCACAGTGCCATCAATGGATTATTACCACTACTGAATACTACACTAAATGGGTAGAAGCCATACCTCTTATTTCAACAAAAGCTGAGAAAATATGTGAATTCATCAATCATCACATCATTTTTCACTTTGGTGTTCCCCATCATCTCATCACTGATAATGGAAAATAGTTCAAAAAAAAAACTCTATGGAAGATTTGTGATGCCTTTAACATTCAACTTAGTTTTTATTCACCCTAATACCCTCAAACAAATGACCAAGTAAAAACAACCAATAAAACCTTGAAAAAATTCTTATGAAAGTTGTGGATGATACTGGAAAGGATTGGCATACACACATTCATTTTGCCTTATGGGGTTATCGCACTAGTATTTGTACATCACCTATTGCCACACCTTTCTCTCTAGTCTACGATATAGATGTTGTTCTACCTCTTGAAATCCATATTTTTTCTCTTCGTATCTCACTTATGGAGATGCTCAATGATGATGAATTTCATGAAGACCATTTGACACAACTTGAGTTATTGACAACCACTATCTCAATGCTCTCTCGATCATCTCGAAATATAACAAAAATGTATCAAGCGGGGCTATGATAAATGTGTCCAAAAATAAACCTTCCAAGTCAGTGACCTCATCCTCAAGGAAATTCAACATGTAACAAAAGAGGAAAAAAATAAACGGGGAAAATTTGCTTCTAATTGGCTTGGACCTTATATCGTTACTCATACCTATAGATCACGTGCTTATCATTTGTCTTCACTCGAAGGTAAACCTAAACCTGAGACCCTCAATGCCTTGCATCTTTGATCAATCTATTGTTGAATTAATCTCTATATCACCTCTTGTCTATTCAGCGCCCATCCCTCAAGAACTGTTCACCTTCCATTTTACCTATTTTAAGGATCAATGACTAAAACAAGAATCATGTGATTACCCATTACTTTTTCAACCTTATCCTCAATATGAGTACCATGGCTCTACTAATGACATGCTTCTCATGGATACTTTTCATCTTTTTCAAGATGGAATCCCATGGTAGTTCATCACTTAAAACCTCTCTATCATAGTTAACCTCTGTGTGCTATAGTTTTTTCTTAAAAAACAAGAGCCTATTTTTCTCTATAGTCTTGTCCATGACTTAAAAGTCCAAAAGAAAAACAATTTCAAAAGTAAAATGGGATTCAACTCCTTGAGTCAAAATTCTAGCAAAAATATGACTCCCTTAAAAAGGACATCTACACTTTCTATCTCACTACTATAAATAGGTTGCTCCTCGAAGGACATCTATACAAAACTAAATGTACTTGTACTTAGTTTATCATCAATATAAGACTATTCTTGCTAGAACTAAAATAAAAATATTCTGAAGCTTCCCACATTGATCAGCTTCATGAAGACCTCAAGGAGATAATCTACTCATCCCACAAAGACTATCCGCATTGATCACTATAAAAACAAAAACAAAAACAAAATTAAAAAGTAAAAAGAAAAAGTTAAACTTTTTCATCATGGACTTGCCTATTGTGATCTTGGGTCTCTTTCTAAGTAGACATGCTATCTCACACTAGGTTATACTAAAACCAACATACTTTCACCTTATCACCTTTTCACCCTAATTTCTCCCCTGTTCAAAAGATGTGCCAAAAATGCAACATTTCATGATCATGTGAATTTCTTCACCCTTAGAATATTCAATCATGCAATGCCTTTAGGGTCTTACGTTCATAAGCCCATCTTCGATATGGTAGACGTGTTATGGTTCTTATCAAATAGGCAGCTATTTAGTCACCTCTTTCCCTTCACCTTCTTCATTGCTCATTGATTATTCTCGTATAGGACCCAACCTTTGACACCTCAATTTCACCCCCTGCCTTCATGACCTAGACTTAATCATGCCTAAGTGACCTAAACTCAACCATACCTAAATCGACCTAGACTCAACCATGCCTAAAACCTGAAAACCCATTTCCACTACCTCATCATATTCTTCCCTAGCATATGGGATAACTACATCGTCTTGAGGCCCCTTTTTGCACGGGCTATGTAAGAAGAACTCCAGGGCATGGATCCCTTGGAGGTTAGCTTGGAAATTCTTTACCCTTACCAATTTTTGCCAATTTTTTAATCACATTCTAGCATTATTTAGTTTCCATCTTCTACATTACTTGGAAATTAAACAAACATACAAGTATATAAACACATATACTTTCATATTTATTACAATATCATACCATACATATTCATCATCATTTATTTTTTCATGTTACCAATAACATGGCAATTAAATCAAAACCAAAAACCTAACTCCACCATGCCTAACTAATCTTGAATCAATCATGCCTAAATCACCTAAACTTAACCATGCCTAACTGACCTAACTCCACCATGCCTAACCAAAATAGACTCAACCATGTCTAACTCACATAGATCCCACCATGGCTAAATGACCTAAACTCAACCATGCCTAATTACCTAAACTCAACCATGCATAACTAACCTTGACTCAATAATGTTTATACCGACTCTAATAGGCCTAACTCGACCTAACTCAAACATGTATATACCGACTCCATCACGCCTAGATGATCTCGACTCAATAATACCTAATTCACCTAAAATTCACAATAACAATGAAAATTCAAATGCAAGTACATCATCCATACCATAAATATCATCATCTATAACAATAAGAATGTTTGTGTATCAATAAAAATGTACACCAATACAAATAAATACTTAGCATCTCAAAACTCTCATATACATCCTCACTATCTTTGCACGCAGCCAATATAAAATCAAAATCTCAAAACCCTCATATACATCCTCACTATCATCGACACATAGGGTGATATATACAAAAATCAATACATCAATCATATCAGGTGACTAATTGTCACCCCCACACCGGTATCCATACCTATCTCATCTATCTCCTCCTCTCTTTCACTCAGTGATTTTCCAACATCTCTCCACCTAGCATGGGTCTCGGTCTAATATTTGTCTACCCATCATCTGGGAATGGCCTCCGTGAACTCATAGTCTCACCACCGAACCTACCTCTGGGCTCACCGGCTCCTATGCTCTCCAAACTATGAGTGTAGGATCTAGTCCTCTCACTCATTTCCTGTTGTGCCATGTACTCAGAATAAGAGGGGACATCTATCTTGGCAGGTCATCAGATGATCCTAGTAATACATGCCTCATTCAGGGCATCCCTAAACCTCACCATCGACACCATATAAGGTGGTGCCATAGGTCTCATAGCAACCTATGAGCTCTAACCTGCTAACACTGGCCTCGAACCCTATACTTGTGAGCCCTATCCTCCTCCATGTACCATGGGACCATGTCCTGCTACATATTCCCGTAGTGTGGAACCCTTTCCTTAAGTCTCGTAGAGGTGTCTATGCTATAACTCTCGGCCTATAAGGCCATAACCTGAGCTTGTGCAGTGGCCAAATGGCCCTGCAAACCTGCTACCTATGCCTATAAGGTGGCTATTTGTCCCCCATTTCCATCCCCACCCTATGTGGGTTCCGGTCCCTATCTTTACCTATGCCTATAAGATCACCACTTGAGCCTGTAAAATGGAAACTTGTTCCTTTGACCTAGTAAGCTACCCCTATAAAGTTGTAATTTGGTCATGAAGAGAAGCCATCGACCACTGTCATGTATCCTCTCGCATTGTGATGGTGGCTAAGTCTAGCTGCCCTGGCCTTGGTGGAGCCACCCACAATTGTGTCACCCACCACTTCCTATATCTATCGGTGACACCAAAGATCATCAATCTGCCTATCCACTGGCTGCTCCTCCTGCCCTATAGGCACACTCAGGTCATGGTGGAGACATAAGTCTCTCCATGTCATCCCTCTTGTACTGTGGGAAAGGTGGGGGTACATCTTGTGGAACACTAAAATGTGTCAACCCTATCCACGGGTATCAACTCATGCTCGTTGGCATGTTGCCCCTATATCCACCTCTCCAACTGCAACTCCTCTAGCTCCTCTACCATGCCTCTGTAGGAAGGATAGCCAATATAGGGTCTCCACACAATATCAACCCCTGAAAACCCCCTCTAATAATCATCTATAATACAAAACATCATGTGTGGCCCTAGCCACTATGTGTTGCCCACCAACTGGTACCCACTATTTGTATCCAACTTTGACCCGACCACCCCCGAACCAATCATGTCAGGGAAAACCAACTGGACGTACACATACGATGTGCTCGTATGCCTAGTAGTGTAGTAGAAAGGTGCAACACAAACTAAACTCGCTGCAATCTCCCATAAGCCCACAACTCCTATATTACTTTGCACTAGGAATGTTGGTGCCAAGAAAAAATAGATCTAATCCTCCATCATATCTTGAAGCACTCCTATAATCTGCTTGTGGTAATCTCTCGACCCTCGATCTAGTAAGGTGAAACAACATACCGCCTCCATCATCAAAATGACCAACCTCATCTCCTAAGGATGGGCCACATACATGTCTCCATAGCTCAGCTTGTGTTATGGTACCTCAGCTCACCCATCACCTCCCCAAATACAGCCACTATCGGCTCCACTGATGCCTCTGAAGAAATAGAATACATTGGCTCCCCAACAATCAGTAGCCATAGGATCCTGTACACGTCCTCTAGGGTGACAGTCATCTCACCCGTTGGTAAATGAAACATGTTGGTTGTTGAATCCCATCTATCAATGAGTGCAACCATCAAGTTAGGATCTCTTACTATACTCCTATAGCGTCGGATCCTAATCAATCACACATTTAACATATGTTCCCACTCCTCCACAGTCACACTTGACTCGCATCGCTACCAACAAAGGTGGTACTCTATCACGCATCCATAGCTTGTCTCTTAGATGCATCATCCAAACAAGACATCGTCAAGACTTGCCCATATCAACACACCCATTATTGATAAGTCCAAAATATACCTCATCAATGTGTAATAAATGATCTTATTTTACTCTCCTTTTTATCAAGTTTTGATTGCATTTTGTGAATTTTGTTTGATCTAGTATAAGATAGGATGTAATTGTCCATCTTTTGTTAGATCTAGTTCTAACATCTAAAAACTCTGTAATTCCTAACAAAGTGTGTGGAAATTCAACTTTTGTAATAAAACAGGTCACAATCAGTCAGAAGAACAAAGTATGAAGTAACCAACAAAGGATCCTATACACGTTCTCTAGGGTGAAAGTCATCTCACCCATCGGTAAATGAAACATGTTGGTCATTGAATCCCATATGTCGATGAGTGTGACCATCAAGCTAAGATCTCTTGCTATACTCCTATAAAGCACCGGATCCTCATCACACACATCTGTCATATGCTCACACTCCTCAATAGTCACACTTGACCGCATTGCTACCAAAAAGGTGGTACTCTATCACGCATTCGGATCTCATCTCTTAGATGTATTATACAAACAAGACATCGTCAAGAGTTGCCCATATCAACACACCCATTACGATAAGTCCAAAATATGCCTCATCAATGTGTAATAAATGATCTTATCTTACTCTCCTTTTTATCAAGTTTGATTGCATTTTGTGAATTTTATTTGATCTAGTATAAGTTAGGATGTAATTGTCCATATTTTGTTTGATCTAGTTCTAACGTCTAAAAAATCTGTAATTCCTAACAAAGTGTGTGTAAATTCAAATTTTGTAATAAAACAGGTCACAATCAGTCAGAAGAACAAAATATGAAGCAACAAACACATTTTTGGGAGCATTGGCTTTAATACAGTTTAGCTCCTGAACCTCCAGATTTAGTTCCAGAACTCCATCACATAGCAAAGGAACTCTATAACTTAGTTCTGAAACCTTTAGAATTAGTTCCAAAACTCTGAAACTTAGCTCCAAAACTTTCACAGTTAGTTCCAGAATAGTTCCCTTTGCTTTCAAAACTTCTCCAAAGTTCCGAATCAATGGAATATGTTTATTTTGACAACATCTAGTGATAGAGCAATCAATGGACCTTCTAATCAGGAGCAAATCAATAGATTTCCGATTCTTTAGACCCCAAAAATACGTATGCATGATCAAGACAAACTATGTGTCTAGCAAGGTTCCTAACTTCCACATCTACTTTGAGAATTATTTTGTTTCATGGAAACCTATTGATAGATGGAAACCATTAAGAATTTGTGATTATAAATGCATCTTCAGATGATAATATATATATAAGGACCTATAGATAGATTAAAGGATATAGAGATATATATGATAGACATATAGTAAAGTTTGTAAGACATAACATTTTCAGTAATAAGATATCCATTTTGTTTTCAAAGAATCATAATTTGTCAACTCCTGACTTAAGGCAGAGCAAGGGCCCACTCCTCCAAGATACAAGATTCTTTGTTTTATTGGTATTTATATTTCTAAGAAAGTTGTGTAAATATGTTAAGTGTTAATTCTATAAATGTTTTTTTAGTTAATTTCTGTCACGTATTTGTTGTTGTAAGTCTTATAGATTAGACTCTCATTTCCTTGCAAACATTTTCAAAAACATTTTCAAATGTGTGTTTATTTCCAGCAATTTGTTTCATTTTGCAAGAGTGTGTTTACTTCTAGTAATTTGTTTCATTTTGCAAAAGTGTGTTTCATTTCCAAAGAACACATTTAATTCTAAAGATTTATTTATTCCAGAAATGAGTGTTTATTTCAGCAAGTTTCTTGTAGTATAGTTTTAATAAGGCTTTGGCCAGGGAATCCTAAGGACACTGCAAAAACCCCAAGGAAATATAAAAATAATAAATACCTACAATCAATTACTAAATCACTAAGATTCCTCTTGCTGCATATAGCTTCAGACACATCCTTGGTTTGAATATGACATCAACTAAGAGTTGATTAAATGAAGGGAATAATGACATCCATCATTTTTGGTGCAATTTTCAGGGACCCACTAGTTAGAATTGTCTAATTAGGTGTTAGCAAGAGCAACAATCATACATATAGTAATTAAATAATCTTCCCTATGTTATCATAAAATTTATGAGTAGACCAAGAGACTCAAAGGGTATATTTCTCCCAAAAATATCCCAACAAGAACTATCAACAACCTCTGGTTCAAATAAGGAGGTTGAGCAAGAGTTAGAAGCACCATTGTCTCCTGTTAGACAAGAAATAGAACTTCCACCTTTGGAATTTTTGGATCAATCACCAGAAGGAAGTGGAACTTTTAGGAGAAGGATTATATCCCAGGACCCACTTAGAGAAATTTTTGACTCTCAATTGAGTAGTCAACCTCCTACTCCTAACTTTTCACCTACACCAAAGTGGATCACATATTACATTGATTGGGAAAAATATCTAGAAGATACTGTAGATATGGCATGAGAAGATGAAAGAGAACCTGATAGGACTTTTACCTACCTATCCAATTCAGTTGGAGGATGATGATACACCTATGAAGAATATTTCACTTGCACACTTGCCTACATTTAGAGGGATTTCATCTAAGGATCTTGACCAATTTTTATTTGAATTTAAAGTATTGTGTCAAACCTATGATTACAAAATAGAAAATCAAAAACTCAATTTGTTTCCATCCACTTTGAAAGATGCAACAATGAGGTGGTTTATGGGATTAACATCCAATTCTATTACCACCTGGGCACAAATGGAAATTACCTTCCTAGAAAAATACCAAGACTACATCAAGGAGAAACAAGAAGGAATAATTTTTAGGATTAAAAGGAAGAGGATGAAAATATGGAATATTATTTAGATAGATTCCTATTTATAAGTAAAGCGTGTGGATTTGTACTTTAAGAAGAGTTAAGCAAAACCATTTTTCTTAAAGTTCTGGATGATGAATCTAGGGAAGCCCTTAACTTAATGGGAGGTGGAAACATTGATCAAATTAGAATGAATGATATTAAATACCTTTGTAGAAGTTATTCAAGAACAAGGGGAGGACCTAGGAAAGGAAAAACTGTGAAAACTACAAATCAAGACATGAACAAACTTATGGATGAACTAGCCAACTTTAAAATAGACATCCTAGTTCAATTAACTTCCACCATGGATGGATTGCAAGCTAAAGAAAATGCTAATACTGAACCATTAGCTATGTATTGTCCTAGATGCAGAAAGAAGCATGCACTAAGAGATTTTCCTTTGGATAAAACAAAAATGTGTCTTATTTTTGAATCTAGGGAACATGAAGCTAATGTTTGTTCTCTTCTTCCATTCATAAAAAATCAGCTTAAATAAACCAACACTTCATCCACTGCAGAAGAAGTAAACTTTTTCCAAAGATAACCTAGCCAAGGGTAGTTCATACCAAGATCTGTTCCTAATCCCTGGATGATGCCATGGGTAGCTTAGACAATGCCAAAAATTGGGGAAAACCACCTTGGGCCCCTCAACCAACATGGAATCCCCAAGATTGGGTAGGAAAAGCTTGGTATGCTCAGAGACACCAACAACCATGGTCTGGTAAGAGTAACCCTTATACTTGGTCACAACCTAGGTGGAACCCTAATAACTATGCTTAGGGAAGAACATATCCCAACCAACATCAACATGCCATAATGGGTTCTCCAATACAAGGTTCACAAACTAAAAATGTGGTTCAAACAAAAATGTCAACACAACCAATTGCTAATCCCAAGAACAAACAAACAACCCCTGTCTATGGAACAGAGCAAGAAAAACCAGTTGATCTTAATGTCATGGACTATAAGGATATTCAAACAAGATCTAGAAAAATAATTAACAATCCACCTGTTATAATTACGGAGATGACAGAAGAAACTGAAACCCCTAGTTCAGTTGTTCCTAAGGAAAATAAAAAGTAAAAAGAGAAGGATCATGATAATAACTCCACTAAAACTCCATTTCTAGAAAGATTTAAAGAAGTTATCGAAACCAAGGAATATGAATTAGTGCAATAATTAAGGAAACTAAATATTGAAATACCATTGTTACAAGCAATCAAGGACATTCCTAAATTAAACAAATTAATCAAAATTTTATGTTTGAAAATACTTGGAAGGAAGAATCAGTACCCTAGGACTATTAAGGTAGATGGGAAACTTGCTGATTTATTGGTAGGAAAACTCTTACTTCCCAAATATGGAGATCCTGGAAGCCTTGTTATTTCTATCTTTATAGGAAGTAAATATATACATAATGTTTTGGTTGATTTGGGAGAAGCTATAAATGTGATGACAATGAGACACTTTGAAAACATTACCATTAATAGGTATACAACCTACTAGCACCATATTGTAGATGGCAGATCAGTCGGTAGCAAAACCAGAAGGAATCATTGAAGATGTGGCAGTTATGGTGGAGTCATGGGAGTATCCAGTGGACTTCCTTATATTACAACCAAAAGGTAAAACACTTGGTTATCCCATTATTTTGGGTAGACCATGGTTAGCTATAGTTGCTGCCTTAATTGATTGCAGATTAAGTGATATGACTATCTCAAATGGTAAGAATTCTAAGCAAATTTCCTTATATCCTTCTGCACGGCCTTTTATTGATAATCAAGAACAATTATGGGTTGATGATCCTGATATTAATAAACAAAATTTGTCTTCTTTGGCTATGATAACATTGCAGGATCACATAAGAGAGGTGGAGAATATGATTAATCATCCATTAAATGATCACCAATTGTCTATGGAATAATCAAACTTAGTTCCGAACAATTGAACTTAGTTCAAACCTGTTGGACTTAGTTCTGACACTTTCAGACTTAGTTCGAACATGCATACTTATCTCCAAAACCACAAAAATTCTAGGTTGATGTAAATAATTTTGCTCCGGAGGAATGATATTTATCATGTGGAGGAGAAGAAATAGCTACAGAATTAGTAGCTTCAGTCTCAAAGATATTAGGTAATGGCGATAAACTTTTGGAAAGCAGAAGTGACAAGGTGTTTGACCAACAACAAGATAAGTATAATAACTCTGCTTACTGTCCTTTGTCCAATATTCTTTCTCAAAGGAACTTTAGATACGTTTCTACGTATCATATGTTGTTACCACATTCATGTCCACTAAACACCCTAATGGAACCTTTTCAAAAAATCAGTTCATCACACACTGGAACCAAACAAATTGAGATTCAACTAGGTAAAATTTTGAACATTAACAACTGGTTGGAAAATGATCAAGAAGATAAATTGTTTGATGTTTTGAAAAATCATACTAAATATTTTTCTTGGGACTATACAGACATGAAAGGAATTCATCTAAGTATTTTTACCCATTAGATTTATACTAAAAATGTCAAACCAGTTAGGCAACCTCAAAGAAGGATCAACACACCTTGAGGTACATAGTCAAGAAAGAAATTGAAAAGCTATCACAAGTAGGATTTATCTACCCCATCTCGGATAGTCAATGGGTGTCTCCTCTTGTGATTGTGCCAAAAAATAATGGAAAATGGATAATTTGTGTCAATTATAGGGAATTGAAAAAAGCTACACTTAGAGATTATTTTCCCTTACCATTCATAGATCAAGTTTTAGACAACCTTTCAGGTAAACAATAATTTTCCTTCCTAGATGGTTTTAGTGGATATAATCAAATCAGGGTGGTGCTGAGGATCGAATAAAACTACCTTTACTTTTCCATGGGGTACCTTTTCTTACAGGGTATTGCCATTTGGACTATGTAATGCTCTAGCAACTTTCTAAAGGGATGTACTAGCAATTTTTACAGATCTAACCAATGATTGTGTGGAAGTATACATGGATGATTTCACTATGCATGGAGAAACATTTGATGATGCCTTGAAAAATATGAACATAATATTAACAAGATGTGAGCAACACCATTTGTCTCTTAGTCATGAGAAATGTTTGATGATGGTTGATGAGGGGATTGTACTAGGACACCACATTTCAAAAAGAGGAATTCAAGTTGACCAAAACAAAATTAGGATTATTTCAGACTTACTTGTTCCTCAAACCCCCATGGATATCAAGTCATTCTTAGGGCATGCTAGATACTATAGGTGTTTTATTAAAGATTTTAGTAAAATTGCTGCCCCCATGTTTGGTTTACTTACCAAGGATTGTGAATTTTGTTGGGATGAAAAGTGTCAACATGATTTTGAAGAAATTAAAGAAAAATTAATCATTGCCCCAATATTGAGAGGACATAATTGGGAGAAACCTTTTCACATCCAAATAGATGCCTCAAATAACTCAATTGGTGTAGTTCTGGGACAGAAAGAGGAAGAAGGGAAAATGTATGCTATTTACTACCTTAGTAAAAATCTTACTTCCACTGAAATAAATTACACCACCACTGAAAAAGAATTTCTTGTTGTGATTTATGCAATTAATAAGTTCAAGCATTATATTACAGGTTACAAAATATTTGTACATACAGATCACTCAACAATTAAATACTTAATGAACAAACCGTTAGAGTAGGTATTTACCTTAGCTCATGTTCACCTAGGTACATTATTTACCTTTATTGTATTTATCCTCACCCACTTATGTGTGTGGATATTTCTTTTTATTTATTTATATATTAGGAGATATTATCTAGTTGTTAGGTATAGTTCTTTCCTTGATCTATGGTATGGACTAATTCTTTTCTAGATCTATGATATTGACTAGATCCTTGATGTCTAGTTCTCTCATAAATCAATGGACTTGAATAGTTCTTTGATGACTAGTTCTTTCCATGATTTATGGCTTGATCTATGACCTTGACTGGTTCTCGATTGTTATTAGATTTGCCTATATAAGCAAGGCCCATTATTGTTGCATTTCATTGAGTTCCATAATAATATATGATATTGCTGCTCATTTGTTTGCAAAGGTTTATGTAAAGTGATCTGGTGAATTACTTTCATCTTATTGATCATGGTGTTTGATTAACATCTGTGTTCTTGGTTTGGTACAATCTGGTTATCGTTCCTTTTACAAACCAAAGGTTGGAGGTAGGATAATTAGGTGGTTATTACTTTTAAAATAATTTGATATTACCATTGTGGATAATCCAGGAAAATATAATATGGTATTTGATTTTTGTCAAGATTAACCACTACAGAGGAGAAAGATCCAGTTAAGGACAATTTTCTAGATGAATAATTATTTTCTATTTCAGCTGATACACCATGGTTTGTTGATATGGAAAATTATCTTGCAATAGGGAAGTTTCCCCCTTCTTTTACTAAGAAACAAATAAAAAGATTAATCAAAACTAGTGCACAATTTAAATGGTTGAATGGAATGTTATTTAAATGTGGTCCTGATTTGGTTCTACACAGGTGTGAGAGAAGATGAAATATTTGACATACTCAGGGCATGTCATGATGAACCAAGTGGAGGAAAATTTTCAGTGAAAATAACAACACACAAAATACTTGGCACTAAATATTATTGGCCATATTTGTATAAATATGTGAAGAAATACATCAAGCAATGTGATCCTTGTCAAAGGATGGGACAACCAACTTTCACCAATGAAATGCCTCTACAACCTCAAGTAGTGATTGAACCATTTGAAAGGTGGGGGATAGATTTTGTTGGCCCTTTTAGTCCTCCTTCACAAGGAAAGGAGAAAATTCTTGTATGTATTGATTATGTGACAAAGTGGGCAGAGGTTTAAGCTTTAACAAATGCTAATGAAGATGTAGTTGCTGATTTTATTTGGCACAAAATTATGATGAAGTTTGGTGCACCAAGAAGCATAGTTTCAAACCAAGGTCCATAGTTCATGTCCAATATGATCCAGGCCTTCAAAATGTACTATCATATCAATCATAGGAATTCATCTCCCTATCACCCATAATCAAATGGGCAAGTAGAGGTGAAAAACAGAGAATTGGAAAACATCCTTACCAAAATAGTTGAAGCAGGTAGAAGAGATTGGGTAAAGAGGTTACCTGAAGTTGTATAGGATTATAATACAACTTGGAAGACTACAATAGGGTTCTCACCATATGAGTTAGTCTATGGGAAAAATCCCTTGTTACCTATTGAATTTGAACTACAAACATTGAGAACAACAACTAAATTGGGTATTGAATTGGATGCAACACAAAAGGAAATAATTCTACAACTCAATGAATTGGATGAGATGAGATTGGAAGCACTTCAACAAATAAAGATAATCCAAGACCAAAGGAAGTAGTGACATGATACCAATATCAAGGAAAGTCAATTCAAGGTAGGTGATTGGGCATTACTGTTTAATTCCAAGCACCATCAATTCAAAGGAAAATTTAAAACCGGTGGTGGTTAGGACCTTATCGAGTTGAGAAAATATTTGAAAATGGCTCTATTCAATTACTTCCCATTAATGGGAGTAGAAGGACATTTATGGTTGACGGACACAGGATAAAACTTTATAGGAAGCCTCCTACCAAGGATGAATTCTTAAATCCGATTAAAACAAATAAGAATTTGATCATATGGAAGAACCTAGTTCTTCCAAAATGATCAAGACATCAAATGCATGGATCCAACATTAAGGTAATAGAATGAAAACTAGTAAATGTCGTTTCTCTTCCTGAAAAAATAATAATAAAAATATAAAAAGGGGGAATGAAAACCAAAATGGCGTTCCTTCAAAAAAAAATATCTCAAAGAAAAATTGAAAACCAGAGTGGTCGTTGGTCTCCTCAATAAATGGCTAATTCAAAATAAAAGGAACTTCTTTGGAATTCTAGTTGTCTTTTCTAACCGTTTTTTCTTTTTCACTTTTTTAGGAATGATGAGTCATCAAGGTGGAGGAATTACATCAAAAAGGACAATAATTATGTCTTGATCTTATTAAAGGTTAAATTAAAAGTTTGTATGTACGATTACAATTGATTTAAGTAGTCGGTATGATGAGTCATTTATTGTACATTATGATTAAAATTAAGTAATCATGAGGGTGATGTTGATTAAACAAGTAAGTAAAAGTGGCGGCATATTAATAATGATCTATCATTTGGGTGGAATAAATGAAGTTGAGAAGCAGTTGTAAAAAAATTCAAGGAAGAAATAGTAGAATTATATTTGAATTCCACAACTAAACCCAACAGCCATGAACCAAACCCAATAGTTCCACAACTAAATCTAGTAGTTCTACAACTAGTTCTGACAGAGTAAGGATTTGAAGAAGGAAGAATTTGAATCATCCTCTTTTCCATGGGGATTAAAAAGAAGTCAGAGCCAGAGGATGATATGTAACTTCTTGCAGATGGAGAAGTGGTAACCATTTTTGGACAAGTAGGGTGGCTGGAGTTCCTAAAGAAATTCTCAAAGTACAATGATGAATTGGTAAGGGAATTTTTTATAAATTTAGAAGAATCCAGAACTAAGGTTAAAAGCATTGTAATTCCCTTTACTATAAATACAATGAGCAATGTATTTGGGGTACCAATTGTACATGTCCCAAATCCTTGTCAAGGGGACCCTAAAATAACTGGTGGAAACCTTGATACAAGAGGGGGAATCTAAACCCCAATATATTTATAACACTAAGAAAATCATCAAGGGGGTCAGAAGAGCTAGCTTTCCCAAACCCTTTGACAAGGTAGCATTTTGGGTAGTTAAGTACCTAACTTGTGATGGCCAATTTGGGACTGTGGGAAGAGAGGTCCTTAAGATGCTAATATATCTTAGGTATGGGGCTGCAAAACCAGAATATATAGTAAACCTTCTAGGGTTCCTTTTTGAATCCATCTAGATAATGGCTCAGAGGTATTCTTGGGGAGTTGGGATAATTAGACATCATGGATTAGTCCATCTGGTCTATCAGCACCACTTTCTCTCAAAGAAAAATGGAGAAGAAGCATGGGAAAATTTCCTTAACAAATTCAAACAAAGCCTTGATATTATCAGGAGGGGAATACCAACCCCTTTCTCCCCTAAAAGTAATTTGGAGATTGATCCTCCTGTAGAGAAAAAGAAGGAAGTAGGTGGAGTTAATGTGCCAAAGAGGAGGATATCTGAAATAATGATCAAAGATGTAAAACCTATGGTGCCTTCAAAAGAAACTCCTTCCTCTGCAAAAATACCAGAAGAACTAATATCTGTCTTTGATAGTGAAAATCAAAATAAGATCTAGGAGGAAGCCCACTTCAGGGCATTGTGAATCTCCTCAAAGAAGAAGAGTTCATAAGAGGTCTAGGGGAATTCCAGTGGATACTGAAGAACAAGATGGTTTGGAGAAAGAAGCCTATGATATTTTGGGAAGCATGGCAATGTCTCCTCCTTAACCAAGTCAAATTGAGGTGGAGAAAGAAGATGAAAGATTTGAAGAACAATATTTTCAGGAGATGAGTGAATCAACAACACTGTCACATGAAGAAGAGGAATTGGCATCTTGGAAATGAAAAGGGAAATCCCCTTTGGTGGAAGAGGAATGCTCATTTCCCAAGGAAATTTCAGAAAAAGAGGAGAAACAAAAAGTTAGATAGGCTTTGTTTTTTCTAGAGAAGAACTTATCATTAGGGAAAAGGATGAGGAATTAAACTTCCTCAAGAACAAATTAGAGCATAGGGAAATGCTCATTGAGCAACTAAAAACTCAGCTCACAGATAGGACTGAAGAATTGACATTGGTCAAACAAAAAATGGTAGAAAAAGAGAAAGAATGTCAATTGGATAGTAAAAAAATGCTATGCCAAAGATATCTTCAATGAATTAGGTTGTACAAATTGAATTGACTTACTAGCCACTTAAGCAGTTGTGGGATGATACCTACAGAGAGCTTAATGAATTTAAAACATCAAATGAGGAACTAAGAAGCAAGATGGAAGAGGAGAAGAAGGCAAGGAAGGAATGGGAAGAAAAAATTTTTTTACAAAATGGAAGAAGACAAATTTAAATGTCGGTAAAGATACAAATGGTTTGCATAATGAGTGAAATATTACTCACATGCAAGAGACCTTCTCTTGCATATAATGTATTTCTCGGAAGACCAGGTTTATTCACGACAACTATTAAGAATTGCATGTGGCCTTCCACATGAATTAAAAGATGAATGTAATTTCATGACACCATATTCCTCGGCTAGTGCGAGCGAGAAAAATCTTCTCTATGAATTCTATCTCTGTAATTTTATGCTGGAAAAGAATACAAGCTTCATGATCAATTTGTATGTAGGGAAAGCCAACTGAATGCATTTTTTTCTATACTTCAAAATTAGATTGCATGGAAAGAGAGGGATTCTAACATTTATTAAAATCTAGTTCATTTGACATCTGCATGAGAGCTCACTATGGAAAACCATCTTCCTTTGTTATACATTTCAGATCCCATGCCTTTGATAGTCGATTCAAGGCACATTATCTTGCCAGTTTATAGAAAAGTATTGATGCCTTCACCTCTTATGAGGAGAATTTTTTGAATATATTTATGATGGATGCTTGAAGAGATGGGATTTTCTCATAGTTGCATTGAGAAGAAGAGAAGTGATATCTCCCACGAACTTAATATGGAATCGGAAAGAGCTAAAGCTTTGTGTACACTAATCCCTCAGGTTAATGAGAAATGCAGGGGCATATGGATGGGAATGAGAACAAGGCCTCCTATCCTTATCGCCCCCATGTCTTCATGGCAAAACAAATATCCTCAAGATCCCACTCACTTTGAGGAGTGGCAAAGAAATATAGAAGTAGGATCGGGGTATAGTAATTTTGAACTAAAGCACTGAGATATTCATTTTCATCTGTTTGACCTAAGTAGTCACTTGGAATGCAGAATTCATAACCCAAGATTTGAAGAGTAAATTTTTAAAGGGGAATTACAAACAAGTAAGTTTTGGGGAGATTATAAGGCCAAAATATGCCTCGTCAATGTGCAATAAATGATCTTATTTTTCTCTCCTTTTCATCAAGTTTTGAATGCATTTTGTGACTTTTATTTGATCTAGTATAAGTTAGGATGTAATTGTTCATATTTTTTTGGATCTAGTTCTAACGTCTAAAAACTTTGTAATTCCTAACAAAGTGTGTGGAAATTCATTTTTGTAATAAAACTTGTAACAATTAGTCAAAAGAACAAAGTATGAAGCAACCAACACATTTTTGGGAGCATTGGCTTCAATGCAACCTAGCTCTGGAACCTCCATACTTAGTTTTGGAACCCCATCACACAACAAAAGAACTCTATCACTTAATTCTAGAACCTTCAAGATTAGTTACGAGAACTGCGCACTTAGTTCTGGAACTTCGCGCTTAGCTCCGAAACTTTCGCAGTTAGTTCCAGAATAGTTCCATTTGGTTTCCAAACTTCTCCAAAGTTTGGAATCAATGGAATATGTTTATTTTGACAACATCAAGTGATAGAGCAATCAATGGGCCTTCCAATTAGGAGAAAATAAATAGATTGCCAATTCTTTAGACCCTAGAAATACATATGCATGATCAGACAGTTGTGTGTCTAGCAAGGTTCCTAACTTCCACATCTACTTTGAGCACTATTTTGTTTCATGGAAACCTATTGATAGATGAAAAACTATTAAGCACTTGTGATTGTAAATTCATCTTCAAATGATAAAATATATATAAGGACTTGTAGATAGATTAGAGGATATAGATATATATATGATAGACATATAGTAAAGTTTGTAAGACAAAACATTTTCAGTAATAAGATATCCATTTTGTTTTGAGAGAATCATACTTTGTCAACTCCTGATTCAAGGCAGAGCAAGGGCCCACTCCTCCAAGAAGCAGGATTCTTTTTTCATTGGTATTTATATTTCTAAGCAAGTCATGTAAATATGTTAAGTGTTAATTTTGTAAATGTTTTTTTAGTTAAATTTTGTCACGTATTTTTCCCTGTAGGTGTTATAGGTTAGACTCTCATTTCCTTGCAAACATTTTCAGCAGCATTTTCAAACATGTGTTTATTTCTAGCAATTTGTTTCATTATGCAAGAGTGTGTTTACTTCCAGTAATTTGTTTCATTTTGCAAAAGTGTGTTTCATTTCCAGCAGCACGTTTAATTTTGAAGATTTATTTATTCCAAAAATGAGTGTTTATGTCAGAAAGTTTCTTGTAGTATAGTTTTAATAAGAATTTTTCCAGGGAATCCTAAGGACACTGCAAATACCCCCAGAAATATAAAAATAATAAATACCCACAATTAATTACTAAATCACTAAGATTCCTCTTGTTGCATATAGCTTCAGACACATCCCTGGTTTGAATATGACATCAACTAAGAGTTGATTAAATGAAGGGAATAATGACACCCATCAATTACCCGACTTACATACTATACACCATACCTATTACCCAACACACATATTACCTATTACACCATACCCACATAACAACCCTACCAACTACCACCTTTTACCCAACACAATTTTACACCCATTTCTCCTTACCATCCTCTCCTATTCTAGTTCAGTTCACCTACTTCCCCACCCCACATTGCTGACATAACATGTTACCCTACTTCCTCTACTTCAACCTTCATTTACACCTTCGTGCCTATTTTCCCCCTATATATCCCTTTCTTTTACCTATCTTCTCCTCAAGCTGACTGATGCTAGTCTACTTGACCATCATCGGTCCTTCTTTACTAGTGCCAGTCACCTAAGCCTTGATGATGTTTGTAAAATGCCAACCAACATCGGCCAAACCTTGACCGACATCAGTCTCTGTCGCGACATCAAAAATTGAAAACCTATCCCCCCATTTTCAAAAATTGACAAAAACTTACCTAAAAACCTAATTTACCCATCCCACCCTATCCTAACTTAATTCCCAAACCTATTTCACCTATTTGTGACCTTCCCACTCCTCATTCCCTTCATTTTTACCCACTTTTAACCCACATTTCAAAATGAAAACCCCCACCCCAATTTCTTCATTTTTCACCAATTTTTTTAGCAAATAACAAGTTAGAAAATGCCCCTTACCTCATCACAGTGTCACCTACGTGGTGGCATGGCTAGCTATTGTCTTTGCCGTGGTCCGCCCGAACCTTATCCCACCTCTGTCATACCAAAATCTACGTTGAATCCCTCTACAAATCACATGTCTCCAATCGCTCTTATGGACTCGTCTACTTGGCTCCTATCAAAACTTAGTAACCTCCACCTCAGCCAAGTACAATGCCTTGTCTTTTCCTTCCCAAAAATGCACAAGTCACTCAGCTCTGTCATTTTCTCAAAGTCAAAAGACAACAATGATTCCATAAAATATGAAATTTCAACTTTATAACCCTAACCCGACATGACCAACATCGTTCATACAAAACCGATGTTGTTAACCTTACAACCACCATCAATCAACCGCCAGCATACCATTTTACCTACCTTTTTCCCATTTTGAACAAAACTCATTACTACCAAATACCTCATAACCTCACCAATACCTCTTACACCTTACCCACAAGCCTAAATTACCCATACATTTCCTTAATTGTATTTAGGGACTTGTTATTTACCCACACCTTGGCCTTACCCATGCCATGACCCACATTTTTGTGACCTTTGAACTTATGTCCTTGTTATAGCTTGTGATGTTGTTACCTGTGTTGTTTTAGCCTAATGACCTTACCTTGCCTATTTCGTGTTGTTTATCCCGACCAAACCTTTGGTGTACTAGATCATACCTAAACATTCCTGCACCTAACCTAAGTTGTGTTTTTGGACCATATCTTGTACCTTGGATACTTGAATCACTTCAACCTTGTTTGGATAGACCTATTAACCTTGAACGATGTAGATTTTGCACGCTTTTCCACCTAATACCGTGTCACAATATATACATGTGCATGTGTTTGATTGTCATTACCCATTACCCGATATGACCCTTTCCCATTACCCATTACCCAATTTGACCCTTACCCATTACCCAAAGTGCCCATACCCTTACCTACAACTCACCTACCTTCACTTTCATCACTTACCCATTTATCAAACCACTCACCGATTCTGTCTCACACCTCATCAACTCCTAGTTTGAGGGGGATCAACTCCATCCATACTTGGGGAAACCTCAATCCCACTTATATTTGGTGCAATCACTTCCTATTTTTGTTAGTGTTTCTTACAAATACAAGCCACACAACAAAAAGCGGCAAATGTAGACAACAAAATTGGGTCATAATTCCATCAAAACCCTATCAATTAAATTAACCATATCCTACCCATTCATATCCCCTAGTGAACATGTTAATTGAATTAATTATCTTAATTAAATACCACCTCACCCAACCAACTCACCTTGCCACCTCACTCAAATGACACACTCAAACCTCATTAATGACCTAAGACCAAGTCTAAACTTAGCCTAACCAACTAGGAATTAGTCTAAACCTATATTTAACTCCTATTAACAAACCTAAAAGGACTCTTACTTATCTTTGCAGGATCCATCACTCAAGAATTGGAAAAAGATTGGAGACTACGCCAAAAATAACAACAATCAAACTATTTTTGGCTAGCCTAGATATTCTGACCTTGACCAACACCGGTTATATCTCAATCGACACCATTCACCTAACCATCATTGGTTAGGTTAAATACATTTCTAAAAGCCTTTACCTAGGTTGGTCATTCGATTTAGGATCTCATATGAACAGAGACTTGGAGCACTCAAAATTTTTGAAGCACTCAGGCAAAGGAAAATATATGGGAGCACTACCAACAACCATTGGCATTCATCATCTTCTTCACGATCACGGATTCACATAGAGAAGCACGAAGGTTTGAACTGTCACGACACTAACACAACATATCTTCTCTCTAGATCTCTACCATCACCATCCTCATCACCTGCATTCTCCAAACCTACTCTTCAGTAAGTACCTAACATCTCTTCATTTATTTCTATTTTATTCTAGTAAGATTTATTATTCAGCTCAGTAATTTATCTTTCTCCACATCCGTACACTCCCCTCCTCCTACCAACCTATCACCCTACCATACCCGACCCTTTCACCTAGTTTTATCCTCTTTTAATCATCTTTGAGCCTCCAAGGCCATTTTACGACCTTACCCTCACCATTTCCAACCTCTGTGCAATCACAAAGAGTTTGAAAAACAAGTTTTAAGTCCTTTTTACTAATTTCCCATATCGATGCCGCTTAGCCAACCAACTAACTTCAGTCATTTTACCTAATCAACATTGGTCACATAGCCATCATTGGTTACTATGTTTGATAATATATTTTAGACCAACGAGCTAATACCCACTTCCCAACAGCCCAAAACCCTTTCTAATCTTTACCAGACCTTACCCAGAGCCTATACCAGACTTGCAACACAACACCAACTAATCACCTGACCCATTTTGACCTCAATCACCTTTTATCTGATCTTTCTTATTGTTTTGTGTGAGATATCTAAATCATTTCAATTTCAATAGGATATTTATTTCATGTATAATTTGAATAAAATTAATATTGTTATATAAAAAGTGGATTGACATCCTATTCAGGAAGCATCATGCTTCTTGGATCTAGTTCCCAATAGGCGGTACACTTATTGTTTTGTTTAATTCTACCTGGTGGTATTGTTTTACATTTACAGTAGTTCCTCCTAGTGAAAAGGAAGCTCTCACTTTGTTAACTTGGATCGGGAAATCGAATGTGCACATAACCTTCAACTGATATATCAAACATGTATTCATCATTGGCCTTCTACCCTTATCTATTTCATTAATTTGTTAAGAATCTAGTGAAACACTTGCAACTATGCTCATTTAGCAACATGTACCTATAATGACACCCCTAGTTGTTCCAATAGATCTAGTTACTTCACCCATCAAGGAACAACCCATTGTGAATTTTCTTATGCCTGATGTCTTAAATCTTCTAGAGAAGCATATTGAGATTTCCTCAAATCAAACTCCAAGTAATGGGGTAACAAGAGAGGATTAGGTTACTAAACATGAAGAACAACCTCACCCTAAGAAAATTCCAATGTATATAATGCAAGGAGGAATTTCAGGTGTTACGATTATAAGAACACCTTAGGACACTGAAGTAATTGTAGAAGTTCTTGAAGCCAACATTCCTACAACTAAATTCATTCCTTACGAAATTTATGAGACATTCCTTACTCGTAGTAGGGAAGTGGGTGAGGACTTAGTACAAGTAGAAAAGGAGGTTGTTGACAAAAAAATATCGATGAGTTGATGAAATAGGAGACCAATCTGTGCCCATGGATGGAATTGAAGATCAAGGCAAGATAAAAAAGCCTATAAATTAAGAGAAACCAATTTATGAAACTTCATAAGGTATGCCTACACCTTCTTCATCTTTCAAATCCCTTGCAGTCATCCTTGTAACTCTAGTTTTACAATCACTTGATGAACATGAGTCTCCCATAAGGGAATGGATATATAGTGCTATCCCAAAGAAGAAAAAGGTAGATATACAATTGGATGATGATGATCTACAAATATTGGATCTTCTCAATCTAGAAAGTCCACCCAAAAAGGAAAAGGTTATTTCCATGATGGCTCTGAATAGGAAAGGATAACATTTCATAGATGTTGTAAATCCTAAAGTTGATGAACCCCAAGGAGAAGCATCCCCATCTAATTTTTAGGTCTCTAGGATCTCATTAGGTAAGCCTTCTACTAAAGAAATGAAACATGATTTTTCTATGGTAGTAAGAGTGTTTCGAAGATTTATGAGTTTAAAGAAACCAAGAAGGATTTAAAGGCTAAAAATGAAGCATTGTCTAACTTGGTTAGAAAATTGACTAGAACTCATAAAGGAGGACAAGTTGAAATTCCTGAGATCACCAATGATGATATTAGGTGGGTAAGTGACTTGGGAGAAAGAGGAGATGCTACTATCTAATGGGAAAATAGTTTGATCACCAGAGGTGAGGAAATAATTAGGGAATTTGTGAAACATTATTCCCATATTTTTGAAAAGGTTGAGGCAACCAGGGAATTAATAGATAAATGTGAAGTTGAGAAATTAATGTGGACTGATATGCTACCAAAAATGGAAGCTATCAAATATTTAAGTGATGACTTGGTTGTTAAGGAAGGGATTATATCTCTTAAATCCATAGGAAATCAACAAGAATATTATGAAGCTACAATAGTAAGAGTAGAGACTTTGACAAAATATGTTGAGATCCTTGATGGGTTAAGAGACAAAACAATGGATTATATCAACAACCTTCATTCCCTGATAGACAAACTAATTAGGACAAATAGTGGAGAAAATATCGAATGGAAATTATAGAGAATTTGATTACTCTTTTCAGGAATCATGCTTTAGGTAAACTTGGGGAGCCAAGGGTTTTTAATATATCAACCATGTAGAAATGGGCACAAATTGAATCAACAATTGATAAATTTTCAAGGAGGATAAAGAAAGAAAGATTTGTCTTTGCGAGCTTAATGACACAGGTATGAAGCATGAGATCATTTTCCACTATCACTCAAGGCCTGATGAGGAAATTGTCACATAAATGATTGAAAGGTTTGATGCTTACAAGAATAGGGTAAGGGATAGCTCGGTGAGTCAGCCCATTGGAAAGGACCTTGAAAATTAAAGAAGAAGAAAGAAGGAAGAGAAAAAAAACTTATCCTAATAAAACATTTTGAATCGAAGATTTCTTCAAAACAAAATGTAGTTTGCTAAAAGACAAAAAGTTTGTTAGAAATAGAAAAATATCTTTTTCATTTCTCCCATGTGTCACCATGTGGTTCCTTCTTCACCTAGCCCAATCATAAGCAAAGAAGGAATATTTTCAGTTAAAATATACTTCCTTTGAGAATATTTTAAAATAACACAAGCTAAGTTTGAAGAATCCTTTAAGATGTTTTTTGGGGGAAATTAAGTCAAGTAGATTGTATAAGTATGAGGGGTTTGTCCTCATACTAAGGGGGTTTTTTCTTAAGATTTTTGTAAAAAAATAAATTAAGATATTTTTACTGTGATACTACTTAATTGTCTGAGAATAAATTTCAAGTTTTTTACTCTTTTAAATTCAATACTACAATGTATATTCATTATTAGTCATTAAAATCAGTTGTTTACATGTTTCCTTGTCCAGAATTTGATAGATTTAATTTTTTTGTTTAATTATGAGCTTGAATTACATATTTTGGACTTTGTATATTGAACATTTGGTTGATCAATCACATTTTCTGTTGCAATTCTACATTTCTTGCTTCTCTGAATTACACTGAGTCTATCCTTGGTGATTAAGTTTTGGTTATTTGTTCAACATTGTGATGTGAGCATTTACTTTGCAATATTGAATGAAATTATAAAATCATTGAAATAATTTTGTTGATGGATTTTCGTAAGCTTTTGAGTGAATCTTAATCATATGGGATCAGAAGCAAGAAACACTTCATTAAAATATTTTCTTAAGCCTTTGTGCTAAGTATTTTAAGGATTGTGTGAAATATTTGTGCTAATTGAGTATCAATGAATGAAAATATTCCTTTAAATTGAAACTATGATTAATTGATGAATTTATCTTTATTATCCAGGATGTTGTATGTATACGAGTCGATCACTGTAAGTAGTATCATTTTAAAGATCCATCGAGTTTACAATCCCCATCCTTCCAAACATAAATATACTTCTAGTCCCATCCCATAATACAAGTCCTTTGTCAGCCATTATGTTGCTTTTATTTACAAGTATTAGTGAAAGGAACCTTTTCCTTTATTATAAAATGTAATAACAACACAACTTATCTCATCGATAGTAGCCTATGTCTGGAGAAATAAGTATACACCTCACTTTGTGTGAAAACTTGTGAAAGAGAAGTGTTGTGTTTATGGCCATGTTTATCCTAGATTTATCCATTACTTTAAAATAAGTCGAGAAGTAAAATATTTATCCCTTCTACTGTGTTTCAGGTTACCCCTTGGGTTCTCTCACCTTGGTCAAAGGTAGGACCAAAAGTAGCAAGGTTGGCCATTCCTTTTGTACATGTCACCTAAGCCTTCTAAAGTCTAGTCTCAATAGGTTTTTCAAAAATTTCCCAGCTACAAATGACGTAAAATTTCCAAGTCTGTCATTCTTAAAGTACTCTAGCTTGTTTAATAATACTACTTGGCCCTAAAGGAAGTGTAAATAAGGTACCAACACATCCGTAGGATACTTTGTAGAATGATGGTGAGAATAGGAATTTGGATGATATGGAAGGGTTACTTGGAGACATCCCCTGACAAAATGAATAAGGTGCTCGATTATTGGAATGAATTATAGGTAGAAATAAAGAGTATGTATCTGAGTTGCTTCCACCTTTAAGAGAGGAGGCGCGAAACATTATTTTATTCCTTATTCTTTTTCCTAGAAAATAAAATCATGATTACCCATTACTTTGGGGTGGAAATGTAATTAGTGTGGGGTCACGTTGGGTTGAAAAATTAATTCCTAAGTGTTAGAGGCACATTAGAATAGGGTGCGCAAGAGTTGGGTGCGTAGGGGAACACGAGAAGTTTAGTAGAAGAAGAGCATGGAGGGGAAAGTCGAGTTAGGAGTTTTCCATTTAAATGTTGTGGCTAAGTATAGATGTTGAGTGAGGGGTACACATTAATAGGAAAATCATGAAGACTTGGAGATGAAGTAAGGCTATTTTGGGATGAATGGAAGTTCAAGAAACATCTAGAGTTTAGGGCTAAAAATAGGATTAGAACAAAAGTTATCTATAGGAGATATTTTAATAGAAGAGCCTGCATGCTCCCTTGTATATTTGTAAGATGCACATGGCTATTCTTAGCATGCAACCTATTTTTAGTATGTTTAGGTGGTGAAGGAAAGTTCCCACCCCTATATATATGTATTGATTTGCATGGTTTTGGTATCCCATGAATGTTTGTAAGGTTATGCTATTGGATTATGAGCACGCATGGCCTATGGTGAAACTACTATATATGTATTCAATTTCTATGGTTTATAGTGATTAATACAATGGATATTTGTGGTTGGATATTGGTTGTAGACATATCTATGACTGGATTTTGCATGGTAAACCTAATCTTGATTCTTGTTTAGTTCATTCTTGCACATGTTTGTGATCTAGATTAATTTATGGTTTACAATTGCATGTTTTGTTATGGATTTTTAATATATGTATGTTCATGCTAACTCCTTGAAAAATCTTCCATAAGAGAGGGACTGCACACACCCAAAATTACATGTGCTACATTATCAGAAAATGGTTACAAAAGTCCCCAATGATGATTCACATCCTTTCAGAAGATATTTGAGCTCATAAACCCATATCCAGTGTATATTTGTATCTTATACATCTTTACTTAGCTTTTCCACACTTTTTCCAGCTTCTCGCTTCATTTTGTGCATGTTTTGGCCTTGATGCAGGGACCACTCGCCTGCACAGGCAGCGGTTACAAACCACCGCCCGTAGGGAGGTAGTCCCGTGTGTTCGCCACCTTGCACATGGTGACGATCATGAGTGATTTTTATAGATTTCATCATGCATGTTTTTAACATGTGACGATTCACTTAACTTCACTTTTAGGATGTGTTTGTGAACCAATTTGTCTAAAAATACTTTTGATTACTTGGTTCTCCTTCTCTCTTCTATTTTTGCACATGATTTAGTTAGTTAGAATTATAGCTTCTTGCTTGCTTGTGCATGAAGGCACATCTCAGTCCCAATTCTTATATATTCCATGCTCGTGTTCAAGAAAAAGGATTCAAAAATTTTGTGTATCTTGCATAGTACTGCTATCACAATCCTGCTTGGAATTGCATAGCCAAGCTCAGATCTCTTGTGTTATCTCTCTTCTACTTACATTACAACCAAACCACCTTCAAGTTACCATTGCTCAAGCATTTTATTTTAGTGTTGTTCTTGCATTCCCAATTCCTTGGACTCATATGAACACACAAAGAAAGAAAGGAACAAACTGAGGGGACATACACAGATATAACCGGGTTTGCCAAAGCTCTTGCTTATCAAGGTTGGAATTACTTGTTTGTTTGCTTCTTTTTCCAAATTGTCAATTTTTGAGTCATTAGTTCCAATTTCATATCAAATAGAGTAGTAAAATTTTTCATCTCAATTTATTAGGAAATTACAAGTAGATCAAATCATTATAAAGTTTTCTCTTTGACATTACCAAGGAAGTTGTGGGGAACAATAGCTCTTTTAGGGTTATGATTTGTTCTTCACCTCTGAGGTAGGGTTTGAAGGGTTTTGATTAAATTAGGTTATTTGTTTTAGATTTAGATTCACATATTCACATAAGTAACTAGCTACATCTGGCTGATTACTTGTCTTTAGTTTGTTTATTAGATTAGAATGCATTAAAAACTAGAAAAGATAAAAAAATTACTTTTGTTAGATTAGTTTGCTTTCATTTTTTCTCTCGATATACTATAAAAAACACCAAAAACATAGATTAGATTTCCTTTTATAGTTATTTTGTTTTACCAAGATCATTTCAATTTATTCTGCATGACCATCAACGGCCCACAACAAGAAAAGACGTACAATTGTGATCCTTTGGTCCCACAAACCAATGTGTGGAGTTGATGAAAGACATTGATACAAGTTTACATTTGACAGTCTTATGCACACTTGATACATTCTCTAAGAAAATAGAACAACTAAACATGCTAAACATCTTAGCTAATCAAGCCTACAATTATTGGACTACTCTTGGAAACAGGGTTTGATTACATGCATGACCATAACAGACCACAACCTCCATGAGTTTTTCGGTTGTGATCCTCGGTACCACAACCAACGGGCCTACTAACCAATTAGATATCGACACTAGTTTGAATACATTAGTATTTAGATCATCACCACTTCCACCTAATATCAATGCATAACTTTCATTATTGAACATAACAACCGTCCAGGCTAGGAATTTCTAGACTAGACCAGAAAATCATCCACAGTCCTTATGGTTTCATTACACCTCTCATTCTTACTTCCATGACCTTTTCTAGAAATCTATATGAGGCACCCAAAGGTCACTTTTCACATGTTCAACAACCATTGAATAGAATCTTAGTATAGCTTGATATTAACTAGAGTCTTCGAGCAACTATAATATTAGATCAATCCATCACACCACTTCAGGTTAAGAGGGCATTCTTTACCTTAGATTCGTAGATCCCGTTATTATGTATCAAAATATAAGGTTACCTCATTAGATTATCCATCATCACCACATAGACACATTCATTTCTATTCTACACCAGTTGTCTCGTCATGACCTCGGGAAGTTAGGTGTGAAGAAGGTCACATGTTTATTTTCTTTTGTACAAATTGGTGAACTCAACGTGAAGAGGTAGTCTCTAAGAATTTCAAATTTCTTCATCTATCCTTTATTATGTGGTTATTCTTATACCCCTCGAATATTTCCAGATATGATGAGTACAATCGACCCATACTAGGTTTTAACTTGTATAACTATCAAACACGTATACCAAAACAATCACCTTCACTCTCAACAAGGGTAGATAGCCGCTCAACCACTAGAAATCCTCTCCTTCAGGGAACCAATGTTGGTTCCTCTATACGTATAGAGTAACTTGAAAAAATCATGCAAACATATCCTCACGAAAAATCAAGTTGAAACAACATGAATTTCACTTTGGGAAGCAAGTTCAAATCCTCGGGTATTGTTTCAACAATCCATTAGCATGCAATCGAATAGCTCTCACATCTATATGAGGAGTAATTATCACGATATGATAGGAGTGAACACCACTTCTAGAATATGAACCGGGATTTTGAAAGGTTATAAGGACATGGTGATGTCCCGCTTCAAAAAAATAACACTATCCCTCCATAACGGAAAATATTGCCAATAAGGGGTGGCAACATAGTGAAAATTTCATAGTAGGATACCAAACTCCTCAACAACCTCTATAAGTTCAACAAAAATCACCTAAACAAAACACCATCCCATCAATGGGTGACATCATTTTGGATTTAGTTGACAAAGTCAAAGAGTTATAGCTTTCCCAAAATGCTCAAATTTCATACACATAGGGTAAGCAAGAACTTCTCCTATCCATGCAGAACTATGGAAAAATGCCTATTGTGTGGAATCCTCCGGTTTATATGGGTGCTCCAAACCCTGGAGATTTGCTAACTGGGATGGGCACCTTGGGTATGCACCCTCACACCACATATGGATATGTACAACAAGCATCAACTAGAAGTGCGTTCTCAAATGCCATACCAGCGAAATGCAACATTCCTTGGATTTTTTCCATCAACTCCATATCAAAATAGTCAACCCCCTACGTATATATGTAATCTAAATCACCACAAGGGGATATGTACACTTACCCGAGTCCGTATGGACAACCACATGGGATGCCATATACCCTAACCAATGTTTACGCTGTGCCATTTCGAATGGCGATGCAACCTCCACCTCCCCAATAGGGATCTTCAATAGTTGAAACGTGTCGCAATGAGGACCTATTATAAATATCTTAAGAAGCCTCTAGACTTCTCCATCCAGAGAGTCATGCTCCCAAGACCCTTACCCAATCTTCTGAAGTTTAAAGGAGAGGGAAATCCTAACGATTACATAAAATCTTATGCGATGGCCATTCAAGAGTTACTCCCATGGACACACAAATGTTGTGAATATTTTCCCTAAGATGATAGAAGGTATTGCTCTTGATTGGTACTATAGGATACCAAAGGCTTCAATACACTCCTTCAAGAAACTTGTATCATAATTTATAAAGGATTTTGATATATATATATTTTTAGAACAGAATAAGAGAATTCCTTCATATCAAACAAGAGAACAATGAGTCCACAACCCACTTCATTCAAAGGTGGCGACAGGTTCTATACTCCTTTGCAAGTGCTTCATATATGGATCAAATAGAGATTTGTGATTTTTTCCTCCACTCCCTCAATATGGAGACAAATAAAGAAGTTCAAAAATTCCCGCTAAGGAGATATGAAGAGGTGATCTTCAAATTGACCAAGTAGCCATTGACAATGGTCATAAGACTTATGGAGAAAATGGAAGGTTAGTAACTCCTAACCAAAATGACCCCAGCTTACTCCAAAAAAAAGAAGCAATAATAAAGGACCGAAGGTCCTTAATAATAACCGTAGGGTCACAAAAAATGGTGTTACTTGAGCCCAAGAAACCTAATGTTGTTAGTCCTCCCAATATAAATACTACCAATAAAAGCAACAATGGAAATAATCGGAGAAGCAATAACTTCTCATCCTCGGTCAACGTTGTAGATTTTAATCATCCTCAACAACAACAATAATAATAACCTCAATAATCAAGACAAATGTTGACCCAAGCCCCTAACTAATATCAAGGTGGTTATCCAACCAATTCCAAAACCAAGGCGGGGTTCCCAAATTTTAACTATAATAATCAGAATTTGAACAATAATCGTAATTTCATACCACAACAAGGTGAAAACTAAAGGCCTTAAGATTATGATCTTGATTTATATTGTAGTTTCCATAGGGTTCGCAGCATGGCACAAGAACATACTACGATTTCAACAAGTTTCTACAACATTTTATAGAGAATCAAATACAATTATTTGTTGACATGTTTTTGTCAAACCCAACACCACAAACTCAAAACACCTAGATGGGACTGGTATCCCCATAGAACACACCACTTAGAATCTTCAATGATCCTCTCCCCACACGCCCAAAGGACGGTAGAATATATCCCAATGGCTCAAACAAAGATATTGTAGAATGGACCCATGATAAAAAAATCCTCAACTTTGTCAAACCCACAAGTGGCACCTCCTTTGGATGGCCACCAAAAAACAAAAAAATGTGGGATTGGTGGAGTGGGACACTAAACCTCAGATTAATGTTGCCACTGGAACTAAATATTATTCTTCACATCCAATCCAAACCTACATGACTATAACAGATGACATTTGTAATATGCTAGGCAAGCCAATAAGATATTATGACTTGATCAGTGACTTAACTAAGAGCTTCTCTCACATTTCCTTCTTGGATCTATTAAATAATTCCCCTACTCACATAGTCACTCTATTAGAAGCACTAGGTCTTGGCCATTTTATTAACGTCACCCCTCCTCCGGAGGCATAAATAAACCACATGGAATTTGATTTCTATCCTCTAGGGAAGCCTGAAAGAGATGTTGGATACATATTCGACATCAACAAGATGCCCATAGATGCTGAAATAGCTCATAGAGGTGATCCAGATTTGTTTTTACAAGTTTGGATTTACAAAAATATGTAAATCATGTAATGATTAATGATGGGGCAGTGGTTAACATAGTCCCCTTCTCTTTCCTTCAACATGAATGCTAAAATATCTCATAGTGGTGATCTAGTTATAGAGACCAATTGCTCCTCAACATGAAACATGTTGAGAGGCTATGATAGCCTCAAGGCAATGTCGATCGAAACTATAGTGTTGCCAGTCACCCTTAGGCCTAAGATGGTTCTAACTAAGTTTTATATTATAGATCAAGAAACCAACTATAATATGATCCTTGGTCATCCTTGGATTCATCACATGAAGGTGATTCCCTCCACCTTGTTTGAAGAAGACAAGTTCCTACATTTATGGAAGGTCTTTGTGGCATAGGGTGATCCAAAACCCTTTGACATACATCTAGCTAACTTGAAAAAGAGGCCAGGGGTACACTCTAAGTTTGAGCTTCCTACAAATTAGTTAAATAAACCCACAAGCTCAGTGCTAGAGGAAAATATGGTTCCTACAACGCAATTAGAAGTCATGGGCTTGATCAAAGGCATTTCGATAGTCAAAGATGAAACCGTCATCATAGAGATAATGTCATTAGGAACCACATCAAATATTGTTGAGTTATTGGAGAAGGATTTACCTATTATCCTTCCATTTGATTATATGGGTATGGGACATACCGTGTGACTTGATTCTCTCCTAGCAGATGAAGTTTGTATGGTTGAAGTAACTGAGGTAAAAGAAGAGGACACAAAGGATGATCCAACATCCATTTTTCAAAGTAACTATTGGAATATCCATTTTGATGGAGCCAAGTTTTGTTTTGGTGTTGAGGAAGGTGTGATACTTACCTCTATTAAGGGAATGATTCTATGTTTTGCCTTCAAGTTAAACTTTGAATGTACAAATAATGGGGCTGAATACAAAGACCTTCTACTTGGTCTCATTGTAGCCAAAAGAATGGGTGCTCTTAATATTAGGGTGTTGGGTGATTCATAACTTGTCACAAATAAGATATCTGAGGTATATGAGACTAGAGATGAGCATCTACAACTCTACAAAACAACAATGCTAAATCTAAAAAGGGGTATCACTTCATATCGATTGAAGCAATTCCATGAGAAAAACTCCTCGTAGACTCTATAGAAACTTCTACTTCCCACTTCACTCCAAGCAACGAGTTGGAAGGTAAAAACTAAACAGTCTCGGTTAAATGCTAAACATTTGGTTCATAAAACACCAATAACTCCAATGTTGACATACATAGAAACCGAGAGTGAGTCTGTCATCTTAGATCACATTGACATTGATAAAGAAACTTTGGGATATCTAAAAACTTTTACAGAATTGCATCTTACTCATCACGAGGTTGATCTTTCCCTAATCCCACACTCTTCTTCCTATTTTGGAAATCCCATGATAGAATATTCCCTTGGGAAGGAACTTGAAATTTATGAGGTAGGAGAAGAGGGGGATTTAGAGTTACCTCTAGTCCCACCTGAGTTTGAGGAAGACAATGCTTCCTTAATCGAGGGAACAATTGATATAAACATCGGGATGAAGGAAGAACCAAAAATATTGAAACTGGGATCCTCTCTAACTCTTAAGGAGGTTGAAATACATACTTGTATCCTAAAGGAGCATAAAAAATATTTCACATTTAGATACAAGGAAATAACGAGAATTTCACCACACATTGCAATTCATAACCTCGTCACCAAGTGGGATGCCAAGCCAATTAAGAAAAATTCAAGGCCCATAAAGCCAAAGGTGGCCCTCATGGTGAAATAAGAAGTGATGAAACTCCTATAGGTAGGGTTCATCAAGCCAGTTGACTACTCACAAATGGGTATCTAATATTTTCTCTATTCTCAAGAAGAATGGAAAGATCTGCATTTGCATAGACTTTCGGGACATCAACAAGTCTTGTCCCAAAGATGATTTCCCATTACCATCCATTAATATTATTTTCGATGCAACAACTAGTTTTGAGTTATCTCTCATGGATGGGTTTTCTAGGTACAATCAAATAAAAATATTTGAGGATGATCATGCCAAAACTATGTTCATAACTCCTTAGGGAACCTACTGTTATGTTGTCATGTCGTTCGGGCCTAAAAATGTTGGTACAACGTACCAATGGGTGATGAATTATATATTTCACAATCTTATACATAATATTGTGGAATCCTATGTAGATGATATTTTGGATAAGGCCAAAAAATGTTGTGATCACCCAAAGGTGCTTCGTATCATCCTTTCTCGCTTAATCAAATACGATGTCACATTAAATCCAAAAAATGCATGTTCGATGTAACGGGGGTAATCTTTTGGGATACATCGTATCTTAACGAGGGATTGATGTAGACCTAGCCAAAATATGAGGTGTACTAGAAATGAATCCGCTTTCAAATGAGTCTAGCATCAGATCTTTCCTTGGGAAACTCGATGCCATATGAGGGTTTATCCCTGATTTGACCTTTACTATTCACCCAATCAACAATTTTTTGAAAAATATTGCTGCATTGATTAGACAGAAGAATATAATGAGGCATTTTATTCAGTTAAATGGTTCTTGTTGTCTCCTCCCACACTCATGCCACCTAGGTTAGATCGCCCCTTGATCCTATATTCACAAGCTACAAATGTCTCATTAGCTTACATGTTGGCTCAAGAAGATGATGATAAATGAGAGCGTGTGGTCTATTTCATTAGTCAGACATTGCTTGATTATGAGACACATTATACACAAGCAAACAAGTAATGCCTTGCTATAGTCTTCGTGACAAATAACTTAAGACATTACATGTTGAACTAAGAAATAAGGGTCATCATTAAATCAGATCACTTGTGGACATTTATCACACACGGATCATTATCTAAGAAGGTTGTACACTTCATAACTCTGATGGGTGAGTTTGAGTGAACATTTGTTAATAAAAAATTGTCAAAGGGAAAATCATCACGAATTGGTTGAATGAAAACCCATTGGATGGAGGTGATCTAGTAAATTTAGACTTTCCCGACAAGTGTGTGTATTTTGTTGAAACTAAGCCTCCCATTTCTACGTGTCCATGGTACAATGACATCATTAATTTCATAGTGGACCATACATATCTAGAAGGGGAAACCTCATAGAAAATAAGACGGTTGCATATTATAACTACCAAGTATGTTATCTTGGAACAAGTGCTCTATCGTAGAGCCTTTGATGGAATTTTTCTAAGATGTGTTGACAAGGAAGAATATGAAAAGATTCTTTATGAATCACATAGTAGAGTATGTGGAGGTCACTTTAGCAGCCACACCACTACTTGGAAGATACATCGATGGGATATTTCTGGCCCATACTAGAGCATGATATAGTAGAGTTTTTGCGCAAATGCCATAAATGTCAAGATTTCTCCCATGATATCCACATACCGGTATAGGCTATACAACCAATTGTAACACCATTTCCCTTTTCCATGTGGGGCCTAGATTTGATAGGGAAATTCTCTCCCTCATCAACAGATGATCATAACTTCATAATCATGGCCACAAAGTACTTTACTAAGTGTGTAGAAGAAATGCCTCTTACCACTATACCTAAATTAGTAATTGCAAATTTCATTCTGAACCAAATGATTTATAGGTACAGGGTCCTATAAGTCATTATCTTAGATAATGACACATCCTTTAGAAATGATTAGGTACATGAACTATGTGAAAAATTCAAAATAAGTCACCACACGGCTTGTCTTTATTGCCCTCGGAGCCAATGGACAGTGAGGCTATAAACAAGACATTGAAATATGTTCTCCTGAAGATCATCAAGGAGAACAAACAAGATTGGAATTTAAATATTTTTCTAGACTTGTGGGCCTATCAAACATCAGTAAGAACACCGACAAGGAAACCCCTTTTCTTTGGTATTTGGTGTAGAAGCGGTTTTACTGCTCGAAGTCAAAATACCTAGTCTTTGTATATCATTGCAAGGAATTCTGGGAGAAGAAGGCTATCGAGAAGTGTGAATATCTCAACTAGAAAGTCTTGATGAGGCTAGACTCAACGTTGAACAATGACATAGTGTTTACACTAACCGGATGGCTTGGAAATACAAAAAGAAATTCTATGAGCATGAAATATATGAGGGATATTTGGTTCTAATACTTGACAATTGAATAGACAAAAAGACTGGTGAAGGAAGGAAATTCAGACCCAGGTGGTTAGGTCCATATCGAGTAATAGAAGACTACAAAAATGGGGAATTTCATTTGTGTATTGTAGAAGGTGAGGATTTTAGAAAATCTATGAATTCTCTTCACCTAAGAGGTATTACTCATGATCCATTAGCATTTTCATATGTACATTATTGCATATTCATTTCATTTTCATCTTCTAGTTCATTCTGTAAAATTTGTGATCAAGGTACTTATTCTTATAGAAATTCCTAAAAACTTCTAAAAACATTGGAAAAACATTCAAATCATGCCTCTACAAATATTCATGGTATCATCAGTTGTTTCCGAATCATTTCATCGATCCAAATAGGAAAAGAAAAATCTTTGACAATAACCATACCAAGGCTTGCATACTTGGTTCTACTTATGGTCTCTTTCTAGATTAAGTGTCTTTTACTATAGTCTATTTTAGAAGCTGCATGGTGTCACATCTATCCCATATATATCTCTTTAGAAATAATAACATTCTAAATATTTTTCCTAGATAAATAATTCAAGTGCAATTCCACAAAAAAATTATTTTACACACTTTTATGCCCTACCAACTTTTTTTTGTTGAGCTTGTGTCTCTTACTAGTGATGTATGGTTGGGAAAGGAGAGAAATGCCCTTACTTGCCTATACCTTGCCCATGGTGATAAGCCCATGATTCCGAATAGTAGCATGGGAAAAGGTGTAGGGGGTATCTTTGACAAACTTGAAAGTTAGAATCAGTTCATTCAAATATTGTGAAATCATAAATCAAAACAAAGTGAGTTAGATGTCTAAAGTTCCAAAAGAGTTTAAAACCTCAACACCAGATTTTTTCAACCAAGTGGCCATCTATGGATCTAAGTCTAGATAAACTGGAAATAAATTCACATTCTAAACTATTAAGTAAACTTGAGTAGAGTGAGGTTGTAGTGTCTCAATTTGGTTTTATCAAATCCTTGTCTTTCTCTCATCATTACCATTCAATAAATTTCATAACTTGTGCCCTTTTTGGCTCTCGATGTTGAGCCCTTGCATCTTATTGGTTACATGGGGTCGGGAGTGCGGAAAGTTCATTCACTTATCATATCACTATATCACCATGTTTTTCCAAAACAATGAGAAGTACCAAAATTGCTAGAAAATGACAAGTTTCGAATGATACACAAAACATATTATGTGAGTATTTTGGATGTGATGAAGAAGACGAAGAAGATGCACCTAGTTTCTCATGTGCGGTATTCACTCATTCTCAGTATGAGAAAGGAAAATCTCCTTCCACTACTATAAAGAAAAAGAAGACTGAAGATCCTCATGTATGTGGCGACTCCCCGAAAATAAATAATCATTCGAGGATCCCCACTTCCATTTTCCATGAAGTCTACATTATTGGAGCTTGATCCCGTAACAAGTATGAAAGCTCCCATAATCCTAAGTGGGTCTTCCAATGTCTCTTCCAAGTCTAAATCTAAATATTCTCCTGCAAAATCTAATACCTTGAAATCTCCTAGTGTGCCATTCAAAATACCATCCATCCCTCAAACATCAAATCTTGTTCCCAAGCCTATCCAATCCAAAATCAGTCCCTTTTCCCCTTGTCCACATCTTCTCCTTTTGAATTCATAGAATATGCAAAAAAGCCAAAGTGCTGATTACCGAAACTAAATTTTTATGGACTCACCCTAAATAATTGGAAAGGTTTGTTCAATACATCAAGAACCTAATGCTTTGTAGCTCTACATTGTAAAGGAATACCATAAAACCTACCTACACCTCCATCACAAACAAGCTTTCTCGATTGCATCGAAGAGTAATAAAGTTGAACCTTTCTACGTCTCCCTCCTTGTTAGATAATATGTACTTGAACAATTGCATAATCAATTTTGGTGTCTTAGTCAATGTGATGCCTTCGAAGGTCGTGTGAAGGCTCTCAAACTTACCATGATTCCACTTAGTGGCTCTTGTTACTCTTTAGAGTCAAGAGAGGTCTCAATTTTAGGAAGGTCGAAGATGCACAAGTGGCTCTTTCCAAATTTCTAGAAAAGAAATTTTCCGTGATGATTTTGGTAGTAAATGTCCCAGCCTCGTTTGGAATGTTGCTTTGAGTAGAAATTTCTGCCAAGACTTGGGAGGTAAAATTTAGATGAATTGGTCTTTTGCAACCATACCAGTGAAGGGAGACATGGAGAAATTACTTCCCAAAAAGAAGATGAGGTACACGGTACAAAAGTCTGGAAGCCTAGAAGCTAACATTTTGTACTAGGGTAGTAGGTGGATGAATCACTTTGTGGAAACTAAGGAGGAGGAGGATATCCCCATCTTGATAGGTATAGACATGCCTTCCTGGAGAGATTTGGACTTTGAAGAAGCATTGAGGAGATTCGAGTTACAAGAGGGAAGCCCCAATTTCCAGATGATGTAGACCATGAGGAAGAGGAAATGACACATGATGATTTTCAAGGAGAAAAATCAGCTTATATGCTTTTTCAAGATGAGGAGTTATTCTCATTCCCATTTGGGGATGAAGATGATCTCAGTCAAGCCATCTATGGAGAGACAAAATCAGCTTGCGATGAGACTTTGAAAGTCTTGAAATAAATATCCATACAAGGACTGCTAAGAGCAACAAAAGAAACATAAGACCCTGAGATAAGTCTCAAACTCCTGATACAAGCCATGAATATGAAAGAAAAACATGAAGTTGACTTGGAAGCGTCAACCACCGAGAAGGTTGTCTTTGTTGAAACAAAGCAAGATGTGAAATATGATGTCCTTCTTGAACCAATGGTTGATGGATACAACAATAAAATGGAGATATTTTCTTTCCCATTTGCAGAAGAAGATTATTTCCATGATGAAGAAATGGAAGCAAGAAGTTTCAAGGCCTTTGAAGATGAAGATATTTTTTATGAAGGATCGGTAGAGTGCAGTGATTCCCAAGATGATGAGGTAATCCCTCCAGATAGTTTCCTTGAGCTACAAAATAAATATTCTTCAAAGGTGCACAAAGAGGAGCTGCATGAAATGACAAAGCATAACTCCATGCAAGAGATCTTGGATGCAGTAGAAGTTGCGAGAAGATCCTAAGATGATCCTTGATCTCTTCACTTGTGCCATGGACATACAAGACAAGTATGAGGTCACATCCAATCCTCCCATCAGTACTCAAATGCCTCACAATGGAGTAGAGATAAAGGATGAATCAAATGTTTCTCATGGAGAAGATGTCAATGAGCATAGACCTGAGAAAGAAAGTAACTCAAAATATCCAAGGAATTGGAACGAAAATCAGCTTTGGGGTAGCGATGAGATGCTCGATGGAGAATCAACTATATTGATAAACATGGAAGGCAACTAGCACTATGAAACCAACTTCAAAGAACATGAAGGCAGTGGAATTTCCAAGCAAGGACTTGAGCATCAAGAAGCTCACATGGACTCACTCCTACAAAGTAAAAGGAAAATCATGGAAGCACCTGGCTTCCATAAATAATTGAGGAGGGGAGGGTAATTTCGGAACCCATCAACGGCTTCACAGAACATCATCACTCAATGTTTCCCACTCACGGGTAACTTTTGAGAAATAGAAAGTGCTTCAATGAAAGTGGGTTGTCCCCACCTTGTACCATAGGTGATTATTAGGTGTGTTTCCTTTCTTTTGCATGTGTTTCCCTTCATGTTGTGTGTCGTGTGTTTCCTTTCCGTTGTTTTATGTGTGTGTGTGTGTGTATCCTTCTTCACTCTCTTTCTCTCTTGTTATAGGTTGTACATGACTCCACAAGGCCCAATGGATAAGGCACTGGTCAAAAATTATATGGTCTCAAATTGAGATTCTATATTCCCATGTCATGTCTTTGTTGTTCTCAGTCCATGCCATGTCCCTAAGCTAGAGCCAATTGTTTTTGTGCAAATGTGCAATAGGGAAATTGACAATTTCCAAGCATGACAACTATACCCCTGTGCCAAATTTTTCATGTTTTATCATTTGAAGTCACCCTAAGTTAAATCTATTAGTCTGGTAACCCTCTATTTGATGTCAGATTAGTCCCCTAGGTGATTTAGGAAAGTATATTTATTCCCCCTAGGTGATTTTAGGGAGTTATGAAAAGATGCTATCTACAGCAGTTGTGGGAAGGGCTATCACTGGCCTTCCTAGGACTGGATCAACCCCCTTGGAGCAAAATGGAATGGAAAAATTCAACATAGAGGTGAATTGAATACCTTATAACATCGTGGAAATTATTTTTGAAGGTTTGGGGAATTTTTGAAAGTCTTGGAGCAGTCTGAGTGAAAACAGGGTTCACAAGCCTAAGTAGTTCACGAGGCCTAAAACAGATTTGTTGGGATTTAGAAGAATATTCTTAGAGATTTGGATGGAGTTAGAAGTAAAAAAAACATCACTGGAAAGAGGATTCCAAGACCTTCATGATGGTGAAATATTATTTTTCACAAAACCTTGTCGCATAAGATTTTCGTGCATTTTTTATTAAGCACAAGTGGAGTCTTAAATCACAAATCTGATTTTTCAAGGATTAGATGGATGAATAAATACATTATACCCCCTCCATTGGATTAACTATTCCATTTCTAGTTATGATCATATAAAATTTCACCAAGAAATTCCACTGGGAGCTCAAGTTATCTTCTTTCTAAGTTTCCCTCTCAAAGGCAGTTCAGGACTTAGTCATTTTTCAGGAGGACACATGTCAGCACTATGAGCTTGGTGGGATTTGAGGTCAGGTACAAAAACCCTTGGAAAAGGTTCCCAAACCCCATGTGACCTTTATGACCCTCATGTGACCTCCAGACTTGACAGTTCATCCCCGTGTGCATTTTTGGAGCATCCATTCCTTGCCGTCGGATCAAGCGCCACGTGTTAGCTCCAGGACCACCGTGGAAATTGATTTCCCTCATGTACCTAAGGTCAGGGACATAAAACATTGAAAAATGTTCCCATCCCCTATGGGGAGTCCTTTGGTCACCCACATGACCAACTTTCAGCCCCCAGGTGCATTTTTGGAGCATCCATTCCCTACCATCGGATCGAGGACACATGACATCTCCTTGACCACCATGGAAATTGATGTCCCTCATGTCCCTGAGGTTAGGGAAATCAGGGATAAAAATTTTTCCCAGCCCCTCCATGTGTATTTATTTGAAAATTTAAATCCGGCACTTAGCTATTTCTTCCCCCTCATTTCTCCTTCATAGCTTCATACCTTGTTATGGCTCTATGCATGTTTGTCCGACACCCACCCACCATTATTGCTTTGAACCAGCTCCTCCATGTCAACATAAATAACCAATCCATGAAAATACATATATTTTAGGGGAATGAATGATCAAAAGTTCTGAAAATATGAAGAACGGGAAGAATGATGGTTTTTTCCCAGATAACCGTGAAGTCACCCGATCTATAAATATTCATATCTCGCAAGATACACATCGGATCAAAATGTGTTATTTTACAAAATTTAAAATTTTGGAAGAAAATCAAGATGCAACAAATAAGAGTTCAAATGGTGCCCAGAATCATTTACTCCAACAAAATACTCACTTCACACAAGCTCACATTCGCGATTTCCCATCACTCAATGGAAACAAACTAAAAACTTGCACATGGGATCTAAATAAAAAACCTATTGCAATGGAGTTGTTTTCATCTAAAACAAAGACAAAAACCAAACCTGTAAATTTCAAGCTCCATTAATGGCCGCCATGGTAGCTCTGTGCCCGAAGCCACTGCCAGGTCAAAATTTCAAAATTTATTTCCAATCATTCTAGTTAGAAAAACTATGTGAAATTCATAGGGTGTGATTGTAATGACAAGATGAGTCCAAAAAGTATGTTTCGTCGAAAATCAAGCACTAGAAACACACTTTCTAAAAATAGTAAGTTTTCCTATATAGACTTGCTATGTTTGGAAAGTCATCATCAAAAGAAGCTGAGACAAAGGCAATGGGCATTGAAGATCACGAGGAAGTTAAAATGAGTGTTCAGAGAAGAAAACAGTGAAAATGACCACTTACTAAAAATATTAAGTCACCCCAAAGAAGTGGTTGAGGCAAGGGTAGGGTGCGCAGGATTGAATGAGGGAGTTCATCACATCACAATGGTTGAGAAGAGGAAAAATCACCTCTCACTAAAAATAGTATATCATACGTAGGCTGGGAGTTGCGGTCATCAGCAAAATAGTTCACTCAACTTGGAAAGCATTCACGAGCTGATTTGAAGGAGATTCATAGTGTGCAAGGGATTCAAAGATTCAGAGTTTCACTGCATTTGGATCTTTCCATCAACGAGGATCAACAAAATTCATCGAAACTACATCTCCTCTTCTTCTTCTCTCTCTCTTTCTCTCTCCTCTTCCCCCCAACTTTCTCTCACTTTCCAATATTCTAATTTCATGTTGGGATTGCACTTTTTCATATGTCCTAATGTTCCTAATGTAATAAGTCACCTTTATGTTATAAAAAGGGACTTAAAAGTTTCCTAGGAAGTTGAAAAGTTTTAAGTTGTGTGAGGACATATGAAAAGGCATTGGGGGTAGATGAAGAGTCATATTCTACTCTATAAATTGTAATGCCATTCCCATTTCAAAGGGTTGGTGATTGATCTTGTAAACTCAAGAGTATATTGTACTTTGAGAGAACAAAGGAGATAACCATTTTCTTCCATCCCCCTTCTCAATTTCCTCCATTTCTCCACTATGTACAAATTTGTTTGAGAAATTAATACAAGGATTTTCTAGCTTTCTTTGACTAAGAGATTTCTTAATACTTTTTTTTCATCAAATTTCATTTGGTCTTAATGATGCTTACAAAGTTGTTTCTTCTCATAAATGCATGTGATGATACTTCTAACTAGTGTGTGTAGGAATCTGATTTCCTACTTGCAACATTAGTTCTCTTACCTCTTTTCTCACTCCCATTTCCCACTCTTTAGACAAAGTCTTCCATAGCAAGAGATTGTTAGCTTTGTCACAGGGTCAGTGGAGTGACCCTGTTGGATCCTCGGTCGAAAGGCCACCATAGAAATCCAAATTTTCTTGTGCATGCATAAATGAAAGTTACACCAACTAAGTAGAGGGAATTAGATTCCCAGAGCATTGGCAAGAAATCCACAAGTTTATCCACCCAAACAAAATTCTCACCAACACATTTCTAACTAACAAAGTCAAGGGAAGAGCATTAACGTACTTGGATCTCTAAGCATCCAAGTAGGGTTAGTGGTTGCTGCTACTTCATTACTTAGTGCATATGGGGCCTCCCCAAAGCAAGAGGTGAGACATTGTCTTATCACAGACTCATTTTATCCCCCTCCATCTCAAGGAAGTGGTCCCTCCCGTGCTGCTCCTAAGTGTCATGCCATTTAGGGTCGCTCTCCTCCTCCTTCGTGTGGGATGCCTCACCAGTATCACCACCTAACCCCTCTCCCCTGTCTCCTCTCCAACCAACTCCTCCTTGGTATGTTCTCATATGTACTCCTCGATTTAGAGTATACATCAATAGGCTCATCTCCTCTCTCGCTATGAGTGGGAATGAATACAATTCAGACTAAAGGTTCTCGAGGATCACCAACTTCTCATTGGGTATAGACCACATACCTAACTATAATAGGCACACCTAGGGTAACCACTATCCATCTAGGATCTCCTCTAGGGCCCTTTCGGGCCTCCTAAATAGTCTTGTCTATTGGTGCCACTGGAGGAAGCATATCAACATAAGGGAGGCCAAAATGCTAAGTAACCCAGTCAAATGGATGAATCTCGACTCTCCCCACCCTATCAACTAACTTTCATGCGGTAGAGAAAGCTACCATGCTGGTCACCTTCTAGCCCCATAACCCTGCCATGTCTTGGTAGGATGTGGCAACCATGTCTACCATAGTTAGAGAGGCAATCGGCTGATGTGGTGTTCGAAGAACTAACATTATTGTCCACCTCTTTTCCCGAACAACCCCTGGATCCAACATTGGTATTCCCATTCCATAATGGGGTGATGCACTCATAGATCCACTCATAACCGGTGTGGGATGGATTAGCGACTATTATTGTAGCACGAATACCATGTACATGTCATGATAGGTATTCCCTAGGATGTATGCACCCTGCAGACATATATGCGGTCATGCCCCTTGATCTGTACATAATAATAGGATCCAACAGTAAAGGAGCATGTCACCTTCTTTGTCCCTGATAAATTGTGATGACAAGATGCCCATGATGGCTTTGTGGATGATAGGAATAAGAGCAGTGACAATGGATCAGACCTTTATTTCCTTCTTCAAGCCAAATGAAAAAACTACATCCTACATGTATGTGGCCCACCGAGTGATCTAAGATTTGGACCACTGTTGTCTTTAGGTTCAATCTCCTCCCAAGTATTAGGAGTCCAAAAATGTGCATATGTCCTCCAGGGTGATGGTCCACTCACCCATGGCACCTGACAATTGGAAAGTGTTCCGTATGCATCCCAAGAAGAAAAAAGTCACACAATATGTGACCGTGGTAGGTAGAGTGACATGGGTCACCCACGCAATCCTCCAAATACCCACCCTCTGTAGTGTGTCACTCTCATCCCGAGTCAACTAATCCAAAATCCCTGAGAGCTAATCACACTTCCTCTCATGACTCTAATGGATATACTCCTCCTTCTGCATTGACCAAAACACAAAAAAGAGCAAGTTGGTAATGCATATCAAAGGATAAGCTCACCAAAAACATGAAAAAACATCAAAAATCCAAAAAAATCAAGTTACCAAGCATTTTGGTGATTTTGTTTAGAACACCACCCTACTTAGGGCGGTGGAATGGACCAATTTCCAAAATGTGTCTTTAACCCTAGAAAATGCTCAAAAATATTTAAAAAGACTATTTTGAACAAAATAAAAGACTACCCTATGGGCGCCCCCTAGAGACTCATTTAAGACAATAAATTTTGAAAATGATCCCCTTAGGTAAACTTTTTAAACATTTTTACATTTTAGGTTTGAAAATGTAAAAGTGAAAAAAAAACCTTAGAACATGTTGGTCAATCTCCCTCTCATGGAGGTATGATCACAATCTCGTAACGATCATTTTGGCTATACTCTTGTCAAAAATGGTCGTCGTAGGTCTAGAGCTCCAAAATCACCAAATCGAATAAGCACAAATGAATTGGAAAATGAGTTTGTTTTGATATATATATATATGTTGTTTTGACCTCATTTTGAGTGTATGTTTTCATAGGGCTAGAGCGTTGGTACGCAGGTATATCTCTATATCCCCGCAAAAATGGTAAGTCCTCTTGTCATTTTTATTTAGTGTTTATTTTTTGATATTTTATCTATCTGCACTTGAGTCTTCTCTCCCTTTTTTAGGTAATGGGAGCTTAGACGATGATGTTTCGATACATGGGCATGTCGGGTATAGCTTCTAACTCCCCTTTCAGGGAACACCATACTTGGACTCTACCTTTTACCCCTCTTTATGGCTAAGATGCTTCTCTCGAGGGGGAAATATGTACGCACCCAAAATTGCATGTGCTACATTGTCAAAAAATGATTACAAAAGTCCTCAATGATGATTCACATCCTTTCAAAAGATGTTTGAGCTCCTAAAACCATCTGCAATTTATATTTATAACTTAGAGATCTTTACTTATCTTTTCCACACTTTTTCCAGCTTCCTGCTTCATTTTGTGCATGTTTTGGCATTTAGTGCCAGGACCGCCGCCTTTCCCGGGAGGCGTTTAAAATTGCCACCCGGTAGGGTGGCAGTCTTGTGACCACCACCCTACATAGGGTAGAGGCCCCGAGTGATTTTTCCAGATTCCATCATGTATGTTTTTAACATGCGACGATTCACTTAAATTCACTTTTAGGATGCGTTTGTGAATTGATTTTTCTAAAAATATTTTTGATTTCTTGGTTCTCCTTCCCTCTTCTATTTTTACATGTGCTTTAGTTAGTTGGAATTGCCTCTTCTTGCCTTGTACATGAAGGCACATCTCAGTCCCAATTCTTATAAATTCCATGCTTGTGTTTAAGTAAAATGCCTAAGAATTTTTGTGTATCTTACATAGTATTGTTGTAACAATCTTGCTAGGAATTGCATAGCCAAGCTAATATATCTTATGTTTTCTCTATTCTACTTGCATTTCAACTAGACGCCTTCAAGTTACCATTTCTCAAGTGTCTTCTTCTACTAGTGTTCTTACATTCCCAATTCCTTGGACTCATATAAATACACAAAGAAAGAAATGAAAAAGCGAGGGGAAAGACACATATACAACTGGATTTGCCAAAGCTCTTGCTTATCCAGGTTGGAATTACTTGTTTGTTTTCTTCATTTGCCAAATTGTCAATTTTTGAGTCATTTGTTCCAATTTCATATCAAATAGAGTAGTAAAAATGTTCATTTCAATTGATTAGGAAATTGCAAGTAGATCAAATCATTAGAAAGTTTTCTCTTTGACATTACTAGGGAAGTTATGGGGAATAATAGCTCTTTTAGGGTTATGATTTGTTCTTCACCTCTAAGGTAGGGATTGAAGGGTTTTGATTAAATTAGGTTATTTGTTTTAGGTTTAGATTCACATATTCACATAATTAACTAGCTACATCTAGCTGATTACTTATCTTTACTTTGTTTATTAGATTAGAACGCATCAAAACTAGAAAATATCAAAAGCATTTAGTTTTTTTAGATTAGTTTGCTTTCATTGTTTTTATTTGATATACTGTAAAAAAACTAAAAACATAGATTATATTTCCTTTGATATTTATTTTGTTTTACCAAGATCATTTCAATTTATTCTAAATGACCATCAACGGCCCACAACAAGAAAAGATGTACGATTGTGATCCTTTGGTCCCACAACCCAACAGGTCAGAGTTGATAACATAAATTGATAAAAGTTTTTGTTTGATAGGCTTATACATACTTACTACATTCTATAATAAAATAGAACAACTAAACATGCTAAACATCACAACTAATCAAGACTACGATTATTGGACTGCTCCTGGCAACATGTTTTGATTAAAAGCATGACCATAACATGACAACAACCTCCATGAGTTTTTAGTTGTGATCCTTAGGTCCCACAACCCGAAAGCTTGCTAACCAATTAGATATTTACACTAATTTGTGTGCATTAGTATTTAGATCATCACCACTTCCACTTGATATCATTACACAACTTTCATTATTGAACATAACAATCAATTAGGCTAAGACTTTCTGGACTAGACCAAAAATCATCCATAGTCCCTGTGGCTTCATTACACCTCTCATTCTTACTTCCATGACCTTGTATGGAAATCTATACGAGGCACCTATAGGTCACTTTTTGCATGTTCAACAACCAATGAATAGAATCTCAAAGTGAGCTCGATATTGACTAGAGTCTCCGAGCAACTATCATATCAGATTGATCCATCACACCACTTCAGGTTAGGAGAGCATTCTTTGCCTTAGATTCACAGATCCCATTATTGTGTGTCAAAGATATAAGGTTTCCTCATTAGATTATCCATCATCACCATACATACACATCCATTTCTATTTACACTTTGGTTGTCTCAAAGACGACTTTGGGAAGTTGGGTGGGAAGAAGGTCACGTGTGTATTTTCTTTCGTACAGGGGACCTGCAGTACCCTTACACACTTTGGGTGAGCATTCAGATCTGTCTCGAGTGATGTGCTAGCATGCCTTTGGTTGTTATTGGTAAAATATAAGACTACACTCAACCTACACCCATGATCTCTCACACTAATGATCACTATGAGAGGAAAAATACTTACCATGAAATTCACATGTTTTTGTTGAGTACGTTTCTTTGATTAAACCCAATAGAAAAGGTTATTTTCTCTTCTCTCCATTTAAAAAGGATATCTCTATGTGTTTCCCACCAATGTGTTGTTGTCCCATGCAAGGTATAGACTGATATATTTCTTCTATCCCCTTAATTTTTCCACCGAGTCTTTATTCTACACAAGAATGTATCAAGATTACCTTTACCTATATACCTTGGTATCTCGAGATAATCACATCCACCTCACCATGTGTGACCTAATCATCCCAAAGAATCAACCTTTAACTTCACACCCAATAGGTTCATACGTGCCATGGTCGAGTTATAAAAATAAACACTAGTAGTGTCAACTACGACTACGCATCCTCCCACTGAAGAACACCTTCCTTTGATGGTTCTAGATTTTTTTGGATTGCACACCATCTGAGCATAGATTCTATTAAGGTATTTTTCACTCAAGGGCTCAACATAAGGATTTTCCTTATTTTCAAATAGAGGTATAACCAAATGCTTTTCCTTTCTCTCAAAATTGATGTACTTATTGTCGAAGTCCAAATCAACATTACTTATATAACACCAAGGTTGCCCAAGTAATGCTGGAAAGTTATATGCTTCAACAAGCTCCAACACCTCAAATTCCCCAATAAAATTGGTCCCTTGAATGATAAAATATGTATCCTTTAGTAACCCAATAGAAATTTCCTTGGTTTTTTTGTCATGTACAACACATTCAAAGATGTATACAATGTAGATCTTCCCATCTGATTCCATGCTTCAAGAGTCAACACATTTACCTCAACACCTATATCGACCAAAATATTTCTTACTAACTAACCATCAATAACTACATCAAGTGTTATTCTTTGTCAAATTAATGGTCATGAGGTGGTAAATTCATATGAAGTAGTTTCCTCTCATGCTCAACTCCAATGCACATTACCTTATCTCGAAGCCACTCCCTTAGTAATGGGATAATATTCTCCTAGAAAAAATTCCTACACACCTCCTTCAGGTCATCCACGTCCTTTTATGGGAGCTAAAAATTCTTTGCATGCTCTCTTCTCGCATGTCTGTTCCATTAAGCACTATATTTCACCCTACAGATCTCTAATGACTCCCATCATCTCCTAGTATAATTATTTATGATGCACCATGTTTCATACTTATCATGTATCAATTCTTCCCTCATTATAAGTATATTGGCCTTGAGGCTCGACCGCATGTCTTTGCCTCGATGTGCATCGTAACTAACATAGGTTACAACTTTAGATTAGTCTTCTTATCATCCTTTAATCAACATTCACACATTGAACCTTGATCATCTCGGTGCCCTTGTCCTTATTCTTGTGTTTACTCTTATGCTCATATAAATCTAGGAAATACTCCAATTTATATGGCTTTACACACAATGAACATGCTACATTCTCGAGGGAAATCCCACTGGTAATGATCGGGTGACTGCATGTATAACAAGTTCCTCTAGCACACCTACCTCTACCACCATAGTGACCTTGGAAATGATATCATCCTCGAAGCATCCATTCCTATTATCTCCATGGTTTTTCCCTTCATGATTATGGTCTTCTTATTCCTTCAATCCACTCACCACACTAGTATGGTGTACTCTTGTCTCAATAGATTCATGGATGTGATCAATCAATATACGATATGTGGTTTAGTGAGTATGGGAATTGTAAATATTATAGTATAAGAACACCTTATTCTAGATCACATGGTGTAAAAGAGGGCAATCCCACACATCATGGTACATTTGAAAGACTTCACAATCTAACAATAATGTGTACACTTTGAATTGCGTGGGAAATTATCCTTAGTATGTCCCTCCACTTCACAATTTATGCACCATATTCCATTACATGTGTCATGTGATGAGTTGGAAGAAAGCTTCTCCAACTATCTCACCATAGCTGCAATCTGTGCCTCTAAGAAAGGGCTCAGTCTAGTATCAACACTTCTAACTACCTCAGTGTGCAAAGCTTCTTCCTAAACTTTGCATGGATCCACACATTTCTTATGAGAGAGTGATATTTAGAATAGATTCAAAAATCCTCCAACAAACCATTATGCTTGCTGATTAGGATGAATATCATAAGATAACTTAGACACTAAAGTATGAAAATGTAGATCATACTCCCTCATGATTTCAGCTAAACCCTTCTTGATATCCTTGAGCATGATGATGCTCTGCTACTTGAATTATGGGATGTGAAACTTCGTCGAAATATAGATTACAAAGTATCATAATCCACCACCGTCGATGTGGGTCATACTTCGTATACCAACTATGCGTGTTCCCTAGTAGAGAAGTAACAAACTGATGTAGTAACATATAGTATCTTGACACTCGCATCAAGAAATTTATTTCATCAACTTCAACTTAGTTCACTCTTGCAAAAAATGTACCTTGTTCTCTATGCTTGGAAACATCAAAACTTGAAAATTTAGTCCTTTAGGTTTAAATAAACTCATTCAAAGCTATAAACATGTTTCTTATCCTCCATCTAGTCTATCTCAATCATTCATAACCTTGGAAACACAAGAATTTATCACTTTAACTTCTATTTGCAAAATTTCCAACTTGGGCTACTTGAGAACTTTGTTCTTAGATAGGTGGAATATTTAATGATCTAAAAGGAACCCACAAAATTTTTAGCATGTTTTTAGCACTCTTCATTGAGTTTGTAGTGTGAGAATTTTTTTATTCAACTCTTAAATCTTCTACTACTTCCTTCACAATTTACCCTTCTAGGTCAATATTGCTTCTACCAGAGCTTGTCACATCATAAATATTGTTATAAATTATGATTTCAAAGTTATTTTCCTTGAAAAATTGGTAATTTAAATACCCTTTATGCCCACTATTTTGTATGCAAATTTTTAGGGTTCATTACTTTGAAGTAGAACTCTTAGAAATGTTTGATTTCTTCAAAACCCTAAGGGTTTACGGATTATAGACCCGGAATGAAAGATTGACTCCTAAGACTCTTGTATTTAATATCAAAGGTTCATAATATTTCAAAGAGGATTTGTGGAGTTTTGGAGACATAAAAATTCTCACTACAATATGTATTTATCTCAATATATGAATCTGGTATGTTATGGTAATCTTGAGTTTGGTGTAACAGAAGGATACCTTGCGATAATCATGAATGTAAATCATCAATGGGGTTCGAGATAACCTTCAATACTTGAAAATATTCTATTTTAAATTCCACAACTCCATTATATACCTATATCCTATGTCATACCATTCAATTATTTGAATCTTGCTTAGAATTATTAAATATTGCTCTACTACCGCTTTACGAGACTCTAGTGTGAATTCACAACTAAGGTCTCAATGTTCCTTTAATATAAATCATGAAAATACTATGAGATGAAATCAGTTATAACCCATTCCATCAATATCATGCACAAAAGACACTCATGCAACTGAAAACACAATATTATACAGAAATACAACCATGAAGTCTTGTGCCAAAACAATATTTCTTGCTAGTCACATGCTTGGAGCTCCAATAAACCCTCTCCTTGATTGATAAATGAGAAAAAAAGTCACAAAAAAGGAGTTTTAAATCCTCCTTAGGTGATTTATGAACCTAAGTCACTCAAATCATGGTTGTATACACCCAAGTTAGCATGGTGTTTTAGCAATATAAGACTCAGAAAACAAACTTATCAACCATTTGATAAAATTTACACCCAAAATGGAAGTCCAATACCATAATGAAACTTATTATCCCCTAATGAGGCCTTGTAAAATATTTATAAATCTTATTTCGAGCCAAAATTAAAAAATTAGCTTTAGGAGAGATTCAAAAATTCAAATTTGAAAAAATGGAGAGAAGCTCCACAGTTTAAATTTTTGACCTCTTAGACCTATGAAACCAAATTGAGTGACCCTAAGACACCTCTAAGACCTATCAAAGTCAAAATTTGATATATATGACAATATTTCCCTTTGGAGTGGCACTCCTACATCAAAAATTGACTAACCTTCCTATCTCGAGGTGGTGATCCCTTAGCACGCCATAGTAGTTCACACTTATGCACATGCTCTAATGCATCTTCAATCATTCGATACTATGGTAACCAAAGATACATCTCATAGTAAACATGAGGTGTCAACTGTAATAGTTGTTGGGGTTAATGTGGGGGTTTCTAGGGATGTGGGACTTGTCTCTTTGAATCTAGATCCGTAACCTCCACCAAAGATTTTCTCCTCTTGATTATCCCGTGCTCCCTGTGGAAAGCTACAAACTAGTTGACATAATTCCTTGTGTCGTAGTAGTGGTACTAGAGTAGAAACCAATAATCTACATGGTCACGAATACTACTATATTACTTCCAACCGTATGCGTACCAACATTCTATCCTGACGACGTGCCTAAAAACAATATTGTTATCAAAATCACAAACAACGATGCAAACCGTGACACCATGGGTATGCTACTAACTTTATCCCCTGAAATCAACACAAAGAAATATATACTCATATTTGTTTACTTTCTCACACTATCTTATTTCTCAATGAATACCTCTATATTTGGAAAACCATATGCAATGGTTAGGTGGATAGGTGGGTTCTGATGCACTCCTTTGGTCCTCATTCTTTCCTCTAACATGCTCTCATCCAAAGTTGAAGGGGATTCTCTAATGTGATTTCCTAAAGTTGGGAGATCCTAATGATGTGGCTCCTCATCTTCTATGAGAGCTTCAAAACCTTCGCGATCCATCATCCTCCTCAACTCTAGTGTCTCATACATATCTCGTTCATGTGTCATGTCCCTACTGGAACTTCATTATCTTTGCAGCCATATTTCCTCTCTCTTCCTTTCTACCACTGGGTCCACCATCTTTCTCTACACCTGCTCTTACCCTTGTGCATGGTGGGAGTTTAGCTAGTCATGGATATGATTTCTAAATCCAGGTTATACTATCAATATCTTGATTGATAGCGGTATAATGCACAAGTATAATCCTCTCGGGATCACACGAGAATGTAAACTCATCTTCCCTTTGGCACAAATAAGTAGAAATAATGTACTCTAATGTATAACTGCACAACACTCCAACCCACCAATGATCTACAACTCTAATCCACTCTACATCAACATTAGCAAGATTCTGGTTATCCTTTTGCATCTAAAGTCTTGGTCTATATCCTTAACACTTTCCTAATGCATATGTTGCTAGCCACTCATAAAATTATACTGGAAAGAAGCTGAAGAACATCTCATAGAGCTCGTGATAAATATTATCTTCTACCCAACGAAATGCATTGAAGTCAATTTCTATATATTTACGCAAACCGATAGATAGTGTTTTCTCTACCCAAATTTCAATTCTCTCTAAAGTCAATCGATATGCCATATGTAAACAACATCTTGACAAAAGGCTTGAAAAGAGGTCTTGAAAATGAAAAAAATGTAGTCTTGTTATTTCACCTAACTTCTATGTACATTTACACCTTATTCTCGAAAGATCTGAATGCTCACCCAAACCACACAAAGCTACCAAGTCCCTCCTTTGTGTTTCTTATCAAGATGTTAGCATGCAGATACATGATGATAGATAACCAAGTGTTCATTCATTCATAAGAACTCATTACATACATTCAATTAGAAACACATGTAATAAGGAAACACAGATCATATAACAACTAATATCATATGCACCATGTAATCACCATATTTAGACACATCAATTACTAGAATCCATCCTCCATATTCCATCATAACAAATTATTACATAACAAAAGTTGAACACATAGCCATGACTAGGCGTTGGAGCATATGCAAACATAAAACCCTAATCTATGACCTTAAAAACACTCTTAGTACTTAGATATGAACAACGGGATGTGGTACCCAAAAAAAGACATACAATATATATTTATAGGGGTGGCAAATTTCCCTTCACTACCTATGTACTCTCAAAATAGGATACATGCTCAAAATATTCACGTGTTAACAATTACATGCCTTTACAATGGAGTTAATAATATATTATCCTATAAATATAACTTTATTTAATCCTAATAATAACTCAATCTATGTATGACCTTTTATCTTCACTTTATATGTGATTTATACCAAAAATAGACGTTCCTTGGCCTTCAATTTTCCTTTCTTTTCTCCTTTGCATGATCTGCACTCCAACTCACTTTTTCTAATTTTATCCCATAACCGTAGAATCGGATAAGTCATAAGTCATATATTTTTGGGTGCATGCCACTCTAACTATACCTTCATGTGTGTACATGTGTGCCCAACATATGCACCTCATTCCTTCACGCACTCTCCATACTTAGCCATTTATTCCAATCCATCAACATCTAGATCTCTCTGAATGAGGGGTGCCGGTGCATATAACACTTAAGGTGAAATAAATATTACATTTTGGTTCCATTTTTGGGACCTTTTTCCAAATTTCCCGTTAGGGTGTTTCTTACAGATGGCATATCAATTGAATTTTGAGAGCATTGAAAGTTAGGTAGAGGATGGTCATGATAAGTTTACATAGAGATATAACACTAGACTTGATTTCAATGCATGTCATTGGGTAGAAGATAATATTTATCATGAGCTATATGAGACGTTCTTCAACTTATTTCTAGTAGAATTATACAAGTGGTTGGTAGCATATGCATCGGGAAGAATTGGGGTCTTAGGCCAAGGATTTGGATGCAGGAGGATTACCAAACTCTTTTTGATGTAGATGTGGAGTGGACTAAGGTTATAGATCATTAGTGGGATGGAGTGTTGTATAATTATAAATTGGAGTACACTATTTCTATGTATTTGTGTCCAGAGGAAGCTAAATTTAGGTTCTTACATGAGCCCAAAGGATCTTACTTACACATTATACCATTATCAATCAATATTTTGATTATAGAACTAGATTTAGAAAGCCTACCCATGGCTAGATAAACCCCCACCATGCGCAGGGGTAGGAGAAGGTGTGGAAAAGGATGGAAAACCTAGTGGCAAGAAGATAAAGAGAGGAAAGAAGGCTTAATTTTAATGAAGCACAAGAGAGGGACATGGGTAATGAAGCTCTTCTAGAAGACAAGGAGCAGTAACATCATGCCCTCCCGACATTGGGTAAGTGTAGTAAAAAAATCCCCTTCATCTTCAAATGAGAGTGCGTTAGAGGAAAGAATGCGGACTTTGGGTGCACATCTAAACACACTTAGGCCTTCTACTTGGTGTTCCATATCCGTGAGGTAGTTATTAAGAAGTGGGATAATATCGGTAATCAAGTCAAAATGGGTAGATATCATTTTTCATTGAATTTAGAAGGGAATCAAGTTAGTAGCGCACCTATGACAACACACAAAAGGCACCACTATTTGGGAGTACACTATGTAGGATTATATTCAAGTGAATTTTCATGACAGAGTGTTGGCTTGTAGGCCATTAGAAGTACTTCAAGAGGAGTTGCGATCGTGTAGATAGTAGGTGTCTAATTTAACACTACAACTGGGACACAAGGGATTTCATTGACTGGACCTCAACCCATAGAAGGAGGAACAAGAGAATCAAGTCAACCACCTTGAGGAAACACTATTGGGAGTTCTAGTCATGGATTTGGTGACAAGGTCCACATCCACAACCACCACCACCTTTGTCATGCCCCTTTCTTGGGACATTTCTAGTGCTAGGAGTTGAAGGCCTTTTTGTCCCTTTCCCTAAGGACTTAAGGTTTAGCATGGGTTTTATTTTATTAATTAAGTGTTCTTTCTTATAGATTGGTTATTATCATTGTGGCAAGGATATTTAACTAGTAAAATAATATGGCTTAATGGAATTGATTAATTAATCCCTCAAAAGTAATTATTATTACTATGACACATTTGAGGAATTAATTAGTTAATTAATATTATTATTTTATTATTTTTCTTAGAGTAATTATTACTACTCTTGCACACTAAGGCATCTAATATTTTAATAATAACATAAAGCAATGCTCTAAGGTCAGCTAAGAAGAAATAAAGGAAGATCACTTCCCCAATGCAAGTTGCCACATTAAATGGAAGGATATAAAGCCAAAGGAGGAGCAACCAAGGAGGACATGCCAATTTTTTTTTGATGAATTAATTCTTTATTCCCGAATAATGGGATGCATTCCCATGATGTTCTTATAGTTGTTTATCAACACCATCTATTGAAATAAATAGCCATTTCATGTTTATTGCAAATATCCATCTCTAGTGAATTGCTTATGGACGCTTCGTGGATGTTAAATGATTCTTTCCCAAATAATGCATGCTTAGTTTTGAAAAATTCTGTGCGGAAAAATATATGTGCAAAATTATTTATATTTGCAGTCATTTCTATCGATAAGTATTTATCCTTGTTAGTTGTTTCAATCCATGTTGGGTGACCCAGAGTTTGCATGATTTGTGGTGTTTGCAGTCCTTATTTGCATCAATCTATATGAGGCATGTTTGAAAATGGAATTTGGTGATATTTTATTTTCCTTTATCATGTTATAGATCTAATTTAAGATTTTTCTTTACTTCTCCATTACAACGGATTTCCCTGTGCATTTATGGTGCATATTTTTCTCTTTTTAGCTAACTCATTGGCATAATTAGATCTAATTTTACATAGGAGAGTTTTCCCTCTTGTTGAATGATTTAGTCCTTATCCAGGTGACTGGTATTTTGCATGTGATTAAGGTGTTCAAGGCATTTATAACAACATATTATATGAGGGATATAACCTGATTTTTATACTTGTTTTAACCTTCATTTGGCAGCAACCTATATAGGATGCGTTGGGATAAAATATTCAGTGCTCTTGCAAAGGAATCTCATGCTTAGCTATAATCTGATACAACAATCTATTTAAATATTTATATTTGGTTGCATTCTTGAATTTTTGTGGACAAAGTGAGATACCCTAACGGGTTATGCTCTTTCTCTCAAGTAAATCGGCTGTGTTTAACATGTGTTTGGATGATATAAATGCTCTTATAGTGACTTGGGAAGGAGATTTTTGATGTATTTTCCTAATACTCTCCATGATTGATTGAATTACAATGATCTATATGAAGTTAAAATCTGATTGGATACATGTGTTTAGTGCAGTTTTAGTGATTGATTCTAGAGCATAGTTTGTGTATTTTGAAGTATTTGATAGCTCCCAGGCACAACGAGTAGGATTTGAGTTTATAGCAGCAGTTCTTGTTGATCATATGTGAAGGGAAATTGATGATTTTATCACTATCATTTATTATCAACTTACACCAATAATTTCATAACATAAGGAGTTAGGTTTGTTTGAGTTTGGAAGTAAATCATAGCATGTCAAATTAGGTGGACTTGTCCATTTGTTTACATGAGCTCATTGATGATTATTTAGTGATTTATTAAAGGCACGAGCACTGCTTTCTCGGGATTCATTATTTGTAGAGGTGTTATAATCATTTTGGGTGTTGTTTTCTACTTGAGTGTTTATTTTTCGATTGATCTAGTAAGAGGGATATTACAAAGTGGTATCGAGCTTTCCTTCCTCTATTTGTGTGGTTCATTGGTGCATACAAGGTTTGTGTGTTCAGATTTGAGTGTAGATCATGGAGTTGATGAGTGATGTTCAATTTAAGGAAAATATCATGAGAGTGGGAAAAAATCTTAAGCATCCACATCATTCAAAGTGGATAAATTTCTCAAGGAATTTGAGGAAACAACAAATTGTTTGGCCATGATCAAACAATAAGATAAGTACATGGTTCATTCATTGATATTTCAGTTGGTTGAGCCTAGGTTCTTGGAGCATGAAGATGTGAGAGTAAGAATTATGGTCATCACTTGCATTGCTGAAGTCACAAGGATCACTGTCCCTAATCTGCCCTACAATGATACCATCATGAGAGACATTTTTGAACACATGGTTGGAAGATTCCAAGGTTTGTGGAATATCGCAAGCCCTTTTTCAAAGAAGAGGGTAAAAATTTTGGAGACTATGGCAGAGGTAAGATCTTGTGTATTGATGTTGGATCTTGATTGTGATGATCTCATATTTCATATGTTCGAAGTATTCCTTGTTGTTATAGATGATAGACATTCAGAAAATGTGTTGCATGCAATGCAAACTATCATGTCTTTGGTTTTGAATGAATATGAGGAACCTCCTCGACATTTGCTATCTATGCTTGAGGAAGAAATAAGTCAAGAGACCTCATGTATTGCTCACACATTGGCCAAAGATGTCATGAATCAATGCTCAATCAAGTTGAAGACATATATGGCAGCCAAGCTTTCAGAAAAGGATATGGGATCAACTCTTCAAGGTATGAGTCCTTTGGTGTTTAATGATCAAATTTTGATATCTAATGCTTGCATGGAACTTGGTACTTGCACAAAAAAATCAGATTTAGTTCAAAGGGAAGAGAAGGAAGAAGAGCCCCTAGATGCAAATAAGCAAGGTAAAGATTCATTATTGATTGAAGAGGTTTCTTTGCCTTTGTATGATTGCATGCATAATGATAAAATGATCATGGGAGATGAGTTCAAAAGGGAAGAGAAATCTGATTTGCAAGTTTGCATGGACAAGCAAAATGAGGGCAGCCAAGAGGTAACCAATGATCATTATTTAATTGTTACTAATGCTGCTTGGGTTGGTAATGAATGCAAGGATGAAGGGATGTGTGAGGGACATGAAGAAAGGAAAGGTATTTTCCTAAATGCTAATGATGATTTTCAGATTAAAGGATTTGGTATGGCAGCCCCTAAGAGTAAGCTACTCAATTTCATCTTTATTCAAACTAGTTTTGATGGCATTACTTGGACTAACTCTTGTGGGGAAGATTTTGGAATTACATGGAAGTATGATTGCCTTTTTGGCATGATGCATAAGGAGGTAACAATTTCCTACTATCACATGGATTATGGTTCAAGTGACATGCATATTTTCTTTGATGAGCATTTTCAGATTTTATGGCTTGCATGTGAAGTTAGAGGAGACATTCTACAATTCATGGTTGAGTTTGGACACTATCTTGCACTCCATAACAAGGAGGGTACAGTTAGAAGCAATGTAAGAATAAAATTTTGGAATTATATGATCGCTGTTATAAATTCATTTTGGGCTTCTATTACACATTTCAGTTCTTACTCTATGTTTGCTATCATAAGAAAGAAAACAACTTTGAAAGATGATGAAATTCAGTTGTGTAACTTGCATTCAATCAATTTGGAGTTGGGTTTGATTGCTAACATTCCAAGGGTTACACATGACATTTATTTTGGGGATTATGAGCTGACGGTTATGAATTATTGCAACATTGATTTCAGTTTTCCATACAACATGATTGCTGCCATAAGCATAAGGACAACCCATACAGATGGTAATTTTCAGTTTTGTGAAGTAATCTCAGGCTTCTTGGAATGGGGTTTCATTACTAACATTGTTTGGAGAATTTGGGAATGTATATATGGTCATTAGCTAGTCAAATCGGTTAAGATAGTTGTAGTTGTTTACTTGCAACATGGAAAACACAATTGGAAGATGGGAACAAGCAAGCATAAGCTACCACATGGTAAATTCATTCGACAAGGTAACATTTTGAGTTTGCTTCACTTTTGGTGTACTTACATGACATATTTTACATGGAGTATGAGGGCTGAGTTTGATAATAAAATAAGGGATGAAGTGATATGTATTGCTGAGTTTTTCGGGACAACCACGAACATATTTTCAATGATTATAGTTGTTGTTGCACTCTTTTATGACAGCCACTTAGCTGGTTCTGATTACATGCACATTTTATGGTAATGGAAAGAATGATTTATGGTTGTTGGCACTAGTAATACTTATTATTTTTGGATTGCTATCTTCCTCATTCAACATTCCTTATGATCATGGGCCACATAATAAGAAGAGTAATGAAGTTTTCCACTCAAACTCTCATATGATTTACAAGCTCTTCTACTCCCAATGGAATTTTATGTGGAATTATGCATGCTTTGTTTTGATTTCTAAAATTCTAATGTGGGAAAGTGTATGGAAGAGGTGCAGATATGGCTAGAACCACATAACTAAATTATTGGACAACCATTGCAAGGATGATCTTGTTGCTTCAACTCCTTCACCTAACAAGAAAAATAGCTCACTTATGGAAGACATTACAATTGGATATTGAAGGCTTGGACCAGCCAAGAATCCTTTTTCTTGAGGATAAGAAAATTCAAGAAGGGATGGCCGTCATGTTCCCTTTCTTGGAACATTTCTAGTGTTGGGAGTTGAAGGCCTTTTTGTCCCTTTCCCCAAGGACTTAAGGTTAAGCATGGGGTTTATTTTATTAATTAAGTGTTATTTTTGTAGATTGGCTATTATCATTGTGGAAAGGATATTTAACTAGTAAAATAATATGGATTAATGGAATTGATCAATTAATCCCTAAAAAGTAATTATTATTACTATGGCACATTTGAGGAACTAATTAGTTAATTAATATTATTATTTTATTCTTTTTCTTAGAGTAATTATTATTACTCTTGCACACTAAGGCATCTAATATTTTAATAATAACATAAAGCAATGCTCTAAGGTCGGATAAGAAGAAATAAAGGAAGATCACTCCCCAATGCAAGTCGCTACATTAAAGGGAAGGATATAAAGCCAAAGGAGGAGAGACCAAGGAGGACATGTTGATTATTATTTTGTTGATGAATTAATTTTTCATGCATGAAGAATGGGATGTATGCCCATGATGTTCTTATAGGTATTTATCAACACCACCTATTAAAAGAAATAGCCATTTCATGATTATTATAAATATCTATCTCTGGTGAATTTCTTATGGATGTTTTGTGGATGCTTCATGGATGTTAAATACTTCTTTCCTCGGTGAATGCATGCTTAGTTTTGGTGAGTGGTGTAAGGACAAATATGTGTGAAAAATAATTTATATTGGTAATGATTTCTATTGATAATTATTTATCCTTGTTAGTTTTTCCATTACTTGTTGGGTGACCTATATTTTGCATGTTTTGTGGTGTTTATAGTGCTTATTTGCAGCGATCTACATGAGGCATGTTTGAAAATGGAATTTGGTGATTTGGTCTTTTCCTTTAGCATGATATAGATCTAATTCAATATGTTTTATTTACTTCTCCATTACATCGGATTTCCCCATGCATTTATTGTGTATGCTTTTCTATTTTTCAATGAACTCATTGGCACAATTAGATCCGAGTTTACATAGGAGAGTTTTACCTCTTGTTGACTAATTTATTCCTTATCCAGGTGACTAGTATTTTGCATGTTATTAATGTGTTCCAAATGTCTTTGTAATAACATATTATATGAGGGAGATAACCCGAGTTTTATGAATGCTTTAACATTCATTTGGCAACAACCTATTTAGAATGCATTGGGATAAAATATTCAATTCTTATAAAGGAATATCATGCTTATCTATAATCTGATATAGTGGTATGTTTTAAATATATATATATATATATATATATATATATATATATATATATATATATATATGTTTTGCATTTGTGAATGTTTGTGGACAATGAGATCCCTCGATGGGTTATGCTCTTTCCCTTAAGTAAATCAACTGGGTTTAGCTTGTGCTTGGATGGTATAAATGCTCTTACAGTGACTTGGGCATGAGATGTTTGATGTGATTTCCTAATACTCTCCATGATTGATTAAATTACAGTTATCTATATGAAGTTCAGATCAGATTTGATACATGTGTTTAGAGCAGTTTTAGTGACTGATTCTAGAGCATAGTTTGTGTATTTTGAAGTATTTGATAGCTCCTAGGAACAACGAGTAGGATTTGAGTTTATAGAAGTAGTTATTATTGATCATATGTGAAGGGAAATTGATGATTTAATCACTATCATTTATTATCAGCTTGCACCATTTATTTCATAACATAAGGAGCTAGGTTTGTCTGAGTTTGGAAGTAAATCATTGCCTGTCGAATCAGCTGGATTTATCCATTGTTTGCATGAGCTCATTGATGATTATTTAGTGATTTATTGAAGGCACGAGCACTATTGGCTGGGCTTCATCATTTGCAGAGGTGTTATAATCATTTTGGGTGTTGTTTTCTACTTAAGTGTTACTTTTTCCATTGATCCCATAAGAGGGATATTACACACACCATCCACCACCTTAGCAACCATTACAGCCAACACCTCAAGTTTACTATGAGCAGTCTCTCCATTTTCTAGAGTATAGAGGGATTGAAGATGTAACAAAGTATGTGCATAAGTTTGAATTTTTATGGCATGCTTAGGGACTTACACCCTCATATAGAAAGGAAAGTTAGTTTGCCACTATAGTGTAAGGATGCACACATAGTTGGTATTGAAAATATGATCCACATCAAACTGTGGTGGACTACAATGCTTTGCACACTATGTTTTTACCTTATTTTCACATACTAGAGTTCAAACAACAGAGCATTAACACACTCAAGGATATCAAACAGGGTTTGTATGAAAGTGTGAGGGAGTATGATGCACGTTTTAAGACTTTGTTGTCTAATTTGTCTTATGATATACATCAAATTCATCATAGAAAATGGTTTTTTGGGGATTACTAAATCTGCTTTTGTAGATCCCTATCTCATAAGATGTATACTAATCCATGCAAGGATTTGGAATTAGCTTTACGCACCGAGGTGGTTAAAAGCATTGATCTTTGGAGTGAGCCCATTCTTAGAGGCACACTTCGCAACTATGGAAAAACAATTAGAGAATATTTTTTCTAACTTAGCACATGAGACATGTAGTGGTATATGGTGCATTGATTGTGAGGTTGAGGGACATAATAAGGATATTTTCCAAAGTGTAACTATGTTCAAATGTTGTTACTAGATTGTGTGTGTAGTTCACACTGGACCATGATGTTTGAAATTGTCCTCTTTTGAAGTGTGTGATTTAGAAGAATGTGTCCATGTATTGTAAGATTTTCCATGCCCATACCCATGACACAACTGATTATAGACTAATTAATCACATCCATGAAGCCATTGAAATAGGAGTGCACCAGACTAGTGTGGCGAGTAGATCCAAGGAGTAGGAAGGACAACATAATGAAGGGCACAACAATGGAGATAATAGAAATGGAGGCTTCTAAGGAAGATATCGAGGATGAGGTTGCGGTGGTGGTAGAGGAAGGTTTGCTAGAGGATCTTGTTACACTTGTGGGTCTCTTGATCATTACCAATGAGATTTCCCTTAGAATACAAATTGCTCATGGTGTGGGAAGCAACATAAGTTAGATGTTTCCCAGGACCTATATGAGCACATGAGTAAAAATAAGAATAAGTACAAGGGTGTAGAAATGATCAAGGTATAACACATAAATGGTGATCAATGGACACCTAAGAAGATGTCTGATCCAAAATTATAACCCATGCTGGTTACAACGCACGTTGAGGAAGTACAAGCATGTGAGCCTCTAAAGGCCAAGTTACTCATCAAGAGGGAGGAAGTTATACACGTTAAGTACCTAGAAAAAGTGCATCGAAGGAAGTATATCAAGAGACCATGGGATCCATTAGATATATACATGGTGAGATATAGTTCTTAAATGATTAATTGTGTAAGAGATAATGTGTAAAGAGTATTAAGATCCTATAGAAGCATGTGGATGACCTGAAAAAGGTGTGTAAGATGTTGCACCAAGAGAATATCATTCCACTACTAGGGGATGGCTATGTGAAAAGTTACCACACACTTTGTAGTTGAGCATGAGAGGTAGATATTACATGTAAATCTGCTAACCCATGATCATGAATTTGATAAATAAATCACACTTGATGTGGTGATTAATGATTGGTTAGTGCACAAATTTTTTTATTAATACGAGTGGTAAAGTAAATGTAATCACTCTGAAACATGGAATCAAATGGGGAGACTTGCATTGCATCCCTATTCAAATGTGTTATATATGGAAAAATAAACGAAGGCCATGCCTAATGGGGTATTGAAGGATACATCCATTACCATTCAGGAGCCAAGTTTACTAGAGACTTTGAGGTATTAGAACTTGTTGAAGCAGAAAACTTTCTAGCATTACTTGGACAACCATGGTGCTATGCAAATAATGTTGATTTGTGCTTTAATAAGAGATACATTAGTTTTGAGAACAAGGATGAGTGTGTGATTATACCTCTATATGATAAGAAGGCAGAGCCCTATGTTGAGTCCTTAAGTGAAGAAGAGCTTAATCAAATTTATGCATAGATAATGCATGATCTAGAGAATGTAGAACCATCAAAGGAAGGCATACTTTAGTTGAAATATGCATAGTCTATAAGTGACAATACTACTGTTGCTTATGATAATTGGACTCAAAGAAAATTTTAGATGGTCAAGCGTGAAGTTAAAGTAAGATTCACATGCATGATCATGTCGCACATGGTTAGGAAGTCAGGGTTAGCGCATGTACCATGGTATACTTGTGAAGGGAAGCTTGATACATTTTTGCGCACCATAGAGACACAATGGAAAAATGAGGGGGATAAAAGAAACATGTTGGTCTATACCTTACATAGGACAACAATGTGTTGGTGGGATACACATAGAGATAGCCTTTTGGAATGGTGAGAAGTGAGAATTACCTTTTCCACTAGGTTTACTCGTAGAGCAATGTACCTACACACATTTGTGAATTTCATGGTAAAACTCTGACTTCAGTACACATCCATAATTGTGAGATATTATGCGAACAAGTAAAAGAGGCTTTACTACCATCCCTATGGGTACATAAGTTCTATTCCACACTGTGCGATGTGTGTGCACTTGGTATGTCCATGTTGAGCTAAAAAGGAGACTGTAAACTAGCAAGAGATGACTGCATGTATGATTCAAACTTTTGATTACTTTTCTACTAAGCCTCCAGTCCATGAAGCATTATAGATAATGAAGCACATCACATTGGGGGATAACGTGAAGGTGGAAGATCTCATGCTAGAGATGTTTGGTGAACATGATTTTGAGGCACACCTTGATCTTGAGAATAAAAAAGAGGTACATTTGGGTCATGTTTGGAAAGAAAATAAAAAGGAAAGCTAGTGTACATGATTGATGATGAAGAGGTAGAGAATCTAGATGTTAGCCACATAGAGGGTATGCATGAGGTCATGAATTCTACAGATGAGAAGGCATGCACATACCATGCTCCCATGAATATAAAGAAGGTGAATATTGGTGTAGAGGATGAGCCTAAGGAGGCCATTATTGGTGATTACTGGTAAGAGAAAGAAGTAGAAAAAAATATTGAAATCTTCCATGAATTCTAGGATTTATTCTTGCAAGGCTATCATGAATTAAAAGGTGTGCATGCTTCCTTAGGTGAGATGAAGATAAAGTTGAAAGAAGGTACGTGCTCGGTTAGGAAGAGGCCTTATATGATGAATCCTAACTTCACGCGTGAAGGTGAAATAAGATATTGATAAAATGTTCAAGTCCTGGAATAATTAAGCCTATTAAATAATCTGAGTGGGTTAGTCCCATGGTTATAAACATCAAGAAGGATGGGAGGATAAGGATCTGTGTTGAATATAAATATTTTAATGCTTCATTTATTATAGATCCCCTTCCCATGCTTTTTATGAAGGAAATTTTTGAAGGATTAGTTGGGTGTGAGATATATTCTTTTACAAATGGATTTTCAGGCTACCATTAGGTGCACATCATGAAAGAAGACAAAGAGAAGACCACTTTTATTACTAAGTAGGGTAGATTTACATATACAGATTATGCCTTTTGGATTGAAGAACACACCGAAATGTTCTCGCATATTTTTTTCAGGCCTTTTAGGATTTTATTCATGAGTTCTTGCAAGTGTACTTGGGTGATTGGATGGTACATGGATTAGTCAAGGAACACTATGATAATTTAAGGAACATGAGATTAATTTGAGAGATGTATATGGTGAACTTTACTTAGGCACATCATTTGCAAAGAAGAATTATTGGTAGACACAACCAAGATAGTTGTCATTTTTGTTTGGAAGAGCCTACCAATCAAAGTGAAGTACAAGGATTTTAGGACATACTTTGGTTACTACAGAAAGTTTATCAAGGCTTATGCAAAAATTTCCATGCCCATGGAAGAAGTTTTCAAGGCTAAAGCGAAATTTTATCGAGGTGATGCACAACAAAAACATTTGAGCTATTAAAGAAGCAGGTTTACCATCGTACCAATTTTGCACTTTCCTTCATGGGACAACCCATTTCATGTCTCTAGCATGGAAATTAGAGTAGTCATGGCACAACTATGAGAAGGTATTGTGGATCATCCCATTTTCTATGCAAGTAGGAATTTGACACCCACATAGAAAAATTATACAACAACAATGTATGAAGCTTTATCTATGATTTATGCACTTCACAATTTAAGATAATACTTGTTGGCTCCCTATTTATCTTCTATATAGATCATATGGCATTTAAGTACTTAGTCAACAACCTAGTTTTATTAGGGCACATATATATGTGGATACTTATATTTAAAGAATTTGATTTCATGGTTGTTATAAAGCCGGAAAGAGTAATTTAGGGTCTAATCATTTATTAAGAATAAATTATGGTGAGGACGTGAAAATCATTGAAGATATTATGCTTGTTGCTTAGTTGTTTAGGTTAAACCACGCATCCCCGATTTGGAAGATATAGTTATCTTTTTGTATATTGGATTTGTGCGAGGGGATGAAGAGGTTGGAGAAGAATCAACTTGCTATACATGCAATACCTTATCAATTGATTAGGGGATATTTTTACAAAGTGTTCCATGATGAAGTATTGCACCGTTTGTACTTAAACATGAGTGTGAAGCTATTATGGATGAGGCACATAACAGATCTAGCAGGAGGAAATTATGTGAGTGATGCAAATATGTGCAAGATCATTATGGTTGGAAATTTGTGGGAGACTTTTTACAAGGACACCAAGGCTTATGTCAAATCATGTGATCATTTTTAGCACCTTGAATCCTAAAAAAAGATATGAGATGTCGTTATGACCTATTGTAAGTGTACAACCCTTTGCAAATGGGATATTGACTTTGTAGGACCTATTGCACCACCCACATGTAATATTGGTGCATGTTACATTATTACTTGCACGAATATCTAAAAAGGTGGGAAGAGGTTGTGCCTACAAAATATTGTACTACAAATATAACAACAAGGTTCTTATGAGAAACCATTATTAGCAGGTATGGTTGCCCATTAAGCTTGACAAGTGATAGAGGAACTCATTTCTTGAATGATACCATCAAAATTTTATTGGCAGAGTTTATGGTAGCACACCATAAAACTACTCCTTATCACCCTTAAGCTAATGGTACTGCAAAATCTTTCAACAAGATATTTGGACAAACATTGACAAAAATATGTGATGTTGGAAGAAAGGATTGGGATGATAAAGTTTTAGTTATAATTTGGGCTTACAAGACCACTTATAAAATATTAAACAAGGCCATACCTTTTTAGTTGGTGTTTGGCGTATAATTTTACTACTATTTTAAGTTATGCTACCATCCCTACGTATTGCATGCGGTGTGGATTGGATGATGAACAAGTTATTCAAGAGTGTATTGAAAAAATAATGCAATTAGATGAAAGACACTCTATTGCACGTTGGAGCCGTAAGACTAGGGAGGTGAGGCAAAAGGCTTGGTATGATAGACATATTAAGAACAAGATATTTGAAGTTAGCAAGATGGTCTTTCTATATGACTCCAAGTTTATGCACCACCCAGGAAACCGAAAGTGCATTGGTTGGGACATTTTTTAGTAACCAAGATACTCGAGTCGATGCATGTCAACTACAAGTGTGGGATGGCACTATGTTTCCTATTTACTTTAATGGGAGTAAGTTTGAAGCCCTACTATAAATAAATCTTCTTGGTGTTTGTAATAATGAAGTGTTTCCATTTATATTAGGTTTCCTTTTCATGTTTTTTTCTTTCTAGTTGTTTTTTTCTTTGTTGATTGTTCCTTTTTTGTTGTATTAAGTGCTCTTTCATACGGAAGTGATTACTATCTATTGAGTTCATGTGCAGAGGACCACACATAATTTTAGTGTGGGGTGAAATAGGTATAAGTGTGTGAAAAAGAGACCTTGTTGGTACTTGAAGGTGAGTTGAAGTGGCTGAAGATATGTGTGCTTTGGTAGAAGTCTATTGTATTGGTTGTAGAGTGTTTGCACAAGAAAAGATGAAAAATGTGTCATGAGAAATAACAAGGATGGTGATAATAAGGAAATTTCTCAGTTGAAGACCACACATGAAAAACAATCATCCAATGTAATGTGAGGTATGAAGTAGTAGGATAAACTACTTGGTATATGGTGTAAAGGTTTATGTACTACAACATGGGGAGGCGTAAGTGAGGAGGTTACAATTGTAACATGCACAAGACAAAGAGGGAAAAATCATGAAAAATGTAGAAAAAGTAGATTTAAATCTATTCTATTGTGGTTGGTGGTGATCATTTAATGTAGTAAAATTTGAAAATATATAAAAGCATTGTGGTAAATTCATTTTTACCTAAACTAGTGAAAAACTTATGCATTTTCAAGAGTGAATTTGTGTGAAATCAAGTGAAGTCAAGTTGAAATCATAAAAATCGAGCGACCCATATTGTGGAAACACACATCTTGGAAGTAGAGCTCCTTCAGAGGGAAGTTGGAGGCTTAAGGAAGGTGTGGAAGTTGTCAATTTAGTGAGGGGTTGCAGAGTTCTTTAGGGTTAAAATTTGAAAGTTAGGGGAAAATATTCCTTGGAACTCTTGAGAAAGTAAAGTATCTTGCACAAAAGGCTAATTAAGGCATGAAAGTATAATTATTTTGAAGGTTGGTATTAGAGCACGCCATGGCTCCCGTGAAGAAAGAAACCATATCACCAAAAGGAAAAGGAAAAGGAAAGGGCAAGGAGAATCTCATGGTAGTTGAAGGTATACAAGAAGAATGGTGATCATAAATGTAGTACTCGGAAAAAGTGTTAATGGGAAAAGATTGGGTTTTGCATGTGCACAAGATGACAGATGGAAATTACAACCATTGTTTAGAATTGAATCCAAGTGAGTAGATATGGAGTTGATTCAAAGGAAAAAAATAAATGACGCGACGATAAACCCAACTATGATGAAAAAAGAAGCACATTTTGTAGAACAAAGGAGATCTTTAGTTATATGAACTCCCTATTTTGGTAAACCTAAGCGACTATATCAATGGCTGATGTCATGCGTTCATGAATATTTCTTCTATTTTCTCGGAAGGATAATGCGTCTTACCACACCACCGAATGGAAAATTTGTTGGCCTTTGGAGCACATGAAAAAATCTCCTAGTGTATTTGGATGATGATGATGAAGTGAAGAATACTACCAAAGACATGAACTATCAATGGGGAGGGTGTGCCATACTCATTTCTAAACTAGATAATCCTATTATCGAATGGTCATGCATCTAATTACAAAGTTGAATGGACAAGAAATATAGGGCTAGGTGAACAAAATATGGCTCCATGTCGTAAAAATATATTTGAAGGCACGATCTATAACCTTTCTTGGTTCATAATACAGATATCATTGAAGATGAACACACGGGAAAAAAATTACCTTCGAAATGTCCTATTATTAATTGTATTCTCTGAACTTTTGGTACGAGATGGGCTGAATGAAAACATATGGGAGTTCCCAAGGAGAATGCATCCCCGAAAGAGATTTGCTAATTACACCTATGAGATGATCACTCTTGCATTTAAGGATAAGGGAGATAAATGGTATAGGTAAATTTTCCGAAGTTTAGAGTAGAATGGAAGATTCCAAGTGAGATACCTATGCAATTAGAAGAAAATTCTGATTTTTCTATCTATCAACACTTCTGCATTGGCCAATTTTATTTGAAGGATGGGTTGAAAATCCCTTAATGAAAACTTTTGTTTTCTTTGAGCTCGTGATATTTTCATAATGCGGTGAACATATTTTCTAAGGTGTGCAAGATAAGGTTTGACATTGATAAAGTAGACTATGAGTATCATACTTTGTGTAAGACACTTTTTATCCAAAGAAGAGTGCGTATGAGGAGACATTGATATCAAATAATATCAATATGACCAAGTCTATCACTCTGCAATTGCTAATCTAGAAGCGAAAAGGTCTATATCTACCCGCCAAGAAGAGTGGATGGGAAGTATGTGGAGGATGATTTGGAAATTCCATAAGTGCACACGGGAAGAATGTAGTGGGGCTAAAAATAACGTGCAAGGAAATTCCCCTACCAGTGAGGAGGAAGAAGGAAGAAAAGATGAACCTCCTACTCGAGTGCAACTACAATTAAGACACTATAGCACAAGGATTCAGATCCGAGTGCAATCACGAAGAAGTACAGTAAAGAAGAAAAAAATATTGTTTCCAAAGTGAAGACACATATGAGGATGTGAGAAATGAGGAAGTGGAAGTGGTGAAAAATGACCCTTGGTTCATGAAATTAAGGAGTCGATATGGAAGAGCACGATGCACATTATGAGGAGATACCACTCAAGGATCCGAGAGGAGCAAGAAATGAAGTAATTATTATTGATATTTTGGAGGAGAGGCAAGAGTCTACTAAGGAACATGGAACTAAGTGCACTTTTGAGATGGAATTTGAGTGTCCTATCGAGCATGAGGTTGAGTGTATTGTGGAGAAAATTTTATAACAAGATATTGAGCGTGGAGAAGGAGAAGAAAAGAGTATCAAAGAGTCAATTGGCTTAGAGAATACCCTTATACTTATTTTTCCTCAAGGGAACCCATGTGAAGAATAGGAAGGAAAGGCACACACCATAGGGCCCTATGATGTGATATGATGATGATCTTAATAAATTTTTGTGCACAACATACCAAATCACAAAGGGTCACAAAATATATTTGTAGTCAATTTTATACCCTTATATTAACAAAGAAAATCCCATGCGCGTTGTCCTATCAACCAATGGGCATTGGGTGCTCACCTAAGGCATACGTGGGTGTTGAGTCTCTCATTTATGTGAGTCTTTTGATAATACATCATATTATGATAGATAATCAAGTGCAAAAGAATATAAAATAATTGTGCATCGTTATGAGAACCTAGGACGAGTTATCATCTCATTACATCCATAAAAGAGAAATAACAACAACCTATAGAATTGATTCATACACAAAGGAAATGCATTAAAATTATGCTCATGAACACATATATGATTTAGAACAATGCCTTATATTCATATTAATGAGCTCAATAACCACATTACATTCCTTGAGGTCATAACAAACCCATATAACAATGCAGAGCAAAGTCATGCATCAGAACTACACTATGTCCTTCACATTACAAAGATGAATACAAACCCATCCCTCTAAATATGCCATCACTCCTAATTTTCACTAATCCCAACCCATAGAATCCTCCATTATATTTCTGCAGAGCTTTGCCCCTATTCCACCACCTCTGCTCTCTTAGGATGATTCCATGTATATATCTCCCTCTCTTCTACGCTATCCATGCACCTCTATATATAGCTTTTATGCCTTCACCGTCATGCCTTCTGAGGTAACAGATCGACTTCCAAGTGTCCAAGTGGTCCTCTAATGGAGCATGCCTCCTTTGATCCAAGATCTCCACTATGTGCAATGATGTTCTTAAGGAACCTTCCATCACATGCATGGAATATTCCTTTTAATCCTACGATTGTCGGGATGTCACCTTATCCATTCTACATGCTTTAGACGGGTCATGCTTTTCTCACGTGCTTCCTAGAACACCGAATATGACTAATTCCTAAACCTGTCTTGCCTTGTGCACACATCGTGTGTTCTGTAAAAACCCCGATAGAACCCTTCCCTGCGAGCCTTCAACCCATGTGCCCTTCTTCAAATAGGTCCCATGCACCCACGTGCCTACTTGTACTTGGGCAATATTCGGGGTCCAAAATCTCTTTTTTTGATAATTTTTTAATAAGGAAGAAGCCATTCCATGCACCAAGAAAATTATCTCCTGGGAATTTCAGTCACACATGTAGGATTCTGAGTTTGAGGTTAGTGTACAATTGTTAATTGAGACTTGACTTAAATCTCCATTAGGGGGCAGGCATACCTGATAGTTTACACAAAAATGTTAATGGATGAACAAGCATGTAATGTGCTTAAAAACTATCGGCGAGACGTAGGGGAATAATTTATGATAAAGACTTCTATATAATAAATTTTTGCAAGGAGGTAAGAGAGAATATTGAGGATATAAAAGTGAAGGATAGAGAACTCGAGAATAAATATAGATATCTCACGCAGCAAGAAAGATTTGAGGGAAGAGAAGGGCCGATGTGTATAACATATATGATGCAACCTAGAATTTACCGAGATAACACCCTAGATGTGCTAGCACATCACTCACCCTAGACCGAGCGCTCATCGAAGTGTTCAAAGGTATAAGGTCCCTCCTTAGGGTTGTTGTAGTAGGATGTTAACGTGATGAAGGAAAAAACATATAGATCCATAACTGATCCATCATTCTATAATGCATGCCATATTCAAATCTATGAAAGAAAAAAATTAAACAATTATCATGATTGAAACAAGAAAATGCACCACTCAATTACACACAGAATGACACTTACATTCAACCATTAACTCCCATCTATTAATAAATACATAAGCTCCTTACAATAATGGCATTTTATACTAATGAACGCATGGATCTGCATTACATAAATCCATTCATTACCTCTTATGCTCTACATATTCCTATATCTCTCTCCTCTCTATATCTCTACATATAATACTATGTGATTCAAATCATATATATAGGGTGGGGACTTTCCCTTCACTACTTATCTATTCCAAAAATAGGCCATATGCTATTAATAGCCACGCACCATTTACAAGCATAGCTACACATATAAGTGTGCTATCTATAGACATCTTATAGTTAACTGAAGTGACAATCCTATTCTTATCTCGTCTCCATGAAAAATGCTTTGATTTGATCCTCTAAAGATAGATAATGCATATCACACACGTCTCTGCATCGTTGGTGTGTTCTGCACACCATCTTCTAAAAATAGGTCTTTATGCTCAAAATTAGCTAAGTCTTAAATGTTGACCTTGCTCCGTGTGTGGGTTCTTCCTATCCATTCATACCCTTAAACCTAGCCTGTTTTCCCACGTGAACTTCTTGTGTGAGTTTTTTCAAGTGTTCTTTGATCAACATTACCCCACACTAATCTCATTATCACCCCGACAATGGGTATCTCCAAAAATTGAAGTAAAGAATAGAAGAATAGAAAAATGGAAAGAATGTAGATGAATAAAGAAGTTTTATGAGGCAACCTCCTTTATATCAGTTTGAAGTATCAACTATGGATACTCCTTTATTTCGGCCTCCAAGGCCTACCATTTAGTGAGTACTTGTTCTACGATTTTTTCTGGAATGTCCACAACAATGGACTCCAATTCATCCTCGTAATCTCCTCTATTTCATTTTGCAGAACCAACACAATGCTGGACATTGAGCTCATTCTTCCTTCTAGAAGATCCACCTTTCTCGCACAATGAGCTTGCCAAGCTCTTCCAACCGAGTCTTGTGTGGCTCTTGTGATGTTGTCAAGGCCTCGCGCTTCTGCTTAACCATTGAAAATATTTCTACGTGGCCCAATGTTTCATCCTTTATTTCTCTCTAGACCACATTGTTTTCTTCCAAGATCTTTATATTGATAAGCACCTCTGGATCTGTGTAGATGTTCAAATCCTAGTATGCTTTCTTCGCTTATTCTTATAACGCTTGAATAAAGACTTCATAGGATGTAATCTATCGTATCATTGAGGCTTTCTCTCACTCTACCTCTTGTTCTAGATTCCTTGGCGTTGGCATGCACAGAGGTTCATCTTCAAGTACCAGGTCCACCAAATTTCCTACATAATGTATTGCTGAGGGAAACGTCTGTGGTACCTTGGGCTCCAAGTGTGGCCTAGATCTTATGACATTGTCTCCAATCTCCTCTGTGATGCTGATAAATACTTTATTCTTCTTCTGTGCTAAGTCCCTCTCTTACGTTATGCATGCTATCTCTACATACTTTGTCTTTATCTCCTTGCGCAATGCTCTTATCATTGCAGCTTTGTCCATGTTTCTTCTCACAACTTTAGTAGAAACCTTCACCAATGCATTGTTGACTTGCTCATTTGACATGATAATAGGATTTACTGTCATATGTCTAGCTTGGGGTGCCTTTTTCATCCATCTCAACATGCATGACTCTTTACATACATCAAAGTCAGGATCATCCATGTGGTTTTTCATTGACCGTGATAGTTTCTTTTGAGTGCGTACATTTACAATATCCCCATCCATTAATTCCCAGCCAAATAAATCCTTTTATTCTACAGTGCTTTGGAAATGTGCATGGATGATTTTTCCAGTGTCCTTTGCATAGCCCATGATTAGTGCACCATGTTCCCCACTCATCCTCTTTGATCTAGGTCCCTTGGGAATTGTAGCTTCAAGGTTAGGAGCCTATCCCATTACACCTTGAATAGTCACATGCATAGATCTAGAGGTTTCCTTCTCTCTTTCTTCTCCATCCTTCATCTCTTCATCTTTTTGCTCTTCCTCATTCTATGGCTTGTCTTCTTGCTCAAGTGGGGTAGGAGATGCATGCTCACTCTCCCTTGATTCCTCCACTTCTTCATCCAACTTCAACTTTCTTCTCCTCTTTGGCTCAGTGGTCTCCTTGTGTGGAGAGAGACGAGGTGATTTCCTTACCATTTGTGGGGTTCCACCTTGAGTCCTTGTGTGTCTAAACAATTTCTTAAATATGTTCTCCCCTTACTCAATCTCTATATATTTCTCTTCATCATGTCCTTTAGGTGGAGTGTTCATGCATTGTGACTCTTCTCTATCATATGGTTGCTTTCTTCTGTGCTCTAAGCCTCCACTATCTTCACACTCCTCTTCGTCATCCTCTACTTCCATGGTTTCTATGGGCCTTTGCAGACTTTGTATGTTTTCCATTGTGTTCTTTCCCTTCGGTGGCCCTAGGAGCACGAATTCATTCTCCACGTACTTATTATTCTCTATCTTGGGCTTCGGTTGAAGATACACTAATGCTACTCCTATATCTACTACAACTAGACTTATTGGCTTGATATTCAATACCTCCGAAATGAGCCTATCGACATAGGTACTTCTTCCTAGATACACATGCTTTGTCCTCAACATGTGGTAGTCACAAATCTACCTTATTTTTATTGAATGCCGGTCATCGTGTGTCTTTAAATCTATAAATAGATGCTTGAAATACCTTGCAAAGTGAATGTGTAAGACAATTTACACCAAGGGCTCTAGACTCCATCTCTCATTGGGAAGAACATGATGTAGAAATGTTGGTATACCACAAACTTAACTTACTTTCCAACCACCAAAGGCAAGTCCTTGGGGATGCGCCATTCTTCCTCAAAATCCACATAGAGCCTATCATACCACTTCTCATCCTATTGCTTAACCTACTCTGTCATGGATCCCTCACATAAGTACTTCTTGAAGTGCTTTGTAGGAGATTTGTGTTCTATTGGATACTCCTATACCTTTTCCTTTGGTCCATCAGGTACTCCGATCTCCATGAACACTAGTGATAACAACACAGCTCAAAAGCTGATCTTTCCTTCTTTACGTGCTTCTTCAACAATTGTTTTTGCAATATACCACGAAATTTTGTAGACTACTCCTTTAGAAATCTTTTTGGCAATGTGTAGCCACATGGTGTTCACTTGTGACCACCTTTCCTGGTCATTGAGCTTTATAATGAGATGTGTAACCGCTTATACAATTGGATACTTATTTAGTTTTTCAATGTCAATACCACATAGACCCTTTGTATATCCCAACTCCTTTCTAGTCTCCAATATTGTGGTTTTATTTGTCAAATCATCTTGCAAATCATCTCCTGTGCCTTTCAACCCCGTTACCATGGAGATGAGTGCGGATGAAATTATGACTCTGCATCTTGCAAAGTAGAAAAAATCCTCATGCACTCTGCTCATGAGCCACTGGTACAAGGGCTCATACTTCCTAAAATAAGGGAGCTCATAAAGTTGGTAAACTCCTATCCTCTACAAGAGCTTCTCACCAGCATCATCATACACTGACATATCTTCCATCGTGCATTTATTTGTCTTCATGTTCAACAACGTGTCAAGATCCTTCTTGTTCTCTATGGTACGGTGATTTTACTCACTCACTTTTCTTTTCCTTATGTGAGAATCCCACTCCTGGCTGATGATAACCCCCTCTAGATATTGCATCTCAAAAAAATTGCTTTCTGGAGCCATTTCTTCTTCTTCTTCTACCACCTTCTTCTTTCCCTTCACTCATGCTGTAACTGCTTTCTTGGGTGCCATTTCTACCTTGCAATCCTTTATAGATTCTTTCCACTCAAATTTTGCAAGGTGTGAAGCAAACCATTACTCGATTTAGCATGCCCTAGGTGGAAACTTCATGTCCTAACTCCACTTTTTCACCTTGCTTCACTCAAAGCCTTCACCACTGGGGACACAAGCGTTTTTGCACACATATTGCTTCATTATGAATGGTTACGTAGCTCTCGCACCTTAAAATGATAACTCGACTCTTTGCACTTAGATTCTTTCAAATACTCTTAATCATAACGGTAAAAATGAATTCACATCCCATCCCGATATATTTTTTTCAAATTTTGATGCATTTATTGCTCCTTCACCTACCAAATATCCTCTCATTCATTGATCAAATTTGTTCATTCTATGTGGTACATCTTCACACCCTAGTTATAACCTTCTAGGGCACCTTCCTACCCTTTGGTCATAGACTTCTCTTCAGTGCATGCTCTTGCATCTGAGTACCTCGTCATCAAAAACTTCTCCTAGTAGTTATCATGGCCTTTACTTACCTCACGTTATAATGTCCTTTCATTCATCTCCATCCTTGGTTACTTTTGAGAAGCAATATTCTTTTGACTTAAAGCACACCCGTAGTGGCTTATTCCTCTCACCTTTCAATTCCCACAATCTCATACCTAGATATCAACAACCACCCCACATTAAAAGGATGTGTAGTCCTTTGTGCATAAACATCCTTCACATAGTAATTAGCTTCATGTGTGGAAGCACGCTTATTACATAAGAAAACAACTAAATTGAAAAAGCATAGCAAAAATGAAGGAAATACATTAAGGAAATGCGGAATGTAAAACCTAATTTAAATGGAAATACTTCCTTATTACAAACACCAAGAAGACTTATTTATAGTAGGGCTTCAACCTACTCCCGTTAAAGTAACTGTGTTCCATCAAGTGCTTCTAACTGGAAAGTAGCTGATTCAAGTATGTAAGTGATGACATACAGCCCCAACCAATGTACTTTGAGCTTTCCTGGATGGCACAAGAACTTTGAGTCATAAAGAAGTACCATTTGTCCAACCGCCAACTTTTTCTCCTTTATATTTCTGTCATGTCATGCTTTCTGCCTGGCCTTTTCCTACTTTTGACTCCATTGTGCTATGGCTCATCTCTCATCCAATTGAATCATCTTCTTAATACACTCTTCTAAATCCCGCTCATCAACTAGACCTCCAAAGCCGCGTAATGCGCAAAGAAGGTAACATAAATTCTATAGGAGAATGGCTTCACATGCCAAACACCAATCGATCGGTGTGTATTTTTTCAATCTCTTATAAGTTTTCCTATATGCCCAAATAACAGCTAACACTTTATCATCCCAATCCTTTCTTTGAACATCACAATTTTTTGTCAATGTCTAACTCAAAATCTTGTTGAAATTCTTAGAAGTTCCATTTTCTTGAGGCTGGTAAGGTGTAGTCTTATGGTGGACAACCATAAACTTATCTAATAGGATCCTTATGGTTTCATTTAAAAAGTGTGTACCCCTATCACTTGTCAAACTTAAAGGACATCCATATCTTGTAAGAACATTATCCCATAGAAACCTAGCTGTTGTATTTACGCCCTTCGTAGGTGTCGCTTGCCCACCATGTGAGATAATCTATGTAAATAACGATATAGCGTGATCCAGTCCTATGCACGGCTGGAGAAATAGATCCTACAAATTTGATCTCCCATTTCTCAAATGGTTCGGCACTAGTAATTGGTCTCAAAGGAATCTCATCTCTTTTTCCTAGTTTTCCTAGGCATTGAAAATGATCACATGCCTTACAATATTCTTTACAGTCTTTATACAATGTCTCCCACCATAATCCAACAAGTAGGATCTTCTAGGTAGTTGCATCACCTGCATAGTGGCCTCTTACAATACCACCATGGGATTCTTCCATAATATCCTTGCACTCATTCTCTAATACACAATGGTGTAATACTTCATCTCTACCTAACTTGTAGAGGTCACCACTGATTAACATAAATGGTGCCATGCGTATAGCAAGTTATTTCTTTTCTAATGCCTTCATTCCTTCTGGTGCCACACCAGTCCATAGAAAGACAAAAATGTATTCTAATTTTGATGGTATGCATTGTAACCTATATAACTGGGCATCGGCATGGTTTCTTCAATTGTTTGTGCTTCCTCTCCTGAGTTAATTCTAGAAAAGTGGTCTGGTCCAGAGTTACTTTTCCCTAGCTTCACCACAATTGTGAAATCAAACTCTTGAAATAAGAGTACCCATCTACATATGTACCCCTACAAGATGGGATTGTTTACCAAGTACTTCAATGCCATGTGATCCATATAGAATACAAATGGTGTAGCTAGCAAATACTGTCGAAACTTGTGCAATGCATAGATCATTGAAAAGGCTTCACACTCTGTAGTTGTATAATTATGTTAACACGAGTTAAGTTCCTACTAGAAAAACAAATAGGATGATTGACAATACCTTCTCTAGGTTGAGCTAATATTGCACCAATGGTCATGCTAGAGGTGTCCATGTGTACATGAAATGGTTTGTCCCATGAAGGAAAATGTAGGATAGGTGCGGTAGTAAGTTTCTCTTTCAATGTTTCAAACGCACACTGCTGCGATTCTCCCCAATAGAATGTACCTTTTCCTTTCAGTAACTCCTCCAAAGGTGTGGAATTTTTTGCATATCCCTTTATGAATTTCCTATAATATCCTATGTGACCTAAAAATCCACACACCTCACTGACTGGTAGGCACTTCCAACCCTAAAATGACTGCAACCTTAGCTAGATCAACAAGCAATCCTTCCTTGCAGATTATGTGTCCCAATAGTATTCCAAAAGGTGTAGCAAATATGCACTTCTTGATGTTCAAAGAGATACTCAATTGTCTACACCGTTCAAACATTAAGTGTAGATTGTCACAGTGATCCTTAACAAGCCCATATATTGTCCAATCATCGAGGTAGACCTGTAAGAAGTTGTGAATAAAATCTTTGAATTCCTAAAAAACTATGCGTGAGAATACAAAAAGCACATTTTTCAATCCAAAAGGCATCACAATATAGGAAAAACTGCCTCATTTAGTAGAAAAATTTGTTTTTCTCCTCCTAAGAAATCCTAACCTGATGATACCCTTAAAATCCATCTGTAAAGGAATAGATTTTCCGCCTGTTACTCCTTCCAGTATTTCCTCACTCAATGGTGTAGGAAAGGGATCTGTGACACATGCTTCATTTAGCTCCATGTATTTAACACAAATTCAAATTCTACCATCCTTTTTGATATTTATCACCATTGTACTAACCCATTCTAACTCATCAATGGGCTTGATAATTCCATTTTAACATTTTATCAATTTTTCTTTTACCTTTTCACGTAGATTAGGATTTATTATGTAAGGTCTCTTTCTCATTGGGCATGCACCATCCTTAAGCTTTATCTTCATTTTCCCAAGTGATTCATGCATACCTTTAAGTTCATGATACCCTCGTGGGAATAAGTCTTGATAATCCTGAATAAATCAATGATCTTTGTCACCTCTTATTTTGACTAGTAGTGTCTAATTATGACCTCCTTAGGTTCAGCCTCGATCCTATATTGACCTTATTTTCCTTCATTGGTTCATGGTATGCACGCGTATCCTTATCTACACCGTCCAAGATCTCGTGCCTCCCCAGAATGGTCAATATCTAGGTTTTCAACTTCCTCATCATCCACGATGTACACCATCTTTCCTTTTTCTTTCTCAAGGCAAGCACATTCAAGCAATATGGAGTCTTTTCTTCTTCTTCTCCAAAATGCATTCTTGATTATGTCTTGCTAATTAATTCATGTATGATTTCCTCTACCTTTCAACTATCTCCCATGTTTAACCACTTGAAAATTTTTAATGCCTCTTTTATTGGAGATTGGGAAGAAAAGTAGTCAAAGGTCTAGATCATTCTTGTAGTAAAAATTTTTCCAATTTCCAGGTCTCTCGATGTAGTTTTACATATACATACCAAGTGCGTACGCACCCTTTTAGAGTGGAGTACAATTTATGCACCCAAAATGAAGGTGGTAATGCTTCTGTCTTGTCATCCAGAATCTCTCACACTCTTCTGAATGTGGTGCCGGATAGGTTGATCACTATTATAAATGTATATCTGCATAGGTACATTTATTCTTACAAACCTAGTAGTTAAAAAGATCCTAATCTCCTTCCACTACATAAGATTATCTTTGTGAACTACCCACCGCAGCACTATCATCCCACGCAAGAAATATGCTAACATGTCTCTTCTCTTGACCTGCTCTATCCACTATGCCTCCATGGCTTGTAACAATACAAGAAGATCTTCTGCTCCTGTATACCAAGGCATTGCGCTACCTATCACCAAACAGATAAATTCCATTCTTGTGCACAACATGCAACCGTGATTGTTACCTCATGCCCTACTAGTTCATATGTACCATGATCCCAATTGTACTATAGGATGCCTTCCTTTGATGGCTCATTGACCTTTTGGTCCCGAATAACACATACATAGATTCTATTTAAATCCTCCTCACTTAGAGGCTCAACATATGGGGTATAATCCCCATATGTCAAAGGTATCACAACTCTTTCCGCCTTGTTCTCAAAGCTGATATACCCCTTATTGAATCTCAAGTTAGCATTGTTCACATAACACCAATGGCCTCTAAGCAAGGATAAAAACTATCTTCTTCTACAAGTTCTAATACCTCAAAATCCTTAGTGAATTTGGCACCTTGTATGGTTATAGATGCATCCTTCAAGACTCCTATGGGAGTGGCCTTAGTCCTATTTGCCATAAACAACACATTAGATGATGGCTATAATGGAGGCCTCCCCATTTGTACCCATGCATCTAATATAAGCACATTTACTTCCACACACTGTATCAATCAATATGTTGCTGAACACTCATCCATCCATAACAACATTCGAGTAACTTCCTTATCATAGTCAATTCTATCGGGGGGAGATTTACATGCAAGATCTGTCATTTAGTCTTAATACTTATGTGTGGAGTGTTCCCTTTTAACCAACTTCCTAATAGTGGAATGATGTTCTCTTGGCACAATATTTTGCACACTTCTCTTAGATCATCGATATCAGTTTGGAATGTCTCGATGCTTTTTTATGCTCCTTTAAGTACTGTATCTCACCCTGAAGATTCCTTAGCACTTCCATGGTATCTTGGTAAACTTCCTTCTGATGAGCAAGATCTGGGTACCTTACATGCAAAACCTCCTCCTTGGTGATTGTAGGCTTCTGGTGCAATGCCTCTCTTGTGCGTGCCACTTCAACTCATGTAGTAATATTCACTTTCAATGCCGCAGTTCTAGAGCTATCTTGGGCATCCATTGATCTTCGACCAGCGTGCTAGATTCTAACCATCCCAATGCCTTTGTTTTCTTGCTTATGTTGTTTACTTAGATGCTCATATAAGTCCTGGGAACTCTTCATAGCTATAGTTCTTTCTAGAAAGAACATGCAATATTCTAAGGAAATTCACACGTATAGTGGTCGGGAGATCCGCATGTATAAAATTTTCCACGAGGGAAGTCACCCCTTCATCCATCATGGCCTCATCCTCCATATTCACCATGATATCCATGTCCCATTCCATGAACTCCTTCAAAACGCCCTCATTCCCGTCATAGAGCGTTTGATTATGTTCCCGATCTTAATGCTCATTCTTACCCTTAGAATTATCTATTACACTTGTCTATCATACCCCAATGTCTATAGCATCATGGATCTAACCAATAAACTAAATATCCTCAAGATCATGGGTCGTGGAACTATAAATCTTGAAAAATCAAGATACATTCTTCCTTATCACGTGCTATAAACAAATGACAAAGTGACTAGCATCATGATTCAAATGACAAATTTCACAGTCTAATAGCAATGAACATATAGATCTACAATGTAAATTATACTTGGTGTGACCTTCCACCTCACAATTTGTACACCAAATCCCTGAGTGCGTTTCATGGGCTGAATTCATTGATAGATTCTCTAACTATTTTTCCATAGCTGTAATTTGTGCCTCTAAGAATGGACTAACACCAGTGTCAATGCTCCTAACTACCTCAACATGCAAAGCTGCTTCCAGTGCTTCACGTGGATCAATGTATGTCTTATGTGACAGTGCCCTTTTTGAATGGTGTAATCAATCCTCCAACAAACCATTATGCATGTTGGCTTGCGTGAATATCATAAGAAAGCTTAGATAAGAGTGTTTTAAAATGGGCATCATACTCACGTACACTCTCAGTAGTGCCTTTCTTAATATCCTTGAGTGCACTTATACTCTTCGCTCAAACTTAGGGATATGGAACTCTTTCAAGAAATCATCCTTCAATGCTACATAATCCATGCAAGTTTGATCAGGGTCAAACTTCCTATACCAGCTATGCACACATCCCTGTAATGTAGTAGCAAATTGACTTGCCTTACGCTCAAAAGTCATGATCCCTTTTACACGCCACAATATTTCACACATGTGCACATGCTCAGCAACATCCTCTATGCCTCTATACTCCGGAAGACAAAGAGACATCTCCATATAAATATTTTGTGGTTATCGGGCCTTGACCAACTCGATCTAGAACCACTAGATCCACTAGAACTAGAACCACCTATACCTCCTAATCCTCCACCTATAGCTGGAATAGGACTTGTAGATGTACTCCTTGTGCTCTAACAATAGTACTATATTGAACCCCTACAATCTGTGAGGTAGTTCCACTTCCAGAGGTGAATCCAACATTCTACGTGCTCACGTTTTGTGTAGATGATGTGCCTAAAATTTTTCCGCCAATTAACATTGAAGTTGTCTATCTAATAGTTAATGTACTTGCTCCCCTGAATTACTCTTACTCTCCTACCTCCCAAGTTATCTTTTTGGTTACTCATCGTACTAGATATGGGAAAACCAAGCGCAAGGGCTAGGTCACTAGGTGGATTAAGATGTGCACCCACGACCCAAGTAGTCTTTGCTAGCACACTTCTATGTGAAGCCAAGGGGGGATCTCTGTCATGCTTTCTAAGATGGGGGAGTTCCTAATGCTCTGGCTCCACATCTTCTATGTGAGCTTCAAATCCTTCATGAGCCATCTCTCTCCTCAACACCATACTTTCTACAATAGAACGCTACTTCTCTATCTCCCTCTCATGCGCCTCATTATACTTAATCCACCTTTCCTCTCTCTACCTTTTTACCACTAGGTCTGCCATCTTTCACCAAACTTGTTCCTTCCCTCGCATGAGGTGAGGTTTAGTTAGCCATCAGTTTACTCTCTAGGTTCAAATTTACCATCAAGATCTTGATCACCAATGGAATACCTTGCAAATATGCTCCTCTAGGATATCGTAAAAACTGGAATTCAGCTACCTCTAGGAAAGAATACGTCGAAATTGAATATTCTAGAATATAACTATTTAGAACACCACAAAACCACATATCCACAACGCGAGTCCATATTAGATCAACATCATAAAGGGCCTAAAATTCTTCCTATGTCCAAAAAAGTGTGCGATACCTCCAATTCCACTTAGATGCATACACAATCAGCCACTCATATAATTCTATTGGAAAGATTGCAAAAAGATCTCATATAAGTTGTCATACATATTTTGTTCTACCCAAGTGCATGCGTTAAACTCAAATCCACTGCTGAACTAATGTGCTTATTCTTCCTCTAGGCTGTGTACCCACTCCTTAATACTTTCTAGATCTAACCAAGATGTCTTCATTGCAAACCATCCTAAAAACAACTAAAAAAGAGGTCCCAAAAATAGAACCAATGATGCAGCCTAGAATTTACCAAATAACACCCTAGATGCGCTAGTACATCACTCATCCTAGACTGAGCGCTCACCTGAAGCACACAAAGGTACCAGGTCCCTCCTTACGTTTGTTGTAGCAGGATGTTAGTGTGATGAAGGAATAAACATATAGATCCATAACTAATCCATCATTCTATAATGTATGCCATATTCAGATCTATGAAAGAACAAACTTAAACAATAGTCATGCTTGAAACAAGAACATGTACTACTCAATTACACACAGGAATGACACTTAGATTCAGCCAATAACTCCCATCTATTAATAAACACAGAAGCTCCTTACAATAATGGCATTCTCAGTGCGATGCATGCATGGATCTACTACAGTAATCCAACCATTACCTCTTACACTCTGCATATTTCCATATATCTCTCTCTCTATATCTTTATAAATACTACTATGTGATTCACATCATATATATAGGGTGGGGACTTTCCCTTCACCGCTTATCTATTCCAAAAATAGGTCACATGCTATTAATATCCATGTGTCGTTTATAGGAATAGCTACACATGCAAGTGTGCTATCTATATACCTCTTACGCTTAATCAAGTGAGAATCCTATTCTTAGCTCATCTCCATGTAAAACTCTTTGATCGATCCTCTAAAGATAGACAATGCATGGCATGCACGTCTTTGCATCGTTGGTGTGTTTTGCATGCCATATTCTAAAAATAGGTCTTCATGCTCAAAATTGTCTAAGTCCTTTAATGCTAAACTTTCCCTCTATGCATGGGTTCTTCCTATCCATTCGTGCCCTTAAACCTGGCCTATTTTCCCACGCAGACTTCTTGTGTGAGTTTTGTCAAGTTTTCTATGATAAAAAATATAAGAAGGTAGAATGCATCATAAATTATATTACACTGACATGCCCGTTAGATCTAATTGATCAAGGTAAACCTATGTATGAGATTACACTTCATTGTTTAGAGGACTTGGCACACAATCTTACACATGAGCAAAAGGTTCTCGAATATAGTCCATAGAAGAAGTATTGACATGAAAAATAAGAATGATAGAGAACAGGTTGAAGAACACTTGGTGCAATATGATGCACTAGCAAGAGGCTAAGAGGGCCATAACAAAGGAAGGGTTTGTTTTTGAATAGTGCCAAGATTTTGATCGGGTAGTAAGCATGTTGAACACTAGGGATGAATTAAAATTGAAGGAAATCCATGCCAACATGTGGAATAACAAAGGTGAAAAGGGAGAAGTTACTTGCAAAGGTATAATAAAAGAGAGATATTCTAAGGATCATGAAGAGAGTAGGATAAGGATAGACTAAAGGAGCTATTCCCTCAAGTTACGCGTAAGATGGATGCATTGGACAATGCAAGTAAGGCGATTGGAAGGCCTCATTGAATAACTAAAAGCGAGGATTGATGATTTGACTCCTGTGGAGGTTCTGATATACTTGATGTTGTGCTAGTCAAGGTGATTAAGGAGTTACAAGGGTGGAGGGAGTTAGATAAACTTTTGGTTAAGAAATTTCCAATCCAACTTCCACTCAAGGAGGACCGAATCTTTCATTCTTTGGCGTAAACCATATTATTTATTCTTCATTATTTGATTCATGGTGGATGTTCTACTATTATTTTAGTGCGATAGTTTCCAATGTTGTTGAGGATGGACAACATACCTAGTGTGGGGTAATGTTGGTTTCAGAATTGCTAAGTATCAACGTGGATGAAGGATAATGCAAAAGAACGTGTGCGTGTAAAATGGTTTAGATAAGTATGCATAGGAGGAACAAGATTGTGCATGAGACTACGAGTAAGTATTGGATATTTTTAGAGAAATAACATGCATGATTTTAGCTATTAATATAGGATATTAGTAGGTAATATATTATTAGCAAATGTTTTGTAAAGCATGTATGTAAGTACGTATGGTTTTTTTGAGAAAGCTTATTATTAGGAAGAGTATGGGAGATGAAGGGAAAGTCCCCAACCCTATAAATACTTGATATAGGATTAGTTATAGGGGATGTTATGTATGTGATGGTATGTTACCTGTTGTATTTGCGTGCATGGATCTATGTTCCCATATACTAGATATTATGTATCAACTTCTTATTATGTAGTTATTTATGTGAATTAATGGATAACTATGGTTGGATTATGATCATTGATGTGTCTGAATATGGAGATGTGTTCTTATAGTTGATCTTAGTCATGGTTATCTAATATGTTTCTTTATTATATGTGTTTCCACACTATGATGAATGCAATGGTTTACTATGTTGAATGGATTCTTGATTGAAAACCATTATGAACATGTATGCTAACATCTTGATAAACATAGACAAAGGAGTGATCTCGTAATCGTACGCACTTTAGGTGAGCATTCGATATCTTTGAATGAGGTGTGAGTGTGCATAACACTTAGGGTGAAATAAAGACTCAAAAGAGAAGGTGAAAGAGAGAAAAAAGGAAGTGGTTAGAAAATATTCAATTTTGACTGATTCTTGCACAAAGACCAAATCAACATCCTAATCTATATGAGGTAAAAAATCCAAAATATTTACATGTTTGATTCAAAGATGGAGAAACACATGATGAATTATCCTAAATTTTATTTTATTGATCCAAACATTTAAAGATGAAATTGAAAACTTTGTCTGAAAACTCCTTTGAATGCTCTGAATCAACAGTTGGAACTTTCAATTTGATTTGCACAATTGAAATCTGAAAATCCTTTGTCATGTTTTTATCCCTATTTGCCACCTCTATAAATATGACACACTGGGATGAAACAATATCATAGAACTGAACTTGTTGAACATGAGGAATTATCTAAGATAAGAAAGTAAGGGAAATGCACATGCTTTGAGCACCTTGAAAATTCCAACACAAGTAAGTAAGGGAAATACACTTGTTTGACAACCATAGAAACCCAACACACTAATTTGGTGTTTTTTATCATGTAGGATAGGTCCAAAATTTTGAATAAATCTGAAACATATAAATAAAGATAAAATCACACTTTTATTTTCTTGAGAAGGAACAAGGAAAAGAAAAGGGGAAAGCAACCTAACAACCATGCAAACCCAACAAGGGAGAAAAAATAGGAAAATTGAACACAAAAATTAGCAAAACCTAGGATAACAATCTTACTCACCTAGAAATGAAATGGATCTAAAGGAAAATCAAGAAAATATGCCCAAATCACCAAGAAAATCACTATTGGGGTTTCTAGGATCGTGAGCAGTTCGTAGTCAAAAATCAAATCTGCAAGGTGAAAATGAGGTGAAAACCAACATATATAGCAGGTTGCATAAATTACACATTCGATGACATATTTGGTACCAAATTTGAATTACCAATAAATGTGTTGAAAAATCTCGAAAGTAAACCACAAAAAACATGTCTTGCTTATATGATGTCAGGTTTTGAAAACCCAACACAAAGGAGCACATACTTTTCAGAATCAGGGTTTGGTCAACATAAAACATGTGTTTTTGAGATAATATGTTTCGATGTCTCTCACCCCCAAAATCCTAACACATGTATTTGGTGAAATAATTTTTCATGTTGTAAATTATGTGTTTCCACCAATTCTCATAGGGCTATGCCCCTCCTTCTTGTGTATGGAGAGGATCCCATTATTTAATGTAAAATATCCTAATTCTATCTAAATGCTATGGGGTGGAAAAATAGGCTGAGGATCACACTTGAACACTTCACTAAACCTTTGGAAAATTTCTTGTAGGGGGTATAAGGGAGGAATTTTCTGTGATGAGGGATAAAGGAGAGAAGTTAGAAAAAGAGGGTTATTGTTGTGAATAGGAACTGACAAAGTTCACACAATATAACTAGAGTAGTTCAACATTCAATTAGAGGAAATCAATAATGTAAGCATTTAGCAAGACTACCAAACTAGAGATATGCAGTTCTTTAGATTCATCAATCAAGGACACCAAGTTCCTTCTTAGTTACTCAAGATCACTATGATTTCAAATTTGTAGAAAAGAGAGAGTAGAGGAAAACATGAGCAAATGAAATGTAAGAAATTTAGCCTTTATTTCTTATGTATTTGTGATACAAAGCTCAAGAGCCATATAAAAATCCACAATTGCTACATAAAGCTAAACTTTCAAGATACCTTAGAATGGAGAATCCATTCCCATTTATAGCATTGTAAATTCCTTCTCATCCACCCCACCACATGACTCTTTATGTTCCTATTCCACTTGTGACCTTTCAATTACCCTTAAAAGATACAAATTAAGTACCTCTCTTATAATTTTGAGAGATTACTTTTACAATTTACAAATATTTTGTTGTCACTTAAGTGAATAGGATAAAATAGAAAAAGTACATTCTCAATTGAAAATTAGAATAAAGAGAGAAGGGGAAAAGGAAAGAGATTGAATGATTTGTTGTTGATGAAGAACTTGTTGATCTGAGGCATGGTGATCACAATCTCTTCCTTTTTGTAAGATGTAAGGACACCTCATAATGTTGAATGAGTGTTTAGAAATAATATTGTGAAACATTTTGATGTGATAGTTATGTAAATGAGTATCCCCCATGATGATTCATCCTTGATATCACATTGAGAATGAGGACCACTCTCTTACTCCTTAAGATTTCATGATTGACATTGATGATCACAAACTAGATCCAATATGCTTGAACCCATTGATGAATAACCACATTACTAGGTGCTTGACTGAGTGTTTAAGAACAATATTATGCAAATTTTATTAATTGAATCTAGGATGGTTTCTTGAACTCTAAAATTTAATGTGTCTCCTTATAGAAAAAGGATGATATTTTGAATAGCTCACTTGAATTGGCTAGCTCAATCATCTCACCCAAATCAATCAACTTACCCAACTCAATCAACTCACCTAGCTTGATCAACTTACCTAGTTTGATTGGGTCACCTAGCTTTCTAACTCATATATCTCACCTCAACTAGCTCACCTCAACCAGCTCACCTTGGAGAGATGATGATGGATTCAAGACATGATGTTTCAACCTTTCCCGGTGGGCCACAATTACCTCCTCTAATGATCTTGGATTTTAATGGGGTCCTTGACACCTTTTAAATCCTTTTCAACTGCATAATTTCCATAAATTTCACCTCCTACTATTCAACCACCTTACAACCCTATAATTATTTCAAAAATAAGTGAGATGAGTGAATTGGAGCCAACTGCAACTTTCTGCATCAAAAACTAAGACTTTCTATTTTTAGCAAGTATGACCAAGAGTACATTTATTTTGGGCTTTTCCTTTTTATCCAATTTGATCTTATAAAGTATCTCACACACTCAATTCACCTCCATTTATGATTTTTTATCCTTTTTAATAAGTTTCTATTTTTAACAGATTACTTTTTCCGAACCCGTTATTTTGGGAAATTTGCCAATTTTGCCCTGCTTGTTATTTTGCACCATTTCCGGTGTGAGCCGAGTGACTAGAGCTTGAAATTTTAGGGACTTAATATTTTTAAAATTTTAATGGGCATGAAATATTCTATTTTTAGTAATTGGTAAAAATGGTGTCAGTTGCATCGAAACATCATATTTGGATTCAACTCCTTATTGCGATCTCGTGCTCCAATTTTCATTGTGTTCCACCAACCTAATGAAACTAATGGAAATATAAAATTCTTAGAGGTATGGTTTTAGGTTTTTTTTATGTCATTTCATCCATTAATGGATGTTTGAAGTGACAGTGATCACAGGCAGCTTGGGATGAGAGAAAACAGTTGAAAACTTGGTACAACTTGGTTTTCGGATGAAGAATGATTAAAAAAAATTGTTTCTTGCAATCATGGATTTTTTTATTATTATTGGCAAATAGTTTTACTGAAAGGGACTATACCCTTGAGTACAAAAGAAGGCCTAAGAGTTGGAATAGTAGTGAAAATCAGAGAGAATGGATCAAGATCCAAGTGTTACAATGAAGCTCGAAGTAGCCCAAAACAACTACTCAAACGAGACAAAACAACAAAATTACTGCAAAAAAGCAGTAAAGAGACCGCAAAAAAAACAACAAAAAAACAAACAAGAACAGCAGAAGCAACCAATACTACTTCTTGGCAGCTTTGTCGATGCAGGTCTTGATTCTCTTCCAGGAGTGGTACATACCCAAAGTTGTCATGTGGGCAGCATCAGTATAATCCAGCTCCTCAATGGTTCTTTTGCTTTCCTTTTCGTTACCCCAAAGTGTAGCCGGAACACCGCTGAGGTTGGATACACTTTTGACATGTCCCTCAATGAACTCCTCAATCGCCCTAAAGGTGGAAATGATGTAATCATGTCGAGTTTTGGCCTTCCCTAAGCGGGAGTCTAAGGAGGTCAGCTTCTTATAGATATCCTCAATCTGACTGCTATCAATATCTCCCTCCCCCTCCATGTTTTTCTTGCCCTTCTGTTTAGCCAGGTTCTTAACCTCATCCTTCAGTAGTTTCATCTCAACTTCTAAGGCCTCCAACCTCTTAGAAGAGCTATCCATCTGCACATCCCGGGGACTAGCACTGCTGATATTCAGAAGGTCATGTGCAATCTCAATTTCGAAAGGCTCCTTCTCCACAACAAGAGTCTCAAGGTTGAGCTTCCTGGAGGCCCTGGTGACCGGTCTTCTAGAGGTAGAGGCGAGGTGGGTGGTAGGAGCAGCAGCAGGGGGAATGGATGGAGAAGCTTGGACAGCCGGCTTGGGGGTGACAAAGCGGTGGTGGCGGGGCGGATGGAGAAACAGTGGTCGGCAGTAGAGCCCATCAAAGGGGGAGCCGGGCTAGGAGAGGAAGGAAGACTAGGGTATTTAAGGAGACAACATTTATGAATCAACAAAATAAGTCCTTGGTGCAAGGGAACCGCCCGGGTGTGCTTCTGAAACTCCAAAATGGAGCGTTGAGGAGTTCGAGTAGATAATGGGGAAAGCAAACCAAACAATTCCTTCGGAAGTGGTTTAGAAAGATAAGATGTTTAGCAGAACAAAGACAAACTGACTTCCAAAGAGATGAATCGAATCATCATGTGAGTAACCTCATCATAGGGTGGAGGAATTGAATCGAAAGCAGGCCCATTGTACTGCAAATGTGAGCTTCTCGAGATCCTTCCACAAAACTTCTCTCTTGAAGATCTTTGTCAACCCTTTTGTTGAAGAAGCGGTATCCCTCCAAACAAAGACCGGTCCCTTCAGCAATAAGATATTCATTGACCAATATCTTCGCCCCCGTAATCAATAGTCTGCTCCTTCCATTCCTTAGCAAAACGCACAGAAATGCTTTGATCATGTCCCTGCACCTTCTCCATGAAGTTGGTGATACCACCTTTGCTGAGAATGTTCCAAAGCTCGATATTTTCCTTCCAGTTGGGGTCCGCACATGGCTCAATTTGGCAGGGAGGTCCTCCCATCTTCTCTGTGATAGACTGATTACAACAATTTCCCAGATTCCTGTGTGCGTTGAGACCTATCCCCTTCTTGCTATTATAAACCGCACAAAACTGGGAATGATAACCATTGCTTTTCCCACGAACGGCTGCGTGTCTGCTGAACTGAGCCTGTAGAAAGTCACGTGTGGGAATAGCCCGCTCCCTGTCAACAATCACATTACTACTTCCATCGGTTTCCGAGGAGCTATGAATCCAGATTTTAACAGTTGTAGTACATCCCGCATGCGTGATTTTCAAATCAAAATAACTCCACTTGGAGTTCCCCAAATATTTCTCACTAACATGTATATTTGATATAATTTGCATCATCATATTCATTAAAGCAACACGTGTGAGACTGTTATTGATGCTTTGATCTTCACCCAAAGATTATGACTCATCTCTAGGGATTGCTTGCGTATGGCAGTCCGCATGAATGCTGTTATGGAGCTGTTTAGGGATGCTGTTATTATCCCAGATGGTGAAATTAACATTAATGCCATAATTGGCCAGTGCATCCGCCAATTTATTGCCCTCTCTGTAAGTATGCATAATCCTGATGTTTTTGAAAGTATGACTAATACTTATGGACTCAGAGATAAAATCCTTAATGCTCCAACTAGGAGATGAGGACTGATTAAGAAGTTTAATGATATTTAGGGAGTCCCCTTCAACAACGAGGTTCTGAATATTTTGAGCCTGGGTAACTCTCAAGCCACAGAGAGCAGATAATGCTTTGGCAAAATGATTAGTTTGGACTCCCATTTTCCCAGCATACGCAACAATCAGATTACCTTTATGATCCCGTATTGCTCCTCCTCCTGCCGCTGTCCTAGGGTTTCCCTTAGAGGCCCCATCAAAGTTCAACTTGTACCAATTAGAATCAGGAGGATGCCATTTGATCGAAGATCTATCAATACTATTCCCGGGATTGCTCCAACTTCCAATCTGCCAATTGGATAAGATGTACTCTTCATTCTCAGGATATCTCTTGTTCTTGGGGGGTTTAAATCTGGCAATATCTTCTTTGATACCATTAGAAATTTTGCCAATACTGAGTTTATAGTTTTGCTTCTTATTTCTGAAAATGATATCATTTCTATCCTTCCAAATCCTCTAGATTAAATGTGGGATAGCCAGCTTCCAGATCCTTTTGATAACACAATGCCTGAAGGGTGGGTTCCATTGATTCCATAGCTGATTAAGATCCTTCGGCAACACCCAGAGAGCTTCAAATTTAGAGAGGACAAAGTTCCAAATTCTGTTGGCATAATCACAATGAATGAACAGGTGGCTGATATCCTCAGAGTCATTCTTACAAAGATGGCACCTATTAGGAATTATAAATCCTCTTCTCATCAGATTGTCAGTGGTAAGAATTCTACCTCTGATAGCCAGCCAAAGGAAAAAATTTATTTTGGGAGTTAATTCAGACATCCAAATCTTGTTCCAATTAAAATCTGTTTGATTACTATGGAAGAGATTGATATATCTAGATTTGACTGAGTAGTTCCCATCATGGGAATTATTCCAAACCAGCTCATCCTTGGATTCCAGCTGACTTAACGGAATAAGATCTAAATGATCTTGAAGGGAGGAAGTAATTTGTTTCAGATCAATTCTCTCCACAGTAAGTTTTTTCCAATTCTTGCTGGTGCCATTTCCTTCAATGTAGTCCTTAATTTTAATACCATACTTGATTATTAGACTGTCCTTAGCCATCCCAAATCTGTCCAAGAGATTGCCACTGAACCAATTATCCTCCCAGAAGTTTATCTCCCTGCCATCCCCCACTTTCCATTTGCTGCCCTGCTTGATGAAGTTTCTGCTCTTGACCAGATTATTCCAAAAAATGGAACCACAGGGGAGGTGCTCATCATGCAGATAGGAATACACAACTTGATGATTTAAATATTTTGCTTTGATTAAATCAATCCAGGGTTGTTTCTCAGACAGCATTCTCCAGCCCATTTTAGCAATGAGGGCCTCATTCATTTTCTCAATATCTTTTATGCCCAGCCCTCCCATAAACTTCGGGGTGCAGACCTTATCCCAAGCCACTAAGTGAAATTTGAACTTCTCTTCCATGCCTTGCCATAAAATTTTTTTCTGAATCCTCTCAATTTTATCTCTGAAGGAAGATGGGATCTTGAAGAGCGACATGATATAGATGGGCAGATTTTGAAGAGTACTTTTAATGAGTAGGCACTTACCTGCACTAGATAAAGTGGCTCCTTTCCAACCAGCCATTTTTTTTTGAAATCTCTCCAATAATTCATCCCACACCTTGTAAGAGACTTTCTTAGTGCTGAGAGGAAGGCCCAAGTAAGTGGCTGGAAGTGCACTTATTTTACAACCCAGAATTTTAGCAATTTTGAGTTGTCTTTCCTCAGGAGTGTTGAAAAAGAATATGGTGCTTTTATCATAATTAATCTCTTGCCTAGAAGTAGATGTAATAAAGCCTTGATAGCCTTAGCTTCCATGACAGAAGCCAGAAGAAGAAGGATAGTGTCGTCAGCAAACTGTTGATGGGAGACAGCTTAGCTGATGGAAGTGGGTTTAGAGCCATTTAAAAGACCGTCTTTAACCGCTTTGCCAATTGTTCTACTAAGGCTGTCAGCCAAAAGAATGAAGAGTAAGGGGGAGATGGGGTCTCCTTGCTCTAAGACCTCTGCTGCTAGTGAAAAATCCCACAGGCTCCCCATTAACAACCACAGAGAATCTGGCTGTAGATATACAAGTCTTAATAATTCTTCTGAATTTTTCCGTGAACCCAAATTTTGTTAAAACTTTGTCAAGGAAAACCCAAGATACCTTGTCAAAAGCTTTATTCATATCAAGCTTAAGGACCATATTTGCCTTTTTATTATTTTCCATGGAATGTATGGTCTCGTGAACCATAATCACTCCGTCTTGTATAATCCTGCCTTTAATGAAGCCACTCTGCTGCCTTGAGATGAGATCATTCATTATGAGCTGCAGTCTAGTAGTAATAATTTTGGTGAAGATTCTATATATGGCATTCACTAGACTGATAGGTCTGAAGTCCTTGAAATCTTTAGCATCCATTTTTTTAGGTGCCAGCACAATGTGAGTGTTATTAAGCTCTTTTAAAAGATTTCCCGTTCTATAGAATTCATTCACCGCTTTGAGAAGATCTTGCAATCATGGATGGATATAGAAGGTGATGGGTAGAATATCTGATGTATTTCATGATTTTTAAGTTTTCATGTATCCATAAATGGATTCAATGGTCGAATTGTTGAAGAAATAAGCTTGACAAGTAATTTGTTTCATGTTTTGCATTACCCCGACAATCAATTTTGATCATAGTGAAGTAACAACAAGGACACAAAATAGGGTTTTGGAATCATGTTGATGGGGATAGTTTTGTGTCCCCTTTATGCCCTTGGGATTTTGGATAATGGGGATATAAAAATTCACCTCATTCAGTGAGGAAAAGTTGTGTGCTAAGGTTGAATGAGAGGGAAGATGATAAAATATTGATTTAGCATCAAGGGGATTGAACTTGGTCATATTGAAAACCATAGGGGGTGCTAGAGAGGGGAAAAAAAAATTCCCCTATAATTTCTTGGGAATTTGGATAATAGGTATAATAAAATTTTCCCTCACCATATGTTTCCAAGTCTCACCTTTAGGATGCAAGATAGGGAAGTTCAGATAGGCTAGAAAAGCCCTCCGGATTGCTAGACTTGGTCACGTAGAGAACCAGATGGAGGGGTTTATGAGGGGCACATTTTTGTGTCCCCTCTGTCCCCTTGGGAATGGGGATAAGAGGGAAAAAAATTTCCCCAAACTAGAGGTGACATGTGTCCCACCCTAAAAATGACTAACTACGAGAAACACACCTACAAGAGAGACAAGTTGACGAAGCAATTACTCGAGCTCCATAAGGTATTTTTGATGAATTTTTATATGATTTTTAATCCTAAGACAATTTTAATAAAAATGGTATGGGTTTTAAAACTTAATTATGATTTCATCATCAAAATGTGGCCCCTTTTTCTTTGGGACAACAAGGTGTGTCTACAAAAATTGAGCTTCCATGAGAAGCCATTAGGTGTTGTGAAATATTTTATGATTAAAAATGTAGAGGATTATTCAATATTTAAAATGATTTTTTTTTCCAATTCATTATGAAAATCTCATAATCCTCTATGGAAGTTGAGGTACCGATTTTGACTGCATGCTCCTCACACCAAAAAACCCGATGTTGCACAATTTGTCCCTAAACCTCCAAAAATTCCCTAAATATTCCTAAATCAGTTCCAAATGTTTTTACTCTTCAATACCACCTCCGGATGGGTGTGGGATTTCATATCCTTCCCAGAGAGTGCACACCTATGCTAAAATGACCGAATTAGCCTTTCTAGGCCTACTGAGAAACTAGCCTTTGGAAGCACTTCACCGAGCACGGGTGAATGACCTTGATATCCTACTTTAAGAACCTACGCAATATTAGTAAACACAATTTGAGTACCTGCAAGGTTGGGACGAGTATGGTACAAAAGGAAAACTAACCAGGAGGGGTAAATGGGGAGACTTAGGAGCAAATTTTCAAATTTGTCTTAGTTGTCATGCTTAAAAGTTTGAATTTTTCATGCCACACATTTGCATGATAACAATAGTATATCAGATTTTGGGGTTTGGAAGATATGAAACATAGACATGCATTTTACCCCACATTTCTGATGCAACTAACTCCCGAAAAATTGACACAAAGTGCTTTTCGTGTTTTAGGGATTATGGAACATGCGATATAAAACACGCTAAGATGCAAGATGTTATGATGCAAGGAAAACATTAAAAACATTGCAAATAAACCCTTAAGGATAGAAAATTCATATTCTTGGAAAGGTGGGAAAATTCCTAAGGCCCCAAAGATGAAAAATTGGTGGGTTACCCAAATTTATCATAAACTCAAAATTTGGGATCGCAATGGTGGCTCTAGCTAGGGAATGCTTTTGGGTTATGAATAACGCAAAGGGAGAGAACCCCGGATCCTACAAGTGCTTATCCATTGGGCCATATATTCAAAGAGAAAAGGATCAAAGAGACAACATGAACAAATAAAGAAAGAACACAAAACAAAAACAAGAGGAAAAACAAACAAACAAAAACCCACACCAAAGCAAAACGAAACTACGATACATGAAAGGGAAAACTTGCTTTAGTGGTATAGTATTGATTCTTACTAATTTTTTACCCGTGTACGTGTACTACCAAATTCCTTTGTTATTAAAATTTATTGAATGGATCCATGAAATATGACCCCTTTCTTAATTTCCTTGGAAGGTTTGCATGATTGTTCTTGTAAGTGAGGGTCCATTTAGACAGCTCATTGCCTTTATTGCTTTGATATCATATTTCCATCTACTCATTTATTTGCAAATTTATTCCAATTCTTGATTCTCTATCACTGCTACGAGAGTGAGTCTTGATCATATCAAACTTATCATTTTCACACCAAGGCTTATGGTCTATGATAGACATTTGATCTTTATTAGTTACCTGCTTCATGACCATGATCTCTATGAGCTGGTTCTCGACAGATATTTTGAGATTTTGAACACTGTCACAAGTCTCTTGATGCTCCATGTCTTTTAATTTCTTCAAAAAGTTATTCTTCACACAATTTTTCTCACATTATAGCTACTTATCACTATGGTGTGGTGTGCACATTGCTTCATCGTCTTGAAAAGAAAATGAGCACAAGGTTGGGCATAAAATATGAAAATCATAATTTCTCCCATATTGACCATTTTGAGCCTCAAAATCCATTCTCAGAGACAATGTCTCCATTAGCATATATTTCTAAAAACAAAAATGGAAAACATTTACTTTCCATTTCAAAACCACTAATTTATTTAAAATAACAAATCAAAACACTAAATTGAAAATATGAACTCACCAAAGGTCATGGGAGACACATCAAGCGCATACAAGACAAAGTAGAATACAATCAAGTTTTTCCAAATGGCATATGTGCTTTGGTTTTGAGGTCCAAATCCTCTTTCTTTAACTTGTGTGTTTGAATAATGCAGACTATACTATATATATATATATATATATATTATATATATATATATATATATATATTTATCTACTAAAAGGGTATACGCCCTTTGTATTGCAAAGGGCATATGTCATTTGTATTACAAAGGGTGTGCACACCTTCATATTTTTTTATAAGAGGTAAAAGAGGGTTGAGGGGACCCTACCCCATACAAATATTACAACTTGATAAACACGAAGGCCAAGGGATTAACCATTGAATCCCATACAAAACCAAAATATCAACATATCAAAACATCAAAAAGAACTACATAGATAACCCAAGGAAGAGTAACTAACAACAAGGGTCCGAGTAACTAACAACATAAAACTTATGAAGCAACAAAGTATTAACAAGCAAGAAGAAAACATAATCTAGGAGACTAGACCCCTTCATCCTTCTTTTACCAATTCCCCCACAATACTCATGCATCCATTCCATTCTTTGACTAAGCTAGCTATAGTAGACTTCCAGAACTTGTAGTTCGGTTCAACTATCTGTACTTTGGGGCCATTTCCTTCTTTTTATTTCTCCTTAGCTAATTCCATAGAATGGATCATATCAGAAAGGATTTTAAGGTGGTGAATGGTACTTTTAACATTGAGAATGTGAACATATCTTATCTGAAGAATTATTTCCTTCATCTTTAGCATTTCATTTTCCATAGCCAGGCTTCTTTCATTAGCATTTTTTAATTGTTCACTCAGAACAATAGAGGAAAAATTCTCCACTTTTTCATTCAATTCCCTCAAGTCCATAGACACCATACTTGATATTATGTCTATTAATGTCAGTGTCTAACCTGCAATTCTCAAATTCCCTCATAAAAACATTGGATTTGACCGCACAGTCTTGAGCATTAAAGAGTTTATTTTGGGCAGTTTTAAGAGCATGCAAGATTTCAATAACCTCCTATGAGTTCTTTGATCTCTTGCCCTCAGATGCTTCAGGATCTTTCCAACTTTCCATATCCTCACTATGATCCCCTTCCAATTCCTCTTCCTCCTGACTTTCACTGGGACCAGAATGGTTAGACTTACCTTCCTGATTCTCTCCCGACTCCAAAATAACTTCCACCTTCTTAGCCAAATCTGAAACCTTCTCCTCCCTACGCTTCTTGAGGCTGACATTTTCTTGGTGGGATCTAGTTATTTTTTCCATGGGCCTAGCAGGTAGAGCCTCACTACCAATAACCTCCTTGACATCCAGGCTTTCAGAATACCTTTATGAAGAAGCATTCTTTAGGCTCACAGAGGCCCCCAATTTTTCATTTTTGCCAATGAGGGGAGTTCCCAGCCTGAGCATAGCTTTAATGAGACCTTGATGCAATAGCAAGGAGAAAGTACCTTTCTCAACCTGAGATATAGATTTGGACAAGGAGGAGAACAAAAAATATGGGAAATTATAGGGCTTGTTGTTTCTAACATGGTTCAACATGGGAAAGTGGTACCCATAGATCACTTTGTAATGCCCTTCAAGAGTAATATAGGCCATAATTAATTGAGCAATTTCCCCATAAGGATGGGGAAAATTACCTCTAGCATAACCATTATGGAGAGAGATAGGAACACCCTTACCTTGTATGAGGCAGTTAATCTCTTGGCTGTAGTCCGACTTAGGTTTGAAAATGTTTCTTCCTTCCATAATGTACCGGATACTTTAGCAATAAGCTTGGGGAAATGGTGAAAGATAAATTTCTAACCCGGATGTGGCCTTCCTTCTAGGTTTTCACCATAGCTTCACTCAAATTTTCATCATGCCCATCGAAAATGCTAAAGAAATGTAACAATCCCACCTTTTCGAGAAAAACCTCAGCCTCTTTTGACATCACCGGACCTTTCTTGGTTCAATACATACTAAATCCCCTCCCATTCTGCTAATGTTATTCTTATTTTTCTTCTGAGGATGACTGTCTATACCAGACTTGATGGTAAGATTCCACAACACGCAGAGATCTGCCCTACCCTTGTGAAGATATGAAATAAATGTTTGAATGATGTTGAGATACATGAAATCATGAGACATCAAACCAAAGGAATAATTATGTCCTCATTGAAATGTGTGCTATTAGGGATTCTTTCCCTTTTCAAGGTGTCTATGAAATTAGCATCCATCTCTTTAAGATCCTCAACCACCTTTAATTCCTTAGCATCCACCCCCATATTAGCCAAAATATCAGCAAGTTTATTTCCTTCACGAAACACATGTTGAAAGGATATAAAAATGTGAACATGATGTACATATGTTTCCACATTGAAATTATTCTTTGCTCTCCCTCCCACAATGTTAAACACTTTATTTTCCGGACGTCGGATAACACCGAAAATGCATCCATGAGGCAAATTTTTTTTTTTGTTTTTTTGCTTTTTTATTTTTCAAAATTTTGACTCTAACAAGACACTAATTTGACAACTTTATACTAATAATGACTATGGACTATAGTCATATCTTATCAAAAGGACTTTATTTTTTACACTTGATTTTTGACAAGTATAGAGAAAATAATTTAAACCGACGACACACTTGTTACTCAATAGTAGCTCTTACTTTTAGATTCATACGACACTAGATTTTAGAGTTCTAAAACTAATACAAATTGACTTTAACCTATAAACTTTGATCTAAAACAATAAACATTGACTCACTATGAGATTTGAAATTTTAATTAATAGAGGCTATGACATGACACGTACCTTCTACGTGTGACAACTATAACTATCCATCACAAATTTGTGTAATAGCCTTCTATCAAATATGAACAAATGAAATAACATGAAAGCTATTTGACCAAAATATATCTTCCATGCACGAATTCCTACCAAACTGTCCACTCTGCTTTGCTTTCGCTTACACGTGGAGTCACATGTCAAAATTGGAGAAAAAATGGTGCATAGAATCTTTGATGAGGTTGTTACGATCTATTAGCCAAGATATATGCTAGCATCCAATGTTGAGGGAAACCGCTGGTGTGAAAGTTTAAATGGTGAGAAAATCCATGACAAACAACGATACAAATTCAATTGCTTGACAACAATCCAATGCCGAATGAAGGTGAGGATTTGATTGAATGCATATACAATGCACTGTATTAGAAAAACTTCCAACGTATATCTCTGCACCCGCAATTTGTGTCAACCCGTGAATGGATGTTGTGGACCAGTGAGAGCTCACCAAACTCAGGCCAAATTGTGCATCGCCATTTGAGGAATAGTGAATAATTTGTGGATGGGTGCATGTGCAGATTTGATCTGTGTGCCTTTGATCTATAGAGAATTTCTTGCAGTTTTAGTGTGTATAATGTGGGATATATGTCTGTCAAGATTGATCCAACAATGAAGAATTCAAGATATCCTTCTCACTCAAACTGTGGTGAGTTCTATGGATGGGTTGAATCAAGCATTCAATTCAGCCATAATCCAATTCCCCTACAACTCTGTAGTGCACCAGGAATGATCTTTGATAGCACGTGATTCGTGGGTTGTGCGTGTAGAGTAGGTAGGTTGGTATGAGTCACAATAATGGCAATGACGGTGCTGATGGATTTCTCCTCCTCACGCTAGAGGCTTCTCAATGCAGATCTGGACATCCTCATGATGCACGCTTGGGGGAGAGATTCACCACTACCTCCTCCTCGATTCGATTTATTCACTTGTCTTTACATGGATTTTCCTCGCCGCTTCTATGGATGCTTGTGTTAATTTTTCCCGAGCATCTGCATAAGATGGAATGAAGATAGACCACGCTATCTTACAAAATCAAGATTGTAAACATTATATGGGGTAATGAATAATACTGGTTACCCCTTGGATACTTTAAAAAAAAATTACAGGAAGAGGACTAATAACACTCTGATACCAAATATTGGAACAACAATTTTGTCATATAGGAAATAATAGTTTGATATTGTATTCGACATACATTACAATCAATACTAAGGCTAATAAATAGCCATGGAAATAGAAAACCGACCTCCTACAAACCAGGAAGTCACACAACCAAACAACCCGTTAATATCATTATGGGTATAACAAAAATATATTGTTGAAACAATATAACAAACCTATATTATTAATAATGAGTTATAATATAACTCATATTAATAATATTACAATATATAATAATGAGAGCACTATGATATTTCTAACAGTTTCGAAGGAGGATAATTTACCCTTGTATTTATTGATGAAGTATACTATAGAAATAGAGGCTTAAGACACTCCCTCCACATAAGAGATAATATAAAAAGAGTCCTCTTCCACAACCGGATGTTTGAAACCTTTCTCTTCCACCACTTCACTCCCTAGAACAAAGCGGCGGACCTCTGCAATATCATTGTTTGATTGGAAACCAAGATTAAAAAAAAGGCAAGAAGAATCTTCCCTTCATCATCATGAAAAATACATCCTCCTCCTGATTTCCTAGGATTCCCTTTAGTAACTCCATCAAATTTGAGTTTAAGAAAGCCACCTCTAGGAGGAGTCCACTTAACCCCCTCTCGAGGGTTGGGCTTCTTAGGTTGAGGGTTATAAATTAAATTCCAATTCCTTATGATATTTTGTTCACATTCAAGAACTTCAACTTCTTTTTTCCTAAGGATATAAAATTAATTTCTAACAGCCTGAAAGAAATTGTTTATTAACATCCTATTAGGAATTTTTTTATTTTTGAAGATCCTCATGTTTCTTTCTTTCCATATTTCCCACCATAGGTGGCTTAGGATCATTATCCAAAGATTTTTAAGCCCTTGACTGATGAAAGGGAATTTCCATTGAATCCATGCATCTTGGATTTCATTAGGATTTACCCAAGGAACTGAAAAGAAAACCAGAATAGAAGATAACATCTGAAGAGCGAGAGGGAATTCTAAGAATAGATGGTTCACTGTTTCCATGTTCTTTTCACAAAGAACACATCTATTGACCATTTGGAATCCTCTTTTATTCAGGTTATCCACTGTTAGAATCTTATTTATCACAGCAAGCCAACTGAACACATTGACTTTAGGAGATATGTTCTTGTTCCATATTTTTCCAACCATTAAGTCTTCATCTCTAGTTTCCCCCTCAAAGAATAGAGAGTAGGAAGATTTGACTGAGAAATTACCATTTTGTTCTTTGTCCCACACAATTCTATCTAGATCCTTGTTGTTAGAAGACACATAATTTTTTAGAAAATCATTGAGAGCAACCAAGTGTTCTTTGACTTCCTGACTGTCCAGTTCTATAATTTTCCATGTCTGAAAGTTGTCTTCATCTTCCATATAATTGATAATTTTTTCCCCATACTTCTCTTCAATCAACCTTGCAATTTGGGGAAAATTTTCTTTTAGGGTAAAATTCCCAGCCCATTTATCATTCCAGAAACATATCTCATTTCCTTTCCCTATTTTCCATCTACTGCCCCTAGAAACAATTTCTTTAGCCCAATTTATAGCTTTCCATATGCTTGAACCATTGAAAGAAGCCTATTTGAATATCCATCTTTTTCATTTGCATCCATCCAATATTTTCTCTTAAGAATTCTGGTCCACACACTATTTTCTTTTGTTAACCTCCAGCCAATTTTAGCTAAGAGGGATTTATTCATTTTAGTCCAGTCTCTAAGACCAAGACCCCCAAATTTTTTGGGTTTACAAACTCTATTCCATGCCACAAGCGGAATTCTTTCCTTACTTTTAGTTCCACTCCATAAGAAACATTTTTGGATATTTTCCAGTTTTTCCCCTATGCTCCCAAGAAGTTGGTAAAGAGACATGACATAAACCAGAAGACTCTGGAGTGAGCTAGAAAGAAGAGTAATTTTTCCAGCCTGAGATAACAAATTAGCTTTCCACCCTGCAAGTTTTTTTATCAAACCTTTCAATCAGGAAGTTCCACTCTAAACTAGAGGGTCTCTTATCCCCAAGAGGGATTCCTAGATAGACAGTAGGGAAGGACTTATAGGAACAATCCATAATTTCAGAAATCTTCTTACAACGGCTCTCCAAGGTATGAATGAAGAAAAGAGAGATTTTTCTATAGTTCACCATCTGGCCAAAACTTCCATGTAGTCATCTAGAAGGTGTTTAAGCTTCTTAGCTTCTAGAATAGTAGCTTCTCCCACAAGGAAAGTGTCATCCACAAAATTCTGGTGAGACACATTGTCCAAATCCTTTACCAGAGAAATCCCTTTGATGTAACCATTCTCAGTCTCAACATTCAATCTTCTACTTAGAGCTTCAGCCATAATAATGAAAAGGAAAGGGGAGAGAGGATCCCTTTCCTTAAACCTTGAGAGCTAGGGAAAAAACCAAAAGGGGTCCCATTAATGAGAATGGAAAACTAGGCACTAGAAATACAAGCCTTAACCAAGCTTTGAAGGGAAAAATCAAAGCCAAACCTATCAAGGATTTTATCAAGAAAACTCCATGAGACCCTGTCATAGGCTTTAGCCATGTCCAATTTAAAAAAAAAGTTGCCTTCTTACTAAGTTTAGCTGAATGAATAGTCTCTTTTATTGTGATGATCCCATCTTGAATTTGGTGTCCAATAACAAATCCCCTTGCTGATCAGATATGATAGAGGGGAGAATCACTTGCAAACAGAGGGCCAAGATTTTAGTACAAATTTTATAAGTGGTGTTGCAAAGACTTATAGGTCTAAAGTCTTTAAATTCCATGGCATTACCACATTTTGGAACCAAATTCAGGAAGGTACAATTCATATCCTTTAGCATATTTTTCTGGATGAAGAATTCTTTCACAACATTGTACACATCTTTTTTTAAAATGTCCCAGAAGTGCTGAAAGAAAAAGGCTTGAAAACCATCCAGACTAGGCACCTTATCTGGGTTAAGATGTTTCACCATGAATTCCACTTCCTCCATTGATGGGATCGAAGAGAGCATCTGATTATCCTCATCAGAGACTAAGGAAGGAATGCAACTTAGAAAATCTTGCTCTTTGGCCAAATTTGGGGTACCTTGATTAGTTAGTAGCTTTTGAAAGAAAGAAATAGCCTCTTTATTTATTTCTTCTTTCTCTTCCACAAGATATCCATCTTCTTTTCTAGATTCTGCTAATTCTATTAAAAATTATATGTTTTAGAGTAGACAAATGGAAGAACCTAGTATTTTTGTCCCCTTCCTTGAGCCAAGTAATACGAGATTTCTGTCTCCAGAATATTTCCTCTTTTCTCAGAATATTATGGTACTCTTCCAATAGAGATATTTCCTTTTCTTCGAGATCCCTTTCAAGATCCCTACTTTCAATCTGTCTTTGGAGGTTCTGTAATTCAGTTCTGGTTTCCATTTTCTTTTGGAAAATATTACCAAAACTCTTCTTATTCCAATATTTAAGATGATTTTTGACATTCTGAAGTTTTTTGGTTAATCTATACATCGTAGATCCCTTAACCTTAAGTTTCCACCAATCAGTTAGGAGATCTTTCAGTTCCTCATTATGAAGCCACATCTTCTCAAAATGGAAGGGGGTTCTTTTCCTTGCAGGGTTCTTGATTTGTAGAAGGATAGGCGTATGATCAAACCCAATGCGGGGAAGAGAGAAAAGAGAGATGTCCTAGGATAACCACTCTTCCAAGACTAAGACTCTATCCAATATTACCTAAATATGATGAGCACCACTCTTCTATTAGACCATGTAAAACTACTACCTTTAAGGTCAATATCATGAAGTTGAGAGGTAGAAATAAATTCATTAAAATCCTCCATGCCAATAGTGAACTCCTTGGATCCTCCTTTTTTTTCCCCAGAGATAGAGGGGTGTTGAAATCCCCCATCACTATCCATTCAGATCCCTTGATAGAGAAATTAAACAAAAGAAGATGAAGCCAAATATTTTTCCTCTCTTTATGAAGGGTAGGGGCATATATATTAGATAAGACCCAGATTTTTCTATTTTCAATATTTTTTATCATCACAGCCATATGATGATCTCTTTTCACCAAAAAATCCCTTCAAAGTGGGTAGGATTCCAAACCACAGCTAGTCCTCCCGATGCCCCTTTTGAACTAACAACAAAAGCTTTGGAATTTATCCAAAAGGACTTGCAAGAGTTTAAGAAAATGTCTTCTTTCATTTTAGTTTCTTACACAACTAAAACATCAATTTTATGTCCTTCAATCATATCTTTAAGAATCCTCCATTTCACAGGGCTATTGAGCCCTCGTCCATTCCATGAGATGCAATTCATTTCCTAAGATTGGGTTTGTTCTTTTTAAAACCTTCTCGGTCTAAACATAGTTGTTTCCCTGAGTCTATATCCTTCTGAGTAGTTTTTTTCCGGATTCAAATTTGCTTGGTCTACCTTGTTTGTTGTTGGTAAGCTCCACATTTATAGGGTTCAAACACTCCTGATTAGGAGTGGAAATCTTAGAGGATTCACCCTTTTTAACATTCGGTTCTAGCTTTTCTTTTTCCTGAAGGATTTGTTTCCTTAGTGATCCTTTTATTTCTAGGCATTAACATTTCTTTCTTTCCTTCCATCTCCTTATTTGGGGATAGTTGAGCATCCATTAATTCTATTGTGGGAGGTTAAACATATTTCCAACTGTCATCCCTTCTCTCACAAAAGTGTCCAAAATTTCCTCCGACATCTGGATACTCTCAACTTTACTCTGTTTCTTCACTGTTTCCTCCAGAACACTATCAACCAACATTAAGTCCATCTATGGAATTTTCTCTATACTTACCTGTTCCTTTAGTTTACTTTCTTCCCCTTTTAATGGAAATAATTCCATATTTCTACCTTTTGTGGGATCTTTTACAAGTTCCTTCACTTTTTCCTTTACCTTTGAATCTGACCAAGCCTGATTTTTGGATTTTCTTCTATTGACCACCAGGGTAAAACCTTCCTCATCCTTTTTCTGGGCATCTTTTAATGGAGGGATTTCGGTCCCATTCTTCTCTTGAATTCGCAAGGGAGTAAGACCTTCCAAGAGATTTTTTGAAAAATCTTTCCTATGATCATCTACACTTTGCATTATACCTTTTCCTTTCTCCCCTTTTCCTTCATTCCCTGGCACAACAATATACTTTTTTGAAACTTTGAACTTACAATTCTGGCTTGTGTGACCCCACCCATTACATTTGGTACATTTTGCTAGAGTACTTTCCATTTTGATATTTTTCTCCCATATCCCTAGTCTAGATTTTAGCTTAATATTACTAGGGATCTCCTTATCAGCTATTGTATAGATGTAAAATCTAGCATAGATAAGTCTTGTCATATTCCTTGTGGCATTATCTATTATAACCAGAGAGCCCAGAGAGTTCACTATGCCTTTTACAATATCTTCATGCCAGAATTCCAAAGGTAGGTTTGGAAGGTGTATCCAAACCGGAAACTGATTCAGATTTTCCTTTTCTGGGTTAAAGGTTGGTTCCCATTTCCTCGATACCAACCAGATTTTCCCCAGAACCAGGGACCTTCTTCTAAGACCTTTTGCATATCTTCACGGATAATGAATTTAAAGAGGAAAAACCATTAGTGAGAGCACTTACCTCCAGATGCCCTTTTGGAATCCATTTCAGTTTGGCCCATCTTCTAACAACATCAATATTGGGTCTTCCACCCACTAGTTTCCCCACCAAGGCTTGGTTTAGGTTATCCGTAGTGCATTTGAGTAGAGAATCCGGTATTTCAAGAATGCTTCCAGAAGCCTCTTTAACCACTTGGAGGAAGAAATTTTGGGTTTTCAAACATATCCACCATTTCTAACTTTATTCAACTAGGAATCCAGGGATTAGTCAGGGAGACTCCTTTCCAGTTGATCTTCATGTTCATTAATCTCGCCTTCTTCTACCACAAGATCCTCTAATCTGGGTGGAATTTCCCTTCCATTGCTTTCCTGCTCAACCAGTTTCAAAGATCCTTCTTTCTCACTCATAATGAATCAAATTTTGATAATGAATAATATTAGAAAGGGCATACACCATTTACATTGCAAAGGTTGTATGCCCTTTTGCTTTCTAACCCCTAAACCTATTCAAAATAGGTTTGAGAAGTATTTTACAAAGGGTGTACACACTTTTTTGAAGGACATATGCCCTTTGTAAAAATGACCAAGTGGTCACAAATTTCACCCCAACTTTATGCATCTAACCCATGTATAAAATTAATTAATAAAATTCCTTATTCTCGTAAATTAAGTATAAGAAACCTAATCTATTATAAGTTTTAGTCTTATATTATAAATTTTAAATATTCATATTTACACCAATATTTCTTAGGATGAGATTAGCATTTGACAAGTTATTCAATTACAATATTTATTTAACAGCTTAAGTAATGTGTGTGTGTGTGTGTGTGTGTGTGTGTGTGTGTGTGTGTGTGTGTGTGTGTGTGTGTGTGTGTGTGTCTACACACACACACACACACTCACAAATAGGTTCCAAATTTAATATAATTCTCGTATATACTAGGTAAGGAAATATCTACATTTCATGCACTCTTAATGTAAGAGCATTATACTTGCTACTCAAATTAATTGAAATTACATTTTATCCGGGTATATGAATTTACCTTTCTATGTCACAGATTAAATGTGTTCAATAACTGGAGCATGTATTGCGTATTTATTTCAATAGTATTTTCATTCGTGTATATATGTTTGTGGGAAACAATAAATTGTACATCCTCAAATTTGGTTTAAATAGTGTTTTAGATAACCGCTTTATAAAATTGATGGCGATGTATCTTTTGTTCCCAAAATTTATGGGTTTGGATTTCGAGATCTATTCCATTCTTACATTGACTAGGTTTTATTTCTTTCAGGTTTATAGAAATTTAAATTCTTAAAGCTTTAGATAACATTGCTTGTGTGACACGTGAATTTGAAAACCCAAAACTATAAGTGATTTTGTTAGTTGTAACACTCTTAATATAACTATTTTTAACAAAAACTAGTTTTGAAGGATTTTTAAAATCTTTAATGTAACCAGCCAAATATTTAAAGGATCTTCCTTAAAAGTGCTTAGTTTGCATGTTATTAATTCATGTAATACATTCTCTTTTTTAAAAATCAAACAGGCATGGAAATCAATTCGGGAGATGTAAAGTTGCTTTCCGAAATTTGAAGTTGGGTGAAAATTTGAATCCATCATGAAAATTTGTTCAAGCGATTAAATTTAATCAAATCGGTTTAGTGTGGAATAAAAACCAATGTTTGTTAGATGTTCAAACTTCTTAATCACATTCACAAGCTAGTTGAAAAATTCTTCAAAACCCCGAAAAATAATTGTCAATGTTTATCATACTTTCATTCTTGTAAGCGTTAGTGCACATTTGCAAGTTACATGTAAATTACATCTAGATATCCATTTCACAAAATAATATTTCCTATAGTATTCATTGGAACTTTTTTGCACATTTGATATTTCCAACCTTGCTTCCGAATTTCAAACCCCGAATTAGTAGTTGTTGGACTTTTCATACACATTTACAAATTAAAAACATGTTTTTGGATCCTGAAACCCTGATTTAGTCTTTGTAAGAATTTTGAAAATTTTGTGCACATTTTCAATTTTCATGTAAATTTTAAAATATTTATGCAATTCAAAACCCTAACTTAGTCTTAGTTAGACATTTTCCTTGTAAATACAAGTCAAAACCCCAAATTAGTCTTCGTCAAACTTTTGTCTCACAAATACAAGTAAAAATTTCATCGACGTGTTTGAGAAAGAAATATTTATTATGATGAATATTTTTACATGAAAAAATTTGCTCCAATATTTATATCCCTTATTGAAATTTTTGGCACAAAAATGCGTAAAATCAAGAAGTTGCAAAGGCCGTAGAAGCTCAAATCGTGCCTATTTTTGGGAGTGTTTCCCCTTAATCAAACCTTCTACCCTAATAGGAACGTGCCCAATGAATTTCCCTCAAATCCTACAGGGCATTATCCTTCTACTATTTTGGTGATATGACCCCCATTCCCGAACCAAAAGGGAAAATATAATTGTTTAGCGGATTTTTCACCGATGTAGAGGGTAACAAATTTGAAGAAATGAATCTTGATATAAAAATTAAAATGTTGATGTGAATGAATATTTTGGAAAAAAATTCAAAAGGAATAATAATGATTTTATATAAGATAGATCAAGTTAAAAGTACAATTCCAATATCTTATATTTTTATCACTATAAAATTGCACATTCCATTTTGCAAGTTACAAATTGACATTGTCAATTTGCAGGGTCTTAAGATAATTTGGCTTGTGTTTTTGTGCATGTGCAAATGGACTTTGTCAAAGTGTAAGTTTCTATTATTAGAAAATTTGATTTCTTCTATCCATGCATGTTATTTTAAAATAAGGAGACTTTCCCTATAAATATTTGTTTATAAATCATTCAAAAGGTTTTTTACCAAATAGGGATTTTTACTAGGAGAGGCTATTATGTGAGACTTTCAGAGGAGTTTTTTCATAGATATTTGGAGAGAATTTTTATTTTCTATGATATTGTAAAAGGAAATTTCATCATTTCTTGAGGGGTTTGAATTGTTGAAGAATTGGAGGAATTTTTGCCATACTTTGTGTTGCCCATGATTTTGTATAAGATCTTGTATGAGAGGAAAATGTATGAGACTTTGTGTTCATCTTTGTGAAGAAATAAAAAGAGATTTATTGAACTTTGTGTCACGATTTCTTTGGCAATAATATGTGTTATTATGTCATGTGTTTATCCTTCATTCATTTCATGCATGTAAAATCCTTATTAGATTTTTTTATATATATTAAATGATCTCCTTACAAACTAAAATAAGATCTTTGTTCACTTATTTGAAATACAAATTTTCCTTTAATTATTTCTTTTAGATTCTCCATTCCTTTCTTCTTTCCTTTTAGTTTATATTATAGATAACTATTTACTAGATAAAAACCTCACATTCTCATTCAAAACATTAAACCCATTTCACTACCCTAAACCATGACTTCATCCCCGTAAAATCACATTCTACCCTCATGTAAAACTTATTTACACACCCTACACCTCCCTAACCATCTATAACCCATCATAGCCCATTTTGATCCTAACCATTTAACATCCTAACTCCCTTAACCCCCTCATAGCCATTTACACTCATCCTCAAACCCAAATCTACCCATTTGAAAGTGATTCAAACCACTTCCAAGTGGGTTTTCCCAATTTTATAGATCGTCAAAGATTCTAACCAATCACCAATGATTCTATATAAATAATATAAACCTATAATAAAATATACTTAGGCACCGGAGTGAATCTATGGTTCATTGGAGACTTAGACAACATCATTATGATCATATTGAGACCTTTAACATCCCTATCAAGTCCACGTAAGCTCTATAAACACTATAAGGTTCTTACAACATCATTTCTAAGCATTTCATATCTAATTTTCATATTCGTATATTAACGAATCCTATTACAACCCGTATCAATTCATAGGTCATTCATTTTACATCCAGCTTTACATTTTATTGAAGAATCAATCTTTTATAGAGTAATCGCCAACAATTTATCGTAACCACCAAATTACCCTAAATTGCTAAGCAATCCCTATCATTTTATCATTTTAATCACATTTATCATATTTGATGTCAAATATCAATATGTTTTATCTAATCTATTTGTTTCTAAGATATGTCTCTCTAGATGACTGTATGTACTAGGTCAAGCACATCTAATTACAAACATATACAACCTTCTTATCGTGTAACAACCCTTCATTTGGGATAAATTTGACATCGCACATGAAATCAACTTTTATTCCATCACCTTGACACTGACATTAAAGACATTGAAGATCAACTCAAATTCATACAAGAAGAATGAGACATAGTTGAACAAGCCTGGTTTGATTACTTGTAAGAGTTCGAGATTTTTATAGGCCTTGCTTGGGATTCCCTATCACATGGAACATGATATCTCTACCCCTATGGAGTTCTAGTCATTCGTTCATCATAAATTAATTTCATATCATTATGACTTAATTATAAAATGAGATGACACCTTTTGAGGAATCCCATTGGTTCCTAGAATCAGCCTTTGCTAAGTAACTCATCATCTCCTTGTCTAATATCTATCTTGTTTAGCTATATTTGTATGCAAGTTAACTCATTCACTAGAAAAAGGAGCCCCATGTCTATTTTACACCCATTCAACCCGAAATTGCATTTTTAGTGTAGGTATCATGAAATCCCGCCATCTTTTGAGTTTTTGGTGTTTCTCATGATGAATAGAAAATCACAAAACACATTCGGCATGCCCGATGGGACCTTCACCTTTTCGTTGATTTAGATTTTATATCTTCTTTTTTTATTTCCTGTCAAATTATCTAAATTTTCATCTTGGAGTGTTTTGCTATCGCTTCTTTAAAAAAATGCATAAATTTTGAAAAATCAAATAAGAAATAATGAACACATGTACATTTATTTTTCTTTCATTTTTATTTCAACATCGCACTTTATTTTAATTTGTCTTCATCAAGATCTATCGTTATTTTGGGTCTTAAAACGAAACTTCATTCTTCTTGCTCACATGGCTTAATTAGGGGGTAACACATTGCATTCATAAAATTCCCCTCACACATAACCAAACCATATCATAAATCAAACTTGCATCTTGAAACTTCTTTCCATGTCTATGTACTTAGATTTCATTACAAAGGGGAAACTAACTCAGGTGTTCTAGCCAAGTATAAATTACTAGTGGATAGTATATCGGCTAAGCACCCGACACCCTTATCATCGTGGGACCATGAAATGAGGGGTTAGTACCCATACCATGCCTCGTACCAATACCAACACCAAATTAGGCCTCACTTACCTTTGGGTATATCTAGGACTCTAGCTTTAACTCACCCAAAAAAACCTTAGATAACCTCTTCTATAGTTCCTTTTCAAACATTTTTCATTTCACACTTTTATTAAGATAATCAAGAAAATATAAAACATTCTTGTGATTGTTTGGTTTTCATTTCTCTTAAACAACAATATATATTTTCTTTATTGTTTGTTTATTGAGTTCATCGTTCTAACTAGATTACAGGTCTCACCTTTAAAACATATCAAATATGACAGATTCACTTCAAAATCTTTAGAATTAACCCAGTATCATATTCAAAACATCCCAAGGATGTCATATTCCTTACAAACATCCTTAGTAACAAATCAAGAACCTTCGCATTCTCCTAGTACTCAATCTGTGACATCATAATATCTTTGTCTTGAACCTCAACAGTTCTTCCAGAGTGATGACCTAGTATTTACTGAACTCTTAGACTCCAACATAATTTCCTTTTGTAGTTACCTTTCGTCCAAATGTATTCATATCAGTTATTACCTTATTTAAAATATTATCTATCTTTTTTTGTCAACACTAGTGACTATTCCAAGATTCACAACCCGATTATCAACTAGTCATAAAGCATATTTATCCTTATCCTACCACGAATGACTTAGAAACATCTCATTATTTCCTCATCTACTCCGGTTGCTAGTTTCAAACTTAATGACATATCATCACAAAAATAACTATCCAATAAGAAAATGCATCATTAGATTCCTCACCAAGCATGCGCAGTTACATAAATTCCTAATTCTACCTCCCCATCCACACACAAAAGAACATGACATATTACACTCCTCCTACAAAATCAATGGTATTCCCTCTTTCTACAAACCATTTTATCATGTCTCAACTTTCCCCTTCACAACAACCTATGTCTTCGATTCAAAATTTATTCTTATCCATCCCTACACCTATCCCACTTATTAACACGAGTTTCATTTCTATTACTCTTCCATTTTCACAACAAGCATCCATTGCACATGTCTCAAAATATAGTTATATATCTTCTCAAGTATATCCTACAACCATAAAAAAATCTCATCAATACCCCTATTTTGTTTCCCTATCAATACATCCAATCTTAACAACCATTAGTCTCTCAATACACACATCATATTTGAGCAAGTATTCCTCCTCAACATATTCCATCACCATACCACTTTTATCAACAATTATACCCCCACACTTATAATCATCCCATTATTTCTTCTTCGAACACACAAACACCTCGTAACAATCACATGCGGGCATTATTAAGTATAATAGCTAGAATTAAAGATACCACTATTGGACCTAAGAACAACCTTTCATATGAACAAATTTTCAATGGATATCAACCCATATGTGCATTTCAAGGCCTATCCTCCACACTAGGAACTCCCTAAATTCATCAAATTCTACAATAAGGAGGACCCGCAACAACATATCGTGGGCCTTCCATCACGCATTTTATCTTATTAATCACAACCAGATCTCATTCTAAGGATGTTCCCCATTTCTTTAGTTGAACATGCCCTCGATTGGTATAATAGTATCCCACAACATTCTCTTTTCTCATTTGCACAAATAATGAATTTGTTTTTAGAGAACTTCTCCATCAATATAGATCATAAAATCCCCATCATTGATATTTATGCCATTAAACAATTTGAGGATGAGTGCTTTTCTAATTTCATCACTAGATGGAGAGGAATTATCGACCAACTCTCTTTCTCTCTTCCAAAAACTGAGTTGATGAAGTTATTTACTCGACCCCGTGTTAAAAATATATCATTAACTCTTCAAATTCAATCCTTCCAAACATGTGAAGAGGCCTTTACCATGGCTTAGAAACTAAAACTTTGTGCCCTCGAGGATGGTAAGGTTAAAATATGATCCAAGAAACTAAAACTTGAGTCCTCTTTTAAACCTTTTTCTAACAATGACAAATATAAATGGTCTCGAATGCGATGGTTCGAAAAAACATCCAAAATTCATTCATACTCTAAAAATATAAGCCTCAATGTAAATACACACCTTTAGGGGAGTCCTATAACACTTTCTTCAACAAACTCATAGCTACTTGTATGATTATACTCCCTCCTATCTCGATTCATTGATGTATCCACTTTCAAACCATCCTGGTATAGTGAAAACAATTATTATAAATACCATCAAGTTCAAATAAATGACATTGAGAAATTTTATTCATTTAGAAACATCCTCTAAGACCTTATCGACCGTGGTGAATTACAAATTGACAATCCAAACGCACCTCTAAATAAAAATTTGGATGTGTTTAAACAACCCTTCCCAAATCATCCCCCAACCAGAAATCAACCTCAATCTAATGTCATAGGGTCTCATCATACCATCAATGCTATAAAAAGTCCCAATACACATATATAACACCATCCATTTCTACAGCTAAAATTTCAAATGAATAACATCACTCCTCAAATCTCCCCACCACTAAGATCCCAAGCCCATCTACATCGTAACATCCAAATCATACCACATTCGGTGGTGAAGAAATGACCCATGTTATTCCTTCATAATCACTAGAAAAGAATCCCGTCATTAAAATATTAAATAGATTCTTCCAAGACCAAAGTATTTTTAATATAATACAAAAACATACAAATCATCTATCTAAAAATATGGACATCTTATAAAACACTCAAAAATAGGAACACCACAAGATAACATGTCCTTACTTTCCATATTGGGGCCGCATCCCTTATCTAAATTTATGATAACCATCATAGAGTCTAAAACCATCTCTTGACTCACATCTAAATGTTATTCCCATAACACGACTCTATCATATCATGCTCCTAGACTATAAAATGATATCTCCCATACTTCATCTTCATCATTAGGATATTGCACTAACATCCTTGAAATACTCATTCACTCATCAATCGTAACATTGCTACCCATCAAGGCCTCTTATCCTTAGGGGTGGAAACCTTCCTGGTATAACTATGAGGCATTTTTTGCTTACGATAAAATACCAGGACACTACAAAGAGGACTACAAATCCCTCCACACCATAATACGAAGTATTAACAACAAAAGAATTCTCCCCATAGGTGAAAATCAGCCATGCACTAGCCTCAATGCATCCAAATCCCATCATCAAAGAAAAATGACCCCACAAGTCCCTAAACATGTAGATTCCAAACCATCACTCGATATATCATCTAGTAAAAAGGATTACTCTAGTAAATCCCATTTCTTCCATATCGATGATGTTTATATAATCACAAGAGCACACACACAAGAGTTGTAAGAAATCCCTAGTGTCTCTATCTTTGTCAATCCTCTGAGTCAACCAACCCATTGGCTTCTAAAACCAAGGTGTCCATTCTCACAACACCGAAAACTCAATCCACTACATCCATATAGAATACCATCCTTAAAAATTACATCAAGCTCATATTAAGATGTCTCTTTGTGAGAGTATTTAAAACTCTTCACAACATCTCCAACTAATGTTCAAAACCCTTCAATCCATTTCAGTACCATTAGAAAATCCCCAACCATTTTCAAACCTTATTGGCACACTTAAAATGTATACCACTATTGTATTTGATGAATATGAAATCTCATCCTTACAACCCGAGGATCATGGTCTTGATGTCTTTATCAATACAAAAATCAGTGGCACTCTCATCAAGAGATTAATGATAAAAAATGACACCAACATTTAACATCATATCGTCTCACACCTTTAAACAAATTCAGATTACGTGACACCATATTTACAAAATCACCTACCATGCTCTATCCTTTCAATGAAACTTTTTTAGAATCACAACCACTAAGAGGGGGTGAATCGGTGGGTAATTAAACTTTAAATCACTTTAAATATTTACATTCATCAACCATTCAATTTAACTTGACCATTAGGTTTGCATGCATTAAGAAACATAACCATAGAAGAGAAAATGAGAACACATCAACACATGAACACCATATATAAGTGGGAAACCCTCAAGGGGAAGAAAACTCACTAAAAAAAAGATTTATTATAACATTGAGTAAAATTTAGTTAAGAACCACACCAACAAGGAACACCAACCCCACAAGGAACACCAACCTCTAGATTTAGTAGAGCACCAACCTCTAAAATGAATCAACACCAAATAAAGCCACCTGATGTATTTTTTCCATTGAAACATTGCTTCAAAACTAATGATGACACCATGAAGCTCACTTTTCCTCTATCCTTCTCAAAACACCTCACCAAACCAACTTGCTTAAACACTTCTTTCAAGTTGATTAGGTCCAATGGCCTATATCTCCAACATCTAATTAATATTCAAAAATCACATCATCATCTCTACCCTCTCATGATGGTCACACATACCTCTAACACATCGAAAAATTTCCCTCTAGCTCACACTTTTTCATCCCCTTCCTCTCATACTCTCAACTTTTTGAAATGAGCCACACAACTTAATTTTATACACGACATTTTATCTTAATACATCTAGATCAGAAATCATATGTAAAATACATCATAACATCATAAGGAAATTATAAAAACATCATTCAAATTACCACTTAGGTCAAGAATGACATCTATAAGCATCTAATCCTCCATTAGGTCTTAAATAGGCCTAATACACCAAAACAACCCTCTCCAAAACCAAATATCTTGGGCTAATAATACCTTCACCAAATCTTAAGGACCACTTAGACATGATGTCTAATACCACTAGAAACCTCTTACAAGCTTCTACACCTCTGCACCATCATCCCATGTCGTAGACACCAATTTTTAATATCCCTTGTCATTTTCCCCATGTTCGCTCCCCTTCATCATCATTTTCTACATACATATCTATCTTCCTATTTGAATTCCCATAAATCTAATATATTTGAATTTCCCACTTCCCTATCTTATCCCATAATCTATTTCATTTCCCTAATTCACCCTTAAACCCATTTAATTCATCCCTTTTCACTATTAATTAAGCCCTAAATCCTAATATAATATTTTTATCCTTCTTAAACCCCATTTTTACCATCCCAAGGTTCCTTTCTACATTTTATCTCGAACCACCTTTTATCTCCCCAAGAAACCCCTAACCCATATTTACCACCCAAAACCCTAATCCTACCACACTTGGGCTCATTCTCCCGAGATGATCAATCCTCCACCACCAAAATCAATGGACCTCCGCAGGATCACCGACGACCCATCCGGATCATCATTGATCTTATAAAGACGCCCTTACCCCTCCTCTCTTGAGGATGTAATTTTGGATACTTTGATATTTCTTGTGATCTTGGATTCATTTCTTGTCTCTATTTGAAGCTGATATCACCACCTTAGAGCTACTTTGGAGATTTTTGCATCACCTTTAGAGATTTAAAGTTCTCTCTTTGCTTGGTATCACTCTCTTGCATGCTTGGAGTCCCCATTTCCATCCCATAATTATTTCCCATCAGATTTTTAGGTTCACTATCCATCTTAGAGGTCTTCCTTGTATCAATCATCTTCTATTTTCTTTACTGTAGATCGTCACTTCCATCCATTTTCTTCCCTAAACCCTACTTCACTCCTTGGTCATCGTCAAACTCAAATTTCTGCCGATCGTCGTCGACCCGATCCACATCTGTTTGATTTCCCATCATCTATCTTATAAGTCATCTACTTTATGATCACATAGTCCCTCGATCTCCCAATCTTTCCATTCTACACTCCTGTTGCTTGGTCTCATTTGCACCATCCCGATTGACGTTGATTTTCCTCGGTTTTGTTAACCTAATTAGTATTTATCACTTCTTACCAAATTTCTTACATATTTTCTCCTTCTCTTAGCTCCAGGATCTCTGCATCATCTTCGATTCCATATTATCTTTAAACTAATCCTTTAGATCTACCTTTTTTCTTTTATTTTTGGCTCATACTTCCTAGTCACTTGTCACTGTTCTTGACATCCTCGGTCATGATCAACTGTAAAGTTTGGTTCAATTTTCCATCACTAATTATTATCAGATCTACATTTTATCTTATCAAGATCATCTCAAATTATCTATTTTAGTTCAGATTATTTTACGCATTATTGATCGTCTATTGTTATTTTATCTATTTATCATCAAAAAGTGGGTTGACATCCATCCTAGGAAGTTTTCACTTCTCGGGACCAGCATTGTCGGGAAACCCACCATCCTATCTACTAATCATTTTTCTTTTCAAGTTTATATTTGTTGTGTAGGTAATAAATATCACTACAAGGATGATATTTTACACCCATCTCTATCATCATCTCATCTATAGGTAGCCTTAATCCCCTCATTCTTAGAGTTATTAATTTTATTTGTTACCATTTCACTAATCTAAAACAGGATCAAGAAAATCATTTCAACATTCTCGCATGCCTGATAGGATCGCCTTTCTTTGGTGAATTCTTTCATTTGTTTTCATTTCCATTTCAATATTTCATTTCCCCTATTTATACTAACATTGAAAGTGGGAGCTTCACTTGTATACGTGGTGGATTGTTTCCTTAGGTCAATGAGATGCTTTCTTAAAAAAGGAAAATAATGTTATCCAAGGATTACTCATTTTTCCCTATTTTCTATTTTTGCATCATCTTCCTTATTTGTCTTCTTGATTTCATTGAATTTCACATTTTATTTTGGGACTTAAAAATAACCTCTTCATACTTTCTTGATAACATATTCTAATTAGGAGGTTAATTCTTTGCATTCACTTCTTTCACACACATCCAAAATGCACACATCAATTTACACATCTTAAACATATCCTACTAGATGGAACTATTGGTATTTCATACACAATAGGAAATTTTCCAGAGTGTTTTGACCACATTATATTTTTTTGACTATTGGTATATTGGCTAAGTACCAAACACCCTTATTGTTGCGTTGCGTGAAGTGTGAGGGTAGGCCCCATACCAGTAGTCATCACATATTTCAGCCTCACATACCTTTGGGTATATTGAGGATGCCATCCAAAACTACTTGAAACCATCCATAGTTTGGCCATTTCCTAGGTTCCCTTTGAGCCCATTTTCCTTTCTTTTTCACATTCTTATAATAATCAAGATAATTAAAACTCTGTTGTGTGACTTGTTTGAAATATTAAAAATTAGAATAGTTTGTTGTCTTATTATTTCATGCCTGTTATTACACGTTCACAAGCAAGAAAAATGGAACAAATCAAATCATCAAAAACATTTCTATTTCTAACACTTCCCCCAAATAACTTCATCTCTTCATATTATCTCTTCTACCCATTTAGTCATTTCTTCTTTGATCACACAACATATGGTTTCCATTCCTCCTCTCCATGAGTCTTAAAACATCCCAACCAACACCCATATTGAAACTTTCATGTATCCCCTTTATATATCACCATTCTGTTTCTTATAGACCGCTACACCCCCATCTACCACTTCCTTAGAAACCTTTGGGCCTCCCCTTATCCCTCATGGATCCGTAAAGTTCCAAGAACTCTTGGATGCTAAACTAGTTACTCTTCATGAATACCTTATTTGTAAACCCCCAATCTCACCATCGATGGACCCTTCTTCAATAAATTTATGCCTATCACTCTCACCCTGAATCCACCCAAGTCCTCACATCACAACTCGTTGTATTCTTCCCTAGATACATAAACAAAATTTTCATGGAGAAATGAAAACTTGGCTCCCACCAATCTTCCTCTACAATCCCCCAAACTCACTAATCCACTCAATTGGTGGTCCCCATCCCTCCTAATCTTCCTCATATCAACACCACACCCAATTCTTCCATCCTTATCAGTTCCTCATCCATTTTCGTCACTAGTGCACCTACCTAAACATTGCATGAGTCCCATTTACTCTTACCACTTTCGAAAAACATGATCAAACGTTGTTCCCCATCTCTACATTCCATTTCCATGTAAATTTCATCACCTCACAACCTCATCCTTTAAAGTTTACTCAAACTCACGAACCTCCCCCTCGAAGTGCCTTTTTGCTAAATATTCCTAAATTAATCTATTCAAGCATCTCAACTGCCCCATACTTATATTCAATCCAACATCCCCATCTATCAACAATGAAAATGCAAACTTATCCATCTAATTACATCCCTACCTCTCAACAACATCTTATTTCCCAACCAATTCAATCACAACCCTTCAACAATCTCCCCCTTATCAACCACCTCCAAAACACCTACTCATCCATAAAAATATCAATCCCATTTGCAACCTCACCCATCCACTTCTTATATCCCACAATCTCATCCATCTGCTCTAATTCTCACACATATACTTTGACCCTCTTCACACTTTACTAAGTAGAATGACCAACCTTAAAACTATTATTTTGGGGTATAAAACCACCTTCTCTTACGAATAGATTTTTAATGAGCCCATCAATCCATCAGTTTCTTTGAAACCCTACCCTCCATACTAGGAGTGCCCAAAATTTTCTAAGCTTAACAAGTAAGAGGACCCAAAACAATATCTTTATGCCTTTAGGCACACATATTACCTTATTTTCCATGACCAAGATCTTATGCTCCCTACATTCCCTATGGTGTTGGCTATACCCACTTTAGAATTATATGATGATATTCCTCAACATTCGCTATTCTCCTTCACCCAACTCACACAACTATTCCTAAAGAATTTTTCTATCAACATTGTGCATAAAATAACCATTACATACCTCTACACCATTAGACAGTTTGATGATGAATCTATCACAAATTTCATTGCTATATGAAATGGCATAATAAATTAATTATCTTTTTCCCTTCCATAATTGGAGATAATCAAACTCTTTTCATGGTCTTGTGTGAAGAATATTTCCTCCACTCTTTAGATCCAATCCTTCCAAACTTTCGAAGAGGAATTCACCATGGCTCATAAAATTGAACTTTGTACCCTTGAGTAAGGGCAACTCAAACTCCAATCTAATAAACCAAAACTTGAATTCACTAAAAATATACCCATGGAGAAAAATCTAAAAACATGACTAGAGTTATCATAGTAAAATCCTCTTCTGCATCTACATCCCACACTAAGCCTCCACAAAGGGCTCCTAGACCAACTCCCAACTATACCCCTCTCGGGGAATCCTATAGTTCTATTTTCAACAAGTTAATGGTTGTGCATCTCATCTAACTTCCCCTATCTGACCTCTTGACGACTCATGACCTAAACCCACATGGTATCACAAGGAACACTATTGCAAATATCACCAATTACGTGGTTGTGACATATAAAATTTCTGCACCTATAAAGATCTTACACAAAAGGCTCATAAACCATGGTGACCTTCAATTAGATAACCCCAATGCACCTCCTAATCAGCCTCTCGATGTCTTCAAACAACCTTTTCGCAAATTTCCATTGAATAATCAAACTACTCCCTCCACGTCTCGGCACCTAATTCCCACACAATCAACACTCTAAGCTAAGCTTTGAAATCATCTACACTTATTGTTCCTTCATCTACAACATCCATGTCTATTTCAAACCCTTCTATAATCTTACCTACATATATACCCATCTCTTTATCCATCATACCCATGACCCTTTCACCCAAATTTATGGTAATCACGTCTATTGCCTCACCTACCATGCTAACACCCATTACATCTAGCTCCCCACCCATATCTATCTCAACATATATTACAACATCCCCCTCACAAATCACTTCTATTCCTTTACCTACCACCACATCTATGGCTATGGCCACTCCCATATCAACACCGAGCTCGCTAAGAAGAAATATCCCCCTCGGAAAAATCAAATATCACATCCCTATCTCATCAAAACCTACAAAATATATACAATCCACAACTTCTTTCCATCTCAAAAACCATCTTATTCAAACATCCCACTTACCTTCAAGCCCCATATCCAAAAAAATTGTGTCCTACTCATTCAACCTTATTTATAAGGACCAACCCCCATATAGATCATTGTTATTCCCTTTAAGGGAAAATCTTCAAAAAAAAAATCTAAAATCCTTGGTATTCCTCCTTAAAAATATCTCACTCACCCACATACAAATTTAGAGTTACCTCATCCCAAGCCCCATCACTCTAATCCATCCAATGATTCACTATCAATCCTAGCAGCACCTCCATCTATTTTGGGGTCGACCCCTTCATCTAAATCATCTATCATCAATAAATTAGAATAAAAGCCACCTGTTATTCCTCCAAAAGATAAATCACAAACACGAACATCTCCTATACTCCCAAGACCAAATCAGAATAAAATACACCTAAAAACCCTCATAAAAGTAAAACACTACTCTTAACTTCATCTACCACTCCTTAACCTAATTCATCTACCACCCACATAACTTCCTCATCACAAAATCCCATCCAATCCTATTTATAAATTCTTCAACACCTCATTTGAGTATCCGCCATCGCTCTCCCTCCCATAAAATATTTCAATTCATGAGGATAGAAACCCAAGTGGTTCGATTCTAATGTCATTTGTGCTTATCATCATACCCTCGAAATGATACTAAACATTGTAGGCTCTTCAAACCATTGTCCATAATCTTATATCAACAAGATGACCTTATAATTAAAGATGATCATCCACTCCCATCTACTAGTGCATCCACATCTAATTGTAATCCTTCAGTCAAATATTCATCACCTAATACTTCTAAATTGTCTTCTTCATCTAAAACCTTTTCGTAATTCCTCCCCAGAGAATTACTTCTCCCAAAGAAATCCCCCTCTACCAATCTTGATCGTATAGCCACACACTCTCCCCCTATGAATCTCAACCACCTACTAAATATAAGACCAAAGTTGTCTTCACCATCCCATATAGTGCCCCCACTTCATCATATTCATCAAAATATAAAGTATCGATCTTAGATGCCCCATGTACCCAACAACCCATTGTCATCGAGAAAACTATTATGAAGTAGATCAATAAATCTCCTATTAAGATTTCTCTTTATGATCTCATCCAAAAATCCCCCAATCATAGACAAGATCTCATCGATTCTCTACAACTCATCCCCATCACTAACAATAAGACTCAACCTTTTTTGGACCTTGTCGATCACTTACAACTTCTCCCACCATTCCTTTGAATACTCCAAAATTATTGTTATTTCACCTAAGGATCATGACCTCCCACTTTTCATCATTGTTCACATCAATGATACATTCATCCTATATTTAATGATAGATCATGGAGCTAGCATCAACATCATATCATCCCATACCTTTTATCAACTCAATATTCCAAACTCCATTTTCACTCAATTGCCTGCAATCCTTTGTGCTATTAATGATGTTATGGTCCCCACTTTGGGCACAATTTTCCTTCCCATCTGGTTTGGTGAAATAATCCTCCATGATATATTTTACATCATTGAAGGGGACTTTGAATACAATACCTTACTTTAACAACCATGGATCCACGACATGTGTTGTTTCCTTTGTACTCTTCATCACTCCATCAAGTATGAGCATGAGGGAAAATACTAACACTCCCCATAGATATTCCTCCCTTCAAAGCATGTCACATGAATTATCAACCAAATGACATGTTTTTCCCTAAATAAGACTCATCTGAGGCATCTACTAGCTCATTTGTCCCTACATCTAAACTCCCTAATGATGATTCTATCAATGGTCGATGCAACACATTTCATTGGGGAGTATCAAATCCTCACTCTCAATTCCCTTCTCACATATAATCAACATGGTAAACCAAATAAAGCACCAATGTACCAACCTAATGTTGGGGATATCATTTCTTTTGGACCACCTCACCTCTGAACCAATCTAGTCTATGGAGGCATCAATTTTCCTTCCTCTCACATCAACACTCAGCCTCACCAATACACCAATGGATTTTCCTTTCTCTATAAAAATATTTTTCCTACACCTACCTCCATCGTTTCACATCAAAATGATTTTGTATGGGGCATTATAAAAAAGGAATGTACAATCTCATCATTGACCAATATTGTAAACTGATGAGAATTTTAGACCGGGTTTCAATGAACAATCCATTGAATGTCTTGCACTTTATTCATCCCCATCTCCCATGAACATTGATCCCTCATCCACTTCTTCTCCATCCAACAAACCTATGGATATAGATGATATCATGTCCATCTCTTCTAGAATTTTTAAATCTCCATGATCACCTTGGGACCAATCACTTATTAGTGTGAAGATGAAACCAAGTCCATTCCTCTTCAATTTCCCAACATGGTAAGGGAATATTCCCCTATCATTGACATTCTTCAATGCAGTGATGATGATTCCATTATTTCCTACATGGAGGAAGAAGATCCTGTTAGTGTAAAATCATAGCACCCCCAAATGAGTTCTATAGATCTACTTTTCTAAGGTAGAGTCATTTGGTGTGATCCGCATAACATTGAACTTTCCCCAAGGTGTGGGACCTTGCAAATGGAAAAGCTCTCCAGATTAAAGGTTGGTTCCTATTCCTCTATTTAGGTGCATACGTGAGAACTTGCAGAGGATCTATCTCTATACCTAATCTAAAATTTTACCAAGGAGACAGGGATAAAAGGGATACAGGAAATCAAACTAAGCTATAAGGTGATGCACCAAAGGAATGATGAACATTCATTTTGCTGATGGACACAAACTAACAAAATGCATACAATAACCAAGAACAGAAGACTAGATATATAATGAAAGACCAAATGAAAGAAAAAGAGACAAGAAAGGATCTAAAATCGATCACATACGTGTTCTATTGCTATGCAGATCGATACAATGCATTACTAATGGACAAGAGGTAGGAAACATATTACAATTATGAAGGGAGGTCTAATACTCCATGAGTTCCTTTCCCAGAAGAAAGGGAGCCTACAAAATGGGAGGATGTCTAACCCTTTACAACGAGCCCCAAGCATGTATTTATAGATTCGATACGATGAGAAAAAAAAAAAAGAAGCGCAAAAATAGCTCCAATCTCAACCACCACTATTTAATGTCTCCCATAAAATCTATTCCAAATTTGTCTTAACTACATCAAATCCTTATTTGACACCTCGAAGGAGGAAGAAATGGCGAGTAGATTGAATCCAATCTAGTTGTTGAGGCAAGAAGATCCTACATTAAAGGCCTGAAGATGTTTCTCCATTTTCCACCTATCAGGGCATAAAAATGATTTTTTATCTTTCCATAATGTAGAGGATGTTGAGATCTTTCCAACGGTGTCATATTTGCAATATTTTGAGCCCTGAGTTGAAAGATATGCCCCTTCGAAGTTTGTATCGGGTCCGTACAAAAGGGGTGGGAAACCAGCTTTAAAAAAAAATGGGCCCCCTTTTGACCTCTGGGGCATGTGGAGGGCTAGCACTTGTCTCGAGGGCTAGCACTTGTCCGAAAGCAGCCCCTATATTTTTTCTCTTGGAATAGCACTAGGCCAACACGTGGCTTCCTCCACTAGTTCCATTAATTTCTTCATTTTTGGATAAGCACTTTGCTTGGCGAGGTCATATTCCTCGACCGGGGACACACGATGGTCTAGCATTTGTTTAAAAACATCTCTCAATTCAATCCTTGAATTAGCACCATTTAGACACTTGGAAGTCTCCTCCATCTTGTCCCATGCATTGATTATTCAACCGACTCTGCTCCTTTTGAGACTAGACACGTGGAGGCAACATGCTCGCTTGAAATCCCAATTCAAAATTTTCCTTTGAAGGAGCGTCGAGTTGACACTTGGCAGCCTCTGTAGGTCTGTGGACTTTTCAACGGTCCCTTTTATCCTTTTGGACTCTGGGCCACGTGGAGATCTCGCGCTCATTTGGGTCTCCGCCTTTGGACTAACTCTTGGAGATGCGCCAAGCTGACACTTGGCGACCTCTGCTTGCACTTTATACTTAGCCGATTTTTAGACCTTCCTTATCTACCTATTGACTTTGTTGACCATTTGACCTCGGATCCATTTCAACCTAGGACACGTGGAGATACGAAGTGCTTGTTTGATCCTCCCTTTATGGATTCATCTTTGGAGAAGCATCGTTACGACATGTGGCTCTCTCTACCGGCTCTTCCATACTTAGTTGATTTTGGAATTTTTCCCAAATGGTCTCGAGCTCAAAAAACTTTGAAACTTCACCATTTTTTTCCCTTCTTACTTTTGGTTCCTCATGTGCACCGCCCTTCTTCTCTAAACTTTATATTCCATTGTTGAGTCCTACCTGTAACTTACAAAATGGAATTAAGACATGGAAATGGCTGACATAGTTATTTCTTCTTGCATAGGGCATTTTAATCCTTCTCACCCCATAACTCCATTGTTGAGTCCTTTTGCGACTTGTTTACAAGATCTTGAATGAGATTTCTTAGGTTCCTTCTTTGTGGGGTTGTGGCTGATCCAATATTTTTCCCGGGGAGTGAAATATGGATAACAATTTGGTGACTCATAGGGGTATCTACCTGCTAGATGAAAATACCAATTTCCTTGTCATATCCATTGGGTATGGAGTTAGGAACAAAGGTCTAATACTAGTTCTTCCTCTAATTTAAGATCCCGACTATTTGCACTCTCAATTTTATAAGAAATCTCAAAATGAAGGTTTCTGAGAGTAGAAAATTGTTTTGACCCGGGGCTTCATCTGCTTCTCTGAATGGACTGCATAAGAGCAATAAAACAACACCACAACTATATACAAAATTGAAAATCATACATGCTCCAAGTAGAACATGCAGAGTGTGCAAAGCACTTAGGAGAAAAGCAACCTAAACTACAAGCAAGATAATGTGCACAAGCACTTAGAGGAAAAGGAATTAAACTAATATGTACAAGGTGAGAACCTTCCTTCTAGTAGCAGTGTTTAAGATAGATTCCATTCACTGGAATCTGCAACTCCTCACCATCCAATGTAGATAATTAGAAATCATTTCTACTCTTACATCTTGTGACCATGTAGGGGCCACTCTAAATGGCATCAAACTTGGAATGCCTTCCTGGTTTTTCCCGATCTGCATCCCATTTCAAAACTAGGTCTCCTTCCTAGAAGGTCCTTGTTCTTGCCTTCTTGTCAAAGCATCTCTTGATTGAGGCCTGATCCTTCTCTATTGCTTGGAGTGCATGCTCTCTGGTTTCTTCCAATTCCATCAGCTCCACATACCTGGCCTCCATTAGTTCAAATTCAGACATCTCCAGCTGCTTCATGAGCTCCAATGCTAGCAACTCAAGTGATATAGGAAACACTGCCTCTTTCCCATAGACAAGTTTGAATGGAGAGATACTTGTAGATCTCTTGGGTGTTATCCTATCATCCCATAAGGCTGATTTGAGCTTTGTGTGCTAGGTTCTTTGATTTTCATCAAGAGTTCTTTTGATGATCTTTAGCAGGTTCTTGTTTGTGGACTTAGCTTGGCCATTACCTTAAGGGTAATAGTTTGATGAAGTGCTCAAGTAAATCCCATTCTTGACAACCCATCCTATGATCTTGGAACCTATGAATGCCAATGCATTTTCTGATATAATGGTGGTGGAACTCCAAATATGGTTACTATCCCTTCATAGAAATCTAGTATACTAGACTCATTAGCTTCTTTGAGTGCCACTACCTTGGTCCACTTGGTGAAATAGTCTGTTGCTGTCGAATCCATTTGTGGCCTTGGCTTGAATTTGGATTGATGACTCCAATGAAGTCTAATCCCCATTGCATAAAAGGTTTGTCAACTGAGATTGGGTGTAATGGAAGTTCTGCTAGCTTTTCTTTGCCCTTGAAGAATGCACAATTCTTACACCTTTTGATCCATGCATAACAGTCACTAAACACTTTGGGCCAATAATAACCTACCTTTATGATTTTGAGTGTTGTCACCCTTGGAGAAAAATGACCTCCAACTACTCCAACATGGAATTCTTGTAACATTCTCTCAACCTGATCTGTCCCAATGCATCTTAGCAGAATGCCATTTATGTCCCTTTTGAACAAGACACCATCAATAAGAACATATGGGATGGCCTGTAGTTTGAAATGTCTCCTTTTTCTTTACCCATCCAATGAGGACACATGCCTATTTAAAGGAAGTGCACCATGTCTTGATTCCAATAAGTAGCAAGTACATCAACATTTTCTTCCTAATGATTTTTCAGAGAAAAAAACAAACTCCTTTTCACTTTGTTTGCTTCGTCTTGTTGACCTGAGGCTAGTTGTTCACATAACCCCTTCCCACGGACCAACTTAGTGACCTTGATCTCAATGTCATAATCCATGACATGAGTGATCCACCCTGCACATTTTTCATTCAGATCCTTGTTGAGAAGGAAGTCTTTAACTCCTGTATGGGAGACTAACAATTTGATTTTATTGTTTGAAACTAGATGTTTAAACTTCTTTAACCCTCTTATCACTACTAGGACTTGCTTTTCAATGAAGGAGTATCTCACTTCATAGTCTCCCAAACCTTGGCTGAAGAAAGTAATTACTGTCAGTACTTCTTTGTCTGCTGAACTAAGATTACAAAAATTGTGTCACTACCACCAAAGGCATATAATATGAAGTCTTTAGAGAAATATGGATTCATGAGAGTTGGGGCTTGTGATATAGCTTCTTTGATGGCTTCAAAGCTCATTCTCCCCTCAATTGTCCACCTGAATGCTAAGCTCTTCTTCAACATCAACGTTATTGGCTTAACAAGGGCTGCAAAGTTTGGTACAAACCTTCAACAAAATTGATCTTTCCTAAGAATATTTGAAGAGCGTTCTTATTTCTTGGCAATGGTAATGCTCTTATTTCTTCAACTCTCTTTGGGTCAATTTCTAGTCCTTCCTTAGACATAATGTGGCCTAAAAGCCTACCCTCATGGGCTAAGAATATGCATTTTTTAGGGTTCAATGATACCCTAAATCTCCTGCATCTTTGAAACACTTGCCTTAGGTGAAAAAGGTGGTATGCTACATTTTTGGAGAACATAGTAATGTCATCCAGATAGATCAACACTATTTTTTTGATCAGCCCTTTGAATGCCATATCCATAGCCCTTTGGAAAGTGGCTCTAGCATTAGACAATCCAAATGGAATTTTTCTATAGGCATAGATGGCCCATTTGGTGGTGAAAGCTATTTTGAATTGTTCATATTCTTTCACCATGATCTGGTTGTACCCTAAGTAGCCATCTAGGAGAGAGAATATCTCTAATCCAGACACCACTTGCAAGATCTACTCCATTGAAGGGAGTGGGTAATGATCTTTGAGGGAAGCTCTGTTCAAGTCACGAAAATCTACACACAACCTAATCTATCCATTCTTCTTCCTGACTGGGACTAGGTTTGTAACCCACTTGAGTGTTTGATTAGAAATATGATACTTGCCTCTATCAACTTGTTCATCTCTTTCTTCATCAGAGGCTCAATGTGTGGATTGAATGGTCTCTATTTTTTCCTAATGGTCTTAGCAGTTGGGTCTAGTTCAATTGTGTGTTGTGCTAGCTTTGGATTGAACCCTCTTAGGTCTTCATAGCTCCAAGAAAATACATATGGAAATTCTTGGAAAAGTTTTATGAATTCATACCTTTCTTGTTCGGTGGCCACTTTGCCAATTTGAAGTGTTTTTCCTTCTCCAACTGGGATTGACTCTGAATCTTCTCCTTTGATTTGTATGTTAGCCTTCTCTTTTCTAAACTGATCATTAGGATTGAAGATAGACTCCAATGTCACTAAGCCTTTGGGAAGCTTGTTTGTATGCAGCTGTACTATTTGATTCCCATATTGTTTGCTCTAATCGATTTGATTTCTAGCTGAGAATTCAGCTTCTTCTTGCAAAAAATTAATGATCTATTGATCATTCTCAAACACCTATCAAGCATGTGTTGTTATCTAGCACTTGTTGGCCTCACAACTATATGGATATGTGGTTTTTCTTTGTCTCTTTTGATGTTGTCAACCACATCAAATGTTTCTCCAACTGCTGCAAGCCTATCAACAGACTTCATTCTCCTTCCTGGGTATGGACACAATGTTGAAGGCCTCAAAATCCTCCATGAGATCCCATACCCTACTCTTTTAGTTCTTGAGTAGGTCATTCTTGACAACATTAAGTCCTCTGACTTGATTGGAAACCAGTTCACTATCACCAAATACTTGCAAGTTCTTGATTCCTAACTTCCTTGCCCAATGAAGACCATGGACTAAAGCCTCATATTCAGCAGTGTTATTTGAGTAGGAAAACTAAAATCTGAAGGTTGAATAATATTTCATACCTTTGGGGGACACAATCATAGCTCCTCCTCTAGCTCCTTGTCTACTCCTTGAGCCATCAAAGAATAATTTCCATACCTCATTGTCATCTTTATATTCTAGCTTAATTAGGTCAAGAAGAGGATGATTCTCTTCATGTAGACAATAAACACCTAGCTTAGATTCTTCCATCTCCTTATAGGGGTCAAAAGAATGTCTTTTGTTGGCCCACTCATCGAGAGTCAATTCTGGGATACATCCCACCTTGGTATCTACTTCACAAGTGCTTAGGAGGTCTTCTTGGTCAAAAGCTGAGCAATTGGAATTGATTAGGCTAGGCACATAAGATTCAATATGATGATCAAAATGGGCTCAGATCTGATCATGGTATTTACCTCATACCTTGTTCTAAAGAGCATATGCAACCAATCAATCAGACAGATAACCTCCAATTTTGGTAGTGAAGTCCCTGACAAACACAAAGTAAAATGTGGTGGCAAGTTTATGACTAACACGTTCTGCAATACGGTCACCATAGGGCATGCATGCAGAGTGAGGCTCATATCCTTGATGATTCCAACAATTATCACTGTTGTCCCATCTAATTACACCACCCCTCTAGAGATGAATTCATATTGGAGACCCAGTTGATTAGCTATTTTGCTTGGGTATTATTGAACTACTTGCCCTAGAATCAATCATACAATTGTGCACCAATTTGTCCCAATAATTAATGAAACATAGAATGGAGGATATCTTAGGTTGTTAAATTTTTGTTTTCTATGCTCCCTTCCAAGTTGAGCTGCATTGACAAGCACTCTCTCTTGTTGGTTAGGGGTTTCATTTGAGCTTGACCAATTTTGTATGGCAGATCTATAGCAAATCCCTCCTTACTGGAATGGTTAGTGACTCCCATAGTGAAATGTTCACACTTGTCCTCTTCATTTGCTTAATGATATTAAATGAGCTATCCTTTTTTCTTGCACATGGGTTGATATAAATGGTGCACTGAGTGGATTTGGAAGGTGGCTTGGATTGGCCCTGCATGTTGGGAGTTGCATTTGGAACACCAAAACCTTATGGAGTGATGCAAGGTTGAGGGTTACCAAAGTTCATTGGTTGACCTTCTCCAATATTTCTCCTTTTGGACTATGTATTGGTAGCTACACTTTGATAAGGGATCTGATTCATTCCACAGAAGTCCTCAGCTTGCCAATTGACAAGCATATTTTCACTTAGAGGTCCCTCTTGCTAGGATCCTTACTACTGATCTCCTTCTTGGCTAGGTTCTTATGACACCATACTGGTTTACACCATCAAGGCCTAATTTAGTGCATCATTAAAGCACATTGATTGGTTATGTGGTGATCGTATGGGAAACACCAATCATATTTGTGTGCCATTTTGTTCTGTCTTTGGAACCAATGCCCTTGATGTTGAAGTTGTGTTTGGACCATATGACCTGAGAGGTCTAGAAGCTTTAGGTTTCCTTGGTTTAGACTCGATTTATAGTCCGAGATGGTGGTCTATTTTGTTGATACTTCGGTCTAGCCTAATACTGAGCTTGAGGTTGATATGGTCTCAAGCCTTGAGCTTGTTAGCTTTTGATGGTCACTAACTCGTTTCCCAGATTTTGTAGTTGTTTCATGACTTCCTGAAGCTCCTTTGAGGTGTTAGATGATGAGGTGGAGGCTTCAGCTGAGCTTTGACTCTTGGGAGTAGGTTTAGGAGCTATTGTGGGTGTTTGGCTAGTACTTGGGTTCCCTAATTCGGGGTATAGAGGCATGGATGGCACTGGGAGAAATTTTTCCATCCTGGATTAAACAATTTTCAGCTCTTATGGATAGGCTATAGGCTGCAGGTAAGGTTGTGCCCCCCATTGACTGAATCATTAAAGAAATATCAGAATTTAAAGCTCTAAGAAAGTATAAGAAGGCACCTTCATTGGTGGGATTTACTGCTATTGGAATCCTGTCCCAGGTCCTTTGAAACCTGAGGTTGAAATCTATCAATTTCTCATTAGGAGCTCTTTTGATTGTTGTTAGTTGTTCCAACAAGGACAGGTTATCCCCTTTCTCTCCAAACTGGTTATGAAGAGTTGTGCATAGATGGTCCCAAGATTGAATAGAGCCTGCTTCTAAGCTCCTAAACCATTGTGAAGCTTTTCCCTTGAGTGAAGAGGCTAGCAACTTGACTACAATATCCATTTCAGTGATCTCATGGATTGTACAGACATTTGTAATGTCTGAACATGGTCACTAGGAGAAGTCTGGTTTTCTCCAGTGAAATATGGGATGCTCTTCAATGCTGCCACTGGGACTGGATTTTGTGCATTAAGAGCGAGTGGGCTTCTACTAGTGAAATTGAAATAAGGATTTGGCTAGGCCATCTTGACTAGCCTGAGCACTCTTCTTGATTGAAAGAATAGCCTACTAGGAGGAGGTGTTGATAAGGCTCTGCTTGGTGGAGATAGAGACCTCTAGACTCTTCTTCCTCTTCTTCTTATGTCTGGAGACAAGTGTATGTGTACAAACTGTCCCTCCTCTCTGGTTCTAGACCTTGTTCATATTCTTCTCATAAAATTTCTTGGAATATTGAAACCATTGGATTTGTTTCTTTTGGAGTCACCAGATGAACAATTTTAAAACTTTTTAAAATTTATAATCACAACAAGTGCACATCAATCTTAATGTAATAAGATGGAGACTTCTTACTCCCATCGGGAGTGCCAAAACTATTAGTGCAAAATCACAGCACCCCCAAATGAGTTCTATAGATCTACTTTTCTAAGGCAGAGTCATTTGGTGTGATCCACATAACATTGAACTTTCCCCAAGGTGTGGGACCTTGTAAATGGAAAATATCTCTAGATTAAAGGTTGGTTCCTATTCCTCTATTTAGGTGCATACATGAGAACTTGCAAGGATCTATCTCTATACCTAATCTAAAATTTTACCAAGGAGACAAGGATAAAAGGGATACAGAAATCAAACTAAGCTATAAGGTGATGCACCAAAGGAATGATGATTTTTTTTTGATGGAAACAAACCAACAAAATACATATAATAACCAATAATAGATGACCAGTATCTATAATGAAAGACCAAATGAAAGAAAAAGAGACAAGAAAGGATATAAAATCGATCACAAATGTGTTTTATTGCTCTATAGATTGATACAATACATTACTAACAACCATGAGGTAGGAAATGTATTACAATTTTGAAGGGAGGTCTCTGATACTCCATGAGTTTTTGCCATAAGAAAGGGGAGCCTGCAAAACGGGAGAATTTCCAAACCTTTGCAACGAGCCTCGATCATGTATTTATAGATTTGATATAGACAGGAAAAAAAGAAAGAAGCGAGAAAAACAACTCCAATCTCAACCACCACTATTTAATGTCTCCCATAAAATCTGCCCAAATCTATCTTGAATCAATCAAATCCTTATTTGATACCTCAAAGGAGGAAGAAATGGCGGAGTAGACTAAATCCAATTTGGTTGTTGAGACTATAATAATTTACATAAAAGGCCTAAAGATGTTTCTCCATTTTCCACCTACCAGGGCCTAAAAAATGATTTTTTATCTTTCCATGGTGTAGAGGACGTCAAAATCTTTCTAATGGTGTCAAATTTGTAATATTTTGAGCCCTGAGTCAAAAGATATGCCCCTTCGAAGTTTGTATCAGGTCCGTACAAAGGGGTAGGAAAACCAGTTTAAAAAATCGTGCCCCCTTTTGACCTCTAGGACATGTGGAGGGCTAGTGCTTGTTTGAAAGCATCCCTTATTATTTTCTCTTGGAATAGCGTTGGGCTAACACGTGGCTTCCTCCACCGGTTCGCTCAATTTATTCATTTCTCGGCTAAGCTCTTTGCTTGGCGGGGTCATATTCCTCGACTAGGGACACGCGGTGGTCTGGAACTTGTTTGAAAACCCTCTCTCAATTTGATCCTTGAATTATCATCATGTAGACATTTGGTAGTCTCCGCTGCTCGCCCCATGCATTGAATATTCAACTGACTCTGCTCCTTTTAAGACTGGACACGTGGAGGCACTGCGCTCACTTGAAATCCCGATTCAAAATTTAATTTTGAAGGAGTGTCAAGCTAACACTTGGTAGCCTCCATAGGTCTGTGGAATTTTCAATGGTCCCTTTTATCCTTTTAGACTCTAGGCCATGTGGAGAGCTCACACGCTCATTTGGGTTTCCACCTTTGGACTAACTCTTGGAGATGCGCCAAGCTGACACTTGGTGACCTCCACTTGCACTTTATACTTAGCCAATTTTTTAGACCTGCCTTGTCTACCTTTTGACTTTGTTGACCATTTGACCCTACCTCTGTTTCATCCTGGGACACGTGGAGATGTAGTGCTTGTTTGAGCCTCCCTTTAAGGATTCATCTTTGGAGAAGCGTCGTTAGGACACGTAGCTCTCTCCGATGGCTCTTCCATAGTCAATTTTGGAATTTTTTCGAAATGGTCTTGAGCCCAAAACACTTTGAAACTTCACCACTTTTTCCCCTTCTTTCTCTTGGTTCCTCTGTGGCACTACCCCTTCTTCTTTGAACCTACTATTCCATTGATGAGTCCTACCTGTAACTTATAAAATGGAATTAAGACATGGAAATGGTGACAGAGTCGTTTCTTCTTTTATAGGGCCATTTAATCCTTCTTAGACTTTGACACTCCATTATTGAGTCCTTTTGTGACCTGTTTACAAGATCTTGAATGAGATTTCTTAAGTTCCTTCTATGCGGGGTTGTGGTGATCCAATATTTTTCCTAGGGGGTGAAATATGGATAATAGATCCCATATTAATTATTCCATACCTTCGGACACATCCACACTTCTCAAGGATTCCACCATCAACATCAACATTGGGACTACACGAGAGCCCCACATCCTCAATTTGGGTCAATCCCTTGATCCTTAGGAACTTGATTCCTTTACATACTTCCATTATAATTTTATTTAAGCCTTTGCATGGTCCTACATTGAAATATCATGCCTCTATCATTTTCCACAACATCGTTACCATCCCTAATGCTAAGATGATTAAGAAGAAACTCTTCTACATGCATCCCCATGTTACCCACCTTGTTAAAGAGGAGTTAAAACACCTTCTCTTTTCCTATTTCATCATTCTTATTGATTATCTGCAATGGGTTTCCAACATCTTACCTTTTTCCAAATCCTCTAGAAATCTCCGTATCTACACCAAATTTCATGATTTAAAACTTTCTTATCCTAAAGAAAAATTTCCCCTTCCTAACATTGATCAACTCATTGACCTCATCGTAGGCCATGAGATGCTTTCTCTTATGGATGGTTTTTCTGGTTATAATCAACCTCATCACACCCAAAGAGTAGCATAAGAATTATTTCATCACTCCTTAGGGGAACTTCTGTTATCGTGTCATGCTTTTGGTTTTAAAATGTGGGGGCCACCTATTAGTGTGTCATGACCAGTATATTCCATGACCTTATCCAAAAAATGTAGAGGTCTATGTCAATGACCTCTTGGGTAAATCCAAGCATCGGTGGGATCATATTTCCATTCTTTAAATCCTCTCCATGTGTATTATTCAATTCTTCCTTCATCTAAATCCAACCAAGTGTGTTTTTGGAGTTATAACTAGAAAAATCCTTGGCTTCATCATTTCTATTAGGGGTATTAAATTTGACCCCGCCAAAATCAAATCCATCCTTAAGATGTCCCCTCCTTATAATCTAAAGAAAATTCATAGTCTCTAAGGATGAATTCAATCAGTCCCATGCTTCATCTTGCAACCCTCTCGACCATTACCACCCTTTTCACTATCTTTTTCTCAAAGACATTAACTTCAATTGGGATGAAAATTGCCAAAAATCTTTTGATGATCTCAAGCAATATATTTTATCCATGCCTATGCTCGAGACCTCCACATGAGGGGGATCCTATTTACTGTTATATCTCTACCACCAATCATGCTTTAGATGCCATGTTTGCACACCATGATGAGAATGGTAGGGAGAAGGTATTCTATTACATCATTCACACCCTTCACGATTATGAGACTTGCTACTACCGAAGTTGAAAAGCTATATTGTGATCTCTTCTTTTCCACTTCTAAACTTTGTCACTATATCCTTAATCAAAAAAACCTATGTTGTCACCAACTTTAATCCTCTTAAAACCATGCATTCTAAGCCTTATCATAATGATCACATCACTCAATGGCTCATGTTTATGAAAAGTTTGACCTAGATTTCATCTCTCGAAATCTATCAAAGGTCAAGACATCTCTGATAAGCTCATCGAAGCCCCTTTTCCTAACAATCATATTCCTCATGAATAATTTACCAACAAGTCTATCTTCACCATCAATCATGAATTTTCTCCCCTCCAAATGACACTTTTCTTTTATGGATCTAAGTTTCGACAAGGGGAGGGAACTGGTGTTATCATCATTCCTCCTTGGGATACTCCTATCCCCATCACTTATAAGCTTAATTTCAAATGTACTAACAATATGGATGAGTATGAAGCCCTCATATTGGGTCTTGAAACTATTGTCATGCTTGGCATCCAAATCCTTGATATCTACGATGACTCTCAACTTATCATTAATCAAGTCAAAGGAACCTATCAATGTAAAGAAAATTCCTTCAAAAATATAAGGACATCATAATTTTTTTATTTATGCCTTCAATATCTACACCATCTAATCCATCCCTCGTTCATCTAATCATTTTATAGACACTATGGAATCTCTCATGTCTCGATGGGAAATAAAGGAATCTAAGTTTTATGTATTTGTTTATTGTCTTGATCATCCATCCCACATTCACGAGCTCCCTCATATCAATCATATTAACATCGATCAATTGTATCTATGGTATTCTCAAATTTTCAACTATCTTTCTCAATCTAAAATCCCCTCTAACATATCCAAGAATGGTAAGAGGTCATTTCTACAATGTTTTAACTACTATGCTATCCTTTGAGACATCCTATATAAGCAAGGATTTGATGGCATTATGTTTTGTTTCCTAAAATCTCATGGATATACTCGTGTTATCCAAGAAGTCCATGAAGACATCTATGGTGGAAATTTTAGTGGTTTGGATCCTATTAAACACGTTCTTTAGATGGGTTATTATTGGACCAACCTCATTCAATACTAATGTGAGTATGTTAAAATTTTTGTCAAATGTTAGCAACATTCTAATCTCATCCGCATTACTAGTCAAGCCTTGTAGCTAGCTCAATATCTTTGGCCCTTCACACAATGGGATCTTGACATCAATGGAACAATCAATCCACATTCTTCTCAACACTATAATTCTCTCATCACCGCAGCTGAATACTTCACCAAGTGCGTGGAATCCATTATACTCGCATCCATCAAATCTAACAAAATTGTTGATTTTATCTATCGAACATCATTTGCAGCTTCGACGTCCCTCATAAAATCATTACACACAACAGAAAGTAATTTAAAAACAAATATCTAAAGAATATTTGTGAATCTTTCAATATCAATCTTAGCTTCTCATTTCCTTACTATCCTTAAGCTAAATGCCAAGCCAAAGTCACTAAAAAAACTCTCTGTAATATCCTTTCACAAATTGTTGATAAAGTAGGTCAAAATTGGCACCTTCACATCCCCTTTTGTCTTTAGGCATATCAGACTAGCATCTGCACTTCTACGGGAGTTACTCCTTTATCTCTTATCTATGGATTTGAATCCATTCTTCCTCTTGAAGTCAAAATCCCATTCTTGCACATTTCTCTTCGGGACTTCATCTCTAACGAGGACTATCGTCAAGATCATATAACACAACTTGAATTGTTAGACAAGAATCACTTAATCTCTCTTCAACATCATCATTTTTATCAATAGAGTATCAAACGTGCCTATAATAAACATTTGAAGGAGTGTTAATTTAATATTGGTGACCTAGTCTTGAAATAAAATCATAATTTCACTACTCTAGAAAGGAGTCAACATGGAAAGTTTTCTCCCAACTGGATTGGACCATACATTATCACACATAAGTATGGATCTAGAGCTTATCGTTTAGTGTCTCTTGATGGTAAAACAAAACAAAACCTCTCAATGCCTTGCACTTATGACCCTTCTATTGTTAACATACTTACCAACATGATCTTAGTCACACCCTTAGATGTCATTTACATCATTATCCCTTCCATATCTCATTTTAATGATTTGAAATTATGTGGTCTACCATCACTATCCTATCTATGACCTTAAATATGGGCACCATAGCTCTGCTCATAGCATATTCCTTGTAGAAAAGTTCATCCTTCAAATAGGGAACCCCAAAATCATTGCATCCATCACCATATTATTTACCTATTGGAACTATGTTAAGCGTCCAAAGGTGTTAATTTTACATCTTATCATCCCCTCCATAGGTGGTTTAATCAACTATCCCCACTCTATCCAAATTAAAAATTTTGGATGCTCATATCAAAAATCCAAAATAGACTACTCCTTGAAGGAAAAATGTATATATAAATAAAATTTTCAAAAGTATAGATTGATCCCTTGAAGGAAAAATATCATGCATATCTTATTCTGTCATCTCAAAAGTCTAAATTCAAAATCCAAAATCCAAAATCTAAATGTAGACCACTCCCTCAAAGGATAGCTACTTTCCTATTTCATGGAAGTGAAGGATTCCCACATTGATAAACCTTCCAAATCTATAACAAAAAAGAAAAATATTAAAATCAATCATCCCCGAATTTTTCCCACATCGATCAACTTTCCCATCTGCAACAAAATTCCTACATTGATCAATTTGCACCATATTTCTTAGAGTTGGGGCATATACCTAGGACTGCCACTTAAGGAGAACTTATTTTCCTCGTATAAGCTCCATCTTAACCCCTTTTTCATGTCTATAATATGTCTATAAGAACGCATTTAAATTTTCCCCCATGATCTTAAGTTTCACTAGCTACCATTGGTTATGTGTTAACACCTGTCAATGGTCACAAGTGCAATGTTTTGCATTGTTCCCTTTCATTTTTATATCCAATCTAGTTCCAAAACATCTTTTCTATGTACAATCCTCCCTATGATGAAGTGTAATTTCTCACATTTTGGTTATGTTTTAAAGGTTGCATCTTATCTAATTACACCCTATTAATCCTTGCCACTCTATCTTCCCTATCTACTCTAGCTACTCTCATCATAATTTCATCTCATGCCTAACATCTAAGATCATCTACATCACCATCTATATCTAATCATATATGAATCCATCATTCCTATCATCATATCTAACATCAACATCTAGTCTAATATATACTTCCCATCTAATCACATCTACTCTAATCCAATTCATATCATCTTGCATCTATCATGTCATCTAATATCAATATCTATCATATCATCAAATCAAATCATTTAACCTATACATAAAATCATATATACATGTCAACATATAATCATTTTAATCAAAACATCACATCTAATTAGTTTAATCAAGGCATCACATCATCAATATGCATTTATCACCTACGCTCACACCCATAATATAATCAAATTATCACATAAATCATCACACAAGAAATCTCAAAATCATGTGTGTGTGTATATATATATATATATATATATATATCCTCATTGAAATGTGTCCATACATCCGCGATAGGCCTCTATGGGCTCTATCTCAAAAAACTATACATCAAAATTAATATATTGTTCACCCTCTAAGTGGTAAACTTTAGACCGTACACTCTAAGCTCTAAGCCTCGTCCCCGTGGGGAAAGCACCTTCACATATCTCTATCCATCATGTCCTTCGTCATTTAGACCTAGATATCACCTCAGCTATGCCACACTAGTTGCACTCCTAGATAGTGATGGTCACACCGAGCTCCCTTATCTCCGCTCCTCTCTGCTAGGTATGATATGTATCATGACACATATGGTAGCCTCAATGTAACTATGTGATCATAGTAGAACACCTCTACACCTAGTGCCTTATACTACTCTAGTGATACGGTACTCGGTGGAGCCATCTATCTGGCCACCTATGAAGCCATTGGTGCCTCACTCCTTGATTTTGCAACTATGGGCCTAAGATCTCTAAATATGGCCCTGTAGGCCTCCTTCTTCCTCCTGTATCGGTCTCGTTGTCGTATAGTTAGTTATCTCTCCTATCACAATTCTATAGCCTCCCGATGAGTGAAATCCAACTCCTCTTGTAGACGAGCTATCCTTGTACTACCTCCTCCTCTCCTTCTTACACCACCTCATCCTCCTTAACTCCTATCTCTTCCCTCTCCTCTACTACTGGGCCTCCCATACCTCTTTCATCCACTTGCATCCACCACCTCACTCTATGATCATCTTCATGTCCCTCTTGGGGCATCAACTTATCATCATAAACCCACCATTTTGGCCATATTTTATCTTCATCCCACCCAGACACATATTTTTAATTCCTCGTGTATGAAGGATATCACATTCACTTTTTCCCCCGAATTTTGTTAGACCATTGTCTTGACCATCCTCACATTTGTTTACACATATTTTTGATGTCTTCCTTCAACCTATTGGTCCCACATCTTGCACATCCACCCAAGTATATTCCTATTTGACTCCCTCCATATTGTTGTAATTTTTTTCCAAATCACAAGTCTGTAAGACATTTCCATCATCTCCATTGAGGTCATAATTTTTCCCTACCGAAATGATTCAAAAATTACCACCATGTTTTATTTTTTATTTTCTATATTGATCTTTCTCCACTTGGGGCATCATCTTTCATGTTCTCTCTTTTTCTCATCCTTTCCACTCTTTATCCCTTCATCTATATTTTTCAAACTCTTTGTCGATTCTTCTTCATATCATCGATCCCTCGATTGACGGGGAAAACCTCAAGAATCATCTTATATCTCTTCTTGTTTTTGTCTCATGTCTTTCCCAATTCAAACCACTAAACAAAAAGACGGAAAATTTAGACACCAAATTTTTGTATCTCTTGTCCCTCACCTTACATTCACCCCCATTTTTCGACATTTTCTACATACATATCTCTCTTCCTATTTGAATTCCCTTAAATCCAATTTATTCAAATTTCCCACTTCCCTATATTATCCCATCATCTATTTTATTTCCCCTAATTCACCTTTAATCCCATTTAATTCATCCATAATCACCATTAATTAATCTCTAAATCCTCATCTAATCATTTTATCCTTCCTAAACCCCCTTATTCTTATCCCCAACAAAATTTTATCTCCCCAAGACAACCTTAACTGTATTTACCACACAAAACCTAATCCCGCCTCACAAGGGCTCATTATATTGATCTCGATCAATACTCCACTCGACCAAATCAATGGACCACCACATTCATTGGCAACCCATCCACGTTGTCGCGACCTATAAATACACCCTTACCCCTCCTCTCTAAGGGATGTAATTTTAGAGACTTCAATATTTCTTGGGATCTTGGCTTCATTTCTTGTCCCTCTTTGTAGCTGTTATCACCACCTTGGAGATACTTTAGAGATATTGTGCATCACCTTTGGATATTTGAAGTTATCTCTTTTCTTGGTATCACTCTCTTACATGCTTGGAGTCCCCATTTCCATCCCATCATTATTGTCCATCAAATTTGCAGGTTCATAAACCATGTAAGAGCTCTTCCATTATATCAATCATCTTTGATTTTATTTCGAGATCATCACTTCCATCCATTTTCATCCCCAAACCCTAGTTCACTCCTCGTTCATCGTTGACCTAGTCCACTCACCATCAACCTGATCCATATATGTTTGATTTCCTATCATCTATATTGTCAACCATTTGATTTTTGATCCCACAGTCCCTTAGATCTCCCAATCTTTCCATTCTACACACATGTTGCTTCACGTCTCATTTGCATCACCCCGGTCATTTTCAATCTACCCCTGATTCTTTGTCGATCTAGAAGAGGGATGAAATCCTCGTAATTATATTGATATTCAATCAAATCATATACAATGGAGATGGCTGCAATATTTATATATATTCTACATCTGAATACAAATAGAGAATAAGTTGCACATGTACAACCATAAACTATATGTAAAACATTAAAACAAATATGAAGTTGCAACAATGCAACAATAATCCTACAACAACCTCACGTATGCATAATAAAAACAATATAAATGGTTATACAAACATAACCATATAACAATAACATAAAACTACCTAGTTACCTAAGTAACCAACCAGTTACTACAGTAACAACCAGACTACCTCAGTAAAAATTAAATAACTAAGGTACAATGCATAATTACTATGTAAACTAAGTTTACCCTAACATTCCCCCCCTTAATTTTGCATTTCCTTAAGGGATGTGGAAAGGAATTCTTTGAACATCTTGAACTTGTCATGTGAAAGTGACTTTATGAAGATATCTCCTCATTGTTCAACCATTAGAAAAAACTGAATTTGTTTATTGTGTTTCAAGACATGCTCACATATGAAATGAACTTGTACTTCGATGTGCTTTGTTATTTCATGAAAAACTAGATTACGAATAAGTTTAAGAACACCTTCATTGTCTACATACATGGTGGTATGTTTTTCTTATGGTAATCTAATTCATTCCAGATGTGATGTAACCATATCATTTCATAGACATCTCCACCTACAACACGAAATTCAAGTTCGTAGAAGAGTGTAAAATAAATTTTTATCTCTTGCTTCCCCATGATATCGATCCATATCCCAAAAAGGATACAAATCTGGAATTTGATTTCCTATTATCAATGTTACCTTCATGATCTTAATCTGAATATCGAGTCAAGAAGAAGTTATCATTCTTCTTGTACTCTAGACCAATATCCAGTGTACCCTTGAGATATCTAAAGATTCACCTTGCTTCTTTCCAATGAAAAACTCTAGGTTCTTACATCAACCATGATAGATAAATCACTACAAGGCTGATATCTGGTCTAGTATAACTTAGGTAAGTGAGACTCCAAATCAACTCTGTTGACGGAGAGTTACATTTACCACAACAGATGGATCTCAATGAGATAACTACAATCTCATCTCAATGGGTGTAGCAATTGGTGTGTCATCTTCACTAAACTACCAGTTATGATTAGATCATCGACATAGACAATGATAATCATAATCTCCCCTTGTTTTTTGACATAGAGATTGGGATCATATGGATTTCTGAATAATCCATGTTGAACGAGATGCTCATTAATTTTGATGTACCAATCTTGGGGTGCCTGTTTAAGGCCATATAGATATTTTATGAGTCTGCATACCTTTGTTTCTTCTCTAGGTACAACATAACCCTCAAGTTGAGTCATGTAGACTTCTTCATTTATATCTCCATTTAAAAGGGATTTTTTCACATCCATCTGATGGACTTTCCAACCAAATTGTGCAGCTAGAGAAAAGATCATCATGATCATTTTGATCTTAGATGTGGGAGCAAATGTATCCTCATAGTCTATGCCTTAATTTTTGTGTATACCCCTTTGCTACCAGTCTCGGTTTGTACTTTTCTATGGTCCCATCTACTTTGTACTTTGTTTTGAATATCCATCTGTAACTAATGGGTTTCTTCACTGGTAGAAGATTGACAAGTTGCCAAGTGTTGTTTTTCATCATTGACTGATATTCAACATCCATGACATCTTTCAAATATTTTGACCGTAGGGATTATTGGATAGTTGAGGGATCAAAAAATTCAATAACTCTACTCATCAAATAAAATTTTACTTCTTCTCATGCTTTACTACGAGTCCGTGGTCTAGTGGTGGTTGTATTCGGTGGAGCATCCAATTTTTCATCTCAAATCATATTAGTATACCACTTGGGCATACATTGTATTATTCATGTGGGTCATGGTCCTATCTGATCATCACCATCATCCCCATCATCGTGTCATCATCAGTGGGAACATCAACTTCGATTTCACAATAAGTGAAATATCTGCTTCAGGTTAGTTTGGAGAAGGAGTCTTAGATTCCTTTTTCTTAAAGAACTCAACATCTCTGTTGGTGTAGAATTTCCTAGTCTTTGGATCCATCAATTTATACCCAAGAGCCTCTTCACTCTAGCCAATAAATATGAGTTTTTGATATTTCATATCCAAATTCTTTCTTTTCTACTTGGGTATGTGCATACTAGCTTTGCACCCAAATACTTTGAGGTGTGCAATGGATGGCTTCCGCTTTGACCATGCTTCATGTGGTGTTAATCCATCAAGAGAAACTATGGGCACTTTGTTTAACAAATATACTATTATCTTTGTTGCTTCTACCCAAAATGTCCTCGCTAGTCCAAAATCATCGATTATGCAACACACCATATTCATGATAGTGTGATTTCTTCTCTCAACAACACCATTCTGATTGTGGTGTGTGTGGAGGAGGAATTTTTTTACGAATCCCATGAGCTTGAAGGTAGGATTTAAACTCATTACTAGTGAATTCCTCCCCTCAATCTTAGTGGAGAGATCTGATATGAAAATTAGTCTCATTCTCTACAGCCACTTTGAACTTTTTTAATTTCTCAAAAGTTTCACTTTTCTTGTGAAGACAAAATATTCATATTTTTATTGAATAACCATCAACACATAGCATGAAATACTAAAATCTAGAATGGTTGCATTAGACTACAAAGATCGATATGAACTAGATCCATCTTACCTAAAGCTCAATAAGTACTCTACTAGAATGAATCTTGGTGTTGATTACTTGCTTTAGGTAGTGAGGATACTTATCTGCATCCTTCTAGAGAGATGGAAAACCTCTCACCATGCTATACCAACAAAGTGTTTTGAGATATTTGAAAGTGGTGTGACCAAGTATGCGATGCCACAACTATGCTGAGGAATAACTATTAGCCACAAGTGCTTGATCATCCCTATGGAAAAAGTCAATCTAGAACATGCGTCTCACATTGGAGACTTTTGCAACAATTTTTGAGTCTCTTTATTTGTCTTGAATCAAACACACTTTCTTATCGAATGAATATCAAAGTCAATCTTCATATTATGATCTAGAAGCTGACTCACTAATAGAATATTCTTTGTTAACCCAAGAACATATAACACATTTGATAATCTACTATTTCATGAACCAAGAGGTAGAGAAATGTTACCAATCCCCTATATTGTTTATGAAGAATCATCACCTAACGAAACATGATTTTTCAAAGGTGTGTCCCTCATGGTGATAAACTAGTCTTTATGCCTAGTCATGTGTCGAGTGGCTCCTAAATCAACATACAAAACAACACTAGATGACATAGATGGCTCACTTGAACGATCAGTGTACAAGAAGTCCTCATTTTCTGAATGATCTCCTTGCTCAACTATATTACCTTACTGATGGGGTTTTCTTCGTTAGTTCCCCTTCTTCTCCCTTGATTTTAGTGTGACTGTCCCTTATGAGATTGCTGATTTTGAGGTCCAGAATTACTTGATGAACCTTTCTTATATGTATTTTACCAATAATATTTCACATCATGTCCTCTTGTTGCATATAGGACATTTCTTCTTTTGATTTTCCTTGTGCTAATGTTGTTTTTGGGACTTTTGAGAAGAATGAGATTTTGATTTTCCTTTTCCTTTTTGATGAGAAGATAGTGCCTTCTCCTCTTCATCATATTTATTGTACATTTCTTCTTCTTGTTACAGTAGATTCACTAACTTGTCAAAAGTAAGTGTTTGATCTCACAAGTTTAGTGTAGTCACAAAAGTGGGATAAGAAAGAGGCAATACTCTCAAAATAATGGGAATGAGAGCTGTATTAGTAACCTCCTCTCCCAGGGATAGAAGTGAAGCCCTCAATTCTATAACTCTTTATAAGAAAGCTTCCACTTTCTCATCCTATTTTAATTTCAATGTATGTAACTGAATCTCAACATTCAATATTGTGTTTTTTTTTGGCCTCATACACGGTGCTCAACTTATCCCATAATTATTTAGTTATTTTGGCATCTCAAATGTGGGGTTGCACCTCATTAGATATTGCAAACAAGATTATGACTTTGGCCTTCTGATTGGCCTTGTCAAACTATCTTTGTTGGGTTGCATCATTTAGTGATCTAGTTGTAGAACCATTCACAACATGCCATATCTATTTAAACTCAATTTGTGTTCTAATCTTATTCTTTCATGAAACATAATTATCTCATCTTAGGAGATGTGAATATGGAAGAAAGAACTTAGGGGCATTAGTGCCCAATTTCTAAATTTATTGATAAATGTTAAGGATCTTATCACTCCAAGTATAAGGTCTCCCAATCTATATACCATTAGTCTGATATACCAAACCTTTCTATATACATGCCCTTCGATATACCTATTAGTACGTAGAATAATATCACCCTTTTGATATACCTAGGGGTACATGAAAGAGTTGTTAACATACATGAAAGAATTCGATACGTGGCACCAAGATAGTACTGAAAGGGGTCTATGTGATTATTGACATTGGTTTAAAGAAATATCCTCATACACGCACGTAACTTTGCTATATACTTGGATAATTTTAGTGTTTGGATTTATGTCATGAAATCATTCACAGACGGATGGGAGGGCTCAAAGTGTGTGCATTGTGTCCTTATTTCTCCCCATCAATTTATATAGATGATGCCCTAGATGACGTTGTTGCATCTATATTAGGTGTTAAGTGTAGTAGTAGTCATGATGACTTTACCCATAAGTGCTTCCCAGAGGCACTATATATACCGAATGTTGTGAAAGAGATATGAAGATCTTGTGAGTGTTACGAAATCAAATTTTACTGATTTTATTTTTCAAATCTATGTCAATTTTTATCAGTTACAATGTTTGTAGTTGAATATGGAAACCTGAAAATTAGTACAATCCACTAAAATATACAATTACATCCAAATATTCCAAAAAAATGAATGGAAGGTAATTTTTTTTTGTGAGGCCCTGGTGGCCTTGGAAGATCAGTATGGCTCATTGTGTGAAATACAACAAAAGATAGCTCAAAAAGCAATTTTAGATACCCCTTCCTTTTCAAATAGGGTTTTCTCCACTAAATTTAGCGGGGGGTTTAGTTGTGGATAATAGCTTTAGAGGAGGTTTAATGCCACTAAATCGTAGTTGCTCCTTATTTCACCACCAAATTCAAAAGGTTTCAAAACTAGTTGTTTCTTTTTGGGGGTGTCAAACCCGACACCTCCCCCTCATAAGAGTCTTATAACCTTTCAAATAACCAATTGAGTGCATTAAGCGATTGGTTTATGAAATCACCGAAATTGCATATATATTTTTCAAAATAAGATTATGATTTAAAAAATAATAGAACCACCTACCTTGGGTGACATGTGGCAAGTGATCGGGGTCCACATGGTGAATACTGGAGGAATGAAAAATTAGGTTTTGCAAAATAACCACTTTGCTTGAAAAATAGATCTCTTCTTTATGCATTCGCCACTTATTACTTGGCGTTTAGTGATATTTTGTTATCTACTGTTGTTGTTTTGTTTGATTTCCTCTTCGTTTTTGTGTTTAGGCCTACGTGTATTTATTTTTATTCACCGCCACTTATTTGTTTTTGTGTAGATCCGTGACAGGGTCGCTCAAAGTGGCTCGATTTATATGTAGTGGGCGTTGTATTTATTGGATTCAATGTTTCATAGCCATTTGGATAAAACATGGCTCTATTTATATGTTTGGAGGCCCTGTTCTACGCATTAATCTCGCTAATGAAAAGATTTTCTCGGCATGGGTTGGACGTAGAAAACTCGGTGCGAGGGGATGTGTGACCCGATCTTAATTTGAATCTCAATGATGACCGAAGAAACAAGCCTAAATAATCACAACTTTAACTCACACGATCGGGAGCTCAAATCATTTTAAGTATCACAACTCGGTCGATGCTCGCTCCAAGAGATAGTCGGTTACTCGCCTGTTAGAGAAACTTCTTGGGGAGCTCCCTTATCAACTCGCTTAGCACAAGAAAACTTTGTTAAGAGCTCGGTGATTAAATGCAAAGCACGATCCATCCAAGTTTAGCGAGAGATTCCTCCATATTTATTAGGACTAATCACTATCGCAATCACTATAAGAACCTCTAAATTAGAGGTAAAACCCCTAATTGGGAATTTTTTTTTGTTTTTATTTTTATTCCTATTTTTTTCTGAATCTAATTTTATTTAATCATAATTTCTCCCGGTAAGTAATTTTTTTCCTAATGGAGGAGGCACCGGTGCAAAAAAATTATTTTATTTTGATTGGAAAATGAACAGGAGGTTGTGAGGATGCGGGGATAGGGTTGGGAAGTTGTGCGAGGCTGCACGTGGCTCTCTAAATGTTGTAAGAGCTTCTATAAGATCCTCTATCTCTCATGAACTCTCTCTCTGCACACCTTCTATATTCACAGGATCTCATATGCTGCTGCTCGATACATAATCTAGAAGAGGTAAGGAAGCCTCGTAATTGTATTGATATTCAATCAAATCATATACAATGGAGATGGCTGTAATATTTATTGATATTGTATAACCAAGTACAAATATAGAATATGCCATGCATATGTGCAACTATAAACTATACATGAAATGATAAAACAAATATGAAGTTGCAACAATGCAACAATAAACCTCATGTATGCATAATAAAAACAATATAAATGGTTATACAACCATAACCATATAAAAATAACATAAAACTACCTAGTTACCTAAGTAACCAACTAGTTACTACAATAACAACTAGACTACCTCAATAAAAATTAAATAACTAAGTTACAATGATAATAATTAATATGTAAACTAAGTTTACCCTAATAGTCGACCTAATCAACATTTATCACTTTTTAATTAATTTTCTTGCATCCTTTTTATTTCACTCGATACGAGCTCTTTGTATCATCTCATAATCATATTTAGTTCCGAGATCAACTTCAGACCAATTCTTTAGATCTTCATTTTTCCTTTCTTTTTGGTCCATGATTCCCCATTCTATGTTGAATGTGCTTGTGATCTTGGATCGCCATCAACCGAGATCGGGATTGGTTCGGTTTTCCATCACTTACAATATTCATATATGCATTTTATCTTATCTAGCTAATCTAATATTTTTTGTTTTAGTTCATATTCATTGTCAACTCAACCCAGATTGTCATCAACCCGATCCAAATTTGTTTTATTTCTTGTAAACTATCCTACCATCCATCTACTTTATGATCATGTAGTCCCTCAAATCTCCCAATCTTTCCATTCTTCCCACTTGTTACTTCGGGGATAATTTACATCAACCCTATTTTTCGTCGATCCGCACCACTCACCATCAACATAATCAACAATTATCTGTTTTTATAAATATTCTTGCATCATTATTTTTCACTCAAATCTAGGATCTTTTCTTCATCTCAACATCATCTTCAGCTTTTAGATCAACTTTAGACCAGTCCTTCGGTCTTCCTTTTCGCATTTCTTTTCATCTCGTACTTCCTCGGTTGTCGTCAAATGTGCTTGACAATCTTGGGTCACCGTTAACCCAATCAGGTTTGGTTCTATTTTCCATCACTTACTTGTTATCATATCTATATTTTATCTTAACTATCTCATCTAAGATTCTCTCTTTCATTCGATTATGTTACACATTATCACTTGTCTATTTTATCAAAAATTGGGTTGACATCCATCCTAGGAAGTTTTCACTTCTCTAAGCACTGCAAATTTTCATGCGACCCACCCTTCTATCTATCAATCATTTTTCTTTTGAGTTTCTCTTTTTGTGTAGGTAATCCATTTCGCTACAAGGAGGATCTTTTGTGTCCATATCTATTCTCATCTCATATAGAGGTATCCTTAAATCATCTCATTATTAGAGTTAGTGATTTTCTTTATTACCATTTCACTAATATAAAATAGGACCGATAAAATTGGTTCAACACATGTAATGACACCACCTTTAGGAGAAACCGTCCTCACTAGGTCTATGACCTATAAAACCATTCCTCAAAGATGAGGCTCAAACTAGCACCAAATCATCTCAAGCATGCACAAATGACATATAAATAAAAATCTCATGACCTCAGGATCATTATCAGTTTCTCACAACACCATCACTTGGACTGTAGAAGCCCAAGAACATATTTGAAACCAAGTCACTTGAAACTACCCAAAATTGTCCCAAAACAAGTCTTCAAACATGAAGCTCAAACACCATCACAACACACAATCATGCAACCAAAATAGGTATACAAAGGTGGTTACATAACCTCAAGGTCATAACCATATGATTAGAAATTACTCAAATTCAACTACAAATATATGAACATTTTAGTGCTAAAAACACATATTGTCACCCAAAGAACAAGAAAATCACAAAATTTCTTTCAATTTTTTTGAAGTTCATTCTAACATGATAAAAAAACTGATCCAACAAACTCATAAATTCATTGTAATAATCATCTAATATTTTTGGTCCTAGATTACGAAAACCATGGTATTCAAAAAGACTCCAAAGCATTCAAATAGACTTCAAACAGACTCCAAAGCATTCATTTCAAACTCAAAAATACATAGAACACACTTCGAAAAAATTCATTTTCTCGGGGTAGACTCCAAAGGATGTATTACATCATTCAACAAACACTACTGATCCCATATTAAGATAAACCACAAAAATTGGATAAACTCTAAAGCATTTGAATAAACTTGAGATCAAATCAAACATTTTTATGAGACACCAAATCAACAAAAAACACTCTAAGAGACTTGAGAGTGTCTCTATACCTCATCCCCATTCTCTTTGTGATATTACCATGCTCAACCAATTGTTACATGCTAGAGAACCACCATGAAATACGTACCTCCTATATGAATGTTGACTAGCCTCACAACTAAGCATCTTAAGTATCCTTGCACTATCTATATTGTCATTCTCATGTATTTTCCACATGTGCACACCTATAAAAGCCTTCAACACACTTAATGACATCATCACCACATCATATTATCATTGCAGCACTCCTACAATCTAGCAAACTCACTCAAGACACCTCAAAACATCATGTCATCTCAACATGACATGTCAACAATGAAGGACATTACCAATCAACCTTCATATCCCTTACCTATTTTGACATCAATGATACTTTAGACATCAATGACATCATCACATTTTGAGATCAATGAAAACATAATTCCAACAATCTCCCCCTTTGTCATTGATGGAAAACCCATTGATGGCAAACACATATAGCTCATTCTCCCCTAAAGGTACTCACATTCATTTTCCTTCGAAGGTACTCACATGTCATCAAATCATTCTCCCCCTTTTGACATTAATGACAAAGGATATAGTTGTAACTTATTTTTCTTTCATAACATTACACTCACCACTTAGTTGGAAACATCAACCGAACAAACAAGGACCATTCGATCTCTTCATCTTTGATTTAACTCATAGAGCAACACAAGAGCAACATATCTCCCCCTAACTAGATGCATTCCTTCCAACTCTGACTTCGACCTTGACTATGTACTTCTCAACACACAACTGATATAAATACACAACAATAAATTGCTAGGAACAATGATCACACAAATTACCTTACTAATGATATTTTGTATTAAGTAGCTTTCGGTATTTGCTATTAAATGCATAAAGTACCTAAGACCCAAAACATGGAAAGGTTTAGTGATACATGTGCCGACAAACCAAAATGTTGGGATGATTAAATGTGTACAATGGATCAATGCTCCTCCTTTCTCTAAGTGAAGAAACTGCAAGAAAATACAACTAAATAATAAATATTAGATAAAATGGGATGATGAGATGCTCAACAAAGGCCAATTCTAAGAATAAAAAAGGACTTCCTTGGAGGATGTCAACTTGTTTTGATACAATTAAGTGATTTATGTAATAATAATAAAATAAGTAATAATAATGATAAGGATGGAGCTAAAACTCAAGGTGAAAAGGAATATATTGTTCTACTTCATAGGTGGTCTAGCCTAAAGTGGTGACAATCTGAGACAACTTCAAAATAATTGTATCGTGAGTCTGCGGTTGCTTATTCGATTTTTGAAGGAACTCAAGTTGATTCTCAATGTCCTTGATGTCGTGTGAATTGGATAACACATAGAGTGAGAACGTGAAGGATGTCAAATTTCTCCCACACAAAGGGCTCTTGAATAATCGAGAGATTATAGATGCTGCTTTTGATTGGATGTGATTGGTCGAGAACAATCATCTACAGATGAGAAAAGACCTGTAATAGACAAGTTAAATCCAAAGATATTTATTAAAGTTAACCAAATGCTATGTTTTGATTAGAAGAAGTTGGTAAATATAAATTGCAGGTAATTAAAAGGAATTATCGGTAATTTAGGAGAATCATTGATGATTTAAAGGAATTGCAGATGACCCCTATAATAATATTGATTTTCTCGAAAAGGAAAAACTAATGTAAATAGAGCTCTACGATGATTTTGTAAATGTTATAAGATAATAATAATAATAAAATAAAAGAGGAATACTTTGTAGTGAAAAAATACATTGTGGAATGTCTGCAAAGGATGATGATGTTTATTTTTGGTTGCTTGGAAAGATTACTAATGACTTTGATACATAAATTGATATGTTGTGACTCTTTTAGGGGATTCAATGTTGTTGTTGGGCTTGGAGATTACTTGAAGTGGTGTGGCTTGAAGAAAAAGTGCACAATCATCTAAAAGGTTTCATAAGATTCCTAAAATAAGAGTTAAAAATCCTATTTATAATCATTGGAAATTAGTTAGAATCATCGATGATCCAAATTTTTAGGAAATTGTTTAGAAGTGGTTTTAACCACTTCCCAAATGGTATTTTTAGGTATGGTATGAGGACCAATGGTTGGGGAAAGAGGTTAAGTGAGTTTGGGAGGTTAGGATGTTAGGATGAAATGGGTTAGGGATGGTTTAAAGATGGTTAGGTGGTTTTAGGGTAGTTATGGTAAATTTGGATGAGTAAATATGATCTATGATGGGGTAAAAATTGATTTTATGGGGTAGGGAGGATAATTGGATAATGTTTACGGTGATAGGTTTTGATAGAGTAATGTGTGTACATGGGAGTAGGTGGGTGACGAAAACCCAGTGGCTACATTTTCCCCTTTTTGTCAGTGGTTTTGATAGAAAAATTTCTAGAAAAAATGGTTTGAGATGATTTTCTTTGTGCTTGGATGGGTGATCCCCCTCAAACTAGGGGTGATTATGAGAATGTATAATGATCACTAGTTTGATTGATTTTATTGGATGGTTTTACATGTGTGTTTCATTTTAAGTTTCCCCAAGACAAGGTATAGAAACAAGACTATTTCCGCCATGGAATCAAGTGATAGGGGAACCAAAGGGTTTGTGTCCTTTAGATGTATGATTTTTAGGGAGAATATGTGATCACAAAGATGGACTTATAATACTAGGGAGCCAAGTGATAGGGAAACCAATGGGATCATTTCCTATAGACATATGGATCACTGTGCTAAGGTTTATAAAACAAATCGAGATGGATTGCTAGTAGGGGTAGAGTTTAACTGGATTTGTTGTGTAATTGAGGCGATGATTTGATTTGGTTGATTGGCTTATTGACATTATAAGGGGTTTTACCCTTAAAAGGAGGCACATGTTGGATAAATGTGTTATTTGGATAAATATGATAGTTTTTCAAATGACTTGGACATTTTAAAGGTGTGTCTTGATAATTAAAGTAGAATCACATGCAATTAAAGGAAATCACTAGTGATTAAGGGGAATTATCGGTGATTCTAGGGTGGTGAAATCATGCCCTATAAATGGTTGGATTTACCATGATAGTTTTATTTTACCGTCCATGTTAAGAGATTAAGAGCTCATACTTAGTGTATTTTGAGTGATAAGTGAGAGATGGAGGTTACAGGAGGATTGATGAGGCAAATAAGGCCCACCTTAGGAGAGGTAAGTACCCTTTTTGATGTTTTGTGCATTTTTTGTTTTTTTAATTTTTGAGGTCTTTAGGCCCGTGTTAAGGAATGTTTGCCAAGTTGTCGGAATCATCGAAAAAAATTTCAAATTTCTTGCAATTAGGTTGAAATGCTGGTGATTATTATTAATATCTCGTGATTCTTGTGATCTTTATTTGATTGTATAATTTTGATAAAATTTTGACTAAATAGTGTTCTAATGGATGTTTGATGTTTTGTGGATGTATGCGAGGGATAAGTTGACTATCCAAGAAAGGATTTCATTGATGTTGGAGGATGCGTGAGCCTCTTTATCATATGATGACTAGGCTCATTTAGAGGATGTGGGTTTAGGTGTGATGCGCCATTACATGTGGATCCAAAGGAAGTGGGGGTTATTACTTACATTATTGGAGAGATGGGATCTTATTACTTGTACATTTTGGCTGCTCTTGTGAATGAGATGACTATCACCTTGGAAGATATACACAAGATTTTAAGGCTACCCATGCGGGGAGGGGATCTACTTGACTAATGAGATAGATAGGCCTAAGGTAATGAGGAAGCTATATAGTGGTGACATTAATGGGATGGGGTTTACATCAGGGATTTTCATATGGGGCTTTATATAGTCCCGAGATAGAGGGTCATGCTTTGATGACCTTGATGATTATTGGGATTAGTTGTTATGCTTTTCCCAAATCTTCTAGTGGCTAGTTTTGATGGAGTAGAGGACCATTTTTGATGGGCCCCTAAGTTATTTACCTAAGCCTATAAAAAATTATGGGTGGTGAGGATAAGTAAGAGGTTTGGGATTGATGTTGGATTCTTATTATAATGTTGGGCATATGATCACATTACAATGGCTCGGCCTAGGGGTTTACCATGGGGAGTTTTAGAAGTCTTGGAGGGGACAATTGGGTTTTCCCGATGGTAATCGGATAGAGGAGAGGTAGGGCTAGTGTATGGTGAGGAGCACTATCGATATATCCTTACTAGATTACAAGATAGTGATGTGATATGGAGACCATATATTGGGTTTCTAGTATAGGAGAGGGAGGAGGGTGAGCTTACGACCACCCAACAAGATATGTGGGTTCAAGGCCGATGTCCAGGAGAGTGGGATTTGATCAGATTTAGTCATGTTAAGTGATGGTTTGGAATGGTTCGGGATGTTCTAGAGGAAACTATAACCTATAGTCATGATGATAGAGACATGTACATCTCATTACTAGTAGTCATAGTGATTTACGCCATCGCTGATGAGGAGGTGGCAATGGGGCTAGGTGAGTAAAGTGTACCTATAGTGGTAGATAATGTTAGGGTTATAGAGGTGTACATTCCATTGTGGTAGGCTCAACCCACCAAAGTTTTTATATGAGTACGAGCTCATGTAGATGCGGCTCCTCGGGAGCCGCTGTGATGAGGGTGAGGGAGGTGGGGGTTATGATAGGGAAGATTTAACGCTCGCCATTTATCTCGTTAGATGCTAAGAAGGCCGCATTATTGGTTGAGGAGGATACCTTGACCATGGATAGAGATGGTTTGGTGGGTGAACAGGTAGGATTGGTTCAACGATTAGCAATGATCGTACATGTGGAGATATCACAAGCCATAATTGATCATGATCGGTACATGCGGTAGTGATAGATCTTGAGAAAGGCCCATGGTATTACAAATTCTTTAGTTTCGGGGTTGAGATAGATGCAACAAGGGCCTAAGCTAACATTCGGATGGGACCACTGGTAGTGCTAGCTTAGCTAACTAACTAACATCCTTGTGCAGAAGTTGGAATATTACAAGGAGAAATTTTGATGGAGAATTGTTGATGAGCCTTGTTTTGAAGTGTATCGAGCATGGAGATGAGTGGGACCTAGTGGTAGTGCAAAAATGTAGGCCGAGTCACCATGAGGTCTAGATAGAGGTGGTCCTAGTAGAGGACCTAATGGAGGCAAGGGTGGTGATCGGGGAGTAAAATCCGACCGATGGATGTTCAATTCACCTAGTAAATGTGATACATTTTGATGTATACGACTCTTAGTGAAACCCATTTTTGATGTATAGTTTTGATATATATATATATTTGAGACTCGGATGGTGTATAATGACATATTGATATGACATATATATCATGATTTTGACTTTAAACCATGTGTTGATTTATTTTAATGTGATGCTTTGGATTTTTAGATGTGATTATGTTGTTTTATATGTGTTGGTGCTCATTCAAATCTCATACTTTGACTTGTTATGTTTCTTATGAAATTTTTATCACATTTACTGCAACTATATAGTGTGAAAAATTGAAATCTAATAAATACACCACTACCTTGTAAAACCAAACGAGTTTGATCAAAGTACATGATGTATTTGTACAATAGCTCGTGTTTAAAATTTCATTGGTTTTCCCATATAACCATGACTGTGTTTGTGAAAAGTAAATTATCCTAAATCCAATAAACCAGTCATGTAAATCCACTACCAAAGTTTTCTATGTATTCCTCATGTTTGGTCCTTGTGTAAAATACAATTCTTTCTCCGATACGATGACGTGACATCCCCTAAGATTGTTTTTCTATCATGGAACTTTATTATTTATTTGGAATACTGTGTAAAAATGTAAAATGTAAAAATAACTTTGGGGCTGATTTGAGTTTATATTGGTCATATGAAATACAAAATTCAAATATGTCCCCAACCCCTAAAACAAACACATGTAAAGTAAAGTGTGATTCGCGACTTAAAAACAAAATGTAAAGTGTGATTAGAAACACAGCCCTAACAATGGACACGTATCATCATTCTAATATAAGTCAACATAAAAAGGGAAGTCAACCTTACAGTTTTGCACCCTTTCGGTTGTAGGAAAAAGTGTAAAAAATATCCCAAACCCCGACTCCTACAAAATGAAAACACATGGACGACCCACATTTAAAAGGGAAAAAGGTGGATCAAATGGCCAAGATTGAATGCATTTATTTCTTCCGCCATTAATGTAATTCATATAACAAGTAAAATACTTAAAATTGGTCAAATGATTCAATATCCACACTTTCAGATGAAGGATTTTTAAAGCCCTAGGACTGCGAATTTACATCATAAAGAGAAAAATCAATTATGGAGGTAGAAGGCTGGATCAAAGAAGAAAAATTTACTAGTGCAAACAAAACATTGAAAAAGGTAAAAAAATGGGCAATTCCCTTAAAATGCTAAATTGTTGTGTGAATTTCAAGCATTCCTCAAAGATTTGAGTTATTGTTCTTGCACTTTCATAATTCCAAACCCTTTTTACTATCAAAGAAAAAAATTACAAGAAATTTACTAAGGTAAGATGAGAACAATAAAGACTAAAACCCATGTCACTTCAAGTATTATAAGCAACTTAGATGGAGTGACATACATTAATCTAGTTAATTCATACCTAGCCAATTTCTTACAACGAATGCATGCCCCTGAAAGAAGTGATTATATGGTAGCCATTGATGCCAATAATATTGCCACAACTATAGCTTTCCCACCTTCCGTACATTTCCTTGAGTTAGTATGGATTTGTCTTTGAGAATTATGATCCGAAAATGAGGGTGGTTTTAGATGAAAGTGGTGAGGTGTTACTTAACTTAACACCTAGGGAGTTTTGATTAATGTTAGGGCTTCCAAAAGGTAAAAATTTGGTAGATATTGACATACACAAGGCATTAAATCTCTACAATTTTGAGCGCATTGATTTTTCCAAGGTTATGAGATCCCATTGGTGGGTGAATGATAGAAGATCTTCTACTGGATCCCAAAGATATTGCTCGAGATAACATTTTATAATGGAGGTTGAGAATATTATCACTTTATTGAGCAAGATTCCTTGTTTCAAAATGGTTTTGGTTTTTAAGAGTGGGCGTGTCCTTATATAAGGATTGTTTTAGAAACCCTTGAGAAAATTTGTTGGGCAACCTTCATAGCCACAACCATTCATGACCAACTCTTGAGATGGATGTAAAGATCAAATCAGACATTACTTTCAACTATGAATTCTATATGATGTTATATTTAATCTACAATATTTCATATCATAGGGAATTCCCTGGTCTCCCAAAACTAAAGAGCTTCATGGATTTTAAGGTGTATGATGTTTACCCTCAATTAAACTTGGATAATTGGAAGAGGAGATTTAGAAGAGTAAATGATGCATTTTTTCACCAATCATATGCCTTTTTAGGCTAGAGTGGGAACAATACAAAATATCTGATGAAGCTAAAAGAATGATAAAAGAATTTAGATGTTATTTTATTCAATATAGGTTTTTCACCTACATCAGAGTAAGTGGTTATGAAGGCAACTCATTCATGTTGTCCCAGTACCTAGATGATAAATGGTCCCTCCTAGAACTCTCAAGAAAATTGGAAAAAGTACACAAACTAGTTGTAGGAAAGCATAAAAAAAAATATCAAATTTCCTATCAAGATAGGAAAATACTCCTGCCAAACAATTGCAAAAGATAAACTCTTAGAGGAAGAAATGAATATATTTCAATTAGAAAAATTCCATCCTAGAAAAAAATATGATATCAAATGGGCTGTGAGTGCAATCCTAGGAAGTTCATATGAACATGAGCCTCAGTTTGAAGATTATTGGATGGATTGCAGGGATGAGGAAGAGGTCAGATTGAGATATTTTTCTAGGATGACCCTCAAGAAGATTATTGATTTCAAAATTGTAGTTGTACCTCAAGGCTTGAGTGATGACAAACAAATAGTGATTCAATACTATTATGACAAAAATCTTGAGTCACAAGATAGTTTTTACCATTAAATTGGGAGGAATCAATCAACTAGTTTGCTTGATAGGATAACTAATGTGATGAGAACATTATCTTAGTTGAAAATTAAGGATATGGATTTGTCTCTCCAGAATACAAAGGTATTGAAATAATATAAGGAATTGGGAATTTTGGATGGAGATCTCCCTCCATTTAAAGAGGGACCTGAAAAAATTGATCCACTCCATGGAAAATCCCCTCAGTTACCCTCCAAAAGCCAACTACTAGAATCATTGATGAATGGACTGCATCCACTAATAATACAAGAAATCCCATGTTAGTCCTAACCCAAAGAGTTGAAGGAATACTTTTGAAAATAATGCAAGATGCCCCCATCACTCAGGAGGTCACATTGAAGGCCAAGGGGACAAGTATATCAAATTATAGGACTCCAACAGTAGTTCTACCTAGGTCATCAAGCACATGAAAGATAATGATAAGGTTCATAGAAAATATTGATCCTCAACTTAGGGTGTAGAGTGCTACAGAGAGGGAAGGAGGTGAAGTCAAGTACTTTGAAAGGACTGTAAAAAGGCTAGGGTAGTTCCTCCATTTGTAAGAGACACAAGAACTTCAAAAAGAGAATATCCTCGCCACAAGTAAAAATTTTATAAGAGTAAGGAAACAAAATTAATTGACCTGACCCTTTAATCGAAGATCAACAAAATATTCTTGCAACATTAGAAAAGTAGGTGGTTATGAAATATATTGAAATAAGTTCCCCCTTTGCATCATCTACACTAAAAGAGGCCAAAGTTATAACAACAATTCCTACATGGTTTGTGTCAAGTTTAACTACTTTGAGAGAGGATTAATGATACTTCCATAGGCACTTATCCCATGGATATTATGGAGGGACATGAATAAGATGGGTTTGGGGTAATTCGAATAGAAGGGAAAGAGATTTCCAAGGCTATTCAATACCAAGAAAAGGTAACTAAAACAATTGAAATATTAGATGTGGTTGAGATAAAGGAAATGCATACACCAAGGTTTAATGGTTTGTCACTTGAAATAGCCAAACTAAAATAGGAAAGTGTTTATTCTATGGAAATTCAAGTGGTAAGGGTTCCACAACCACAAATTGATGAATCAAGCATGAAGGTTCAAGAGGCATGAGTCAAATGTACATTGAAACAAGTGAGTTAGAAAGTTATAGAAAAACCATCGGAAGAAGTCAAATTCTTCAAAGAACAACAACCTCGAAGGATGCAAACACTACAGAGGTTGAGGAAACAAGTAAAGCTGAAATCCATGCAAGGGACATTTTGGGTGAAGTTACACAAAGAAATTGTCAATCCAATCAAATATTTAAGGTAAAGAGAATGTATTAGATGGTGATAAGACCCAGGGACTAGTCATCAATTTAAGGCTGAAGAACAAGAAAAAAATTGAAGTAAGGGTCTTACATGTTGAGCATGAAAAGAAAACAGTGGAATTTGAAGAATCGCATGCAACAATGCCAATGTTGCAAACATCCCAAACTACATCCAAAGAGATAGTAGTATTTTCTGAACCATCAAAGCTGCACACAACAAGAAACAAGTGGGGAAAATGTTCCCATAGTTGGATGGTTGGGAACTCTCCTCTTAGAGAAGGAGAAAGAAGTAGTTCAGGTAGAAAAATATGACATTAGGAATATTGTATTTTTAAAACCTATAAAAGCTCCCAAAAAGGCTAAAGTTCTGACCAAAACTCATATAGGCCATTAGGGATTTAGAACATTGGAGGTGGGTACCCCACTGGGAGAAAAATTGAAAGGTGAAATTGCATTGAGTGACTATCAAGTCACACATATTCTATTAGGGAAGAAAACCAAATCAATTCTAAAGAAAGATGCCACAATGGCTATCGGAGGCTTGATACAAAATATAGATGAAGACAAGGAAACAAAAAAGTAGTTTAAAGAGAAAATTAATACATTATTCACCTATGTGAAAAAATGGATACATAGCCTTCTAATGAGGGGGAAAAAAAATTACTACTATAACTCCAGAGGTTTTAAGTGTGGTTGATAGGTCTAGGGATAAATTTGGCATTGTTGACAAATGAAAAGAAGAACTATCTGAAAAGGGAGCAAGGTTATAGAAGATACAATTATATGCTACAATCAACTGATTAAAAGAGTCAATGATAAAAATACCAACAAGATAAATTTAGTGATGAACTATATTATTGGGAGGAATTCTTCCCAAACTTGAGGCATTAACTCAATTATATGATCGGTTGGTAGAGGATGAGGGAATTATTCTTCATGGAGAAAGACGGGTGTAACACACTTACGAGGGATCAATCCAAATTCGAGAATGAAGACTTTGAATCATGTTAGTAAAAGGTTGATTACAAAAAAGAAAAAATTCAAGAATGCATTGTTTATTTAGATGATAGGCATGTAAAAATGATTCCAAAGCAAGACATCGAATCACCTATAGATATCTAGGGGGCATTATCTTGACACATTCTTTTGATCAATGCATCTCTGAGGATCCTTTCAATTATGATACCATTTAGAGATTGGAGAGTGTGGAGAACACAGGTAACCAATTTTTCAAAAAGGATAAAAATAATAAGAGTACAAGACATGAATTTTTATCAAATTATGAAAGAACAAATATTAATATTCATGTTCCACATTGGGCCGATGAAGAAAATGTTATTCATATATTCCACATAATTGATGCATATGAGGAAAGGATATATGAAACTAAAGAGGATGATGTCAAGGATCTTGAAGTTGATGCCACCATGCCTAAATAGGTTTAGGATTGTTCCCTAAAATTTATTCCCTTTATCAAGTTTTCTTATTCGTATTTTTAACAATTTTATACTCTCTAAGTTTTGCAATTTCCAAATTATATATCATCTACAACATTGAATTTTAGAATATAAATCTAGAAAATTTGATAGCAAGTTAAGACAAGTTTAGGCATAAAACATATTGAAATGGTATGAAATCTTTGTATTTACAAAATTAAGGAAGCGGGGATTCCATAAGGGACCGAACCTTGAAATATTTACATAACTTTCAGCACATTTACAAAAATGGGGAGCAATTTATATTATTAATTCTTCCAAGAAGGTAGGAATCGACTCAACAATATTTTCTTTCTGAATTCAAATTTTTTAACATTCAGAGATCCATAAACATATTGAATGTCCCCTATAAGGTTATGAGACATATCCAATACCATGAGTTCAACAATACTTTCTTTGGGGCCTTTCAAGATTGTGATAAGCTCCAATTTTATCCTATAAGAGGAGATCCATTCATGAAGGTCAAACCCACCTTTAAGGTAGGTCATTTTTCCCCATCGGTAAGTGGATTTTGAAGATGAAGATGAAATGGAAATATGTATAGGAGTAACTGGGGTAAGTTTAAGTATACTTGGAATTGGTTAACTTGCACGCATTGGAATGGATGCACCCCATTTGAACCTCTTCAAGGAAGATGATGGTACTTTAGGATTCTTATCGAGGAAGATTTTGTTGATGCTTTCTCCGTAGGCATGTAAGTCCTTGTTTTATCGCAATAACTTTGTGGGAGAGTAAAGACATGTCATATGCAGGATCATCATGAAGCACAATGTATGCATTAACAGGAATATCCTTCTTTTCTAAGTCCTCATTGAAAAACAATGGAGATATGTTAATAATATTTTGGTTTATGGTGAGCATGTATCAAAGCAAGAATTTATTTAGTTTTTCAGGAGTCTTTTGATCCTCCCAAGTGGAACAAGTGAAAGTACATGAATTAAAAAATAGAGAAGAATGGGCTCATTTTGATTATCCTCCTTATAAGTGCCACCCGAACAACACAAGGTGTTAGTGGTCCATCAGTTCCTCATGATCTTCAATTTAAAAGAGCATTCTTACAGATGCCTAGTCTCAGATAGAAAGATCAAAAATCGAATGCAAGGTCTCTAAAGAAAGTTCTTTCAAACTAGTTCCTAGCTCTACTTTTGCCATTACATGGAGAAATATCAACACAAATATTTTTCTCACTAAGATCGAAGGAATATGTAATCTTGTGAAGAGAGAAACAATACTTTATAGAAAAATGAATTCTAAAAATAAATGTGCAAAACATCATGTCAGGATTCAATGAAAAATCATCTTTGGATACTCGCACAAGATGAAAAAGGTGAAATGGATTGGAACCTTTCAAAAAGGGTTGTTAGGTTTTATTTAATGGCTCACATAAAGGAAACATTCAGTTCATGAAGGATAAAAATGATTGTTCACATCCCAAAATATATTCCCAAAAGGAATGGGGTTAGACGTCTAATTAGTTAAGAAAAATGAGTAAACTAAATCATCATAACCAAAAATGATAGCTTACTCATTCCATAAAGTTCCACTTGCACAAAAAGAAGAAAAATAGATCAATACACGAATGACGTCGGTAGATGGTGGGAAGGATGACATGATACTTCGGTCATCCCGACACATTAGAAAAGTGAGAACCATGTATAACATTGTCAACCAACAACTTCTCCACATGGAAAATGAAGAATTGAAGTGGTCCTGAAGAAATAAAAAAAATCAAATATTGTCATCCAAGTGAAGCATATTCCCAAAAATATTTTCTTTCATTTTAAAAAGGGAGGATATTCTCTAGGTGTTTTGGGGGAAGTGAATCACAAATAATCATAAATAAAATTATAAGTATGAGGGCATGTCCTCATACGAAGGGGGATTAAATTTTAAATTTTCTTGAAAAGATTGAATGATAATGCTATAATATTTGAATTTTGTTTCCGATAAGATACAAAAGTTTTGTTTTTCAAGGATCATATATCAATGTGGTTGTAATTGTATAACCATTGACATGAATTGAGATAATTTTTTTGGTTCCCTTGTTGTAGTCATATTTCATACCCTTAGACCAATAGTTTAATCCCATGCATGTCGACCTATCACCCAGCAGGCGCTGGGTGCTCACTCGAGGCACACGCGGGCACCGAGTCTCTCCTTTATGTGAGTCTTGTGAGAATAAATCATCTTATAACATATATTCAAATGGAAATGAGTAGAAAAGAACCATGAAAAATTCTAAGAACCTAGAATGAGTTGTTATCTCATTGCATCCAGAAAAGAGAAATAACAAGCAACATATGGAAATGGTTCATACATAAAGGAAATGCATAAGTATGATACTCATGAACACATATATGATTTATAACAGAGCCTTATATTCATATTAACAGATTCAATAACCACATTACATCCCTTGAGGTCATAATAGATCCTCATATAACCATGTAGAGCCAAGTCATGCATTAGAACTACACTATGTTCATCACATTACAAAAATGAATGCAGACCCATCCCTCTAAATGTGTCATGATTCCTATATTCTCCTAATCCCTAACCCTAGAACTCTCCATTATATTTTTGTAGAGCTTCACCTCTCTTCAACTTCTTTCAACCTCTTCAACTCTCCCTTTTATTCTATCGGGCGTTTGTATTTATAACATTAATAAAAAATGTCATGCTTTCTAGAATTCTAGATTGGTTGTCAAGTGTTGAAGTGGTACTCCATGGGAGCATGCCTTCTTTGATCTAATCTCTCCACTCTTTGCAATGACTTTCCTTTGGAACCTTCCATTGCATGCCTAGAATGTTCCCTTATTGATCCTTCCGTCACCAGTGACAACTTATCCACAAGGGTCATAATTTTCTCGTGTGCTTCCTTGGATGTCAAATATAGCTAAGTCAAAAACATATCCTACCTTGCACGCACATGTCATATGTTCCGCATAACACCGCTAGAACCCTTCCCTTTATGCCTTCAACCCCACATGTCCTTCTTCAACTAGGTATCGTGCACCCACACACCTTTTCATCCTTAGCCAATATTCTGGGGCCCAACACCTATAAAGAACTTGGATATCTAAATGACACATATATTCTTATGAATTTATCTTTTCCATTATGTGTTCTATAATTTGGAACTTGATTAACAAGTTACATTTCTTGTTGCAATATTTTGTTCATTTCTTCTCTAAATTACACTAGATATCTCCTTAGTGGTTTTATTATGGTAGTTAGGTCAGTATTGTATTGAGAGCGTTTCCTTTACATTATTATGCAAAATTTTAAATTCCTCATTACAACCATTTTGTTGAAGATATTTTTCTAAGCCTCTGTGTGAATCCCAAGCATAAGAGATCATAAACCATGAGCATTTTATTAAGACATTGACATGATCCTTTGTGATTAGTATCTTAAAGGTTGTATTGGATCCTACATTCACTAAGTATTAATGAATGCAAATCTTCTTTCAAAGGAATTGTATCTAATTGATTGAATTTTCTTTACTTTCCAGGATGGCATATTTTCTTTGTAAGTTTAAAACTTATGTTGTAGAAATATCCAAAGCAAGGTATAATCTCCCACCCCCACAAAAATATCAACCTACTACAAATATCATCCTATTGTCTTAATCACTATATATCATTCTATTGCTATAATTGTAAAACACCTGTGAAGGGGCCTCTTGATCTTATATCCCTTATTAAAAATATGCCAGAGCATATAGAATCATGCTATCTACAGTAACCTGTTTCTGGTAAGATAAACATATGCATCACTTTGTGTGACAACTCGTGAGAGTAAATTGTTGTATCCATGGCCATGTTCATCCTAGAATGATCTATAAATTTGAATAAATTGAGGAACAAATACCCCATCTCCCCTTTGCATTTCAAGTTACCTCATTATCACCGTAGTTAAAAGGAGGGACCAAAAGTAGCAGGAAAGGCCATCCCCTTTGTACATGTCATTCAGTTACCCCAAAGCCTAGTTCTAGAGAGTTTGTTAGCCATAACCCTAGATAAAATTGACTCCTACCAAAAAGTCTATCATACTCAAAGCATCACAATCCCTTGGTTATGTTTTTAGGCCTTGAGAGGGTTTAAGATTGAGTACCAACATGCTTCTGGTGCCTTTTCCATGGAGTATTTCTTGGAAATGAAGAATATATAAGCATCTAGTAGTGTTATTATGTGTTAAGTCAAAATTTGAGTTTAGAATCTATTCCTTTGTTAAAGCATTACCAAAATAGAGTCCATTCTGAACTAATTGACCCAATATCTTCTTAGTAAAAGAAGGATTTACATTAAATCGACTCAATGGTAAAATCATGATACAATTCATAAAGATCTGTAAATATTTTCCTAAATACCTATAAAGTTATCATCTCATTTTCTATTAAAGTTGATCGAAACATCTAAGGTGCAAAACCTTAGTGGAGACTCTATCTTATACAAGGAAATTTGGTGAGTACCAAAGTCAAATCATCTAATCCCAATTGATTGAATTTTCAATTTGGAAAATTTGGAAGGAAGGAGATCTTTCTTCAAATGTAATCATACCAAAAGGTTTCTCTCAGAGCTAGAGAATACAAATACAAGAATAAAACATATTTGGAAGGTAGTGGGTGGCCTAAGATAAGAAGAAAATATTGTTATAAGTTTTGAATTTGTTTAGCCTTTCTTTGAAAGATTATGCTATCATAACTAATGGCTCTGAATTAGGTAGTCCTCACATTAATTTACATATTCTATTTCAAGAAGGCTCGGCCTCTACAAGCAACACAGGTATTTTCATCTCCCTCCTTTGATAACTTCTAAGAATAGGGTATTTTATGAAAGTGAGTTGTTAAAGGATTCATATTTTTGGATCATATGCCTTTGTGTCAAATACCCCTAGTTCCCAACCGTTTCAACCTTAAAATACCTCCACCAAATAATATGGCACAACCCCCACCCAGAGATCCTTTTGTGGTTAATACCTATAGAACAATAAGATTCCAAGGGATGGTGGGTCATCCAAATTAAGTACCCCATGAAATTAGAAACATACTATCAAATTTTCAAGAGAATAATGCCATTACCGAAGACCAACATATTATATTTTTCCAAAATATTATGGAATATTATGAGATAGAGCATGAAGATGTGTATGCTAAATTATTCATAAATATTTTAGATGAAGATGCTAGGGAATGGTATAATTTTTTGCTAGAAAATTCAATTGATTGTTGGGCAGAGATGAAATTTTTTTTCATGATGCAATACAGTGAAAAAACTGATCTTAGGTTTCTTTTAACCGAGTTTTAAAACATCAAGAAGAATCCAAATGAACCTATGTATGATTTTAACACCAAAATAAATAAAATTGTAACATGTTTTCCTATCAATTTGAGGCCGAGTGATGATTCTTTCTTGATCAAATACTCATATGCTTTCGACAAAAAAACAACATATTATCTAAGAGACAAGAATCCTAGAACTTTGAGTTAGGATTTTTCCATGGTTGTCAAAACTGAGAAAAATATCAAAGTAGATGGGAAGCCTCTAAAGGGAGAGGGTGTTAAGTTAATTAACCCTAATAAGCCACATGTTAGTAAGGTAGTGGACCTAGAGGAAGTGGTTAACACTGGCTAGATCGGCTAATGAAATTTCATATAAACTGCTAGAGTAGAGAAAGGCTTGGTTTCAAACATCGGATGTAGCATCAGCCCGAGGGTAAAACAAATTTGGAAATCATCCCAAAGGATATTGCTAAACCGAGGAAAAAGGAAAGAGAAATGCAGTTCGAAGTAAAAACCAAGACCCCATGGAAAATAAAAATAGTCCCCACCCTTTTAATGTAATAGTGTCCATGATAGAAGAGAAACACATCATTGATTGGTGTGAAAAGTTTTTTTGCCACATCCTCCTTGTGAGAAACCTTTGGAAAGTAATGATAATAAGGAGATTGATTTCAGTGATGTATGTATGATGGAGTTTCCTGAATATTTACCATAAGGGGCTACTTCAACTAACATTATATGTGCTAGAACTATAGAGGATTTTGGAATTTCATAAACCGGTATCTTCTCTCCCTTCCACAAGTAATGTTGATATAGATATGGTCCAGTCATTTGAGCTACCAAATCATGATTTCGATTATTTAAGGGCTTTAATGATTAAGAAATATGATGGTGGTGTCCCTTATAAAGAAGATGGGTAGTTGTTAATGAATGATGTTGTCGCTTGATAAAAATACTATAACCTTTAAAGTAGATTGGTCAAACGACCTACCCCTCCTACCAAACTAAAGATTCCCCTGTTGAAAAATATTCCTAAGGTTTCCCCTATGAAAGACATACCTAATAAAGGCCATGCTAACACATCAAATACAAGTACCTCTGTTTATGCTCGGGAAGTAAAGGACAATATAACATCATAAAAAATAGTTACCTTTCTCCCTAAGTTATCCTTACCCAAATATGCAGCATGTGACATGGCCTAAATTTTCATTTAAATCAAGATCACTACCCCAATTGTGGAATTACTCAAAATTCCGAACACAAGAAGAGGGCATTTGAATATTTGGGATTTAAAGAGGACACATTTGTCAAAGAAAAGGAGGTAAGTAATGTATTGATTCCTCCTACCAATGAATAAATTGAGGTACTTGTTAAAGAAGGGTGCACAAGGAGAAAGTGTGCAGGATGGGTTCTAGGAGGGTTTAATAGAACAAGTAGCGCACGTGTGCAAAGGCAAAGTAGGATTTCAGGACTTAGCCATATTTGGCATATTAGGCAGGACATGTGAAAAGCATGACCCGATTGCGCATGCAGAGTGGATAAGGTGTCATCCTAGTGACAAGTTGGCCTAGGAAGGAATATGCCCTGTGATGGAAGCTTCTAGAAGACCATCATGGCAAGGAGTGGAGAGCTCAGTGTCTGAGGAGCATGCTCCCATGGAGGACCACATTTGGACACTTGGTGATGGATCTGAAGCCTTAGAAAGGTGGGTTGGCAGTTCAAGAGGCCTATAAATACAAGTGCCCACAGAGGAATTGAGATATAGATCAATAGAGAGTGGAGCTCTATGCAGAAATGCTATGAGAAACTCTATTGGGTTGGGTAGATGACTTATAGGGGAAGGATGTATCAAGGGGTTTGGGTATGAAATTTTCCTTTCATGTTTAGGAGGACTCTAATCTAGTTATGATGTATGACTTTGGTCTTCCATACTGTGATATTCTATGTAATGGATCTAATGCATGTGATGAGGTTTTGGGTATGATGGAATATAAATATAATAGACTCTAGTTTATACATATATTTGTATAGTTCTATTTCATATGTGTTATATGAATGAATATAAACTCCTATACATTTCCTTTTCAGTTCAGTTCTATAAATTGTTAAGTATCCTTTTATGTCTAAATGACTGCATTGATCTAGAAGCCATTCTTTTGAGCTCTATGATGAATGTAAGTCTCATATCCACTCACTCTTTTAAGTTCCTATCATAGATGATGCTTTCCCACTTAACTCACATAAAAGAGAGACTCAACACCCGCGTGTGCCTCGGGTGAGTGCCCAACGCCCTGCCTTTGGGTGATAGGCCAATGCGCATGGGATTCCCTTGTTCTTGGTGGGTGTAAAAATGACTACATCTTGGTTCCATTTCCAGGACCTCTTTTTGAAGTTGTAGTGGGAAATAACATACATCATGATCTATGCAATGAGTGATGAAAGAATGCCTAACTCTAGAAAGTATTGAATCATGGTTCAAGAGCACGAGAGGAAGAATTTTCTCAGAGATTCAACATTGGCCTAAGTTTGATGCACATGCAGATGGGTAGAAGAGAACCTCTACCATGAGTTGTATGAAACTTTCTTCTATTACTTTCTAGTAGATTTGTATGAATGGCTCTCAGTATATGCATCTAGATCAAGCTGGTGTTATAGATCATGCGTATGGACCCAAGAAGAGTACCATAGAGGCTGCAAGATGTAGATCTGATGTGGACTCATGTTGTGGATCATTGGTGGAGAGGAGTACTAGCTAGCTACATTCTGGAATACACTATTTCTACATATTCTTGTCTAGAAGTCACTGAGTTTGAGTTTCTATGGGAGCCCAGAGGATCATTTCTACATGTTATTCCTTTGGCGATGAAGATCTTGATCATTACCTTGAGTTTAGAGGCATTTTTGATGGCCGGCTAAACCTTCTGAGTGCACTGGGTGAGGAAGCTAGGGTGGAGGAAGATGACATACATTGTGACTGAGAAAGAAAGGGAGGAGAGACAACTCAAGTATAGTGAAGCACATGAAAGGGAGATTTCTAGACAATGCGAGGTTGCAAGTGTGATGGATCTATGGAGGCAAACATTATGGGAAGGAGTTGAGGTTCACGTAGAGGATGTGGAACTTGAGTAGTTTGTGCTACCCCATCTCGGTAAGTGCAGGAGAGAGACCCCTTCGGCTTCTGATGAGATTTCATCACGTGAGAGAGAAGAGTTCGTTGGCATGCATCTGAACCCACCTAGTGACCAAACCTTGGCACTTGGTTTTCCAAATTAGAGGAGTGTTGATAACATAGTTGGTATCGGTGGGAGTGACCGATCGGCACCTAGGAGGTATAATTTCTCATTTGGAACTTCTATGGCTACACACTCTATTCCAGTGTTTGGAGGAATTTTTGGACAAGGAGAAAATACACAAGGTTTGGGTAATGCATGTCGAGGAGTGGCACAGGGGCATACATTTGGCAGTGGAATGATCTCACATAACCATTGGTGCACATAGTTCAAAGCGGGATGTTGGGGATGCTAGGCATGACCACTTCAGGCCCATTATTGGCCACATGAGGATCTGGAGGTGGAACTGGTGGATCGGGAGGCACAAGACCTGGTGGATCCAATGGATCTAGTGGAGGAAACACCGAGAGGAAACCAAGGATCTGGACTAGAGGATAGGGGCCTCAACCACCTCCTCAAGTAATCTTTGAAATGTCTTTACACTTGTCAGACTACCAGGGCATAGAGGATGTTACGGAGCATGTTCACAAGTGTGAATTGCTATGGCGCATGCAAAGGGGATCACAACCCCATAACGGAAGGCCAATCAATTTGCAATGATGTTGCAAGGGCACGCACATAGCTGGTATAGGAAGTATGACCCCCATCAGATGGTGGTAGATTACACCGCATTGAAAAAATGCCTTCCTAGCAGAATTCCACATCCCTAAGTTTGAATAGAAGAGCATCAACGCCCTCAAGGAGATTCAATAGGGAATGGAAGAGAGTGTACAGGAGTATGACGCATGGTTTAAGACTCTCTGTCAAAATTTTCATATGACATTCACCCTTCATAACATGCTCAATGGTTTGTTGGAGGGTTGATAACACCATTTAGAAGAGCTTTATCTCATAAGACTTTCACACTGCACGCGAGGCATTAGAAGTTGCTCTACATGCTGAAGTTGTTGGAAGTGTTGATACTAGGTGTTAGCCCATTCCTGAAGCTCAAATCACTGCTATGGCTAAGCAACTAGAAAATTTATCTACAAACTCAACTCATGAGACTCATAGTGGAATGTGGTGTATGGATTGTGAAGTAGAGGGGCATGCCAAGGATAGTTTCCCCTGAAAGATAGTACGCATCGTAGCGGTAGATTGTGAGATTTGTCATGGGGACCATGATGCGAGTAGATGTCCCTTGTTGTAGTGTAAATTTGGAAGAATGTATCTTGCTACTATAAATATTTACACCTCTATAACCCATGATACTAAGGATTGTAGGCTTATTGACCAGATCCATGAGGCCATTGATCATGGTGTGTGCTAGACTAGCCTTTCCAGTAGTTCTAAGGGTGATGACCGTTGTTATGAGGAGTGCACAAGATGGAGGCATGCATGGAAGAAGTTCTCGAGAGGATTTCGGGGTCATGGAAACCACGGAGGAGGAAGAAGTGAGTTCCATGGGAACATGTTATAATTGTGGATCCACAGAACATTATAAACTGAGAGTCCTAATCTATTATAATGCTCTGTGGTGTGGGAAGAAGCACAAGTATGAAGAGTGTCTAAAACTCTATGAGCATATGAACCAACAACACCGAAAAGATAAGGGCACTGCTATGGTAAGCGTAAAAGGGCTAATTCAAATGGATGCCAAGAGTGGTGCGTGAGTTAGAGCTAGAACCTATACTGGTGACAATGCATGTGCAGAGGCCGCATGCACCAAGGAGATGCCCAAACCAAGGACATTAGTTTCCAGAGAGGAGGTACCACATGGAAAGTACCCAGACCTTACCCATCAAAAAGAAGTATACTAGAGACTATGGATGTAATTAGGAGTTTACAAGGGGAGATACAATATCTCAAGGAGCAATCAAGGCAGGTGGGGTAGCGGAAGGATAATGAGGTTCCAAGAAGTGACTTGGATGAGGTCAAAGAAGTATGTAAAATGTTAAGGCAAGAGAATATTATTCCCTTGCTAGGAGAATGGCTAAGGGAGAAGGTACCACACGCTAGAGTGGAGCACAAAGATAGGTTTTACATGCAAACCTTTCTCCACACAACCTTGAGTATGACAAATAAATTACTCTAAATGCAATTTTTGATGGATGGCTCCTGAGAAATATCCTCATCGACATAGGAGCAGAAGTGAATGTTCTTACCTTAGATGCTTGGCATCAAATGGGAAGGCCCATGCATTGCAGCCATCTTCAAATGTGTTGTATATGGAAAAAAAAACTAAGGCAATGCCCATTGGAGTATTAAAGGATGTAGTGATCACCATTCAAGGGCCAAGTTTACTAGAGACTTTGAAGTCTTGGCACTCACCGAGGTAGACAATTTTCTAGCATTGCTTGGGCACCCATGGTGTTACAAGAATAATGTTGACATAAGGTTTAACAAAGGATATATCAGTTTCAAAAACAAGGAAGAATGGGTGATCATCCCTTTGACAGATGGGAAGTTGGCACCCTACACAGAGCCATTGGGAGAAGAAGTCCTTGATAGAATATACGTGCACTCAATTAGGGATCCAAGATAATTCACCCTACGAAGGAGTTATCCAATTTGAGGATGCCCAATCTGTGAGTGATACCACAAGCATGACATGTGACAATTGGGCACATGGGACCTATGAGTTGATCGGATGGCATTTAAGAGGATCGGTAACCAAAGTGAAAAAAGCGCACATACATCGCACCCGGAGGAGGAAGAAAACTACCAAGTTACTTGGGAGGGGCTAATCCGGAAGATTTCTTGTGAAGAAATGGAGGCCCATTGAGAAATGAGAAGGAAAGGAGGAAAATTTTTAACTACAGCCTACTCAAAACTACTACGCATTGGTGGGAGACACATCGGGAGAACCTCTTGGAATGGCATGAGGTGAGAATTTCCTTCTCCATAAGGTTTTGTAAGAGAAACGTGCCCATGACTATAAAATACTACCATGGTAAAGAGACCACTTCCTTCCATATCCAAGCATGTGAGACAACCTAGATGGGAAGCACAAAAGCATTACCACCTTCATTATGGGTTCACAAGTTGTACTCCACCCTGTAAGGTTGTGCATGCACATGGTATATCCACTCGAGAGATGCATCATCAAACTAGGTAATTGGAAAGAATTGGTGGCTGATCTCATTCAAACATTCAAGTATCGAGTGAAAAGCCATCAGTACATAAGGCATTGTAGGTAGTCAAGTGCCTTACAATAGGGGATAGTGCTATGGTGGAAGATAGAATACAAGAATTTCTAGGTGAACCTAGCCTGGAGGCACACTTTGAGGAAGAAGAAACATAAGAGATATACAACTTGAGCATGCACGTGTATAGAAAAAGAAAAGGGGAAGATGGTGTATGTCATTGATGGGGAAGAAGTGGAAATCTTGGATGTTAACCATTATATAGGGAAGCGCGAGGTCATAGATAGTGTTGATGAATGGGCGTGCCTACCATGAACCTTTAAAGATGAAAAAGGTTAACATCAGGCTCAAAAGAAGAACCCAAGGAGGTAATCATTAGAGACTATTGGTCGAGAGAAAGAAGTCTCTAAAATCATTGATTTGTTACATGAATTCCAAGATTTTTCCCACGTGGGTACCATGAGCTTAAAGGTATCCACCATTCCTTGGGGAGATGAGGATAAAGCTAAAGGAAGGTGTGCCCAATCAGGAAGAGGCCATACTAAATGAATCCCAATTTGTGCATAAAGGTCAAGGAGGAAATAGAAAAAATGATAGCATCATGTATCATTAAGGTTGTGGAAGAGTCGAATGGATAAGTCCAATGGTGATTAGTATAAAAAAGGATGGAGGATAAGGATCTATGTTGATTATAGGGACTTGAATGCAATATGTGTCATTGATCCTTTCCCAACCCCATTTATTGAAGAAATCTTAGAGGGAGTGGCAGGACGTGAGGTCTACTCTTTCACGGATGGATTCTCGGGCTATCACTAGGTAAGGATTACAAGGAGGACCAGAGAGAAGATGAATTTTTCCCACTTGAGTGGGGAAGTTTTTCCTATACAATCATGCCTTTTGGGTTGAAGAATGCACTATTGTGTTCTCGCGCATTGTGGTGCAAGCTTTCTAGACTTCATCCATAAATTTCTTCAAGTTTACCTAGATGATTGGATAATATATGGGTTAGTGAAGGACCATTGTGACAACTTAAGGTTAATGTTTGAAAGGTGTCGAAAGTTGAGGATATCCCTCAACATTAAGAAATGTGTCTTTGCTACCCCATTTGGAACATTATTGGGGCACATCATATGTAAGGAGGGCTTACTAGTAGATCCCACCAAGGTTGTAGTAATTGTGGGATTGGGGAGCCTACTAGTCAAAGCGCAGTGCGTGGATTCCTTGGACACATGGGTTACTACAGGAAGTTCATCAAGGGATACGCCAAGATCATCCACACCTTTAGAAGAGTTACTTAGACACAAGAGTGCCTTCCTTTGGGGAGAGGCACAATAGAAGGCATTTGACACTTTAAAGGATAGGCTTATCACCGTGCCCCATACTATGATTCCCCTCTTGGGATAAGCCCTTCCATGTTCATGTTGATGCCTCAGGAACCACCATTAGAGTAGTACTTGCACAACCTAGTGAAGGGATTGTTGATCATCCTTTATGCTTTGCAAGCAGAAAGTTGACACCAACAGAGAAGAATTATACTACAACTAAGTGTGAGGCATTTTCAATGATCTACACACTTCACAAGTTTAGACAAATATATTGAAACCCCTTTTATATTTTACACTAACCATATGGCATTGAAATACTTAGTGAACAAGCCCATTCTACAAGGGCACATATGTCGGTGGGTACTATTGTTCCAAGAATTCAAGTTCACGGTGGTTGTCAAACCAAGAAAAAGTAATTCCGACCTAATCATTTGTCTAGAATCGATTCAGGGGAGGAGGTGCAAGCATTGAGGATACCATGCCAAATGCACAACTATTTAGGTTATGGCACACACCCTCGGACTTACTTAAAGATATTGTAGTATTTCTCAAGATAGGTGTAGCACTTGGAAGGAATGAAGGCATTGGATAAAAATAGTTAGCTATACGCTCCATGCCCCTACATGTTGATTAGTGGGGATTTATAAAAATTAGGACGTGATGATATTTTTTGGTGTGTGCTAGAACATGAGCACCTAGCCATAATAGAAGAGGCACATGGAGGTAGTGTAGGTGGGCACTATGCAGGTGATGCCACTTGCACAAGATATTAATGGATTGGATTATGGTGGGAGACCCTATATCAAGACTACAAGGAATATTGTAAGGCGTGTGACCATTGTCAGCATGCATTGGAAAACTAAGGTGAAGAGATGAAATGCCTTTATGCCCTATTCCTAATGACTGAGCCATTTGAAAAGTGGGCTATAGACTTCGTAGGCCCTATTACACCAGCATGCCGCATAGGACTGGGTCACGTTATATAATCACTTACATAGATTACTTGATAAGGTGGGTAGAAGCAACACCTACTAAGGATTGTACAACAGCTACTGCAGCAAGGTTCCTATGGGAAAACATTATTACAAGGTATGGATGCCCTTTGAGTTTGACTAGTGATAGGGGTACACATTTCTTAAATGAGATAGTAAGGATTTTGTTAGCAGAATTCATGGTGGCTCATCACAAGACTACCCCTTACCATCCACAAGAAAATGGAACTACGGAGGCATTTAAAAAGATACTAAGTCATACCCTAACCAAAATTTGTGACGTTGGTAGGCAAGATTGGGATGACAAAGTATCAGCAATAGTTCTATGGGCATATAGGACAACCTACAAGAGGTTAAATAAGGCCACACCATTTCAATTGGTGTTTGGCACGGAGGCTATCCTACTAGTTGAATTCATGTTACCATCATTGTGTATATCGTGTGCAGGAGGTTTAGTAGATGAACAAGTAGAAGAAATAATTGACAAGTTAATGCAATTGGATGAAAGATGATCACTTGCTAGGTGGAGCTAGAAGACTAAAAAAGAAAAACAAAAGGCATGGCATGATCATCACATTAAGAACAAAAATTTTGAGGTTGGGCAGATGGTGCTACTATATGATTCCAAGTTTCGTGCCATCCTAGGAAGTTAAAATTCCATTGGTTGGGTCCCTACATCATCTCATACATCCTTGATTCAGGTGCATGCCAGTTACAAGTGTTGGATGGGATAAGATTGCAAGACACTTTAATGGGAGTAGGTTGAAGCCCTACTATAAATAAGTCTTCTTGGTGTTTGTAATAAGGTAGTATTGCCAGATAGTTTAGGATTTCCTTTAGTGATTTTCTTTTCTTGTGTTTCCCTTTCTCATTTTGTTTTGTTTTGCACCTTGGGCACCGGTAACCTCTTTACTTTTTGAAGGTTGTGAATGCAGAGGACCACACATCATTTTAGTGTGGGGTGGAATAATGTGAAGGAAAGTGCAAAGTGTGAAGTGCCAGGAAGGATTGTGTTGGAAATCTCGGTTGAATGGCCTTGTGGAAGAAAGCACATAGGAGAAAAGGTGAACAGGATGGTTGGTATCAGGATAAGGCTACATTTTGGTTCCACATACAAGGGAGAAAGAAGCGTAAAAACAACATGAGGTAGGTGAGAGAAAAATCATGAGGACAAAAGAAGTACCTTTGGCACTGGTAACGCAACGTAAAAGCCTTCTGTCAGATAGATTGTTTGTGCACCAGAAGGTTGTAGGATTATCCACACAAGTATGGGCATGTGAGTGAGGGTGCTAGAGTCCAGGCTTAGTGGAAAAATCTACAATAAGTGTTGAAGTATGGTGGTAGGTGAAGTAGCATTTAATGCTAAAAAGTGGGAAAAATTATAAATAGAAGGTTGAGCACTTCATTATCAACATTTGTGAATACAAAGAAAGAAGAGCTTGTAAACTAGGGTTTCTAGAGTTGATCCGTGTGAAGAAAAATTTGAGAAATTTAACCATGAGTGACTAGATTTGATCTACAAACTAGAAGGAAAGAAGTTCACAAGGGCATAGAGAAAAAGAGTTTGTGGAGAAGCACCATCTTGTGAAAGAGGATATTCCAGTTAGGGTTTGATAGCTAGGGCACGAGGCTGAAAAGGGTTTCTTCACAAGTTTGAGATCTAGGACTAGAGGAGGTAGAAAAGTAGAGCAAGTAAGAGAAGTTGAAGTGCTAAGATAACCTAAACCATGGCACCTAAGAAACCAACTATATCACCTAAGAAGCCCAAAGGCAAGGGCAAGGGAAAAGGAAAGGGAAAACAACCAGAAACCCCCACAAGTACAAATGAAGAATGGTACGCTGAAATGTAGTACCTGATGGGTTTTTCTCGGATGGAATGGGAGTCCCATTTAAGGAAAATGGTTGTAAGTGATTACAACCATCACACAAACATGATGGAAAAGGAAATGGCGCTAGAGTTGGTGTGCCCAACAAACAAAAGGACACCAGAGGGTTTTGCCTATTTATAACGATGAGGTAAAAGTGAAGTTGGAGAAGGCGGGACTATTGCAACTCTATGAGTTGCCTTATTTTGGAAAACCTAAGCACCTCTATCAATGGTTAATGTCACGCATGCATGAGGACCACTTTTACTTCACAGGTGTAAGATGTGCATAACTCCTCAGCTGATTTCAAAATTCACAGCCTCATCTGTGAAGGAGAAAGTATAGATGATGACTTGAGTGATAAGGAATCCATCAAAGAAACAGTGACCACATACACTTATAAGAAGGGGTCACGGTACTTTGATATCATGGACATCACAGATCCAGTGATGAAAATGGCCACACACCTGGTGACCAAGTTAAATGACCAAGAGAGGTGGATGCAAGTGAACAAGTCCTAGTTAAATGTTTGCATAAAGGATATCAGAAGGTGCCATCTACAACTTGTCCACATACATCATGGATGAGATTATCAACAAGCACACAAGAAGAAGGTGACAAGATACTCTTTGGAAATGTCCTCTTGACCATCATGTTTTTAGAGATCGGAGTGCCCGATGGGCCAGACAAGGCTATATGGGAGTACCCAGTGGAGGATCCATCACCCACAAAGAGATTCACAAAGTACACTTGCGACAACATGACAACCGTTCATTCACAAGGCACATCTTGAGAAATGGTATAAGTGCTTAAGGGATGTGTTCGGCAGAGTGGAGGATCCTAGAGAAATTTCCTACACTTACAGAGGGAGAAGTTGAATTTGCAGTGTACCAACACTTCTACATTGGCAGATTCAAGCTGGTGGATGAAACCATGAGCCCATGGTGTAAAATCCCATTCTCTTTCACAACCTTATATTTCCAAGCAGGGTAAACCAGTTTACAGAGGCAAAAATACTAAGGTTCAACCTTAGTGAGGTGGATCAAGACCACAGGGAGCTGCACAGACAACTCGTTTACCCCAAGAAGTGCACATACATGGAGAGGTATGTCTCCCACAGGTCCAGATGACAAAGCCTTTGACTTTTCCAATTGCAGGAAGGACCATGGCACATGTATATCTATGCATAAGGCCAAATTTTGAGAAGGGCACATACCTAGAATGTGATGTCTCCATCCCAGAAGACCCCATGGGAAGAAGGAAGCCCAACAAAAAGAAAGGAAAAGAAGAGGTGCAAGGGAAAGAGGCACCAAGTGTCCAGAATATGCCAATAGTGGGCATGTTGAGACAAGCACTAGGACAAGCATTTACACATGCAGGAAGAAGTCTCCAGTTAGAGAAAAGGTGCTAGAACAAGAAAATCCTATCACAAAGGAGAAGTCACTAGAGGAGGAAGAAAGAGCTGAATCTCCCATACTAGAATCCCCAGTTAGGAAGAAACAAAAGGTGATGGAGGAGGCTGAGTCGAGGACACAGAGAGCTTAGAGGCCTATAGGGGTGAAAGGGATGATGACAAAGAAGATGAACCTGAAGGGGCCCAAGAACCACTTGTTTTTAGTGTGCATGATTCAGAGGAAGAGGGCAGAGAAGAGGAAAATGAGTTTCACTTCATGACGGAGGAAGGGTAGCCAGGAGGGGGAAGGCACCCAAGATAAGGGAGGAAGAAAGAAGTGAGTATGAAGAATCAGACTCCAAGCCCCATGTAGGAGTAGGTAAATGAGGTGTAGAAAAAGGAAGTGGTGAAAATCATTGAAGCCTTGGTAGAACAAGAGTTGGAGCACAACGCTGAAATAGTTATGAATGAAGATAAAGAAGAAAGCATGGGAAAAGATCACGACAACGCAGAGGCCCCAATTTGATGGTAATTATTCCTAAGGGCACACACATGAGGAAGGCACATGGAGATCCAGAGACCAAGGATGGGTTACGTTGATGACCCAAACAAGGTGTTGTGCACGTGTTTCCAAGGCACCATTCCAATAGAGTAGCTCCTGGCCATGACATCATTTGATGTGGAAGGTGCATACCCGTGGACAAAGGAAAATGCTTTCATGGGCATTTGAGTCCCACATCGATGAGCCAGAGTTTGAAGTAAGCCAAGGGGATTTGATGGAAGTGCCAGAGTCTAAAGGGACCAACCCCCTGGTGAACACTCAATAGCTATCTAATGAGCAAGTCTACAATGTGCTAAAACAAGGTCTCAATTGAACTAGAAGCTAGGTTATTCGGGAGGAACGATAGGTAAAATTCCTAGAGGCAGAGCTAGAGAAGAAGGAAGAAGAGCTCAAAGAAAGGACCAAGGACTTAAATTAGGAGGAACTAATCAGTGCACAGCTAAAAAGCATGAACTAAGGGAAGAGAAGGCAAGGGTGTGTGAGGTATACAAGAAGGTAGAATCCATCATAGATGCCATTGTTTTGAAGCATCCGGACCTAACACCACCCTTGCAAAAGTATGGATCTTCCCTAGGAGTGCCTAGAATACTTAACACGTATCCTCACCATGGAGAGGCAACCACTAGCCTTAGATTCCACGGAAGAAGTATTAACACATGGAAAGGGAAGACAAACTAAAGGTTGTAGCAATCATTTCCAAGTACAACAAGGTCCTTGCTGATGTAAAAATTGCTACCAAAGTGTTGAGGCCGCGTATGACAACTATGTGCAGACAAGGATAGAGTGGTGAGCATTCTTGTCACCACTCACAAGGTAGAGCTCAAATAATTCCAAGAGAAGAACAAGGGAATAGAGTGGAGTCAGGATAGGATCTTAGTCGAGGTTGAGAAGAAGTCTAAGCCATTGAAGTCCTATGAGGTTCAATCAAGAACCGACTGAAAGGGTTGTACCCACAAATCACAAAGGGGGATGGATGCACTTGAGGATGTGGGCAAGAAAACTGGAAGGGGTGGTTGAGGCAATGAATACTCAAGGAGATAGACTAGGTTTTGATGAGGTAAGCACCCTAGTCGGTGACCTTTGCCAAAGAGCACAAAATGAAGTTGATGCCTAATAAGTTGGAGGCCAAATTGAAGAAATATTTTCCTCTCCTATTGCAGCAGTAACAACACTTCCCCATTCTTTCATCTTTCCCAATTCTTCTTTCCCTTATTCTTTTCCAAATCATTATTTCTTCCGATATCTGTTGTAATTATTTATTCATTGAAGACATGTTCCCATGGGTGGAGAATAGGCATAGTGTGGGGTGATGTTGGGACCCTAATTTATTGGCTAAGTACAAGAAGGTGCGTGGGCACACAAGGCCTTGTTAAAGAAGGGCGTGCAAGGAGAAAGTGCACAGATAGGGTTCTAGGAGGGTTTAATAGAACAAGTAGCGTGCACGTAAGGCAAAGTAGGATTTTGGGACTTAGCCATATTTGGCATATCGGCAGACACGTGAAAAGCATGACCCGACTATGCATGCGGAGAGTGGATAAGGTGTCATCCTAGTGATAGGTTGGCCTAGGAAGGAATATGCCCTACGATGGAAGCTTCTAGAAGACCATCATGGAAGGAGTGGAGAGCTCAGGCCTGGAGGAGCATGCTCCCATGGAGGACCACATTTGGACACTTGGTGATGGATCTGAAGCCTCAGAAAGGTGGGTTGGTAGTTCAAGAGGCCTATAAATACAAGCCCATAGAGGAATTGAGATATAGATCAATAGAGAGTGAGAGCTCTATAGAAATGTTGTGAGAAAATCTATTGGGTTGGGTAGATGACTTATAGGGAAGGATGTATCAAGGGTTTGGGTATGAAATTTTCCTTTCATGTTTAGGAGGACTCTAATCCAGTTATGATGTATGACTTTGGTCTACCATACTATGATATTCTATAATGGATCTAATGCATGTGATGAGGTTGTTGGGTATGATGGAATATAAATATAATAGACTCTGGTTTATACATATATTTGCATAGTTCTGTTTCATATGTGTTATATGAATGAATATAAACTCCTATACATTTCCTTTTCAATTCATTTCTATAAAATTGTTAAGTATCCTTTTATCTGAATGACTGCATTGATCTAGAATCCATTCTGAGCTCTATGATGAATGTAAGTCTCGTATCCACTCACTCTTTTTAAGTTCCTATCATAGATGATGCTTTCCCACTTAACTCACATAAAAGTGAGGTACTATTTGTTGATACTGATTTGGGAAAATTCATAGGTTGTGCAGATTTTTAATATCAGTGTATGGATGCTAATGCACACCCGGAATATGACAAATGTCCCTTGACAATGATGTTTGATGGAGCATGTTACAATTTTAGAAATGGAGCTGGAGTATTTCTAACTTCTTCAAATTAGGAATCTTTTACTTTCTCATTCAAGTTAAGGTTTGAATGTACTAATAACATTTTTGAGTATGAGGCATTTATCCTTTTTCTAAGAGTTGCATGGAAACGTGGGATACATGATGTAATTTTCAAAGGAGACTCGAATTGGTTGTGAAACAAATGAAAAAAAAATGTAAATAAGAACCAAAGGATGAAATTGTACAAGCATGCATCCTAGGATTTTATTGAATTATTTGATTATTTTAATATCCTATATCATGAAAGATATCATAATGTAGCAGTTGACAAACCGGTTGTCCTTTCACCCTAGTATGATAATGATATAGCATCTCCTTGTTGTAACTATGAAGTGGAAGTATTTACCATAAGATAAGTTCCCGATAACATCCAACATTGGAAATTATTTGAAGATGATGATTAGATACAAAGGTTTCTAAACTGCAAAGGTGAGTTTACCAACCAACTCATAGATCTTGAGCCAATGGTTATGTTATGTGATGGAAAGGAAACCCTCTTTGGAAAAGATATAATACAATTAAAAACAAATACCATCCCAAGAGGACTGGTTAGTCTTGAGTCGAATTTTGACAATGCTTTGATAGGGTCATAAACAAACCTATTTTTTCATCTAGGGAGGTTGAAGAATGTAACTTAGGAACCCATCAAAATCCCAGAAAGGTTTGGCTGGGATGTGGTTTGAGAAAACAAGAAAAGTAGGCTTATACCAAGTTGCTAAGAAAATATCAAGATTGTATGGCATGGTCTTACTCGAATTAAAAGGTTACTTGAAAATATTTATTCCATCATGAGATACCTCTAGAGCCTAATATTAAGCCTTTCAGGAAAAAACAAAGGCCAATAAATCCCATCCTAGAACCAAGATACAGGAGGAACTAAAAAAGCTAAGGGATGGTGGGATAATACAACCTACCAGATATTCTTCTTGGGTGGCTAATTTGGTACTGTCAGAAAGAAGAATGGGGATATAAGGCTTTGTGTGGATTTTAGAAATATGAACATGTTATAAAAGGTAATAGGATCGAGTTACTATCTACATTAGATGATTTCTCTAGATATAACCAAGTAGTGGTGATATAATCAAAATAGTTCAAGACTGATTTCACCACTCCACGGGGTACATATGTCCATGCTAGGATGCCTTCTGGACTAATGAATTCTAAAAAATATTTTAGAGAGTTTTGGATGTTATAAAAGTCTTTTCAAATAAGAGGGGTGATCACTTAGGACAGCTTGAAAAGATGTTTCTCAAATGTAGAGAGTATAGGATCTCCTTAAATCCCAATAAATTTCACTTCGGGGTTTAGAAGGAAAAATTAGTTGGGCACATAATGTCACATTAGGGGTTCATGATATATCTAGAGAGGGTAGAAGAAATTGGTAAGGTCCCTATCCCTTTTTCAAAGAAAGGAATTATGTCTTTCTTAAGGAAAATAAACTTTTTTCGAAGGTTCATTTCAACTTTTCTAAGATTACTATCCCTATCACTAGTATGTTGAAGAAGGACTAGGTCATTAAGTGGGAAGAAGGGGTTGTCCAAGCATTTGAAGGAATAAAGAAGGCACTTAAAACTTCCCTTGTACTAACCAACCTTGATTACAAGAAAGGATTCCAAATGTTTGATTTTTCTTCTGAAAACATAATTTCTTTTGTCCTATTATAGAAAGATGAAGAAGGGCATGAAAATCCCATTACATTTTTCAGCAAAGCTTTGCAAGGAGCAAAACTAAAATATTCTATCATGGAAAAACAAGATTTTTCCTTAGTCATATACTCTGCTAAGAGTTTTAGACCCTACATTATAAGCTATAAGGTCATAGCTTATGTACCCCATAATATGGTAAAAGAAATCTTATCAGAGATGGAAATGTCAAGTAAAAAATGTTGATGGGTCAACAAGCTACAAGAGTATGCTATGGAGATCCGAGCAACCAAGTTGATTAGTGGGTTGGGTTTGGCAAGATTAATGGCAGAAAGCAATCTATATGTAACCAAGATATATAATGTTGAGGAAGATGGGTCACACCCTCATGAAAAGGTAAGAAATTTAGTTTGGTATAAAGATATAGTCTACTATTTGAAGAATTTGAATTTCCCTATGCACTTAGATAAGAACCAAAGTAGAACACTCAAACTGGTTTCTCAAAAGTATATCTAGACTGATCATGGGTTAGCTTGGAAGAATCTAGAGGGAGTTTTACTTAGGTGTATCACTGAAGAGGAATCCCCAAAAATAATCACATAATTTCATGGGGGAGTATGTGGAGGCCACTTTTCTGGAAGAGTTACTGCTCACAAGATTTTGAGGGTAGGTTATTGGTGGCCTTCATTATTTAAAGATGATGCAATACTAGGTGTGAAAATTGTCAACATTTTTCTGGGAGACTAAAATATTTAGGTGCTTTTCCCCTATAACTTGTGTCAATTGAAGCCCCATTCAAATAATGGGGAATGGATTTTATTAGGGAGATATTAGATTCATCAAGTTCGCCACATGTGGATATTAATTTCCACTGACTACTTTACCAAATGGGTTAAGGCTATTCCCACTAGGAAAGAAACCCACTAGGTAGTCATGGAATTTTATTGAGTAATATAATTTGAAGATTTGGAGTACTTGCCAAAATAGTTTTTGAAAATTATATGAGCTTCATGGCCAAACTATTAGTAGTTAAGTGCAAAGAGTATGGTCTTAATTTGGCCTATGCATCAAACTACAACCCCGGAAAATGAACAAGAAAAATCAAGTAATAAGAATATGTTCAAATCCTCGAAGGAAATTGGAAACTAACAAGAAGAAATGGGGTGAAAAACTAAGTTTGTATTATGGGAAGATAGAGTTACTACTAAGAGGTCTACAAGAAAAAGTCCTTTTGAACTAGTTTATGGAATTCAAGCACTTCGTCCTTTGAATTTACAACTCTCAGCATATCAATTTAAAAATCAGTTTGAAGAAGGGAAGGAAGTGGGTCCCTATGAGACAAGAATAAATCAAATCATGGAACTAGATGAAGAAAGAAGAGAGTCCCACCAAAAACATCTAAAGTTCAGAGAAAAAATTAAGAAGATATTTGACAAGAAGGTAACTCCAAGAGCCTTCAGTGTTGGAGATTTAGTCTTGCTATGGGATAGAAGACATGAGGATAAGGCCAAACATGAGAAATTTTATGCCCTGTGGATGGGACTGTATTCTATTGATATCAGAATTGGGAAAATACTTTCTTTTTGAAAGATATAAATGAAAATTTGCTGGAGTTTCTTTTTAATGGCAGGAACCTCAAACACTTCTTGGATTAATCCAGATGCTCGGGAATGAACTTTTTAAAGTGTGTAGTATTTTCATTTTTTGTTGTTTCCCTTTTTTGTTTCTAGTCTCACAAAGTGACCGGTTTTGTGATTTTTTTGTATTATGTTACATATATGCTTGAAGGCTATGTGTATGTTTTCTCATGACTCCTTACCCAATGGACTAGGCCCTTGGTCTATCTATTTAAAAACATCTTCTAGTTCTTTTGGAACCCACAGGGCCTTCCCATTCATGAGTTGAAGCTGATGTTAGTTGTCATTTTGATCTCGAGACGTTGACTTGTTATGTTCCTTCTAAAAATTTTATCTCGTTTACCACAATTATGTAGTGTGCAAAATTTGAATCCATGAAAGACACCACTACCCTATAAAACTAAATGAGCTTGACCCAAGTAAATGATGTATTTGTGCAATGGATTATGTTTAAAATTTAAGTGGTTTGTCTATATAACCATGATTGTGTTTGTGTAAAGTAAATTATCCTAAATCCAATAAACCATCGTGTAAATCCACCGCCAAGTTTTTCTATGTATTCCTCCTACTTTGACCTTGTGTAAAATATAATTATTTCACTGATACCTAATGATGTGACATCCCCTAAGATGGTTTCATGGTCGCGGACCTTTCTTGTTTATTTGGAATACTTGTGTTAAAATGTGAAATTTAAAAATAACTCGGGGCTCGACAAGGGAAAATTCTCGGAATATTCATCATATGAGATACAAAATGCAAATATGTCCCCACCACAGAAAGGAACATGTTTTACAGGTTATTAGAGCATGGTGTCGGGTATTTTGGACTATTTTACTTTCCACTTCGCAACTAAAAAAATGTAAAGCGTGATCAAAACTCCAGGCCCGACACTTGAAACATGTCATCATTCCAATATAAGTCAACATCAGGCAGGAAGTCAACCTTGCAGCTTTTTCACCCTTTCACCATAGGAAAAAGAGAAAAATCCTCCCAAACCCCGACCCCCACAAAATAAAAACACATTAACGACCCAAATTTAAAAGGGAAAAAGGTCCCCACCCCCTGGGTTTTATAAGTTAAATTTTGATGGGGCCTCCAAAGGGAAGCCTAAGATTTCAGGGGTGGGGTGTGCAATTTGTAATGAAAAGGGTAAGCTAATTAGCGCGAGTTCTTACCATCTTTAAGAAGGAAATTACAATCAATCGAAGCATAAGATCTTCTTCGCGGCATCAAGAGTGAGTTAAAAGTGGGTGTACCCTTCTATTCATAGAGGGTGACTCTCAAATTATTACTCAGGCCATCATCTCAGGATAAGATGTTAATTGAACCTTGATTTTTACATATCCAACTCCTTGTTTTGGTTGGCTAAGTTAGAGACATGGCATATTTGTCATGTGTATAGGGAGGCTAATGAAATGAAGGATCACCTAGCTAATCATAGAGTGTATCGAACAATTAATGCCATCAAATCCAATGATGTAAATGTTTGTCAAGGTTTGAGTCGCCATGTTAGGAATTAGAGAACAACTTTACATAAACAATTCCTCAAACCACGGTAGTAGGAAACTATATAGCAAAATTATACATGCAAAAATATAACAACATAAATAAATAATGCACAAAAGAAGACAAGACAAGATTTAACGTGGTTCACCCAATGTGGGCTACGTCCACCAAGAACTTGCTCAGATTTTATTATCAACAAGAGTAAAACAACTCTCATATTCTTCTCTCAATTATGAACTCACAACAGAATTCCAAAGATGCTAAACCACAATTGACACCCAATTGCTTAACCTTGATCACTCTTGATCACTAAGACTCAAGACCTCTTGAACACACAAGATATCTTCAAGATACCCTAACACCTCTATTTATAGGATTACAATCCTTTAAGAAGTCAAAAATCCAACCCTAGAAGTTTGAAAGTCATGATCTTTCATCTTCCCATGGCTGGAAAAGAAACTGTCATGACCTTTCATCTTCCCATGGCTGGAAAAGAAATGGTCATGACCTTTCATCTTCCCAATTTGAATTCCACACTTCAATACTAATTTGAGAAGACCAAAAATAGGCTCCACACCCTAACATGCCATTTTTGAAAAGGAGGTCACTCAAGATCATGATTAAATCCCTTGCGATGGCAAGTGGGAAGGGCTTTAAACTGGAGACATGGGCCTTCCTTCTCACATTCTTTCCTCTCTTTTCTCTTTTCTTCTTTTCTTTGGTCTAGAATTTTCTAATGGCATCCATGCCCTATTCAGCCTCTACTTAAATGGAGTGACTCGGGAGATGGACTTTTATGGCACAATCTCCTCTATAGGGTTGATTACTATTTTTGCATTCCATCCAAGCTAGTGGGTAGAGCCATCAAGCACATTATTGGGTAATATTTATTATAGGGCCATGGGATACCATAGGTGAACATGGAGGTATCTTTAATGTTTGTGACCAACATGTTAATTGGAGAGGAAAAAGTAGAGGTAGTCCTAATTGTCCACCATTTCATCCATGTAAGACATGTAGTTGACCTAGAGGAAGCAGTCTAGAATTTTTGCATGACTCCAAGCTCCATGCAGCCCACTATGATTAGTAGCTCAAAAATGGTGGCCATGGAATATGTGACAAACTGGAAAGGTGAAATCAAATTATCGATGTTTCGCTATGACGGTTCACTAAAAATGTCGGATGAAGGGCTCAACCCAAAAATATTCCTCCCCTCAACTTTGAGGAATTATATGCCCCCATTGAACCATTCAACCCATGGTGGCCAAGCTCGAACCAAAGGGAAATAATCCTATGATTTCCTCCTAAAATAATCCAAGGCATGGGGTGTGACATGCCACTCAAGTGGCTGTAAGATGAAGTCTCAAGTAGAGGTAGGAGATAACGTACAGTGAAAGAGGAGGAGGTCAAAACTTGGACCTAAGTTTCACACCATGTTCGTTTCAGTAATGGTTTTTGTAATTTTGTCTATGTACTAGGATGGTAGTTATAGTTTTTTTAATTTTTCATAGTGCCAAGGTGGTATTTCCATAGGTCTCATTATAAACCACCAGTATTTAGATTTATACATATTATATGTAGTAAGGGAGGGGACCCAAGAACCCCCAATTCAAAGCTCCGGTAAAAATCATTTTATTATTAAAAAAGGGGGAAAGGGGTGGATCAAATGGTCAAGATTGAATGAATTTATTTCTTACGCCATTAATGTAGTTCGTATAAGTAAGGATTTTTTTAAAATTTGGTCGAATGATTTAATATCCAAACTTTTAGATGAAATATTTTTAAAGTCCTAGACCGTGAATTTACATCATTAAGAGAGGAAATAGATTGTGGAGGAGGCAGGCATTTGGATCAAAGAAGCTGAATTTACTGGTGCAAAAAGAAAATAGAGAAAGGTACAAAAATAGGTAAGTCCCTTAAAACTTTGAACTTTTGTGTGAATTTCAAGTGTTCCTCAAAGATTTGAGTTATTCTTTTGCACTTGCATAATTCTAAACCATTTTTACTATCAAAGAGAAAAATTGTAAAAAATTTACCAAGGAAAGATGAGAATAATAGAGACTAAAACCCATGTCCCTTCAAGCATTATAATCAACTTAGATGGAGTGACATACACTTATTTAATGAATTCAGTCCTGGATAATTTCTTATAATGACTACATGCCCCTGAAATAATTGATTATATGGTGGCCATTAATGCCATTAACATTTCCCAACCTAGCTTTCCCACCTTTTGTACATTACCTCAAGTTAGTATGGATTTATGATGAAAATTATGACCCAGAAAGGAGGGTGGTTTTAGATGGAAGTGGTGAGGGGGTACTTACCTTAACACCTAGGGAATTTAAATTAATGTTAGGGTTTCCCAAAGTTGAAAATCCGGTAGATATTGACATACACAAGGCATTAAATCTCAACAATTTTGAGTGCGTTGATTTTTCCAAGGTTATGAGATCCCATTGGTGTGTAAATGACAGAAGAGATTCTTCTAGGATCCTAAAGAGACTACTCAAATCACATTTTATAATAGAGGTTGAGCATATTATAACTTTATTGAGAAGTATTTCTTGTTCAAAAATAGTTTTGGTTTCCAAGAGTGGATGTTCCCTTATATACATTATTTTGGAAACCCCTAAGAAAATTTGTTAGGCAACTTTCATAGCCACAACCCTTCATGAAAAAATATTGGATATGGTTGTAAAGATCAAATTAGGAATTAGTTTCAACTATGAATTCTATATGATGTCATATTTGATCTACAATATTTCATGTCATAGGGAATTCCCTAGTCTCCCAAAAAAAGAGCTTCAAGGATTATAAGGTGTATGATGTTTACCCTCAGTTAAACTTGGATAATTGGAAGAGGAACTTTATAAGAGAAAATGATGCATTTTTGTACCAATCATATGCATTTTTATGCCAGAGTGGGAACAATACTAAAATATCTAATGTAACTAAAATAATTATAAAATAATTTGGATGTTATTTTATTCAATATAGGTTTTTCACCTACATCATAGTAAGTGGTTATGAGGGCCACCCATTCATGTTTCTCTGGTACCTAGATGATGAATGGGCCCTATTAGAACTCTCAAGATGATTGGAAGAAGTACACAAGAGAATTGTAGGAAAGCATAAAAAATATCAAATTTCCTGTCAAGATAGGAAAATACTCTTGCCAAAAAATTGCAAAATCCAAACTCTTAGAGGAAGAAATGAATAGATTTCAATTAGACAAATTCCATCCTAGACATCATATGATAAAATGGGATATAATAAGTTTATGAACATGAGCCTCATTTTGAAATTATTGATGGAATGAGGATGAGAGAGGTTAGATTGAGATATTTTTCTAGGATGACCCTCAGGTAGATTATTGATTTAAAATTTGTAGTTATACCTCAAGGGATTTAGAGATGATAAAAAAATAGTCGAGTCACTATTATTATGAAAAAATCTTGAGTCAAATCCAATTGCACATTTAATTAGGAGGAAGTAGAATCAATCAATTTGTTTGATAGGATAGCTAATGTGATGAGGAGAACATTATCTTGGTTGATAATGAAGGGTATGGATTTGTCTCTCCAAAATACAAAGGTATTGAAAGAATATAGGGAATTGGGAATTTTAAATGGAGATCTCCCTCCATTGAAAGAGGGAACTGATAAAATTGATCCAATTGATGGAAAATCCCTTAGTTACCCTCCAGAAGGCTAACTACTAGAATCATTGATGAATGGACTGCAACCATTAATAAGATAGGCACTCCCATGTTATTCCTAACCTAAAAGAGTTAAAGGAATACTTTTTTTTAATGTAGGATTCCCCCATCACTCAGGAAGTCCCATTGCAAGAAAAGGGATAAGTATATCAAATCCTAGGACTCCATCAGTAGTTATTCTACCTAAGTCATCAAGCACTGGAAATAGAATGAGAGGGTTCATAGAAAATATTGATCCTCAACTTAGGGTACAGAGTGCTAGGGAAAGGAAGGAGCTGAAGTCAAGTATTTTGAAAGGACTGCTAAAAAGGCCAGGGTAATACCTCCATTGGTAAGAGACATAAGAGATTTAAGAAAAGAAAGCATCCCCACCACAAGGAAACATGTTCATAAGAGTAAGGAACCAAAAGTAATTGACCCTACCCCATTAAATGAAGATCAACAAAATATTCTTGCAACATTGGAAAAGTAGGTGGTTATGAAAAACTTGAAGTAAGTTCCCCCATTGCATCATCTACACTACAAGAGGCCACATTTACAACAACATTCCTATAGGGTTTGGTGTCAAGTTTAACTATTGAAGAGAGGATTGATGATACTCCCATAGGCACTTATCTCATGGAGATTATGGAAGAACATGGACAAGAGGGGTTGGGGGTAATTCAGCTGGAAGGGAAAGAGGTTTCCAAGGCTATTCAACACCAAGAAAAGGTAACTACACCAATTAAAATATTAGATTTGGATGAAATAAAGGAAATCCCATGCACCATGGTTTACTAGTTTGTCACTTGAAATAACCACAATAAAAGAGGAAAGTGTTTCTTCTATGGAAATTCAAATGGTAGAGGTTCCACAACCACAAATTGATGAATCAAGCATGAAGGTTCAAGAGGCATGAGTTAAAAGTGTAGTGCCAGCAAGTGAGGAGGAACCAATACCCAGAAAATTGTAGAAAAACTCATCAAAAGAATCACTTTATCCACATAACAACAATGTCGAAGGAGGTAAAAACTATAGAGGTTGAGGAACCAAGTAAAAATGCAAGCCATGCGAGGGAAAATTTGAGGTGAATTTACAAAGGAAATTTTCAATCTAGCAGATTTAAGGAAAAGAGAATGTATTAGATGGTGATAAGACCCAAGGAACTAGTCATTGAATCTAAGGCTGAAAGAAAAATAAGAAAAAGCTAAGGGCCTTGCATGTTGAGCATGAAAAGAAAAAGTGGAATTTGAAGACTCACATGCAACAATCCAATGTTTCAAACATCCCAAACTACATCCAAAAGTAAATAGTAAGTTTAAACCACTCATGCACAACAATGCCAATGTGGGGGAAATGTTCCCAAACTACATGGTTGGGAATCTCCTCTCCCAAGGAGAAATAAGTAGTTCAGGTAGAAACAATTGACATCAGGAATATTATATTTTCAAAACCTACAAAAATCCCAAAAATACTAAAGTTCTAACCAAAACTCATATAGACCATCATGGATTTAGAACATTAGAGGTGGCTACCCCACAGGAGACAAATTGAAAGGTGAAGTTCATTGAGTGAATATGAAGTGACTACCAAGTCACACATTCCACTAGGGAAGACCAACTAGAGAAATCCTAAAACAAGATGCCACAATGGCTATTGGAGGCTTGATACAAAATATTGATGAAGACAAGGAAACAAAAAAGTAGTTAAAAGAGAAAATTAATACATTATCACCTATGTGTAAAAATGGATACAACCTTCTGAAGAGGGAAAAGAAATTGTTACTACTATAACTCCAAAGTTTTAAGTGTGGTTGATAGGTCTAGGGATACAATTGGTGTTGTGGACAAATGAAAAGAAGAACTATCTGAAAAAGGGAGAAAGGTTATAGAAGATACAATAAAATGCTACAATCAACTAACTGAAAGAGTCAATGATGCAAAAGACCAACAAGAGAAATGTAGTGATGAACTACATTATTGGGAAGGAATTATTCCCAAACTTGAGGCATTAACTCAATTAGATGATCAATTGGTAGAGGAGGAGGGAATTATTCTACCTGAAGAAAGAGGGGTGCAACACACTTATGAGGGATCAATCCAGCTTAGAATGAAGACTCTGAATCAGGTTAGTAAAGGTTGATTATAAAAACAAAAAAATCAAGAATGAATTGATTATTTAGACATAGGATTGGAAAAATGATGCCAGAGCAAGACAGAATCACCTATGGAGATTTGGGGGCATTTATCTTACACATTCTTTTGATCAATGCATCTCTGAGGAACCTTTCAATTATGATACCATTCAGAATTTGTTAGTTTGGAGCACCTAATAACTAAGTTTTCAAAAAGGATAAAAATGAATAAGAGTATAATACATGAATTTGATCAAATGATGAAAGAAAAAATATTGATATTCATGTTCCACACTAGGCCTGATGAAGAAAATGCTACTCAAATATTCCATATTTGATGCATACAAGGAAAGGATATTTGAAACTAAAGAGGATGATGTCGAAAAGATCTTGAAGTTGATACCACCATGCCTAAATAGGTTTAGGCTTGTTCCCTAAATTCTTCCCTTCATCAAGTTTGTTCTTATTTTTGTATTTTTCACAATTTTTACTCTCTGAGTTTTGCAATTTCCAAATTATATATCTCTATAACATGGAATTTTAGAATGTAAATTTAGAAAATTTGATAGAAAATTAAGTCAAAATTAGGCATAAAACATATTGAAATGTTATGAAATATTTGTATTTGAAAAAGTAATGAATTGGGGATTCTATAGGGGCCCCAGCCCTTGAAATATTTACATAATTTTCAACATTTTACAAAAAGGAAAGATACATTATCATTTTATAGTTATGAATTCCTCCGAGAAGGTAAGAATCTGACTCAACAATCTTTTCTTCCTGAATTCAAATTCTTTAACATCTAGAGCTCCATAAACATACTAAATGTCCCCTATAAGGTTACGAGACATATCAAATGCCATGAGTTCATCAATGCTTTCCTTGGGGCCTTCCAGGATTTTGATAAGCTCTAGTTTTCTCTATAAGAGGAGACCCATTCACAAAGGTCCAGACCCACTTTAAGGTAGTCATTTTTCCCCATTGAGAAGCATATTTTGAAGATGAAGATGACATGGAAACATTTATAGGAGTGGCTGGGAAAATTAAAGTATACTTAGAATTGGTTGAGTTGCACGCATTGGAATGGACACACCCCATTTTAACCTCTTCAAGGAAGATGGTGGTACTTCACTGATTCTTCTCGAGGATATTTTTTGATGCTTTCTCTAAATGTAAGTCATTGTTATATCATAGTCACTTTGTGGGAGAGTAAAGACATGTCATCTATAGGATCATCATCAAGCATAATGTATGCATCAACATGAATATCCTTCTCCACTAACTCCTCATTGAAAAAAATGGAGATATGTTAATAATATTCTTGTTTATGGTGGGCATGCATCAAAGCCATAATTTCTTTAGTTGTTCAGGAGTCTTTTGATCCTCCCAGAAAAACAAGTGAAAGTACATGACTTGAAAAATAGAGAAGAATGGGCTCATCTTAATTATCCTCCTTATCAGTGCCACCCAAACAACACGAGGTGTTAGTGGTCTATCAATTTCCTCCTGATCTTTAATTTCAAAGATAATTCTTACAAATTCCTCATCTAGGATAGAAATATCAAAAATCAAATGCAAGGTCTCTGAAGAAATTTCTTTCAGACTAGTTCTTAGTGCTACTTCTGCCATAACATGGAGAAATATCAACAAAAATGTTTTTCTCACTAAGCTCAAGGAAGATGTATCCTGTGAAGAGAGCAATGAGAATTTATAGAAAAATGGATTCTTAAAACAAATGTGTAAAACATCATGTCAGATTGAATGCAAAATATCTTTGGATACTCACACAGAATGAAAAGGTGAAATGGATTGGCACCATTCAAAAAAGGGTTGTTGGGTTTGATTTAATGGCTCACACAAAGGAAAAATTTAGTTCATGAAGGATAAAAATGATTATTCACATCCCAAAATAGATTCCCAAAAGGAATGGGGTTAACGTCCAATCAATTGAGAAAAAATGTCATAAATTAAAGCATCAAACATCAAAATATGATAGCTTACTCATTTAATAAAATTTTCACTTGCACAAAAAAAATAAAAACATATCAATACACATAATGGCGTCAACAGATGGGGGAAGGGTGGTAGGATACTTTGGTCATCCTGACACATTGGAAAAGTGAGAACCATTCTTGGCAGTGTCAACCAACGGCTTCTCCACATGGAAATAGAAGAATTGAAGTGGTCCCAAAGCAATAACAAAAATCAGATATTATCATCCAGGTGAAGCATATTCCCAAAAAAATATTTTCTTTCATTGTAAAAAGGAGGATATTCTCTAGGTGTTTTGGGGGGGAAAGTGAATCACAAAGAATCATAAAAAAATTATAAGTATGAGGGCATGTCCTCATATGAAGGGGGATTAAATTTTCAATTTTCTTGAAAATATTGAAGGATACTACTATAATATTTGAATGTTGTTTCTAATAAGATACATCTGAAGTTTTATTTTTCAAGGATCTTGTGTCAAGGTGGTTGTAATTGTACAACCATTGACAGGATTGAGAGCATTTTTTTGTGTTCCCTTGTCAAGAACTTGGAGATCTGAATGAAATGTATATGCTTATGAATTTAGCTTTTGCATTATGAGTTCTGTACTTTGGACTTTGATTAATGAGTTACATTTCTTGTTGCAATATTTTGTTCATGTCTTCTTTAACTTACACTAGATATGTTCTTAGTGGTTGTATTCTTGTAGTTGGGTCAATATTCTATTAAACATTTCCTTTACATTATTGTGAAAAATTTAAATTCCTCATTATAACCATTTTGTTGAAGAGATTTTTGTCATCCTCTTAGTGAATCCCAGTGTAAGAGATCAAAATCCATGAACATTTTATTAAGACATTGACACGAGCCTTTGTGTTTAGTATCTTAAAGGTTGTATGGGATCCTACATTCACTAAGTATCAATGAATGCAAATCTTATTTCCAAGGAACTGTCTCTAATTGATTGAATGTTATTTACTTTCCAAGATGGCATATTGTCTTTGTTAGTTTAAAACTTTTGTTGCAGAAAAAGATCCAACAAGGTATAATCTCCCACCCCTAAAAAAATATAAACCTACTACAAATATCATCCTATTATATTAATCACTATATATCATTCTTTTTTTATGCTTGTAAAACACCTGTGAAGGGGCCTTCTTGATCTTATCTCCTATAAAAAATATGCCAGAGCATATAGAATTATGTTGTCTACAAACAACCTTTTATATAGTAAGATAAACATATGCATCACTTTGTTTGACAACTCATGAGAGTAAATTGTTGTATCCATGTCCATGTTCATCCCAAACTGATCTATAATTTAAATAAATTGAGAAAGAAAGACTCCATCTCCCCTCTAACTTTTAGGTTACCTCATGGGTTCTCTCACCCTAGTTAAAAGGAGGGACCAAAAGTATCAGGGAAGATCCATCCCCTTTGTATGTGTCATTTAGTTACCCCAAATCCTAGTTCTAGAGATTTTGTTAGACATATCCCCGGCTACAATCAAATCATACCACAAAGTATATCATACTCAAAGCATCCCAATCCTTTGGTTATGTTGTCAGCCCGAGAGGGTGTAAGATTGAGTACCAACACACTTATGGCGCCATTTCTGGGGACTATTTCATGGAAGTGAAAAATGTATAAGCCTCGAGTAACGTTATTACATGTTAAGTCCAAATTTGAGTTTAGAATCCATTCCTTTGTTAAATCATTACCAAAATAGAGCCCATTCTAAACTAATTGTCCCATTATTGTCTTAGTACAAGTAGGCTTTACATTAAATATGACTCCACTATTAAAATCATGATAAAATTCATAAATATCTCTAAATATTTTCCTAAATACCTTGTAAAGTTTTCATCTCATTAACTATTAAAGTTGATCAACACATCTAAGGTGCAAGACCTTAGTGGCGGATCCATCTTATACAAGAAAATCTAGTGAGTACTAGTGTAAATCATCTAATCCAAATTGATTAAATTTTCAATTTGGAAATCCGGAGAAGAAAGGATATCTTTCTTCAAATTTGATCCTTCTAGAAGGTTTCCCCTAGAGCTAGAGAATAAAAATCCAAGAAGAAAACATATTTTGAAGGTAGTGGGTGGTCTAATATCGAAAGAAAAGATTACTATAAGTTTTGAATTTGATCGAATTTGGTGGAAGATTATTCTATCATGACTAATGACTCTAATCGTAGGTAGTCCTCACATTGATTTACATATTCTATTTCAAGAAGGCTCAGCCTCTACAAGTAACAAAGGTATTTTGCATCTCCCTCCTTTGATAACTTCTATGAATAGGGTATTTTATGAAAATGAGTCATTAAAGGATTCATATTTTGTGGATCATATACCTTTGTGTCAAATAACCCTAGTTCCAAACCGTTTCAACCTTGAAATACCTCCACCAAATAATGTGGCACAACCCCCACCCAGAGCTCCTTTTGTGGTTAATACCTACAGAACAATAAGATTCCAATGGATGGTGGATCATCTAAATGAAGTACCCCATGAAATTAGAAATAGATTATCTAAATTTCAAGGGAATAATGCCATTACTTGGAGATGAACATCTTATATTTTTTAAAAATATTATGGAACATTATGAGATAGAGCATGATGATGTGCATGTTAAATTATTCATATGTACTTTAGATGAAGATGCTAGAAATGTTATAATTTTTTACCGAAAAATTTAATTAATTGTTGGGTGGGTATGAAACATACTTTCATGTTGAAATATAGTGACAAAACTGATCCTAGGTTTCTTTTAACCAGGTTTTAAAACATCAAGAAGAATCCAAATGAATGCATGCACGATTTTAACACCAAATTCAATAAAAAAAAATTAACTTGTTTTCCTATCAATTTGAGTCCTAGTGATGATTCGTGCTTGACCAAATACTCATATGATTTTAACAAAAAAACAACATATTATCTAAGAGACAAGAATCCTAGAACTTTGAGGCAGGATTTTTCCATGGCTATCCAAATTGAGAACAATATCAAAGTAGCATGGAAGCCTACAAAGAGAGATTTTATTAAGTTAATTAACCTTGAGAAGCCACATGATAGTAAGGCAATGGACATAGCATGGTTTTCAAAGGCTTGATACAAAATATTGATGAAGACAAGGAAATAAAAAGCAATTACAAGAGAAAATTAATACATTATCCACCTATGTATAAAAATGGTTACAACCTTCGATGAGGAACACGAAATTACTACTGCTATAACTCCAGAGGTTTTAAGTGTGGTTTATAGGTCTAGGGTTATAGTTGTTGTTGTGGAAAAATGGAAAGAAGAAATATCTAAAAAAGGTAGAAAGGTTATAGAAGATACAATAAAATGCTACAATCAACTGAATGAAAGAGTCACTGATGCAAAAGACCAACAAGAGAAATATAGTGATGAACTACATTATTGAGAAGGAATTCTTGCAAACTTGAGGCATTAACTCAGTTAGATGATCAATTGGTAGAGGAGGAGGGAATTATTCTACTTGAAGAAAGAGGGGTGCAACACACTTACGAAGGATCATTCCAACTCGAATAAAGACACTGAATCAAGTTAGTATAAGGTTGATTGTAGAAGGATAAAAATTTCAAGAATGCATGTAGCTTGACACGATATTTTGATCAATGCACCTCTAATGAACCTTTCAATTATGATACCATTTAGATATTGGTGAGTGTGGATCACTTGGTAACCAAGTTTTTAGAAAGGATAAAAAGGAATAAGAGTACAATATTTAAATTTGATCAAATTATAAAAGAATAAATATTGATATTCCTGTTCCACATTGGGCTTGATGAAGAAAATGTTACTTAGACATTCCATAGATTTAATGCATACGGGAAAGGATATCTAAAACTAAAGAGGATGATGTAGAGGAGCTTGAATTTGATAACACCATGCCCGAATAGGTTTAGGCTTGTTCCCTAAATTTTCTTCCCTTCATCAAGTTTGTTCTTATTTTTTAGTATTTTCACAATTTTGTACTCTCTAAGTTTTGAAATTTCCAAATTATATATCCTCTACAACATGGAATTTTAGAATGTAAATCTAGAAAATTTGATAGCAAGTCAAGACAAATTCAGGAATAAAAATATTCAAATGTTATGAACTCTTTGTATTTGCAAAAGAATGAAATGGTGATTCTCAAGGGGCCCCATCCCTTGAAATATTTACATAATTTTTAGCATGTTTACAAAAAGGGAGCAATACATTATCAATTTATAGTTATGAATTCCTCGAGAAGGCAGGAATCCGACTCAACAATATTTTCTTCTTGAATTCAAATTATTTAACATCTAGAGCTCCATAAACATATTAAATGTCCCTTGCAAGGTTACGAGACATATCCAATGCCATGAGTTCATCAATTCTTTCCTTGGGGCCTTCCATGATTTTGATAAACTCTAGTTTTATCCTATAAGAGGAGACCCATTCATGAAGGTTAGATCGACCTTTAAGGTAGGCCTTTTTCCCCATCGGAAGCATATTTTGAAGAGGAAGACGACATGGAAATATTTGCAAGAGTAGCTGGGAAAATTTTAAGTATAGTTGAAATTGGTTGACTTGAATGCATTGGAATGGACACACCCCATTTGCACCATTTCAAGGAAGATGGTGTTACTTCAGATTCTTCTCGAAGAATATTTTCTAATGCTTTCTCTAGGAGTGTAATCCATTTTTCTATCGCAAGGTCACTTTATGGGAGAGAAAAGACATGTCATCTACAAGATCATCATCAAGTAAAATGTATGCATCAACGAATCTCCTTCTCTGCTAAATCCTCATTGAAAAACAATGGAAATATGTTAATATTATTACGGTTTATGGTAGGCATGCATCGAAGCCAAAATTTCTTTAGTTGTTCAGAATCTTTTGATCCTTCTAGTGGAACAAGTGAAAGCACATGACTTAAAAAATTGAGAAGAATGGGCTCATCTTGATTATCCTCCTTATCAATGCCACCCAAACAACACGAGGTGTTAGCGGTCTATCGTTTCCTCTTGATATTAAATTTCAAAGAAAATTCTTTAAAATGCCTCGTCCTAGGCCGAAAGATCAAAAATCATATGCAAGGTCTTTGAAGAAAATTCTTTTAGAATAGTTCCTAGGTCTACTTATGCCATTACATGGAGAAATATCAGCACAACTATTTTTTCTCACTAAGCTTGAAGGAATATGTAATCACGTGAAGAGAGAAATGACAATTTATAGAAAAATTAATTCTTGAAAAAATGTGTAAAACATCGTGTCGATTCAATGCAAAATTATCTCTCGATACTTACACAAGATGAAAAAGGTAAAATGGATTGGTGTCGTTCAAAAAAGGATTGTTGGGTTTGATTTAATAACTCACACAAAGGAAGCATTTCGTTCATGAAGGATACAAATGATTATTCACATCCCAAATAGATTCCCAAAAGGAAGGTGGTTAACATCCAATCAGTTGAGAAAAAATGAGTAAAATAAAGCATCAAGACCAAAAGTGATAGCTTACTCATTCCATAAAAGTTCCACTTGAAAAAAAAGAAGAAAAACATATCAATACTCAAAATGACATCAGCAAATGGGGAAGGGTGACAAGATACTTCATTCATCCCGACATAGTGTAAAAGGAAAACCACACCCGATAGTGTCAACCAACGGATTCGCACATGGAAACTAAAGAATTTAAGTGGTCCTGAAGCAATAACAAAAAATCGATATTGTCATCCGGGTGAAGCATATTCCCAAAAATAGTTTCTTTCATTTTAGAAAGGGAGGATATCCTCTAGGTGTTTTGGGTGGAAATGTGAATCACAAAGAATCATAAAAAATTTATATAAGTATGAGGGCATGTCGTCATACGAAAGGGGCACTAAATTTTCAATTTTCTTAAAAATATTGAATGATACTTGCTATAATATTTGAATGTTGTTTCTAATAAGATACATCTGAAGTTTTGTTATTCAAGTATTTTGTGTCAAGGTGGTTGCAAGTGTACAACCATTGATAGGAATTGAGAGAATTTTTTTGTGTTCCCTTGTCAAGAACTTGGAGACCTAAATGACATGTATATACTTATGAATTTAGATTTTCATTCTGATTTCTGTACTTTGGACTTTGATTAATGAGTTACATTTCTTGTTGCAATCTTTTGTTCATGTATTCTCTAAATTACACTAGATGTGTCCTTAGTGGTTGTATTATGGTAATTGGGTCAATATTGTATTAAGATAAATTTCTTTACATTATTGTGCACAATTTTAAATTCCTCATTACAACCATTATGTTGAAGAGATTTTGTCAGCCTCTAAGTGAATCACAAGCATAGGAGATTAGAAGCCATGAACATTTTATTAAGACATTGACACAAGCCTTTGTGTTTAGTATCTTAAAGGTTGTATGGGATCATGCATTCACCGAGTATCAATGAATGCAAATATTATTTCCAAGGATCTTTTTGTAATTGATTTAATTTTATTTACTTTCTAGGATGGCATATTGTCTTTGTTAGTTTAAAATTTGTGTTGCAGAAATATCCAAAGCAGTATAATCTCCCACCTCAAAAATATCAACCTACTACAAATCTCATCCTATTTACTTAATCACTATATATAATTTTGTTGATCTTATGTAAAACATCTATGATGGATCCTCTTGATCTTATCTCCCATATCAAAAATATGTCAGAGCATTTAGAATCATGATTTCTATAGTAACCTATGTCTTGTAATATAAACATATGCATCACGTTGTGTGACAACTGTGAGAGTAAAGAATTTTTTTATCCATTTCCATGTTCATCCAAGATTGATCTATAATTTAGAAGAAATTGAGGAATAAATACTCCATCTCCCCTCTGAATTTTAGGTTACCTCTTGGGTTCTCCCACCCTAGTTAAAAGGTGGAACCAAAAGTAGCAGGGAAAGTCCATCCCCTTTGTACATGTCATTCAGTTACCCCAAATCCTACTTCTAAAGAGTTTGTTAGACATATCCCCATATGAAAATGACTCATACCAAAAATTCTATATACTCAAATCATCCCAATCCCTTGGTTATGTTGTCAAACCCTAAGAGGGTGTAAGATTGAGTACCAACAAGATGTATGGATGTTTGATGTTAGATGTTTTATATTGATGTTGATTTTGATGTGATGTTTTTAAATGTATATTTAATTGTGAACTGTATATAAAAATGTTTCCTATTCATGGATAAGAATAAAATGTGAAATGATTGCCTTTGGACTAGATTTGATACATATGTGATGGTAGAATGTAGAGTGAAGGCACTTTGCACCTTTTGGCCTTATAACAAATGTTAACACATGACTAACAATGGGTAGTTACATGTAGGACCTTGGATAGGGATGAAAGTGAAATGTGTACCTTCCTAAAACATGGGAAGGGTAGACATACATAGGCTATGCAGGAGAGTAGGATCTCCTTTTAATGGTTTTATAAGCTCATACCCTAGCTATATATTTTACTTTTGAGACAAAATTATCGATACATGAATTTTTATCTAATGGGAAAATTGTTCGATGCGGGAAGCTTTATTAGGACATTTTTTGATATTTTTGACTTTTTGAAGGTTGATTGATGTGGGTAACCTTTGTATATTGATATGGGTATCCATACTTCAAGGGTGGTCTATAATTTTTACTTTAAGATTTTTATTTTGAATATTTATCCTTGAGGATCACTCTACAATTTTGATAGGAAGTTGACCTTCGAGGGATCAATCTTCTTTATTTTTGAAAATATGATTTTAGTATTTGATAGTTTTATTTTTAGGGATTAGTCTATTTATTTTAATAATATGCATCCATAGATATATTTTTTGAACTTTATTTTTACTCGAGGGTAGGCCTAATAGACCATTTCAAGGATGGGAATGGATACGTGCACAAACTACACATGTGTGCCTTATAACATGTCTTCATTTGGAAGACAAAATGGATGGATGTAATGATTGTGGGGTTCCTGCTAAGGAGGAACTTGTCCATGTGAAAGCTATGATGAATAGAGCCATGGTGCTCATCTTTAATGTTTTATAAGGATAGTGATGAAAAACCACATACTTTAAAATCATTATGATGATAAAATGATAGGTTGGTGGTGGAATAAGATCTTTGATGTGACTACTATCATGACAATCAATGTGTTAACAGTAGAAAGGTTGTAATTGCAAGGCATTCAAAGGTTCCTTTTTAGGTGTACCATCAAGGGAGGATAGATGGTAAGATTCCGACAAATATTTTTGAGTGATGACATATGGACCGAACTAGTCAAGGAAAAACTTTCCACGTTTACTCCTTTCCAGAGTAGTGAAATTTTGATTTTATTTGAGAATGATATCACCTATGTTAAAGTCACGTTCTTTTACATGTTTTTTATACATGTGCTTGATGCACTCTTGATAGACATGATGATGTTTGAGAGCTGTTAGGTTTCATTCATCTAACAACTCTAATTAGGCTAGACATTCTTGAAAATAATCCTCATTAGGGATAAAATATTTGAGGGACATGCAGTGTGACAGGATTTACACTTCAAGGGGTAAAACCACCTTAGAGCTAAGGACTAGAGAAAATTGCATAGCACATGTAGGAGTATAGATGTTAATACGATAAGCACGAGAGAAAACGAGATTCAGAGATGTCAATTCTGTCTCGCTCAATTAACGGTTTTCATAATAATTTTATTAGAAGATTCAGCTTGTCCATTTTATTGTGGATAATAATGTGATGAAAATATAAGTTTGACATTGAATGTGTCACATAATTTATTAAATTATTTATTCTTCAAATATTTTCCATTATCAGTGACTAGCTAATGAGGGATGCTAAATTGACATATGATATGTTGATAGATGAAATCAAAAAAAAAAAATTCTTTAGTAGAGACTAAGGGGATGGCCTCTACCCATTTAGTGAAGTATTGAGTGGTTGTGATGATAGATTGATGTTGTTGTGATGAAATAGGGTTGATGAGACGGATGAGTTCTAACCTCCATTGTGAGAAGCGTCCAAAGGTCTTGAGTGGGTTGTAAATCCTGACTGGGAATGTGAGTGAGATTAGAATTTTGTTGACATTTAACACATTTATTTACTTTACATGCAACAATATTGATTGATAGTAGGCCAATAATATCCCATTTGAAGGACACGCTTAGTAATAGTTGTCCCATTAAAGTTTCCACCACATATGTCATCATGGAATTCTTGAATGGATTTAGTAGATTCATGAGATTTGAGACATCTTAACAAGAGGCCATCAAATCCACATTTATATAGAACACCACCTATGATGACATATTAAGTAGTGCATTGAAGGAAAGACCGCTTTACATTTCTAGACAAGTCGGAGGGAATTTTGATTCCGAAAGATAGTTAAATGTCTAAGTATACCAGAGGTTTGTTGGATTGTTTTCGATGAGATTGATAGAAGGTAGTTCATTGGCATGGGATGGTTGGTCGAGTCTATGTACAATGATGAATAATTTATAATTGTCGATTGATAGAGGGATAAGATATGCAAGATAAGTCATAGTGTCTATGAATTTGTTGGAATATCATGGAACTATCCTCCCGTGTAATGATGATCAAAGGATTATAATAGGAATTCAAATATGGCGTTGTATTTTTTTAGAATCACATTTTTACATTGATAAATCCCTTTGATTTGGGACAAGTTGTGAGTCTCCGTATATGTCCAATATTTGAACAAATAACATGACGACATTTTGGAGGCCCATGATTAAAGCTTTATATTCAGACATATTGTTGGTACATTCAAAATTTAATTTGAAAGAGATAGGGATAAGAGTCCCCCAAGGAGGTATAAAAATGATATCAGCACCTCCCCCTTGCTGACACTTAGATCCATCAAAGAAAAGTTTCATTTTGAGAGGAGTGTATTTTTGATTGATAATATTGATAGATTGTTTAAGGAATTGTTTGTGAGGTGGTTGATTATTGGGAAGAGGGGCTTTGGAGAGATCATTCATGATGGTTTATCCTTTGATATATTTTTTCAATATGAATTCAATGTCAAACTCGGTGATGAGCATGAGGCACCAAGTGATGTGGTCACTGTGATATGGCTTAAAATGCATGGTTTTAATGGGATTGAAGCTAGTAACCACGTAAGTTTTATGATTAAGTAAGTAATGATGGAGCTTAGAAATTAAAAGTATAAGGAACAACACAACTTTTTGGATTTATTATAACGAGTCCCATATTCATGGAGAGTGTGATTTATGTAATAAACAACCTTCTCATGACCCTACTTGTCTTGATGATTAAGCATGACACCCAAGGCATGATTAATAATGGATATATAGAGGTAGAAGGGATCCCCTCACATGGAGTTGTAACCATAAGTGGTGATAGAAGGTATTGTTTGAGGTCCTCAAAGGCCTTTTGAAAGTTGTGATCCCATTTAAAATGCACATCCTTTTGAAGGAGGTGATGAAAAGGTTGATATTGATCTTAAAGTTGTGATATGAAATGGTGGATTTATTTAAGCTTAACCTAAAGGATTTGAATTTGTTTTAAGTTTAATGGAGAAGGAATTTTTATGATGGATTTTATTTCAAATGGGTCCACTTCAATTCCCTGAATAGAAATTATGAACCCTAGTAGTTTATCCGTGAGAACATCGAACATGCACTTAACAGGGTTGAGAAAAAGGAAGTACTAGATAAGGTGGGTGAAGATTATGTCAAATACAAAGTGAGATGATTTTTGCATAATCTTGATTTACCTAAATTATTATCAACATATTCTTCTACAGTCTTGTGGATAATATTGTGGAAGATGTATGCCATTACACGTTGATAAGTGGCACTAGAATTTTAAGTCCAAAGGGAATTACACCATAACAAAAAGTACCCTAAGAAGTGATGAATGAAATTTTTCATTGGTCATCAATAGCTATAAGAATTTTATTATAGCCGAAGATTCCATCCATAAGAGATAGCATCTCATGTCCGAAGTTAGATTAACAAGATGATCAATGTTTGGAAGGGGAAATTCATCTTTAGGGCAAGCAAGATTTATGACTCAAAAGTCGGTACAAATGTGTAACTTTCCCGAGGATTTTTTACAAGAAAAATATTAGATACCCATTGTGGATAATCAATGGGAATGATGAAATTATCGGAGAGTAGATGTTATAATTCTTCTTTGATGATAAGAGCTATAGTAGGGTACATCCTACACAATGTTTTTTTGATAGGTTTTGTGTTAGGATAAGTGACGATATTGTGAATAATGATGTTGGGGTTGATATCCGACATGTCATTGTATGACCATGTGAAGTCCTGACTATGTTTGGATAGGAAGGTAATGATGTCGTTTAACTCTTGTGAATCTAAATATTGACCAACTTTAACTATGTGAGGTTCATGTGGAGTTCCTATGTTAATGTCGATAGTGGATTTATTGAGAAGTGTCAATGTGTCGGGTGGTAGATTTTTTTAAGGTAATAGTCCTTTTCTCCCATATGTGAGATAATGGCTTGGTCGTATTGGCATTGAGGAATGATAATAGTGGGTGAATCCAATTCTATCATTTCAGGCCAAATGAGAGGAAGGGTCTTAGTACCATGGTTAGTTTTATAAGTCAATGATCCTAAAGTGATAGTGTTGACTAAAACAAAAGTTAGATGGGGTGAAGACAATGTCATCTATATATATGGGGTCATTTTGAGTAGATTGGGAATATGGTTATGATTCTATGATGGATTCGGATGTGATGCTTATTGAATGCTTGGAGGTGTATAATGTCATTAAAGGAGGTGTCATATGAAATTTCAATGAAATGGATGAAATGGTGATAAAATGTTTATGATTTATTTAGATTTTGAAAGGGTTTGACACAATATAAATCTTACCTGATGATAACTTCATAAGTAAGAAATATGACTTAAGGCTCAAATTCATGAATAGATATGATGAGAGATGTTGGATTGTTGCACTCCATGGAAGAAACGAAACCAAATCAGATTCTCGAGAAGTTTGAACCCATAGAGTAGTCTATGATATATGGGATCATCCTCCTCTTAGAGAATATAAAAGTATGACTAGGGCTCCTTCATATATATTGGTCCTTGAAAGTTTGAAGTCATGAGTATTCTTCTTCGTGTCATATTGTTTCCTTGAAAAAGTCTGAGTATTCTGGAGTATTCAAAACTAGTTCACTTTCAAATTCTATTCATTCAATGTTGGAGCCTTGGGAATGTCTAATCCAACCTCATAATGATGCTCAAACCAAGTGAGGTCAGCTTGGATTCATTGCACCTCATATTAAGGCTCCCAAAATTTGTCGAGAACTTCATGGATCTTCTGGGTGAATTCAAAAATGCTCCCTAATCTGTCGAAGGGGGCTGAATGAATAGCGCACAACTCGAGGTCATGTAAAAGATCATACTACTCCCAATGAAGTGGATGACGGATGATCGGTAAGGAGTTGATGCTCGTGATTAGATGATTGGGTCCACCTATGGCCATCTAACATAAGCCATTCTTGACAAAATGTTAGCAAACAAAGAGATAAAAATGATTGATAGTAATTATTGAATGAAATTTGACTAGGAAAAAAAGAATGCACAGGAATTGTAGGCAATTCTAGAATCACAGTGATTCCAAGATTTTTAATAGACTCATAAAATGAAATATTTGAATAACTTATATGAAACTATGGTCTTGCAAAGGCAAACGTGAAATAAGAAATGATCAATAAGGATACTAAGATGAAAAAATGAAGTTATAAGATGATAACAGACCTTGGTTGATGATGAGAGATGAGAGGTTGATATGGATTATAGTTGATGATGAACATGCTTCAAAATGAATCCAAGGTACTTGATGATCGTGAATGAGAATGCTAGATGATAACATGCTCTCCTTGATGTAGAGTGACATTGATGAACTCAAATGGAAAACTCAAAACTTGAAAATTCTTGTGGATTATCGTGGATGATCCCCAAGAGAGGTAGAGAAGATGGTTTATATAGATCACCGGATGACCAAAGGAATCACCATGATTTTGGTCAGTTTGAGTTTAGGAGTGATAAGGGTGATTATCTTGCTAATTCAAACTTGATTTGATTGGGGATTTTGAGGGATAATATGTAGTAACTGACTAAGGTCAAGATTAGTTTAGTTATATAGGTTTAAGTTAGGAATGAGTTTGTTAGAATAATTATGGGATGATTTTAGAAGGTTTCTAATTGGTTTTAAACTAGACTTAACTAGTGTGAAAGAGGGATTTCACATGGGGATGAATGGAGATATAGAAATAAGATTAATTAATTAATTGAATAAAATGGGGTGGGTTATGACTTAGGATAGGTGGGTGTAATTGATTAAATTAATTAATTGAAGGGTACTAGTGGATTACCTAGGTCGGGGGATGTTATGAAAGGGGATAAAATAATGTGATGATGTTTTAATTGTCGATGGTTATGAATGTATTTAATTGATAATTGAATGAGGATGGGAGGGTGTAGATTTTTAGTGTCTACATTTTCCCCTTTTTGTCTATGGTTTGACAAATCGTTAGACAAAAACAATGAAAAAAGTTTGTTTGTATGGGTGACTCAACTATAATGCAATACAATGAACACCGTGTGTTTCATTCCAAAAGTTTCCCCAGTCCAAGGGGATACCAAATAGAATGTGCTACTGAGGAATCAAATGATAGGGTGACCAAAGGGTTTGATACCTATAGATGTATTGATCCTTGCCAGGTAGGTTGATTTGATGGGAAGGTCAAGTGATGGGGGCCAAAGGGCATGCATCCCATAGACATATGATGAGTCCCAAAATTGATTTTGTTTTCTTTTGATTTAAATGTTCTAAGGAGTTTGGGTCCTTTGAAAGTGACACACTTGTGCAAAAGTGGTGTTTTTATGCTTAAGGGGAAAATGATAATGTTTGCTAAAAATGAGGCAAATCGCAAGCAATTTGGGGAATCACCCACGATTTTTGATGAATCACGGTGATTAGATCATGGTAAAAGTTGGGGTATATAAATACCCAAGCCCTATGGTTTGTTATTTATTTTAACCATGGGGTAAAATGAGTTGGAGTGAATTTGAGTGAATTTGAATAATTTCTAGTGATTTTGTGTGATTTGATCGAGATGGTGACCTCTAAGGAAGAATAAGCAACCACCCAAGAGGTAGGTTGATTTTCCTTCATTTTTGTGTGATTTTTGGTAGTTTTAGGTTTTCATTTCCATTTTTGGGGCATACGGTTTCCCTAATTAGAATCCTTCATGAATTCATGTGATCTTGATGATTCAATAGAATCATTGGTGATTGAGGTGATCTAGGTAGATCGTATGTGATTTTTAATAGTTTTCAATTTTTTCAAAATGAAGTGGGATGTTTCAATGTTTTAGATGTTGTTGGTGTTATTGTGATGATGTTGATGTTGATGTTATGTATCTTTGATATGTTTTTGATGTTTTTATTGATGATATTAATGTTAATTTGTTTATTGTTTATAGGTGGATGTGAAGTTATCTATTCATGACCATATCCCATTGATTTTGGAGCAGGTGAGGGAGGTCATGATTGATGATGATTGGGAGCATGTAGAGGTTGTTGGATTTGGTGCCATGAGATATTATAGATGGATTCATAGATGTCTGAGTTTGATATTAGCATTATTAGAGAGGTGGAACCCTTCCACCAACACTTTTTGGTTTCCCACGAGAGAGATCACGATCACATTAGAGGATGTTCACCACATCTTGAGACTATTAATCCATGGGAGAGGGGTGTATATCATTACCAAGGTAGAGAGAGATGGTGTGATGACTAGATTATATGGGGAGGATGTCATGCTGATATTAGATATGAGTCAAGGGGTTTTTCTTATGGCCATGTTTATTCATCTGAGAGAGAGGGTTGTGTACATGGATGACCATGATGATGATGGCCATCATTTTTTATGCATTTCCAGATTCTGGAGGTGGTCATCCCATGGATGATGATTGGGGTAGTAGCCAAGATGATGGAGCAATTCGCATACTATTTTCGAGTGGGGACCTACCCTACTTGCTCAAACATTTAGAGAGTTGTGGGCCTGGAAGGCCCAAGCGTTATGGGATTGATGTTTCTTTTCTCCTACAGGACTTGGGCCTTAGAGCATATTGTTATTGATTCAACCAACAGGGTTTCCATGGGGTATTGGTGATCAACACCCTAGTTTTATGAGATGGAGATCAGATAGGGGTCATGTGGAGAAGAGGAGGAGGACATGGTTTTATAGATATTTATTATCTAGATACATAGGTGGGAGATGTTGTATGGAGGCCTTATTTGGATTTACCTACATGGCCTGAGTATCCTCAAGATTTACTTGGTTTACAACAACCTATGTGGCTTTAGGCATGTAGGGTAGGTGAGCATGAGTTTATTCATTTTGACCATGTTTCAGAGATAGTTTGGATTGGTGCAGGGGGTACCTAATGAGCCCGTTTAGTATAGATGGGAGGATACATAGATATAGAGACTCTCGAGGGCAAAGTGGTGACGAGACCCATTCATTATTGAGGAGTTGTTAGGGGCTACATGCCCTAATGAGGAGGAGAGATTATACAGATTGATGATGTGGGGGTTACCCTAGAGTATACTACATGGTGGGTTCCTAGCTTTGAGGAGTTTTGATAGAGCTCGAGTAGCATAAAGGGCATGACAGAGGGTGAGATGAGTACATGTGCTCGGATGGAGGGAGGAGCATAGGTAGTGCTAGGATCTAGGGGATGAGGAGGATGAGGGTGATGATGACATAGTGCATCCTATTACAGTAGTGATGGCCAAGAAGGCCATAGTGGAGGGAGAGAGAGACATGGCTTGGAAGGAGTGAGATGACCTTCTTGGTGTGTGGGATGCCCTTATTACAGAGAGGGATGGGTTGATTGTTGAGAGGGACAATGGTGGTGGAGCGAGATGGTCTTCATGTATAAACTTGCATAGGTCTCTATAGATAGAGACAAGTATAAGGGCCATAAGGATTCATTGAGGAAGGCCTTGGGATTACATGGCCTTCTATATCTAGAGCGGAGTTATCAGTGATGGCTCGATCTAGCAGAAGAGAGTGGCACCTAAACACCTCCTCCATCTAGGATGATTTCTTTGGTGGCTCATTATGAGGTTGTGTGAGATGAGTGAGATTATTATGTTGATTTGATCATCAATAACTATCATGATGCCACTTTATATGTAGATTACTTGGCTACCAAAGGGGAAACTATAGCACTAGTGAGAGGCCTAGTATGAGTGTGGTGAGCATGGGTCAACCACCTCGGAGGCCAAAGAGAGTAGATGGTGGTGAGGGAGGAGCCATAGGTGAGGTTGTGGTGATGAGTGCTCTAGAGGGGTTAGAGATATAGATGTTGTTGGAGGCACACATGCTCTAGGAGGAGAGGGGAACATGAGGTGCTAGTACGATACTTAGGGATGTGGATTTTACTAGCTGATATTGATGTATTGATGACATAGGCTCATGGAAGCCCAATTTTTATATATGATGATGATATATATATATATTTTTTTGGACATTGATCATGATGTATATCAGACTTTGATTTATATATATGATGATGATGATGATTTTTTATGGCTTATATTGTATTTTAATTTGCATGTGTTATATGTTGTATGTTTTTAAATTGAATGTGTTAGTGTTAGATGGATGTATGTGATGTGAAGTTAAGAAGCATGGTTTACAAATACATTTGTTACATATGATTAAGTGTGGTTGAATGTTTTATTGATTCAAATGACTTTAAAATGTGATCTTAAAATATGGTGTATCAAAAATGTGACTAAATAAAATGAGGTAAAAATGAAATGATTTCCCCACTATGGATTTGATATATACGTGATGGGTTTTGAAAAAGTGTGAAAACACTTGCACTTATAGCCTTAACAAATGTTAAATAAGATTATCAATAGGTAGTTACAAAATCATTAATAAGATATGGAGTGAATGTATTTCTTAGGATATAAAGGGGTTTATATGTATAGATCAATGTGGGAGAAAGGGATCTCCTTTTCAATGGGTTTATAGAGAAATGCCCCAAATTTTACATTTTTAATTTTGAAGAAAATTGATCGATGTGAAGTCTATTCCTTAATGGGAAAGTTGATCAATGTGGAAGCTTTCCTAGGATGCTTTTTATTGATGTATTTTTTAAGGATGATCAATGTGGAAGCCTTTGACATGGGTAGCCATCCTTCGAGGGTATGGTCTACATTTTTAACTTTTGACTTTTACAAGATGGTCATCCTTCGAGGGATCGGTCCATAATTTTGAGTAGTTGTCCTTTGAGGTATCCTACTTTTTATATTTTTGATAATGATTTATATTTTGAATAGATTTCCTTTAAGGGATCAGTCTATTATATTTTTGATATTTTGATAAGAAGCATCCAATTAACTTTACATAAATTTTTGAGCTAAGGAAAAACCCTAATAGACCATATCAAGGAGGGGAGAAGATGTATATATGACCTATACACATATGCCCCATGTTATTATTTTTAAATGGTACATGGTACATGGATGTAATGATTAAGGGGCTCCTACAAAGGAGGAACTTGTCCATAGTGAAATATGTGATGAATAGAGCCATGGTGCTCATCTTTAAGGTGTATTTAGGATACTGATGGATAACCACATACTTTCAAATCATTACTATAAAAAATGATGGAATGAAGTGATAAGATTTTAAACATAACTACTGTCATAACAATCAATTATTTAATAATAGAAAGGCTAAAGTGCAAGGCATTCAAAGGTTCCTTTTAGGTTCTCCATCAAGAGAAGTGAGATGATACACTCCTGACCCATACTTATGAGTAATAACGTATGGACCAATCCAATTGGGGAAAACTTTCCACATTTACTCCATTCTAATGTAGTGACATTTTGATTTTCTTTAAGCACAAGATCACCAATTTTAAAGTCATGTCTCTTTGACATGTTTTTATAGGCTCTATTAACACATTCTTGATAGACTTGATGATGTTCGAGGGTTGTTAGATGTTTTTCATCTAACAATTCAAGTTGTGCTAAATGGTCTTGGCAATATTCTTCATCAGGAATGAAATATTTGAGAGATACACGAAGTGATGGAATTTGAACCTCGAGAGGTAGAACAACCTCTAAGCCATAGATAAGTGAATAGGGCATAACACCTATAGGTGTGTGGATGCTAGTTTGATAAGCCCAGAGAGAAAATGGGATTTGGAGATGCCAATTCCTGCCTGCATCATCTACTATTTTCATAAGGATTTTATTAAGTGTTTTGTTAGAGGCCTCATCCTATCCATTTTCTTGAGGATAATATGGTGATGAGAAACTGAGTTTGATGTTGAATGTATCACAAATATTTTTAACCTCTTTATTTTTAAAGGATTTTCCATTATCCGTGATGAGTTTATGAGGGATACCAAAATGGCATATGATATATTGATATATGAAGTTAGTGATAGGCCCTTGAATTTTTTTGAAGGTTAAAGGGATGGCTTCAACCCACTTAGTAAAGTATTTGGTTTGTGATAATGGAATGATGTTGTTGGGATGATTTAGGATTGATAGCACCAATGAGGTCTAACCCCCATTGAGAAAAAGGCCATAAGTCTTGAGTGGGTTGTAATGCTTGACTAGGGATGTGGATGAGATCTGAGTGGAGTTGGCATTTAACACATTTATTTACATATGCACAACAATATTTGGTGATGGTAGGCCAAGTAGTACCTAGCCATATGACATGTTTAGTGATGGCATTTCCACTGAAGTGACCACCACATATGCCATCATGGACTTCTTCATTGCTTTGATTGATTCATGTGATTTAAGGCATCATAATAGTATACCATCAAAGCTATGTTTATAAAGGATACCACCTATAATGAAAAAGTGAGTGACGCATTGAAGAAATGATCATTTAACACCATGTGATAAGTCTAATGGCAATTTATATTCAATGAGATAGTCATATATCTTGAGTGTACCATAGATCAGGTGGATTATTTTCAATGACATTAATAGGAGGAAGCTCATTTTGATGTGAAGGATGGTCCAAGCATTGAATGACTACAGACATTTTAGTGTTATCCTTTGATTTTTCCATTTCTAAAGGGATGAGGGATCCGAGAGATGCCATAGTGTCTACAAAATATGTTAGAAGATCATGGAAATAGTTTGAATGGTATAATGATCGAATGCACTAAGGAGAAAGTCAACAACAACTTTATATTTTTGGAGGATTTCATTTTTACATTGATATTCTCCTTTAACCTGATTGATGAAAAGTTGTGAATCTCCATAGATTTCTAGAATGTGGACACCTAAGAGAATGGCGGTATTTAGACCCATGATTAAGGCTTCATATTCTTCCATGTTATTAGTACATTCAAAGTTAAGTTTGAATGATAACAAAAGTGGAATGTTCCAGGGAGGTATGATAACACACCGACTCCTCCTCCTTTGCATTTAGAACCATCAAATAAGAGAGTCATTTTAATGGGGATAAAATCAGATTCATCGATGTTGTTGATGGATTCATCAAGAAAGTATTCATGAGGGAGTTGATTATCTGGAAGGGGTGCATCACAATTGAGTTGATTTGTAATGGCCTAACCTTTAATAGATTTTTGAGATATGATTTTGAGGTCAAATTCAGTCATGAGCATAAGCCATCGAGTTATGTGATCATTATGATAAGGTTTAGAGTACATGGTTTTAAGTGGATTAAAGCTGGTAATGACATATGTCTTGTGATTGAGGAGATAATGTCAAAGTTTGGAGGTGGAAAAATATAACACACAACATAATTTTTCAGCTTCGGTGTAGCGTGTTTCATACTCATGGAGTGTGTGACTAATATAGTATATGACCTTGTTCATGACCTTGATTATCATGGTGGGTGAGCATAACTCCTAGAGCATGTTCTAAGTGGATATGTATAGATAAAATGGTTCCCCTTCATGAGGTGGAGTAAGCACAAGAGGTGATAATAGATATATTTGATTTCATCAAAGGCTTTCTAACAATCAGAATCCCAATGAAATTCTATGTCCTTGTGGAGCAGATGGTGAAATGGTTGACAATGGTCATAAAGTTGTGATATGAAATGTCAAATTAACTGTAACTTACCTTGGAGGCTACATATTTTTTAAGATTAGATGGTGGAGGAATTTCAATGATTTCTCTAACCTTTTCCATCAACTTCAATGCCTCGGATAGATATGATGAATCCTAAAAATTTTTCTGGTGAGGACACCAAAAACACACTTTGCAGGATTAAGATGAAGACAATACTAGATGAGATGAGTGAAGATTGATTCAAGGACATCAAGATGGTATTTTCATGATTTGGACTTTCCTAAAAGGTCATCGATGTAGTCTTCAATAATTTTGTGGATGAGGTCATGAAAAATGTATGTCATGGTGCATTGGTAAGTAGCCCCTACATTTTTAAGACCAAATGGCATGACACGGTAATAGAAGGTTCCCCAAGGGGTGATGAAAGAATTTTGTGTTGATCATCAGGGGAAATAAGGATTTGATTATAACCAAAAAAATCCATCCATGAGGGAAAGCATTTCATGGCCATTGTTAGGTCAACAAGTTGATCTATGTTTGGAAGAGGGAAATCATCCTTAGGATAGGAAGGTTGAGATCCTAAAGTCTATGCAAATGTAACTTTCCTAAAGCTTTAGTTATGGGGACGATGTTAGAGACCCATTGTGGATAGTCAATGGGTATGATAAAGTTGGCAGATAAGAGGCATTGTAACTCTTCCTTAACAAGGAGAGCTATATGGGGATGCATTTTATGGAGTTTTTGTTTAACTGGATTAGCATCGGGATACATGATGACTATGTTGTGTATGATGATGTTAGGATCGATTTTGGGCATATCACTGTATGACCAGGAAAGGCTTGGTAATATTTTTAAGAATGAAGTGAAATCATCTAGTTCTTATGGATTTAAAGATTGACCGACCTTAATTATGTGAGGATCCTAAGAGGGGTGCCTAAGTTAACGTTAAGGGTGGATTCATTAAGGAGATTTGGTGTGTCGATGGTAGGGATTTCTGAAGAAAAGTGATCTTCAACTCCCATATGGAAAGGATATCCTGGTCATCCTGACACTGGAGGATATCTACAGTAGGTGAATCTTCCTCAACCATTTCTATCCAAACAAGGGGTAATGATTTAGTGGAGTGACCAGATTGATAAGTAAGTGGCCCTAAATATATAAATTTATTAAAAAAAAGTTAGATGGGATGGATATAGTGTCATATATGTCCATAAGATCTTCAGGGTTTTAGTGATGATGATTTTAGTTCGGGAATAGACATGGATGTAGAAAGTTTGAGCATGTAGTGGCTTTAAATATTTCAGTGGACTTTTATAACCTAAACCATATTTCTCATAGGATTTAAGAGAACATTTGGATGATCAAGTCATGGGTTCCTTGTTCATAATGGCCAAGGCCAAAACCTCTCCATGCACAATGGTGAAGATACATATGAGTGAAGTTTGGATTGTCAAGGGATTTGAAGTCTAATGTGAATGGCATGGCATGGTGTGGATTGATGACATGGGATGAAGGATTATCAAGTCCCCCATAGATGAGGTTTGTTTTGAGATAAGCAGGACCATAAGAGATAACATCTCCTACATTTGGCTCATACATGGGTTGCTTTGTCAGGGAGACCATATGTTTTAGGTGAAGGGATGGAGTTAAGCATGAGGAGATGGTATTCCCCAGCATAAGAATTTTATAGCCTCACCAAGAGAGGAATCATCTAATAATTTGGAAGAGGGATATATGTACTAGTAGATGCTTCATCAGATGATTCAAATGTGGATTTAGGTATAAGGATGTCATTTGGGTGGTACATCATGTAACAATCAACGAATGGGTTTGGATCAGTGGGGATAATGAAATTCTTACCCTCATGTTCATATTTGAGACAACGATGGAGGGTGGAAGGAATGCAACGCATGGTGCATATCCAAGGGCATCCTAATAACATGTTATATTGAAATTATCTCCTTCTATAATGTAGAAGAGCTCTAGGGTTTTGACACCGAATTTAAGTGGTAGAATAATAATTGCCTATTGTAGGTGCAATAGTGTCATTAAAATCTCTCAGTAAAACTAGAGTTTGAGCGATAATAGTGTTGGGTAGTTTAAGTTGGTCAAAGGAAGGGAGGATATAATGTTAATGGAAAAACCACTATCAATCATGACCCTCTTGATGGAGATGTCATTGATATGAGAAGTGATGAAGAGTGGAAAGTCATGGTCCTCCGAGTCTAAGAGAGGAATTTTAGATGGTTCGAATGATATAGTGGTGGATGCTTTAAGGGAACCTACAAAGTTTGTGAAAGGAACAAGATCATTGGCTAGCATGGTTATGGATTAAAGGGCTTCTATCATGAGCTTGTTTTTGAGAAGGAAATGTTTGAACTAGTTCATAAAGTGACATCCTAACATGGGGATTGGTGTAATTTCTTGATAACAACCTTTTGTACTATAGTGAAAGGGAGCTTGTTGTTGTATCGAAATTTTGGCTTTGGGTGAGGTGTTTGATTAGACACTTTGGGAGCTAAGGAAATATATATCTTAGGTTTATCAGATGAAGTTGATAATTTAGGAGGTAGAGGCATAACGATGAAAGTTTTACTTTTCTTAGGCTCAGATGGTTCTTTTCATAATTTTTGAATGAGTAGTGATGTATGATGTCAACTTGATGAAAATGAATTTTAGGCATGGATTCTTCAGGTTTTGATGATGACGATGTTGATGTTGGTGTTGTGTTTGATTGAGAAGGAAGGAAGAGTGACTGCCAATTTCCTAAACTTTTAAATGAAAGGCCTACAATCTTCTATGGAATGACCTCATGTTCTATGGTAATCATAGAAAACATTGAAGTCATACTAGGTGGGTTTCCATCCTCGATGATCAAACAACTTGGGAGGTGGTAATGTAATAAGTGACCACTAAAGGAGGTCATCTAAGATGGTGGCATAATGCCCCTTAGGTGTAGATGTGGATGGTAGCAAAGTTTTGTCTATATTTTCCTCAGGAGGAAGTAAAATTTTAGTTACATGTTGTTTAGTTGTTGGTTGCGGAGGTTTTCTAGGTGTCATAACGATGGAGGATGAGGACCCTATATGGGTGGCCATTGTTGAGGATATTTGGATTGTGCAAGGGTGAGAAGTGAGGACCCGGTATAGATGCATGTTGTGGAGTGATAGGTGTAGGATACAAACCCAATGTAGGAGTTTGGTAATGGAATTTGACCCTAAAATAATAGGGTGATTGATTGGTCTAAGGGAACGAGGTCCACGCAAAGGGTTTTGATCTAAAAAACATATTGAGGGATTTTGAAGACCTAAATAACACCTTGTTTATAAGGTACTTTTTTTGGTTTTAGATGAACTTGGTGTAGTTGATGAGGATGTAGAAGAGTTATATTTTCCCAAGGTAAAGGGTGTTTTGGTTGTTTGTCAGATGTGGATTTAGGTGTAGTTTTGGAAGGTGTAGAGGATGAAGATATGGATTCAGTAATGGCCTGTGATGAGGATGAGGGATATTTTTAGTAATATTATCGGTAGATGAAGACTCTACATTCGTAAGATCATGTTTGTTAGGTGTTGGTGTTCATTCTGCATGTTTTGACTCGCTAGGTAATGATGTGGACTTAGGGATAAGCTATGTCTTTGTTATTGTATTGATGCTATGGTGAGTATGGAAAACGTTTGTTTTTGGTTACTCGAAGACTAGGGTGGTTAGGAAAAGGTTACTTAAATATGTCAAGTTTTTATTTGAGGTGTGTTTGTATTTTCCAAGTGGAGTTCACCTTTTTTGATCAAGTCTTGAAGTACGTTACGAAATGTGTGACACCTCTCGATGTCATGTCCATTAACCCTATGGTATTTGTAATATACATTATCTTATTACCAAATTGTTTTATATATTGGCGTGTCGATGGGTCGAATAGGTGGGAGAGATATCAAGTTTGGTGGCAAAGTAGTTTCAAAAATATACTCTAAATCTATCTTATATGTGTATATCTACATTGTTGATAGAAACACTTGGTAGTGAGTTTTTCCTTGGGATTAGATTTAACTATGAAAGGGTTGGCAGATGCTTTAGACTTATCGGGGTTGGATGATGACTTAGATGGAAACTTGAATTTTGGTTTCTTGGGATGAAGCTTAACCCAACCATCTTCTAGAGCTCAATTCCAATTTATGGGACATGGTGAAAGCTTCATCAAAAGTTTGAAATGATTAGATTTGTAATGTGGATGAGATGTGTTTGGAAAATAAATGAAAAAAAACTTTGATTAATTTTGTTTATGGTAATGAAAAGGATAGTTGATTAATTACACCTCTCTAGCGGGTGATAAAATCAGAAATAGATTCATCCTCGAATTGTTTGATGGCATATATGTCATTGATAGTGACTTTGTGGGATATGTTTATGGAAAAGTGTTCTAAGAAGAGTTGGGTGAGTTGGGCGAAGGAGAACAGGAATATTGCAGAATTTTCTCGTACCAATCCATGGCATGACCGGAAAGGGACATGGGAAAAGTCCTCGACATAAGGTCTTAGTCGTGATCTATTAGATAACAGGCATTATGAAAGGCATGGATGTGTTGTTGAAGTTCTTCCTTGCTAGAAAATTTGATGAACTTTGGAAGTTCCCGGTGGGGAAGATATAATTTAAACAACACCTTTGAAGGGTGAATGGTCTCATTGCAAATTTGGTCATAGGAGAGCACATTCTTAGGTGTAGATGAAGTAGCTTTGAGATTTGATATGCAGTTCATAAGGGCTTGGAAAGGATCAGTTTGAGCTTGTTGTTGTGAGGATAAGCTAGGTTGAAATGAAAATTAGATAGGTTGTAAGTATGCCTGATATTGTTGAGGAATGTTGTGTAGGTAACGAATATTTTCCGCAGAAATTATATTAGGAACGTTCTGTTGAGGAAAATTATCTTGATGAGGGAATTTTCGTTGTATGTTATTGTATTATTACTCCTAGAAAGGAAAAATGTGACTACCCTATAGCTAACCTAGACTTCTAAGTGACTAGGGAGGAGAGAGAAAAGAATAAAATATAAATCCTAAGCTAATGATGGTGATAACACAACAAAAGGGGTGGAAAATTTCCTAGTGAGTGAAAACAAGGATAAAATGAGGTGAGAGAGGGAAAATGCACCATAATCCAAAACCACACTTAAATCTCCATTTCCTTGGAGCACAATAGATTTGGGCCCTACAAGGGAACTATGACATGCACAAGATACCTTGAATATAATGGAAAAGCAAAAGAATACAATATAATTGAAGAAAGGGTGAAAAAGGCCACAAAACATCAATTTTATTGATTAAAATGATGCACAATCCATTACAATGCAAGCAGGAGGCAAGAATCCTTCACAAAATGCTCTAGATTTGAGGCTTATAACTCACAAAAAAAAATGGAAAAAAATTAGCAGAGTTGCTTTGAAAAATTCTCATAAAATATCTCTCCAAAAATGAGGGGGTTGAGTCCTTTATATAGCCCTAATTTTTCCCTAATTTCCTGCATTAAATGCCTAACAGGTAGTTGAACCACCTCAACTACCACCATTAATGCTCTTCTCGCAACTTTGGTTGTTGAGTTGTCTTGTCATGCTTAAATTCCCAACATGGAGCATTAAATATTCTGATAGGTAGCATTAAATGTTCTGACAGGTAGTTGAGTTGTCTTTTCATGTCTATCCTTTTCCTGATCCATAACCCATCCATCCTATGATATCTGATTTTTGATTCTCAAGACCATGAGCCATCCAACTAGGTTAGGTTGGACATTGTCATTCAACCACACTAGGCCATACAACTATGAAGCAACCGCCCAACTAGATGACTGCTGACCTTTTCGTTTTGGGCGGCCCATCTTGCCCATCCAACTTTGCCATACACCTATCAACCTCCATATAACATATGACCATCTACATGCCTAGAAGCCATTTCTCCAACCTGGTGCCATCCACTGTTCATATGACCCATCCAACCTAGGGTTGATGACCATCCAATCTTTTTCCATACAAGGGGCTAAGTGGACCATCAATCTTACCTGTCTAACCTTTTTCCGACCCATCCATTTTCCACCATGAACCCATCATCTACCTGTGTTGTCAACCAACAGGGGTTGGATGGTCATCTCTCTCTCTAAGCATCCAACCCATTTAGACCCATCCAACCTTATCTCATCAACCCATTTAGATGGCCATCCAACTCAAACAACAGCCCACCCTACTGTCTATTTCCACCACCAAACAACCATTTCCATCCATCATCCCCATGCCAACCAACCCGACCAACCAACCCCCCAACTCAAGTTTCCAACTACCATCTAACATCCATCATCATCCATCCCAAATGTCCAACCTCGAATTCAACCAATTTTAAGATGAGCTTGATCACAATTCCACCATTCATTCATTCAGCCATGAGTTAAGACTAACTCAAATGAGCCAAAACATGAGCTACCCTTGAATATTAAAAGCAATTTTTTTCCCCATCAACTACCAGTACTTTGACCTATTAAGTTGTCCATTTTGCAGGGGTGTAAAAATGGATAACAATTGGTGACTCACGGATGATCTACTGCTAGATCTGAAAGAACAGTGACCTTAGAGGATCCATTGGGCATGGATTCATATTGATTTCTAAACTTTCTAAGACACTTGGGAATTTAACTTGTAAACTCTTGGAACACTACTTGGGGCATGTCATTTCTAAAAACCTTGGGTTGGAGACTAGATGTTCCATCATGAGACCTTGCCTAAAACTAGAAAGTGCAAGAGCAACAAAAACACAGCTATGTACAAACAAAAAAATTCATACACATCCCAAATGGAACATGTAAAGAGTGCATAAGCACTTATTACAAAATAAACCTAAACTATAATAGAGAAATGTGCCACAACACTTGGAGGAATTACAAATTCTAAACTAATATATACAAGGGTGAGAATTTTTCCCTTTAGTAACAATGCTTGAGGTAGATTCCATTGATCGAATATGCATTTCTTCACCATCTAACTTAGATAGCTGGAAAACATTATTACTCTTGCATCCCATGACATGTAGGGGCCACTCCATATGGCATCAAATTTGGAATGATTTCTCGGTTTTTCCCGATCTACATCCCACTTTAGAACTAGGTCCCCTTCCTAGAAGGTCCTTGCCTTGGAGCTTTCTTGTCAAATGACCTCTTGATTAAGGCTTGATCCTTTTCCAAGGTCTACATTGCATGTTTTCTTATCTCTTCCAATTCCATAAGCTTTGCATATTGACTTCCATGGGCTCAAATTTAGACAACTCTAGCTGCTTCAGGAGCTCCAATGTTGGTAGCTCCAATGAGATGGGAAACACTGCTTCTCTCTCATAGACCAGACTTGTAAGGTGAGTTTCTTGTTGACCTCTTTGGCATTATCCTATCAAGCCCACAAGGCTGATTTGAGATTTATATACCACATCCTTTGATTTTCATCCAAATTCCTCCTGATGATCTTCAACAAATTCTTATTTGTGGATTTTGCCTTCCCATTACCCTAGGGGTAATAGTTTGAGGAGGTGCTCAAATAAATCTCATTCCTAATAACCCATTTTGTGATCTTTGAGCCCAAAAATTCCAAATCATTATCTGATATAATAGTGGTTGGGACTTGAATCTTGTCACTATTCCTTCATAGAAGTCCAGTATGCTAGACTCATTCACCTCCTTGAGCGCTACCGCCTCGGTCCACTTGGTGAAATAATTTGTTGCCATTAGAATCCATTTATGACCTTGGCTTGAATGTGGATTGATGACCCCAATGAAGTCCAATCCCCATTGCATGAAAGGTTGTTTGATTGAGATAGGATGCAATGGAAGTGTTGTTAGCTTCTCCTTTCCTATGAAGAATGCACACTTTTTACACTTCTTGACCCAAGTGTAGTAGTCACTAAATATTGTGGGCCAATAGTATCCACCTTCATTATTTTGAGATTTGTTACCCATGGGCCAAAATGACCTCCACCTCTCCATCATGAAACTCTTGTAGTAAATTTTCAATCTGGTTTGTTCTAATGCACCTCAATAAGACTTTGTTTATGTCCTTTTGAACAAAACACCATCAATAAGCACATATGGAATGGCTTGAGTCTAAAATATCTCCTCTTTTCCTTTTCTCAATCTCTGGAGGACATAGACCTGTTTGAAGAAATTGTATCATATTTTGAGTCCAACAAGGGGTGGTATATGCTCTGCATCTTGTTCTTGGCCTTCCTGCAACACCAAAACAACTTTTTCACCATGATTTGACTCAACATGTTGGCTGGAAGCTAGTTGTTCACACAATCCCTTACCATTGACATACCAATTTAGTGACCTTTATCTCTATGTCATACTCCATTACGCGGGTGATCCATCCTTCCCATTTCTCATTCAGATCTTTATTTAAGAGGAAATATTTCACCCCGACATGAGATACTAACAACTAGGATTTTATTATTCGAGACCAAATGCTTGAACTTCTTTAGACTCCTTATAACAACAAGAACATGTTTTTCAATGAAAGAGTATCTTACCTCATAATCTTCTAGGCTCTGGTTGAAGAAAGATATGGGCTTCTCGAGATCCCTCCTTATTTTGTTGCATCGAATGGCAAAAATAGTGTCCAAACCTCTCGAAGGCGTAGAGCATGAAGTCCTTGGAGAAGTCTAGATTTATGAGCATCGGGCTTGAGATATGAATTCTTGATAGCTTCAAAACTCTCCTTGCCCTCTTTTGTCCACCTAAATGCAGGTTCTTCTTCAGCATCATAGTTATTGACTTGACAAGGGTGGAAAAATCTGGCACAAATCTGCAACAAAGTTGATTCTTCCCAAGAAGCTTTGGAGAGCCTTCTTGTGACTTGGTAATGATAATGCATGAATGGCTTCTACCCTCTCCGGATCGATCATCAACCCCTCCTTAGACACAATGTGACCTAGCAAACTTTCCTTCATGAGCCAAGAATATGCATTTTTCAAGTTCAAGGACACTCCGTATCTCTTACATCTTTGGAATACTTTCTTGAGGTGGAAGAGGTGGTCTGCTACATTTTTGGAAAACATGGTGATGTCATCCAAGTACACAAGAACTATCTTGTTCAATAATCCTTTGAATGCCACATCCATAGCCCTCTAAAATGTTACTCTGGCATTTGAAAACCCGAATGACATTTTTCTATAGGTGTAAGTGCCCCATTTTGTAGTGAAGGTCCATTTTGAATTGGTCCTCCTCTTTTACCATGACCTATTATAGCCTGAATATCCATCCAAGAGAGAGAATCTCTTTGAACTCGGATACCACCTACAATATTTTCTTCCATGGAGGGAAGTGGATAGTGATCTTTGAGAGATGCCTTGTTTAGGTCCTGGAAAAAGTCCACACACAACCTGATTTCTCCATTCTTTTCCTAACAAGTACCATATTTGCTACCCAACTTGAGTGCTTGATCGGAAATATGATGCTCACCTCAATGAGCTTGTTCAACTCCTTCTTCATGAGAGGTTTGATATGAGGGTTGACTGGACCTTTTCTTCCTGATGGGCTTGGCCTCCAGATCCAACTCAATTGTGTGTTGTGCTACCTTTGGATTAAACCCTCTCAAGTCTTCATATCTCTAAAAAAGACATCCGGGAATTCTGGAAAAGCTACATGAAATCAAATTTCTCTTGTTCAATACTCACCCTACCAATTTGGAGCATTTTACCTTCTCCAACTAAAATAGGCTCCAGTCTTCTCTTTTGACCTAAATGTTTTCCTTTTCTTTTTTGAACTAGTCATTTGGGTTAAAATTGACTCCAATGTCACCAAGCCTTTAGGAAACTTGTTCATCTACAGCTATACTACTATTTGATCCCCATATTGTTGCTCTAATTTGTCCTGATTCTTGGCAGAGAACTCAACTTCTTCCTATAGAAATTGATGATCTTTTGATCATTCTCAACACCTGCCAACTTGTGTTTTTGTCTGGGACTACATGCCTCATAACCACCTTGATATGGGGTTGTGTTTTGTCTCTCTTAATGTTGTCAACAACATCAAATGTCACCCCAATTTTGCAAGTTTTTCTCCATAACCTCATTCTTCTTTCTTGGTATGGAAACAATATTAAATGCTTCAAAATATTCAATTAGATCCCATACCCTATTCTTATAACTCCTTGAGAAGATCATTTTTGCAGCACTCTATCCTCTAACTTGATTCACAATCAACTCATTATCTCCAAAAACCTACAAATTCTTGATACCCCTTCTTCTCACCCAATGCAATCCATGAATTAATGCTTCATACTCTGTTTGTTGTTTGAGCAAGAAAATTGAAAATGGAAGGCCAAGTAGTACTTGATTCCCTATGGTGACACCAACATTGTGCCCCCTCCTACACCTTTCCTACTCCTTGAACCATAAAAAAATAGTTGCCAAACCTCATTATCATCCTTGTTCTCTAGCTTTGTGATGCTAGGAAGAGGTGTATTTTCTTCATGCAAGAAATATATGCCTAGATCTACCTCCTCCATTTCCTTGTATGGATCAAAAGTGTGCCTCTTATGTGCCCATTCATCTAATGTTATGTCTAGAATATTCCCAACTTTAGTGTCTACTTCCTAAATGCTTGGATAATCTTCTTGGTCAAAGGATGAGTAGTTGATGTTGATCGAACTTGGCACATGAGGCTCGATGTGGAAGTCAAATTGGTTTTGATCTGATTGTAGCTTTGGCTCCATATCTTATCTAAATAGCATGTGGGACCAATCTACTGACAAATAGCCTCCGATCTTAGCTATGAAATCCCTTGATAGGAAAAGGGTGAAGAGTGGTGGAAAATCAATAACCGACACATCCTACAAGACTGTGACATTAGGACATGCATGTAGAGTTAGATTCAAATCCCTGATGACTCCCACTATTCCTATTATTGTTCCATCCAACTATACCACTCCTTTGGAGACCAATTCATACTTTAAACCCAACTAATCTACAATCTTGCTTCGGCATTACCAAACTTTTTCTCTAAATCGATCATACAATTGTGGACAAGGTTATCCCCTACAATTAAAGACACATAAAATGGTGGAGGCTTCAAATTTTTTTTTGTCTTACCTCCTTCTTACTACATTGAATTGGTAGAACATTCTCCTTATTTTATTGATGACTCACTCGAGGCTGACCAATTCACCATGGCTGTTTACAATAGGTCTCATTGTCCTAGAATAGCCAGTGACTCCCACATGGAAATTATCACGTTCATCTTCTTCATTTGATCAATGATGTTGAATGAGGTGGACTCTCCTTTTGCTGCCCCTTGTTTGGTGTAAATTTTCTCGCACACTTTGAACTAGCATGTGGGTTGTTACAACAGTGCCTTGGGCTGATTTTGCACATTTGGGGCTGCTCTTGCATTGTTGACTCCCTTTGTGTGAGAGTGGGTTGAGGAATGACTAGATTAGATGACTACCAGTCCTCAATATTCCTCTTCTTTGACCATGTTTTTTTGCTTTACACACTTGGAAAGGAGGGTGATTAACCCACAAAAATTCTATCCTTCTTCTAGTTCACTAGTGTAGTTTCATTTGAGAGCCTCTTGTGAACTCACTTCTACTGTCGATTTCCTCTTGGATCACTTCTTGAGGCACACCTACTATTTGCACCATCAAGGCCTTGATTCAGAGCACCATTGAAGCATGTTGCTTGGTTATGAGGTTGATTACAAGGAAAACACCAATCATACTCTTGTGTCATGTTGTTCTATACTGGAACCAAATCCCTTGATGTTGAAGATGTATTAGGATTGTATGGTTGAAATGGATTGGAAGCTTGAGGTTTTCTTGGATTTTGATTTTGACTTGCAGGTTGAGCTAGAGGCTTTTGACTGATAAAAGAGGCCTATTTTTGATCTTGAGGCTTGAGGCTGATATGGTCTAAAATTCTGATATTGTTGCCTCTTGATAGTTACCAACTCATTCCCTAAATTTTGTAGTTGCTTCATGACCTCTTGGAGCTCCTTGGAAGTGCTAGAGAAGTAGAGGCCTCACTGTTGCTCTAATTTTGAGGAGCTAGAATGGGATTCAACTCAAGTTCTCAAATGGTAATAGGATTCCCATATCCAATAGAGGGTGTAGGTGGCCTTGGTGCAAGCTTTCCATCCTAGATCAAGAATTCTCGACTTTGATTATGATGGCATATGCTCTAGGTAGAGTCACTCCTCCCATAGACTAAATCATCACAGATATGTTTGAATTTAAAGCTTTCAAATAGTAGAGGAATTCCCCTTCACCACTAGTCTCACAGCCATTGGGATCTTGTCCCATGTCCTTTGAAATCTAAAGTTAAAATCGACCATCTGCTCATTAGGGGCTCTCTTGATTGTAGTCAATTTTAAAAAGTGACAATTTGTTTGCCCTTTCTCCAAACTGGTTATAGAGGGTTGAACACAATGCATCCCAATCTATAATAGATCATGTTGTTAAGCTCCTAAACCACTACAACACCTTACCTTTGAGAGAAGAAGCAAGGATCATGACTGCAACATCCATCTCGTTGATCTTGTGAATGGCACAGACATTTGCAATGTCCTAAATATGATCAATATGAGTTGTATGATTCTCCCTAGTGAAGTAGGGAATGCTCTTTAGTGTTTTCATTGTAATAAGGTTTTGTGCATTGAGGGTGAGTGGAATGCTACCCATGAAATGAAAAAAAGGATTTATTGGTGGCGTATGTTGTTTGATGCACCATCCTGATTGGCCTGAGGACCCTAGTTGATTGGAAAAATGGCCTACTAGTGGAGGCATAGACAAGGTCCTATTTGGTGGAGATGGAGACCTCTAGACTCGTCTTCCTCTTCTACTTCTTCCTAGAGATAGCTATAAATACTTCAAAGGCACCTTCCTCTATCATCCTTGACCGAGTTTGGATCCTTCTCATATGCTTGAGGAACTTGGGCTTGCTACACCACTGAGTTATTCTTCTTGGGAGTCATCAAGTGTGCTTCACAAAACCTCCAAAGGCTATAAATCACAACAAGAGCACACCATTCTTGCTGTAATGAAAGATTCATATCATATGTTATGAGAAACACCTAAAAATGACTTCTATCCCACCGGGCATGCCAAAATTGTTAGTGCAGAAAAGTAGCACCCTAGGATTTGTGCATTACAAAAACCCTACTTTTGACTAACATGGGCATGTCTCGAGGTGTGGGACCCATGCGACTAAACAGCCTCCAGAGAAGGTTGGTTCCTCTACCTAACCCTAATGCTAACACTACTCCTAGAAAGGAAAAATGTGACTACCCTACAACTAACCTAGACTTCTAAGTGACCAGGAGGAGAGAGAAATGCATAAAATGTAAATCCTAAGCTAATGAGGGTGATAACACCAAGAAAAGGGGTGGAGAAATTTCCTAGTGAGTGAAAATAGGGACGAAATGAGGTGAGAGAGGGAAAACAAATGTGCCACAGTCCAAAACCACACTTAAATATCCATTTCCTTGGAGCACAATAGATCTGGGCTCTGTAAGGGAATAAGACATGCATAAGATACCTACAAATATAATGGAAAAGAAAAAGAATACAATATAACTAAAGAAAGGGTGAAAAGGCCACAAAACATCAATTTTATTGATTAAAATGGTGCAAAATCCATTACAATGTAAGAAGGAGGCAATAATCCTTCACAAAATGCTCAAATTTGAGGCTTACAACTCATAGAAACAAATTTGGAAAAAAATTTTTGACAAAGTTTCTTTGCAAAAATCTCAAAAATCTCCCAGAAAAATTGGGGGGTTGAGTCCTTTATATAGCAATTTTTCCCCTAATTTCTTCTGCATTAAATGCCCGTAGGTAGTTGAACCACCTCAACTAATCTACTCACAAATTTGGTTGTTGAGTTGTCTTGTCACACTTAAATGCTTGACGGGAGCATTAACTAATCTAACGGTATCATTAAATGTTCGATAGGTAGCTGAATTTTATTTTCATGTATGCCTATGTCATCGATCCGTAACCCTTCCATCTACTTGCTGCTCAATTCTCACATTTTTAGTTATCCAACTAGGTTGGGTTAGACGTCATCCAACCACACTAAGTCATACAACTCTAAAACAACCACCTAACTAGATGATCTGCTGACTTTTCACTATGGGTCGTCCATCTTTCTGTCCAACCTTGACATACCACTATCGGGATGATCAACCTCGGTGACCCAACAAACTATTTGTCTAACCCTATGAATCTAACCCTAAGGGGGTGTTGGATGTCATCCAACTTGTCCATACACCACTGAACTGTCTAACCTTGAACTCATCATCATGCTACCACAACGACCAGCCAACCAAACCCAAGTGTCCAACCACCGACCAATCCCAAGTGTCTAACCACCGACCAACCTAGTCTCCCATCCCGGGCATCCAACTTGACCAACTAACCCCGAGTTTCCAACTGTTGACCAACCCATTCATCCATCCTGGCATCCACCTTGAATTCACCAATTTTAAGATGAGCACGATCACCAATTTCATCATTCAACGCCTAACTCGACCGAGCCAAAACATGAGCTACCCTAAAGATTGTAAAGCATTTATTTTCCCCATCAACTACCAAAAGATACTACGACTGTTAAGTTATCCATTTTTCGAGTGCAAAAATGGACAACATGGATGTTTTGTTGAAATATTAAAAGTTGCGAGGGTTTTATTTATTGATACTAGAATAACATTGATGTATAGGTTAGCGGTTGTGAATAGGTGAGTGACTTCTAGAATGATATAGTTGAAGCAACCGAGGACAACACTTGTTGCGAGAATGTTTTGTTGTGGGATATGGTATTGCGGAATGTTTTAAAGAGGTGTATATGTGGCATGGATATTAGTGGTTATGATGGTTGTGTTGTATATTTTAAAATAGGGTGAGTGATAGCAATGGCACTAGTATTTATTAGTGGGGTATTTTTGGAATATACATAGTGATGCTTTGAATGGGGATAGTTACTAGATTTGAAGATACGACAGGTTGAAAAGGCTACGAACTCAATGGAGGTGTTTGCACTTGTGAAAACACCATAGTGGTTGATGAGGAAGTAGTGGTATTCTTAGGGAGGTGTGGAACCTATAGAATGGTTTGGTAAAGATGTAAATTTTGGGTAGACACGTTTTGTAATGAAATCAAACGAAGGTTGTAAATAGGAATTGAAGAGACATCACATGTTTCAGGTTGATTGGTAGAAGATTGATCATTTGATGCTTCAAATTGGTTAATATGAATGGATTAGACATTTGACATTTTGGGTTGATTGAAATTTGATGTTTCAAATTGAATTATTGAGGTGTATGAGTATAATTGTTGGATGACCGGTTCTTGATTTTGATCAATGAGATGTGCAATGGTAGATGAAGGATTGTAGGTGTATGGAATTGGTTGGGGTGTGAATGGTTGTAGTTGAACACCCCTAGCTTCCAGATAAGTGTTGAGAGAAATGGGGTTTGAATCTAACATTTTTTCGAAAATAGGGTCTCTCCTATTATTGAAGGAGGTTGATTCCTCGATTGAGAACTAAGGGAAAAGGTTTGTTCTGCTTCCCCTAGTCTAGATGTATGAAGGAATTTATTATGATATTGATGGGTGGAATTCAAAAAAAATTGTCTCATTTATTTATGATATTTATCCTTTAATTCATTCAAAGTTTGTTGAATGTTAGAAAGGGGAGTAGATGTAATTGTTTGATAAAGTGGGATTTGTTGTTACATTGGTGTAGATAATTTAGTATAAAGTGGAACATGTTGTTGAAATGATATAAGTAGTGGGGTGGACATGTTTTTAAAAAATTGGTTAAGAGCTTATTGTCTAATAAGTACCATTGTAAACAAATACACAAACACCTAGAAAACAAAAAAATAACTAATTAGGTTGATTTACAAACAACAGACAAAAGCAAGAAAAATATCATTTTATAATTATCTTGATTAATTATGAAAGAGTGAAATGTGTAAGATGGTTATCGAAGGTCCTAGGAAATGGTATTCTATGGCTAGTTTCAGGAATTTTTAAGGGTGAAGTCCTCAATATACCCGAAGGTACATGAGGCCCAACTCTATATAACTGTCGGTACGGGCATGGTATTGGGGCCTACCCCCTCACTTCACGGTCCCAGTAGCAATAAGGATTTTTGGGTGCTTTTCCAATATATTGATAGACAGAGTGATTATACTCTGTCAAAACACTAAGTTGACTTCTCCTCTTAGGGATCAAATCCAAGTAGGTATCCACTTGGGTAGGGATTGTTTAAATGTGTTTTGATATTGAAGTGATTTGGTTATGTGTGGGGAAAAAATAAGTGAATGCAACAAAATTCCTTCCTAATTAGACTATGTGAAGCAAGGAGAATGCAATTTTTACTTTAAAAACCAAAACAAAGTGTTTCTTTTGATTAGGATAGACAAACAAGGATGCAATATGGAAATATTTAGGAATCACCTTGAAATCGCTCTTTTTTAAAGTAATTTTGTAAGCTCGAGGCAATCTAGGAAATCCACCAACAACAACTCGTAATCGGGTTAGTAGAAACAAATATAGAAAAGCAAGAAATAGAGATTAAGAATGCCAACTATTGAGTGATCAAATGGACTCAAAAAAATCTTTGGCGATTGACCAAATCGCAAATGATTACCTAATAGAGAACCTTGTAAGAGAAAAATGACAATATAATTACACAAAAACTTTTGTTTTCTTTTGGATTTTATGTTTTAAGAAATGTGACAGTAGAAATATAAATAAAGAATACATAGAGACTAAAATGAACAAAACTAAGTTATGAAGGAAAATGATTTTGCCCCCATATAAATAACTCTTTTTTTTACTTTTCGTGTTTTTAACAAAGAACGTTCAGAAACAAAACTTTGTCAGAAACATAAAGGTGATAAGGAAATGGAAATGTAGAAGTAGATGAATGAAGACAAAAGGAAAATGTAAATGATGAGGTAATAGGAAGTAATCAAAGGAATCGCATGAAATTTGCAAAATCCCGAGGTGATTATTGTCTTCTTGTGCAATTACCGGATAGAGAACCAAAAAATGGAAAAGATGAATTTTTTAAAGAAAAAAGGACAAAGGGTCCCACCGTGTGTGCTAAAATGTTTAAGATAAATCTTACCTCTTCAACCTAACTTCGTAAGTAAGACAATAAGACTTAGCAAACCTCAATATGGTGGGGTTTTCACGATACCCGCAGATGTGGTGGAAGATGATTAGATTGTTGCACTCCGTGGAAGAAATGAAACCAAATCCTCTATCACGATAAGACCTACAAATCACCAACACTAAATAGAGGAGAATTAGTAATATAGATAGGTGGGTTGCCTAGCAAAGGCTAGTTCCCAGAAGTCAAAGGAATTCCTTGTATGTATTTCAACCCGCTTCAAAACACTCAAGTTTATTTATGGAAATGAAATATAACATATGATATATGAAATTCGTGATAAAATGTTTATGATTAGATTATTACATACACACAGATGATGATGATGATAGCATGGAAATAAGTATCGAGGCTCAAATTCAAAATCAAGATCGGTGTCTAGATTCTCAGAGAATTTTGAACCCATAGAGAAACTTGGGTCATCTTTCTTGGAGAAGTATAAGTCAAGCTCTTCGATATAGTAATCCTTGAAGAAGTCTCGAGTTTTCTTCTTCGGTATTGTATTATCGAGGTAAAGTCTAAGTTGGAATCCTTAAAATTGGCTTTACTCTCATGTTACGATTCAGATTCGGTGTTAGAGCCTTCAAGAATGTCTAATCAAGCCTCATAATGATGCTCCAAAAAAGCAAGGTCAGCTTGGATTCATTGCACCTCGTAGTAAGCCTCCCAAAATTCATCAATAACTTTGTGGATCCTCCGGGTGAATTTAAAAATTATCCTTGATCTATCAAATGGGGTTGGATGAATAGTGCACAACTCGAGGTTATGCAAAATATCGACAAATCCAAATGAAGTGGATGATGGATGATCTGTAAGGAGTTGATGCTCGTAATTGGATGATTGGGTCCGCATATGGCCATCTATCAAAAGCCATTCTTGACAAGATGTTAGAAAAACAAGAGATGAAATGGTTATTAGTAATTATTGAATGAAATCTTCTTGTAGGAAAAATAGAATGCACAAAAATCACACGGTAATTCTAGGAATTGCAGTGATTCTAGGAATCATGACGATTACTGTAATATTTTTAACAAACCGATAAAATGAAAGATTTGACTAACTTATACAAAAATATTGTCTTGAAAAGGTAAATGTGAAATAAGAAATGGCTCAATAAGGATACCGGATGAAATAATGAAGTTATAAGATGATAAAAAAACTTGCTTGATGATGAGGGATAAGAGGTTGATATAGATTGCGAATGGATGATGAACCGACTTCAAAACGGATCCAAGGCACTTGAAAATCATGACTAAGAAAGCCGGATGATAACGTTCTCTCCTTGATGTAGGGTGGCACTTGATGAACTCGAATGAAAAACTCAAAAATTTAAAATTCTCATGGATTCTCCTAGATGATCATCAAGAGAGGCGAGATATCTTTGGTTTATATAGATTGTCGGTGACCCAAGGAATTGCCGTTGATTATAGTCTATTCGAGTTTAGGAGTGATAAGGGTGATTATCTTTCTAATTCAAACTTGATTTTATTAGGGATTTCAAGGGATAAGATGTGATAACTAGAGTAAGGTTGAGATTAACTTAGTTAGATAGGTTTAAGTTAGGAACAAGTTTGTTAGAATAATTATGGGGTGATTTTGGAAGGTTTCCTAATTAGTTTTAAACTAGACTTAACTAGTGTGAAAGAGGGATTTCACATGGGGATGAATAAGATTAAGATTAATTAATTAATTGAATAAAATGGGATGGTTCATGACTTAAGATAGATGGGCTTAATTGATTAAATTACTAATTTAAATGGTACCATTGGGTTACCTAGGTTGGGGGATGTTATGAAAAGGGATAAAATAATGTGATGGAATGTCTTAATTTTCAATGGTTGCGAATGAACATATTTAATCAAATAGTTGCATGAGGACGGGAAGGCTGTAGATTTTCAATGACTACATGGGGACCGTGAAATTTTACCCGCATGTTCATACTTGAGACATCAATAGAGTGTAGAGGGAATCTAATACATATTGTGTATCTAGGGTCAACCTAATAACATGTTCTATTGAAATTTTGTTTCCACCGGATAGAAGAGTTCGTGGAGAGTTTTAATGTAGAATTAATTGGTAAGATAACCATGCATGATGTGGGGAAATGGTGTCATTAAAGGCTCTCGATCTGATCGGTGATTGATTGAAAAATGTGTTGGGTAATTGATGTTGATCAAAGGCATGTGGTGATATGATGTTAAATTTTTCATAGTGTTCAATCATAATCCTTTTAAAAAGAGTATCATTAATTTGGGTGGTGATGAAAATTGGGAGGTCGTGGTCCTCTAGTTGTAATGATGGGATTTTTGAGTTTTCAAAAGAAATGGCAATAGAAATTCTAAGTGTACTGACTAGGTTTGTAAATGGTTGAGGGTCATATGAGGGTATCGATATAGATTATAGTGTTTTGATCGCGACTTGTTTATGCTAAGGTGAAGTTTGAAAAATATCATAAAGAGATATTTTTATTGGGGCATAATGAAGTTATTTGATAATGGTGTTTTGTAAAGAAGTGGTAGATTACCTATGTGGAGCGGAAAGGATGGATACCTTAGCCTTAATAGGGGTTTTAGATAAAATGATTCGAGAGCGAGTACGATGGAAAGTTTGGAATTGTTTTTATCGAAAGTCTTAGGGTTGTGGGTATGTGTTCTAGTGGTGATACATACTACATCAATTTGATGGAGAGGGGAGTTTTTTCAAGAGCCCACTTTTGGTGGATGTGAATGTAGGTAATGGTTTTTACATAATTGTTTTAGATGTTTGATGGGTTGTTTTGAATGGTTTTAGATTCGTAGGGAGAAGGCCTTGGTTAGCAAGTATTTTGATAACAACATGAAGGGATTTACAGTCCTCTATAGAATGTCATAGTGTCGATGATAATCATAAAATGCTTCAAAATTGTACCAGGAGGGTTTCCACCCTCGAGAGACAGATGGCTTAAAGTGATGATATATTGTTGGACAAACCTTTCAAGGGCTAGTGCATAATGTCATTTTATGGTGGAGGTCGATGGGAGTGATGAATCCTTTGATTGTTTAGGTGTTGAAGGGACCATTTCTCACGTGATATTTTTAGATGCTTGATGGGGAATGATTTTTTATCATGTGATAGTGATTGATAATTTTGATGAGGAGTATGGTCTTGAAATAGAAGGCATGGATTTTAGATTTTGTGTTAAGAAAATTGGATGGTCATGGATTATGATTCTCATTTTTTTAGATGAAGAGGTATATCGTTGTGTGATGGATTTTTTTATGGTTATGTTATATTGTTGTGTGACATGGTCATCGTAATGGATTTTCACGTATTATAAGACATGTGTAGACAACGAAAAATCTACACGCCTCGTCTTTATTTAATCAATTAATTAAATAAATTGATATTTCATACCCTAAGTCATACACTACACCCCTCACCTTTGACCCATAAATTAAATACATTAAACATCCATCCCATCCTTAATTAATTAATTAATTAAAAACATTAACACCACCCCATATACTAAGTCTCATTATCTTTATCACATTTATCTTACGTAATCCATCTTACAAAATCCTATGTAACCACCTAGATTAACTTAATCATTTTCTAAACCACCCAAATCAACCTAAATCTATTTATTTATTTCATAAAATCCACCTAAGACCATTTTTAACCTATTTCTAACTCCTTATCTTGATACACAAAATAATCATTATCATTCACACACCTATCAAAATCTTCTATAAACCTAAATTATACAATACCAAACATAAACAAAATCAAGTATAATCTAACCTATCTTGTCACCCTCCAAAACAAACACAACACATCCCCTAAAAACTTAATAAATTAGCCACTCAAAATCCAAATAAAATAGTCTTGATTTGGAATTGTTTTAACCATTTATCCTCACAAAGCTCAAACAACCCGAAATCACCGATAATTCGGTGTAATCGCCAACTATTATTTAAGCTAGTTTTCCAACCTCTCTCCAGGATCCTCAACTTCAATTCATGAGTTCTTGCTTTCCATTTGATTTCACAGTGTCTTGTATATCATCACTGCGTATCAGAGCATTTGAATTACCACTTAGAAGCATTATCAACAATCATCAAGAATTTTCAAGCCATTTTTAGAGCTCCTCTTATCAAGCACTTTGGATCTCCTCTAATCATGAATCTTCCTTTCAATTTGTAGACTTCATCAGCCACCACAGATTACTCTACAACAAGGTTAGAGACCTCATTTAGCTTCACATCAATCATCTAGGTATTTTTATCTGTTTATTCATCTATTTTACATCATTTCTAAGCCTTTATTAGTCTGTAATATCAAGTTTAAATCATTAAACATTTGAATTCATTAATCTGTCACAAACCACTAGAATCGCCACGATTGGCCTAATCACCAACGATTCCTATCATTTTTACTTTTCTACAATTTTTATTAGTCTTTCATTAAATCCTCTTTGTCTATCATATCAAATTGGTTGCTTCTAACATACTTTTGAGCATGGATTACTTTTAGATGGAAATTGGTGGCCCTTCTCATGAAATTACCAACATCCACTCCTTGTCGATAATTCAACACCCTTTCTATTGGGAACAATATGATATCTTGCATGATCTGACTTTTTGTGCCATCCATCACGCTCCTTTAGATGAATTGGACAACATTTTTGAGTTCACTCACGAACTCCCTCAATAAGTAGAATACTACAGAACACATATTTCAATTACATACTCATTGAAGCTGAAATTTCTTGGGCTACATACGAGGCTAAATAGGACATCCCTTTCGAGCTTGAATTCAAACCATAATTTATTCTTGGTATGTTTCTTATTCATTTCTTATCTATCTTCTATCATATTTTGTATCAACTTATCATTTTTCATATATCTATCCTATATCATTTATCATGTATCATTTATTTATTTCAATCCACTTAATTATTTAAATAGTTAGCTGACATCCTTTGAGGAATCCCTTTGGATTCCTGGAATCAGCCTTTGTCAAGTAGCTCACTTATCTATCCTTCCAATCATATCTTGTGTAGTGTCTTTGATCACAGGTTTTCCTCATAGGAAAGGAGCTTGTACACATATTTCACGGAGCGCAATATGACATTGAGCATCGTCGAATCAACGTCTACGGGTATCGTTAAACCTCGCATCCTCTTAGGTTGGCATATTTCAATTTTATTTCTTTTTAATTCAAGTTAAAGGAGTATGAATATTTCTGAACATTTTGGCATGCTTGGTGGGACACCCTGATTCCCTTATTTCATTGTTTCATTTATTCAAAATATCATATTTTTCAAATGCAGTTCTGCATTCAATAATCGCCGATGATTTTTCTGAATACTTTTGATTACTTTACGTATGTTTGTTAATCAACTTTATTTTATATTGTTTTTTCTATTTCTACTAACTTGGTTTTGTAGGTTGTTATCTCTAGAGGCTTTACTTGCTGGATTTTTTATCGCTAAAATTGGAAAAATTGTAAAAAAGTAAAAAATAAAAAAAGTATTTATCTGGTGAGTCTTAATCCTTCTTTTTGTTTTCTGTAATACATTTTTTTTGTTTTCTCTCATCGAAATCAATCTCTCATTTTAGGATTAAAATGAACAATTGCATTCTTCTTGTTCACATAGTTTTAATTAAAAAATTTAATTAATTACATTCACTTTATCTTTCCCCACACAACCAAATCACTCAAAACATCAAACACACATTTAAACAAATTCTTCCTAGGTGATAACTATTAGGATTTCATCACCCAATAGGAAACTAATTCTATGTGCTCACCGAGTAAAAACAACTATCTATCGGTATATTGGCCAAGCACCCGACTCCCTTATCATTGTGGGACCATGAAGTGAGGGGTAGGCCCCAATACCAAGCCCCATAATGGCAACAACACAGATTTGGGTCTCACGCATCTTCAAGTATATTGAGGATAAAATCCATAAAGATACATGAAACAAGCCATAAATTACCATTTGCTAGGACCCATAAGCTATTTTTCACATTTCACTTTTCTTAATTAAATCAAGATAATCTAAAAACTTATTTTGCTTGCTTTGTTTGTTGTTTGTAATTAACCCACTTAGTTATCTTCATTTGTAGGTAATTGTGTGTTTGTTTATTATGGTACTTACTAGACAACAAGCCCATAATCAAACTTCATAAAACATTTCTACACCATTAAAACAACATATCCTAGTATCCACTTTGTTACCTACACCAATATCTACATCGTTACAACATCAAATCCCATTAACTCAACCAATCACATCTACTTCTCTATCTGAACATCAACGAGCCTAGGATGAATTAGAAGAACAACATAATGAATAAATTTGACAACGTCTCTTAGAGTCCACACATCATCACCATCGTAAAACATCCCACATAGAAGATTTAGAACCACCTCATTCTCCTAGCTCTCAATCATCATCATCTAGAACCTCCTTTCTTTGATAGTGGAGATCATGTTTTTGAAGACATGAAGATCCTATTTTTGAAGACATGTTAGATTCTAACCTTGTTTCCCTTAATTAACACTTATCTTGTAGCTAGGGGTGTCTAGCTCTAACCATTTATATCTAAACCACACATCCCCGATCCTTCATCATTATTAAACATCTTATTGACATAAATAAATAACATGTTATCCAACAAATACATTCATATCAACCCATAAGTCAACCCAAAACATCTAGTGTTGTGTCTTTCATTCCTATTTTTAGTCTCCATATGATCTCTTCTCAAGACACATCTACCCAAAACCCACATCTTCACCGAGGCTTCCACTGGTTCCACACCTCCCCAACACAATACCAATGATTCTTCATCTACCCCTCTAGTATATTCAGTCATCAAAAAACCTCCAAATAAGTTCTATTGTTGAAACTATTGTCGTATCTCATCCACCATACTCTCAACCGGTCAATAATCCCATCCAAAACATCACTATGTCCATTCCTGCATCCATTCCCTTAATCAATACTAGTGTTATCGCCACCACTCATCTTGTTTTAGTCTAATCCTCTGTACCCCTTATCTCACAACATATAACAAAACCATTGTATCCTTTAATTTCCATACCACAATCTATTCCTACTTAGAACATCCGATAATAAGCACCATCTATTGTTGCTTCTACAATACCCTTCCAACAACCACCTCCTTATTCACAACCTTTTACCGACACATTTATCTCAAATCCTTATCAATATGTTAAACCGTCACAACTGTTAGTGTCCCAACCTAATTATAACATCCCTAAAAATATCCCACTTCAACAAAATATCCCTCAACAAAACATTCCATCTCAACAGAACATCCCATATTAACAAAATATTCCTCATCAAAACATTCCTTATCGGCAGAACATTCCTCGAGAAAAACATTCCTTATTAGCGTAAACATTCCTCAACAAAGCATTCCCTACCAATAAAACATACCCCAATAGTATCAGACATACCCACCACCTAGCCATTTCTCATTTCAACTTGGCTCATCCTTACAACAACGCACAACCTAATCCTCTTCAAGCTCTCATGAACCACATATCCAATATTGAAGTCACTTCATTAGGACCCAAGAATGCACTCTCTTATGACCAAATTTTTAATGATCTTATTCACCCCTCTATTCCATATAAATAATATCCACCCCGTTGGGAACTTCCAAAGTTTATCAAATTTTAAAGCAAGGAAGATCCTTAACAACATATCTATGTTTTTCATCACACTTTCTATCTAATATCACATGACCAAGATCTCAGGTTGAGGAATTTCCCTATGTCCCTTTTCGGTCCTGCCCTAGATTGGTATAATAGCATCCCTTAGTACTCCCTTTTCTCATTCACACAACTCACACAAATTTTCCAAGAACATTTATCCATAAACATAGCCCAGTAAAATCACTATCACTGATCTCTACACCATCAAACAGTTTGAGGATGAGTCCATTGCCAACTTTTTGCCCACTAGAGGGGTATAATCAATCAACTTTCCTTCCCATTACCACAAACTAAATTGATTGAAATTTTTGTCGCTCATGTGCTAAACACATTTCAACAACACTAGAAATCCAATCCTTTTAGACATTTGATGAAGCCTTCATTATGGCCTATAAGTTGGAATTGTAAGCTCTAGAAGATGTTTGAGTTAAAAATTTTCCTAAGAAACCACGAACTAAATTCATGTTGAATTCATCTTCCAGATCTGAAAATTCCAAATCATCCACTAATGTAGTAGTTGAATCTGCTCCTAAGAAAAATCCCACTACCGAGTGTTCCCATCAACAACGTAGTTACACACCCATAGGAGAGACTTCTAGTGTGGTCTTTGATAAGTTACTCACTATAAACATGATATCTCTCCCACCCATCCAACATATTGAAGGGTAATTCCGAAAAAAATCCTTAGAAAATATTTGGTGAATATTTTTAAAACCGCTTTCGCATGTATGTCGAATTGCATGAAAAAAAAATTTGTGCGGTGGGCAATTTTTAACATGATTGTGGGAATGGTTGGGCCTTACCTATTGGCCTTATGATGTGGCAGAAATAATATATGATACCATACGGGAGTATTGTAAATGCTACCAGTAGGTAACATTCTCCATGCTATCAGCTGGTAGATTTTTGTATGTTATCGGGGGGTAGCATGCAGGATGTTACCGACAGGCAGCATGCAAGATGCTATCATTTGGTAGCATGTACATGCTACCATCTAGTAGCATTCTACATGCTACATGCTAGTAGCATTTTTGTATGTTACCTTTCAGTAACATTTTGCAAGCTACCATTCAAGAGCTTTTTGTATGCTATTAGCCAAAAGCATGCAGAGATCTTTCTTGGCAGTAGAATTCTTCATGCTTTATCGATCAATAGAATTTTTCATGTTGCTGGTCGGTATCATTCTACATGTTACCCGCCGGTAGCATTCGCATCTTCTTGTTTGCTAGCATTCATAATACTACTACCCGGTGGCATTCTCATGCTATGCTATCGTCCATGCATCTGAGAATGTTGTCGACTAGTAGTATACATAATGTTTTCGACCAATAGAATGCGAGAATATTACCATCGATATCATTCTCCATGGTACTAGATAGTAGCATTAAATATGTTGCCGGCTAGTAGCACATTTAATGTTGTCATCTAGTAGCATAAAGGTTGTTGTCGGTCACCTTATAAAACTTGCTATAAATACATGAAGGCAGTCATTTTCACTCCACACAACAGAGAGAAGCCATATCATATGAGGAAAAATCCTAAAGACAAAAATTGAATACCAAAGGACATACAAAAAGGAAGAATCTAGAACACCAAAGGACAAGTACAACCGAGGATTCAGAATTTTATAACATTGAAAAAATTCCAAGATGAAAGAACACTTCCAAAGAGCCCAAGAGCCCAGTTGTGTCAGTAAAAAATATGAAGAAGTTTTTGTTCAAGAGCCTAGTATTTCCTCAACTATACACATTTCTAGAGGATCCTAATGTGTTTTCCCAATGGATCGAAGCAACCAGTTTCACAGGGCTAGTGTATATGCCCCAATTTCAAACATACCATAGAACACTTAATAATCTTCTACTCAACTACAACCCTTCCACTTTCACATTTAATTATACACTCCCATCTCATGCAGAGCCATTTGGAATGTCACCTGATGACATTGAACGTCTTAAAGGACTACCGCACAAATATGTGGATTCTTTCACGATGAAGGTTGTTTTATTGGATAAAGAATGCAAGTATTTGGAGTCTATTTTCTAATTATTTATTGATGTAATTACAGTTTCTACTACTTTTAATTTTATTTTCTATTTCACAACATTACATTTTCATTATTTTTAATTTAAAAAAGTTTGATTATGTTTAAAATTCAGTACTAACAAAATGCTTCTCCTTGTTGTATTGACATTATAGCTTCCCAAAACACTTCAAAAAGAGGGATTCAACTCAAGTATTTCATTCACCCATTTCTGCAGGCTGTTGTGCGCTTCTTCCAGACATAATTATTTTATAAGGTCGATATGTGGATATTCCATGGTGGGCATTAGCATATATAATTCACACCTTATGTGGGAAGAAATTTTACTAGTGCAGCTTCTTATCCTCCAGGATAAGATATGATTTGGAAAATATTCATTTGAATGATAATGTTACCATCAACTCAAAAAAATTATTCTAGGTTTATATTATCAATCTCTCTATAATTTATGTGGCACCTCTCCTCCAACAATAATGCATTCAAAGCTAAAGGATTTTTCATTAACACTAACAGTTGAAGAGCAAGAGGTGAGTCCCAATTTTTGATTAGATGGTTTTTAATTATTATTTTCTTATTGTAATATTTATCTTTTAAAATTAATTAAAATTCTACTATTAAATTATCACGAAGATGACAGATTATGGATGCATCAAAAGGAAAGTTGTTATCGAGAGGTCATTTCCCACCAGTTTTAGGAGATTTTGTTACTATTTCTGATGATCAGAAAATTGAGGAGGACACCCCTCCACATTCTGCTAAAAATATGAGGAGTTCCATGAACCCTCAAACTCAATCATCCAAAATACCACAGGCATTAATCACACGTATTTTAATTTATGATGTACATATCTTTAAAAGTGTTTGAAAATAAATGTAAGTAATGATTTAAAACTTGTATGTGTTCCAAAATTTCTTGCAATTTATATTGCTTTTTGCGAAACTACCGTAAGAATAGGATCATATCATTGGGCTCAAACGTGGGAGGTATAAATATCTTCAATACCTCACTCTGTTGCCCCAAGTTTTAATCTCTTGTTTTTATATTTTACTAATATTTGTTGATATAAAATTCAATAGTCTAATAAATCTTTAATTCTTAATTATATTTTAGATCACACCTACCAAGTATTTTCAGTCTACTCCTCCACAACCACCACATCAATAGAAATAGGCTTCATTTGCACCTCAACAACAATCCTCTCAACAAAGTAATTTTTATAATATTATATGAATTTATTTATTTTTCATTGCTATTATGTTTGAATTTTGAATTTTATCATATTATTTACAAAATTACAATTCAATGTCTCAGGGCCTCTAGTTCCACATCCACTACAAAATGCAAATGCCACCTCCAGCACCCCCACCACAAAATATGAGGATCGGTTTCCTGAAATAATATTTCATTCACTCATCCAACTTCAAGTAGGGGCACCCTTAATTTTTCTTCTAATTTTCCAACGTTTTCATTGGGAAATGCTCTAGTGAACAGGTGTTTTGGTGTTGAATGATATTGATTTGGATGAGGAGTATCTTGGGATTGAAAGTAGACTTCAGGAGCATGGAAAATTCAATCCCCAAGATATGATTCATGTGGCAAGGTAGCCTTCTCTAATAAGAGAGGATAGATCAAGAACACCATCTCCAGTACAAATTGGCATTGTCTTAACTAATGACTAGAAAACTTATTTTTCAGTTGGTGTTCTTTTGGCTAATAATACTAAAGCCAATATTGATATTATTTTGAAGGAGGTTGAAGAATTAAAATTGTGGGAGTTTAGGGCTAAATTTCTTATTAAAGAAATAAATTCACGATACAAAAATCACAACCAAAGACATATTTTGTATTCTTCACATCGAACGAGCCAGGAAAGATTGATATTTTGTTGAATCATACTATGTATAGTTTTGTATCATTTGAAAATAATTATGATGATGAATTTTTGAATATTATGTTGAACATAATTGAGAATTTAAATGCCGAAGAAAAGTGCACCACAATATGTGGTCAAGAGACAAGGGCCTTGTAGTTATTGCAAATGTGGAATGAGATAAGGCATTGGTAAGTCTTACTAAATTTTCAAGTATTATTTTCATTTTTGAAATTTTACTAATATTTTTCTCTTTTTCAAATGAATTCAAAGTACGGAATTTCAAAAATGATGCTAGTGTGCTTGATTTACATTTACAAAGTGCCCAGAAAATTTTAAAGGCAACAGTTGAATTGAAAGAGAATCTTGTTATCTTAAACAAGCAGAATAATACCTTGAGAAGAATAATAAAGGAAAATGGAATGGATCCAGAGATATTATTGAAGAAGCAAACAGAATAGGATCCAACATTTTTTTCTACTAGTGATGTGGAAAATCTAGAAAAAGAGATTCTTTCCAATATTGAATCTATCAAAGGATCTAGTTCATTCGGGTGTTGTAAAAGAAAGTTCTTTAGTACAGGAGAAAGAATCACATAGAGAAGAATATTCTCAAAGATGAAGCTACAGAAAACATTGTGAAATTATAATTGTTGTTGAAGAATTTTTTATAAAATTGTTTCAAATTGTATGACAATATTGAAAGTTTCAAACTTTAATCAATGTGGATTGTGGCATTTTACTTTTACTTTTGTTATATTGTGCATAAGCTATTCAAACTAATTTTGAATGTGACTGTTATTCTCAATTGTATTTTATATATTTATTACATGGTACATTACTGATTATTATCATTTTCAAATACTTTGTCAACAAAAAATTTAACTACAAGTAGCATCTATATTTCAAAGAACAAAAACTAAAAATTATCTAAAAATATTGGCAACTAAAAAATTTATATGTTGTTTTATATGTACTATATTCATGCATAAGACTAAAAACTATGGAAAATATCCAATAATGGAATTATATTTTTTTCATTTTAAAGACAACAGAACAATAAGTATGACACATTTAAAAAATCTAAACAGTAAACACATTGCAACATTGAAAATATTATTCAAAAATGAACAAGCGTATAAAAAAATAACAAATACATAATTATAATCTGAATCCTAATATGAAATTATATTTCTTGAATAAAAATGTACAGTCATTCTTCTTTATTCAATATCAACTAGATCAAATGTAAAATTATCTTGAAAAATTTTCTACCCAACACTTTTATCTAATCTTTCGTTGTGATTTTCAGTCATAGTTTCATTGTTATTTGCACTCCATGTATTAGTATTATTGATCCCTCTCCTCTCTGCAAGATAATTCCATACAGCCATTACCCATTCATAAGGAAAGGTATCCACATCATATCATGAAACGTACAATCTCAAGCAGGTCTCAAGATTTTTATCAAGTATGTTCCGATATTTTTATTTTATAAATGTTAATGCGCTGAAAAATCTTTCATCTTTAACTGATTCCAATATCATTGTTTGACACAATTCATTCAATCGAAAACACTCACTTATGCTTTCATGAAGGATGGAACTAGGATACAAATTTTTCCATAGAAGTGTAATTTCTCCCTTCTATGTTGGCTCTTCCAATAATTCAAATTGTTCCTTCATTACCTGTCTGAAATCAATTGATTGCAATGCAAGAGTTTCCTTTTGAAGAATACCATTAATCTAAAATCCATTACATTCAACTGATTTTCTAAAATGTTTAATTATAGTACCCATGTGTCTTTTAAATGAATCAACTACAGCACCTCCTACAGGATTCCAAAAGTTAGGATTGAAAACTCCCATGGCCTCAAGAAGCTCTCCTTTTTAAAAATATCTCTAATCTCACTGGATAAGCATTGTGAGATTTTCTTTAAAAAAATCTTTGTTTCAGATATAATAACATCATATAAATTATGTGTAATAGGCACTTCTATCAATATCCACTCATTTTTTGAATGTGTGCATTTTAATCTCCTTCCCATTAACAGAGATACACAGATGACCAGATATATTGAATCAAGTAGTTGTTAGGATCATTTAAATCTGTCAAAGCTTTCCTATGACTGAATACATGTCCTTTAGAGCAAGCATCGAGTTATATAACATCTATAGTCTAACACACCCTTTTCCTAAACCTAATGAAGTCCGATATATATATGGATCGTTCTTGTGCAAGTTTTGTTATGTAATTCATCTCATGCAACTTTGGAAGAATCCCACAAAGTGTTAACAATGTTTTAAAGTCTGTAAGGTGGTAAAGCAAACCTTTTTACCTGTCAACTTGCCTACATTTCTTATACATGAAATCGAGTTAAAGATGAATATTCCTCAAAAACTCGTGTGCAGGTCTCATACATAGAAATTCATCTAATATCAACATATTTAAGAAGTTCCTTACCATCTGTGACCCCAGAGTGAAAACTTTTGAAACTCTAGAAATATTTTCAAACTTCTTCACATATAGGCATGCACTTCATGGATAATCTCTTCAAATTTCTCAACACATTCAATTTTTTTTACTATCTTATATGAAAGATTCATCATATGAGCCATGTAATGAATAGGAATCATGTAAGGAGCAACATATGTTTGGAGATACACACATAGACCATTTTGTGACCTTGCATCATGATGCACCAACACAAATCAGCTTTGTGGCTATAGAATAATTATCCATTCCGGTTATTTCCTTCATATTAGATATCACCAATTTGGAAAGATTTTCAGCATTGCAGTTTTCTTGCATTTTATGAACCGATAGCAAATGAGGTGTCTTGGTGTGGTTTTGGAATGTATATACATGCATGCAAACCCAAGAAGTGTTGTCAACAACTATAACCTCATCAATTGAAAGGGAGATGAAACTTGCATTCTTGACATTTTCTTTCGAGATCTTCTTATTTAATCATCATAAGATATTGCGCCATTTCCAAGGCACTACTCTCTAACCAATGTGAATTTGGAAGGATTGGAAATCCATTGAAAAAAAAATTAATAGTATATTTTGAAAAATCTTAAATTGGTTTGCCCATTTTTAAAATAAAGAATATGATTGAAAACTAGGAGGTTTTTTCCTTTAGATTTTCATTTGCAACTTTTCCAAAATTTACATTTATGGTTCCTCCTTTCTCCTGAAGTTTTTGAGTGTGTTTCATTTTATTGTCATACTCCTCCTTATATCTTACATGCATGCACTCTTTTGCATTTTCCCACCTATGAGTCTTCTTCATTTTTCCATCATTTTCAATGACTGTGTAATATAATTTTCCACAATATTTCTCTATAGTGTCCAATTTAAGCTACATTATATGTTCTTTACCCAATTTCCAAGTACAAATAGTACATCTACATTCTTTGGGAGTATCACTACCATTATATGGTTGTACATGCTCAATAAATGGGTATTTTGCTGCCCAATCTACTTGAAATGACCTTCCAATTGTCTAGGATGTTTTCTTCTTTCTCCCAGACTTATTTTTATGAAGGTTTATGTCATTATCATCTTCTGCTAGAATATTTTCATTTGAACATTCATCTATTAAATGCATTTGGCATTTGGGAAAATCTTCAAGATCTTACATGTCTGGGTTAATAAAATCTTCATCTACTAAAATAATTGTTTCCTTAGGGTTTATGTTTTGGTTTATTGTTTCATTATGAATAAAATTAACATAAGCGGTTTCTATTTTCAAAAATGAAAAATGTTTTTAATGTTACAAAGATATTAAAAAAATAAATTGTACTGACAAAAAAGAGGGAAAAGGTTATGATAATCTATTACAACTTACCAGAAGACCGTGTTAATGTTTCCAACTTAGAAGCAACTTGGGTGTTCATTTTTTTGTGGGGTTGAAAAAGATTGTTATGCTACCTTTAATTTTTTGTTTTTCTGTCTTTTGTTAATTGTTCGAAGAAGCCATTGTACCTATCCATGAAAATATTTAAATTATATAAATGTAATCAACATCTAAATACTTCTAAAAGTTGTAAATGCAATCAAAAGCATAGTGGATACTAACGACCAATAGCATAATGCATGTTATTGGAAGGCAACATGCGATACACTTCAACCCATATCGAGAATGCTTAGCGTCCGGTAGCATACTACATGTTGTCGGTCGGCATCATGCGGTATGCTTATCATCTGGTAGCATGTAGTATGCTGCTTGTTGGTAGCACACTACATGCTACTTGCCGATGTAGCATATTGCATGCTCTCAACCGGTAACATCCTTCATGTTATCAACCATCATCATGTAGATGCCAAAAAGTATGCTACCTACATGTTATAGAAAAAACTAAAGTACCTTCAAATTAGCAAGAAAATATCTACCTCTGGTGACCAGTCCTCCAATTTTGAAAGTATAAAGCCTAAATGAAACCTTGGGTAGTCATCAATTTATGGAAGGGGAGGTTCCAAGTTTCATGTTTAGAACTATGAGTATGAATAATCATATAATGAATTATAAATACTTAAATAGAATATATATATGAGGAAAATTTGACATATTTTAATTTTGCTATAAGGGTGATTTTAATGATAACAGATGGTTGTTGATGGAAACTCCTTGGAAAACCAAACCCTAACATTAACTTGTACGTAAAAATATTTGGCAACCTAGTCCCTATTCATACCCAAAAATTGCCAATTTAAAATTTTGAAAACCGGAATATCTGTGAATTAACAAATATTCACCACTAAAATTTTCCTTGATTTGTATCTAAACCCACTTGGTATCAAGATAATGATTATTGTAAATACCATAGGGTTAAGGGGCATGATATTGAAATGTGTTACACATTCCGCAACGTCCTTCAAGATTTGATTGAAAAGGGTGAACTCAACTTAGATAATCCAAATACACCCCCAAATCAAAATATTGATATATTCAAACAACCCTTTCCAAATCATGCCCCATCCATTGATCAACCACAAAAAAATGTTGTTCACACTCACCATACTATCAACACCATTACTAAAACATTACCCATTCCTAAGTCCACATCAACACCTATTGAATCTAAATCCACATCTACAAAACCAACATCAACATCTACCAAACCTACATCGACATTCACCAAGTCCTCATCCATTAGAAACACTACTAAAACCATTCTCCCATCCTTGTCACATGTTATTACTGAATCCACTTCTACACCAATCACATCTTCTAGCATAACCACACCTACGTCTATGCCTCAATTTGTAAATATAACTATGATACCTCTTGAAACATTTATGACATAAACACCTTCACCTAAGGCAACCATGAATTGCATTCATCACCCATCTAATAAACCAATTATTTCTACACTAACCAATCTAAAATCTACAAATCCCATCAATAGCATCATTCAAACTTCTCTTCCTTCATCAATACCTACATCTACATCCACACCTATCTCATTCAAAACCACAAAAGGACCTCATAAGCAAGGTGTTGTTCAAGTTTTTAAAATCCCTTACTAATCCATAAACTTCTACTTTGGAACTCTATGAATCACACAATTATGATGTAACACTCTGAGCTATTGTTACTTCCTCCTGAGCATTCAAGTGTTGATATATGATTTCTTCTGTAAAAGGATGTGTTCCTTTGATTGTGAAGTCATGCTTGATATGGACTGTATCTTCTTTGCAATTGAAGATCTTTGACTGAGTCGAATATGATTGGACTCTTTTATTTCTTTCATTTTACACCTGAGTTTAATCTGATCTCGGAATGAATTGTGGATTTATCCATCTATAAGACTCAGCCTTGGATCAGTGGCATTGATCCAAGAGATGCTTTAAGTTTATTCAGGATGAACAAAAATTATAGACCTTACGCAGGTTGCAAGGTCTGAATGCGTTGAATAAGCTATTCCGGAGTCTAACTCAGGCTAATTGTGTCAAATGACTTGTTTCCCAATATCGTAATATCAGGAAGGTCTTGATCATGGGCCAGGTAATAAATTCAGATACATTTATACTACTAGCTTATTAGCAGTGCTGGAATGAATCCTTTTTGTGAATGTATAGTCGTTGGTTCTTATACTGAACGATTTTAATTGTTAAGACCTAAGCTGGATTTATTAAGGTTAATAACCTAAACCTAAACTATAACCTATGGGTTAGATTAGTGCTAATCTAACCTAGGCCTAAACTATAAACTAAATGTTCTAAGGTTAGTGACCTAGCGCTAAGGAGGTTAGACTAAGTATCACCTTAAATTCTAACCTATGTTTCTAACCTAACTAATGAACATGGAGGAAAGGGACCTATGAAGGGGTGCGAGCCATGGGCGGTAGTTTCTATGGCATTAAATGGGATGGATAAGTATGAAGGATGAGGGATTTGGTGGAAGTTTCAAACGGCTAGTGAAATCTGACGTGGCAGAGTCGCCAAACCTAGAAATGGTCTTTGATTTGTTTTTATCCATCGCCAACTATGGCGGTCGGTGGCAATGGAGATTGAGCGGGAATTTTGGAGTTAATGCAATTAATGAACTCGGTCTCCAAGCTCAGATTTCTCGGGAAGACATGCAAAATGGAAAACTAGTTGTTTATTTGGTTTTTCATGCGCTCCGGGTTTCCTCTGTTTGATCAATTTGTTTCTTTGCACTAGTCTACTTGGTGTTGCATGGAAACTATGAGAATAAATAGCTCTTTTCTCTGTCAAGGAAAGTTTATAAGGCATGGAAATAAAAAATTATTGTTGTTGAATATAACGTGGAAAAAGAGGAGAAGGCTCGAGCTCTTTCAGTGGTCTTCTTTAGATTTTTAAGCAACATTACCAGGCATGTTAGGCCCTAACTTTTAAAAATCTTGCTTTCTTTCAAATGATTTCATTAGAACAACTTTGTTCAGATGATTTTTGGGTTCAGTTGGTTTTTAAGGAAGCTTTATAAGAATTAGTTGTTGTATCTTCTTACTAGCTTGATTTTTCAAATGAACCCTTGATGGGTGTGCATTTTGTTTCATACTGTTGAATTATCCTGCTGTGTTTTGCATTTCGGTTAGATTTCGTAGAAATGCTTGCAAGGCTAATATACGTGTTCGTCTTTGTGGGAGTCCATGAATTGTTTTCTTGTTTGATTCAGACTTCCGTCGATACCTTGTTGTTTCACTTGTTGAAAAGGATACTGTTGGAATTCTTGAATGTACATGATATTTCGACTTCTGTATAAGTTATGTCGTGAGTAATATATGTTATTGATTACATGGACTTCTTGAAATGAAATTATGTCTTGGCTTCTGAAGAAGTACAGCCGTGAATACAATATGTTATTGAATTCCGTTGGAATCCTTGAGTAGATAGTATTTTTGACTTCTGTAGGAGTTTTAGATTGAGAATATTACTTGGGTTCGACTCCTTTTGAACTCTTGAAGCGTATATTATGTTTTCCTCTTCTGTATAAGCTTAGAGCGAATATTGTTGTTATGGACTCAGTTGGAGTCCTTGTTATGAAACCAGAGTTTACACCTTACGTATAAGCACAGGTTGTGAATACTTATTATTATTGGCTCTGTTGGAATCCTTAATATATATATCTTGTATTTCGGCTTCTGTAGAAGTTAGTCATGAATGCCATACGTTTCTACTTCTGTAGGAGTTTAGTTGTGAATACGGTATGTTATTGTTTTGCTTGGATTTCTTGAATTTAATATGTATCTTGTATCTTTATACTTCAGTAGAAGTTTACTTGAAGAATACTACATGGGTAAGACTCCTTTTTAATCCCGAAGCGTATATTATGTTTTCTCTTCTGAATAAGTTCAGTTGTGAATATTGTTGTTATGGACTCAGTTGGAGTCCTTGATATGTAACTGGTGTTTCTACTTCTGTGTAAGCCCAGTTGTGATTACGGTCGATATTGACTCAGTGAGAGTCCTTAAAATGTATCTAGTATTTTAAACTTCTGTCAAGCTTGGTTATGAATGTTGTTGTTTTATTATGAATACTAAATGATATCGACTTCGATGGAGTCACTGAAAGGTAATTTATGTTGTAGCTTCTGTAGAAGTTTTTGCTGTGAGTTGGCTCGATTCTCGATCTCAGTCCTCGCTGAGCATGCATATCGTTTTGACTCTTTCTTATCATCATTGTGTTATGTTCAGTTCGATTCAGATGAATTAAAGGTTGGGGTTTCTTTATCAACTCATTTTTGTTGATACCCTGTTATATGTTGTAGTAACTCAACTTCAAATGAAACCTTGAGGAAAATTTATTGGGATTTTCCTAGATGAATGAAGTTGTGCTCTGTCAAACAATGGCGATGGGTATATTCATATTGTTGAATGTTATGAAAAGGAATTGTTGAATCTGTTAAGTTTGGATTACTTACTGTTGCTTGTCGCGAGAGCTACTGTATTGCTTAGTAAGCTACAGGAAATTTTATATTTAAATTTTGACGAAACTGTGGTTCTTCTTGTGGTCTCGTCTGACTTAGTCGCATGCGTATAATGTGAATGCTTTACTCTTGAGGAGACGGTACAGTCATGAGCATGATTGGAAGGGAAATCTGAATGTCTCGGTTTCTTTCTCTTCTGCTGTAAAGTATATGTTGATAAATTTATATTTAATTGTTGGATTTGTAAAACATACTGATGGATTCATGAATTGTTAGGATATTCATTTTGTTGAATATAATGGCCTGTCGGATGTTTGTTGTCCTTGGGATTCAGATGGATAGTTGTTTTAGATGCATTTGTTCTTCTTGGTCACTAACATTTATGAAGAAATATATGAAAAGTATCTAGGACTATTTAGTAACTATAATACGAGTTACGCGTTATAGTCATGTTTGAATTACAAAAGAGCATAGTCTGAAATATGTTTACATGTTTGGTGAATTAATTTCATTTAAACAGGTTGTTTAATGAAAATAATTGGTGGATTGCAATTGTTTTAAGATTTAGTGCTTATCATGCTCAGTTCACCGAACTGACCCATGTTGACAATTTTTGCAGATGATTGCCGTAAGTGGTAAAGGCACGTAGATCTGATATGATGTTCAAATTGTTTAATTTGGTTTTATGATGAAATCCAACTTGATTCTCTAAATGTACTACTTGAAGAAAGATGTTCTTTTGCTGTTGAGTATTGTATCAAATATGTTGAATGCATAAAATGTATTTGATTAGCTTTGAAAGGAATGAAAAGAGATATTTGTTACTTATGTGTTTGTATTCGTATCTTGATGGTTTGATCTTCTTCGGTTCAAATGATCTTGAGAGAATTGTTATTATTGTATAACTTGGAGACTTTTGTGATGATCTAAGTAAGCTTGCAAGGTTATGTGACTGAATACTTATAATTGTTTAGTAGTTCTATTATGTTCTATTTATAGCTAAATTGGAACTTAGATCATTGTCTTTCGGGAAGCTAGGGTTAAAATAAACCTGAGCAGGAAGCTAAACGAGCTGAATAAATTATTACTTCCTAGTCTTGATCTAAGGCAAGACAACGTTTAATTGGATTCTTAATCACTATATCTCGATACTAAAAGTAAGATATAATTTCAGTTATGGGAATTGATAAACCAAAAAAGAAAGGTTTGGTTAGCAATCTCATGTGAAGATTGAGGGTTAGTGTCCAGTTTCGTTGATTTAGAATTATGTATATTCTATGAACTCCTTGATGGGACCTCTAGTCTTAATAACTTCTCTTGTGTAATGGGTTTTATTAAGAAAGGTAATTCTATGGTGAGGAACCCAGGGATTGGGAAAGACTACCCTTAAGGGAGCGTCTTATAGTATAATTTTAACTCAATGTGGGTAACACTTATTAATAAGTAGATCTTATCGAGGCGGATTTAAAGGTTGATGGCACAAGTCAACTGCAGGGTTGTACCTTCGAGAAGATTAGGATCTTCTCGAAGATACAACAATGTAGGTGACTTATGACGACACCCTTTGCATTGATCGTTAAGATTTACACCTTAAACTCGAACAAGTTACTCTGGGACTGATTAGGAATGTGGTCACGTTATAAGGCTGCCCTAGGAGACTCGGGGTATCTTGACACACTGGATTAACTAGGGTTGACCCAGTATGTCAGCGTATCCCTAGTCCTCGGGAGCATCCCTATAACGTTGTCATCTTACTAATCCGTTCCTGAGTGAATAACTTGGGACAGGAGAGTCTGACAGAAGTCAGTATAAGACATTCTACATAACATAGGAATGGGGTGAAGGACGTATTCCAGATTGACGAGTATGCCATCAAGGAATACGAGACATAAGCATTATGTTTCAAATCTTTGGCCAAAGTATCGCAAGCTGCTGATTGCGTTGTCCTAAGTCACCTAGTCTAAGGGATGAGATGCCGATGAATAATGGTAACAATTATTCGATTCCTTGGACAGAGCATTCTGAATCCCAGAATAGGGAAGAGAACCGTAAGAGTGATGTGTTAAATAAAAATGCCAACTCTTAATACTCATGAATAGATCAGTAGATTACCGAGTCATGGAATGAATAGATCGGAGGTACTCCGAGTCATTACAGCTGCATATGGTTATTTGTTATAAGAATGGTTGTTTTTGATTTGTGAGTTCTAAATTATGTATTTAGAACCAGGAAGCATTTATCAAAAAAAAAAATTTACTTGTTCTAATGTATAAAAATGAGGATGTTACATATGATGTCCTACTTTCAACTTTGGAAAAGGATAGAATTGCTTAAATATTAGAGTACCAAAGTAGAATTTTACAGATCATTTTGGTATTAGAGATGATTATATATCCAAGACTGTGGTATTTGAATCTTTCTTGTGATTTTGTATGACAGTGACAAGGTCCAAAGGTGAAGAATTTTTACCTTGTGAGCCAGATATTTCTACGAAGAAGTGGAAACAGAGAGTTTGAGCTCAAATGGAGGAAGAGAACTTGGTCCATAGAGTCGAGATGCTAGAGACCATGATGGATAGATTGCATAGGAAACAAGAAGAGATTTCATATTTACAAAAGATGGCTTTAGTTAAGAAAGATTCCATGGACTCGGTGGTTCGAGCACTAGCTGAAAAATTTGGTTTCGGAAAGAGCCACAAAGAGGAAGAATGGGAAGAGCATGAAGAGACACCAATTGTAAGTGAGAAGGTAAAATATGCACATACACCTTTTAAAGTTGAAACAAAAGTGGAAATAAAGAATTTTGAAGGACAAGTAGATGCATAATTATTGGATAAATTTCTAAAATAGTTGGAAGTATATTTTAGTGTGCATAATGTCACTGAGGCACAAAGGGTCACCTTTTCACGTCTTAAAATGGAAGGTCGTGCTCTGGTTTGGTGGGAAACCTATCTAGCCACTTGTGAGAAGAAGAAACATCCTATTGTCAGTGCTTGGAAGGGTTTTAAAGAATTTATTAGAGATAACTTATATCTTATTGGCCATAAGACTGACATAATGATTAAGTGGTTGTACTTTAGATAGGGCAATGGTCAAAGCATGCAAGACTACACTACAAAGTTTTAGAGACAAGCCATGTTGCTTAATATGGACTTGGAGGATGAGGACATTCTGACCAAGTATTTGGGAGGACTTCACACTCACCTTCAAAGGAAGGTAATCTCCACGAAGCCCAAGGATCTCAATGAAGCTTGTGTATAAGCATACTACATTGATGACGAGAAGAAGCAAGGAGAAATAGAGCCAAAGGAAGACCAGTCAACAAAACAACAGGACAAAGAACAAGGGAAGAAAAGTAGTAGAGGTAAATGGAAAGGTAAACATTTTGATATTGCTTTGCATACTTGTAAAGGACCTAAGAATTTCTGTAAGAATTGTGATGTAAATGGACATATTGGCACCACATGTTGGAATTTACATCCAGAATTGCACCCAAGACACTGAACCAAGGATTCCAAGAAATCCATGGCCATTGTGAAGATAAAAAGAGAGGTGGAGATTGAGGATGATTCAGATGTAGATGAGAGGCTAGGATGCATGGCCACTAACATGTACGAGGTAGTAGAAGAAGAAGAGATGAGTAAGCTATTTCAAATCAGAATCCAAATCAAGAAGACTAAGGTAAATGCTTTAGTAGATTTTGGTTCTTAGTCAAATTTTATTTCTGATGAGGTTGTAGAGAACTTTGGTCTAGAGACTTAAGCACACCCACATCCATACCCACTGGGATGGGAGAAGAAGGGTGTAGAAATACAATTTACAAGGAAGTGTAAGTTTCGGTTGAGATAAACACCCAATACATAGATGTATTAGAGGTTGATATTATTCCACTTGATGCATTTGACGTTGTCTTCGAAAGTCCTTACTTGTATATCAAGGATGTTGTGTTCACAAGGAGGGAGAACCGGTTCATATGGGTCAAGGATGGAGTCAATTTTAACATCTAGGCACACCAAAGCAAATCAAAGAAGGCTATGGTAAGTGTCAACCAAGCACCAAGACTTTTTTAGACAAATCATCACTTTTGTTTTCTTTCATTGGAAGAAAAACAAAATGGACATGAGAGCATGAATATTTCTGACCAAAGGATGGAGAATTTGGATAGCACTTGTTAGTTTTTGCAGAAGAAGCCACCACAAGAACTGCTCATTCAAGGAGCAAAACAAACTTCCGCTATGTAGTCACCGTATCTACCTACGGATTCACTGGACCTGACCGTGGGGCAGCAAGAAGAAGAGGAGATACAAGGAATAGTGGTGACTATAACAACAACATACTTGGAGAGGATTCGACCAATCCATCTCAAGAGACAAAGATAAGAAAGGACTAAACCACTACAGTATGGGACCTTTGCCATACTTGAGAAGGTTGGAGAAGAAACCTTCATACCATACTTCATGCAGATGCACATGATAGTGAGTTGTAAGAGCTCACATCCACTAACGCCATCTAAGCATGACAAAGAAGGAAAGATACAGAAGTTACCTTCCAAAGAGGATTGTACTCGAGGTATCTCAGAGGAGGATGTAGCAGAAACCAGATATCCACAGGAGTCTTGGCAGGTTGGACGAGAGAAGACACCAAGGCAGACCCAGTGGTACTCGAATAAGCATGAGAGGAAGTTTATTCCTCTACCACTCCACCAATAAGCTTTTGTGGGACCAAAATCCTCCTAATTAGGGGAGGTATGATCCATAGGGATCCAGAAAAACACACCACTTCATCAATTCCATTAGCACCAAGAAGGATAAATAATAAAAGTGAAATGAAATGAGGTAAACAGAGGTTCTACATAGAACCACCTCTCTCGTGCGAGTGGTGGTTTTAGAACTGCCGCCTTGCAGGGCGGTGATCCTAAAACCAACGCCTAGCAAGGGTGGCATCCCGAGACCATCGGTCTATGCAAGGCGGTAGTCTTGAAACTTTCAAACATAAAAGAAGAATGGAATACGAGTGGATGTGTTCTTGAAGCGCCAACCATGTCTCTTCCTTTTCATGCCCCTTCACATCCTACGGTGCACGGAGGTCATGGGAAGGCCTATAAATACATGTAAGGAGCAAGAGAATAGGGATTTGAAGGCAAATCAGAATTTAATGAGATCGGTGAGCAAGATCTTCGAGTGCTAGAATGGAATCACAGGAGAAGAAGGTGTAGAAAAGAGTAAGAAAGTAATTGGAGAAGGTTTTACATCGCTGCTTCTTTTCATAATTATTTTAATCTATAATTGTCTATGTTAGACCAATAGAAGTGGGAAGAAAGAGAAATTTCCCTTCACAACTTGTTTTCCTCCTTGAGGTTTATAGGATAAAATTGTTGGTGTTGAAGTTTGAATTATTTCCTTCTCTACAATTTCCTTTCTATAGCACTAGATAATCATTCATGAAGCTCTAATATTTAAGCAATTGTCATTTTCCAAAGTTGAAAGTAGGACAACATAATTGTGTGATTTGTAGAGTTCCAAAGTAGAAGCTTTGTGACTAATTATCTAGTGATATAGAAAGGAAAATGTAGAGAAGGAAATAATTCAAACTTCAACACCAACAATTTTATCCTAGAAACCTCCAAGGGGAAAACCAATCGAAGGGAAATTTCTCTTTCTTCCCACTTCTATTGGTCTAACATAGACAATTACAGATTACATAAGTATGAAAAGAAGTAAGAGTGTAAAAATTTCTCTCTAATTACTTGTTTGCTTTGTTTCTACACTTGCTCCTACAGCTCCTTTCCGTAATCAAGATCTTACTCAATTTTCTCATTAAATTTTGATTCACCTTTGAATCCCTATTCTCTTGCTCCTTTAATGTATTTATAGGCCTTCCTATGTCCTCCTATGCACTTGGATGATGTGAAGGGGCATAGAAGGAAGAGACACGGCTGGGTGCTTCAAGAATGCATCCACTCGCATTCCATTCTTCTTTCTGTTTGAAAGTTTCAGGATCGCCACCACTGGCAGGCGCTAGTTTCAGGATCGCCACCCTACAAGACGGAAGTTCTAAAACTACTTGGTCTACACAAAGTGGCGGTTCTATCTAGAAACTTTGTTTACCTCATTTCTTTTAAATTTTCTTATTTCTGCTTCTTGGTTCTAATGGAACCGATGAAGTGGTGTGTTTTTCTGGATCACTTACTATACTTTCCCTAAACAATACCATTTTTTGTGGCCCTTGGCCTTATCTTCCACCTTCTTCTAGAAATGTTATTACCTCACCTAGTAATCATACTATCATGTCAAGTACGATACCTACCTACCAAGAATCCATACTTGGCCTCGCCCTGTCTGTCACATCATTTAAAAATCCTCAACGACAAATAACCCAACAACCCACAATCAAAGTCTTACTTCCTTCCGAGGATAAGATACACAAAACTTCATTACCATCCACATCTACACCTAGGGGGAATTATGCAACTATTCTAGATGACCTCCTTCAACAATCACTTATAACATTACCACCTCCTAAACTATCTGACCCTCGAGGATGGAAACCCACTTAGTATGACTTCAATGTCTCTTGCGATTATCATAGGACACAAGGTCATTCCATAGAGGATTATAAGGCCTTTAATATAATTTCTTATAAAATTAGAAATCCATTTTTCCTTGCTTCCGAACCACATGTAACATCATCCTCTTTGTCTAAATCTAAATAACCCATGTCTAAAATATCTCCCCATCAAGTTGACGTCGTACACATAACCACTCACTCACAGAACTACAACACAGATCCATTTAAGCATAAGAAAGATAAAAATGTCATAGCCATACCTCCACCTCTAGAGTTAGCCACTCCGTTAGTTAAACCTAAAGTATCTATCTCCATAGCTCCTAAAGTGTCTAATCAAATAATGTCACCCAAATCCAAGGTTTCAATACTCACTACACCACCCTCATCATCCACCTCAATACGAGAGGTCGTTATAAAATAGTTACACCAAGCTCTTGTCAATATTTCAGTATACGAGCTGGTGCAAACATCACCTTCTCATAAACAAGCCATGATCAAAGCCCTTTAGTTGATATCCATACCTTTAAATGACCCTTCATCTTTCACAAACTTTGTAGGGGCCCTTAAAGCATCCATAGCCATATCATTTGAGTCATCTAAGATTCCCTCACTTAGACTAGAAGAGCATGACTTACCACTCTTTATCACCACTCAAATCAATGATGTCCTCATCAAAAGGGTCATGATTGATGGGGGTGCAACCATCAACATTATATCATCCATTTCTTTTAATCAACTTAAACTATCTCCTTCCATCATTGGTCAAACTCCAATTTTACTATGATCCTTTAACAACACTATTGCACCCACATTAGGTACTATTATCCTACCACTTAAAGTCAATGTTAAAACCTTACATGAAATCTTCTACATTATAGAAGGAGAGTTCTAATACAACATGTTGTTAGGATGCCCTTGGATACACACTATGCGGTGTGTTCCTTCTACACTCCATTATTGTCTTAAATATGAATATGAAGGTCAAACGTTCATAGTCCTTGCCAATCCAAATCCCTTCACTAATCAAGAGTTATATGGCATATTTACCAAATGACATCCTCATGCCTAAATCTACATTAGAATCATCTAAAGAAGCATCTACTATCCTTTCCATCCCTTCGTCCAAATTACCGATAACTCTTCCCTTAGTGACATTATACAACACCTTATATTGGGGAGTATCACCTCCTCATGCTCAACTTTATCCCCTCACCTAAGACTTATGGTCACCCTGAAAAGAAACCTATGTATGATCCTAACGTAGGGGATGTTATCTCTTATGGTCCTACTTATCTCAAAACAAACCTTGTCTATGGGGGACGTGATCATCCTTCATCCCATTCTATCAATCCACACCACACCATGCCTTTCACATTAGACTTCAAATCCTTAGATAATCCAAATTTCACTTATATGTACCTTCACCACTGTGCATGGAAAGGTTTTAGCCTTGGTTGTTATGAACAGGGAATACACGACTTGATTTTTCAAAACTCCCTTAGAACTTATGAGAAATATGGCCTAGATTATGAGAAACTTGACTCTGACCCATCCAAACCCACTACATCCGTACATATCATTGAATTTGAACCATCATCACCTATGAACCCTGAATATCCTATAGACATAGAAGACACCGTATCCATCCCACTTAACTTTTTTTTAGTCAATGTTATATCCTTAGGACTGCTTACTTAACAATCTGGTCACTCCGTAAAATCATTACCTCTTATTTGGCTAGAAATGGTTGAAGTAGATTAACCCACTATAGATATCCTTAAATGTCATGATAACTAGGAAATTCTTTCCCATATGGGAGATGAGGATCACTTCCTTTAGAAATCCCTACCATCTGACACACCAAATCTCCTTAACAAATCCACCGTCGACATTAATTTAGGAACCCCTTAGGATCCTTGCATAGTTAAGGTTGGTCAATCACTTAATTCACAAGAACTAGATGACTTCACCTCATTTTTAGCAAAATATTATCAAGCCTTCACCTAGTCATATAGTGATATGCCTAGAATTGATCCCAACATTTTCGTACACAACATCGTCACATATCCTGATGCTAAACCCGTTAAACAAAAAATCTGTAAGATGCATCCTTGTATAGCTCTCCTTATTAAAGAAGAGTTACATCACCTTTTATCCACTATTTTTACTAAACAAATTGATTATCCACAATGGGTCTCTAACATCATCCTTGTAAATAAATTCTTGAGAAATTTACGCATGTATACGGACTTTGGGGATCTCAATATTTCTTATCCTAAAGATGATTTCCCTCTTCCAAACATAGATCAGCTCATTGACCTAACAACTGGCCACGAAATGCTCTCCCTTATGGATGGATTTTCTAGTTATAATAAAATTCTTATCATCACCGATGATCAACATAAAAATTCCTTTATTTCTCCTTGGGGAACCTTGTGCTACCGCATTATGCCTTTCGGTCTAAAAATGCAGGAGCTACTTACCAATGTGTCATGACCTACATTTTTCATGACCTCATCCACAAAACTATTGAAGACTATGTTGATGATATCTTAGGAAATTCAAAATCACACAAAGATCACCTCGATGTCCTTGAATCCATCTTTACTCGTCTTATACAATATTGCCTTCGTCTCAATCCTATAAAATGTGTTTTTAGTGTTCTCACCAAAAAACTTTTAGGATTCATCATATATATCTGATGTATTGAAGTTCACCTAGCAAAGGTTAAATCCATCATTGAAATTCCTCCTCCAACTAATCTTAAATAACTGCATAACCTTCAAGGTAAAATAAAGTCCATCTGATGTTTTATATTGAAAATTTCTTATCATTTTCAACTATTTCATCATCTTCTATGCAAGGATGTAGTTTTTCACTAGGATTATGACTGTCATAAATCCTTCAAAAATTAAACAACATCTCCTATCACCACATGTGATCACACCTCCTTGCGATGGGGAGCCATTTCATTTATACATATATGCTGCAGAACACACTCTAGGAGCCATGCTCACTCACCATGATAACCAAGGTTGTGAATAGGTTGTATAACATATCGATTGCACACTTCAAGAATATGAAACTCATTACACCAAGATTGAAAAAATATGTTGTGCTTTATACTTTTCCACTTCCAAGCTTCGTCATTATCTTCTTAATCACAAAACCTATGTCATCACTAGCTTTAATCCACTTAAAACCATACATTCTAAACCATATCATAATGACCATATAACTTGATGGCTTATGCTTATGACTGAATTTTACCTCAAGTTCATATCACATAAATCCATTAAGGGTTGGGCTATTACATACCAACTTGTTGATTCTCCCCTTCCGCACAACCAACTTCCTCATGAATAATTTCCCGATGAATCTATCAATAATGTTGATGAATTGAATTCATCCTGTCAAAATGACCCTCTTCTTTGATGGTTCTAAATTCCAACAAGGGGGATCCATTGTTGTTATCATACCTTCCTAGGGTATTCCTATTCCTTTATCATTTAAAATTAACTTTGAATACACTACTAACATGGAGGAGTGCGAAGCTTTGATCATGTGCCTTAGGACTACTATTCTCCTATGTGTTCATAGCTTAGAAATCTACACAAATTCACAACTCGTCAATAATCAAATCAAAGGAGAATACCAATGTAAAAATGAAATATTGCAAAAATATAAATCCAACGTTGATTTTCTCCTCGGTGCTTTTGATCATTATACCATTCAAACCATCCCACGATCTTCTAATATGTTTCCATACACAATGGCCTCTTTAGAGACCTCATCCCAATAAAACCAAATAGTCAAAAGACAACACTCAAGTATTTGTGGTCGCTTCACAATTGGATTACCCCTCACATAAAAATGAACTCCCTCCTATCAATGTTATTGACAATGATCCAATTGATTTATGGTATACACAAATTTACGACTATCTTTCTAAATCTAAAATCCCACGAATTATCACGTAGTGCCAAAAGATCATTCATTCAATGTGCCACATTCTTTTTCATCATAGGCGGTATTCTCTACAAATGTAGTTTTTATGGTATCTTGTTAAGATGCCTTAAATCACATGAATCAATCAAAGCAATTGAAGAAGTCCATGATGGTATTTTTGGTGGACATTTCAGTGGAAATTCTATTGCTAAATGTGTCATACGACTAGGGTACTACTAGCCTACTATCACTAAAGATTGTTGTGCATATGTTAAGAAATGTGTCAAATGCCAACTCCATTCATACCTTATTCATGTCCCCATTCAGGCACTACAACCCACTCAGGACCTATGGCCTTTCTCTTAATGGGGGTTAGACCTCATTGGTGCTATCAATCCTAAATCATATCAACAACATCACTCCATTATCATAGTTACTAAGTACTTCACTAAATTGGTTGAATATATCCCTTTAAACTTGACTAAATTGGGACCTATCACCAACTTCATATATCAATACATCATATGTCGTTTTGGCGTTCCCCATAAACTTGTAATAGAAAATGGAAAATATTTTAAGAATAAAGAACTTAAAAATCTCTATGAAACTTTTAGCATTAAACTCAAATTTTCATCACCCTATTATCCTCAAGAAAATAGACAGGTTGAAGCTTCTAACAAAACACTTGTCAAAATCCTTATGAAAATAGTAGACAGTGTAGGCAGGAATTGACATCTCCAAATCTTGTTTTCTCTCAAGGCTTATCGAACTAGTATCTATACTCCTACAAGAGCTACACCCTATTCACTTGGCTACATCTTTGAGGTTGTCCTACCTCTCGAATTCTAAATACCATCACTTTGTGTGTACCTTAAATACTTCATTCCTGATGAATAATATCATCAAGACCGCTTACCAAAACTTGAATTATTAGATGACAAATGTTTAATGGATCTCGAACATCATCAAGTCTATCAATAATGCATTAAATGAGCTTATAAAAACATATTAAAGAGCATGACTTTAAAATTGGTGACCTTGTACTTAAATAAAATCAAAATGTCACTACATTAGAATGGAGTAAACGTGGAAAGTTTTCTCCTAATTGGATCAGTCCATACATCATCACTCACAAGTATGGGTTGAGAACGTACCATCTCACTTCCATTGATGGAACCTCTGAACGCCTTGCACTTGTGGCCTTTCTATTGTTAAATGATTGATCATCATGATAGTAGTTACATCTAAGATCTTATCACTCCATCAAACCATCCATCTTATCATAGTAATGATTTGAAAGCATGTGGTCATTTGTCATTATCCTAAATATACCTTAAATATGAGCACCATGACTCTGTTCATCACATCTTTCACTATAGACAAGTTCCTCCTTTACAGAACCCCTTAATCATTACACCCATGAACCTGTACCAACTGAAACATGATATGGGGTGCATGTGTGTAGATCATATACGCATATTCTCCCCTCCTTGAAACGGTCTATTAGGGTCTTTCCCTCAGCTCAAAAATGTATGTAAAATTCATTAGATGCTTCTTATCAAAAAATTAAAAATAAAATAGACTGATCCTTGAAGGAAAGATACTAAAAATATAAAATCGCTATCAAAAAAGTAAAAAGTAGACTGATCCCTTGAAGGATGGCTAGTTGTAAAAAGCATCGAGATCATAAATTTAAAATGTAGACCATACCCTCAAAGGATGGATACCTATGTAAAAAGGCTTCCTACATTGATCAACCTTCAAAGTCAAAATCATCCTAGGAAAGCTTCCCACATCGATCAACTTTCCCATTATAGCAAACTTCCCGCATTGATCAGTTTGCATCCAAATTCAATATGTAAAATTGGGGCATTTCCCTATGAACCCGTTGAAAAGGAGAACCATTTCCCCACATTAATCTACACATACAAAACCCCTTTCATGTCCTAGGAAGGTACATTTATCTCATCCCATCTTTTTACTAAATATCTTATGTAACTATCTATTGATAATATCATTTAAATTTCATTATTAAAGCTACAAGTGCAAGTGATTTCAAATTTTCAAAACCCATCATGTATGTCTCAAATCCATAATGAGGTAATCATTCCATTTTTACCCTATCTTATTAGTCACATTTTGAATAAGAATCCATTTCAAAATCACATTTTAAGTCATTATATACATAATAATTTAAAAATTCAATAACATTCTATTAACACACCATATCCTCTAATCATCACATTTATCTACTTACATGTATAAAAATCCATCATACTCTAACTTATTTAAATTAAACAACATATACCATAACATCATCATAAACACATGGAAATTAAAAGAGATATAGATCATAAACCACGTCATCATCATCCAAATATAAATAAATTCGAAAATACATCATGATGCAACTCATATAACAAAGTCATACATCATCATTGATGTCATATCATAACATAAATATATCAAAATAACAATGTCATATACACCTAAGGCTTCTAAGATTCATACATCAATATATATCATCATCCAATAAATTGAAAGTCTCCAAGGAACTCGCTAGAAGGGATAGTGTTTCCCTCTCCTCCCTAGGCACCTATACCACCAACAACTCCAGCATCACCTCTGGATGCTCACTCACCGACACCTCCTCTCTCTGATCTCTATGGTGGGTGACCCACACTCGCTACACTCACACTAGGGCCTTCCACCTTTGCGTAAAAGGATCGGTATCTAATATAGTATCTAGGTAATCACGAGATGATCCATAAGAATCCGAGAAAAACACACCACTTCATCATTTCCATCAACACCAAGAAGGAGAACTGAATAAAATGAAGAGAAATGAGGTAAATGGAGGTTCTAGATAGAACCACTACTCGTGTAGAGCAGCGGTTGTAGAATCACCACCCCGCAGTGCCGGAAATCCTATAACCTCCGCCCAACTGCCGGAAGTGGTCTTGAAACCACTAGTTTACTCGGGCGGTAGTCTGACACTTTCAAAGATATAAGAGGAACAGAGCACGAATGGATGCAAATTTGAAGCACATGACTGTGTCTCTTCCCTCCCTAACCTTTCCCATTCTCCAGTGCATGGGAGGACATGGGAGAAGGCTATAAATATGAGGAGTAAGATAATTGATCATTCGAGAGATCTAAAGAGATCAAAGAGCAAAGTTTTAAGAAAAATTGAGCAATATCTTTAGTGTTGGAGTGGAATTATAGGAGTAGGGTGTAGAAACAGAGAAAGCAAGCATAGAAAGGGAGAGGTTTACATTGTTGTCTCCATTTTATACTTCTTGTAATATGTAATTTTCTATAATTGACCAATAAAAGTGGGAAGAAAGAGTGTTTTTCCCTTCCCGACTAGTTTTCCTCCATTGGGGTTTCTAGGATAAAAATTGTTGGTGTTTGGAGTTTGAATTCTTTCATATTATCTACAATTTCCTCTCTATATCACTAGATAATCAGTCACTAAAGCTCTAATCTTCAATCAATTTTTCATTTTCCAAATTTTAAACTAGAACAACATAATAGTGTGATTTTGTAGAGTTCCAAAGCAAAAGTTTACGGATCATTTTGGTATCATAGTTGATTATATACCCAAAACTATGAAATTTGATTCTTTTTGTGATTTTATGACGGTGACAAGGTCCAAAGGTGAAGAAGTTTTACCTTGCGAGCCAAATATTTCTATGAAGAAGTAGAAACAAAGAATTCAAGCTCAAATGGAGGAAGAGAACTTGGTTCGTAGAGTTGAGATGCTAGAGACCATGATGGATAGGTTGTATACAAAACAAGAAGATCTTTCATATCTGTAAAAGATGGATTCAGTTAAGAAAGATTCCATGGAGTTAGTGGTTTGAGCAACGGCCAAAAAAATGGTATCGAAAAGAGCCACGAAGAGGAAGAATGGGAAGAATTTGAAGAAGATATGCCAATTGTAACCGAGAAGGTAAAAGCTACTCATACACCTTTTAAAGTTGAAACAAAAGTGGAAATAAAGAAATTTGAAGGAAAATTAGATGCAAAATTTCTTGATAAGTGGATAAAATAGTTGGAAGTTTATTTTAGTGTACATAATGTCACTAAGATACAAAGGATCACCTTTGCACATCTCAAAATGGAAGGTCATGCTCTGGTTTGGTGGGAAACCCACTTAGCCACTTGTGAAAGGAAGAAATGTCCTATTGTCAGTACTTGGAAAGGTTTTAAAGAATTACTTAGAGCTAACTTCTATCCTATTGGCCATAAGACTGACATGATGATTAATTAGTAGTACTTTAGGCAAGGCAGTGGTCAAAGTGTGCAATACTACACTACAGAATTTTGGAGACAAGCCATGTTGCTTAATATGGACTTGGAGGATGAGGACATTCTGACCAAATATTTGGGAGGACTTCACACTCACCTTTAGAGGAAGGTAATCTCCACGAAGCCCAAGGATATCAATGAAGCTTGTATATAAGAATTCTACATTTATGATGAGAAGAAGAAAGGAGAAACATAGCCAAAAGGATATCGGTCAACAGATCGGCATGAAAAAGAAAAAGGGAAGATAATTAGTAAAGGTAAATGGAAAGGTAAACATACCACTACTTGCTTTTGCATGCTTGTAAAGATATTAATAATTTCTATAAGAATTGTGATATAAATGGACATACTAACACCACATGTTGGAAGTTGCATCCAGAATTACACCCAAAACACTGAACTAAGGATTCCAAGAAATCCATGGCCATTGTGAAGACAAAAAGAGAGGTGGAGATTGAGGATGATTTGGATGTAGATGAAAGGTTGGGATGCACAACCACTAACATGTGTGGGGAGAAAAAGAAGAAGATTTGAGTAAGCTATTTTTCGAATCGAAATGCAAATCAAGAAGACTAAGGTAAACACTTTAGTAGATTCTAGTTCTCAGTCAAATTTGATTTATAATGCGATTGTAGAACAGCTTGGCCTAGAGACTTATGCACATCCACATCCATACCCATTGGGATGGGTGAAGAGGGGTGTAGAAATACAAGTTACAAGAGAGTGTAAGCTTTAGTTTGGGATAAATACCCAATATATAAATGTATTAGAGGTTGTATCATTCCACTTGATGCATTTGACATTGTCTTTAGAAGTCCTTACTTGTATGTCAGGGATGTTGTGTTCACAAGGAGGGAGAACCACTACATATGGGTCAAGGATAGAGTCAGTTTCAACATCCGAGAACACCAGAGAAAATCAAAGAAAGCTATGGTAAGTGCTAACCTAGCACAAATACTTATTCAGGAAAATCATCAATTTTGTTTACTTTCATTAGAAGAAAAGAAAAATGGACTTGAGAGCATGGATATTTTGGATAGAACTTGTCATTTTTATAGAAGAAGCCACCATAAGAACTGCTCATTCAAGGAAAAAAACCTCCATTATGCAATCACCGTATCTACCTATTGATTCACTAGACCTGACCATGGGACAGCAAGGAGAAGAGGAGATACAAGGAACATTATTAATTATAATAGCAATGTAAATGGAGAGGATTCAGCCAATCCATATCAAGAGAAAAATACAAGCACTAAGGATTAAACCACTACAGTATGGGACCTTCACCATACTTTAGCATGTTGGAAAAGAAACCTTCAAACCATACCGCATGCGGATGCACGTGATGGGAAGTTACAAGAGCTTACACCTACTAGTGTCATCTATGAATGATAAAGAAGGAAACATACAGAAGCTTCCTTCCAAAGAGGATTGTACTTAAGGAAACTTGGAGGAGGATACAGCACTAGAGTAGCAAACCAGAGATCCACATGAGTCTTGGTAGGTTAGATGAGAGAAGACACCAAGGAAGACCCAGTGGTACTCGAAGGAGCAAGAGAGGGAGTTGATTCCTCTACCACTCCCCCACTAAGATTTTTGGGACCAAAATACTCCTAAGAATGGGAGGTATGATCCATAGGGATCCAGAAAAATACACCACTTCATCATTTCCATCAACACCAAGAAGGAGAACTAGATAAAATGAAGATAAATGAGGTAAATAGAGGTTCTAGAAAGAACCACCACTCTATGCAGAGTGGCAGTAGTAGAACCACCGCACTATAGGGAGGTGGTCCTGAAACCACTGGTCTACTCAGGGTGGTGGTCCTAACACTTTTGAACAGAAAAGAGGAATAGAGCATAAATGGATGCAAATTTGAAGTGCCCAACTGTGTCTCTTCCCTCCTGACCTTTCCCATTCTCCAATGCATGGGAGGACATGGGAGAAGGATATAAATACAAGGAAGAGCAAGAGAATTGAGAATTTGGATATCCAAAGAGATCAAAGAGAAAAAATTTAAGAGAAAGTGAGCAAGATCTTCAGTGTTAGAGTGGAATTGTAGGAGTAGGGTGTAGAAATAGAGCAAGCAAGCATAGGAAGGGAGAGGTTTACATTGTTGTCTCCATTTTCTACTTCTTGTAATCTGTAATTTTCTATAATTGACCAATAAAAGTTGGAAGAAAGAGTGGTTTTCCTTCCCGACTGGTTTTCCTCCATTGGGAGTTTCCATGATAAAAATTGTGTGTTTGGAGTTTGAAGTCTTTCCTATTCTCTATAATTTCCTCTCTATAGCACTAGATAATCAGTCACTAAACCTCTAATCTTCAATCAATCTGTCATTTTCCAAAGTTAAAAGTATATTAGCATAATAGTGTTTTTTTAGAGTTCCAAAGTAAAATTTTACGAGATCACCATGTCAACATAAGTACGACAACTCTGCTCGTAGTGTCTAATAACAGGCCATAGGAAACATCCTAGATACTACGGATGTCACACTCTACCCACTAGCATTTTCCCTCTATCTTCTAGCCTATGCCCTCTACCCACTAGCATGTGCCATCACTGCCAACTCTACACTAGAAATAGAGGACTCTATAATCCCTAAGGCATTCTTGAAGGCATCCTAATACTAGCAATACTTGTCCCTATCTACTATAGCCTAATCCAACCGTATCCTAAGTGTGTTGAGCGAGAAAAAGTGGGATACTTAGTAGAAGTTACAAAAAATGTTCGTGCGAGAGAATAGGGTGCGATTAAAGGTGCGAAAGGATAGGGAGAACACTCGCACGAAATATAAGGTCGGATTTGGGACTTAGCTATTTTTACCTATACGGGCTATTTTTGGAGATAGTGTGTTGAGCACATAAACTAGGAAAATACTTGCATGACACACATGGGATACTTTTTTAAGAGTGGCTATGAAGCACTTTTCATGGGTGAGAGCTAAGAATAGAGTTGTTTTTTCCAATTAACTAGGAGAGATCTATTGTTAGCACACTTACATGTGTGGCTGTGATTGTAAAGGTGTAGCTATTTCCAGCATGTGACCTATTTTTAGAGTTATGCAAGTGGTGAGGGCCACCCTTATAAATATTTAATGATCTACATAGTATAGTAGAGGTGTGTGAGAACTAAATTATTGTGAAGATATGCTACCAAATCTGATGCACGCATAAACTATGGTATTATCTATTTTAATGAGATTTTATTTATTTATCGAGGTTTAATATAATAGAGTGTATTGGCTGAAGCAGAGTGTTAATTATGACTATAATTTGTTCTTGCATGCTTGATTTCATCATGGTTATCATTTAAGTTTGTTATTCTTTAGATCTAGATTTGAACATGCATTGTAGAATGATATATTAATTGTGGATCTAAATGCATTAAGTATACATCATGCCAACATCCTACAACAACCCTAAAGAGGGGCTTGATACCTTTGCATGCTTTAAGTGAGCACTAAGTCTAGGCTGAGTGATGTGACAAAGATGTTTTGGATTTTACAAGTAAAATCTAGGTCATGTATCATTGGTTCCATTTCCGAGACCTCTTTTTTAGTAGTTTTTAGGATGTTTCATGATGAAGACATATCGGTTGACCATTGGTGTTGAGGGTGGATACATGACCTAGAAGAAGAATATGCATGGAGGTTAAGCACCGGATCATAGTTTAACACACACACATGGGTCAAACGAGAATCTATATGACAGTTTGTATGAGAGCTTCTTTCTTTATTTTTCCAGTAGAATTGTATAAGTTGTTGATTGCTTATGCGTCTAAAAGAATTAGAGGTATATTGCACTTGTTTGGATGTTGATCTGATTTAGACACATGTTGTGGATACTTGGTTTCATGGTGTTCTAAATAGTTATATTCTAGAGTACTCAATTTCTACTTATTATTACCCAGAGGTAACAAAATTCCAATTTTTACGATATCCCAAGGGAACTTACCTACAAGGCATTCCCCTGGCAATAAAAATCTTGATGGTAACCCTAAACATGGAGAGAAAACCGATGGCTAACTAAACTCCACCACGTGTAGGGGAAGGAGTAGGTTTGGTGAAAGAGAGAAGACCTAATGGTAGAGAAGAGAGAGAAGAAAGGTGGCTTAAGTACAATGAGGCGTATGAGAGGGAGATAGAAAAGGAGAGTGACATTATAGAGAAGATCGCATTGAGGAGAGAGGTGGCTCAAGAAGGATTTGAATTTCATGTTGAAGATGTGGAACACGAGCATCAAGAACTCCCCATTTTGGAAAGCATGACATGGAACCCCCCTCAGCCTCACATAGAAGTGCGCGCCAGAGAGAAATTACCTGACCGGCGAGAATGCATCTGAATCTACACCGAAACCTTTCCCTTGTGCTTTGTCTTCCAAAGATTTAGTACAAAAAAATCGTCGGGAAGATAATTTAGGTAGTGGGAGAGAAGGAGTAAGTCATATAAAAATCACATCAATGGCGGTGCAAACATCTTACTTATTGTTTGGGGTACCTTTTCAGGTTGTATCTTTTGCGAGAGAATTCGGGAACACGAAATTTTGGACTCTCTTCTGGGAGTAGTAGCACTTTGTAGACCATATGGGTGCATTTTAGTACTATTGTTGGGACATAGGGGAGTACATCTTCTAGTCTGACTCTAGATATAGGTTCAAGATCAAGAGGTATAGGTGGTTCTAGTTCTAGTGGATCTAGTGGTTCTGGAGGAAAATGAAACACAGGAGGTTCTGGATCAAGTGGGAAAGGTCTTTACCAACCCCAGAATATTCACATGGAGATGTCTCTTCTACTTCTAGAGTATAGGGGCATAGAATATTTCATTGAACACATGCACATGTGTGAAATAATATGGCGTGTAAAAGGAATCATGGCTTCTGAGTGCAGAGCAAGTTAATTTGCTACTACGTTACAAGGGCGTACACACTTTCTTGGTATAGAAATTTTTACCATGATCAAACTTACACAGACTATGCATCTTTAAAATATGTTTTCCTTAAAGAGTTTCACATCCCTAAGTTTGAGTAGAAGAGTATAAGTGCACTCAAGGATATTAAGAAAGGCACTACTAAGAGTGTCAGAGAGTATGATGCTCATTTCAAAATGTTGTTATCTAAACTTTCTTATGATATTCATGCAAGACAACATGTTTGATGGTTCATTGAGGGTCTAATTACACCTTTAGAAGGGCACTATCACATAAGACATACATAGATCCACATGAAGAACTTGAAATAGCTTTACGTACTGAGAGGCGAGTTGGAAGTATAGACATTGGGGTGAGCCCATTTTTAAAAGCACATATCGCAGCTATGGAAAAGTAGTTAGAGAAGTAATCGAGAAAATTCGAACATGAGAAACACATGGGGATTTAGTGCACATATTATGAGGTGGAAGGTGACAAAAGGATAGTTTTCCCCGTAGATAAGTATGCTCATTGATGTTAGACTATGAGATATGCTCTTTAAACCATGATTTCATCCACTTTGCCTATTATTACAACACACGATAAGGAAGAACGTTTTATGATACTATAAAATCTATAGGTCCAGGACTCACGATACGGAATATTGTCACTGATTGGTCAAATATATGATGCTATAGATATTGGTTCATGATAGACAAGAGTTTCAAATAACTCTAAAGGCAAGAAAAAGCATCGAGGATTGGGATCACAATCAGGCACACTATGATCAAAATGAAGGAAATTTTGAAGGCAGTTGTGGCAGAGGTCGAGGATACCTGGTGGATTTGGAGGATGAGGTCGTGGTGGTAGATGAGGTGATTTCCCCTACGAAACATGTTATACATGCGAGATCTCCGACCACTAAAGGCGTGAATGCCCTCAGAATATTACATGTTCTTTCTATGGAAAGAATCATAATTATGAGGAATGCTTGGACTTGTATGATCATATTATTAAGCAACATAAAAAAATAAAACAAAGGCACATGGATGGTTAGGATACAAAACATTGTGGAAAACCAGTGGATGCCTAATTTGGAACTAGAATCGAAGCATTGCAGGTAAGGATCACTACCCATCTTGAAGCAGCGCGTGCCAAAGAAGCATTGAAGTAGAATCCTAACATCACTAAGGAGGAATTTTTACATGCACGCTACCCAAATCCTGCCCATCAAAAGGAGGTTTATCAGGAAACCATGGAGGTACTCAGAAATCTTCAGGGTGAAATACAATATTTAAAGGAGCAATCACGGAAGATGGAGCAAAAGAAAGCAATAAAGACAATCCAAACTGATATGGATGACTTGAAATAAGTGTGCAAGATGTTGCACCAAGAGAATATCATTCCACTATTAGGGAATTGGTTAAAGGGAAACACTCCGTGCACAAGTATTGAGACTGGATGACAGATCTTGCATGTAAATCTTCCCCCTCATAGCCTAGATTATGACAAGGAAATCACTTTGAATGTTGTTGTTGATGGGTGGCTTTTGAGTAATATATTGATTGATCTGAAGCACGGAAGTCAATGTTCTTACTTTATATGCATGGGTACAAAAGGGAGACCTCTATTGCAGCCATCCTCTAATGTATTGTTCATGGCTAGCCAAACTAAGTCCACTCCCATCAAAGTTTTACAAGATGCATCCATTACCATACAAGGAGCCAAGTTCACGGGGATTTTGAGGTTTTAGCACTAGCATAGGTAGATAGCTTCCCATCTCTACTTGGGGCATCCGTGGTGCTATGAAAATAATGTTGATCTTCGGTTTAACAAGGGTTATATCAGCTTTGAAAACAAGGAGGAAAGAGTTGTTATCCCTTTAACAAATGGCAAATCTACGCCATATGTTAAGCCCTTGAGTGAGGAATACCTGAATATGATTTATATATGCGTCGTCCAAGACCCGAGAGGTGCTTGAGCCATCTAAATAAGGAATCCTTCGGGGGAGGATGCATAGTCTATTAGTGATACTATAAAGTGTTGCTTGTGATAATTGGGCTCATAGCATTTAAAATTTGGTAGGGCATGAAGTAAAGAGTATATTTTCTAGGGATAGTAGACTGCATTGTATCAGGAGAATAGGTAAAAACTTGGTACCTCATTACAAAAGAGAAGGAGACCCTATGGTGTTGCAGTGTGCGCCATGGAAGAATAGTGTATAGACCAATTGAAGAGAAGGAATATGCTAGCATATACCCTACGCAGACAAAGAGACACTGCTTTGGTGGGTGGTCCACAAGGATAATCTTGTAGGATGGAATGAAATTAGGATTTCTCTTGTTACTATGTTCATTGGGAGAAATGCACCTACTCAAATTTTCACTTATCATGGTAATCAACCTATTCAGCACCATGTTCAGCAGTGTGAGAGACTCTAAACAAGGGGGCAAAAAGCTTTACCACCTTTTCTCTGGGTGCACAAATTTTATTCCACTTTACAAGGTTGCACACATTCTTGGTATATATATGTAGAACTCCATAGAGAGACTAGAAATTGGTAGGATTTAATTTTAAGAATGACCCAGACATTTGACTTCTTCTCTACCAAGCCTCGGTAGAAGAAACATTAAAGGTTATAAAATGCTTAACTATGGGGGATAGTGCTAAGGTGGAAGAACTCAATCATGAGTTATTTGATGAAGGAGACTCAGGAGTGCATTTTATTAAAGAAATAGAGGTTGATGCCACACTACTTCAGCGTGCTTGCCTTGAGAAAGAAAAGGAAAAATGGCCTACTTAGTGGATGATGAAGAAGTATAAAATCTGGATGTATACCATTCAACAGGTAGGCATGAGGTGTTGGAAAGTGAAGATAAGACCACGCGTGCCTATCATGAACCTATGAAGACAAAGAAAGTGAAAATTGGATCATATGCTAAGCCTAAGGAGGCCATAATTGGAGACTATTGGTTTGAATTTGAAGTGGAAAAAATTGTTGAGTTACTAAGGGATTATCAGGACTTATTCCCTTAGGGGTACCATGAACTTAAAGGCATGCATGAATCATTAGGGGGTTAAGATAAATCTTAAATAGGGTGCATGCCTAGTTATTAAGAGACCCTACAGAATGAACCTCAACTTGTGTGAAAAGGTCAAAGAAGAGATTGACAAATGTTGAAGTCTGGAATCATCAAACCTCTGACGAGTCGAATGGGTTAGTCCAATGTTGATCGAGATCGAAGGATGGTCGATTAGGATCTATTTGGACTACAGGAAATTAAATGTTTCATGTGTGACTGATCCCTTTCCTATGTCATTCACTAAGGAAATACTAGACAGCGTTGCATGGCATGAAATCTATTTGTTTTGAGATGGGTTCTTTGGGTATCATCTGGTTAGGATTTCCCAAGAGGGTCGAAAAAATACTACTTTTACTACTAAATGGGGTAGCTTTTCCTATACGGTGATGCCTTTTGTTAAAAAACAGACTGATATTTTTTCATGCATAGTTGTTCGGGTGGTCAAAGATTTTATTCACAACTTCTTGCAGGTTTATTTAGATGATTGGACAATGTATGGACTTGTTAAGGATCATTATGACAATCTACGCTTGATGTTTGAAAGATGTAGATAGTTGAGTATCTCTTTGAACATCAAGAATTACATATTTGCTACACCATTTGGAATACTGTTAGGACACATAATCTACAAGAAAGGTTTATTGATTGATCAAGCTAAGGTTGTAGTCATTATCGGCCTAAAAGAGCCTACCAGTCAAAGTGAGGTGCGTGGATTCTTAGGTCACATGGGGTATTATAGGAAATTCATAAAGGGGTATGCCAAGGTTTCCACACCTTTGGATGAGTTACTGAAAGGAAAATGTATATTCTATTGGGGAGAACCACAATGAACGCACATTCTAGACATTGAAGGATAAACTTACTACCGCACATATTTTTGCTTTCCTTTGTGTCACAATCATTTCATGTACATGTGTATGCCTCGGCATGGCCATTGGCATGGTGTTGGCTCAGCCTAGAGAAGGTATTATAGATCATTCTATCTAATTTGCTAGTAGAAAGTTGAATCTGCATAGCAAAATACACAACTTTAGAGTGTGAAGCTTTGTCGATGATCTATGCGCTACATAAATTTAGACAGATTTTCTCGCTACACCATTTGTATTTTATACATATCAAATGGTGTTGAAGTATTCGGTGAAACAATATCATTTTTATAGGGGTGAATATGCATATGGACTCTTGTTATTTCAAGAATTTTATTTCACAATTGTGGTCAAACCGGGGAAAAGTAATTCTAGACCAGGACCATTTATCCATAAGACAGTCGGGAGAAGAAGCACAGAAATTGAAGATACCATACCTAATACACAGTTATATAGGTTACAATGTGTGCCAACAGAATTAGAGGACATTGATGGCTATCTATGAATAGGTATGGCACCAAAAGGAATGAAATCCTTAGAGAAGAAATAACTTGTTAAATGCACGGCACCCTATATATTGATTAGCGGCGACCTATACAAGCTAGGTCGAGATGAAGTATTTTTCCATTGTGTACTGGAACATGAGCACACAGATATCATGGAGGAAGCTTGTGGTGGTATTGTAGGCTGGCCACTATCTACGTGATGCCATTGTGCATAAGATTATACTCATTGGATTATGGTGGGAGACCATGTATAAAGATTGTAAGGCATATTGCAAGGCTTGTGATCACTTTAGGCATCTTGGGAAACTAGGTCAATGAGATGAAATGCCTCTCGGACCTATTATCAGTGCGAACCATTTGAGAAATGGTCTATAGATTTTGTGGGTCCTATTTCACCATCCATACGCAATACTGGATCATGTTATATCATCACTTACACAAACTATTTGACAAGGTTGGCAGAAGCGGCACCTATAAAGGATTGTAAAGAGGCTACAACAACTAGGTTTCTATGGGAAAATATAATTACAAGTTATGGATGTCCTTTGAGTTTGACTAGTGATAGGGGCACACATTTTCTCGAATGAGGTAATCAGAATTTTATTAGATGAATTCATGATTGCACACCATAAGACTACACCACATCATCCTCAGGAAAATGTGACTAATAAGGCTTTCAACAATATTTTGAGCTAGACATTGACAAAAATTTGTGATGTTGGAAGGAAGGATTGGGATGATAAATTGTTTGCAGTACTTTGGGCGTATAGAACAACATACAAACAAACTAAACAAGGCCTTACCTTTTCAATTGGTTTTTGGTGTAGAAGTAGTTCTTCCCATGGAATTCATGTTACCTTCTTTACGTATTACGTGCCTTTGGAGGTCCAGTGATGAGAAAGTGTTAGAAGAATGGATTGACAAGTTGATTAAACTAGATGAGCGATGAGTAATCACACGCTGGAGTCAAAAGAAAGAAAAAAATCTAGGTAGAAAGTATGGCATGATAGGCACATTAGGGATAAAAATGTTGAGATATGATAGATGGTGCTTCTATATGATTCTATGTTTTTGCGCCATCCAGAAAACTCAAAGTAAATTGGTTAGGACCATATGTTATCACTCACATGCTTGGAATAGGATCTTGTCGATTAGAAACACTTGATGGAATATGGTTAACCGATTACTTCAATGGGAGTAGGAGTAGTCCTACTATAAATAAGTCTTCTTGGTGTTTGTAATAAGGCATTATTACCATTTAGATTATGTTTTCAATTATCTATTCCCTTAATGTATTTCCTTCTTCGTCGCTATGTTTTTCAATTTAGTTGTTGTTTCATGAAATAAGCGCATTTGCGTGCCATAAGCTAATTACCATTTGCAGTATTTTTATGCACAGAGGACTACACATACTATTTGTGTGGGGTGGTTGTTGAGAAATGGGTACACATAAAGGAACAAACTGCTATAGGTGTTATTCAAAGTTTTAAGAGTTGGTGAATAGAAGATTGCTTCCAAATGAGGACCATGGATGGAGATAAATGAAGGAACAATATAACGCGAGGTAAGTAGTGGGTGTGGAGACTACCAGGAGAAGGTGCGGTGATGAGGTACTCAGGTGCATACAAGCTCGTTGAAGACAAGCTTGTAGCGGAAGGTAGGATGACACGCTAAAAGGTTATGACTAAGGCGCGAAGATGTACTACGTGGAACATTGTGAAAAAGGTCAATTAATGAGGAATGTTGGTAGGTGAAGGATCAATAAATGCACTAAATTTTTGAAAATCTATAGAAGCGAGGATACGATTTCATTATTACCGTTGTAAATCCTAAAAAATTGAAATAGCTAAGTCTAACCAAGTTGAGCGAAGAGTATTGAGAGATGAAAAGAGTGTGAAACTAGACATGAGAAGTATATTTGTGCACGGGAGAAGCTTGTGTCCCAATTGGTGTAGGGTTTGAGCAAACTAGAGCGCTCGAAAGAGCTAGGGCATGTATTTTTCAACTAGGGCATGCGGATTTGAGCTAGGGTTTGAGGTTGCATGGTGTAGAAGATAGAAAATGAGCATTTTAGGAAATAATATTGTGATTTACTGAGATGGCACCAAAGAAATCACCTACCGTAGGAGAAAAATGGAAGAAGAAGGTTGAAGCGAGGTCGAAATTGCTCCCGAGAATAACTTTTCAAAAATGTAATACCCATAAGGTGTAATAGTGGGACAAGAATGGGATTCTCACATCTGAAAATGCAAGATAAGTGACTAAAACCACCGCACATTAGAGAACAAAAAGGAATTGGACGCACTATTAAATACAAAGACAAATAAGCACACAACCGAAGATATGTCAGTGTATGATGATGCGAGAGAGAAGTTGTTGAAGAAGATTGGAGTTTACTAGTTGTATGAGCTTCCCTATTTTGGCAAGTATGAACCTTTGTACCAGTGGCTGAAATGAGCAGGGTACATGAGGATTTATTTTATTTTGTAAGACACAGGGTAAGGATTACAGCTGCCCTGATTTCAACTATAATAGGATTAAGGGGCACAAGAGTAGACCTAAACAGTGACCTGACAGATAAAGCAACCATATTGGAGATGCGAAGGAGTTAGGATACACCAAAGGTCTGCATGGAATGGATATTGATAAACTGAAGAAGTATCTAGTGGTACAGGTAGTTGCACATCTAGTCACCAAGTTAAATGACCAAGAGAGATGGTCCCATGTGAACACAATGTGGCTACACATTGCAAGGAAAATGTCACAAGGAACAATATACAACATAGTGGGCTACATTGTGGACACAATCGTCGAGGAAGTGCGCACATGTGAGAAAATTAGTTTAGGCATTCTCCTGTTGTCCTTAGTATTTTTGGAGAACGGTGCACGATGGGTTGAAGAAACAAATATGGGAGTACCCCATACTGAACACATCCCCAGAGAAAGGTTTGACAAATACTTATGTGAATGGTGAATGGGTGGGTCATTAAAGTAGAGGGTGGAGATGTTGTATGATAGGATTTGAATGGATTTTGAAGAGGAGTGGCGTATCCTTGAGGATTTACCTTCGGTGGTGGGAAAGGTAGTCCATTTTGCAATGTATTAGCACTTTTGCATCGCATGGTTTGTGATGAAGGATATTACTTGGAGCCCTTGGTGTAAGCTTCCATATTCTTTCACAACACCTTACTTCCGAGCATCATCCATCGGTTCAATAATGTGTGACACCCGAACTTTGTTGCAGATATAGGTAGACTGACTACCACACAAAACGTAAGACCTATGTCTATCCAGGGCAGAATGCCTACATAGAGAGGTTGATTTCATATATGATAAGTATGAAGCCCATGAATTTGGAAATTAGAGATAGTGGGGTTTTTTTTATCTACCTTTAGCTCAATCCCAAGTTGAAGGGGAAAAAAATATGTGGAGAACAAGTTTGCACTCCCAGTGCTACCTAAGGGAAAGCACACAGTGGAGAATGTACCAGCCCCAAATCCCACTGAAACTATAGAATTAGATGATGAAGAGGAAGAGCGTGAAGATAGTGGTGTCTTGGTGCATAAGGGATGAAGGTGGCCCTCAACCAAGATAGAATCTGAGCATGCAAGTCTGCCCCGACACAACAAGAAGGGGATGAAGAATTGGATATTGGAGTAGACCCTGAGGAATGCCAATTTAAGAGGGTATTCAGGAGAACAAGGGCTCAAGGAACTACTCCCCAGTTAGTGTAAAGATCACCATGACTCTCTCCACGAAGGAGACAACTAAGAAAAGAAGGAGAAAGTTGAAGCTAGACGAGGAGGTGGAAGAGTCTGAGGAGAGCACGCCCAAATCTCCTACACCAAGTAGAGCATGTGGAAGAACCAAAGGATGATGAAATGAAAGATGGAGATGTGAATAATAAATAAGAAGTAAAGGAAGGAGATATAGAGAAATATACTTGCTCAAGATACTAAATATCTAACTCCAAATCTTGGTGCACCGGTTCTAAGGGGCGAAGAAGTAAACAAACAAGTGGATAATTTATTGTTCCTTCTTTGGACTATCTTTGAGGACAAAAGAAAAAAATTTCCATGCCCATTTTTAGAGAACAAAGGAGCCCTAAGGAGTTATATGGATGGGAGGCGATGGATGAGGACATTGTCACCACGTGCACAAGAGAGCAGCGATTATCTTGGTCTATGCACACACACATGGATGAGCCGGACTTCGACGTATGTGAAGAATCATATATGCCAAGGAGGTTGAAGAAGGCACCTCAGGCTAGACATATAACCATGAAACCCACTATTATGTCTGATTAGAAGGTAAGCAATGCCTTGATGAAGGTATCTACAGAGGTGGCACGAAGGAACATAGACAAATCTTCCACTATCAAGATGCGAGAGGGAAGAGATTAAGGTCAATGATGCGAGTTCACACACTTAAAACAAGAAAAGAACCATAATAAGAAAAATAATGGGGTTCTTATTGGCATGGAAAATGAGATTAGGGATCACGTCCTCCAAGCAAGACCACACTTAGATCCCAAGGTACCCAAAAATTTCCCTTCAGCTATGCATTATGTGCATACTTTGGTTGATATGGTGCTTAAAGAGGGACCGGTTAGGATGCCAGCACTAAAATACCCTAAATAGGAGGCAGAGAGGGAAAAGGCTGCAGTGATTAGAAAATTTTCATCATATGAGGGATTGCTTCAAAATTTTCGGGAGGAGATGAAGAAAACGGATCAAGCATTGAATATTTGTACAACTCCGAGTAGTCATCGAATAAGGATGTTGGTGGAGGACAAAAAGTTCCTAAAAGCTATGAAGGATGAAACATTGGGGCGCACGGAGATATTGGCGGTGGTGAAGTAAAAGTGTAAGGCCCTTGAACGGCTAGGAGCCCCACAAGAATAGATTGGATGAACTAGGAAAACTTATAGCACAAAAAATGGATCTGCTAGAAGGGAGAATGTCTGCAATGGCTAACATTATGTTAGTATTACAAAATGAGAAGGGATAAATTACACAGGATGAGTTAGAGTCTATTGCAGTGAATATTCTAGAAAAGGCGGAGGCTACACTAAGTGAATGACAGACATTAGAGGCTGAAATAAAGGAAGAATATCCAAAACTCATTCTTCCAGTTGAAGCAGAGGGTGATGCAGAGTAAATAACTATTCTTTGTATAGAAATTATTTCACATTCTTTCCATTACTTTATTCTTTATTGTTCGAGGAGTATCCATTGTCGGGGTGGAAATGCAGTTTAGTGTGGGGTAATGTTGAGCGAGAAAAAGTGGGATACTTAGTAGAAGGCACACGAAGGTTTGCGAGAGATAACGAGGTGCCTTCAAAGGTGCAAAAGGATAGGGAGAACACATACGTGAAATATAAGGGCGGATTTGGGACTTAATAATTTTTACCTATACGGGGTATTTTTAGAGATAGCGGGTTGAGCACATAAACCAGAAAATACTTGCGTAACACACACAATTTATTTTGGAAGAGCATTTATGGAGCGCTTTGCATGGGTGGGAGATGAGAATAGAGTTCTTTACTTCCATTTACCTAGGAGAGGTCTATTGTTAGCACACTTGCATGTGTGGTTATGATTGTAAAGGCGCATGGCTATTTCTAACATGTGACCTATTTTTGGAGTTAGGCAAACAGTGAAGGGAAAGTTCCCACCCTTATAAATATGTAATGATCTACATATTATAGTAGAGGTGTGTGAGAACTGAATTATTGTGAAGTTATGCTTTGCTAAATATGATGCACACATAAACTATGGTATTATCTATTGTAATGAACTTATGTGTATTTATCATGTTTAATATAATAGAGTGTATTAGTTGAAGCAGAGTTTTAATTCTTATTATAATTGGTTCTTACATGCTTAATTTCATCATGGTTATCATTTAAGTCTTCATCATGCCAACATCCTGCAACCGCAACCCTAAAGAGGGTCCTAGTACCTTTGCGCGCTTCGGGTGAGCACTCAGTCTAGGTTGAGTGATGTGCCAACGCACCCGGGCTTTCTTGGTAAAATCTAGGATACATCGAGTGCATCCCGCAGAGTCACCACACCATCTCACTCGGTAATCAAAGTATCTATGCTTCCCATGAGATCATCTCTCTCTCTAATTCGCATCCCTCTCTCCCTCCACCACGGCCTTCTCATTCATCACCTTCTCAGAATAGCTGCTACAAGATCATCATCATCATCATTAAAAATTTGGATAACATCTTGTGTCTATGCTCCTCCCTCCACTCGAGAAACAACTCATCTCACATGGTGTACTACTTAGGTCTTATCAAAAGCTCTCAATGGTTAGGTCCACCATGCTCTATACTCTGGATTAGCTCTTACATCATCAATCGACACAATGTCACCATCATCATTAGGGCCCATAGCCCCTTCTCCTCAAAATGATCATAGGCCTCGCCATAACTTCCCTCGGGGTCTTTGTATCTCCATCCTCCCATCTATATTACACGGGCTCCTCAAGCACACCTTGAATCAACCCAAACTTTCTCCTCACCCAATCAAAACACAATAACTCATACTCTCCTTCTCTACATGCCCTAACCCGTATATCATAATGTGTCTCCACTAACTCATACTCATAACTAGGCCAATCTTGAAAATCTAAGTAGGGCCTCTAAACAACATCCCGTTCCTGTAGCCCATATAACAAGTCTTTGTAAAAGGTAGCCATTTTCTTCTTATTCCCCCATCCCTTGTCATGCTGCCATCTCATAAAACCAATATGAATTTCATTAATACCCCATGGCAGGCCCAATGGAAAAGTAATAGCAATCTTCTCATATGCCCAATAGTGTAATAAAAATACCATATCACTTGTGGGCCTTCCAGGCCCACAACTCTATGAATTTTTGTGCAAGTAAAGTGGGCCCCAACTCAAACACAAGTGCGGGTTTCCATCATCTCCACCACTACACCTGTCATCATCCAAGGGAATCGGCCACCTCCCAAATCTAGTAAATTAAAACATGAGATGGTCATCATCATCATAGTCATCTAGGTACAACCATCTCTCCCAGGCTCATACAATGACTAATATGAAAATGCCCCTGACTCACATCTAATATGCTCTGCCTCATCACCATACAACCTCTGCATCGCATCCAACCTCTACTCCTCACTGATGGTGTATATCCCTTCTCCATGGATAGGCAATCTCATAATTTTATGAACGTCCTCTAGAGTGAGGGTCATCTCTCCATTAGGAACCAAAAGTTCAAGTGGAAGGATTCCACTACTCTAATAATGCTAGTATCAAACTCTTGCATTTGTGAATCCATCTATAATCCCTAATACCACTGAAACCAATAGCCTCAATATTATCCCAATCATCATTTATCATATCTTCCCTCACCTCATCTAAAATAAGTGGTATACGATCTCGGATCGTTAGCTTTGCATCCACCTGCAAACACAAACACACAAACAAAAATTAACATCATCACAAAATATCATTAATATCAATATTAATACTATAGGCAAAATATCTAAGACATTAGCATCAATATTAATACATCAACTTCATCACTAAATTTGCATTAAAATATCTACAAACATTGAAAACATTGAATAAAAATCATACTTTTTCATCAAAATTCAAACTTCCATATAACATTGAATTGTTAGTGATTCACATCAATTGCTTAGTGATTCCTCAAATCACTATTGATTCTCGCATTTCCAAATTAGGGCATCCATACGCCCCCAAAATGGAAAAAAATCTAAAAAACTACCAAAAATTAACAAAAACACATACAAAACAGATTAAAACAGACTTACCTCTGCCATAGTGGGTTTGTGATGCACCTTTCGATAAAGCCATTGTGCTCAAATCAACTCAAGTCATGAATTTTCACCCAATCTCACTCTATAATTTTGTATTTCACTTGGTAAAAATGAGCTTATCACATTGAAATTGGCTATTTATAGCCCTAAATTGACCTTGACATAATCACCAATGATTTCCTTAATCGTCAGTGATTTATTTAGAATCGCTAGAGATCACCAAATCGCTAGCGATATGTCCCAATTTTGGCATCCATGCCCATTTTTATATCAAATCATCACTTTTTACAAATGTATCTCTTTCAAAGGACCCTTTTCCTTAAAACATTAATTATTGGATAAACGAAATCAATATTGGGATTCGTCATATGTCTATGGGACACATGTACTTTGACCCCCATCACTTGACTTCCCAATATATTTAACCTATCTTCACAAATCATATGTCTATAGGTATCGAGCCCTTTGGTTCCCCTATAATTTGATTCTTTGGTAGCACATCATGTTTTTGTACCCCTTGGACTGGGGCAACTTTTTACGAAACACATAACAAACTTATCCAATCACAACTATCAAATTGGTGTTCCCTGTAATGTGTTTCTATCACCCCATTTTGAGGGGGATCACCCATACAAACAACTTGTCATCATTTTTGTCTAAATGCTTTGCCATTAAACCGCTAGACAAAAAGGGGAAAATGTAGACATCGAAAATCTACACCCTCATCTTTATTTAATCAATTAATTAAATTAATTAATATTTTATACCCTAAGTCATACACTATACCCCTCACCTTTGACCCACTAATTAAATGCATTAAACATCCCTCCCATATTTATTCAATTAATTAATTAAAAAACATTAACACCACCCCATATCCTAAGTCTCATTATCTTTATCACATTTATCTTGTGTAATCCATCTTACAAAATCCTATGTAACCACCTAGATTAACTTAATCATTTTCTAAACCACCCAAATCAACCTAAATCTATTTATTTATTTCCTAAAATCCATCTAAGACCACTTTTAACCTATTTCTAACTCCCTTATCTCGACAAACAAAATAATCATTATCATTCACACACCTATCAAAATCATCTACAAACCTAAATTAGACAAATCCAAACATAAACAAAATCAAGTATAATCTAACCTATTTTTCCACCCTCCAAAACAAACACAACACGTCCCCCAACAACTTAACAAATTAGCCACTCAAATCCAAATCAAATAGCCTTGATTTGGAAGTTGTTTCAACCATTTTTCCTCACAAAGCTCAAACAACCCGAAATCACCAGTGATTCAGGTAATCACCAACGATTATTTAAGCTATTTTTCCAACCTCTCTCCAGGATCCTCAACTTCAATTTACAAGTTATTGCTTTCTATTTGATTTCACAAAGGTGTCCTATATATCGTCACTTTGAGTATTAGAGCATTTTAATTATCACTTGGAAGAATTATCAACAATCATCAAGAATTTTTAGGCCTTTTTGGAGCTCTTTTGATCAACACACCGCCCTTTAGTCGAGTAGACTTCATCACCACCACAAATTATTCTCCAACAAGGTTAGAGACCTCATTTAGCTTCACATCAATCATCCAGGTATTTTTATCTGTTTATTCATTTTTTTACATATTTTTCTAAGCTTTTATTATTCTATAATATCAAGTTTAAATCATTAAACATTTGAATTCATTAATATGTCACAAACCACCAGAATCACCAGTGATTGGCCTAATCACCAACGATTCCCCAGTCATTTTTATTTTTTACATTTTTATCAAGTATTTCATTAAATCATCTTTGTCTATCATATCAAATTGGTTTCTTCTAACATACTTTTGAGCATGTATTACTTTTAGATGGCAATTGGTGTCCCTTCTCATGAAATTACCAAAGCATCCACTCCTTGTCAATAATTCAACACACTTTCTATTGGGAACAATATGATATCTTGCATGATCTGACTTTGTGCATCATCCATCATGCTCCTTTAGATGAATTGGACAACATTTTTGAGTTCATTCACGAACTCCCTCAATAATTAGAATACTACTGCAACACATATTTCAATTACATACTCATTGAATCTTAACTTTCTTTAGCTATATACGAGGCTAACAGACATCCCTTTCAAGCTTGAGTTCAATCCATAATCTATTCTTGGTCTATTTCTTATTCATTTCGTATCTATCCTCTATCATATTTTGTATCAACTTATCATTTTTCATATATATCCTATATTTTTTATCATGTATCATTTATTTATTTCACTCCACTTAATTATTTAAACAAGTAAGCTAACATCCTTTGAGAAATCCCTTTGGATTCCTAGAATCGGCCTTTGTCGAGTAGCTCGCTTATCTATCTTTCTAATCATATCTTGTGTAGTGTCTTTGATCGCAAGTTTTCCTCATAGGAAGGAGCTTGTACACATATTTCACAGAGTGCAACATTGAGCATCATCAATCAACATCTACAGGTATCATTAAACCTCACGTCCTCTAAGGTTGGCATATTTTGATTTTCTTTCTTTGTTAATTCAAGTTGAAGGAGTAGGAATATTTCTGAACAACATTTTTATTTTCTCGAAACATGTAAAGAGCTTTTAGATGGTTTTTAAGAGGATAAAATGGATATGGATGATTTTTTTTTATGGTAGGATCAAGGGATGTTTCTAATTCCCTAGGTGTTTCTATCATAGAAACAAAATATGTTGTGGATGATTTGTCTATTGTTTTTGTGATAGAACTGTTTGTGGATGATTCGATGGTGCCTCAATGATGGAGGCACCGGATGTTGAGGATGTAGATGATTGATCTTTTATCATGTTGATGGTGTGATAGGAGTGGATGATGTTAGATTTTGGTTGACGGTAGATATGGGGTGATTTGGAAAGGGATTTTTAAAAACATCCATTTATTAATTCGAGGCACATTTGGATTATCCAATTACAACTCACCTTTGTTGATAAGATCCTGAAGGATATTTATGAATGAACAACAACATTTGATTTCATGGCTTTTGACCTATGGTATTTACAAGAATAATTCTCTCTTTACCAAGAGGGTTTTGAAATCCACGTGTCAATTGGGTGAATGGGAGGAAGGGTGGTCATATTTGTAGCCAATATTTTTTCAAAAAATTATCTATAAGACTCATTGATATGCATGTAATTGTGTTTAGGATGGATGCATTCGAGGTCGAATGTTCTTTAGAAGTATTTTTTACAACAACTACATTTGTGGATGTTTTAAATTTACCGTGGCTAGAGGATAGTTTAAATGAGGATTCAAGCTTAGGCTTCTTTGATCTAAATTTAACTCAACCATCTTCAAGAGTGCGAAGCTCGATCTTGTGAGCCATAGTGAAGGATTCATCAAACATTTGGAAGGACTAGATTTGTAATATGGATGATATGTGTTTGGCATAAGAGTGAGAAAATAACTCAATTACCTCAATATTTGGGCAGGAAAAGGACAACTAATTGATAATGCCACTCTAGTGGGTGAAGAAATGTGTAATAGATTCATCTTCAAATCGCTTGATGGCATATAGATTGGTGATAGTGATTTTACATGCAATGTTAATTGAGAAGTGTTCTAAGAAAATTTGCGTGAGTTGAGTGAATGAGAAGAGTGATTATTGAGGAATATTGTTGTACCAATCTAAGGCAAGTTCGGCTAAGGACATGGGGAATGTTCTCAGCATAAGTTCTTGGTCATGTCTATGAGGTAACAAGCATGTCGAAAGGCCCAGATGTGTTGTTAAGGGTCTTCTTTGTTGTAGAATTTGAGGAACTTAGGGAGTTCCCAATGTGGAGGATATGCTTTGTATGGTATGGATGGGTGGATCTGTTCTTAACATAGTTTCTTTTTAGGACCCATAGAGGTAGCTTCAAGGCTAGAAATCATGTTCATTAATGCCTGCAAAGGGTCATTTTGTAATGGTTGTTGCTAAGGAATGAAAGACAAAGGACTAGGTTGATTGTCATTTAGATGGGTTTGATTGTTGATATGGTTGGTGAGGAAAAGGAATGTTATGTTAAATATGGGTATTCAAAGGAATAATATAGGTAGGATATAAAGCTATGGGTTGTGAATATTGAATATACTTGATATTGAATGGGCATGGATGTGTTTAAGAGAGGTGTGATTTTTGGGGTATATGGTGGAAGGGGGTTGAAGTGTGGATGAAGGGTTGGAATTGTTAAGGTACATGCTGGAAAGGAATAGAAGTGTGGATGAGAGGCTGAGATTGTTGAGGTATTTATTGAGAGAAGATAGGGGTGGTTGATGATTTTTGTGAAGAGGGGTGAATAGTAGAGATGGAACTTGTAATAATGGGTGGTGTTGATGTTGGGATATACATGAATATATTTTGAATAGATGATGTGGGTGGTTGAGATGAGATAAGTTGAGATATGATTGATGGGATGGATAATGAAATTACGGAGGGTGTTTGGATAGTAGAGGAGACTAAAGGACTTGATGTGGATGAGGATACATTGGTGTTATTTTGAGACAATTCAGATCCCGATGAGGGGCCTCGTCGGGATGATGGTTGTTGGTTAGTTTTTTTCTATGAGGAAACAACATTAAGGTAGAAAGTAATGATGGGGGAATATGTAGGATTTGATGTTTCAGATTTTCTAACAATGGGATAAGGATGGACTTATAGGATGACTGGCACATGGTTCGGGATTGATGATCCAAGAAAATTCATATGTATTGTTGGTGATAGGGGGTCATTGTTCATGTGTAGATTGTTGAATAAGAACACCTGGGGAAACTAGATAAGCATTGAGGGAGATAGGGTTTGAATTCAAAATCTCAGTAAAGAGTAGATCCTCACTATTGAAAAAAAAAAAAAGACTTTGGATAGGTCATGGATTTCGATGTGTAAGAATGAATACTAAGAGAGCGTGGGGGTTCTTTATTGTGTATTAGAGGTGATAAATATGTTTGATGTTGGTGAATTAGGTGTGTGGCATTTCTAATGAGGGTTTGGATATTTTCTAAATATTTTTGGAAACGTTCTATCATATTTTTAGAGTTTTGTTGATGGGACTTTTTCGGGTTAGGACCATGACAAAAAAAAATCACTAGAAAAATAATAATTTAGAGGGTTGATTACAATCAAACAATAAAAACACCAGAGAATTTTTTATTATCTTGATTAAATTAGAAGGATGAAATGTGAAAAATGGTTTATGAGGTCCTAGGAAATGGAAATCTATGGTTGGTTTTAGGTAATGTTAAAGGTTAGATTCCTCGATATACTCGAAGGTAAATGATGCCCAAATCAGTGTTGGTGTCGGTCAAGGTGTGGTATTGAGGCCTACCCCCTCACGTAATTATTCCATAGTGATAAGGGTGTCGGGTTCTTAGCCAATATACCACCCACCAATTATTTATACTTGGCCAAAACACTGAGTTGGCTTATCCTCTTGGTGATGAAATCCAAGTAGGTCCACCTAGGTAGGAGAGTTTTGATGTAGATTATGTTGAAAGTGGTTTGGTTGTGTGTGAGGAAAATTAAGTGAATGCAATCCTTTAACTTCCTAATTAGTCTATATGATCAGGAAAATATGAAGGGTTCATTTTAAATCTTGAAAATAAATATTGTCTTGATGAGGATAGCAGACAAGTGCGATGCAAAGAGGGAAATATAAAAGAAAATGTACTTATAATTTATCTTACTTTAAAAAAAAGTATTCTGATTTATAGAAACAGGTGCTCCAGAGGGGAAAAATGTACAACAGTTAGATGAATATAAGAAAGCAAAAAAAAAGCACAATCTTAAAGACAAAATAGTGAGTAATCAAAAATGGACCACGAGATATCATCGGTGATTTGAAGAAATCATAGGCGATTCACCAAAATCGTAGGAGATTCTACAAAATTGTTAGTGTTATGGAGTAGACAACCTAAAAACAAATCTATGAATTATATTTAATGAAAAAATAAGGGTAATGGTCCCACTAGGCATGCTAGGAATGTATTCGGTAGATTTCATGTTTATGCTATTAAATGTGGAAAGTACCTAAAACTCAAAACATCGCAAGGTTTAGCGATACACTGCACCGATATTCACAATGTCGGGATGATGAAATGTGAACAATGGATCAACACTCCTTTCACCAAGTGAAGAGAACTACAAGAAAAGATAACTAAACAAAAATATTAGATAAAATGGGATGACAAGTTTGCTCGAGGTTTATTCTAAGAATCCAAAGGGACTTCATTAGAGGATGTTAGCTTGTTTTGATAAAATTAAGTGAGTTGATAATAATAATAAAATAACAATGATAATGATAAGGATGGAGCTAAAAACTCAAGGTGAAAAGGTAGATCATGTTCCACTTCGTAGGTGGCCCAGATAAATTGGTGAAAATATAGATAGCTTAAAAATAATTGTACCGGTAGTCTAAGGTTTCTTGTTGGATTTCGTGGAGGAACTCAAGCTGATTATCAATGTCCTTGATGTCAAGTGTTAATCGAGATAACACACGTGGTGAGATCGTGGAGGATGTCAAATTTCTCCCACACAAAGGGTTATTGAATGATCGGGAGATCATAGATACTTGTGATTGGCCTAGAAAATTCATCTATAGTAGAGACATGCTTGCAATAGAAAATTTAAATCTAGAGATATAAATTGAAGATGGTGAAATTCTATGTTTTGATTAGAAGAAGCTGGTAAACAAAAATCAAAAGAGATTCAAAGAAAATGCTAGAGATTTAGGAGAATCATGGGTGATTCAAAGGAATCGTGAATGACCCCTATAAAAATATCCATTTTCTCAAAAAATGAAAAAAGCGATGTAAACAGATCTCTAAGATTATTTTGTAAATGTTATGAGTTAATAAAAATAATAAAATAAAATAGGAATACCTTATAGTACAAAAATACACTATGGAATGTCTGCGAAAGAATGATGATGTTGATTTTTTGGCTGCATGGCAAGATTAGTAATGACTTTGATACATAAATTTATATGTTGCGACTCCTTTAGGGGATTCAATGTTGTTTCTGGGCTTGGAGATTTTTAGAGTGGCATGGCTTCACAGTTGGCTCAAAGACAAAAATATATAGACATCTAAAAGTTTTCATAAGATCCATGAAACAGGAGTTTAAATTCCTATTTATAATCACTAGTGATTAGTTAGAATTGTCTCGATCTAACAATATTTAGTTAGAATTCGAGGAAAATATTTAAAATTGGTTTCAACCACTTCCCAAATGGGATTTTTGGATATGGAATGAGGAAAAATGGTTGGAGAAATAGGTTAGGATAGTTTGGGAGATTGGGATGTTAGGATGAAATGGGTTATAGATAGTTTAAAGATGGCTAGGTGGTTTCAGGGGAGTTGTGGTAAATTTGGATGAGTAAATGTTATTTATGAGAGGATAAAAATAAATTTTATGGGGCGGGAGGATGATTAGATAATTTTTATAGTGATAGGTTTTCATAGAGTAATGTGCATACGTTGGGACTAGGTAGGTGATGAAAACCTAGTGTCTACACATTTCTCATGATCTATTACTTTAAGCTTCAAACTAATCTTCAAGACTATTTAGGCTTCTTGACATCACATTCTGCTCATGGAGCTCAAAATATATCTACATAGAACCCCGACTTCTTGACATCTTAATATCAGCTAGATACCAACAAAAATCTTCTTTATCTGATATATATTACTAAAAATAGTGAGCATCTCTACTTACCCAACAACATTGTATGTAACATCCATCCTTGTCTTCACGAGCTGATAACATACCTTAATGACTCCCCCTAATTCCTTAACACCACTATCATGATTTATAGATACCTACTACTACTAATTTCAAATATGAAACAAAAAACCATTTTCATACCTTGAACCATCACATAAGACCAAAAATTCCCCCTTAGTCCAAGCACACCTAAAAACCTTCTTGATACTTCATACCTTCTTAGATGAACTTGCCAACTACTTAGACCCCCTTTCTTCTTATACACAACACATATATCTTCTACAAATTGAACATTAAGACCTATACATGAAATAATCAACACAAGAAGCCTTGCATACCTTGAACCTTTGATTCTTAAAGCATAACTAGCCCCCCGAGACAAATATCAAGCCCTCTAACCTAAATAAAGCCAAAAACATAGTCCAATGCCTAAACATGCATTTCTTACTCTTCAAAGTGTCAAAATCTAATTACAAGCCCATATACACCTTAAGAGCAACATGATTGATCAAAATATCAACTGCATACCTTGTAATCATTATTCTTCATTTTGTCTACCTCAACTATCCTTACATCATTATAATTGTAACAGTACTTTCAAGACATTTCAAACCTTCTTGATGACTCCATGACTATGACATAACCTCATGAATGATATTAAGAAGATCAAGACACAAACATACCTTCTTGAATCAATCTACTTGCAACATATTTTCATGAATAGAATAAGACATCATACTTTGTAAACATCTTCTCAAGTCTTCAATAAGCCTGATTTCATGATCTTATAGTACATACAACAAACTTATAACACTCTTCCCAAATTTATGACTTGGTTCCAAAGGCTAAACAAAAATGCAACAAAATTTCATCCAAAACATAACAAACCCACAAATAAAACACAACAGAAACACAACAAATACCCATATTTGACCATAGTCTGCATTCTTGACCACATACATGAGTGTTATATACCAATATAGGTTTCAAAACATGTCAAAAAACCTCGGGATGTTTATCCATATTCAAATATTGTAGTCTTGTATTCCCATAAATTGCCTAGGTGCGTTGACACTCCATCGAGAGAGATATGGACGCTCACCCAAAGCACACGAAGTAACTAGGTCCCTCTTTTATGTGGGCTTTGTCAATATGTTAGTATACATATTCATATATTCCGTAACCAGGTCAAGTAATTAAATGTAAAGTGTAACAAGAATCGATTACAACCATAGTGCATAATGAATCAGATAAGGATCAATATCAGATTTATCATACAAGTACCATGAATAGAGACATAAACAACCAATATCCATCCACAATGATCCATTATATTAACTCATCACAAAATAGTAGTTAAATACATCACAATATTCTCATAAAGTCATGCGTGCAACTTCATACCAGCAGGATAACTCTATTACAACTCATAACTATCAATACATATTTTCTATACTATGTAAATCAACTAATATATATAGGGGTGGGGACTTTCCCTTCACTCGCCTATGCATTCTCAAAATAGGTTGCATGCTCAAAATAGCCATGCGCCAACAACTACATGTTTTTACATGGTGGCTAATAATATATTAATCTATAATTGAATTCTATCTCAATCCTATTATAGTAAAAATTATGTGTGACCTTTTCTCTTCACTTTGTTCCCAAAATATCTCTTTCTTGGCCATGAAGTCTTCATGCTTATATCTTTGCTTGAATTGCACTCCAACTCCTTTTCCTTTTTTTTAGCTTGTGTTATGCAAAAATAGATTATTCCTAAGTGCTCGGGTGTGAGACTACAGGGTGCATGTATTCCAACCACTATCACCTATTCACGCATAACCTTCTTGCATGCTATTATCACATGCACCTCTCGATACGTCACTTTTTCATCATCGACATTACCCCACACTAATGTCATTACACCCATATAAAATGGCTTTCCACCTTATCTTTCTAAGAAGAAAGGAATAAAGAATGATTTAAACAATAAATAACATAAAAATGTAAAGAATACTTTAATAACCAACGTGTTTATTCTTCATCCGGTAGTAAAAACTTAGGGTACTCATTTTTGATGTCATCCTCCAACTCATCCCAGTCATTGAGCCCCTTCTTCACCTTCATGGGAATGTCTCCAAACACCACCTCCATTTCTTCCCTGGTCATATCCCCTCCCTTATGTTTTAATTCCCATAGTACATTTGTTAACCCCGACACCATAACATCCATTACATCCATTTTCCATGCTATCAACTTCCTCAACTCCTTTATTCTATCATCATGAGGGTCCTGGCTTCTTTAAATGCGTCATGCTTCTCTACCAAGTAATGACAACCTCTCCTCCCTTCCTAAATTTTCATTATTATTCACCACAAGAACTTCATTCTCTTCTTGTAATGTCCTTAACTTGATTATCTTCTCTAGATCGTCACATATCCTCAATGCCAAATTTACTCTTTTAAATTCATCCTTCAATGTTTGGAGTATAACATCATACTCAACTATACGACACGTAATTTGCTTCTTGGTTCTCTCTTTCTCGATTGCATATTCCTTTTCCTTCTAATTAGTTATCTCTTGTTTCCTTGGGCCATGCACATTAGTCCCCTCTTCCAACAACAAATGTACTAAGGTCCGTAAATAATGCGGGTTGATGGAAAGGTGTCAGTTACCTTTTCTTCATATTGTGGTCATGCCTTTAAAATTTCCTATCTAATATCCTCGGCCATCTCAAGGAAAGTCTTTAATATATTCTTTGATTTCTCCTTTTCTCCCTTCAAGGGTTGGATTTCCTCTTCCTTGTCCTTCTTATCCTTAAGAAAATTTTGCAAGGTATCTACTTTATCAACATTCCAACGCACGACCTCTACAACTATCTTTGTTAAGGCATTACTTTCTTACTTGTTAGTGAACTGTGCGGTCTTTATTGTCACATGTCTCTCTGCAGAGTCTTCTTCATTCTACGCTTCACACAATATTCCTCACACACATAAAAATTAGGTTCATCCATGTGGATCTTTGTACTCCATGAAAATTGTTTCCTTATGCATAGGTTCGCACCCTCGGGATCCATCAATTCCCATCCATAAAGTTGTCCTGTAACAATAGTTCTCTGGAACTCCGACGCATATTATCTTCATTCTTATTCACTAGAGTTATGTGTGATGACATCCTCATAGGATGTGAGGTCCCAACACCCTCATCTACACCCTTACACTTCCTTCATAGTTTTCTTCTATTGTGATCTAGCACATTACTGTCTTCTTTCTCTTCTTCTTCTTACTCGAGGACATTCTCTAAGTCCTCCTTTACTTTCCATAGAGATGTATCTTCATACCCATAGTTTTTCTACCCTTAGGAGGACTTGGCGGTGACAATTCCTTTCCATAATACACTTACCATCATTGAAGCTTGGCCTTAGGTAGACATCCACACATGTGGGCTCTATCTTTCCTACGACCATAGTCTTTGGAGTAATATTGATATTTTCTTATTCCATTATTTCCACATATGCCTTTTTATTGGGGTACACATAATTTTTACACTAAATTTGAATATATGTGTCTACCTTATATGAGTCAAACTGTAACTTATGCGCATTATGAAACCTATTCACCGAATCCTTAAAATAACGTGTTGTACAGGAAAATGGAAACTTACACCAAGGGATTTTCTCCCCAATCTTATGTAGAACTTGCCCAAATAGAAGTGCTAGTAGGATACAAACTTGACTTGTCCCTCCAAGACACTGGGCAACTCCCGTAGGATGTGCCACTCTCCTTCAAATGCATCACGCAACCTTCTATACATTTTTTCAACTTATTATTTGTAAGTGCCGTAGATTGTGCCTTGACAAGTGAACTTTGTGAATTTCTTCATCGATGACATGTTCTCCATTGGGTGCACTGACATCTTCTCCTTTGGCATGCCAGACACCAATTTCACAAAACACTATAAGGATTAATATAGCACCAAGTGATCTTCTCACCTTTTTCTCTGTCTACGAATGTGTGATTCCTCCATGATGCTCTCTATGATGTATCATGTGATATTGTATTAGGTTATATTTTCCTTCTTATGCACAATATACAACCAGTGTTTGTTCACTTCCTTCTACCTCTCCAAGGAACCTAGCTTATGAACTAACCGTGTGTATAAATACCCTTGTATCCCGATCCTCTATGTTTTCTACATTAAAATCTTGACCTCCCTTATGATATTTCAGCACAAATGACTCATATCCTCTAACCCATTATCATCTTTTAAGTTTTGTTCAATTTCTAATCCAGTAGTCGTGCAATCCTATCACCTTCCCAATTAAATTTTATGTAATCCTCATCCTTCTACCTACAAAGTATAAGTAGTCCTCTTGGACTTATGCACATAATCCATTGGTAAAATCACTCCATATTTCCAAAGAATGGTAACTCATACAACTACATCACTCTAACACTCTCTACCAGCTTGTAAAATTTATTATCGTATACCCTTTTTTCATCCTCAGTCCTCTTTTTTGTCTTCAATATGGTGTCATCCTTGATATCCTTGAGGTTTTTCTCTGTGTTATAATTGATGTCACTTATTTTACACTTTTTCAACTGAGATTTCCATGATCTTCCTTCAATTACTTCCTCTAGAAAACTATATTTATGCAAACCATTCCTATGGTGCCTCCTCTATCACAGTTTCCCTATCCACAGTCATGGATCTCTTTGGTTCCATTTTTCTTGCTCGAATGACAACGTGCTTCAAAAAATTAAAATGTCTTACCACCTATTACCCTTGCAAACCTCGTTCTTCTTCCTTACTTTGAACATTATGTGCCCTAGCTACAAATTTGTCTTCTCCAAACCCTAACTCTGTGAAATTTCCTTCCACACACACCCCCACTAGCTCAAACACTTATTCAATGGATCTCTAGTCTTTCTATGTCTGAATATCACCCGTTCATTGCTTGAATCACTTGCTCTCACACTTCACACTTCGTCACACACTTTTGATCAAACTTTCAGCTCAAAAACTCAAAGTATGCAAGGTAAAAATAGCATCGCAAGCACCTCTTTTATAGATTCACCCATTTTCACCACATTAATTTCTCTTTACCTACCACCATACATGAAATTAATTCCACTCTTCGCGCACTTCCATGCTTCACCTCATACTCTTTTACGCCCACTCGGAATCTTATAGCATTCCCACTACTTCTCACCACATACCTCCTTTCGAGCGCTTCCTTGTGCCTAAGTACCTATCCACTCTGCCTTATACCAAGTAGTTTCCCATGTTGTTTCCTAACTCATGTTACATTTTGGGTTGATCTTTTTACGCGTGGTCTTTGATATGAGAAATTTTCCTTTAGTACCTTCAATCCAAGCACTCTGTAACCTTTTTCCTATGTTCACCAATATGTATATGAATCATAGCACTAATCACTTCCTTTTGATCCACCGACACTAAAAGTATGCACAAGTCCCTTTACACATGAACCTAATAGATATTAATCAACTCCTCTTGCGCAAATGCACTTATTAAAATAAAACACCGAACTAAATTGACAAAGAATAAAGCAATGATGAAAGGAAACACATTAAATGAAAATGTAATAAAGGGAAATCGAAACTAAGTGGAAATACTACCTTATTAAAAAAACCAAGAAGACTTATTTATATTAGGGATTTAGCCTACTCCTATTGAAGTAACCAGGCAATAAAGTGTTATCTAGCACATATAACTAGAAAGCACTTGATTCCAATATCTTTATTACTACAAAGGGTCCCAACCAATGAACTTTCAGCTTCCCTGGTGGTGTACAAACTTTGAATCATACAGAAGAACCATATTTCCCACCTCAAATGTTTTAATTTTGATATTCCTATAATGACAAGCATTCTATCTCGCTCTTTTTGTCTTTTGACTCCACTTTGGGCAATAGCGCACCGCTCATCTAATCGCATCAATTTTTCTATTCACTCCTCCACAATGTGCTCATCATCCATTCTCCTGCATGTATAATATGTAGGGATGCAACATGAACTCCACATGAAATACATTCTCTGCATTAAACACCAACTAAAAGGTTTTGGCCTTATTTAATCTTTTATAAGTTTTCCTACATTCCCAAAGTATAGCAAATATTTTATCATCCCATTCTTTCCTTTCAACATCATAGATTTTTATCAATGTTTTTCCTAGAATCTTGTTATAAGCTTCAACATTACCATTGGTTTATGGGTGATAGGGTGTTGTCTTATTGTGTGCCACCATAAACTCGGAAAAATAATTCTAATGGTATCATTTAAGAAATGAGTTCTGTATCACTTGTTAGATTAGTGGACATCCATATATGTTGATAATGTTCTCCCCTAAAAATGTCATTGTTGTAGTCGTTGTGCAATCCTTAGTAGGTTTTTCTTATGCCCACCGTGTCGAGATAATTTATACATATTATACTATAGTGTGCATCGAGTCCTACATGTGGGTGGGAAAATAGGACGTAAAATTCAATAGCCCATTTCTAAAAAGATTTAACACTTGCAATAGGCCTCAAAAGCATATCATCTCTCGGTTCTAGGCTTCCCAAGGCGTTGATAGTGATCACACGCCTTAACATATTATTTGATATATTTATACAGAGTTTCTCACTAGAGGATAGCCATCAAAATATTGCACATGGTGGCATCCCCAACATAGTGACCTCTACAATACCACCATGGTCTTTTTCCATAATTGCCTTGCATTCATGCTCCAAAACACACCGACGTAAAACTTCATCATGGCCTAGTTTGTACAAATGTCCACCTATCAACCGATAAGGCATCACATGTAGTACTAGTTGTTTCTTATCTAATGTCTTCATCCCCTCATGTGCATATCTAGTGCGCAAGAATATTGTAATTTCCTCTATATCTGCGGGTGTGTGGTTTAATCAACAAGTTTATGTCCAAAATTTTATCCTTAGTGCTCTGCGCATCTTCACTAGAATTTCTTCTTGACAATGGTCGGGCTCTAAATTACTTTTCCTAGGCTTAACAACCATTTTCAATTCAAATTCCGAAATTCTACCTACAAATGCACCCTTTAAAAATAGGATTGTTGACCAAATACTTAAGTACCATATGATCTATAAAGAAGATAAATGGTGTTGCCAATAAGTATTTTCTAAACTTGTGTAGTGTGTGGATCATAAACAAGACATCATGCTCGGTAGTTATATAATTATATTCCATGAGAATTCAACTTCCTACTTGCAAAACGAATAGGGTGGTCTATAATTCCTTCTCTTGGTTATGCCAACATTGTACCAATATCCATACTAGAAGCATCAACGTGGACATGAAAGGGCTTATCCCAAGAAGGAAAGCGTAAAATGGGTGTAGTAGTCAGCTTATCCTTTAATGTTTAAAATGCCTACTATTGCATGTCACCCCAATAGAATTTTCTTTAACTTTCAACAATTCATCCAAGGGTACGGCAATCCTTGCATATCCTTTAATCAACTTCCTGTAATATCTTGTATTTCCAAGTGCACACTTCACTCTGATTATTAGGTTCTTCTAAACCCAAGATCACAACTATCTTGGTTGGATCTACCAACAACCTTCTTTACAAATAATATGCCCAAGTAAAGTGCCAAAAGGTGTTGCAAAGATGTAATTATTAATATTCAGAGAGATTCTCAAATTCTGCACCTCTCAAACATCAGCCTTAAATTCTCATAATGATCCTTGACCAAACCATATATTGTCCAGTCATCTAGATATACCTGTAAAAAATTATGAATGAAGTCTTGAAAATCATGTACAACAATACACGTGAACACAACTAGCAAAACTTACCCACTCATTCTTCAATCCAAAGGGAATCACTATGTATGAAAAACTTCCCCACTCAGTGGTGAAATTTGTTTTTTCTGATCTTCCTTCACTATGCACACTTGATGATAACCTAAAAATCCATCAGTAAAAGAGTAGATCTCGTGCCCTGTAACTCCTTCAAGGATCTCTTCTGTGAATGGGGTGGGAAAAGGATCAATGACACATGAAGCATTTAACTCTCTGTAGTCCACATAGATCTTTATCCTCCCATCCTTTTTAATACTAATAACCATGGGACTAACCCACTTAAGTTCCTTAATGGGCTCAATTATACCAGACTTTAGCATGTTATCAATTTCTTCCTTTACCTTAACGCACATATTAGGATTTATCCTATAAGGCCTCTTCCTAATCGGGAGCACACCTTCTTTAAGCTTGATTCGCATCTCACCTAAAGAAGGATGTACTCCCTTTAACTCCTAATAACCTCGTGGAAACAAGTCCTGAAATTCACACACAAGTTCAATGATCTTAGCAACTTCATGCTCTAAATAGTAGTCACCAATAATGGCCTCCTTAGGTCATGCATCTATTCCTATGTTAACCTTCTTTGTTTTTAAAGGCTCACGATACATGTGTGCCTTTTTATATACAAAGATGTCCATTACCTCGTGCGTACCTTTAGTTTGGTTAACATCTAGATTATTGTCCTTATCATCGTCATCATTTATCATGCACACCAATTTACCCTTTTCCTTTTCTTCCCAGGTGTAGACCATTTCTTCTTCCTCTGTCTCTTCAAGGTCAAGGTGTTCCTCTAAATCTATCCCTTGAAACATATCTATTAGAATTTCCTCGGTTTATAATTATCTCCTAAAGTAAGGTTCTTCATAATATTTAGTGCTTAATTGACTGTGAGTATTTGTAGAAAAGCAATCAAAAGTAAGAATCATACCTGAGGTCATCTATACCAATTGATTGTTTCTCTTGTATATTATGCATGGACTCACCATGCATGCACACAACCACCTAAGGTGGCGTAGAAATTTTGTAACCAAATTGATGGTGGTAAGGCATACTTCCCCTCCATCCAAAGTCTCTCACACTCCTATACGTGATGTGAAGTAGGGGAATTCCCATGAAATTTTCATATCTGAGAAGGTACATTGCTCCTTAAGAACCTAGTAGAAATGGCGATTCTCACTTCTCACCATTCTAATAAGTTTTCTCTGTGTGTAATCCACCAACATGTTGTTGTCCCAGGCATAGTATATACCAACATGTTTTGTCTATATCCTTTATTCTTCCACTGGGATTCCATGGAGCAAATAAATAAATCAAGATTCCCTTCACCAGTGTACCTAGGTACTTGGTTATAATCAAGTGCCTAACAACGCGCGCTCCGATCACGCGAGTAATCGTGTTCTTGATCTCTTTCATAAATACTTCATACGTTCCATATGCCCATTTTTCATAGGAAATACTTGTGTTATCACTAACTGACTAAGCATCATCCCACTATATCACTCCTTCCTTGGATTGCTCAGTTACCTCAAGGTCTCTAATTGTGTGCGCATATCTCCTATTCAAGTCCTCGTTACTCAACATGACTCAACATGAGGGGTATCCTTTACAACCGGTCAAGGGTATAATAACATGCTCTTCCTTGTTCTAAAATCTAATGTACCCTTTTTTAAATGTAAATTTGCATTATTATCATAGTAGCACCAGGGGCACCCAAGTAATGTTGGGAAGCTATCCGCTTCAACAAGATCTAATACTTCAAAATCCCTAGTAAACTTGGCCCCCTAAATTATAATAGTTACATCCTTTAGTACTCTAATAGGATTATCCCTAGTCATGTTTTCCATATACAACACATTCGAATAAGGTTGCAATGGTGGTCTTCCCATCTGATTCCAAGCATCCAACATGAGTACATTAACTTCCGCACTTGTATCTATCATAATGTTTCTCAAAATCCATCCATCTATAACTGCATTCAATGTAATCTCCTTATCATACTCATGATTATGTGGGGGTAGATTTTCATGAAGTATATGCCTCTCGCACTCATTACCTGTGCATGATATCTTCTCTCTCAACCATTCTCCTAACAAAGGGATTATGTTCTCCTGGCACAACATTCTACATGATTCTTACATATCATCTGCGTCCTTATGCGGGAGTTCAACCTTCTTTTCTTGTTCCATCACGTGCACCTACTCCTTCAAGTTTTTAATTTCTCCTTTCAGATCCTTGATAACATCCATAGTCTCCTAGTAAACCCCTTTCTGATGTGCAACATCATGGTATTTAGCATTAATCACTTCTTTCTTGGTTAATGTCAGCTTATACTTCGAGGTTCACATGCACGCATAGCCTCAGTGCATGTAGTAACTAAAACAGGTAACTTAGGAGTAGGTGCTACCTTAGGCATCCATTGATCTTCAATTACACGTTATACCTTAATCATTCCCATGCCCTTGTCTTGCTTGTGTTTCTTACTCATATGCTCATATAAGTCAGGACATTCTTCAAAATTGTGTTGTTTTCCACACCATGAGCAAACCACATTCTAAGGGAACTTACATTGATAATGATTAGGAGATCCACAATTATAATAGGTTCCTCTAAGAAATCCTCCTTTTCCACCACTGCGGCCTCGACCTCTATATCCTCCATGAAAGCCTTTGTTCCTGTTATCTCCATTATTACACCCTTCATTATGTTTTTCTCCCTATTAATTTGATCCACTTACTACACTATTCTAGTGCCCACCACTCTCAAAGGCATCATGAATATGATCAATCAAGTTTAAATCGGAGGTATCATGGGTATGAGTTTTACAAATCTTAAAATACACAGACATTCTTTCAGTTGTGCAATCGTAAAAGAGGGCATCTACTCACATCATGGTCCAAATGACAGATCTCATAGTCCACCAACATGGCGTGAAACGACTTGTGGGGAAACTATCCTTAGTGTTTCCTTTAACCTTGCAATATGTACACCATATTCCACTTCGCGTATCATAATATGAATTAGCATAAAGCTTCTCCAACTACTTCACCATAGTTGTAATCTGTACCTATAAAAATTGACTTACTCCAGTGTCCACACTCACAATTGCCTCATTGTATAGAGTTGCCTCAAAATCATCACGCGGATATAAAAATATCTTATGAGATAGCACACTTTGAAAAGGAGTCAACAACCCACCAAAAAAACCACTATGTATGTTGACTAGGTTGTATGTCATAAGACAATTTTGATAAAAAGTTTTTAAACACACGTCATATTCCCTCATGCTCTCAGATAATCCCTACTTAATGTCCTTAAGTGCGTTGATACTTTTCTTCAAAATCAATAATATGGAACTCTGCTAGAAATGCAGAGCGCAAAGCATTATAATCCACCGCATCCTGATGCAGTTCATACTTCCTGTACCAACTATGTGTGTGCCCTTGAAGAGTAGTATCAAACAGACTCACATTCCTATCTAAGGTTTTAATTCCCTTAACATGCCATAGCAAATCATACTTTTGCACATGCTCTGCAACATCTTCAATACCTCTATATTTTTGTAAGTGAAGAGACATATCATAGTAAACTTGTTGTGGTTAATGAGGGTGTGGACCTTGTCTACCAAATTTATAACCAGAACCCCCACTAGTGTTTCCTCCACCACCATAACCACTTGATCCACTTGATCTTGAGCCTCCCAATCCTCTGGATCCACCCGATCCTCCTCCTGTAGCAATAAACAGATCGGAGGATTTACTTCCTTGAGTCCCAATAGTGGTACTAAACTGAACTCCCATAGTCTCAGTAAATTTGTGATACTTCTAGACATATCGCCAATGTTCTACATGCCCACAATCTGTCCTAATGACACACATGAGAATATTCCTCCAATTGGTCCCCCAAACAAGGATGATGTTTTTTCTTCCATAGATGTATGTGTGGTTTGATGCACTTTCGTATTCAAAGTAAAATGATATCTACCTATAGTTCTTGGATTTCCTACACTCAAATCTGTTGATCAATGATTACTTCAAACTAAAACACCAAGCGCAAGGGATAGGTCACCAAGTGGGATTAGATGCATGTCCATAGTACTTAATATTTCTTCCTCTAATGTGGTCTCATCAGAATCCAAAGGGATTCTTAACCACACTTGCCTAAGTTTTGAAGAACCAAATTCTCTAATTCCACGTCTTCCATGTGAGCTTCAAATCCCTCATGAGATATCTTCCTTCGCAACTCCATATACTCCTCAACATCATCCTAAATTTTAATTCCCTCTCCCACACTTCATTATACTTAAGCCACCTTTCCTTTCTCTGTCTTTCTTTTGTTAAGTCTTGTTGGTACCCAAATTTACACCTCCTTGGGGGCCAGAAAACATCAATGATTGAAGTGATATGCTTTGAGGATGACATACTTTGTTTATGTCATTTGGTAGCTGGGAAGATGTCTAACATACTCATTTGAACCTAGCTTTGGGAGGACTAGGTGACACGTACAAAGGGGATGACCTTCCCGATGCTTTAGGCCCTGCCTTTGACCTAGGTGAGAGAACCCTTTGTGTAACTTGAAAATGTAAAGGGATAATTGAAATCTTCAGTCTCTTAACTTCCTTTTGAAAATATATGATTTATTCTTGGATGATCATGGCCAATGAATGCACTATTTAACTCTTACAAGTTTTCACACTAAACAATGCATATGTCACTCCAATTAGACTCAGGTTACTCTAGACAACATGAGATTCCATCTGCTCTTGCATATTTATGGAAAGGGAAGTAAAATTTGTAAAGTCCCTTGATAAATGCTTATAGAAAAGCAAACAAGTGAATTGTAGGATTTGAGCAGTAGTAGGTTTATATTTTGTATGAATGGGAGATTAAAACAAGATGGAATTTACTATGACAAGTTTCTTAGAACTCCAACAATGTCAAGAATCATTCTAGGTAAAAGGACACTCAATTGGTCAGAAACAGTCCCTTGGAGAGAAGGTATACACTCATGGAAGCCCAAGAATGCATGATTTCATACAATCTTCAAGAAATTACACATGAAATCTCATGTAAATATCTTGACAAAATATTCACAACTCACTACTTATTACACCTAAGATACACTCAAAGGCTTACAAAAATATTAGCAACAGAAGGGCAACATTATGAATTTAAAATTGTGTTTGGTACTGTGAAAAGAAGGCTCTAATTATAGTAAAATTCAATTACCAAAATACCACCATTAAGACCAAATCTAGTGTAACTCATAGGATCCATAAACAGAAGATTACAACAGGAAAAATAGTTGACGATTTAAAGTATATTGTCTTAAGAACAAAGTATAACAAAGCTTAATAAGCATGCACATAGTTCATTTTCAGATATTCAATTTCCTTAACAAGGGAACATAAAACCTATGATCTCAATGTTTATCAATGGTTGTACACTTGCAACCATCTTGACACGATAAAAAATTTGAAGAAGTAAAACAACTCACAGGCATCTCATTAAAATTTAGATTTCAAGAAAGCACATCAAAATATCTATCTCTTCTAAAATTTAGAAAAATTTAACCCCCCCTCAATATGAGAACATGCCTCTCATATCTATACAATCTTCGATTCTTTTCTTTATTTTTCCCCAAAACTTTGAATATTTTCAAGGAATATTCCTAAGGAATAATATCTGATTCTTCTGCTTTGAAAATATCTCATTCCCTATCATGCCATGTGGAGAGATCTTTACAAATGTTTTTAGGTGTATATTTCATTCCTTTATGATGAATGGGATGCCTATGTCATTCATTTGACATCATCAACTTGATCATTCCTATTTCAGGTAGGTTGAGAAACCTTTTTTAATGATTTTTGAGTGCCCCCAAATAGTTTGATTTGATGTTAATCATTCTTGCCTTTTGGAATTTTCCTTGAAACACACACAATTATTGTCATATCTTTTGAGCTAAGTATTTCCACATGTGTTATGTTACATTAGGCCAATTACCTCCTTGTTGTGTGTGGATATCATAGACAATCTTAGCAATCAAATCACCATGATTTTTCTTAGCTTAACTCACAACCTCATCTTCACTATAAATTCCCACCATTTCTTCTACAAATTCACATCCCTTCTTTTAAGTGTGAGAAGCTTAGTGAAATTATTTTTCTGCAATATGGTGGGAGTAGCATTAGCATCTAGTTTGAAATAACTTTCATCTAAGACCTGAATTCAATTTTTGACTTGTCGGGCCTAGATGAAGCATTCATGAGGATGTTATTTGAGATTGTGGATCCAGAAGACTACAATGGGCAATTTGACAACTCAAGTTGTTTAGGTAGCTCTGATTTGAAGACTAATCAAGATTAGTCTCATTTTCTTTGTTTTCCAGATGATGTACTTTCATCTATTCAGGTGGGAAAATCAAAATAATTCCTAAGGGATTGAAACAATTTTGGATTAAGTGTAGGTCGGTTGTGAAGGGTGCAGTTGATAATACATGTCCCTTTATTTTTAATGAGGAATTTAATGTAAAAGAAATTCCTGCATAATTTTATGTGCTCAATGAAGGGACTTTTATAGACATTGTTTGTGCTCTTTTTGGAAAGGTGACTGATTTGAAGAAACCTATTTCTACTTTGGAGAAGATGCCAACAGAATATTTTCCTTCACAACCTCTTGGGAATCATCATTCTTCATGAAGAAATACAAGGGTGAGTCTAGCTCCAAACCTCCTACTCAATCTGCTCTAGAAACCATTGTGATTGCACTCCCAGCTTTTGTACATACCTCCATTCCATCTTCTACCTTCAAAGCATCGGGAAGAAGGCTCTTTCCAAGGGTGGTTTAGATCTTAAAGAATGGGTTTCTTCCTACAAGAATAAATTAGATTTGGTTGACATTTTGGATGGTCCTAGGGTGAGTGTCGATGAACTTATGGCTCTGGACATGTCTCATAGTTTGGAAGGGGATGTTTTATTTGTACAAATGGCTATTGGGACTGAGGAATTTATAGTTAGGAAGAATAGATTTTTAAGAAGATTCCTCTTTTCAGAGAGGATATCTTAATGATAGAATAACTAAGTGTATTTCCCCTTTTCCCTTTTTGGTATAATATCAAGGATGTATGTAAATATTTTCCTGGGTTGGGGCCCCTATAGAACCCCATTTTGATTTTTTCACAAATGTAGAAAACTCAAAATGTTATAATGAATTTCATGTTCATAATAGATTCAATTTTCTATTAAAACAAAATGAAATCATACCGTATTACATTGTTTTACATGCATAATTGAAATTTGCATACTCAAGAAAATATACAATTTTGAAGATAAACAAAATGATGAAAGAAATTTTTGAGGAAACAAGCCTAAGCTTGTTCATGGTACATTGGGATCAGCTTCAAGTTCTTTGACATCCTTTTCCATGATTTTGACATTCTTTCATTGTATGCATCGAATTTATGAAATATTCTGAAGATGTCTTCTTCATCTAGCCCAACATGGAACATGAGTATGGTACACTATCTTTTCTCATTACACTCTTACTCTTCCTTATCCCTTTTGACAATTTAGTTATTTGTTTTTCTATGGTGATAAACCTATGAATAATACTTGTAGTTGAAAGGGACTTGAAATTCTTTGATCAAAAACTTGTGTTAGGGAAATTGTCCCTAAATTTCCATAAGTAATTCTATTTTCATCAGGTATTATTTTGTCAAATCTACCATCCAAATAATCAATGCATTCTGCAATTGAGATCCTTCCTGTACACAATTTTTCTTTGACTTCTTTCAGAATCTCAATCCTCAATTGAATTGCATCTAGATAGGTGTGTTGTGTGCCAATTTCTTCTCATTGAAATAATCTCTTCTTCTTCTATCAATTGATCATCTAACTCAACTACTGCCTCAAATTTGGGTAAAATACCCTCCCAAAAATGTAATTCATCAGTGCATTTTTCTATCTGTTCTCTAGCATCATTGGATTTTTCTGTTAATTGATCATAACATTTCACTATGTCCTCTATAATCTTATTTCCTTTTTCGATAACTCCTCCTTCCATTTATCCACGACATCAAATTTTTCCTTGGATTTATCTACTTCACTTAAGACTTTTGGGGTTATGGAAGTAGTTATTTCTTTCCCTTCATCATCAGGTTGTATCCATTTCTACACATATGAAGATAGTACTTTGACCTTTTCTTTTAATTGTTTCTTAGTTTCTTTATCTTCATCCATATTTTGCAACAAACCACCAACAACCACTGTAGCATCTTGTTTCAAGATTTCTCTGTAGGTTTTCCCAAGGGGATATGTGTAACATTATAATCACTCATTGTGATTTCACCTTTCAACTTGTCACCTTGTGGAGTGGCTATTTCCAAAGTCTTGAATCCTTACTTGATCTACATGGGTTTTAGTTAGGATTCTAGCCTTCTTAGGAGCTCTTGTGGGTTTTGGGAATACAATACTTCTTATATCCAATGTTTCCTCTTGAATTGTCTCCTTCTCTTTACTTGGAAGGAGTGCTCCTAACCACCCAGTTGTGAGAGTACTTCCCACACTCACTCCATGTGATGTGGGTTGTGGAGTTTTAGGGAAAACTATCAATTTTTTGGATGCATCTTGAGGATGTTGTAATAAAGGTACCTCTTCTTGTGGCTTTTCCACTTCTACTATTGGCTTTTTGGAGTCATCATAAAATGTCATTTTTTCCATCCATTGTTTCCCTTGTCCCTAATTTTGGGATTGACTATATGTTTCTTGAACCTTACTATCATTTGGTGTTTCTTCCTAGTCTTTGCCTTCCACTCGAGTAGCATTCATTTCTCGAATGGACTTTCCACTTTGGATGACTCTTCCTTCTTTGTATCATCTATCTCTTTTAGAGACTGATGTTCAATGGAAATATCTTCCTGAGTTTGCACACCAGTGGCCTTTTTCTTTAGCAATTCCTCCTCTTTTTGTTCAAGAATTGGGACACATTGACTAATATTTAATCTTTATCATCAATTTGCACATTCTCCTTATCATTGATCTTCATTGTTTCAATAGATTCCTTTGTGGATTTCACCATAATTTCTTCATCAAGGCTAGTATCCTGAGTTGTCTTATCACCGTATATCTTCTCGACTCTTTTTAAGGGTGATCCTTAGTAGAAATAATGCTTTACTGCAGAGATGTTTCACTTATTAATCCTTGAATTATTAGTTCTTATTTCCTTGTAAGTATTGAACTTTCAATGTGAACATCTTGGATTTGAACCTCTGTTTCAACATTTGATGGCTTGGAAAATTCTCTCATCTGCTCCTCTACCTAAGGGACACTTTTATCTCCCACTTGTATATATTTCAATTGTTACATCAATGATTTCAAGTGGAGGAATTTCATCAAGTGCATTTGTATCTATTATTTCAATTGGATTTTTCACTTGTTCATGTGATTAACTGATTTGAGGTAGATTTTGACCCTCAAACTACATTACACTTGATTCCCCTTTCCCTTGTTCTGTTATAATGCTACTAGGTTGATTAGATATGGGGATACTATGAGTTATTTTCTCTTGGGCCAACTCTTCCACTACTGTTGTAAAATAAGGTTGCAGTTGCAACCTCTAGTGGTATAAGTGGAGTATCATGAATATTTTCCTGAACTTGTGGTGGTATTGTTTGCCCTGCTAATGTAGCAACCAAATTTTTTTGAGCCTCGGTGAGGGGAATAAGATCAATCACTTCAGGCTCTCTTCTTTTGTGTTTCTTTGAATCATGGCCACTTTCCTTCATTGAAATGCTAGTATCCCTTACCAAAGGTTGTATTATCTTGAATTTCTTTTTATCTCTCTCAAAGTTCTTGAGGTCTAGGCACTTCTCTTTCTTTAGCACTCTGTACTTTGGACTATGGATCGCACTTGCTAGAGCTCCCCTCATCTTCTTTCCAGTGCTAGATGATCTTGGCAGATACTGTGGGATTCCATAGTTTTTTTGTTCTTATCCCTTTATCTTGTATAGGCATTGCTTGGGTGATGGGGGATTTTGCATAGATTTTAAGAGCATTTCTTTTATTTTTGTTTCAAAATAGACATAGAGGTTCCAGTCTCACTAGCAGCAGTAGTCCATTCATCAATAATACCTAAGTGGGTTTCTTGGTAGGTAATTGAGGATATCTTCCTCCTAATGGATCAATCTTATCAGCTCCTTCTTTTAAAGGAGGAAGATCTTCCTTCAAGATTCCCAAATCTCTAAATTCATTCAACACTTTTGTATTCTAGATGGAAAAGTCCATACCTTTCCTTTGTAACCAATTCAAAGTCCTTCTCATTACATTAGCAATTCTCTTATGTGGATTATTTGATTCTTCTTCACCCCAAACTATGGGAGTAATTGGTTGTCCTCAATATTTTGGTCAATATAGTATTGACTCACTATCTGTTGGTCATCTGTTATTCCTTGAGGTACTACAACAATCTTAAAATCAATTATTTGTCTAAGGGTCATTCTAGAAAAATATATGAGTCTGACTTCCTCTTCATCTTTGTAATTCATCCAATAATCCTCAAAATGAGGCTCATGCTCATATGAACTTCCTAAAGCAGAACTAACAACCCATCTGATATCATACTAGGGCCTAGGTTCAAATTTATCCATTTCAAACCTTTCCATATCTTTTCCATTAACCTATCCTTTGCAATAGTGGGGCAATAATATCCTCCAATCCTGATAGGAAATTTAATATTGGTCTTGTGCTTTCCTGCAATCATTTTGTGCATTAGTGCCAATTGTCTAGAAAGTTCACACAGGGCCCACTTGTCATCCACATATCTAGGCAATTTGTATGGGTGCCCATCAAATCCACTAGCTCTGATATAGGTAAAAAACCTATGTTGAATAAAAAACCATACTCCAATATTGCATTCCTGGCTTCTTCAGATATTCTATACTACTCCCATTCTAGTTTGAAAAGACATATTATAGGTGCAAAAATGCATCATTTACCAGTCTGACATTTATTTTCTAGTTGTTCGATTTAGCTAGGGATAAACATCATATACTCTATGATCTTTGAAATTTCCTTATTGTGGGAGGCCAGGAAAAATTTTGTGTCCTGTAATATTTGTAAATCAAGTATGACATCATATAGAACTCAAGATTAGAAGTGGTGCCCATGTTTATTTTTGTGGCTAATTCAAAGAGATGTGTGTGAATTGATGTAGCTATGAGTGTTGCCCAAAAATGTTTCCTTTATTTTCTAAGATAACCACAATGTATGGACACATCCATTATTTAAATTCATAAGCCATATCCAAGCCATCCATTCTACTTAACAACACAATTATGTCTTCAACCTCTGCCACAAACTGTGATCTAACTAACTTCTTAGGGATTCTCGTGGTAGAATTTCTATCTATCAACAACCACTTGGTATTCATGAGCCTAGAATAATCTTTCTTCTTGGCTTCAAAATCATCTAAAGTTGATCTTATGTCTATGGTTACTAGTTTCACAATTTTGGGTAGCCCTAACATTAACCTAAATGCTCTAGGTGTTAGGGTCAATACTACTTCACCACTTCCATCTAAGACTTCTTGTTTTACCGGATCATAGTTCTTAGCACAAATTCTTACCAACTCTAGACGATGCACGAGAGAAGAGAAAGAAACAACTAGGGCAATATGGCTAGCATCAATGGCGGCCATGAATCCACTTTTATTTGGATCACGAAGTCTTTACAAAAATCACCAAGTCAGTGTTTAACAAATTTGTATCTGTAATAGTGTCCCACTATCACTGGTGATACTAGAAGCAACGTGAAATCCTAATTTTGTGGGCTTCATCTTATGTGTTTCAATTTCCCCTCTTAATTCCTTACAAATCACAAATCAAACAACAAGAATACAAATGCAATGCAAAAACTCACTTGTTCCTCACAAGCTTTCTGAAATTCTTCTCTGTACTCGTGGCTCCAAATCCTCTGGCTCAAATGTACTTCTCCAAAGTCCAATTTTCTCTTTATGTTGTAGATTCAACAAATCTATGGCTTCCAATTTCTCGCATGCAAGGTAATAATTTGATATGATAAAAAAATTTAAAATCTCACCTTGATCCGTGTAAAACACATTAATGGCAATAGCCATAAATACACCAAATCTTGTCCATTTAGTTTGCCCTTTTTATTTAAATATAATTCACCCACATGTATTCTTTGGAGAGCCGCAGGACTATAGAGCTTATTTACAATTTTGTCCACTTTTCAAATGAATGTTTTACTTGTCTTGAAACACGACATGTGCCCTCCGTCAGCTTCGAGCACAAATTTTCACTTTACTCTTCATCGGGTGCATAATGCAGAGTGCATAAAAATTTCATCTCCCCACTCCAATATTATTTGGACATGTGTTTACCTTCATCGAAAGCAAAGTGATGCATTTGTACTTTGCACCGTATAACCTCGAATATTCCTTGGAATATTTGATCGGGTCTCGAGATTTTATTTGCAACTTGCATATTATGTAAAGATTGTAAATATGCAAGTAAAGCCCAAAATGGTAAAACCAATTGAAACATGTCATGTGCCTTCGAGCACTTTGGGAAATAAAATGTAATTTGTATGAGGATTAACAAAGGACAATACATGATATTTCTACAAGGATTTATCTCGACTACCTTAACAGTTTTACACAAAAATCTTCCTATAACAACATCATTGTGATTAATTCAATCTGGCAGAAGTTTTACATCAGATTTATTGTACCAACACATGATTTTTCGAGTTCAACATGGTTTTATCCTTCGAATACATGTTTTTAGAATTCTAGTGAACAAGACATGGAAAAATTTTGAGGCACCTTTAATACTAAGGGCAAGCTCAAAACGAGCGCCAACAAGTCGACATCTTTCACCACACCCGCTCCTCCGCCTACATGCAGTGGTGGGTTTAGCTAGCCATAGGTAACATTTCTAAACTCAACACCACCATCAATATCTTAATTGTTAAAGGAATAGTGTGTACATAAGATCCTTTGGGCTCGCATAAAAACTCAAACTTAGCAACCTTCAAACAAGAATATGTAGAAACAACGTATTCCAAAGTATAACTACGCATAACACCATCCCACCGATGATCTACATCATACGTCCAAGATTCATCTCGCATCAAAAAAATTCTAGTAATTTTCATGCATCCAAAGCCTTGGTTTGTAATTCATCTCTTATTTAATGCATATGTTGACAACCACTCGTATAACTCTATTGGAAAGAAGTAAAAGAATGTTTCATAAATATCATGATACAAGTTTTATTCAACCCACTTGCAAGTGCATTGAAATCAATTCGAGGACCATATCTTCATGCAAACTAATCTTGTCCGTCATCCACCAAAATTTCAATCCTCGCAAGATTCAACCGATACGCCATAATCATGCAACATCATGGCATACTTTGCTTGAAAAGAGGTCCCATTAACATAACAAAAATGTAGTCTTTGTTTTCCCCTAAATTTCCTAGGTGCATTGGCACTCCATCCAGAGAGATCTAGATGCTCACTCAAAGCACGCAAAGCTACCAGGTCCCTCTTTTATGTGGGATTTATCAATATGTTGGCATGCATATTCATATATTCCATATCCATATCAATTAATTAAATGTAAAGCATAACAAGAATCAGATTACAACCATGGTGCATAATGAATCAGATAAGGATCAAGATCATATTTATCATACAAGTACCATGAATAGATACATCAAAATCAATATCCATCCACAATGATCCATTATATTAACTCATCACAAAACAATAGTTGAATACATCACAATATTCTCATAAAGTCATGCGCCGACTTCATACCAACAAAGATAACTCTATTACAACTCAAAACTATCAATGCATATTGTCAATACTATACAAATGAACTAATATATATAGGGGTGGGGACTTTCCATTCACCACCCATGCATTCTTAAAATAGGATGTATGCTCAAAATAGCCATGTGCTAACAACTGCATGCTTCTACATGGTGGCTAATAATAGATTAATCTATAATTGAATTTTATCTCAATCTTATTATTAGCAAAAATTATGCAAGACCTTTTATCTTCACGTTGTTCCCAAAATAGATCTTTTTGGCCACAATTATTCATGCATCTATCTTTTCTTAAACTACACTCCAACTACTTTTCCTATTTTTAGACCATGCTATGCAAAAATAGATTAGTCCATAGTGCTCAAGCACGAGACTTCAAGGCGCAATTATGCCAACCACTCGCACCCATTCATTTTCCCCTTCTTGCATGCTACTATCATATGCAACTCGATACTTAGTCACTTTTTCATTGATCCAACAAATATGATTATAAAAACCTCTCAAATAGTCTAATCGACCTTGTAACACATACGTCATGACTTTGACATGACTAATGATGTCATCACACTTTCTACTCTAACTATCCCAACTTACAAAAGCTCATAGACTACTTAGAATAGAACAAGATCACATACCTTATTACCGGTCTTCAAAATTGTTTTGATACTCTTATTCAGCTACTTCAGGGACACCAACATGACTATGTCCCTAATTTCACTAGTCTTGGAGTTTCGTCTCAGAGAGTCCTTCAATCTATATCTTTAACTTGCTCATGGAATACAACTTGTTTCTCAACATTATCAAGCTTTTTATTATGGATAAAAGTATTTCAATCGATCCATTAGGCCACCATGTCACTTTTTTATGCACTCTAATACACAAACATTCATTCTAATCCTATCGTGCCTAAAGAACACAGTCTTACGCATGACACTTGTCCTAAGAACCTAATAGGCTCCCTTATCTTCATGACTCATCTAGACCGATAACACTTTAAACATAACTCTTGAATAGGTAACAATTTTCTCACAACGGTATTAACATACCTTTTCATATCAATTACCTAATGAAAAATCCTCCTTGCTGATTACTTATGTTCAAGCCCGATTTTGATCTTCAAGACTAGAAAAATTTTATTTTTAAGAACACTTTATGATAATGCTTTAAAAAGTTCTCAAGAAACGGATTAAAACTTCAAACTCGTGTTTTTAGCACATATACTAACCTATTCTCTTTACTTAAAACTCATAGCACCCACATATTTGATCTTTACACAACAACTAACAACATGTCCAAACTTAAACATACATATTTTCTCCATGATAGTCCTTTTACACTAATCCATAATGCATAACTCAACACTTCTCCAAGATGTCTAACTATCTATCATTTCTTCAAGTATAATAACACATGAACAAAACTAAATCTTACCTTAATAACCTTCACTTGACCTTATATAGAAGTCACAAGACACATGATCATTCCATCTTAGTAACAAACTCTCAATGATTCTTAATTGCATTGCAAACCTATATTAGGTGACAACACACCAATCCTATCACCTCAACAACAAATCATATTTAATCTCCTCCTCTTGGTCTTCTTTGGCACATTAGGATTGATGACCACATCATTTTCATTCTCTATATGAGCTAACAACATGTACTCTTGGAGCTCTATAACATCTAATTTGTTCTCTTTCAAGGAAAACATACCTTCTAGATTTAGTTTCTAGACTATCTCCTTATCCTTGACTGATTTTTTAGGATAAAACTTCATGTTATGCTCCACTACCTTTGATTCATCCTTCTTAACCTATTTTACATTATTAGACTCTTTGACTACCGTAGATTTCCACACCTTCTTGACTTTGGGAGATTCAAACATCTTGACCTCATTGACTCATGAAGACAAAACCTTGCAATCGACCCTTGCAGTGAAAACTATGGAAAATAACAGCAAGCATACCTCTTGACTAGGTGAATATTGTGATCTCTTCCATTGATCCATGGATACTCACTTTTGAATAACCTTATGCATACTCTAGATCTATAGCCATATTGACTACATGTAAGACAATAACTATGAAAATAAATAGCATACCTTGTGGCATTAGATTTCCTTACTAAATGAGGCTTCTTAATATTAAACTTTCTTGCACTATCATTCTCCTTTTTATCCTCAATACATGCATAAACACCTCTATATCTCTTCTTGATGTCCTCATTGAATCCAAGACCTTTCCTATCACCAACAAGATTTTTACTATCCAAGAGATCATCTAGATCCTTGGAACTCTTCTCAAATATCTCATAGGATTTCAACTTGTTGGATACCTACTCTAACTTAGCCTTAAAATTCTCCAACTAAGTACAATTATACTCTTTCGCCTTCAAGGCTTCTACCTCTGTCTTGAGCTTGACATATTCTTCTTCCTTGGTCTTGAGAGTTGTTGTCATAGACTCAACTTGGGTCTCATACTCCTTGATCACTGACACTAACTTGTAGTTCTTCCTTCTTTGAATCACCAACTCTACATAAAATTCCACCTCATCCTCTTTATTGCCAAGATCATCATAAGCATTGTTATCACTAACTTTTGAAACCTCTAGGAGTATAGCTTGGTTTTCAACTGATCACACTCATCTTCCTTTGATCTCAAACTTTTATTTGTAGCCCCCAACTAATTTTTAAGATGTTTTATGCTCTCTACATCTTTCTTGACCCCATATCTTAGCTCTTGACATCATCTCCTTAACTATTGAGCTATCTTGTGCTTCAAAGGATCACCTCAAGCTTGTTAAGCTTTCTTTAGAGGCTCTTGCTCTGATACCAATTATTGGAAGCAAAACCACTGAGAGTGGGGGTGAATCAGTGGGTAATAAAACTTTTAATCACTTTAAATATTTACATTCATCAATCATTCAATTCAACTTAACCATTAAGTTTTCATGCATTAAGAAACATAACCATAGAAGACAAAATGAGAACACATTAACACATGTACACCATAAATAAGTCAGAAACCTCAAGGGGAAGAAAACCCACTAAAAAAATATTTATTATAGAATTGATTCAAATAAATTTGAGAACTAACCCAATAAGGATTGCCTACCCCTAGGTTTAGTGAGGCACCAAATCCACAAGGAGCACCAACCCCTAGATTTAGTAGAGTGCCAACCCCACAAGGAGGTCCAACCCCTAGATGACTCAACACCAACTAAAGCCACCTGATTTGTTTTTCATGACTGAAATTTTTCTTCAAAAAAATTGATGACACCATGAATCTCATGTTTCCTCTACCCTTCTCAAAACACCCCTCTAGACCAACTCGCTCAAGCACTTCTTTCAAGATGATTAGGTCTAATGACTTATATCTACAACATCTAATCACTCTATATAACATCACATCATCATCTCTAAACTCTCAAGATGGTCACACAGACCTCTAACACCTCCACAAATTTCCCTCTAGCTCACACTTTTTCATCCCCTTCCTCTCACACTCTCAACTTTTTCAAATGAGCCACACAACTTGATTTTATACATGACTTATGATCCTAATACATCTAGGTCAGCCATCATATGGAAAAAATACACTATAAAATCATAATAAAGTTATAAAATCATCACTCAAAGGACCACTTACGTCAATAATGACATCTAGAAGCATCTTATCCTCCATTACTTCTTAAATAGGCCTAATACACCAAAACAACCCTCTTGCAAAACTAGATCTCTTGGGCTAATAAAACCTTCACCAAATCTCAAGTACCACTTAAACATGATGTCTAATACCACTAGGAACCTCCAGAAAGTTCTTACACCTTTTCACCATCATCCCATGTAATGACACCACCTTTAGGAGCAACCATCCTCACTAGGTCTATGACCTATAAAACCAGTCCTCAAAGATGAGGCTCAAACTAGCACCAAATCATCTCAACCATGCACAAATGAAATAAAAATATAAATGTCATAACCTCATGATCATTATCAACTACTTACAAAACCATCACTTGGATTGTATAATCCCAAGAGTACCTTTACTGACCAGTCACCCGAAACCGCCCAAAACTATCTCAAAACTAGTCTTCAAACATGAAGCTCAAACACCATCACAACACACAATAATGCAACCAAAACATGTATATAGTTATTCTATTGCCTTAGGGTCATCACCATATGATTTAGACACCATCATTAAGTTCAAACAAAGATATATGAACATTTTAGTGCCAAAAACATAGACTTTTTCCCAACAACAAGAAAATCACAAATTTCCTTCCGAATTCTTTGAAGGTCACCAAACACGATCACAAAACTAATCCAACAAACTCAAAATGCATTTCAATATTTGACCGACACTACTGGTCCTATATTACATAAAACCACAATCTTCTGAAAAACTCTAAAGCATTCTATTCGGACTCTAATCAAATAGAAAAGACTTGAGAAAGACTTCGAGGTACTCAGGAAAACTCAAGGGTGTATTACATCAATCAACCAACACTACTATTCCATACTAATACAAACCACAAACTTCAAATAAAATCAAGCATTCGATCAAACTTCAAGTAGACTCTGAAGCATTCTATATGAGACACTAAATCAACAAAAACACTCTAAAACACTTGATAGTGTCTTTGCACCTCATGTTCATGTTCTCCATGATCTTACCATGCTCAACCAATTGCTACATACCAGAGAACCACCATGACATACCTTCCTCCTTCATGAATGTTGATTAGGCCTCATAACCAAGTATCTTAAGCATGGTTGCACCATCCATACTGACCTCCTCATGTCTTTTCCACACATGCACACCTATAAGAGCCTTCAACACACTTCATGACATCATCACCACATCATCTTATCACTAAACACTCCTACAATCCATCACACTCACTCAAGACACCTCAAAACATCATGCCATCTCAACATGACATGTCAACAATGAAGGACACTACCAATCAACCTTCATGTCCCTTACCTCTTTTGACATTAATGATACTTCAAACATCAATGACATCATCACACTTTTACATAAATGACAACAAAATGCCAAAGACATTATCACCCCTACATTGGGTACAAACAATCACCCTACCTATCAAAATAGGTTCTAAAAGCCTCCACAAGATCTTCTATCTTGTAGAAGGAGAGTTTTGTTATAATATATTTCTAGGTCATCCCTACATACATGTTATGCATCAGTATCCCATTAACACTACATCGATGTCTAAATTATGAAAATGAGGGTAAAACCTTTACAGGTCCCCAATGATCCAAATCCATTAAAATCCTATCACATGACCTACATGCCTAATGCCATATTACTTCCATCACAAAAATCCACATCATCAAGAAGAGATTTTACATGTTCTTCCATCTCCTCATCTAAATTACTATATAATCACTCACAAATACTTCATGTAACACTTGTCACCTGGGAGTATCATCTCATAACCCTCAATGCTCTCCATATGGATAAAATGTATGGGAGACTCCGACAAAAATACTCTATGAGCCCAATGTAGGAAGCATCGTTTCCTTTGGTCCCCTTTCCTCTGGACACGACTTATTTATGAAGGTGTCGATCGACCTTCATCTCACCTTGATGATCAACCACACATAAAAATCATCTCATCGACTTTTTATTCTTAGGAAAACCACATTTTTCCCAAATTTACATCTACAGTTGTGCATGGAAAGGATTTGGTTTGGGTTGAAATGAATATGTTCCAAATGATTTACCCTTTGAAGGCTAGAAAGAACCTTACAAAAAACATAGCCTCAGCTTAAAAGTGTCTCCTCTTAAACCATTGCCATCAAAATCTGAATCTCAAGCACCAGTGTCACCATTGTCAAACTCATCCTTTGATGACAATGACACTATATCCATTCCCCTGAATTTTTTTAGTCAATGCTATGCAATTGGATAGGTAACTTATCAAGCTAATGGTAAGACCAAAACCATTCTCCTAACATTACCACATATGATAGAGGAAGACTCCCCTACCATCGACATTATCCATTTCCATGATGACGAAAATATATTAATTTGTATGGGTGATAGAGATCACCATCTTTAGAAAATATTACCTTCGATACATCCACACTTCTCAATGAATCAACCACCGATGTTAACATCGACACACCGTAAGAGCCATATATTATCAAAATCGACATGCCTTAGACTCTCATGAACTCCAACATTTCACCGCCTTCTTATTAAAAAATAGTCAAGCCTTCACATGGTCTTAAAACAAAATTCTTGGTATAGACCCTAACATCATCATTCATAATATTTTTCACCGTCCCGTATGTTAAGCCCACGAAGCAAAAAAATCATAGGATGCATCCTCACATCACACTACTCCTCATAGAATAACTTCATTGTCTTCTTTCATCCAATTTCATATTTCCTATTTATTATCCACAATGTTTTTCCAACATCATGCCCATCATTAAAACCACTGGAAAATGATGCATCTGTACAAACTTCTAATACTTGAACCTAGCTTTCCCCAAAGACGATTTTCCTCTTCCCAAAATTGACTAGCTTGTCAATCTAATAGCCATACAAGAGATGTTATCACTTAAGGATGGTTTCTATGGTTACAATCAAATCCTTATCGTGTCATAGGATCAACACAAGGCATTGTTTACTACCCCATGGGGTACCTTTTCTATATAATAATTCCTTTCACACTGAAAAATGTAGGATCCAATTACCAATGCTCCATGACATATATCTTCCACAATCTCATCTACAAAACCATATAATATTATGTTGACAATCTCTTAGGTAAATCCAAACACCGAAGATACCACTTAGATGTTCTTGATGTGATCTTTGCACATCTTTTATATTTCTTCCTCGTCTTAATCCTATTAAGTGTGTGTTCAGATTTATCATAGGAAAACTCCTAGGGTTTATAGTTTCTAACAAGGGAATTGAAGTTTACCCCTGTAAAGGCAAGGCCATCATCAAAATTCTTCCACCATATAATCTCAAAAAACTTTATATCCTTTAAGGAAAGCTTCATCTATCGGACACTTCATTTCTTAATTATCGACCACTTCCGACCTTTCCATCATCTTCTCGTAAAATGCATCCACTCTAAGTGGGATGATAATTATCTACAGGCCTTTGATGCCCTAAAATAATATAGGTTATCCCCACCAATACTTATACCTCCACACAAGGGGGAGTTGTTCTACCTTTATATCTCTACAACTGACCATTCCTTGGGAGCCATGTTGGCACATTGAGACAAACAAGGTAAGGAGAAGGTTGTCTATTACATTAGCCACACACTTCATGATTACAAAACTCACTATTTGGAATTCTAAAGTTGTGTTGTACCTAGTACTTAAAAAAATATAAACTCCATCACTACCTTCTCAATCACAAAACCTATGTTGTCACAAAATTTAATCCACTCAAATCCATGCATTCTAAGCCATATCACAATGACCGTATTACTAGATGGCTCATGCTCATGACTGAGTTTGACTTAGAATTCATCTCTCAAAATCCATTAAGGGGTAGGTCATCATTTATTAGCTCACAAAATCTCCCCTTCCTACCAATCAAGTACCTTTTGAACACTTTCCAGCATTTAATCTATCAACAAGATGGATCATTACAAAACCCCTTTCAAGATGACCTTGTTTTTTGACGAATCCGAATGTAGGTAGGGGGAGGTGTCATAATATTCATAATACCCCATTAGTTCCGTTATCCTTTAAACTCAACTTTGAATGAACTAATAACATAGAAAAATATGAGGCTCCCATCATGGGACTTCATACCTCCACATTTCTAGGTGTTAAATTCCTTGACATCTACTGGGGACTCTCAACTAGTCATCAATCAAATTAAATGGATCTATTAATGTAAAAATGAGGTCCTACAAAAATACAAAACCATTGTCAAATATTTACTACAAATATTTGACCATTAAAAATTCAAACTACCCTCACTCATCTAACAAATTCATAGACACTATGGCTTTACTCACCTCCTTTATCCCTTTATTACTAGACGATTCCAAACTCTTCGTCTCCATACACAAACTTGATCAGCCATCATACAAAAACTTGATCAGCCATCCTATACCAACACTGATCTACCCACCATCAATCATATAGAAGATAGCTCATTGAGCACATGGTATACACAAACATATGATTATCTTTCCACCAAAAAAATACCTCCAGATCTATCTAGAAATGGAAAAATATCCTTTCAACAATGCGTGTCTCGCTATGTCATCTTAGGAGGTATCTTTTACAAAAGAGGATTTGATAACATCCTCCTCCAATGTATTAAAACTTTGGAGGTTCGTCTAACTATCCAAGAATTCCATGATGACATATGTGGTGGACACTTAAATGGTTTAGTTATCGCTAAATACATCCTACACATGGGATACTATTGGCCTACACTTAACCAATACTGTTGTGACTACGTCAAGAAATGCATCAAATGTCAACAACATTCCAATCTCACACATATCCCCAACCATGCTCTTCAACCCGCCCAAGACCTATGGCCTTTCTCACAATGGGGTTGGACCTTATTGACCTTATCAATCCTTACTCATCACAACAACACAATTTCATCATCACAATGACCGAATATTTCAATAAATGGGTGGGATAAATACCCATTATCTCCATAAAGAAGATAAAATTGTTGACTTCATCCATCATCACATTATCTATCGCTTTGGTATACCACACAAAATCATCACAGATAATGGAAAATCCTTCAAAAACAAGAAAGTTCAAAAAAATTGCGACACTTATAACATCAAGCTTAGCTTTTCCTCACCTTATTATCCACAAGCTAACGCCAAGCTAAAGCATCCAAAAAATACTCAAAAAAATCCTCATGAAAACTATTGACCAAGCTAGTAGAAATTAGCATCTCCAAATCCCATTTGCATTATGGGCATATCAAACCAGATTTCAAACCCATATAAGAACTACACCCTTCTCATTAGTATACGACACCAAATCTATTCATCTTCTCAAATTTCAAATTCCATCCCTATGCGTTTCTCTTAAATATCTCCTTCTAGATAAGGATTATCGTCAAGAACACTTATCACAACTTGAACTATTATATGAACATCGTCTAACAACCCTTGAACATATCAACGTCTATCAAGAATGCATCAAATGAGCTTATAAAAACATCTTAAACAACATGAATTTAATATTGGTGATCTTGTTCTTAAATAAAACCAACATGTCACTAACATGGAAAAGAGTAAACGTGGGAAGTTTTCTCCAAATTGGTTTGACCATATATTATCACTCATAAATATGGTTATGGGGCTTATCGCTTAGCCTCTTTTGATTGTAAACCTGAAACGGAGCCTCTTAACGCCATGTACTTTTAGTCATTATATTGTTAAAATAATTTATCGATGAGACCTTATTCTAACTATGATCTTTGTCCATCAACACACTCATCATATCATCCTTGTAATGATTTGGAATTATGTGGTTTGTTCTATTAGCATACTTGCATGACCTTAAATATGAGCACTACGGCTCTTTTCATAAGATATTATTCTTCATGGACAAGTTCCCTATTCACAATTAGGGAACCCCACAATAATTACTCTCACCATCCCCATACCTAATCCTCTTTCGTGGCGTGACCAAAACATAAGAGTATCTTACACTCTCATTTATCCCCTTCTAAGTTATTTCCCAGGCTTTCCCTTAGCTCAAAAATCAAAATATCCATGGGATGGATCCAATCAAAATATAGACCAATCCTCGAAAGACGACTATCAAAAATAAAATTATGTCAAATAAATTTATAGACCACTCCCTTGAAGGATGGATACCATAAAATCAAAAAGTCAATAAAATTGTAGACCACTCCCTCGAAGGATGGCTACCCAATCAAAATACACAAAAAGGGCTTCCACATCGATCAAACCTCATATCAAAATCAAAAATAAACTATCCCAGGAAAGCTTCACGCATTGATCATCTTTCCCATAAAACACAAGCTTCCCGCATCGATCAACTTGTGCAATATAAAGTTGGCGAAAAACCTCGGAACTATTAAGAAGAACCTATTTTCCCGTGCTTTCTACACACAAATACTACTCATGTCAAAAAGGATAGGTACAACTATCCCATGTCCATTAATGATCCTAGTATGACTAACCATTGTGATTCATATGTTAACATTATTTACAAAGCTACTTGTGCAATATCATACATTTAAAGTAGTTTAGCATCATACACTATGTGTGTGTGTGTGTGTGTCTGTGTGTGTGTGTGTGTAGTAAGGAAGAAAACATACCACATTTTATTCGTACCCATTGTATATTGCATTAAATAAAACAACAAAGATCATCATTTTTTTCAAAAAACACATCCAAAATCATCAAACATATCTAATCTAAATATATACATCTCACACACATCCTAATTAAGAAAATATTAAAATAAATAGATGTTAAATCTAAATTATGTAGCAACGTAGATATAGACAATCGAGTAAAGATATTAACACAAACAAGTAAGATAGAAAAATATGAAAACCTAGTTGCAAGAGAAAGGGTGAAATACTTAGTTGATTCACAATGATCCCGAAGATGTGTCAAGTACAAAACAGTTGGAACAGGAAGGAAGACTATCACAACTAAGCCCATAAAATTGTGTGAATGTAGGAAATGTTGGGACTAGGGTGCCTGATAGGGTAAAGGGCTCATGGGGCTTTACAAACCTCTTATAGGCATTTGTGACTACTCAAAACCTCGGTTTCACATGGTCACAATATGTTCACTAGATGTCACCTTTAGTCTCTTATAATTGATTATAAGATCACAAAATTCACCTAAAACTTGCAAAATAAATTGTCTCCATAAAACCCCAAAACACATCAAATCCTAAAGATAAAATATACAAATGGGGAGTCAAAATGACATCGGAGGTCACCCGACTAGGTGAATTTACAATCTAGGCCCTACACTACATTTCAGACTCCATGTAGTTCTCGCACGCATGTGTGTAGAATCGTGCCCTAGATGGCTCTTGTTCATTTCACTTGACAGACGATCAATAGCTAGATGTAGAAAATGTAGATAGATGTGTGCATGAAAGAATGAAATTCCCCTCCTGAAGTGTATGCGAATAATGATGTCCTTTATCCCTTTAATGGATGTTAGATGGATTATTTTATTAGGAATTTTAGGCATTGAGAGGAGGGGTGAATCGCTTTCTCATCAAAATTTTACAATCAACTTACTCTTCTTCAATTTATTACAATTAAACTATCTTAACTTTGATTAAGTATAACCATTCAACCATGAGAGAGAGAGAGAAGTAAACACACATGAACACATGAGGAGACAAAATTTAATGTGGGAAACCCATCTCGAGACAAAAACCCACTGAAACCAGAGAACTAGCTTGGAAAATTGTCCTATAAAGTTACAATGATTTCACGTTGAGCATCAACTCAACTTGGAGCTACAACTCCAAAATTTAGTCAAGCTGCTACTTGACCTTTAGCAAGCTTCAACTCCCAAAGACTTTAAGTAGCAATAATTGATCTTTAGTAAGATACTACTTACAAGGAAGCTTCAACTCGTGATTTAGTATAAGAACAATCGACATTTAGTAAGCTTCACTTACAGGAAACAACTCCCCACATGCTAAGTTGTAACTTATACTTTATCATATTTTTTCACACTGAAATTTTTGTCTCATATAACTGATAGTGACAACTAGATTAACTCACTCTTCTTTCTTCTCATCTTTCTTAATTTTTCATAGCTTTAATACACTAACACCCTTCTTATTTTATCAAAACATGACCTTAGCTCAAGTATTTTCTAACCAATTTACATGCTCAAAGATGATCTTAAATAAAAATACATGACTCCTTAAGATGACCCTTGACCTTTCACTTACAGAGAATTTTCAATTGACTCACTATTCATACATACAAAGGAGATTTTTTGTTTTCTAGATTGTCTCTTTAGATATTGATAGTTATCTATATTTTCATATTTCATGGTAAATAGAATCGAAACAACCTTTCCAAAAATCCAAGATTGTCAAATTTGGACAACCTGGGTGAAAGATATGGACATGCGGATCTGGAGGAGACATGGGAAATCGAGTTCCAAATTTTCATGCATAGTCAACAATTATATTTCCCTTTATAAAATTTTATATCCTTTTAGAATCATACAAATCATAGTTTCGGGAATTTAGGGTATTTTGGAACTGGGCCATTTCCTCTTGGTTCTTCAAAGACCCTTACATCCCGCACTTCACTCTTTTTTCTTTATATCACGACTGTAGTGGCTTGCAGGAACTATCCTTCTCGTGGAATTGGTTCAACGTCCCCAAGGTTCTCCCAATGCCTTACCTATTTGCAATGCATTCGACTCTTCCACCGACCCGACTCCTTTGTTCAAATCTCAAACCGAAGTGCGGAGAACTCCAGCCCATGCAGAACCATTCCTCCCGAACCTGGTTCCTCCGAATTGTCTTATGTTCGCAAAGCACTACGAGACTCCCCACTCCTTCGCATTGTGAATCAAACACTCTCGTGGGGAACTTACGCCCAAGGGAACCACTCTATCTAGCCTTGGTTCTCCCAAATTTTCTCTCATCAAAGAGACACTCCCGACTCCACACTCCTTCGCATTTCAAACCAAACACTCCTACTTGGGAACCTTTGTTTTCGGGAACTCATTTCACCTACACTCTTTGTGCTCACATCACACTCCTAGCCCACAATACACTAGGCCCTTTGACCTGCGGCTCCAAGGCACATGTGGGGAATGTTGGTTCGCATGTAACTAGTTTCATCCACACACCAAAAGTCTGTAATACACTAGAAAAGCTTGCTTTCTCAAATTTCTCCAAACTTTTCTAATTTCTTGAATCCTTAGCTACAAAATTGTCCTGAGTGTGTGGTCCTCTAACTAACAAGAAACATAATCCTTCAACTTAATCCATAGGAGCAGGTCTTGGACTATGTTATCCAATTTTGCACACATGACAAAATTACACAACGAGGTCCTATTACGATCAAATTACAACATTGGTCCAAGGGGTCCATTTCTAGTCATCATTGAGATAAATGGATTAAAATAATAAATTGATAAGTGAGCTCACCTAGCTTCCAACAGGGTCAACTCGAGCCCAGCTCGAGCTCAACTCAGTTATCAACTCGGTTAGCATGCTCGATGTGTAAGAAGGGTTGGCCATTTTTATGAAAGCATAACAAGGTGATGTCGATTCCTGCCAACTCGACCAAGTTGGTCACAATGGAAATCCAAGCTCATAAATGATTTTTGGGATTGGCATGACAAGAATCAAGCCTAGAAATGGTAGGAGGTTGCTAAGAGAGGTCAACTCGGTCGAGTTGGTGTAGTCACTCGAATGGTAACTTAGGCTAGGTGGAGTCGCTCAATATAGAGCTCAACTTGGTAGGGAACGGTTCACCAAGGTAGAGGTAGGATGGCTCGGTAGTCATCCAAAGGAGCCAACTCGGCTATAAGAATATTATGAAGGAAAAATCTCAGGAGTCGTGCCTTGGAGGCTTACATGACGAAGCTCAAAGTGTTAAGGGTATAGCTCACAAGCTCTGGCGGAGCTATCATGAAGGACCTTGTCGACTGGGGACCAACATTACCTATGAGAGGTCTAACATTGATAAATGCTTCCAGAGAAGAAACACCACATGTCTTGTCAATGAGTGTGAAGCTCCATGTGATTTGGGTAGAGTGTAGATTTAAGAGCAGCAAGCTCACTGGGAGCTCGAGACCTATGTCATGGTTGTCTTGAAGGTGGAGTACATGGAACAACTTGGAAGGTCGAGCTAATGGTATAACTCAAGTAACGCCGAGTAGGTCGATTGATGACAGACTATGGCGGAAGAATGTTGGGCCAATGCGATGGAAAAGATGACACGAGCTCGAGTAAATGCACGAGTTGATTGGTCATGAGTCGTTTGATGGATAACTCGAGGAAACTCGGTTCATGTGAATGCATTGAAGATGGGTACTATGCAAAGTGAGCTCACTTGAAGTTGGTATGCAACAAGCTATCGAGGAACTCGGTGAGTTTAGCTTGCCTGCTCAAGCTAAACCGCACTTGAAGACTGGGGAGCTCTCGAGAGGATTTTTGTCTCTTGTCGATCGAATTGACAAATGATGCCAAATTTTTGTGGTTTAGTCTTCAAAGTGGGATATTCGAAACAATTATTCCATGCGGAAAGTTTGATGGCGAGCCAAGTTGGGAGATCTAGGTGACCATTGCCAGGGGAAATGTTGAAATGGAAAGCCAACATAGGAATTCCATGCATGAGAGACTCGAGCAAGCATTGCAAGATCGGAATTTCAAAATGGCATGCCAAGCTAGAAATTCCGCAATGTCGAGTGTTGACTTGGGATCCCAAGTATATTTTTGAATCATCATGAGAGATGTTAGGTGATTCACCACATGACTAAGTGGTTAGTAGAAACATGCTCGTGAATATAGGAGGTGAAATTGAGTCATCATGGAGATTGATAAGGAACATGCCAAGTTGTTTGTTACCGGGTTCAAAGGAATTAAAATTTGAGTTAATGTCATGCAAGCAAGTCATGGGGGAACCACCACTTTTAGGGGAGCTAATGTCGAGGCTCACAAAGCAAAAAAATAAGGTTCACATGAAGAGAGCTCGTGACGGGGTAACTAGAGAGTTAACGAGGAGATCAAGTGATGAGCTCACAAAGAGATATCTTGACCTCACGAATGAGTTTCTCATGATGAAACAAGTAGATCAGATCGAGCTCATAGCGAGTTAGGGCACAAGGGCTTGGATGGAAGCTTGTTCAAGCTCGACTTGTAGACTAAGCCAAGACGGGGATGGTGATATGCTTATAGAGGTAAGCTCGGTGTTGGGAAAATACTTGCGAGAAGCTCATAGCTTGGTGGTGGAAAGTACACAAGATTGTGCTTGCTGATGAGCTCAACGCTTAGTCTATGCAATGAAAGAGAAATGAGCTCACTCATGCAATGGATAATAAGATAGTTTGACATGTAGAGTTCATCCAAGACTTGGTAATGTCAATACTAAGACAAGCTCGTCGGAGAAGAAGAGATCGATGCAAGGCGGAACCATGGTGACTAACTCATTGATCAACATGGGAAAGAAGCTCGGCTCGTCAAGTTGGTAGATGCGTGAGGTGAAGATGGAGTTCAGCTCGATCATGGGCCAAAAGACAAAGCTCATTTTGGAGCTCAATGCATTGGTGGTGAGCTTGCAAGTGAGTTCGTCAGTCGACATTGGAAGGATGAATCAGCGATGAGCTCAATGGTGAGCTCATGAGGGATGACTTGGCTTGGGGAAAGGGTAGAGGAGCTTGTGTCCATTCACCGAGAAAATATGAGGTTGAGGTAGAACAATTTGGCAATGGGTGCAAAATGAGCCAAACTTGCAAGGAATGTAATGTGGAGCTCAGAAAATACAAACTCGACATCGGAGGATTTGTAACATTGGGAAAAATGGTCAAGTTGCTTGCTTGTGGAAGATCTCGCTTCCAAGTTGATCCAAAGTGGACAAAGTCATATGTTGTCTCGATGCATCACCAAGGATGATCCGAGATGAAGCCAATTTGCTCGATGCAGTGAGGTTGTGGTAGAGCTCAGTAGATTTGTGAAGAATCTTGACTCTTTGAGTTGAGCCATACAATGAGAGAGAGCTCGTCGAGACAAGCTCCGCTAAACACAAAGTTGACATTGAGTCAATGCAGGGGATTGAGTAATAAAGTGACTTAGTGGTGAAGTTGCACAATCGAGCTCGGCGGTGGAAAGATTGCAGTGAATTAGTCGCTCGATAGTCATGGTCTGAGTTAAAATTAAGAACTTGTCATTAAGGGCTCGGTTTGGAGTTCAATGCGGAATGGGAGCTCGGTCATGGCAAAGGTGGAGAGAAAACTCATTGGAGGAACTCGAGCCCAACTCGGTGAGTTGGCTTGCGAGCCAACCACCGAGTTGGGCTATTTTTGGCCTTTTCCTCATGATTCCCCCTTTACTGCAAACCAATTTTCGGGGGGCCCACCATATTTTAATTAAATTAATATTTATATTTTAAATATTTATTAATAATATTTATTATTATTATTAAAATATTTTATTTAAATATTATTTTAATTAATTGAGAAGATTAGGTCAACAGTAATTAATGACACATGATGGAACCTTCTAAAGTGGTTTAACCAACTATAATAAATACATCATGTACCTTCAATTTAGGAAGGGAATTTATGAATTTTTCTCTCCTCTCTCCTCTCTCACAACTTCTTCTATAAATGTAAGTTGGAAGCTCATTCCAATAGGTTGGACAAGTTAGACTTCTGAGACAAGTGTATATTTTTTCAAGAAACCTCCTTCTTCTACAAGTTGTCCTTGTATGTTGAGGGAACTTTCAAGCCTTTTTCCAAGACTGTAATGGAAACCATTGCCTCTTCTAAATGTATGATGCATTGTGCACGTTGTTGAAGTAATAAAAGTGTGTGTTTTGTGACTAATCTCGGTCCTTTCATCCTTTTATACTTCTTTGTGCCTTTCTCATGCTTGCAGGTACATTGTGCAAGTTTAAGTTTCTATTACATGTTCTTGGAGTTATGTGTTTATCAAGTGGTAGAGTATTGCATGAAGTTGAGTTGTGATGCTTGTTCACCCTTCCCAAGTTCATCCTTATTCATTGGAATACTGATAGATTGTTTTGTCTGATCAATTTTAACAAAGGGAACGCATGTTTCCTAGTTTGTGGTATTATGTACCCTCTCTAATTTGCATTAGGTGAAGTTATTTTGTGGTGCACAACAGCCTCTTCAAGTTAACCTTTCCGATTCTCGAAATACCATGTATTTAGTGCATCACCATCCCTAGTATAGTTTCATTTCTTGCAAATCTCTTTCCCTAAAACCCATAAAAATGTTAGCATAGGACTAGATAACTATTTTATTACACTAAGAGTAGTATAACACTTAGTTTAGGAAGAGGAATTCGGCCTTATCCTGGAGGTTCACCTCGAGCCCAAGTATCACAAATTGAGAGGTGACCCCATGTGTCCCAATCACACCAAACTTTATGTTCACATTCTCGCCATTCGGAGGGTGCGGTGATTTGGCAAAAACATACTCCATCAAGTCTTACTAGGATTGTAGCAGATGTGGTTAACCATTTTAAGCTTCAAAACATGTTTTTATGCAAGCACTTATACCAAACATCAATATTGGTTGTAGTATGCACAGACCTTCATGTGGTAGACAAGAGAACTCCACCTTCACCAAAAATCTCTTACATGTGTGTACCAACCTTCTCCATACCTTCAATAGGCATAAACCTCATTGTTCAAGTATGTATAATTTTAAGGCCACCCTGAAAGCTCAAAGAACCAACATGATACCACTACACATCACTATCAAACACCTATTTGCATGACATTTCACTCCTCTACCATTTCCCATTGTTGGTTTGTCATGAATCCCTCTACATCTCCTTGACCCATCTCATTTTCTTGTGATTACTAGGCATGTTCTCACTCTAGCATTTACACTAGGTCTCCTTTACAAGGTTCCTACATCCTTCACAAGCTTGGAACACCATCTCATACCTGCAAGGAATCATACACCATGGTCTTATCAGCTTTTTTTCCACTTTGAACATTGGGATATGACTTGGAGAGCACTAAGAAACACTCCTCACACCTCTAAAACACCTTTATGGATACTTTGGACACATTTTTCATTCATACCAATCATTACAAGCTCACTTTGAGACACAGACACTTGTGTCAAGCTTACCAACCATCTATCACTATCACTGAGAAGACACTACCAATCAACCTTCACTTCACCATTCACACATTTTCCATCAATGCCACTTGACATCAATGACAACACCAATGACCAGGGTTTAACAAATTTGATGCTCTTGTAATTCCTTTGGATGCAACCTTAAGTGGTGATAGTAGATGCTTAGTGCTTGGTCCCTTATTATGATCGCACAGCTTTGTATTTATATGATTCCCTTGTTTGAATTTTGTAATCAGCCACTAAAAGGCTGAATAGTAAAAAGTAAATATGCCCAATATCTAGAAAGGACCCAAAATATGCGAGAAAGATAAAAATAGGTCAAGGGAGCCTAGAGGGGACGGGGGTGCCTAAGCGTTGGTGTACTGACTCGGAAAAACTAAAGTATCGAAATAAATATTATATAAGAAGGTGTGTAAGACCAAGAAGGAAAACAAAAAGCAAGCAAAGAGGCCAAAGACAATGATTAATTATTACTTTTCTCACTTAGGAATCATATAAATAGTGGTATGTGATCAAGACTAGAAATATACCCAAAGTGTGTGATTTAGTGTCTACACATCCAAGACTCATCTTATCAAAATCACAAGTAACTCATTAAATAAATCATCATCAACTACATCTATATTCATCACATCACAAACCTTACAAACTCAAATACCAAAATCATGTGTGTGTGTGTGTGTGTGTGTGTGTGTGTGTGTGTGTGTGTGTGTGTGTGTAGTATATGTCCATCATCAAGGGCTTCAAACGAGCCTAATACATCAAAAGTATATACATAAAAATCCATTTACAAAACTATTTATTAAATCAATGTCATTCAATCGACACTCCCTTGAGCACCTTTGCTACCCCGATCATCATATGGGCCTCTAACTAGCCCCTCATGTAGACCTCTGGTGCTTGCCTCATGCTCGTGGCACTACTAGAAGGGATCTTCTATCGTCAAGCCAAAAACATTGTATAGCGAGGCTCATCTCAAAGCCTCCGCCTCACTATGTCCTCATATTATCGCAACCCATCGCATAGATCCAGGTAGTTTGCACTCACATCACCAAGTGGTCCCATCTAAGCACTAGTCTGGTCTCAAGTTGCATGTAGATCAGCCCCTAAGATCGATGGCCCTATGTTGGGCCCCAAAATATCAACTAAGTACAAGAATGTTTGTGGGCACGTGGGACCTAGTTAAAGAAGGGCATGTAGGTTGAAAGCGTTCAAGGAAAGGGTTCTGGCAGGGTTTTGCGGAACACGTGGCACGTGCGAGCAAGGAAAAATGGGTTTTGTACTTAGCTGCATTTGGCATCCCAGAAACACATGAGAAAAGCATGACCCTTATGGATAAGGTGCCAACCTGGTGACTATGGATCAAAAAGGGAATATTCCAAGCATGCGATGGAAGTTTCCAGAAGACATCATTGCAAGGAATGGAGAGCTTGGATCTAGAAAGGCATGTTTCCATGGAGGACCACTTTGACACTTGGTAACCGATCTGTAACTTCTAGAAGGCATGGCGGTGGGTGTTAAGGCTATATATACAAGTGCCCGATAGAAGAAAAGGATATAGTTGAAGAGAGGCGAAGCCCTGCAGAAAACAAAATGGAGGATGTTATGGGTTAGGGATTAGGAGAGCTCTGTGAGCATTTATTACATAAGGGGATGGGTTCTCATTTTTCTTTGTAATATGATGAGCATGATATAGCTCTGATGCATGATTTAGATCTACATAATTATATGAGGATCTGTTATGACCTCAAGGGATGTAATGTGGGTTATTAACTTTGATAGTATGAATATAATGCTTTGTTATAAATCATTTGTGTTCAATACTTATGCATTTCCTTTCTATATGAATCATCTCCATGTGTTTCTTGTTATTTCTCTTACCTACATACAATGAGATGACAACTCTTCCTAAGTTCATAAGAATGTGGTTTAGTTCTTTTTTTTCATGTATTTGATTATATGTTTTAAGATGTAATGAAATTACTTGTATAATTCAAATTAAGAGCAATAATAGAACACCAAATAACACAATATTTCAGAATAATGATCTCAATATGCAATTAGAATAGCTTCGCCACTTCGAGGGGGAAACCTCCAAACCATATAATAAGACTCAAATGTTCAATGATAATGAAATACTACATATAATCCCCTATATATACTATTCATATGCTATGGCCATCACCAAGGCTGACCTATTAAGCATGAGAAAGTATAAATGATATGGTAAGCCACAAGTCAGCTACTCATATCCTAATACAAGCAATAGGTTAAGGGCGTAGCATGCCCTTCCCCTTCAAACCAATGTTGTCCTCAACGTTGAATAATCCTGGATGTTGCTGCAGAAAACCTTCATCCTCCCAGGTGGCGTCTTCTATGCTCAGATTCTTTCACTTGATCAAATATTCCTTAATGTCTCTAGTTCTTAGCCTCTTAATACATGTTTACAGAATCTTCTCTAGCTCCAAAATGATTCTTCCTTCCTCATCAAGTTCTGGTAACTCTGTCTGGGCTTCAAATTTATGTCCAATAACATTCTTCAAGCATGAAACATGGAATACTGGGTGTATGTGTGAAGATGGAGGCAACTCTAGTTTATAAGCAACACTACCAATTTTCTGTAGAACCTGATAAGGGCCATAATATTTAGGAGCAAGTTTTTTTCCTTTTTCTGTTGCTTTAGGGACATCTGTTTGTAAGGCTGGAGACGTACAAAACCCAGTCACCAATTTCAAAATGTATTTCACTACGGTGTTGATCTACTTGTTGTTTCATCCTGTTTTGTGCTAATGCTAAATTCTCCTTCAAACTAGCCAAAACCTATTGTTGATGTTGAATGTGTTCCTCAACATCTCTGACCTTAATTTACACCCTCAAAGAGGAAGTGATAGAAGGTGGATGGTAACCATATAATGCTAAAAATGGGGTCATTTGAGAAGAGGTATGAAAAGATGTGTTATACCACCATTCGCCATTGGTAGCCATTTAATTCACCTTACTGTTTATCGATAAAAACAACGTAAATACCCCTATAAGCATTTGTTGACCACTTCTTTTGCCCATCGGTTTGAGGATGATAAGATGAACTGTGAGCTAGCTAAGTACCCAAACATGAAAATAATTCCATCCAAAAATTACTTGTGAAAATAGGATCACGATCACTTACAATTATCTTTAGGGTTCCATGTAGCCTTTGAACTGTCTCCAAAAAAATATTTGCGATCAGTCTTGGTTGTAAATGGGATGTGATAGGGCACAAAAGGGGCATATTTTGTGAGCCTATCCATAATCACAAAAATAACATTCTTACCCTCTGAACAAGGCAATCCGGTGATGAAATCCATGGAGACCTCCTCCCATCTCTAGCTAGGAATCGGTAAGGGTTAATGGACACTGTGTGTCTTAATTGTTTCCCCTTTGTTCTCATTGGCACACTAAACACTCGATACAAACTTTTGTACATCCCCTTGAGTCCTTCCCAAAATAATTGTCTTTTTATTCTATGATATGTCTTCAAAAACCCAGAGTGTCCTCCAACAGTGAGGCATGTAGCTCTGTAAGAATCTTATGCTTCAACTCAGAATATTTACTCAAGTATAACCTATCCTTGTACCATAGGGCATTACCTTTCCACTCAAATTTGTTAGATGTCATAGATCCTTGCTTGATATTTTGTATTAGAGATTATGTATCCTTATCTTGATTTCATTCCAATCTTGCTTCATCTACCCAATCAAACGTCAACATGGACATTCCACATAGTAAGGCATCTGCGGATGTATCCCTTCTGGACAATGCATCAACTACTACATTTTCTTTACCCTTTTTGTATATGATTTCAAAATCATAACCCAACATTTTTGTTACCCACTTTTGTTGTTTCTCAGATGATAACCTTTGCTCCAAAAATTATTTGAGACTATCATGATCGCTTTTACCTTGAAGTGTCTACCCATGATATAGGGCCTCCATTGCTTGACCGCATGCATGAAGAATAGCCATCATTTCTTTCTCATAGACAGTGTTTGAGCAGATCTTTTCCATTGAATTGGTGACTCTCAAATGAAATTGGTCTTCCTTCCTGTATTATAACTGCTCCCAATCCTGATCCTAAAGCGTCACATTCAACAATGAAGGTTTTTGAGAAGTTGGGAGTAGCCAAAACTGGGGTGCTGCACATGGCTTCCTTTAGCTGCTCAAAGGATTTAGTAGCTATGTCTATCCAATGGAAGGCATCCTTCTTTAGTAATGTAGTGAGTGGGTTGCTATTCTACCATATCCCCGCACAAATCTTCTGTAGTACCCTGTTATTCCTAGGAACCCATGAAGATTTTTGAGATTTTTGGGCCTACGCCATTCCACCATAGCTTTGATCTTCTGAGGATCAACTTTGACGCCTTCATGGGATACAATATGACCCAAGTACTCTACCTCTTGTACACCAAAAGAAAATTTGGATGGATTTGCATACAGAGTATGTTTCTCCAAAACTTCCACAACTTTATTTACATGTTGTAAGTGTTCTTCCCATGTCTTATTGTAAATCAATATGTCATCAAAGAAAACTAATACAAATTTCCTTAAAACGGCCTAAAAATAGTGTTCATCAAGCTTTGAAAGGTTAAGGGCGCATTTGTAAGACCAAAAGGCATTACCAAAAACTCATAATGGCCCTCATGAGTCTTGAAATCCATTTTATGAACATCTTCCTCTTTTATCCTAATTTGATGGTACCCCGAACGAAGATCTAATTTTGTGAAATAAATAGCACCATGCAATTCATCAAGTAAATCATCAATTACTGGAATAGGAAACTTATCTTTGATGGTGTACTTGTTGAGTTCTTGGTAATCTGGACACATCCTCCATGTTTCATCCTTCTTACGTACCATGACCACTAGTGAAGAATATGCACTCTGGCTATGCCTGATGATACATGCCTTCAACATTTCCTGCACCATTTTCTTGATCTCACTTTTCTGGGAATATGGGTATCTATATGGTCTGATGTTAGGTGTTTGGCTCCCTGGAATCAACTGAATGGCATGATCATGATCCCTAACTGGTGGTAGTCCCTTTGGAATTGCATCAAAAATAGATGAGTGAGCATCCATAATCTTCTGAAGATCGGGTGGCATTGAAGACTCTATATTTTGTACTTCTATGGAAAATAGCTTTGCTATAAAGCCATCCACTCCTTTTCTGAGAACCTTCTACATTTGATGAGAGCTAATAATCTGTGGAGACTTAGCTACCATCCCATTCAATTGTATTGTCCTTCCATCTGAATGAAATTGCATGAACAATTCTTGAAAATTCATCTCTATAGTACCTAAGGTTGTGAGCCATTGGACCCCAAAACAATATCTACCCCTCCCATAGAAATAGCAAACATAGGTGAGTCTAACATGTAGTCTCCCATGGAAAGCTTGATACTATGGCACTTTCCTGTGCACTTGACTGTCCCACCATCCACAATCATAACTTGCATTTCTAGAGCTGGGTAAATAAAACAATTGAGGCGGGTAGCTAACTTACTATTTATGAAGTTATGAGTACTCCCAAGTCAATCAACACCGTCACCTTCTATTTTTTGAGATAGCCAATAACCTTGAGTGTTTGAGGATTACTAATACCTGACAATGCATGGCAAGAAATTGTAGGTTGGTGATCCTCTACTTCATCTTCTACTGGTTCCTCAGCCTCTCCTATAATTTCAACTTCCTCATCATCCTCATTACCTCCGTCAATATAGAACAACTTCTTCTCAGCACATTTATGTCCCGGTCCATATTTGCTATCACAGTTAAAACATAATCCTTTTGCTCTCTTTTCTTCCATTTGTTGAGGAGTCAGTCTAATTGGCCTAGCAAATGAAGGGGAAGAGATACTATAGTCTCTGGTGTTAATGAAAGGTGGCCTCCTACTACAAAGAACTTTTTCCTCTGCATGACGTGCCATGATAATAGAATCAGAAAGCTTGATTGGATTAAACATACGTACCTCATGCTCGATGTGGTCCTTAAGACCCCCAAGAAACAGTCATTTAGATTCTCTTCTAGAATATTCTCCACCCTTAAGGATAGGTTTTGGAATTGATGCACATAATATTTGACTGATCCTATTTGCCGTAACTTTGCTAATTGACTAAAGTAGTTCTCTGAAACACTGGAACTATAGTGCAATTGCAACTCCTCGGTAAAAATTGTCCAAGTGACACCTAGACCATTCTTCTGCCTCTGAGCACATAACCATCAATACCAAACAAATTGGTTGGGTTCAAGATATAGGGATGCCAATGTCACCTTTTGTCCTAATGGTGTTTGATGTAACTCAAAGAAGTTCTCCATTTGATTTATCCAATTCAGGGGATCCTTACCATCAAATTTGCGCATATCCACTTTCGACATCATGTTCTGTGGTTGCGAATAAGTTTGATTCTGATTGGACTGGAAAAGTGATCCAATATGGTTAGTTTTTCCATGATTTTGAACTGAAGGTCCTCCTTGGTTGATATGGGCCGGATTTGGGCCATACTTGTTTACCCTTTACATGTTGTATGATATCATCCAACCGATGATTGATTTGGGCTATGTCTCATTTAGAGGCCATCTCAGATTGTACATTTCGCAACTCATACTCAAGTTGGCTCACCTTATGATCAACTGAGATAAACCCTAGTGTTGAGGAATATGTATTTACCCTTTTGAATCCAACTCTTCAATCACTACCCCATCTTTATCTGGGGTTTTACCTGAATAACCGGATTCCTTTTTGCTCTTGTGGAAGGCCTCACATGATGTCAAACCTTAGGGTTTAGGTTTCGATACAATTTCAGCCGAGTAGGAAAAAACACGAGAGATATACTAATACTATTTTTTTGAGAGATTTCTGAAAATGTAAAGAACTTGAAAATTTTCTACAATTTGCACCCTATGGAGTGATTTTATGAAAAACCCTAAATTTGTAATAAATTTTGTAAAATAAATCAAAAAAGTCTGAAATTTTCAGGGAACCTTACTTGAAATGTTTTGCAACTCGGTAAAAATTCTCCCACCAATTTGCTCTGGTTCAATATGTGGCGGAAATGAAAAATTAGGGTTTTTGCCCTAATTTAGCCTGATCGCACTTTCGGATACCACTTGTAATGAAATTAATTGTATAATTCATATTAAGAGCAACAATAGAACATAAAATAACACAATATTTCAGAATAATGATCTCAATATGCAATTAGAATAGCTTCACCACTTCGAGGGGGAAACCTCCAAACCATATAATAAGACTCAAATGCTCAAATGATAATGAAATACTACCTATAATCCCCTATATATACTATTCATATGTTATGGCCATCACCAAGGCTGACCTATTAAGCATGAGAAATTATAAATGATATAGTAAAATGATATGGTAAGCCACAAGTCGGCTACTCATATCCTAATACAAGTAATAGGTTAAGGGCGTAACATAAGATGATGCATTCTCAAAAAAATCACATAAATGAGAGACTCGGCATCCGCATGTGCCTCGGGTGAGCGCCCAGGTGGGCTCTTTGCCGGGTGATAGGTCGGCGCACATGGGATTTTTCTATTCTATAAAGGGTACAAAAATGACTACATCTTGGTTCCGTTTCTGGGAGCTTTTTTGAAGTTGTTATGAGAAATGGCATGCATCTTTATCCCTGTGATGCGTGATGACAGAGCGCCTGACCTTAGAAAGTGTTGAAACATGGTTCAAGAGCACGAGAGGATGAGTTTTCTTAAAGATTCAACATTGGACCTAATTTCAATACACGTAGGTGGGTAGAAGAGAACATATACCATGAATTGTATGAGACATTGTTTTTTTGCTTCCCAATAGAACTATATGAATGGATTTCAGCATACGCATCCGATCAAGATGGTATTATAGATCATGCGTGTGAACCCAAGATGACTATCGAGGATACGGGATGCGTAATCGACTTGGACGAGTGTTATTGATCACTAGTGGAAGGGAGTGATGGCCGGTTATACTTTGGAATATGTTATTTCACACATATTCCCGCCTAGAAGTTGTTGAGTTCGAGTTTCTAAGGAAGCCTAGAGGATCATTTTTGCGTGTTATTCCTTTGGATATGAAGATCTTGGTCATTACTTTGAGTTTAGAAGCATTTCCCATGGATGACTAAAGCTTCTCTGAGCGCTGGGAGAGGAAGCTAGGGTGGAGGAAGATGGTGGACATTGCGGCTAAAAAGGAAAGGGAGGAGAGATGACTCAAGTATAACAAAGATCATGAAAAGGAGATGACTATACAATGTGAGGTTTCAAGTGTGATGGATCTATAGAGGTAGATGTTGTAGGAAGGAGTTGAGGTTCACGCGAGGACGTGGAGCCCGAATAGTCTGTCTACCCCATTTTGGCAAGCGAGAGAGAGGCCTCTTCAACTTATGATGAGATTTCGTCACATGGAGAAAGAAGATTCTTCGGCGCGCATCTGAACCCACCTAACCAACCCCTGGCGCTTGGTTTTCCAAATCAAGGGAGAAGTATTGTTAACCTAGTTGGTATCGGTGGGAGTGACCGATCGGCACCCGAGATATAATTTTTGTTTGGAACATCTATGGTTGCACAAGCCATTCCTATATTTGGAGGAATCTTCAAACAAGGTGCAAGTACGCAAGCTTTGGGTATCACATCTGGGAGTGGCACAGGACATATAACTAGTAGTGAGACAATATCACAAACCATCGGTGCGTAGTTCAGTGGGACGTTGGGAACACTAGGTGCGACCACTTCTGGTCCTTTTCTAACTATAGGAGGTGGATTTGGTGGGTCAAGAGGAACAAGACCTAATGGATCCGGTGGATCTGGTGGGTCAGGAGGAAACACCAGAGGGAACCAAAGCCCTTTTCCCAGCCACCTCCCCAAGTTTATTTTGAGATGTCTTTGCACTTACCAAACTATAGGGGTATTTAAGATGTTGCAGAGCATGTGCATAAGTGTGAGTTACTATGGCGCGCAAAGGGGATCACTACCTCAAATCGAAAGGAAACTCAGTTTGCAACAACATTGCAAGGGTGCACACGTAGTTGGTATAGGAAGTATAACCCCCATCAGATGGTGGTAGACTACACTATGTTGAAGAACGCCTTCCTAGAAACATTTCATATCCCGAGTTTGAGCAAAAGAGCATCAACACTCTGAAGGAGATTCAGTAGGGAATGGTAGAGAGTGTGTAGGAGTATGACACACATTTCAAGACTCTCTTGTCAAAGTTATCCTATGACATTCATCCTTCTGAACATGCTCAATGGTTTGTCGGAGGATTGATAACACCATTTAGAAGGGCTCTGTCACACAATACTTTCACAGACCAGTGAGGCATTGGAAGTTACCCTGCATGCCGAAGCTGTTGGGAGCGTTGACACTAGCGTTAGCCCTTTTCTGGAGGCTCAAATTGCTACAATGGCCAAGCAGTTAGAAAATCTATCTGCAAACTCAGTGCATGAGGTTCGTAGTGGGCTTTGGTGTATAGACTGTGAAGTGGAGGGGCATGTAAAGGATAGTTTCCCTCAAAATTTGGTGTGTGCTATGGCGGTAGACTGTGAGATTTTCCATGGGGATCATGATGTAAGTAGATGCCCTCTACTCCAATGCACAATCTGCAAGAATGTTTCTTGCTATTGCAAGATTTGTACCTCTATAACCCATGATACCAAGGATTACAGACTAATTGATCAAATCCATGATGTTATTGATCTGGGTGTGCGCCAGACCAGCCTTGCAAGTAGTTCAAAGGATGATGACCATCGTTATGAGGGGTGTGCAGATGGAGGGATGCGTGGAAGAGGTTTTCGTGAAGGATTTTGTGGTCGAAATAACCATGGCAGAGGACAAAGTGAGTTCCCATGAGGAACTTTTTATAATTGTGGATCTACAAAGCATTACAAAAGTGAGTGCCTGATCTGTTACAATGCTCATGGTGTGAAAGGAAGCACAAGTACGAGGAGTGTCCAGAACTTTATGAGTATATGAACCAACAAAGATCGAAAGGACAAGGGCACTGAGATGGTGAGCATCAAGAAGGTTGATTCACAGTGGATGCCACAAGTGGCACATGAGTCGTGGATAAAACTCATCTTGGTGATGATGCTGCAGAGGCCGCACGCACCAAGGATATGCCAAGACCAGGGACACTAGTTTCAAGAGAGGAAGTAGTACGTGGAAAGTATTCAGACCACGCTCATCGAAATGATTATATCGGAGACTATGGATGTCATTCGAAGTTTACAAGGAGAGATCCAGTGTCTAAAGGAGCAATCAAGGAAGCAGGAGCAAAGAAGGAATGTTGAGGCTCCGCAGAAAGACCTGGATGAAGTCAAAGAATTATGTAAAATGTTAAGGCAAGAAAATATTACTCCCTTGCTATGAGAATGGCTGAGAGAGAAGGTACCACATGTCGAGTAGAGTGCGAAAGGTAGGTTTTGCATGCAAACCTTCCTCCTCATAACCTTGAATATGACAAGGAGATTACTTTGAATGTGGTTTTGATGGGTGGCTTCTGAGTAATATTCTCATCGAAACAGGAGCATAGGTCAATGTTCTTACTTTAGATTCCTGGCATCAAATGGGGAGGCCCGCATTATAGCCATCTTTGAATGTGTTGTATATGGCAAACAAGACTAAGGAAATGCCCATTGGAGTTCGAAGGATGCAATGCTATCACCATTCAAGGAGCCAAGTTCACTAGAGACTTTGAAGTCTTGGCACTCACCGAGGTAAACAACTTTCCAACATTGCTTGGGCGCCCATGGTGTTATAAGAACAATGTTGACCTGTGGTTTAACAAAGGGTATATCAGTTTTGAGAACAAGGAGGAAAGGGTGGTCATTCCTTTGACAGATGGGAAGTCAGCACCCTATACTTGAGCCCTTAGGAGAAGAAGTCCTTGATAGAATATATGTGCACTCCATCGAGATCCTAAGATAATTCACCCCACGGAGGGAGTTATCCAATTTGAAGATGCTCAGTCCGTGAGTGATACCACTAGTGTGGCATGTGACAATTGGGCGCATGGACTTATGAGTTAATTGGGAGACAATTAAGAGGATTTGTAACAAGGGTGACAAAGGCGTGCTCAGTCAAGTGCCTAGGAGGAAAGAAGTTGCCAAGTTACTCTGGGGGCATATCCTGAAATTTTCTTACGGGACATGGAAGCTCAGTGGAAAAATGAGGACGAAAGAAGAGGAGTGCTCAGTTACAACCTACTCGGAACTACAATGCGCTGGTGGGATACACATCGGGAAAACCTCCTGGAATGACGCGAGATAAGAATCATGTTTTCTGTAAGGTTTTCTAGGAGTAACACGCCCACGGCTATACAAGACTACCATGGTAAAGAGATCGCTTCATTTCATATCCAAGCATGTGAGAAGGCCTGGATGGGAAGCGCGAAGCGTTTTCACCTTCATTATGGGTGCATAAGTTATATTCCACCTTACAAGGTTGTGCACATGCTTGGTACATTCATTCGAAGATGCGTCATTAGACGGGAAATTGGCAAGAGTTGGCAGTTGATCTCATTCAAGATTTCGAGTATAGGAGTACCAAACCATCAGTGGATAAGGCGTTGCAAGTGATCAAGCACCTTATGATGGGGGATAGCGCTATGGCAAAGGATAGGCTACTAGAATTGCTAGGTGAGCCTTCTATGGAGACATGCCTCAATGAAGAAGAATCAGAGGAGGTACAACTTGAGCGCGCATGCATGGAAAAAGAAAAAGGAAAAATGGTCTATGTAATAGACGAGAGAAGAGATGGAGACTTTGGATGTTAACCATTCGAAGGTACGCGCGAGGTCATAAATAGCGTTGATGAGCGAGCACACGCCTACCATGAGCCCTTAAAAAAAAAGGTTAACATTGGGACGGAGAGGTAGAACCTAAGGAAGCTATCATCGGTGACTATTGGTTGGAAAAGGAGGTTTCAAAGATCATTGATCATTGTGCGAGTTCCAAGATTTGTTTCCTCGTGGGTACCATGAACTCAAAGGTGTTCACCATTCCTTGGGGGAGATGAAGATCAAGTTAAAGGAAGGTACGTGCCTGATTCAGAAGAGGCCTTATTGGATGAATCTAAATTTACGCGTACAGGTTAAGGAAGAAATAAACAAAATGATAGCATCTGGTATCATTGAGGCAGTAGAAGAATCATAATGGATAATCCCAATGGTTATCAGTATTAAGAAGGATGGGAGGATAAGAATTTGTGTTGACTATAGGGATCTGAATGCAGTATGTTTCATCGATCCCTTCCCAACCCCTTTACTGAAGAAATTTTGGAAGGAGTAGCCGGGCACGAAGTCTACTCTTTCACGGATGGGTTCTCGGTACCACCAAGTCAAGATTGCAAAGGAATACCAGAGAAAGACAACTTTTTCCACTGAATGGGGAAGTTTTGCCTATGGTTATGCCTTTTGGATTAAAGAATGTGCCTGTTGTGTTCTCGCGCATTGTGGTACAAGCATTTTAGGACTTCATCCATAAGTTTCTTCAAGTTTACCTGGATGACTAGACTTGTATATGGATTGGTGAAAGACCATTGTGACAACTTAAGGCTGATGTTTGAGAGATGTCGGCAATTGAGGATATCCCTCAACATTAAGAAATGTGTCTTTGTTACTCCATTTGGAACCTGTTAGGACACATTATATGCAAAGCAGGCTTGTTAGGAGATCTCGCTAAAGTTGCAGCTTGTAAGATTAGGGAGCCTACTAGTCAAAGCATTGTCAGCGGATTTCTTTGGCAGACGAGGTATTACAAGAAGTTCATCAAGGGATATGCCAAGATCACCGCACCCTTAGAGGAGTTATTAAAACACAAGAGTACCTTTCATTGGGGAGAGGCACAAAGAACAGGCATTTGACACTTTAAAGGATAGGCTTGTCATGGCGCCCATCTTACATTTTCCTTCTTGGGATAAGCCTTTCCATGTGCATGTTGATGCCTTAGGGATAGCTATGGGAGTAGTACTAGCACAACCTGGAGAGGGAATTTTTGATCATCCCTTGTGCTTTGCAAGTAGAAAGTTGACACCAACAGAGCAAAATTACACAACTACTGAGCATGAAACATTGTCTATGATCTACGCGTTGCATAAGTTTAGGCAGTATCTATTGGCAACACCATTTATATTCTACACGAGACCATATGGCATTGAAATACTTGGTCAACAAACTCATTTTACAAGGGCGCATATGTCATTGGGTCCTACTATTTCAAGAATTTGAGTTCACCATGGTCATGAAACTAGGAAAAAGTAATTCAGGACCTGACCACTTGTCAAGGATTAACTTAGGAGAGGACACGCAAATCATTAAGGACCCTCAGACTTGGAAGATATTACAGTGTTCTTAAAAACAGGTGTGGCACTGGAAGGAATGAAGGCCTTAGAGAGAAAGCAGTTAGCAATATGTGCCACACCCTACATGTTGATTGGTGGGGATTTGTATAAGTTAGGTCGTGATGAGGTTCTTCCCAATGTGTATTGGAATATGAGCGTGTAGCCATTATGGAAGAAGCGCATGGTGGGATTGCAAGAGGACACTATGCAGGAAATGCTACCGCATGGAATATTTTATTAGCTAGGCTTTGGTGGGAAACCATCTACAAGGATTGTATTGAGTTTTGCAAGGCCTGTGACCATTGTCAGCACCTTGGAAAACCTGGAAAGAGGGATGAAATGCCTTTATAACCAATAGCCAACACTTGAACCATTTGAAAAATGGGCAATCGAATTTGTAGGACCAATTGCGCCAGCTGAGCGAAGGAATAGTTTGTGGTATATCATCACTTGCACTGATTACTTGACATGGTGGGCGAGGCGGTGCTATGAAAGGATTGCACCACAATGATAACTTCTAAATTTTTATGGGAGAACATAATCAACGGGTATGTTTGCCCTTTAATTTTAACAAGTGATAAGGGTACACACTTTCTCAATGAAAGTCGAATGATTCTGTTAGCGAGAATTTATGGTGGCCCATCATAAGTCTACCCCATATCACCCTTAAGCAAATGGGACTCATCTTTGAAGCATTTAAAAAAATATTAAGTCACATGTTAACTAAAATATGTGATGTTGGAAGATATGATTGGGATGATAAGGTATCAACTGTTCTATGGGCATACATGACAACCTATAAAAGGTTGAACAAGGCCACACTGTTTTAATTGGTGTTTGGCGCGGAGGCTATTTTACCAATGGAATTCATGTTACCTTCGCTGCATATAGCATGCGCAGGAGGGTTAGCTAATGAGAAAGCGCTGGAAGAAATAATTGATAAGTTGATGTAGTTAGACGAAAGGTGATCACTTGCTAGATGGAGTCAGAAGACGTAAAAGCAAGACAAAAAGCATGGCATGATCGTCATATCAAGAACAAGAAGTTTGAGGTTGGGCAATTGGTGTTGTTGTATGATTCCAAGTATCTGCGCCATCCTGGGAAGTTGAAATTCCATTGGTTGGGACCCTACATCATCTCGTACATTCTTGATTCAGGTGCTTTCCAGTTAGAAGCACTAGATGGGACGAGGTTACAGTCACTTCAATGGGAGTAGGTTGAAGCCCTACTATAAATAAGTCTTCTTGGTGTTTGTAATAAGACAAATATTTCGATTAGCTTCAAATTTCCCTTTATGCTTTTTTTTCTTGTGTTTCCCTTTCTCGTTGCTTGTTCATTTTGTTTTATTTCATTTTTCACCTTGTGCGCTGGTAACCACATTATTTTGCTAAAATTTGTGTATGTGCAGAGGATCGCGCATTTGTTTTAGTGTGGGGTGGAGTGATGAAAAGTATAGGCCTTTAATAAAAATTTGAGCTAGCAGTGGAAGTTGCGGTGAATGGCTCGGTTGAAGAATGAAAAGTGCGTAAGGGTAAGAAGTGCGTAAGAGAAGGTGGATGAGAATGGTTGGTGTCAAAAAGCCTTTGCGGAAACCACGTACAAAAAGGATGAAGAGCGCAGGAACAACATGAGGTAGGTGAGGGCAAAAATCGGGTAAAGGACAGAAGAAGTGCCTTCGGCGTTGTGGACGCACGCGTAAGAGTCTTCGGTCGGGTTGGATTTTTGCGCATCAGAAGGTTGAAAAAGGTTTTTCACGCAAGATGTGGCACATGGATAAAAGCGCTTAAGACGGCTTAGTGGAAAAATTCACATTTAATGTTAAAGTACGTTGGTAGGTGGTATAGCATTTAATGCTTGGAAAGAAGCAAAAACTATAAATACAAGGTCGGGTAAATCATTTGTTACCTTGTGTTTATAAAGAAGAAAGAGATCTTACGAACTAGGAAAATCCAGAGAGAGATTTGTGCGAAGAAAGGAGAATCCAAGAGATCTAAAGTGTGTGACTAGGGTAGATCCGCAAACTAGTGTGGAAGGAGTACATAGGCATGGGAAAATTTGTTGAGGAAGCGTCGTCTTGTGGAAGGATTTTTCTAGTTAGGGTTTGGTAGCTAGGGCATGGAGTTAGAAGGATTTCTTTGCAAGGTTGAGCTGTGGGATTGGACAGAGTGGTAGAGCAGAGCAAGGGGAAGAGGATTTAAGTGTTAGCACCGACCAGAAGAATGGCACCAAGGAAACCAACCGTTTCACCAAAGAAAACAAAGGGCAAGGGCAAGGGAAAGCAGATCGTTGTTGTCGCAAGCACCAACAAAGAATGGTACATGGAAATGCAATACCTAGATGGGGTATTGCTAGGAAAATAATGGGAGTCACACATGAGGAAGATGCCCATAAGTGATCATAATCATCATACAAACACAACGGAGAAGGAGATGGCTTTGGAGTTGGTTCACCCAACCAACAATAGGACGTCAAATGAATGCCCATTTACAATGATGAGGTAAAGGTCAAACTAGAAAAGGTTTGGGTTATTGCGGTTTTAATGAGTTACCCTACTTTAGTAAGCTTCGAGTGCCTTTATCAATGGTTGATGTCGCGCGTACATGAAGATCACTTTTACTTCATGAGGGCGCAAGATGCGCATCACACCACAACTGATTTCTAAGTTCACAGGCCTCAATTGTGAAGGAGATAACATTGATGATGATCTGAGCAAAAAGGAGGCTATCAAGGAGATTGTAGCCGTGTATGACTACAAGAAGGGTTCGAGATAATTTGACATATCAAAAATACTAGACCCAGTGATGAGGATGGTGCACTTAGTCACCAAACTCAATGACCAAGAATGGTGGACACAAGTAAATAAGGCATGGCTAAACATATGCCGGAAGATATCAGAAGGAACCATCTACAACTTTTCTTCTTTCATCGCAGATGAAATTATAAGCAACGCAGCAGGAGGGAGAGAAGATACTCTTCGGTAATGTACTCCTCACTATTGTGTTCTCAGAGATTGGAGTGCCCACGGGCCAAAAAAATTTGTTTGGGAGTATCCAAAAGAAGATCCCTCGCCTGCAAAGAGGTTTGTGAAGTATACTTGTGAAACCATGACGGCCACTCACAAGGCGCGCCTGGAGAAGTGGTATAAGCAAATGCGTGACGCATTCGGGGATGACTAGAGAATCCCAGAGCAATTTCCTGAACTCGTAATTGGAGAGGTAGAATTTGTAGTATACCAACACTTCTGCATTGGCAGATTTATGATGACAAATGGGAACATGAGTCCATGGTGCAAACTACCCTTCTCCTTCACCGTGTTATACTTCCAAGCCGGAGTTAATCGATTCAAGGAGGCCAAGAGACTAAGGTTTGACCTTAGTGAGGTAGATGCAGACCACTACGAGTTGCGCCTGGAAGCTAGTCTACCCAAAGAAGCACGCATACATGGAGAGATATGTCTCCCACGAGATCCAAATGATGAAGCCTTTGACGCTTGATCAATTGCAGGAAGGACCGCATCAAGGGTATACCTATGCATAAGGCCAAAGTTTGAAAAAGGTGCTTACTTGGAGAACAATGTATCCATTCCTGAAGACCCCACATGAAGGAAGAAGGTCACGCCTAGAAAGAGGGAGAGAGAAGAGGTGCAGAAGGCACCAAGTGTTCAAACTACTTAGGCGGTAAGCGCGTCGGAGACAAGCACTAAGCCTAGTACTTACACATAGAGGAAGAAGTCCCCAGTGAAATAAAATACTCCAAAAGAAGAGGCACTAGAGCACGAAGATCCCTCACTCAAGAGGAATCTCCAAGGAAGACATCACCTGTCAAAGAAAAAGAAAGAGAAGAATCCCTTGTATTGGAATCCCTAATAAGGAAGAAGCAAAAGGTAACGGATGAGGTTGATTCAGAGAAAACAGAAGACCTAGATGCCTACATCGGTGAGAGATGATGATGAAGATGAACCAGGAGGCGAAGACCATCCCATCTATGAGATACACAATTCGAAGAAGGAGATGAGGAGTATAACAAAGGAGATGAGGAAAAGGAGGATGAAGAAGAGGCTGAGACCCAAGGCAAGGGGGTAGGCGGGGAAGAAGTTACAAAAGAACAAAGGACCCCAAGCCTCACAAAGGAACAGTGTAGACGAGGCCGCAAAGAAAGAAGTGGAAAAAATCATCAAGGACCTGGTGGAGCAAGAAGTGGAATGCAGTGTAGACGTGGTGATGAAGGAAGCTGAGGAGGAGAGCGTAGAAAAAGAATACGGCAGCATGGGAGGAGATCCCAGTTTGGTTGTAAGCTTTCCAAAGGCCGCACACACAGGGAGGAAGAGCACAGAAGCATCACAAGTTCAAGGAATGAGCTACATTGATGATCTAAACAAGGTGTTGTGCGCACGCTTCCAGAGCACCATGCTAACGGAACAACTTCTAGCCATGACTTCATTTAATGAGGAAGGTGCATACCCTCGGACAAGGAAAATGATGTCATGGGCATTTGAGTCCCACATTGATGAGCTAGAATTTGAAGTAAGCCAAGGAGCGTTGATGAAAGTGACAAAAACAAAAGGGATAAACCCCTTGGTGAATACTCGGCTTGTCGAATGAGCAGATCTCGTAACACGCTCAACAAAGTCTCAGTTAAGGTTGAAGCCAGGCTCTTCGAGAGAAATGATAGGGTAAAGTTCCTAGAGGTAGAGCTGGAGAAAAAGGAAGAAGAGCTCATTGAAAAGACCAAGGACTTGAAGCAAGAAGAGCTAATCAACGCTCAGTTAAGGCGTGAGTTGAAAGATGAAAAGGTAAGAGTGCGTGAGGCATACAAGAAGATAGAGATGATCACGGATGTCATTTTCCTAAAACATCTAGACTTAACGTTGTCCACGCAAAAGTATGGGTCATCCTTGCAATGCCTGGAGGACTTGACCCACATACTCACTATGGAGAGGCGACCACTTGCCCTAGAATCAGCAAAGGAGGTGTTGGTGCGCCAAGAGAAAGAAAATAAGATGAAGGTGTTTGGAGATTGTTGCTCAGTACAACAAGATCCTCACCGATGTAAAGGCCATCGCGCAAACTATTGAGGCTGCCTATGATAACTGCGCGAACAGAGATAGAGTGGCAAGTATCCTAGTTTCCACCCATGAAGCGGAACTCAAGGAGTTCCAAGAAAATAACAAGGGGAACAGGCGGAGCGAGACAAGATCCTAGCCAAGGTAGAAAATAAATCAGAGGCCATTGAGACCTTGGGGCTCAATCAAGAATCAAGGGGAATTGTACCCTCAAATCACTCGAAGGATGGATGCACTTGAGGATTTGGGAAAAAAACTAGAGGAGATTGTGGAGACAATGAGCGTTAAGGGAGAGGAGCTTAGTTTTGAAGAACAAGGTCACAAGTGTAGAACGAGGTCGACACTTGAGGGAAATTAGAAGCTGATTTAAGGATTTCCCTCTCCTCCTCCAGAAGTAAATAAAGTTCCCCATTCTTTCATTATTTTCCTCAATTCTCATTCCTTCATTCTTCCATTCCAACCATCTGTAAGGATCCACCATTCTTTAATTCTTTATTGAAAAGTGTTTTCGGGGACGGAAAATAGGCGTAGTGTGGGGTGATGTTGGACCCCAAAATATCAGCTAAGTACAAGAAGGCATGTGGGCACGTTGGACCTAGTTGAAGAAGGTTGTGTGGATTGAAAGCACGTAGGGAAATGGTTCTGGAAGGGTTTTGCGGAACACATGATGCAAGCGCAAAGAAAAATGGCTTTTGTACTTAGCCGCATTCGGCATCCCAGGCAACACACGAGAAAAGCATGACCCTTGTGGATAAGGTGTCAGCCTAGCGACTATGGATCAAAAAGGGAATATTCTAGGCATGCGATGGAAGTTTCCAGAAGACATCATTGCAAGGAATGGAGAGCTCGGATCTGGAAAGGCATGCTTCCATGGAGGACCACTTCGATACTTGCAACCGAATCAGAACTTCCAAAGGCATGGCGGTGGGTGCTAAGGCTATATATACAAGCGCCCAGGTAGAAGAAAAGGATATAGTTGAAGAGAGGTGAAGCCCTGCAGAAAATAGAATGGAGGATGTTATGGGTTAGGGATTAGGAGAGCTCTGTGAGCGTTTAGCACATAAGGGGATGGGTTCTCATTTTTCTTTGTAATATGATGAGCATGATATAGCTCTGATGCATGATTTGGCTCTGCATAATTATATGAGGATCTGTTATGACCTCAAGGGATTTAATGTGGGTTATTAAATTTGATATTATGAATATAAATGCTTTTTATAAATCATCTGTGTTCAATACTTATGCATTTTCTTTATGTATGAATCATCTCCATGTGTTGCTTGTTATTTCTCTTACCTGCATACAATGAGATGACAACTCTTCCTAAGTTCATAAGAATGTGGTTTAGTTCTTTTTGTCCTGCATTTGATTATTTGTTCTAAGATGATGCATTCTCACAAAACTCACATAAAGGAGAGACTCGGCACTCGCGCATGCCTCGGTGAGCGCCCAGTGGCCACTAGGTGATAGGCCAACACACATGGGATTTTTTTGTTTTGTGAAGGGTACAAAAATGACTACACCTGTCACTCTAAAGGCCTTTCGCAAGGCCTCTCTTTCCCACCTATATCTATCTCTGTCATCTTTGGCATGTATGAGTTACTCCTATACAAAGAATGGGTCTTTGGCTTAGCCCATTTCTCTCTCCCGGTCGAGTATCCCTCTCACCGGTCAAATTGAATTGCTTAGCCACCCACACGTCCTTCTCAGGCGTCTAAAATCGCTACGGTGGCCTCCAATAATGCCACTCTATCATCCTCATCTCCACCCTCACCACCACCACCACTCTCCGATGCAACCTCTACATGGGCCCACACTCGCCTCTTAAAACCACCTAGTTGCCCCTACCACCATGTAGCATAAGCCTCTGTCACCACGGAATCATCATGCCCCATCACTCCCTCCTCATCCTCCATATCAACCGCCTCCTCTGAACAATTGGTAGTGTTATATCGACTCTCCATCATCTCGCCGATAAGCCACTACTACCTCAGGCACATCCTGAATCAACCCAAATTGTCACCTAATGAGACCAAATCTAATCAAATCCCAATGATCCTCCCTTTACCCTCGCACTCACCAATCATGATGCATATCCATCGATTCCTCCTCTACACTCGGGCCATACCAAAAACAATGTATAAGGCCTCTAAACAACATTTCCATCATGTAATCTGCCAGGAGCCGCTGTCTATAATGGTCCTCACCTATGACAAGCCCTATGGCTGCGTGATCTCGAGTGCCACCTCATAAAACCCATTAGATACTCCAAGTCAACCCACCTTTCCCATGACACTCCCATCACCGGGCCACTGCAATGTGCTTGTAGGCCCAACACTCTTAACAAAAATGATACATCCACACCGAATTTGCGTCTAGTACTCCAAGACCATAGCTCCATGTAAACATGTACCAACAAAATAGGGGCCCAAAAAAACTCTATCCTATATATCATCATATATGTAACCACCACAGTCAACATCCATGAGAATCGGCCTTCGGCTAAGTTCGATAAGGCGTAACAACTAATGTCCATCATTCACCGCCCCTCTTTATCCTCACTATACAAGGCTCCATATGAAAAATCCCCAGAGGTAAAAACCACATCAGTGCCATCATTCCCATACAACCTCTGCATCGCATTCCCCCTTCCTACCTCATCAATAACATAAATTTGCTCACCCTGTACTGGTAAGCACAATATCCTGTGTATATCCTACAATGTCAATGTCATCTCGCCTGTAGGCAACGAAAATGTGCCTATGACATGGTCCCATCGCTCAAATAACGCCAACAACCCCATACCTCTATGAATGAACCTATAATTATGCATTCCTCCAATCCAACCTCCTCTAAGTGAGTCTAGTTGGCATTTGATAACGAGCTCGAACATTATCTAATATCTTCGGGGTCCTATCCCGTAGTCAATCTCTCTCTAGCCTTCATCTAATCAAACAAAGACTCCATAAGAAACATATCAATGAAAATCCAATCAAAATTAATCACAACTTGTTATCAAAACATAGAATCGCCAACGACTCTCATAAAATCATTGACGATCCTATCAAAATTGCTATTACTCGTCAAAATCGCTAACGATATCATACAAAATCACTAGCGGTTTCTGAATGATTCCAATTTCTAGAAAAAACACATAATAATAATAAATAAAATAAAAAAACTAAAAAACACCTACCTCAGCACATGTGAGCCTATATCACCTCTGCACACCTCCATACCTCCATCTCACTCAAAATAACGAAAAACTCATTAATTAGGGTTTCTTGGTTTCTTAGGTTATCAAATCGCAAGATATACAAATGAGCTTTCCAACCGCCTTTTATACCAAAACATTTTCCAACCACTTGGTCGCCGACGACTAGGCTAATCAATGACGATTTTGTCAAATTGCCAGCGACCTAAGGTAATCGCCCATGATTACCTCCCCTTTGTCCAAAACATCATTATTGGCCCCGAGCCTTATCAAATCATCATTTTTTCATCATTCCTTGCCAAAATTGCACATTTCTAAGTGTGCTTCCTTTTGCCCCAAGACCCTTTTAAAATCAAAATCAATCAATCTATAAAGACTCTACCTTTATACAATCCATTTCAAATTTAAGCTATCGGAAAATATTTTCCCTTGTTTTCGTTAAGTCATATGTCTATAGGACACGAATCCATTGGTTCCCCTATCACTTGACTTCTTGGCCGCGTAAGCCCATCTTTGTGGCAACATCCTTTATATCAAGCTTGTGTCTCCCGATACACTGTGGATACTATATGCCTTCTCGAGAACCTATTCCCACAGCTGACTCCCTACGATTCATACGTTTATAGGTCAAGAACTCATTGGTTCCCCTATCATTTGACTCTCTAGTCACACAAGTCCACCTTTGTGGCATTTTTTTCCATGCCTAGTCTTGAGGCATCTTAAATAGAAACACAACAACACACAAGCCTATCTCATCCAACAACCTATTCAAACCGGTGATCATTGCACTTTGTCGCAATGACCCCGAGTTTGAGGGGGGATCACCTATCCAACACAAAAAGATCATTCCACTCATTTTTGTCCAGAGCTTGTCCATCACAAACCACTTGACAAAAAGGGGCAAATGTAGACACATGCTTCTTGGTTACACCCCTCACATCCTCATTCAAAAATCATTAAACCTATCTCACTATCCTAAACCATGACTTCATCCCCATAAAATCACATTCTACCCCCCATAAAACTTATTTACTCACCCTAAACCTCCCTAACCACCTATAACCCATCCTAGCCCATTTTAATCCTAACCATCTAACCTCCTAACTCCCTTAACCCCCTCATAACCATTTCCACTCATACCCACACCTGAATCTACCCATTTGGAAGTGGTTAAAACCACTTCCAAGTGGGTTTTCCCACTTTTTCCAGTTGTCAATGATTTTAACCGATCGTTGATGATTCTATATAAACAACATCAAACCTCCAAGATTGGATCATCGGGCACTATTGGGAAGCTCAAGTTCATTGGAGACTTAGACAACATCATCACAATCATCTTGAGACCTTCAATATCACTATCAAGTCTGCAGAAGCTCTACAAACACTGTAAGGTTCTTATAACATCATTTTCAAGCATTTTGTATCCAAGGTAAGCACTTTTGTGACTTATTTTCATATTTGGTCTATTAATGAATCATATTAGAACTCGTATCAAGTTAGAGGTCATTCATTTGACATCCAATTTGCATTTTATCAAAGAATGGATTTTTGCATAGTAATCGCTAGCTATTTATTAATCGCTAGCTATTTATTGAAATCGCCAACGATTACCCTAAATCACCAAAGTGATCCCTATCATTTTAGCATTTTAATCACATTTATCATATATGTTGTCAAATATCAATTTGTTTTCTGTCTAATCTGCTCTGTTTCCAAGCTATGTCTCTCTGTAGATGATTGTACCAGGTCAAACACATCCAATTACAAACATATACGACCTTCCTATCATCCAACAACCCTTCGTTTGGGAGCAATTCGACATCACGCACGAACTCAACCTTTGTGCCATCACCTTGACACTAGACGTTGAAGACATCAAAGATCAACTCGAAGTCATACAAGAAGAATGAGACATAGCTTAACAAGCCTCGTACAATTACTTCGAGGAGTTTGAGATTGTTGTAGCCCTTGTTTGGGCTACCTATCATGTGGAACAAGATCTCTCTATCCCTCTAGAATTCTAGTCATTCCTTCATTGTCAATTACTTTCATATCATTATCACTTAATTGTAAAACGAGTTGACACCCTTCGAGGAAGCCCATTGGTTCCCGGGATCGGCATTTTCCTAGCAACTTGTCATCTCCTTGTCTAATATTGATCTTGTTTTGACGTCTTTGCATGTATGTTCTCTCATTCGTTGAAAGGAGCCTCACGTCCGTTGTACATCCATTCATCCCAACATTGCACTGTCGGCGCAGTATCGTTAAACCCTGTCATCTTCTAAGTTTTTGGTGTTTCTCATTATAATTGACAAACCGAAAATCACCACTAACATATATATCATTCCAAGGAGTAAAATCCCATACCCACAAGATAGTGTAAACGGTGTTGATATTCTTTCTAATTCGTTTTATACTTTCAATAAAGGTTGTCTCCTCTCATAATAGAGGAAGGCCTTTGTCCCACATGATGTTGGCAAAGCACCATATTTTGCATGCGACAAAATATTTTGCGAGCAAAAGTTTGTTTTTAATTATGTTAACCATGTAATAATTTATAAAGTAGTGTGACACATACTCGGTGACATCCCACAACTAGGAACAGAAAACGTGCACTCTTTTATAGTGGTAATAATTCCAAATTGGTTAAAGAAGTTTCTAACTAGTTACATAATGTGAATTTTGTATTTGTTTTACTTATTTAAAAGGATAAACGCCATTATATACAATTTTCTAAGGAAAACTTCTACCCATCCCTCACCGAAATATAAATCGGAGAAGATTTCGTAGTCAAGAATGTGTTGGTTGGCATAGGAACCGAGAGTGCCACGATATTGCAAAGTTTTTAATTGTTGTAGATAATTATCTACCACGGTTTAAATAAACAATCTATTTTTTTAATTACAAGCAAATGTTAAATGATTCTTAAATAGTGTAGCTCATACTTTGTTGTTGATATCCTAAATGTGTTAGAGAGAATCCCAGGGTAATTGTAATTTTTTTGAAAATTAAAGCTAATCTCAAATTATAAGTGAAGTTCTACTAAAAACTATGAATCATTGACAAAATGCAGGGGCGTGGGAGATGAAATTTTATAGTAGTGCGACAATATTTTTACGTGTATTTGCATGCTTCAATTCACACCTTGTGATAAGATAATTAAAAGCGAGACTTCACTTTTGTATTTACGAAATTTTTGTTTCTCTTTTTTTTTTAATGTCCACAAGAATCCACTACAATGTAATGAATAAATGTTGGAGAAGGGACTCAGCTTGGGAAAACGATGTAATGAAGTTGGCCGGATAATTTGGTAGCTATGCAACTGGAGGCAAAATACACCCCAACAAAACCGAAAATTACATTACATCTGTATTATAATTGTTTGGAGAATTGAGGGTTTCTTTGTTTGGTAGGGTACAAATGGAGAGACAAGTTATGTAATGGGAGCAAGGTTGTTATAATTTGTAAACATGTGGTAGTTCAAAAAAGTCAAAAACTACAGAGAATGCAACTCTTAAGAAAATAGATTATGGCTATAAGATTAAATAATATTTAAAAACTCATCTTTATATGATCAACGCTGTATTTTCCTATTTATATTAATAAAAATACACTTTTCAATCAAAAATAAAATAAAAGAAGGCAATTGTGTTATAAAACAACGCAATCGAACACAATATAGTAATAAGTAAGAACATTTTTAATTGAAAAAGCGAAGGAGCTTAAATAAAGGGAAAGGGAAGGGAAGGGAAGGGGGTAGACATAGGAGTAGGTGATGAGCAGGTTAAACATCGTAAGGCTGTTTACCGGTAAACTTAACCTCGCTGGGGTTAACGTTCTTGCCAATGGAGCGCATGTTCCATCCAACTCCCTTCCGACCGGGGTTGGCCTTCTCCGGATAAACACCATCCCTCGGGTGAAGATACTGCACTTCTCCGTTGGGGAAAACGCGATAGAACTGGTAGTTAATCTTGAATTTGGAGCGCAGCCGCACCCCCATCGCCAGGCACTGCTCCTTCCTCGCCAGCTTCAGCAGGTTCGGTCCCTCCCTCATTATGGCGGCGCCGCCGGTCACCATCTCGAATATCTGTTCTTTCGGCGACTCCCACGTTATCACGTAGAATTCTTCCACCTGCGCTTTGCGGAGGAGCCCGCCTGTGCTGCCGCCGAAGATGGGCGAGGGCGTGTCGGTCTTCAGTTCGGGAGGGACGAACCCCTTCGGCGCCTCCGCCGCCGTCGCCGCCGCCATCGCTACCGAGCGCGAGGATCGCGACGAGAATTGGACGCCCAACCGCTTCGAGGGAGCGAACCCGACGGCACCGCCAGCACGAGATAAATTGATAGAGGCGGCGGCGGTTGTAGTGGCGGCGGCCGCCATTGTTGCTTGCAGAGCCATTGCCATTGATATGGATATTGCTGCTGTGGTTGAGGAGTAGAAAGCGGGTATGAAATGAGGGATGGAATGGAGATATTGAGCGAAGGGGATGAGATGAGTGTGGATAAGAGTTAGACCAATGAAAACCCGTGAATGGCTTTGTGTTATCCACATTTTATATTTTCCTTATTATGTGGCTTTCCTCCTCCATAACCTCCAAACTCATTCCCATGTCTAAATTTCATATCTAATATTCATCTCCATGGTATGAAATTTTATTAAAGGAAAAAATTAGTTTTTTTAACTTTTTAATCGAAGATTGATTGGGTGGGTGCTAATCTTGCAGATTTTATTTTATGGCCATGTTATTCTCCTCTTTATTTTTATTTTGGATTTTAAGTAATATTTTCATTATTTTCTCTAAAAAATTCTAGTAGTTGGTGGTAAATGATATGAATTTAGTTGTATCAATGTGTTAGGTTTGACAAAAATATGTGAAGGAAACAACAAGTTCTAAAGTTTACTATATAGTTAAGATATTATAATTTTTTGATTGATTTTTAAAGTGTAGAGAAAAACCTTGTGACAAACAAATGGATGTCAAGTTTAAGATTGCAATTTCACTATGATGATCAAATAGGTGTCAAATGTGTGAGGAAAATTGAGTTGAAATGTTTCAGCATATTCCTCACTTGATCTCTGAGGATATTAATTCCAAGCTCACATGGTCTTTCACTATGGAAGAAATCCAAGAACTATTTTTGACATGAAGAAAGACAAGTCTTCGGTCTCGAACGACTTCCCTCTGCGTTTTTCCAATTTTATTTCCATATTATTAAGTCTAATATGTTTGATGTTGTCTCTGAATTCCAAAAAAATGATTTACTCTTGAAGGAATGGAATAACACCTTCCTGGCTTTAGCTCCAAAGGCCTTGGGATCCAAATCGGTCTCGAACTTTCGACCCATCAGTCTTTGCAACACCTCTTATAAGATAATTACTAAATTATTGGCTAAAAGACTAAAACCTTTAATGGATAGCTTAATCTCATATCAAGAAATGGATTCATTAGAGGAAGGCTAATTCAAGGTGGGGTGATTACTATTCATGAAGCCCTTCATACTAAAGCAAATTTAGAATGACCATTAAACTTGATATGCAAAAGGCCTTTGACCGAGTGAGTGGACTTTTCTTATGAAAGTCCTTAAAAAGTTTGGTTTCTGCGATAAATGGTGCGCTTGGATTTTCTCTTGTATCTCTTCTCCACATTTCTCTGTGTTAATGAATGGTATTCCCACTGGTTATTTCACTAATAGCGGGGTATTAGGCAAGGTGATCCTTTATCACCTTCCTGTTTATCCTCATGGCCATACGCTTAGTAGAGCGTTGGTTGTTGCTAAACAATCTGAGTTTATATCGGGTATTACCATCACTTCAAAGGTCCCTGCAACCACACACAGTAATTCGCGGATGATACGCTTCTATTGGGTGCAACATCTCATTGTGGAGGTAAGAATATTGGATTTATTATCAATCGCCTCAAACACTTATTAATTTTGCTAAAAGTAGCATAGTTTTTGTTAACACACCTCTTAGCAAGTAAAGAAAGATTACAGACATCTTTGGATGCAACATTATGGACCTACCATCTTCCTATTTGGGACTACCTCTCTTTAAGGGTAGACAATTGAAAACTCTTAAGAACCCGGTTATTGAGGCGCTTCTAAAAGAAATTAGTTGCTTGAAAAGGTACTCTTCTCGGTCAAGCTAGTAATCTTCAACCAAAAAACTACTCTGCGAGAACCTCCTATTTACTTCATGTCTCTACTAAAAATTCCCTCCTCAGTTACTATCCACATAGAGAAAATCCAAAAGCAATTCCTTTGGTCTGGTTCAGAAGAGCGTAAAAGGATACACTTAGTCTCTTGGAATGTGGTCTACAAACCTCTCGCTCTTGGGCGCCTCGGTCTTCGAATAGTTCTTCTAAGATGAATTCGACGCTATTAGCAAGAAGCTTTGGTTGGGCCATTTTGTCAAATGACAATTCCCCACAGGCTCAGGATAGTCTCTAAATACCTCCCTTCACAGTAAATTTTCTCTCAAGGACATTTCAAATAGATCTACTATTTGGAATTCTATTGTCGATGACTCAACCTCTGTTGCGATTGGGTACTAAATGGCGATTCACGTAATGGGAGGCAAATTTATTTTTGGAGGGACTAGGTGGATAGGTGAAAGACCCTTAATCTTTGATTCCTATTGGGATCCTATCAGACACCAACTCATCAGCTTTTTTGGTAGAGCTATTAGTGGCTACATTGACAAGTCAAATTTTGCTCCCTCATCACTACCTACCACTCTATGAAGGTTGTAGCTCTATCTAGATACGATTGTGCCTCAACAAATCGACTATTATACTTTCATCTCAATACATTCCATGCGCTCGGTCCTATTGACTCCTGCATTTGGCCTCTCTCCCCCTTGGGAATTTATCTCATTAAAGTTGTTTACCTTTCCATTCAACATCCCTTTGTTATCCCTCCTCTGAAGAATCTATGGATCCCACAAGTCATCCCTAAAATTGGATTTTTCATCGTTGGTCTCTCGTGACTACTTCCTTTTAGGGAAAATTTGAAATGTAGAGGATTCTCCCTCCCTAGTCGTTGTATCCTTTATCTCTACGCATTAGAAACCTTTGTTCATCTTCTTCTCCATTGCCCCTTTGCCCATTCCATTTGGAGTCTCCTTTTAGGCTACTTCGGGGTTTCTTGGGTGTTTCCCTTCTCACTTTCAGATGTTATTCTTCAATGGCAATCCCCTTTCAGACATCATGTTTGCACCCTTGCTTGGAAGTTGCTCTTGCCACACACTTTGTGGAACATATAGAAAGAGAGAAATAGGAGAATATTCAAGGAACAAACCCAGGAGTTGCGTTAAGTCTTCTCAAGAGTGGTTGTTGGATTTCAAGAAAAATTGAATTGTTGCATCTCGGGAAGCAAAGATAAACAGAAAGTCTCCCTTAACCTATCTGGTCCTTGGCATAAATAGCTTCAAATCTCCTTGGATCCTCCTTCTTCTCTCGCGAGCCATACCTTTTGGTCCCCTCCTCGGGTTGGTTGGCTTAAATTTAACACTGATGGAGCTTAAAGGAAACCCGGACATTTCGGGGTGGGGCTATTCTTAGGGATGATCTTGGTCACCCATGGCAAATTCTTTGCATCAATTTTGCACAGGGACAAATCACAGAGAAGAAGCACTTGTTATACTAAAAGGAATGGAGTTAGTGAAAAGAATTGGAGTTGGTCAACTCATAGTGAAAAGTGACTCTCTAAATTTGGTCTGTATTATCAATACTAAAGCGGCTACAAGTCTGGTCTATAAGTAATATCATTGAGGATATCCGTAGCATGCAGTCTAGTTTTCAAAGTATTATTTATCAGCATATCTATAGAGAAGGAAACTTTGTTCTGCTTATTTGGCAAATTTGGGTGTTCTATCTTAGTTTCATCATATTTGGATTAACAATTTCCCTGAAAACTTGCTTTCTGTGCTAGTGAATGATTATTGTCTGCAAAATCAGTGTGCTTTGGAGGAAAGTGTTTTTCACCGTGCACCGTGCCCTCTAATGGTGTTATATTTGGTGTCGGAAAAGCTATCGACTTGGCCTTCCCCACGTCGTCGACGGAAGCATTAATTACACATTTATTACCATTTTGGTTATGATGTTTCTTGCACATGGGAAAAGGTTTTATCAATTATTACTCACTCGGAGGGATTTCCTAATTATGACAATGTCATGTCCGACTACCCTCTGGAACGTGTGAAGGAAGGAACGAGCAAAGCTTATAAATTTGATTTCTTCCCGTCTAGCGATCAAATTAATCTGTCCTTTTCTTTCTGTTATTTCAAAATGGGAGGCTCTCTTTGCAGAGTTGAACTTGCAAGTTGTGAGGAATTAAGAAATGACTCTGATGTTTGGAAGATTTTACAAAAGAAAGGGGTTTCTCCTTTCATTGAGCGTCTTTTTGGACATTTTGTTCACATTTCTAGCAATATCCTCACCACCTGGAAAAAGGGAAAGTTTAAGGTGGGTCAAGCCAAGTTCGGAATTACTATAGAAACCATTTCTATTGCCACAAGCCTTCCTTCCGACAGAGACATCTACTTCAAGTGGTCACTCAAATCTAAATTGGGAGATTTTATCAAGCCTAGAGATCGTCTGCGGAAATATCAATTTGGGTACAAGCAAGCCTCTCTACCTCCTCCATGGGAAAGAGTGGCGGAGCAAGTAATGTGGTATTTTACTTTAGAAGGAAGATATAAATTAGTCTACGGACCTCAATTCTTCCTTTTGTCCCATTTTTGGCATCATAGAAAGGTTAATCTAGAAAATTTCTTGTTTCAATATTTGGACTTTTCCATCAAACAAGCCCGTGAAGATGAGGGGCCACTCCTTCATCAAGGCCTCCACTTTCTGCTTTTCTATGCTACTACTCGTCATCCCTACTAAAGTGGAACGCATTCCTCCTAAGTATGGTTTGCCTCATCATGGTTACATGTCGCATGTTCCTACTCCCACCCGTCGTCTTCACCGTCGTGTACTCCTCCTGTTGATTCGGACATTAATGTCCTTATCACCGCCCACCGTGACATTGCCTCTCCCCCTCGCTTCTCCGCTTCATCCCTCCTCTCCCCGCCTACCCTCTTCTTCTCTGTTGTGCCTGCCTCAAAAATTGGTGTTGTGTCTTTGGTTGCGGACTTAGAATAGTTTGTTCTGAAGTGTTGTTAGAATTGTCTTATGTTTACTTAATCGCTTCCTCCTCATGATGTGGGGTTTCCTATCATTGAAGACATGGACACTTATATGGTTGAAGAATCGAGACAATCACCATGATACGGCCCCTCCTCTTGCTTAGGATGATGATATTGTTCTATATGCTCTCAACATTTTGGGAAAACTTAACAGGGCTTTTGCTTTCATCAAAGATTGGAAAGATCACATTGATAATGCCTGGAATCACATTAAGGCATACTATATTTGGAGCTTATTCAAATGGCATATGTTATGGCTAACAATTTTCCCACTACCGATACTACGAGGCAATTGCTTCTCTTAAAAATATGCTTAATGTGTAACCCCGAGGGGCTTTTTCTTTTACTTTTTTGTTGACTTTGGTCTTATACTTTATATGCTTCAATGTTAAATCTAGCCTTAAAGGCCTTTTGTAAAAGGATGTGGGTCCTTTCAAAACCCTCACGTTTACCTATTTCCAAAAAAATAGGTGTCAAATGTAATCTCATAATTTATTGTATATGCATGGATGTTACTGACCCCCCACAAACCTAAGTGTCATTATCGAATGCATGTCGACAAAATTATCACATCTAAAAGTTACACATATGGAAAGTTGTTATGCACTAACAATGAAACTACATTAATCATATTTAGTGTTTTAATTATGTTCAAAGATTTAATTATAGAAAAATAAAGGACTTGTGATCTAGATTGTAGTAAAACATGAAATAATTAAAGTGCTTTAGAGAAAATTAGGGTTTGGATTATAATACTCTAGATTACATAAATTCGAAACAATCATCGGTGGCAAGTAATAAAATATGGGTCCAAATAAAAAGAGCTATTGATCCCAAAATTCAAAGATCAAAGAACGACATTAACAATTACCATAATGGCTACAAAACTAGTTGACCACTTTTGAAATGGGTATGTAAAAGGTATTGTGTGACAAAGTGTAAACATCAATCTATGAACCTAATCATTCGACAAAGTGGTTGAAGGAAACCTCACTCATTTTCTCATGTTCTACTATGGATCATTTGGAATATACTCTTATTGATCAAAAATTAATTCAACCTCAACAACTTGTAAGGCCCATAAAAAATTAAATGTTAATGAGGGTTTATGTTATCCATTCATTATTATCAAGTCCCTAATTTAACCCAAATTGGGCTTTAGATCGTAGAGACAAATGTGTAATCAGATTACTAGATAAATTCTCCAACATCCAATTTTGACATTACATGTAAAATGATATTGGTAAGTTGCATTCACTTAGAGCACATGCTTAATGCTTAATCTAGTAAAACATAAGAAGATGAGTGCACTTAAATATTTTACTTGATTCGGAAACTAATCTAGGTGTGACAAGAGTATGACCTAGATAGAAATATTTTTAGATGCTTTGTCTTTAATTCAAGAACAACATTACGCTTAAGGAGATAAACCATTTTTCATAAGACTAAACCGTTTAGCAGTTTCATCATGTTGGATAGTTTGGTTTGGGTTGTAAATGTGACTATAACTTCAAGACCTTTGCAAAAAAATTTATGGGTACCAATATGGAATATTAGGTCTCAATAATGTGTGGAATCATTTGAAATCAACTACCTTGACCCAAAACCCTAATATTATGTAAAACCTTGTAAAAATATTAGTGGTTGAGTTAAAGCAAAATTCATACACCACCTATATTGGCACTACTCCAAAGAGGCCTCAAACTACATGTAGTTCTCCACATAGAGATGTAAAAACATCATCTATGGATCTAACTATATTTGATAACTTGAAAATTTGATAATTAATTTTTATTGACTTGGCTTGTTTGTGTTTGACTTGGTTTTTTTGTGATTGATTTGGGAATCTTGACTATTGGACTTGGTTTAGAGTGCTTCAAACTTATGTAGGGGTTTCTCCTAATGTTTTCTCATACTTTAGGAAGTTTACGCGAGATTTTTCTTTCCTTTTAATGATTTTTACTTGAGAATGCAAGGTGTGAGCCAAATAAGTAAATGAGTGTTTTAGACTTTCTTATATAGGGTTTTGTGGATAAATTCTCATTAAGGTTGACATAAAATAGAGATTCCAACCCGTACAAAGCTATGCAAATCGAGAAAACTAAATTTTGGGTGGTTCAAGATGAGATTATTTGACAAGTATATGCACGAAGTTAGGGGTCGATTTATGGTTATTTTTGTGATTTTTCACAAAGGGCATACACCCTTTTAAAAGGGTACACACCCTTTGTAAAAATTCATGAAAAAGATTCGAATATTCAAACCAAAAGGGTGTACACCCTATGTAAAAAAATGGTGCATGCTATTTACATTACAAAGGGCACACTCCTTTGTAAAACATCAAAAATAATAAAAATGATTTTACAAAGGGTGCACACCTCTTGTAAAATTATTTTTAATGCTTGCAAAGGGCATATGCTTCTTTCAAAGGATGTGGACCCTTTTCAAAGGACGTGCACCCTTTAATTTTTAATTTTTTTACTTTTCCCCCTCCCAAACAGCCTTGTATTTTGGCTTGGGGATTTGAACCAAAGCTTTGGAATTGCATTAAACCTTCCACCATTTCTTTTGGATAGTTTAGAATAATTTTTCACCTTTGTAGGCACAAAATATTTGTCAACTTTATGTATTTTTTTTAAAAAATGGGTTTGTAGAGGGGAGAATCTAGTTTCTAAAATAATTTTTTTACATATTAGATTAGTATGTTTTAATATGACATAATTTCTACATAATGTAACTCATTATGATTAATTCATGTATCGTTACTAATAATTTAATAAATTTTTGACAACTAGCTAACACATTATAAAATTTATATCCCAACAATCTACACATCATTGGCTCTGATTTAAAAAAAAAAAAATCAAATATATAAGTTAAGCTCAAAAAGTTGCATTCGTTTACTTTTAATTTCATTATTCATACTTTCTCAAGTTATAAAATTATTATATTAATTGAAAAAATATTCTCAACAATCTCCAACATTTTTTGAACCCTTGTATGAAATTTCATTTAAAAAATCATTCATTTGCTTCAAAAAAGTGTGTCCATACACATGCACTTTTGTTATGTTTTCACAAAAACTTATTATGTCACTATTAGAAATGTGTAAATTTGACATACTTATCTCATCTGGGTATTGAAAAAAATTACATATTTAGAAACTAGATTCGAAATGTCACAATTTATCTTCTTACAATATCACAAAATTATTTGACTAGGTGCCCTAAAAGTCTCTCCAAGTTCACATATAGCTATTTTTCAAAAAACAAAGTGGCCACTTATCCCCCTTTTAACCCACATTACCCCGCATCTACCCTTATACAAGACTCGAATCATTGAATGGTTTGATATTTTTAATGGTTTGGTCTGCAGTAGTGAGGAAGGTGTTGTGGAGCTCGGTGCATGATAATCAAGAGCAATAGACTACTTGTGGATCGATATGAGCATGTTTGTAAGTGGTTTAGTTATGTAATGGGAGATCAAGTCTTGCAATATGACTAAGGATGGACTATGATATAACATTTTTCTCGGATGAGGTACACAAGTCATGACTAAAGGGATTAAGGCAATAAAAAATTTATCAAGTGTTGAATTACCAAATTTAGGTGTTTACATTTCCACCCCTTTTAAGTTGGAAAATTGATTTTTCATGCTTAAATGAAATATATACATGAGTGTGTAAACACACTTTGTATTTTCTCAAGATGCTTGAGCGGTTACTGAAGATCCCCAAAGTGAAACCTACAACATAGAGTGTAGTTAATGTCCATATAGAAATAATTAAACTTTGACTCTTGCAGACACCCCAAATATGCCACCGATTAGTCGTTCTAGCTAAACATGTCCTAGTATCAACATGACAATTAATTAATTAATTATCTCCAACCTATCGAAAATCCCACAACATCTCAAAACCAAATTAACTAACTAATATTACTTAGTTACTAATCATACATCTTTATCATCCCACATCTTTGTAATGTCCCCATTCCTTCACCGAAGGCCTAAGGGCCATTTTTCGGTCTTAGCCTTGGTCATACCCAAGGGGCTAATGGCATATGGATGGTTGTTTACCACCTTTCTTATTTTTATATTTTTCCATTAGCATTAGTATTAAGCAACTTGGTGAGAATAATTGTTATGTTTTATCGTTAAGGGGGCTTATGGTACTTTATCGTTATATCTCTTCGTTGGGGTCACTTAAGTGACTTTTAGTCCCACATAGAGCACCCACTTGAAAAAGGTAATGAAAAATTATAAAAGGAAGCGCTTGGAGGATAAAATGATTCAATCTTACACTCACACATATTTGGGCACTAAGCAATTGTTGTTTGCATTCTTCTTGCTTATGGAGCAAAATCCCACACGATTCCTAGCTTTGGTGGTGAGAGATCCACTCCTAGCTCGTAGGGCACTCTTCAGTGGTGAAATATCCACCCTAGTTTACTATTTTGGAATTTATTCAGATTATATATTTAGGTAGATTTTACAAAGGTTTTAGGAAGGGTTTCAGGAGGGTTTCAGAGGCCATTTTTAGTACCAAGGAGAGGAAATTTCAAGGGTTTGCATATCATATTATTATTATCAACATTTAAGGCAGAGTTTGGCACAGCTTTTGGAAGTATTTTGGTGGATTTCCAGCCCCTTCTAAAGGGTGACATCAGCCCTAGGGATTTGCAGCAGGTTGGGTTCATTTCCATATAATTTGTAGATGTTATTTCCAGAAAATCATATTTTTATCTATTGTATTCACATAATTATGAATTTTTGAATTTTTTCCAGTAGTTAGGGCATTCTAAAATTTACTGGCAGTCATATATTACTTAGAAAAATCCAAAAATATTTTTCTAGTCTTTGTTTCCATCTTATCAAGTTCTCTATAAAATTTCATGTGATTTGGACAAGTATTTTGCAAGTTATCTTAAAATTTCAGTTCATTTACCTTGGTGGGTTTAATTCTAGAAAAATCAAAAATTTATTTGTTGCAAATATTTATATATTTTGTGGATTTTTAAGTAATATCCCATAAGGGATATTTCAAACTCTTAAAATCAACCAACATCTAGCATCTGAAACCTATAAAAATGACCCTCTAATGTACTTTGTATAGAAAAACCCAAGTTAGCTTTCCATTTTAGAAACCTTTCTAAATTAGGAAATAATCCTATATAGGATCCATTCCAATTTTGGAATCCATTCTATTTTGGGAAATATTTTTAGCTATTATCACTCCTCTTTACAAGAATGGTACTCAAATATTTTACAAATCACTTGAGCATCCACAATCAAAGAGCTTGCATGCTTCATCTATGAAAAACACCATCAACAAGGAGATGTTGCACTTTATTGTGCTTAGGTATTGATTTCTCTCAATCTGAGGTATAATATTTGACATAGATTATGATTATTTGTTGTTCATTTCCTTTCTTATTAGTCTAAATATTTTATATACATTCTTGGCATGTCTTGTGGGACACTCCTTTGTCACCTTCACATTTTTGAGTATCTATAGGTTTTTGTGATTGTTGTTTATGCCTTGTAAGCACTAAAGTGTTCTTCATTAGTTAAAATCCCAAATTTATCATTGATTTTGACGGTTTTCTTAGTTTTTAATCAAATTTTCCATGTTTAGGTACATTGACATTTCCATTATGTGTTTTTATGTTTTCACTCTGAATACAATAACATTTTTGATCCACACGGTGATGTTTTTGACCTTTGTGTATCTGTGTAGATTTGTTCACAAGAACGTTCCATTTTTATATGTTTGCAACATTTTCGATTGACATCCTTTTATTTTTTATCATTTATGCAACATTTTTACTTCTACCTCTATTTTCATACCGTAACATTTTTCCATTCCTTGTAACACTTATGACCTTGATTATTGTGTTTCTTCTCTTTGTTGCGTTGTTTTTGCTTTTTGTCTATTTTTACAATTTATAGTGTTTTCGATCTACTTATAGTATTTTTGACCATCCTCATAGTGTTTGTGATTAGATTTATGATGTTTTTTTAAATTTTTGACACTATTTTGCAAGGTTCTAATGTTTTTGATATTTTTGTAAGGTTTATGCTTTCTATATGTAATATCCTGACTAATTACACTTGTTTTGAAATTTTCATCATAGGAATAAGAATAGAACTATCCTAGAAACATATCATAATTCCTCAATATAGTAGTACAATAGAAGAAATAAATTTTAGAATTAACATTTTTCCCATCTAAGCACTTCTCATGTTTTAATTCATATTTCATGTCCAAAAGCAACTTATATTTGAACATTATTTATTGTGGTTGCATTCATTCAAAGCCAATAATCTTTTGCATTTAGGAGGATCCTGAAATTCCTTCCCTCAATCATTAATTTAATTTAGCATCCATGTTTTACCAATGATCATTTATCATCGGTGTTTTCAAGATAGATCGGAGCAATGCATTAATAATTTCACATTATTCAAATCACTCAATAAGCTTGAGCCAAATAAATAGAGATCTAATATTTTTAACCCCTTCACAATCATGACTATTAAAAAGAACATATATATCTTAGAAAATGACCTTAGATAGGGTATGAGTTATTTTATGTCCCTAATGTGATAAGTATAAGAAGGAAGAGTTTACATTAAGCATTCTACCACCAACCTTCTCGGCCAATTCATCGAGGACCCAAATTATAACCCCTCATGCAAAACAATGATAATATCATAGCTTATAGTGATACAAAATTTATTAGGAGCTTAATTGCTTCACATTAGCATGCTTTACTAACTTGTTGGAATACACGATAAACCGGCATCGGTCGGTTGACCGTATCGGTTAAGGCAAGGAGGAACTGACATTGGTTAGGGTAACCGACATCGGTTTCTGTGCGTGATTGTTTTATTTAACTCATGGGAATTAGATCTAACCTTTGATATAAAGTTGATCTAATGGTTGTAATAACATAGCTAAGTTGCCCTAAGTTTGTATATGGTTATATAAGCTAGAAAACTAGGGTTAGATGATAATAAGGGAGAATTGTAAGAAGGAATTCTTGGAGAGAGAAAAAAAAGCTTGTGAGGAAAGAAATATTGTACATCCAGGAGGTGTGGAAGATTTCAGATCTTCATTGTATATTCTCTACAAATATTTGAATAATAAGATTGGTTGTTTCTTGGTGGACGTAGCCCACACTATGGGTGAACCACATTATATCTTGTGTATTGTTCTTGGTTTATTTCCACTTTTATTATTTGTATGCTTAGATTTGAATAATATATCTATATAACTAGTGTGATTAACCCCAACAACTAGTATCAAACCTTTTTTTGTTTGAGGGTTTTGTGTGTTGATAGATTTACTCACAAGAGGATTTATGATTGAGTGGGAGCTACAACAATGGTAGAAGATAGAAAATACAAAGTTGAGAAATTTGACAGCCATAATTATCAATTATGGAAGATGCAGGTGGAAGATTATTTGTATCAGAAAGATCTATACTTACCATTGGATGAGAAGGCAAGACCTACAAAGATGACTAATGAAGAATGGAAAATTCTTGACAGAAAGGCTCTAAGATCTATAAGATTGAGTTTGGAAGCATCTGTGGCTTCGAATATTACCAAAGCAAAGAACCACGGTAGATTTGATGAAATCTTTAGCTAATTTATATGAAAAACCTAGTGCTTCAAATAAATTTTATTTGATGAAGAAATTATTTAATTCTAAGATGCAAGAAGGTGAATCTGCATCAAGTCATTTGAATGATTTCCGGTCTATAGTAAATCAATTAAAATCGGTTAATATTCCTTTTGATGATGAAGTAAAAGCATTTTATTCTTGTGCTCTTTTCCAGATAGTTGGGATAACTTGGTAATGGTTGTTAGTAATACAACATCTACTACTAATATTTTAAAGTTTGATGATGTGGTTAGTATAATCTTAAATGAAGAAATATGTAGGAAAAGTACAAGAGAATCATCATCTAGTAATGCTTTGAATGTAGAAATAAGAGGAAGGAAGAAGGAGAGATCCAAGAGCAAGAATAATGGGAAATCAAAGTCTAAGAATGGCATATCTAAATCCAGAGGTAAAGGAATAACCTTTTTGGAATTGTGGAAAGAAAGGACATGCAAAGAAGGATTGTTGGTTTAAGGAAAACAAAGAGAATGTACCAAATAAAGGTAAAGAGGAAAATGTTACATATTCATAGTAATGCAAGATGCCCTTATTCTCTCCTTGGATAATAAAATTGAATCATGGGTTTTAGATTCAGGAGCTTCTTTCCATGCTACCCCTAATAAGGGTTATTTCAAAAATTATGTCCAGGGTAATTTTGGGCATGTTTATTTAGGAGATGATGAACCATGCAATATTATTGGTAAAGGAGAAGTTCATCTAAATTTGTAGAATGGAAATACATGGATATTGAAAGATGTGAGGCATGTTCCAAGCCTCGGGAGAAATCTAATTTTTGCATGACAACTAGGTGAATCTAGTTGCATGGTTACATTCACAACCGACTCTTGGAAAGTTACCAAGGGATCTCTTGTTGTAGCAAGAGGTAAGAAGGTAGGAACATTATATTTGTCTACCTATATTACTGATTCCTTTTTTATGTTATCTACTTTAGATTCAGATGCAAACATGTGGCATAATCGGCTAGGCCATATGAGTCAAAAAGGAATGCATATCTTAAAGGCTAAGGGTAAGTTATCAGATTTGAAAGATGTAGATCTTGATTTCTGTGAGAATTGTATATTTGGAAAGAAAAAGAGTGAAGATTTCTCAAAGTTGGGTCAACAAAGAAGGAGAAAAAATTGGAGCTTGTGCACTCAGATGTGTGGGGACCAACCGGTAGCTTCTCATGGAGGATCCCAATATTATGTGACTTTCATTGATGATGCCACAAGAAAGGTATGGGTTTATTGTATTAAACATAAATATGATGTTTTTGAGACTTTTAAAAGATGGAAAACCTTGTGGAAAATGAATCAAATTCAAAGTTAAAATTCCTTAGATCTGACAATGGTGGTGAATATTGCAACAAGGTTTTCAATGATTATTTTCAGGTAAATGGAATACACAAAGAAAAGAATGGTTCTAGAACACCACAAGAGAATGGTGTTGCAAAAAGAATGAATAGGACAAATCATGGAACATGCAAGAAGCATGAGGATACATGTTGGATTACCCTTATAGTTCTTGGTAGAAGCAGTAGACATGTGGTTTATTTAATTAACCATGGGCCTTCAAGTGCACTAGATGGTGGAATACTAGAAGAAGCTTGGACTGGAAAAGAGGTAGATCTTTCTTTTCTTAGAGTATTTGGTTCGAAGCTTTTGTGCATGTTGATAAATAAAATAGAAAGAAGTTGGATGCTAAATCTAAGAGATGTACTTTCATTGGTTATGGCTCTGGTGATTTTGGATTTTGTTTTTGGGATTTAGAAGATTCTAAGATTGTTAGGAGTCGTGACATTGAATGGAATGAAAAGAGAATGTACATAGGGATCAAGTTTTGGTACCCAAAGATGAACCGGTTGAAAATTTTGTGGATGAAAATTCATTCTCGGATTTAAAAGTGACACCTACTGAGTCTACATGATGACTAGCATCGGTTTAGCTAAACCGTCCTCGACCGTTCTGAAAAGAGCTAGATTGGTGTGTCGATTATTTGAACCAACATCAACATCGGCGATAGGAGGCCGGCGTCGATTAGCCAGCCAACGGTCGTGTTAGCTACAGGTGACCAGCCTCGGTCACTTTCTAAGATTGATATAAATTTATAGAATGAGAAAAATGAGCCTCTGGCACCCCAAATCTCAGTGAGAAGGTCACAAAGGGTAAGTAGACCTCCAAAATATTTTCACCTTCCTTATCTTATTTATTATTGATTGATAGTGGTGAACCAAAGAGTTTTGAAGAAGTAATGCAGGATGAGACCCATGTGAAGTGGGAGCATGGCATGGATGAGGAGATGGAATCCTTGAAAAAAACCAAACATGGGATTTGGTTAAGTTTCCAGCAGTAAAAGGACATTACAAAACAAATGGGTTTACAGGATCAAGGAAGAAGAGGGTGGACATAAAAGATACAAGGCAAGGCTTGTTGTAAAAGGATTTGCACAGAAATCAGGTATTGATTTTGGTGAGATATTTTCTCCTATAGTTAAAATGACTTCCATTTGTATTGTTCTAAGTTTAGTTGCAACATAAGATTTACATTTAGAATAGCTTGATGTTAAGATGGATTTCCTTCACGGTGATTTGGAGGAAGAAATTTATATGCAATAGTAACTTTGGGTATGAAGTCAAGGGTAAGGAGAAACTTGTGTGCATGTTGAAAAAGATCTTATATGGGCTCAAAAATCTCCAAGGAAATGGTATATGAGGTTTGATAGCTTTATGCATGAGCATGGTTATATAAGATGTGAATCGACCATTGTGTTTATTTCAAGAAGCTTGAAATGGGAGCTATATTATTTTGTTATTGTATGTGGATGATATGCTTATTGCAGGATCTAGTATGCAAGACATTGGTGAGCTTAAAGAAAAGTTAGCTCATACATTTGCAATGAAGGATTTGGGAGCTGCAAAGAAAATCCTTGGCATGAAAATACATAGAGATAGGAAGAATGGGAAATTGTATTTATCTCAGGAAGCTTATATCAATAAGGTGTTGGAAAGGTTTAATATGTAGAATTCAAAACTGTAAGTACACCTATGGCTGGACACTTTAAATTGAGCAAAGATCAGTGTCCTACATCACATGAGGAGGTTGAGTACATGGCACGAGTTCCATATGCTTCAGCAATTGGAAGTCTCATGTATGTTATGGTTTGTACCAAACCAGACATTGCACAAGTAGTGGGAGTTGTGAGCAGATTTATGGCTAATCCAGGTAAAGAGCATTGGAAAGTAAGTCCAATGGATTCTCAAGTATTTGAGAGGACATCTGACATGTAGTTATGGTATGGAGGGTCGATATATTTTTATGCGCTATGTTTTATTCGATATGGCTAGTGATTTAGATGGTAGGATAAGCACCATTGGATATGTATTCACAATAGGTGGGACAATAGTTAGCTATATTTTGATATTGCAAAGGTTGTGGCCTTGTCTACTACCAGAGGCTAAGTATGTTGCAGCTACAAAGGATAGAAAAGAGATGATATGGATGAGCAGGTTCATGGAAGAGTTGGGAAAGGAGCAAGAGGATTGCATGTTGTACAATGATAGTCAAAGTGTGATTCATCTGGAAAATAACTCAACATTTCATTCAAGAACGAAACACATTCAATTGAGATATCACTTCATACGGCAGGTGTTGGAGGATGGGCAACTAAAACTGGAGAAAATTCATACAAATAAGAACCTATGTGGATATGCTAACGAAGCCATTGGAAAAGGAGAAGTTGGAGATACACTCCACTTCTGTTGGTCTTCAAGTTTGAGACTTGAAGAGGGAGAAACAGGCTAGGAAATGATCCAAGAATGGAGTTGTGTGGTATAGTGTAGCAATTTATCTCCAAGTGGGAGATTGTTGAGTTGTGGAGATTAATTACTTCACATTAGCATGCTTTATTAACTTGTTGGAATACACATAACCAAAGCATCAATTGGCTAACGTGAAATCGGTCACCTAACAACATGGTATCGGTCGAGCAAGCAAGAGAGGAACCGACATTGGTTAGGATAACTAACGTCGGTTGCCTATGCATGATTGTTTTATTTAACTCATGGGAATTAGATCTAACCTTTGATATAAATTTGATCTAATTGTTATAATAACATAGCTAAGTTTCCCTAAGTTTGTATATGGTTATATAAGCTAGAAAACTAGGGTTAGATGATAATAAGGGATAATTGTAAGAAGGAATTCTTGGAGAGATAAAAAGAGAAGCTTGTGAGGAAAGAAAGTATTGTACATCCAGGAGGTATGGAAGATTTCATATCTTCATTGTATATTCTCTACAAATCTTTGAATAATAAGATTATTTGTTTCTTGGTGGACATAGCCCACACTTTGGGTGAACCAAATTATATCTTGTCTATTGTTATTTTGGTTTATTTCTGCTTTTATTGTTTATATGCTTAGATCTGAATAATATATATGTAAAACTAGTGTGATTAACCCAACACACACTCCATTGTGTTGAACACAAACTACGGAACCTAGGTTCATAACCTAAATATTGAAATTATAACATATCATAAGTAGACCCCCAAAAATAGGGTAATCAAGTTCCTAAGTCGTCATGCAAATAAAGCACCATGCATTTAATTTAATTACACTTTCTTCCACTAATAATAGTGACCTACAATAAGGTGAATACAATGTTTCTCAACAATAACATATAGATAAAGGTACAAGTATACTTCCTCAAACATAAGCTGCACCATCTATTAGTCAAGGAGGGGAAAGAAAACACTTATTCCAAATAAACCATATCCAACACCATGATTGAAATCAAGGAGATCATCTAAGTACTCATCATTTCACCTAAACATGGCACATTCAACACTTACCATATATCATTATAGTCAATCCTTGATACATATGGCTAAATTATGGTGCTAAAAAGAATATAACCACCTTAACATCTCTACCTCTCAATACTCTTTTTTTACATAAAGGATTTCCTTAGTAAGGTTAGAAAAAAATATGTACAATCAAACATTCAAGATAGTCACCTCTATGAGGTTTTGTGTTGTCACTTAATCATACCACACAATTACTAAAAGGTCCACATTGAAATATCCACATGAACATACTTATTTTATACCTATTACAAATTTGTACTTCAAACACAGAGAAATAAATGAGATTTCTAATGCATTTAGTCATAATGAAAGGAATCTCACATGTCACCATGAGAAAAATAAGTCATAAGATTGAGTAAGCATTATCCATTACCATAGTGACACCCAACATAGTTTCCTCTAATTACTCCTTCTCATATGATACATAATGATAAGATAATGAAAAGTTTATTATATTAATAAACTTCTAAATTGTTATTAGGGTGGTTACTCTCATTAGGTAATAAATAGAAAATTAAAAGGTGTTATGAAAAACTTTGGTGCCATGGGAGAAAGAGAAATTTGTGAGTTCACATTCGAGGAAGCTCGCAAATGAGATTGAAAGAGGAAGTGATGAACAAATTGATGGGAGGAAGGATCGAGTGGAGGGATACATAAAGAGGATTGGTAGAAAATGGTTTTGAAGGTAGGGGAAGGTGGAGTGGAACAAGCCTCTTTTCCCCCTCACCGGTGGAAATGAAATTCCTTTGGGATAGAATGGTTTCAAGCAGGCCTTAGGTGATGAAATTGTTGGGGAGGGGTGGGGCATTCATAACCGAGGATGAAGATGAAAATTTTAGAAATTGTAACCTAGTTTTCTCTTGTAGAAAAAGGTGGGTGGTAGGGTACAAATGATAGAATGGATTTCTCAAAAGGAGGGGGAGTCCATGGTTCTTCCTTGGGGTTATAAGGTGGTTATCATAGAGTCAAAGGGGAAGCAAGGGTTTCAACAATAGAGGAGGAAACCCTAAGGATAGCGAAGGAGGAAGACTCCATGATGAGTTTCAGTATGGGGTGTAGACATAAAATCTATGCACTTGGGTACATTTATAGGTCCTAAAGCATACTAATGTATACATTATTCCTAAGCTACAAAACTAGTGGTTGATAACTCCTTTTGGGACTTTTACTTTATCTTTTGCATTTTATTGGCTTTACACATCCTACAACATGGCCAAATTTTGAATTATTTATCTTTTATGCCCTCGGATAGCAAAGTGCCCACTTAGCACACAAGTTCCTAGTCACTCTTGTCTTTATTGGGCTCTCTTGGTCCTCTCTATCCTTTTCTCACCCTTTTGGGTCTCTTTTACTTTTTGGTATCTTTTAATATTTTGGGTTGGCCTTTCAAATTGTCAATTATGAAATTCAAACAAGGGAATCATATATTTACTTTATTATTGCTCTCAAATAAGGGTCTAAGAAATAACATTATCTACTATCACCTAAGCTTGCATCCAAAGGCACAAGAGTATTACAAAGCATCCATCTAGCACATCCATATAAGGGACAAGGGATGCATCACTCTACATACACAACATAAGAGGGGAAGTCTATTTTATTTCATCTCACACATTTACATGCTTGGAGCATTCTAGATCTAATATGCTATCATAATGCAACTTGCACAAGGGAAACCTAGGGCATCATTAAACACACATACACACAGTAACTACATGGAGTCTGAGATGTAGTGCAACACTCGGTCATAAGATCACTCTTCAAATGACCACCAGGGTCAGTCTGACTCCCCATTCTACATCTTATTTATTAGGTTTGATGTGGTTTATGGGAATGTTCAGCTAGTTATCTATTTTGCAAGCTACAGTACGAACAATGACATTGGAGTAAAACCAGAGAGACAAAATAGGATCAACAATGAATCTCTTCCGCCCAAAAAATATAAAGACACTGAGCATTTGACTGGAAACTAGCACCCAAATCAGTCACTAGCACCCAGGCACTCATGTCTTGTTGTGGGAACTTCTATCCTACACATCTTTGAGTCCTAAGACCTCCATCAAGTCTTGATGACACTCTTCCCAATTTTTTCTAATAGTTCCTCAACCCATATCACTTCCAAATCACTCAAAATCAGCTAAGTCATCTATCTCTCTCACTTTCTTAAGGTTTCATATTATTGCATGTTTGTTGTTTGTCCATTTACTATATTTTATTACTTATATATCATTCATTACAATAGTTACTCTGAAAATAAGATTTAATTAAATTTATATTAAATCATTTGGTGAACCCATTCCTTACATGCCCATTATCATATATTTCATGGCTTCCCATCCCTTTGATTCCAATGCTTCCCCATTGTATATCCAGGTTCAACTTCATAATCTCCTTGTTAAGTGTGTCCTAGTTGATCCTGGATCTGGTCTTAACATATGCACTTTGTCCTTTCTCCATCAAATAGGAATTTTTCTACTCATCTCAATCCATCTACTCTTTGTATTTGTGGCTTTGATACTACACCTAAACAAGTATTGGGCACAATCTCTCTTCCCCTTACTATGGGATCTTGCACTCTTAATGTTTTATGTCACGTTATGCCTCATGATGTTCCTTATAATATCCTTCTAGGCCATCTTTGGTTACATACTATGCATATGCTTATTTCTACCCCTGTCATAGCACACAATGCCCTTGCTACACCTTCTTCCATGGATATTACTACAGTAGATTCTACACCTCATATTACTACTCCTGATGATATTCCCCTCATACTTAATGCTACTGATTTACACAATCAGTTTTCTATTGGTACCCATGATACTCCTCCCATTGTGTCTCACTCTCGATACACTTCTATTGATCATATGTTTAGTGCTTAGAATGTTACATCGCTCTCAACACCTTCTTCATCACAAGTTAAAGCTTTATATGTTGATTTTATAATGATTCCTAATCCTCACACTTTCCAATATCCTATGCATAATTCATTTACTATGTTTTTACACTATCTTATTACATCCATGGGGGAAATGAATTCCCCTCTTCCCGCCTTTCTATCTATGGCCATATGGGATAATTCATACTACTTTATTGTTTATGATCTTCCCATATTGGACCTATTATTTCTGGTGATTCTTTTTTCTTTGCCTCCATTGCTTGACATTCATATTGATGAGCCTCCTAGAATTACATATGTTACACATATTCTAATTCACATACTGATCCTTATGTGTGCAATTCCTTTTTGCTATTTCCAACACGCACAATGTTATACCTATTCTATTTTCTCTTAATGGGTACATTCTTATTGCTCATACACTTCCTATTCATCCAGTTGGGATCTTGGACTCTATCGGTTTTCCCCTCACCATGTTGAAATTATTCTTTGGTAGCTCTTATGTTTACCAATGTTCTACCTATTCTAGTTTTGCCACATGCATGGCACAATCCTACTCCACATGCTATGATACATGCACTTTCACACGACATATGTTCATCTTCTTTAACATATCATGGGACCTTACCTACTACTCTCATTGCATAGATCATCTTGGCATCCACATTTGGGGGCATATAAATCCCCTCATAGTCACCCATTTTAATCAGAAATTTCTTATCCATAATGCTCACATACACACCTATACCTTGCTCTTGTTTTGTAATTCACATCAATCTTTCTAGCAAGAAATTTCTCGTACCTACACTATGAGCACACCTCGCTATATATATCTATGCTTTCAATTTCCCTTTCTTGCCATGTTTCATTTCATACATGCTTTGCTCCTCATGTTTACTTATCAATCCTTATATTCATGCTATACATCCTACTCTCCATATATGGTATACATCTTTTCGTGTACTATACACACCACGGTTATTCTTACTCACAATGATCACATCTATTTTCCAGCAACTCCTAATATACACACTTAGGGGGCATTGCACTTTCTCCCCCCCTCTCCATTGCTACTCGACGTTTATTATTCCCACTCTTAACTCCTTTACTACACTTCACGCTCGTGCTTCATGATAAATCTTTCCTAGCTTACAATCTCAAACACATACTTTACCTTCATTACCCGATGACACACTCTTATTCTATGGTTCATGCTTGACTATTGAGGATTTGATTCCTCCATGAACACAACTTATTGCATTTTTCTACTCACATTCTATGTTTCATGTCTATCTTTCTGAGCATTACCACATTTATAATACACATACAACACCTTCATTACGATAACGCACTCTAGTGTTATGGTTCACACTTGATTGTTGATGATGACACACTTCATCAATGAATCTCAAAACATCTACTCTTATCTCCTTTACTATGCACTTTGTGCTTCATGATACATCTTTTTCTACACTCTCACATCTCTCGGTACATACATTGTACCATCATTACCCGATGACGCAATATTTTTCCACGGTTCATACTCAACTGCTGAGGGTACAATTCTTAAATGAGCCCCACCATATAATTTTTCTACACTTCACACTCAGTGCTTCATGATACAATTTTTTTAGAATATACTCTAGAGCACATACAACACATTCATTTTCTAATGATGCACTCTTTTCTATGGTTCATTCTTGACTATTGAGGGATCATTTCTAAATGAACCTCATCTCATACACATCCACTAGGGTAAACATGGCTCTTCCTCTCTTCACATCGCAGCACACCATCACACTCACACAATATTTGCATATCTTTTTGCATTTACTCTTGTTATCTTATTCTACTTATATGTTACACTTTGTTCCCTATGCTAGTAGGATACTTAGTATGTCATTATATTTTTCTATATACACATGCGTGCTAACTTTGTCTCTTAAGGTGAATGCAAGACATTTCACAGATTCATACACGATGCATGATGCTCGACACCACTCTTTACCAGTCCCGTTGAGGCTCTTGGGGCATCTACCTTTGTTACTCTCATACTCTACACATCATAGGTCCTATTGTTACATTATTTACTACTTCTTGTTACTATCACTTTACTCTTCGTTGATATATACATATATATATATATGCTTTGACATACTACTTATCTTTCTAACATGCTAATGGGTGCTTCATGTGTAGCATTTTCCTTACAGGATCAATACAACCATGGTTATCTATCACTTTTTGCTTGTTATTGTTTGCTATTGTTTGTGAGATATGCCCTATGTCATGCTTACTCATTGTTTGTTTTTGCTCCTTCAGCTCCGATTGTCTTGTGACATTATGAGTGATGTCCTATGCATGAAATTCACTTATCACAGTCTATTATGTCTTCCTACTTGCTTATTACATTACCTTCCTTCCATGCTGCTTAGCTATTCTACACTAACACTTGTTTACTAGTCCATCTTGTTTGCATGTGCCTTGGTTTCTACCATGCACATCCCCCACCCCTACAGGTATCCATACTCAAATATGCATATTAGCTTCAATTCCTCTCTTTTGGGCCACATTCTCCTACAGTAGTCACATACACCCCAAACGAGGTGGAATCTATTGGGTGAAAAAATCACCCCTACAATAGCTCAAAGCTATAGTACAACATAACACAATACAAAATCAACACATGCATATAGTTAGAAAATGATATAGAATCGACTTGGACCTAAAACACATAAAGCAGACACTAGTACCCAATCTTTGGATAGTAGCGGTGGGCACTCGTGCCCTCCCAGGCACTTGTTTCTGGAGGAAAAAACATTCAAATTCTCATTTCATCACAATCTCTAGTAGTTTACAACATAGTTCTTGATGTGAGACACTTTCCTCCAATTACAGAATGCATTCTATCAGTTATAATTGGTTACAAGAGGAGCAATATGAAAAACAGGAACAAATCAGGGATGTACCATCTGTAGCGGTGATTATTGGGAAGCATCATGAAACGAGAGAAAAACTAAAACTCTCTCCCTAACACTCTTCTCTTGGCATGATATCACCCAAAAACTCACTCTCGGCGTGAGATCACCAACACAACTTGCTCTTGGTGTAAGATCACCTAAAAACCTCACCCTTCGGCAACAAGACATCCAAATACAACTACATCTCCAAAGCACAACAAGACAAATTTCTATCATTTACTCTCTTATACAACAGTGCACACTTTAATTTTACTTACTTATACACATATTATTATGATTTTTCATATACATAACTTTGACTACTTTCTTGATTTTCTTTTGCAGTCCGTCCTTAAGTGAAACATGAAGCAACCCACATCAATAAGCACAATCTCCAACAACACACACTACTACGCATATACTTCACCCCTAAGGTCTACCTCCCCTTCCTAGTCTCCACACCTCACATTACGATCACTTCACGCTTCACTTGTCCACTCGCCATGCTATTGGCTACACTCTTCTCTACAGGATTACAAGGTATGCATATTCTATCTACTTTATGTTATCGAGTATTCACTCAACAATATAAAGTGAGGGAAAATGTAGACAAAAAATCTATGCACTTTGGTACATTTCTAGGTCCTAAAACATATTAATTTATACATGAATCGTAAGCAAGAAAACTAGTGGTTCACAACTCATTTTAGGCCTTTTGCTTTATCTTTTCCATTCTTATTGGCTTTACACATCTTAAATCCTAGACAGAACTTGACTTATTTATCTTTATGGCCTCAGACAGTAGCACCCAGTTAGAACACAAGCTCCTAGACACTCTTGTCCTTCGTGGGCGTTCCTTACCATTTCTATCCTTTTCTCACCCTTTTGGGTCTCTTTTACTTTTTGGGTGTCTTTTAATACTGTGGGTTGTCATTTCAGTTGTCAATTACAAAATTAAAATAAGGAAATCATATATATATAGTTATTGCTCTCAAATAAGGGTCCAAACAAGTTATCATTATCTATATCACCTAAGTTTGCATTCAAATGCATAAGAGCATTACAAAGCATCTATCTAGCACATTCATACAAGGTATAAGGGTTGCATCACTATGCATACACAACATAGGAGGTGAATTTTATTTTATTTCATCTCACACATTTACATACTTAGGGCCTTCTATATCTAGCTTACTATCATAGTGTAACTTGCACAAGGGTAACCTAAGGCATCATTAAACACACATACACACAAAACTACATGGAGTCTGAGATGTAGTGCAGTGCTCGGTCATAAGATCACTCTTTGAGTGATTGTTGGGGTCAATTTGACTCCACATTCTACATCTTATTTATTAGGTTTGATGTGTTTAGTGGACATGTGTAACTAGATATCTATTTTATAGGTTACAGGTATGATTGGAGACATTGGAGAAAAACCAAAGTGAAAAAATAAGATCAACAAAGAAGCTCTTCTGACCCACAAAAAAATTGAACTTGAGCCTTTGACTGGACACTAGCTCCCAGGCACTCATGTCTTGTTGTGGGTGTTTATGTCCTCCACATCTCTAAGTCTTAGGACCTCGAGTTAGTCTTGATGACACTCTTCCCGGTTGGTCCAGTAGTTCCTTAACCCATATCTCTTCAATATCACTTAGAAATAAGCTAAGTCATCTATCTCTCTCACTTGCTTAGGGTTTCATATTATTTCATGCTTGTTGTTTGTCCATTTACTATATTTTATTACTTGTATATCATTCATTACAATAGTTACTCTGAAATTAAGATTTAATTAAATTTATATTAAATTGTGGGGAAGTAGAGATAAACATCACAAACAAAGTAAAGATGGTGGATGTTAGGGCACCTTCCTTGGAAGAAATATGTGAACGAATGAGCCATAAATCATTGATCTGTAAGTTTATCAACACTTGACCATCGTGGGTTGAATTAATGGATTGGATTAACAAAAATTAGATGATGAGGGAGCATCCTAACTCGATTGTTATCTAAAAGCTTCTTCCAATTCTGCTTTGAAAATTTGGTTGACAAAGATAATGTCCTTTTTGGTGGACAATGGTTTTTAAAAAATGTTAGTCTCTTTGTCAGACCATGGTCCCCTCTTTTTAACATGGAAGAGGAATTCCTTGGAAAGTTTCCCCTGTGGATTAGGTTATACAAACTACCTCCATAATTTTTGGGGGTGTGAAACCCTAAAATCAATAGTGAAATCATTAGGTGAACTAGTTGGGATTGGGAAGGAGACAAAGGAGAAAATATTATCCACTTATGCCAGAATTTATGTGAAAGTAGATTTTTCTAAACCTCTAATGCAATAACTAAGATTAAATGCTCATATTGGAGTTTAGTCTCAAGAAATAGATTATGATTGTCTTCCCTTTAGATGTTTTAAATGTAGGAAGGTGGGGCACAAGATGAATAAGTTTCCATTGATGATTGGAAAACAACCAAGAAAAAATAAAGAAAGGGTAGAGAAAATGGAATTGTCTTGGAGGGAAAGAATACGGAAGGTGAAAATCATCCCTCCAATGAAGATAATAATGAAGGGAATTCAGAAAAGTAAATTGGTGCTCCCTCCATAGAAAAGGAAATTCCAGCAAAGAATTAGGTTGAGGGATAAAATTAGACTTCCACTGAAGAAGATAATGAGGGGAAATCAAAAGGTGAAACCATGGCTCCTACTAGGAACAAGAAGCAGACAACAAAGGGGGAGGTTATGGATCCTAATGCTTGGGATTAGGAATTTTTGATCAAGACATAAAATTGAAGGAATTGGAAAGTGCCTTAAATCTAGAAGATCTCGAGATCATGTTGGAATCCTTCTAAATGATGAATAAAGAACCAAAGAAGGAACTTACAAAATTGGACAAAGGTGACTCCCATAGACAAAAGGAAGATCAAGGTGTGGAAATGTGGGGTTAGGGAAAGATAAGTCAATTGGAATATCCATTGGTGTTACGGGAGATTCACCCAAATAAAAAACTAACTAACACTCCTCAAAGGAAGTCTGAGAGACTGGATTCCTCTAATCAGAAATCTCAACCTGATACAAGGGTAGCTAAGCCCATTGGAAGGAAGCCCAATGCTCTCAAAGCCCAAATGGAAGCTAAGCTCAATATTGACATTGGCAGTCAAAGCACCTTATAGGCTTATGTGGTTGGTGGAAGGACACCTCCTTCCACCCAGGGATTATGAAAATCCTAAGATGGAATGTCGAGTGTACTAGGTAGATTTCAAGTCTATGTTATCAAATGCGTAAAGTACCTAAAACTCAAAATATGAAAGGTTTTAGCGATAAGCGCACCAAAAGTCATAATTTTGGGATGATAAGATGTGAACAGTGGATTAATGCTCCTCCTTTATATTAATGAAGATACTTACAAGAAAAGATAGCTAGATAAGATATATTAGACAAATGAGATGATGATCTTCTCGGCAAAAGATGATTCTAGGAATCCAAAGGGACTTCCTTGGAGGATGTTAGCTTGTTTTGATATAATTAATTGAGTTGATAATAATGATAAGATAAGTAATGATAATGACAAGGATAGAAGTTAGAACTCAAGGTGGAAAGGAAGATCATGTTTCGCTTTGTAGGTGGCCCAAGCTAAGGTGACAACAATATGGATGGCTTAAAAGAATTCATACCAAGTGTCAGTAGTTGTTTATTGGATCTCGATGAGGAATTCAAGTTATTCCTCAATGTCATCGACGTCAGGTGTGAATCTAATAGCAAACAAAGTAATCTCATGGAGGATATCAAACCACTCCCACACGAAGGGTTTTTGGATGATCAGAAGAATGTAGATGTTTGTGATCGATGAGACTGACTTGGAACAGTCATCTACAATAGAGACATACTTGCAATAAAAACAAGTTAAATCTAGGAATACAAATAATGATCAAATGTAATGATTTGATAGAGGAAGCTAATTAACACCAATCACATGTGATTCAAATGAATCGTTGGTGATTTATGGGAATCATGGGTGATTCCTATACAAAGGGTGATTTCCTTGACAAAATAATAAATAGACTGAAACAAAGATTAAAAATGATTGTATTATCCTCATTTTTATGTATAACTACACTATAAATTATAATAGATAAAAAATAGATGACCTTGTGATGTGGAGATAGTTGCGAAGAGTGTGCACAAAGGCAAATTGAATTGGTGATGTTGATTTGTTGTTCGTTTGATGGTTGGCAAGCTTATAGATGAAAAAACTTGACATATTTTGGCTCATTGGAATGGCGAGATATTTGTTACGAGGACTTGGGGATTGCTAGAGTGATGGAGTTGTTCCTCACAAGTTCAAAGATTTGTGATTTAAGATGTCAATGTCCCTGAAATAGGATCTTGGGATCCTATTTATAATTGTGGGTGATTTGTTGGAATCGTTGGCGATTCAGAAAATTTGGAAGAGTTCATTTGGAAGTGGTTTTAACCACTTCCAAAATGGTATTTTTGGTGTGGAAGGAGGGAAAAATGGTTAGGGAAGAGGTTAGGTGAGGTTGGGAGGTTAGGAGGCTAGGAGGTTAGGATTAAAAGGGTTAGGATGGGTTAAAGATGGTTGGGAGGTTTAGATAGGAAACTATGTTTTGCGAGGGGTAAAAATGATTTTATGGGATGAGTAGGATGGTTTAGATGGGTTTAAAGTGATAGGTTTTAATAAATTAATGTGTGTATGTTGGGAGTAGGTGGGTGACAAAAACCCGATGTCTACATTTGTCCCTTTTTGTCGAGTGGTAAGTGACGGATAAACTACTTGAAAAAATAGTTTGAGAAAGTTTTCTTTGTGTTTAGATGGGTGATCCCCCTCAAATTGGGGTGATTGAAACATAGTGCAAATAATCACTAGTTTGATTGAGTTGATTGGATGGTTTGACATGCATGTTTCATTTTGAGTTGCCCCATGACGAGGTATAGAAACAATATTGGTGCTACCATGGAATCAAATGATAGGGGAACCAAGGGGTTTGTGTCCTATAGACGTATAATTTTTAGGGAGTAAATGTGGTTGTAAAGGTTGGAATTTGAGACTAGGGAGCCAAGTGATGTGGGAACTAATGGGCTCACTTCCTATAAACATATGCCTCATTGGTGCTAAGATTTGCAAAAATATCCTAGATGGATTTTTTATAGAGACAAGTTCTAGACTAACTTTTTTATGTAATCAAGACACCCTTTGATTTGATTAGTTGATTTATTGATGTTGCAAAGGGTTGGGGCCCTCAAAAGGAGGCACATGCTGTCAAGTGTGTTATTTGGATGATTATGGTAGTTTTTAAATGAATTGGATGTTTGAAAGTTGTGTTTCGATAATTAAAATGAAATCATGGCATTTAGGAAAATTGTCGGCAATTCCGAAGGCGGGAAAATTCACGCCTATAAATAGTCAAGTTTTGACATGATGTTGAGATATATTAAATGTAATTGATTTTGATGTGATGTTTTTAAGATATATATTTGATCATGACATGTATATCAAAATGTGTCCTAATCATGGATAAGAATAAAATGTGAAGTGGTTGTTTCTAGACTGGATTTGATACATATGTGATGGTAAAATGTAAAGCGAAGGATTTTACATGTTTTGGCCTTATAACATATGTTAACACATGAATAAAAATGGGTAGTTACATGTAAGATCTTGGATATGGATGAAATTGAAATGTATACCTTCTTAGAACATGGGAAGGGTAGACATATGTAGGTTGTGTGGGAGAGTAGGTTCTCCTTTTAATGGTTTCTTAGGAGGATGCCCTAGCTATTCATTTTATTTTGATGCAAACTAATGGACGTGGGAAGTTTTATATGATGGGAAATTTGATCGATGCGGGAAGCTTTCCTAGGATGTTTTTAATATTTTAACTTTTTTGAAGGTGGATCGATGCGAAGCCTTTTTACAATGATGTGGGTAGCCATCCTTCAAGGGAGTGGTCTACAATTTTGGAGTTTTATTATTACTATTTTTGGATAGCCTTCCTTTGAGGGATCGATCTATAACGTTGATAGACAACTATCCTTCAGGATCAGTCTAATTTCTTTTCGACAATTTGATTTTGATATTTTTCCTTCGAGGGATCAATCTATATATTTTTATAGGATGCATCCATATATATTATGACTTTATTTGTATGTTGAGGACAAGCCTAGTAGACCATTTCAATGAGGGGAAGAGATGTGTGCATAGGCTACACATGTGTGCCCCATAATATGTTTTCGGTTGGTAGACAAGGTGGATGGATGTAATGATTGTGGGGTTCCTACTAAGGAGGAACTTTTCCATGTGAAATATGTGATGAACAGAGATGCGGTGCTCATCTTTAAGGTTTTGAGAACAATGATGGTAAACCACATGCTTTTGAATCATTATAATGATGAAATGATGGGTTTGAGGGTGGAAGATGATATTTGATGTGACTATTGTTAAGATGGTTGATGTGTTAACAATAAAAAGGCCGCAAGTGTAAGGAATTAAAAGGTTTGTTTTTAGGTATACCATCAAGGGAGGCTAGATGATAAGCTCCCACTCCATATTTGTGAGTGATGACATATGGACCAATCCAGTTGGGGAAAACTTTCCACGTTTACTCCTTTCCAGAGTAGTGACATTTTGATTTTCTTTGAGAACGAGATCACCTATATTAAATTCATGCTCGTTAACATGTTTTTTATGTGTGTGCTTGATAATATCTTGATAGATGTGATGATTTTTAAGAGCTATTAGCCATCATTCATCTAACAAATCTAATGTGGCTAGATGTTCTTGAAAATAATACTCATCAAGGATAAAATCTTTGAGGGATACTCAAGTGATGGAACTTTAACTTCAAGGGGTAAACCGCCTCGAGCTATAGACTAGAGAAAAGGGCATAGCACTTGTAGGAGTACGGATGCTAGTATAATAATCCCAAAGGGAAAATAGGATTTGGAGATGTCAATTCTTACTTGCTTAGTCGATGGTTTTCATGATAATTTTGTTAAGTGTTTTATTAGAAGCCTCAGCTTGTCCATTTTCTTGTGGATAATAAGGTGATGAAAAGCTTAGTTTGATGTTGAATGTGTCACATAATTTATTAACCTCTTTATTCTTTAAAGATTTTCCATTATCAGCGTAGACATCTAAAATGTCGACATGATTAATTATGATTAATTTGTCCCACAACATCATCTAAATCCATATAATAATTAATCGCAAGATTAATTATTATTAATCCATTTTATCATTTCCCCCTTTATCAGCATTTATCATTCCATTATTATTCCTCTTTTAATCCATCATCATATCCCATTTTATCATTAATCAATTTTATTTCATTATTATATCATATTATCTTATCATAATCCTTATTAACATTTTATAGGAATTTAATATTCCTACATCTACCTACCTACCTACCCTACACATCCCTACACCTATCCTTTCCATGTAACCTCACCCCTAATCATCATTTATTAACCTAATTTAATTTTAATCCTAATCACATCCTCACCTCTAAATCTATAGGCTTCTAAATCTAGAAGCCTCTCTAACCTTCTCCTTCCATTGAATTTTTAATTCAATGGAAGCTTCTTCCCTCCATGAATTTTGAATTCAAATTTCTAGAGCCTTCCACTCTAGAATCCTCTAATCCTCACATGCATTCTCCACCCTTGATCCAAATCCAACATGGCTTCATCTTAGCCATTGAATCCTCCACTCCTTAGCTATAAATTAAGCACTCATCCTCTATGAATGCACAACTTGAAAATCCATAACAAATCTCTACCAATTTTTTCATTAATCATCCATTTTATCTTCAATCATCCAATCAATCCATCAATCTACAATCAATTCAATCCTTCATCAAAGTAATATAAGCACAATCAAGGGAGGTGTTTCCCAAGTGTCTCCAAAATCTGAAGTAAGAAAATTTGATCCGCCATCAAGAGCACATACAAAGCATCAAGAAAGTTCTTCATTGGTAAGTGAAGGTATTACATTTCTTTCTCCCTTCCATCTAGCTCAATCTAAGGTATTGTTGAATAGATTAGATTTAGGAATAAATTTCTTTGTTTTTGGTTTCTAACTTTTATCTAATATTTTTAACATATACATTTTGGTGCCCACTGTGGGGCTTACCCCCATTTTTAATCATTTTCCATCTCATTTGATCTCTTGAATAGGTTGTCCAAGTTTCAGGAATTTTCACCTTTGTTTACCCCTTCAAATTTGTAATTTTTGGGCTCAAATTTTGTTTCTAACACGAAACAAGGACTATGCTTTGTGTATTAGTGCCTATGTGTGTAAAATGGTGCCTATGACTGAATCAGCACCTATGCTCTATTTTTACGCCTTTTTGGCCTTTGAAACCCCAAATCACAATTTTTTTCTGTTTTGACCATGTTTCCATTTTTTTCAACAAAATAGTGTGTTTCTATATATAGTAGTGCGTTTGTAGATATAGTAGCACGTTTTCAAATATAGTAGCATGTTTGTAGAAATATTAGCACTTTTTATAGCGAGTGTGTTTTGCAGATATAGTAGCACGTTTGCGAGATATAGTTGCGTGTTTGTAGATATAGTAGCAGCACTTTTCTATAGTAGCATGTTTGTAGATATAGTAGCGTGTTTGCAGAAATAGTAGTGCTTTTGTACAGGTAGTGTGTTTGTATATATAGTAACGTGTTTACGAAATAGTAACACTTTTGTATATTGTATCCTTTGCAGAGATATAGTGGTGCTTTCACTCTGTCAATCATTATTTTTACTTACAACTAATAGTCTAACCTTGTTTTCAAGTGTTTTTGCTGACTTTTTGCAGGTCTAACATTATGTTTTTACATGGGGGATATTCCGTCCATTTTGACATTTATCTAACCTTTTTGTGGTTGTAGGATTGAAAAAACTACTAACCCTTTTGTTTTGCAACTCGTTTTGTCCAAGATATTGGGGTGAAAAATCAAACTACTAACCCTTGTTTTGTAGGGCCTCCTCTTGAAGACCCAATCATCAAACTACTAATATTTTCCATTTCATTTTATCATCTAGCATTTAATTATCTTGCATTTATCATCCTTCATGTGTTTTCCTTTGTTGTTTGTTCATCCCAAAGGTGAAACTATGTATACTCTCCTCTCACTAATAAGGGTGTCGTCAATCCTCTCCATTAATAATGTCAATCTAGGGTTGGTGTTTGATGGTTGTATGCATTAAGAGAAAAAGATCTTTGGAAAAAAACTCGATAAACACAATCCAAACTTACGTAAAATAAATCACACATGCGAAATGTAAAGGCACACTTGCGAAATAAAGTTTGCATGAAGGAAAAACAATTTTGGCATAAATGAAATTGCTAAATTAAAATAAATTAAAGATAAATCAGACACCTGCAGGTTCACAACAAAAATTGTACGGAAAGAAAGATCACATAACATGAAATAAAAAATTTACAACAAAAGGAAAACTACATAATAAAGAATTGAACATAAAACATTGAAAGAAAAGAACATAAAACATTGATCCTTCTTTCTTGGAATGATTAGTCAGCTCATTCCTTGGAAGAGGACTTAATTCATACTTTCAAACTTAATTCAAAACTTGCAGAACAATTTAACTCAGAAGATTGAGAAAGAACGGATCTCTTATTCTTGGTAGGAAAAATTACATATAAGAGTGTGAGAGGTTGGATTTATAATTCATGCATCCAACCAACTCCTTATTTTGGGAAATACAATATAATCTTATTTTAATTCCAATCCTAACAACTAATATCTTCATGTCCACAAAATATGGAGAGAGATATATTATTGGATTCGAAGTCTTATCTCACTTATTTTAGGAAGATTTGTTCACAAATCTTCTCCTTACTTTTTGGTAACAAGAATCACATTGATTTTATTCTCCTACTTTATTGGAAGGAGGTTTTTCCTCAAAAAATTACTTTGACTAAATACCTCTCCCAGATTTTTAATTTGACTTTTATGTTTCTAGTTTGTGGAACTTTTGGTGCTCATCTGATACACTTTTTCCTTGGATTTCAGCTCACTAAAAGTTAGATTCTTTTTATTGGCAAAACTTGTAGCAAATCTGAATGAGATTTTAGTTAAACACATTTCTATGAACAAAATAATCTCTCATATTTTCCATTTGACTTTTCTATTTATGGCTTTGGAACTTTTGGTGCTCGTTAGATACACTTTTCCTTGGACTACTGACTCACTAAAAGTTAGAATTATTTTTATTGGTAAAACTGTAGAAAATATGAATGAGGCTTTGTTAAACACATGGCTATGAACAAAAACCACTCTCATATTTTCCATTTGAATTTTTGTTTTCTAGATGTGGAACTTTTAGTGCTCGTTTGATACACTTTTCCTTGGAATGTAGCTCACTAAAAGTTATATTTATCCTTATTGGTAAAACTCATAGAAAATCTAAATGAGGTTTTTGTTAAACAAATTTCTATGAATAAAAATTCTCTCATATTTTCCATTGGATTCTTTGATTATTCACAATTCCTCATTTTATGTAGGTTCTGAAACTAAAACTACAAGTTCTGGAACTAAATCTATAAGTTCCAACTAAAACTGCAAGTTTTGGAGCTAACTCCAATTGTTTCAAGCTAACTCCCATTGTTCTGGAGCTAACTCTAATTTTTCAAACTAAATCTGTAAGTTCCGAAACTAAATCTACAAGTTTTGGAGCTAACTCCAATTGTTCCAGAGCTAACTAAAAATAAATATAACTTTTGCACATGATCTCATATTGAGATGATTTTTTGAACTTGCATAATTTTCCAAGAGGAATCTGGATATGAAATCATATTTGAGTTTAGATATACAATTCATTATCAATTCCACTTTTCCTAGAACTAACATTATCTTTCCTTTATGGCCTACATACACAAGACTTTGCATCTTTCCTAAATAATCAATAGAATAAGTCAAAAACATAGATAACAAAAAGACTTCTAAAGAATGAGCAAGATATATATCCTATATTCTATCTTAAGCAAACTATAAGTTCCAAGATTACATTTAAATCCACTTCCAAAGGTAACTTGGAAGGAAAAAATAATGGTAATTTGTGGCCTCATCACTCGCGTCCTAGGATGATCTTGAGGATAAAAATCATCTAGGCTTCCCATTTTTCTTCTATAGAGGCAACGTGATGTGGAATTGATATCCACACACTTTTCATAGTCTTAGGGTCTTGTGACAAAGTGGGATTTATCTCCATGCATGTAGACACACCCCGTGCTCGGAGGGGTATATAAATTCAAGGATGGTGCAAATATTCACTTTACACACTTTGCCCTAATTTTCTATATCCATTTTTCTCAAAAACGTTTTATTTGCTCCAGTGGGTGATCTGCAACTCGTTTTATCTAATTGAATGCTTTGAAAATGCCCTCAATGTTTTCATTTTGCCCTAATTTGAAACAAATTTTCAAGTTGTCCTCTTGTGTGCCCTAATTCCTTTATTTTTTCAAGCTGTGTCATTTTTTCCATTGCCAAAATGTGTAAGAAATTCGGGCTTGATCAAATCCCATTTATGTGCAAGTGGAATCCTAATCTCTGGTCAAAAATGTAAAATCATGCTTCACTTGAGTTAAAACCAAGAAATCCGTCCTCCTTGTGAAAAAATTGATTTCAGGGGCATCCCATGTATTTTTATGTTTGACGGGTGTACGGGTGTCACCCACTGTCAATTTTATCATCACAACACAATGCTAATGTAGTAGGGTTTCTATTAGCCGGGAGAGCGGTCACGAAAATATTGTAAGTTGTTATTTTTTGAAAATTTGACAAAAGAAAAGTTTTCTCCGCAGCCCCGCATTTGCTTATAGCGGTATGCCTACATGGCATGATTTGATTGGTCAGATGGAGCGGCGGGTGGTAAGGGTCACTTAAAATTTTCTTCAATTTTGAAAAATTCTCAATGTCAATTTTTGACCCGAGGGCCCGCGCCCAATGGGAGGAGGACATGTGGCACAGGAGGGTCAAGTAGAGAGGGAAGAGTTGGAAAAATTTGAAGTTTTTGGCTCCAAAATGCCAATGGAAAATTTTTGACCCAGGCCCGCATCAAAGGAAAAGTCGACACGTGTCCAGGAAAGGCCATGTGGGGAGGGGAAGATGTTTTGAAGACTTTGAAGTTTTGACTTCAAAATGCTAAAATCAATTTTTTCCCGAAGGCCCGCGACGAGTAGGAAGGCGACACATGTCCAGGAGGAGAAATGGGAATGGGGGCCGAAGAAAACTTTTGGGAATTTTTACCCTTGGTATAAAAGGTAAAAAATGAAGAATAGGCCCGCGTCCAATGAAAATAGGACACGTGTCCTAAATTTGGTGGAGGTTTGGAGCGCGGAGAGGAAGTTGAAAATTTTGCAAAATTTTAGCGAAAATTTTAAAAGGAGACAAGTGAACCCGTGGAAAATTTGGAGGTGTCCCCCATAGCCAATCAGGGGGAGACACGTGGCATTATTCCAAAAGGGGCAAAAGGGAGAACTCATCCCATAGAAGGATTTTGTGCTCACGGGGAATGAGGAAGAATGTGATGAGGGTCGGCTCCGCCTCCAATGGGAGACCGCCACGTGGCGGAGGAGCAGTGGGTGTTCGGGCGTAGAGGTTTTGATAAAATTTTCCTTTTCTCAAAGGTGGAAAAATCATTATTTTGGCCCACGGTTTTAGGGGCCCACCTAGGGACACGTGGCGCATCCAGGGGCTCACGGGGAAAATATTCAAAATTTTCCCAAATCCAAAAAAGGGTTTGAAATGCATTTTTTGGCAGGCGTGGGCCCAAGCCAATGGTATTTGGACACGTGTCCCACCTCATCAAAGGAAAAAAGGTATTTTGGAATATTCAAGATTTGATCTGACACGTGGAGGGCAGAGATTTAAAGTTGATTTAATCAATGGTTGCTATGCATTTTCATTTTTTGGGCACCATAGAAGCTCCAAGAAGTGTGGAATCGTTATTTTTGCACCAAATCACATGAAATTTTATATGATTTCGCATCCCCTCGGCCTTCTGAGTGCAATGGCACCATTATTTTGAGCTAATTTAGTGCCTTGTAGTGTTTTTCATGGAATATTTTCCTCATCCCGTGAAAAACACGTGAAAGGTAAAAAATGAAAAGTTGCAGAGTTAAAACGATGAGGAAAAAGGTGAAAAATGATTACAAATGCATGTTGGCATGGTGGAATGCCAAAAACATGACCCTAGGATGGATAAGGATCTCGAGTTCATGCAATATTTTAAAATATTTTTGCATCTCTGGCATTTGGCGAGCTGTTTTACAGTTTTATATCATTTTCATCAAATGGATAGGGTTTTGTAACAAATTTGATCCCTTTGGCATATTCTTTGCTTGGGATGCAAGGATCCAAGCTGGGATATATGATGTAATTTGGAGGCATTTTAGAAGTCTTTTGAGAATTTTGGAGGAGAGAAGAATTTTCACAAGGAAAACTAGAAGAGGTCCATTTTCTTTTGGAGGAACTACCTGAGAGCCATTTTTTATTCTTGTTTGCATCAAATGTTCATCATGTTGAGTTGGTTTCAGCTGTAAAGCCATCAAAAGCTTTGATATTGTCTAAATAACATTCCCTTGCTGATATATCTAATCAAATTCTTGGATTAATTGGTTTTATCTCTTGGCAAAGTTTGCATACACTTGTGTTTCAGTATGTTTTCAATTTATGTTTTATGCTCATGTTGCAATCTTGTGTTTAGGATCTCTCTGATCATACAGGGTCTCATTTCTGGTTGATGGTTTAATGGCATTTGTAATCTTGCATTCAGAAGAGCTCTCATCTGATAGAAGATAAACAGATTTAAAATCATCTTACTGTCCTTGATTAATGAGACTGTCTGTAAACCTTTGGGTGCACCTTAGGTCATGATTAAATAGGGATTCCTGGATGCTTCATTGGTATTTTTCTTCAAGCCTTTGTGGCAGGTTATCAAAGTTTGTATGGAATAGTGTAGATTTGGGCATCCATGTGTGCACACATCCTGGTTGAAAGAGCACTTCAGATTCATTGAAACATCTCTGTTGTTTAGGTGTTGTAATTCATTTGCAAAGTTTCCCAAAGAAGGTGATGACTCCAAACTACTCTTGTCCCAACATCTCTCATCATAATTTCATTTTAAACTAACTCATCCTACCTACAATACCCCTGCATTTGCATTGTGTGTCCACAAAATAATTCAATCCTTTCACTAAAATGCACAAAGTTGATCAGGGTTTTATCATGTCTTTAGCAGCTCTAGCTTTGTTTTGAGAACATTTCCATCATTTAGTAGTGACAACTCCTTTGAGTTTGGATAATGGATACTTGATCATGTTTTCACAAAGCCTCTTCCATATTATATGCAAAACACAAGGACATCTCCATCTCCTTACCATATAGGGGCTGCAATACAGGTTCTCTTGCCTTGGTTGATAGGCACAACCTAAAATAGTGAGGGTTAGATCAAAACCCTCTTGAAGGTGCTATCCACTCCCTCAATTCTTGAATGCAAACAAGCAGATAGGTGTGTTTCCTTGATACAAACGACATACAAAACACCTATCCATCCTTGAGTGTCTTGTGCAAAATTCATGATGTTGTTCAAGTTGTGAAGGAGATTAAATCTGGATACCAACACCCAAGTGGCACCATTGCCAGGGACTTCTTGGAATTTCTTGGTGGTTTTGAAGTATTTGAAAGGTTTGAGCATTTGTGTGATTAATTATTTGAGTTGTTACATTCTTGAGACATCATTTCATACTTCAGATCTGCATGTTTTGGGTAAAAAGGATTTCAAACTCAGCCTGCTCTTATCATTTACCAGCAGTTTATATGATTTGGATGCACTGTTCTTGGTTGAATTAAGAAGAAGAAGATCTGATTTGTAAACCCTTGAAAATTTTCATAGCATACATTTGACAGAATATTTTAGTGCTTTCTTACACAACTAAGGTGGAAATCCTTAGTGGTGACTCCATGTTGTTTGGTTCTTGAAATACCAGTTGTCTTACACATTTCTGTCATTTGAAACTTGTTGTTTAAATCTGTCAAACTAGAGGGAAGGAGATCCCTCTTCATCAAGGACTCTTCTAAGAAGTTGCTCACCGAATCAAGAAGCTCAGAACTAGAGGGAAGAAGAGTGTGGAAAGTGGTTGGTGATTTGGTTGCAAGAAAAGAAATCCCCATAGTTGAATTTGAAGGAGAGTAGCCTGTTATTGAAGATTATAATTCTTCTTCAAGTAGGTCTGATTCAAGAAATATTCTTGCTGATTTTCATTCTCCATCAGGTGAGGGACCTTCTTGTGTATTTAAAAAACCTACTCCTAGATCTGCTCCTATTGTTTCTAAGTTTGCTAAAGTTTATCAAGAGAGAGAGCCTTTGGGGGGTTGTCATTTTAGAGATCATTCATCTATTCCAATCAGACCCATTACTACTCCTCATCAGCTTGTTTCACCTCCAAGATCACCCCCACCAAACAATATGGCTCAGCCTAGACCTCCATTTATTGTTAACACCTTTGGTCCTATAGATTTTGGAGGAATGGATGGTTATCCAAATGTTGTCCCACAAGATGTGAGAAATAGGTTACCAAAATTCCAAGGTAACAATGCCATAACTGGAGATCAACATCTCAAACTCTTTGTTAACATGATGGAAGATTTTGAAATAGAATTTGAGGATGTGTATATTAAGTTGTTTATCCATACACTTGAGGAAGATGCAAGAGATTGGTATAAAGCTCTGCCTGATAACTCTATTGATTCATGGAATGAGATGAGTAATGCATTTAGATTACAATATGGAGATAAAACAGATCCAAGGTTCCTTCTATCCTTAGTTTGAGAACATCAAGAAGAACCCTAATGAGACCGTTCATGACTTTAATACAAGATTTAATAAAACATTGAGAAGGTTGCCTGTCATTTTGAGGCCTTGTGATGAATCTTGCTTGATCAAATATACAGATGCATTTGATAAAAAGGCAGCCTATTACTTGAGAGACAAAAATCCTACAAACTTGAGACAAGCTTTCACCATGGCACTTCAAATAGAAAATAATATCAAGGCTATTGGTAAACCACTTAAGAGGGATGGTGTGAAGCTGATAAACCCTGAGAAGCCTCAAGCCAGCAAGGGTGCTGATTTAGAAGATGTTGTCAAGACTTTGGCAGGGGTTGTTAAAGAAATTTCTTACAAGTTAGCCCGGGCTGAGAAAGGAATTGGGAAAAGTTCACAAGGACAAAAAAGAACTCAAAACCATGATAGATTTGGCAATCATCCTAGGGGTGATCAAAGACAAGATGATAGAGGTAAAGGGCCTACTAGATCTACAAGTAGACAACCCCAAGCACATGAAAATAGAGTGGTGCCTAACCCTCTGACTGCTAGAGTTGTTGTTGTTCAAGAAATTACTGATATGGATTGGTGTGACAGATGTTTTCTTCCTCATCCACCATGTGAAATGGACCAGCAAGATGTTGTTGATGATAATGAGAATGAAATGGATGATAATATTTGTATGATGGGCAGCTCTTCAAGCTCACAACAAGTAGCAACATCAACAGATGTGATAAGTGCAAGGACTGCTGCAACCTTTTGGGATTGCATAAAGAGGGTACCATTTCTTTCTCTTCCTCAAGTTCATGATGTAGATGTAGTTTAGGATTTTGAAATTCCTAATAATGACTTTGAATATCTAAGGGATTTAATGATCAAGAAGTATGATGGTGGTATTCCTTTAGAGGAAGATAGACAATTGTTAATGAATGTTGTGGTTGGTCAAGAAAAGGAGTACAATACTAGAAGTAAAGTTGTTAGGGGAGCTAGTCCTCAAGCCAAACTAAAGACACCCTTGCTCACAAGTATTCCCAAAGATAATCCTAGAAGAGAAACAATTTCCAAGAACCCTATTGTCCCATGCAAAAATATCAGTCCTCTCCATGCCCAGATTCCAAGAATACTTCTCCATCTGATGAACCTTCTTGTTTCCCTTCCAATGTTGTTTTTCCAAGGAATGTTCCATATGATATAGCCCAGGTATTGAGCCAAATTAAAGTGAGTGTTCCCATCATTGAGTTGCTTAGAATACCTGAGCACAAGAAAAGAGCTTTTGAATACTTGGGATTGAAAGAAGAAAAGGTTACCCCAAGCGAAATGTAAATGTTGTTGAGAATCCTCTTCAAAGCATTGTTGGCCTTGAAACACCACCACCAATGGAAGATCTTGGAGAGGCACCTGAAGTATATTTGGGGACATCCTTGGTTGATTCCCAATTGAATGTTGATCCATTCTTCACAACTTTTCTCATAAAAGGTAGGTTACTTCAAAATTGCATGTTTGATTCCGAGTGCATCATGTAATGTCATGCCTCTAGAAGTCATGAATGAGTTGGATATCAAAGTGACAGCAACATATGGGAAGTGTACAGCCATGGATTCAAGGGAAGTGCTAGTTGTTGGTTGTGTGAAGGGGTTGGTAGTGTAACTTGCAGCCTATCCGGATAAGAATTTAAAACTTGATGTTGTAATTGTTGACTGCCCTGCCAAATGGGGTATGCTTTTGTCAAGAAAATGGGCTGCAAGTGTTGGTGGTAGTGTTCAAATGGACATGTCTTTTTCCACCATTCCCATTGAGGGCAGCCTTGTCAAACTCTATGGTGAAAAGAAGATGTTACACTTGATTGAAGATCCCAACAATGCTTCTTATGAAGTGTTGTTTGCTGATGTAGATGTTGACAACTTCATTGGTTTTGCTGATGGAAAAGAGAATAAGATGGATAAATCAGAGTGCCTTGGTATGGTAGGTTCTCCATGGACATTACTATTTGATGGAGCTTGCTCCAAATTTGGCAATGGTGCTGGTATAGTGTTGGTTTCTCCTAGTTTAGAAAAGTTTCCTTTTTCCTTCAAGCTTAATTTTGAGTGCACTAACAACATTGCTGAGTATGAGGCATTATTATTGGGATTAAGGATTGCATGGAAATATGGAGTGAAGGATATTGTTGCCAAGGGGGATTCAGAGCTGGTTTTCAAGCAAGTAAGAAAGTTGTATGCTACAAAAAATCAGCGTATGAAACAATATAAGCATGTTGTTTGGGACTTGATTGAAATGTTTGATTCCTTTAACATTGTTTACCATGATAGAAGTCTTAATGCTGCTGCTGATAAGCTGGCTATCCTTGGTTCTAGATTTAACAATTACACCGTTTCACCTTTTTGTGAATATGATATTGAGGTGCTAACAAGGCCATTGTCCCGGATAATGTGAAACATTGGCAAATTTTTGATGATGATGCACAAGTGTTGAGATTCTTACAATGCCAAGGAGAGTTTCTTGTCGAATATTGATTGGGAACGAATGGTGTGCATGAATGAAGGTAGAGAAACTTTGTTTGACAAGGATATTATAAAATTGAAAACAAATACCATTCCTAAAGGTCTTGTTGCACTTGAATCCAATTTTAGCAATGTTGATTGCATCATAAATAGAAACTTGTTTTCTTCAAGGGATGTGGAAGAGCACAACTTGGGAACTAAAGACAAACCAAGGAAGATCTGGTTGGGCAGCCATCTCGGCAAAGAGAGAAATAGTCCTATGCCCAACTTTTAAAGAAATATCAAGACTGCCTTGCTTGGTCTTATTCAGAGCTGAAGGCATATAGAGAAGATTTATTTCAGCATGAGATCCCTCTTGAAGCAAAACCAAGCCATTTAGACAAAAAAAAGGCTTATTAACCCACTTCTTTCCATGAAAATGCAAGAAGAGTTGAAGAAATTGAGAGATGGTGGCATTATTCAGCCTACTAGATACTCTTCTTGGGTTGCCAACCTTGTGCCAGTTAGAAAGAAGAACGGAGATATCAGACTTTGTGTGGATTTTAGGAATCTAAACAAAGCATCTATGAAGGACAACTATCCTTTTCCAAACATGGAGAATATGTTGCAGCTTGTAATAAGGTCAGAAATGCTTTCTACTTTGGATGGTTTCTCCGGATACAATCAAGTAGTTGTCAAAGAATCAGAAAGACTTAAGACAACCTTCACTACTCCTTGGGGACTTATGTTTTTATAAGGATGCCTTTTGGATTGATGAATGCTGGTGCTACTTTTCAAAGGGAAATGGATGTTGCCTTTGCTGGTTATATCAATGAGTTTATTGCAGTTTACCAAGATGATGTGACTATTTTTTCAAGGCAGAGCAGCACCATTTGCAAAAACCTAGAAAGATGTTGATCAGATGTAGAGAGTATGGAATTTCACTTAATCCAAAGAAGTGTCATTTTGGTGTGCCAAAGGCCAAGCTATTGGGGCATATTGTGTCTAAAGAAGGTGTTATGATAGACCTTGAGAGAGTGGAAGCAATCAACAAAGTGCCTATTCCAAGAACCAAGAAGGGTATTCAATCTTTCTTTGGCCAAATCAATTTCATTAGAAGGTTTGTCTCCAATTTTGCTAAGTTAACTCTTCCAATCACAAGCATGCTAAGAAAGGATCAAGTTATTAAGTGGGAAGAGGCTGCCATCCAAGATTTTGAAGGAATAAAGGATGCACTCAAGCATGCACCTATTTTGGCAGCTCCAAACTATAAGATGCCTTTCCAAATCTTCTCTTTTGCATCTGAATTTACTATTGCTTCAGTTTTGTTACAAAAGGATGAGAATGGAGCTGAGAGGCCTATTGCTTTCTTTAGCAAGGCTTTACAAGCAGCTGAACTGAAGTACACAATTATGGAGAAACAAGCATTTGCATTGGTAAAAGCAACAAAGATTTTCAGGCCCTACATTTTGAGTTCAAAGGTTGTTGCTTATGTTCCTCATACAATGGTTAAAGATATCTTATCTGACATGGAGATATCAAGAAAGAGATGTAGATGGGTCAACAAATTACAAGAGTATGATATGGATATCCAAACTACAAAGTTGGTAAGAGGTTTAGGTCTTGCCAAGCTCATGGCTGAGAGTAATTTGCAAAATGTAGAAGTGAATCAGCTAGAGGAAGGAAGGGCAGACCTTCTTGACAAATTGATGAATTCTGAATGGTACAAGGATGTGATCTTCTACCTCAAGCACCTATGCTGTCCTAGTCACTTGAATAAAAATCAGAAAAGAGCCCTTAAGCTAGCTTCTCAAAAATATATCATAACAGACCTTGGGCTGGCTTGGAAGAACCCTGAGGGTGTCCTCTTGAAATGCATAACTAAAGATGAAGCTCCCAAGTTGATTGCTGATTTCCATGGGGGAGTTTGTGGAGGACATTTTGTTGGGAGAGTGACAACACATAAGATTTTAAGAGCTGGTTATTGGTGGCCAACTCTTTTCAAAGATGCAAACCGGCTAGTTAGAAGATGTGATAGTTGTCAACGCTTCTCGGAAGATTGAAAGCTTCAGGCTCCCTTCCTTTGCAGCCTGTATCAATTGAAGCTCCTTTCAAACAATGGGGAATGGATTTTATTGGTGAGATTTTAGATCCTTCTAGTGTTGGTTACAAATGGATCCTTGTAGCAACTGATTATTTTACAAAATGGGTTGAGGCAATTCCATCTAGAAAGGCAACACACCAAGTGGTAATGGATTTCTTGTTGAATCATATCATATGCAGATTTGGGGTTCTAGTTAAGATTGTATCTGATAATGCTATGTGTTTTAGAGCCAAGCCTTTGATGGCAATGTGCAATGAATATGGGATAAATCTAACTTATTCTTCAAACTACAATCCACAAGGTAATGGACAAGCTGAATCAAGTAACAAGAACTTGCTCAAGATCATTAGAAGAACCTTGGAAATCAACAAGAAGAAGTGGGGAGAATAGTTGAAATTTACAGTTTGGGCTAATAGAATAACTCCAAAAAGAGCAACTAGTAAAAGTCCATTTGAACTGGTGTATGGAACTCAGGCTTTGCTGCCATTACACCTGCAATTATCCACTTTTCAGTTTTCCCAACAGAATTGGAAGATCAAGAACATGGCCCATATGAATCAAGAATCAATCGATCATTGAGTTGGATGAAGAAAGGAGAGCTTCTTATCAAAGGCATGTCGATTTAGGGAGAAATTGAAGAAGTTGTTTGATAAGAAGGTCACCCTAGAACTTTCGGTGTTGGAGATCTGGTTTTGTTGTGGGATAGTAGACATGAAGACAAGGGCAAGCATGACAAGTTTTATGCTCTATGGATGGGCCCTTATGCCATTGATATCAGGATTGAAGAAAATACATTTTTTCTCAAGGATTTGGATGGGGATTTGCTGGAGCTACCTATTAATGGCAGACATTTAAAACATTTCTTGGATTGAATCCCCATGTAAGGTATGCACAAGTTGTACATTTTGTATAGCCCTTGTTTTTGTTTTGTCTTTGCCTTGTTCTTGCTGTTGTTGGCTTCGTGGTTTTCCCTTTTGTCCTTGGCAACCATTTTTGGTCTAGTTTTCTTAGTCCTTTTTGGTGGAAATTCTGGTTTTTGGGCTGCTCTACATTTTTAGACTCCTTGCCCAATGGATTTCTGGCACTTGGTCTACGTTGTGATCTTGTGGCACTCACTGGGAGTGCCCATCCCCAAGCAGAGCCAATGTTGGTGCAAATATTCACTTTACACACTTTTCCCTAATTTTCTATATCCATTTTGCTCAAAAATGTTTTATTTTCTCCAGTGGGTGATCTGCAACTCATTTTATCCAGTTGAATGCTTTGAAAATGCCCTCAATGTTTTCATTTTTCCCTAATTTGAAACAAATTTTCAAGTTGTCCTCTTGTGTGCCCTAATTCCTTTATTTTTTCAGGTTATGTCATTTTTTCCATTGCCAAAACATGTAAGAAATTTGGGCTTGATCAAATCCCATTTATGTGCAAGTGGAATCCTAATCTCTGGTCGAAAAAATGTAAAATCATGCTTCACTTGAGTTAAAACCAAGAAATCCGTCCTCCTTGTGAAAAAATTCGATTTCAGGGGCATCCCATGTATTTTTACGTTTTGACGGGTGTACGGGTGTCACCCACCCATCAATTTTATCATCACAACACAATGCTAATGTGGCAGGTTTCTATTGGTCGGGAGCGGTCGCGAAAATGTTGTAAGTTGTTATTTTTTTGAAAAATTGACAAAGGAAAAGTTTGCTCCACGGCCCCGCGTTTGCTATAGCAGTATGCCTACATGGCATGATTTGATTGGTCAGATGGAGCGGCGGGTGGTAGGGGTCACTTAGAATTTTTCTTCAATTTTGAAAAAATTCTCAATGTCAATTTTTGACCCGAGGGCCCGTGCCCAATGGGAGGAGGACATGTGGCACAGGAGGGTCAAGTAGAGAGGCGAAGAGTTGGAAAAATTTGAAGTTTTTGGCTCCAAAATGCCAATGAAAAAATTTTGACCCAGAGGCCCGCATCAAAGGAAAATTCAACACGTGTCCAGGAAAGGCCATGTGGGGAGGGGCAGACGTTTTGAAGACTTTGAAGTCTTGACTTCAAAATGCTAAGATCAATTTTTGCTCGAAGGCCCGCGACGAGTAGGAAGGCGACACGTGTCCGGAGGAGAAATGGGAATGGGGGCCGAAGAAAACTTTTGGGAATTTTTACCCTTGGTATAAAAGGTAAAAAATGAAGAATAGGCCCGCGTCCAATGAAAACAGGACACGTGTCCTAAATTTGGTGGAGGTTTGGAGCACAGAGAGAAAGTGGAAAATTCTCCAAACTTTGGCAAAAATTTTCAAAGGAAACAGTGAACCCATGGAAAATATTGGAGGTGTCCCCCATAGCCAATCAGGGGGAGACATGTGGCATTATTCAAAAAGGCAAGAGGGAGAGCTCAGCCCACTAAGGTTTTTGTGCTCACGGGGGAATGAAGGCAAATTTGATGAGTCGGCTCCACCTCCAATGGGAGAGCGACACGTGGCGGAGGGAGCAATGGGTGTTCGGGCGCAGAGAATTTTGATAAAATTTTCCTTTTCTCAAAAAGGTGGAAAAATGCATCAAATTGGCCCACGGTTTTAGTGGGGGCCCACCTAGGGACACGTGGCACATCCAGGGGCTCGCGGGAAAATATTCAAAATTTTCCCGAATCCAAAAAAGGGTTTGAAATGCATTTTGGAGGCAAAGGCCCAGTCCAATGGTATTTGGACATGTGTCCCACCTCATCCAAAGGGAAAAAAGGGTATTTTGGGAATATTCAAGATTTGATCTGACACGTGGAGGGAAGAGATTTAAAGTTGATTTTAATCAACGGTTGCTTTGTGCATTTTCATTTTTGGGCGCCATGGAAGCTCCAAGAAGTGTGGAATCGTTATTTTTGCACCAAATCACATGAAATTTTATATGATTTCACATCCCCTCGGCCTTCTAAGTGCAATGGCACCATTCTTTTGAGTTAATTCACTTCTTTGTAGTGTTTTTTCATGGAATATTTTCCTCAACCCATGAAAAACATGTGAAAGGTAAAAAATGAAAAGTTGCAGAGTTAAAAATGAGGAAAAAAGGTGAAAAATGATTACAAATGCATGTTGGCATGGTGGAATGCCAAAAATGTGACCCTAGGATGGATAAGGATCTGAGTTCATGTAATATTTTAAAATATTTGTGCATCTCTAGCATTTGGCGAGCTGTTTTACAGTTTTATATCATTTTTCATCAAATGGATAGGGTTTTGTAACAAATTTGATCCCTTTGGCATATTATTTGCTTGGGATGCAAGGATCCAAGCTGGCAGAGGATATATGATGTAATTTGGAGGCATTTTAGAAGTCTTTTGAGAATTTTGGAGGAGGAGAGAAGAATTTTCACAAGGAAAACTGGAAGAGGTCCATTTTCTTTTGGAGGAACTACCTGAGAGCCATTTTTTATTCTTGTTTGCATCAAATGTTCATCATGTTGAGTTGGTTTCAGTTGTAAAGCCATCAACAAGCTTTGAGATTGTCTAAATAACATTCCCTTGCTGATATATCTGATCAAATTCTTGGATTAATTGGTTTTATCTCTTGGCAAAGTTTGCATACACTTGTGTTTCAGTATGTTTTCAATTTATGTTTTATGCTCATGTTGCAATCTTGTGTTTAGGATCTCTCTGATCATACAGGGTCTCATTTCTAGTTGATGGTTTAATGGCATTTGCAATCTTGCATTCAAAAGAGCTCTCATCTAATAGAAGATAAACAGATTTAAAATCATCTTACTATCCTTGATTAATGAGACTGTCTGTAAACCTTTGGGTGCACCTTAGGTCATGATTAAATAGGGATTCCTGGATGCTTCATTGGTATTTTTCTTCAAGCCTTTGTGGTAGGTTATCAAAGTTTGTATGGAATAGTGTAGATTTGGGCATCCATGTGTGCACACATCCTAGTTAAAAGAGCACTTCAGATTCATTGAAACATCTCTGTTGTTTAGGTGTTGTAATTCATTTGTAAAGGTTTCCAAAGAAGGTGATGACTCCAAACTACTCTTGTCCAACATCTCTCATCAGAATTTCATTTTAAACTAACTCATCCTACCTACAATACCCCTGCATTTGCATTGTGTGTCCACAAAAGAATTCAATCCTTTCACTAAAATGCATAAAGTTGATCAGGGTTTTATCATGTCTTTAACAGCTCTAGCTTTGTTTTGAGAACATTTCCATCATTTAGTAGTGACAACTCCTTTGAGTTTGGATAATGGATACTTGATCATGTTTTCACAAAGCCTCTTCCATATTATATGCAAAACACAAGGACATCTCCATCTCCTTACCATATAGGGGCTACAATACAGGTTCTCTTGCCTTGGTTGATAGGCACAACCTAAAATAGTGAGGGTTAGATCAAAACCCTCTTGAAGGTGCTATCCACTCCCTCAATTCTTGAATGCAAACAAGCAAATAGGTGTGCTTCCCGGCTACAAACGACATACAAAACACCTATCCATCCTTGAGTGTCTTGTGGAAATTCATGCTGCTGTTCAAGTTGTGAAGGAGATTAAATCTGGATACCAACACCATGTCCCAATACCTAGGCCTTAAAAAACATCCTTGCAACATGGACTTGAGCCCCACGTACTGCAAGGTAAATCAAGTATGCCCCTATGTAGGTCATGCATCCTATACTAGGCAACCTTTTGGCCACATATCAAGCTATAGTACAATGAGGCTACACTCCCCAAGATTACTCACTATCTGAGCCCACATTGACACATAGGTGGAGAGACAATTGTGGCACCATCATTGGTGTGTGTTATTGAAAGCGAGGCTATATCTTGATTGCAATCCCACTTGACTAGTTAGGGTGTGTGTTGCATGTTTGTTGCTTGTTTGTGAACACCCTTAACCATCCCATTAATTTAAAATTTTAATCAATCAAACATCATCATAATTAACCATCCCTAATCACACAATCCAAATCCTAATCCCATCATTATCCTTAATCAACAATCCTAATCCAAATCTAATCCCCCACACATCCTATCAAATCATGGCCTTTGATCCTCAATCCCCATCCTCTCCAAACCAACATCTAAACCCCTACCTCTTCTCTAAATCCATCAACCAAGCTATATCATCATCCCTCACCCATCAAAGTCAACCATCTCACTTTTAACACGAAATCCCACACACTCTCTAACACCTTAATAAAAAATATCAAACTTAACATCCTACTTCAACCAACCCCATCATCTCCATCAAAATCAACCATCCAATGTTGATCCTAACATCCTAAAAAGCATTCAATATATTAATCAACAAATATTCAATCCTAAATCATGCATCAACCAATCATCTTCTAAGAAATCATTTTCCAACTAACCCCATCTACAATTTCCCCTTTCTAAAATCCCTACCTCTCATCCCATTGAGTTCCTCCTTGAGGAACCTCGTTGGTGCTCAAACTTGCACCCGTGTCTTGGATCCGAGGAGTGCGGAGCTATTTGAGAAAAGAATGGAACCGTCTCCAATTTGTGGGACCTTGTGTGCTTGAGATGGATCTCTGGAGAAGGTTGGTTCCTCTATCTATTTCTATTGCTACTGCTACTCCTAATGTTGAAAGGTAAAACTAAGCTAACACTTTGCCAAGGGACCGGGGATAGCAAGATAATAGAAAGGAAAGGTAATCTAAGGCGGAGATAACACCAGAAAAAGAGGGATGAACACCATTCATTCTGAGTGAAAATGAAAGGACAAGGCATGAAAGAAGGCTAGGCATGTGTAGCACAACTAAAATGCATTTATCGATTAGTTTCATGGAACACAACTAAAATGGAGCTTGAGGACATAGATTGACACATCAACTACACAATGTAAAAGAAATTCAAGGAGAAAGAATACAAACATGCTCGGGATAGAGAATAGTCACAAAATGATGCTTCCATTATTTCCAAAATGCACAGAAACTGTTATAATGGTGAAAGAGGCCGATATCCACATGCATGAGCTAGATATAGAGGTCTGTGACTCAAAATAAAAAATATGAAGTCTTTAGCAAAGTGCGTAAGGATCCAAAGTGTCCAACATTAACAATGAGCCCAACTCTTACATTTATAGATGAATCCATGGAAGAAGAAGAGAAAAAGGAGGAAACCCCAATTTTGAAATACAACCACCAACAAGAATCATTCAAAGCCTGCAAATCTATCAAATACATTTCCTCAAGTTTGTTTGGTGTGTTAGAGAAGGAAATAGAGCAAATCAAATAAAATCGGGTGGTTGGAGTAATCAGATATGCTCATTAATGCCCAGAAATACATTTTCCCATTTCTCACCTACCAAATCTACCAAGAATTTGAATTTGAATATTTAGCATTGTAGCCTTCATCAACAGCTATCGATTGAGACTAGGTGCGCACCGATCGAATATTTGTAGCAAAAGATATGTTTGTTAAAATATTTTTAAGTCCACCTACATATACAAAACATGTGGCATGTGTTAATTGATTAAAATATGGTAAACTGTGAAAAAGTGTTTTGTCATTTCTACTACATGTCACTCACTAGTTTGCTACAAGGACTCGACACCCTGATGACACGCTTTGGTTGGTTGCATGTGGAACACTCAAGTGTGTCACAGAATGATGTGGCACAGAATGGTGTAGAGGAGGGCACAAAAGTATGTGCACGAGAGAATGAGGCATGGGAGAAAGATAAAAGGAAGGCCTACACAATCACAACACGCACAGAGGAAATGGGGTAAACTGGTGAGCGGTAAATGTATGGTCAAGGCACAACTATTACAAAGTAATGTATGGGGGTACACGAGAGGGCATGTGACTTAGCTTATTCAAGCAAGTGCAAGGCATGCATGCAGGATGAATAACTACTAGGAGGAAGGTGAATCTATAGAAGATGGATGCGGGGAAGAGTGGAATAAAGAGGAAAAGGAAAATGGAAAGAGGATAAGGGGAAGCGTGCAAGGGTGCATGAGGAAATAGTGACCAAGTGAATGTGCCAAGGAGACAACTGAGGTATGTGTCACTTGTAATGAAGATCTCTGAGCCAAAATATGTATGTAAGTTGTCCAAATAACTAGAAGAGTTATTTGGATAATAATTTTGGTGACTTTTTGGGCCATATGCCTACTTAGATGAAGGAGATCAGTAGCCTAGAGTGTCCATTGGGCATGGAGTCTACTATGTGATCATGAAATTCTGATTTTCATCTTTAAAGAACTGCCCCTGAAGTCACTTGAAGGATCATTTCTTGACTCTATTTTGAATCCTGCAAACTACTGAAAGAAGACCGGCACCCTAGAAGCAAAATAAGAGCACACGTAGGAGCACAAGAAAAGAAAGACATATGTACAAATAAAAATGTTTGCACAATGCACTTGGGGAATTAAAACTACTATAGTATATACAAAATTATGTAGCAGACTTAATAGAAGGATTTGAGATATATCCCATTTACTTGTATCTACAACACACCTCCATCAAGATTAGTTAATTCGAAAGAGTTTGCCTCTTTACATGAACTGGTGATATATGGGCCACTCCAAAGTGCATCAAACTTTGAATGGTGCCTGGTTTAGCTTTATCAACATCCCATTTCAAAACCAAGTCCCCAAATTTTAAATCTTGAGGCCTAGCCTTTTTGTCAAACCATTTATTTGTTTCTTGTTGATGTTGTTCTAGCTTGATCATGGCAGAGTTCCTTGATTCTTCAATATTAACTAGCTCTATCATTCTAATTTATCTCTGCTCTATGCCTTCAAACTCCAATTTGTTGGGCAAGTGCTAATGAGTTCAACTCAAGTGTCAAAGGAAGAGTAGCCTCCTTTCCATAGAAAATCTTGTAAGGAGAAGTACCTATTACTTTTTAAATGTGATTCTATCTACCCAGTGCGCGTGAGACCTTTGTATGCCACTTTGTCTTTGGTTGATGTTCATTGTGCGCTTCATGATCTTGATCAGGTTCTTGTTTGTTGACTCTTCCAAACCATTTCCTTGAGGGTAATAGTTGGAATAAGTCTTCAGATAGATTCCCATATTTAGATCCCAATCAGTGATTTTAGTCCCAAGGAAGGCTTTTGCATTATCAAAGATAATGGTTTGAGGAATGCCAAACCTTGTGACTATACCCTCGAGAAATTTAAGGATGACTAACTCGGTTGATTCCTTGATCGTGACAGCTTCTGTTCATCTGGTGAAGTAGTCCATAGTTGTCGCCACTAATTTTTGTCCAACACTTGAAGGTGGATTAACCATGCCTATGAAGTTGAGACCCCATTGCGCAAAAGGCTAATCCACTTGGATTGGTCGTAGGGGAAGTGTTGTCAATGTTTTCTTTCCTTCAAAGAAAGTACATTCCTTGCATTTTTTGACCCACTTGTGTGCATCTGTAAACATAGTAGGCCAAAAGATACCTGCCATTATGATCTTAATTTTTGAAGTTTTGGTAGAAAAGTGTCCACTATAGAATCCATCTTGAAATTCTGCTAACACCTTTTTCAGTCTGCGTGTCATTTATACACCTTAACAACACGCCATCAAAATTCTTATTGAAGAGAATTCCATTAATTAAAACATAAGGGATGGATTGTAACCTCATATATCTTCTTGTTACCTTGTTTAAACTAGGAGGGTATGCACCCTCGAAAAGGAATGTGATCATGTCCTTCATCCAGTCACGCGCGCTAGGATCTATATTCTACTCAAGTTTTACTTGTGGGAGAGCTTCATCAAGGAACAATGAAGTATCGATTCATTTTTCTTGTCCTTAGCAAGCTACTTGCAAAGCACACTACCTCTTACCAGCATTGTTGCTTTGATAGCCACATCATACTCCATGATTTTGGTCACCCATCGTGCTCTCTTTTCACTGATTTTTGCTCCCATGATGAAGTCTCTAATAGAAGAGTGGGAGACTAACACCTTGATATGATTTGTGGTGAGCATACTTTTGAACTTCTTGAGCGTGCACATAATGGCATAGACATGTTTCACCATATTAATATATCTCAATTCATTATCCTTCAACATCCGGTGAAGAAAACCAATGGTTGTGTAGACACCAAATTTTGGTAACACTTCCCCTTCACCCCACATGTATATTAATTTAATTACCCACAATTAAATTAATTCCCATGCTCATAATATTCATTATTTAATTACCTTAATTAAACTAATTTCCACCTCACCCCACCACCTCACCTAGACACCTCATCATAAACCTATTCTTAGCATGTTTCCCTTTTACTAGGACTCAATATCCACTCACCATAACTAACTAAGACTTAGTCATACCTACCTTAATTAACTAAGACTTAGTTCAACCCTAAAATCACATGCCTATTCTTCCTCTAACCAAATTCTCGCTTATCTAAGTGCAACATTTCATTTTGATCCACGAGAATGGACAAATTCGCCAAAAATATTGCCAAGTTCTATCATTTTTAGAAAACCTAGGATTTCCCACCTTAACCGACATCTGTCAACCCAAATCTGAAGTTGGTCACCCTAAAATGTCATCGGTTACCATATATTTTTTTTGGTAACCTTGCTGGAGAGGTTGGAAGAATTATTCAAGTCTTAAAGAAGAGAGATTTGCATGCAAGCATGCACCAGAGCACTCCTGCACATCCAGACATCCTAAACCAACAACCAAGCATTGATTTGAAAGGCAAGCATTCACGGTAACATTCTAGGAAGCACAACGTCAGGGCACTGACCACTAGTTCCATAGATCAACCATCACCTCCATCTAACCACCTAGTCTGCAAACACCTGTAAGTACCTTTTGATCTACACCTTTTCATATTTATTTAGATTAGTTTCTTCATCCCTGTTTGGGAGTTCTAGTCTCCCTTACATCCCATCATCTCTCACCCTCTTACTAATCCCTCCACCTAATCATCTACAACCTTTTAACCTCCCATACCTGACTCTAGATCATCTCTGACTATTCCCAACACTTGTCATCTACCTCACCATTATCTATCCATTCTCTGGGAAATCCCAAAGAATCATCAAAACCCAACTTCACTAAGTTTCTACCAGCCTGACCCTACCAACGCTCGGTCAACCTAAACTGCCTTCGGTCTCCTTGTAACCAAAATTGGTCATACCAAACTGACATTGGTATCTATGTCTGATAAATCTTCTTGTAACAACACCACATACCTTTCATCCAAATAACTAAATCACCTAAAGCTTGACTCCGACTGTCCTAACCACCTTGTTTACTGTCTCAATTCCATATCGATCATAACCTATCCTGTTAGATGAGATTTTCTTATTGTACTTTAATTAGATACCTAAATCATATCAACTATAGTAGTACATTATTGGTTTACATCATTTCTTGCATTAAGTTATTTTAAACAGTGGATTGACATCCATCTAGGAAGTATTACACTTCCCAGATCTAGCATACGCTTAAAATCCAACGATATATATATATATTATTTAATATTCCTCTTGTGGTATTTTTGGTATTCACAGGTAATTCCTCCTAGTAAAAATGAATTTCTCGAATCAGCATTGGATCGGGAAATCGGGACACCCACACTCTACCTTCCACCTTCATTCCCAGTATTCCTCCTCACCCTTACCTTATATGTTTTTCTCTTACGTACACATCACTATTCGGTGAAACATTTTGGCACGCCCGATGGGACCCATTTGGGTTCTTTGCATTGTTCATTCTTAGGGAATCATTTTGTGTTTATTTCTTTTTGAAATATATTTCACATTAAATCTTCTCCCTTGGAAACATTCTTCTTCTCCTACTTGTCTCAGTGACACTCGTAGTTTGGATTAAAAAGAACACTTCTTTTTATTTTGTATTGCATTAGTGAAAGACATACTCTTGCCTATTCATTATTTCTCTCATCAAATATAATTTGTGGATTTGGGTTTAAAATCTTGTTGCATTTCATCCTTGTATGTTGCATTATTAGCTCACATTTAAAAATGAGGGAAACCTATATGCTGGAAGTCATGCCCAGCTGATGGTTGACACAATTGAACCATAGAAAGCACATTTCTCTCTTCTCTCTCTTTGCCAAACTACAAAAATTTGAATTTACACATCTTCTTAAACAACATCCCACCCAAAAGAAGTTGTCAATGATCACACGATCAGAGGATTGATAGTGGGTGCCTAGCTGGTTATCTTTGTCTAGTCATCACCTCAAAGAAAGGACCACCCCGCCATAACATAACCTAAAACCTCACCTTTAGATTTCCTTCTTTGTAAGATACCTTCCCAACCAAAAACTTTATTCTAAATTCACAAGTTAGTCTTAATAGCATAAGCTAAAACAAACATAAATTCACTTTTAGGATTATGTGTTTTTCTTAGCTTTGTTCTTGACTTGCGTTTTGAGGTGTGAGTTACGATTCTCCATTTTTCTTCTTCCTTTCACACTCCCCATCATAGTGGAGTATTCGGCTATTTCTGAGTGTGTTAGGACCTTATCTAGTCATTCTTAGATTTTTGGGTTGATCCTTTATCTATTTTAAATTCACAAACATCCATTTTCTTCATTTCTTCTAATTTCACATTAATCGGTTTTGGTCCACCGACCATCGTCTTTTTACATCTCGACCATCGTCAATTTACCTAACCACTATCAACTTTCTAGCTATTTTGGCTATTTTACCTAAAACAGCCTTCATCACCTATTATTATTATTTTTGGCGCTCAGACACCATCATATCACCTAACATTCTAATATCTCCGATGAATCTGATTTCCCCAGTTCATATTAATCAATTTTGTTTCATTTGCTGAAATAGGTATTTTCCACATGGCCTGGTATCGGTTATCATAACCATCGTCGCCTCCTCAGAACTATCATCGGTCATACTAATCATCGTCGTTTTTGTGTTTGATTTTTAATCAAAACACTGACTAGATTTACCCCTCGGACTTTGTCCTTCTCTCCTATTTTTTATGTGTCATTTACGAATACGCTTTTACCAGGTCAACACTAATTCATATGGTGTTAACTCACAGCCAAACTAATGCCCTTGTATTTCACATCATCCGTCAACCACTCCCACCTAGTCCATCATTTTCATCCATCTTATCACCTATGGATCCAACTCATCTTATCCCCATTACTACCGGCAGATGAGGAGTTCACAAGACTCCTTGATCAGAATCTTGCGGCCCTACAATACTATCTTGCTCACTCATCTACCCGACTCCTCATGATAGTTAATATATGGCATGCCTGTATCTATCCCTCCTACCCTTGCACCCACTTCCGCGTCAGCTACCACTAGCTCAATGCTACCATCATCCGCATTTACCCTTGTGGTTTATCGCTTAGGCTCTACCTCTGTCATAATCTCGCTGGCCCAACGACATCTATCATACCCGTAGTGTCAACTGTTCCTTCACCGACTTCCTTGAGCATAGCCCCATCTCCCCCTTTTCTTCATATGTACCGGTTGCATCACAACCACCTCCAGTGTCGGCAACCCACACACCTTTCCAAAATTTGGTTCTTTCTATCCCTCAGTCTCTACCATCCATTACCATGAATTTTTTTGTGACCACCCCACCTAATTACATGCATCACCAAAGAAATTTCCAATCTCATTTGTAACTTATTCGAGTACTGACCCACTCATATCTATCCCCCTTCGTAGTTTTTATACTTGACACCTCCATGTCTTGGGATACCCTTCACATCATACACACATCATCAACCTCCCTTTACTATAGGAGACACCCATTCCTCACAACCCACCAATGACCTCATTAGGATGATGATGTAAAAGATGAAAACATTAGAAGCATCGTTTTTAGCTCTCGTAACTCCCTGACCTATGACGAAATCTGTAATGAGCCTATTCATCCATCCATTCATATTCGCCCATACCCTATACATTGGGAAATGCCTAAGTTCAATCGTTTCAACAATAAAGAGGACCCACAAAAGCACTTTCGGTCATTCAAGCATGGGTGCTACCTAATTACCCATGACGATGCTCTGCTCTTACAAAAATTTCTCATGTCCCTAACAGGACCCACCTTAGATTGGTACAATAGTTTACCTAGACATTCCATCTACTCCTTCAACTAAGTGGCTCAGGCATTCCTAGACCACTTCTTGATTAATTTAGACAACAAGGTCAAGCATGACCGACTTGTATTTGACACGACAAAGATGAAGACAAATCTATCGTAGATTTCATTTCCCACTGGTGGAGTCTTATCAACTATTTAACGTTCCAGCTACCTCAAACTAAACTTATTGAGTTGTTCACTAGAGCTTATGGCAGACACATCTCACTAACTCGTAGGCCCAAACATTTTGAACCTTCAATGAAGCATTCACCATGGCACGAAATCTGGAAATTCTCACCATTGAAGAAAAGAAAATCTAATTGCAAAACAAGAATGCCCCATTCAAACCAAACGATTATTCTTCATCTTCAAAACCCCAAAATAATTATTCAAAACCTAAAGGATCTCACATCTTTGTAGTTCTCAAAGAAGTTCCATCCCATCCTTCTAGTCAAGCCCAACCTTCTTCCAATCTTTCCCCTGTCCGTGCCTTTCGGTTTCAATGGAGCGAAGGAAGTACACTTCAATTGGATATCCCTACTCTTTAGTCATGGAAAAGATTCTTAAAGCTAGAGCCATTACACTTCCTCCCATAAAACCTCATACTAGTTTCAATCCCGCTTGTCCTATGCCTGCATGGTATAAGGAACATGACTATTGTAATTACCATCATGTCAAAAGCCATAGTGATGGTAACGGCATCACTTTTAAGAACATTGTTCAAGAGATGATAGATAATGGAGACCTCGTTGTGGACAACTTGAACACGCCAACAAATCAAAATTTGCACATCTTTAAAAATTCATTCCCTAACCATAAATCGTCATCTAATCAAAATATTGAACCTTCATCCAAAGTGACAAAGAATCTATGAAGTACACATTATTTTTGATAGCATACCTATCATTCCTCAAAACCCACCTATTTCATCTATTGAGGAAATTCAGCACGAGCTCCTCTACCAACAAAGGAGCATACCTCTTCTACTCCACCCACAAAGGAGTCTCCCTCATCTCCCCGCTCTCATGGAGGAACCCACACTTTCTACCGATGTCATTTCACCATCTACCTCCCAACCTACCGAACAATCAACACTTTTAATTCTCCCATCCACCAAAGAATCATCATAGCCTTCTCCTCCACCAAGGGATAAGTCTACCTCACCCCACCTACCATCTCTCCTACCCTTTGGAGACTTGCTAGACATACCACTTTGCCTATTGAGGGTAGTTCTCCTCAAAGATCCCAGGACCTCATTGACATGATCTCGGATATTTTACCTACAGAGTCTGAGGCTAGCCAATTCCCTATCTCACAGACATATTTTACAAGGATTTCCACCAAACCAACTCCTTCTTCTTCAGCAGTCTCATTTTCACAGCTAGCCGATCACTTGGATTACGTTGATAATTCCATGCTTTGCGGATGTCTTTGGCTCCCATTTTTGACCCAAATGCAAATGTTTCTTGAGGATACTTCCACGATCTACCCAAAGGTATTTCCAACAACTAGATTCACACTGACCATGCCTATTGAAATGACTTCTTCTTCATCATCCCTACCTACATCCAAACCTCTACCCACAACTTAAACCATTCTGATACGTAAGAGCCTACCCACACCTATATCTTCATATGTATCTAGACCCATCACTACCTTGGGTGTCATGCCGACATCAAGCCTTACTCACCCACCTATCAAATTGGACTTAGCCACATCTTCCCAAACCCGCACCAACATTATTCCTCCACCTAAAAGGAAGACCTAACCTTCTAGGCCACATACACCAGTCTCACCTACCACACCTTTGTCACCTTCACCCCTTCCATCCATCTTAGGGCCCCATCCATCAACCTTGATCAAAAATTCTCCTCACCAAGGCAAGTCAAAAGCTACACAACCTATCAAGCTACATCGGAGCCTTTTTACGCCTCATTTACCCACACAAAAAACACCCTCACCCTCACCCATACACTTCTTAACACATATACCTCAACCGGTTATTATCCCCCAACTTTGGCTATATGACTTCAACCTATATCGTCCACCTAACCTCTACCAACTACTTCCACCATAACTCAGTTGTCCCCAAGGGTAACCCATCCTCTTCCACCATTTGCTTTTCCCTCTACATCCCGTACTCCCGTGTCACCTTTACCCAAGAAAGCGTAACCCAAAGATAAGAACTCACTACCGCTAATAAGGTAGTTAAACCAATAAAACCTTCCATCACTAGCTCTTCTACCACACCTTTACCCAACAAAATGCCATCAAAACCTAAGACAATACCATTTACCAAACTAATGGGCCAACCCATTCCCCCTCTTATAAAGCCTCTTCCCTCACGATCATCTACACCTTTACCCAAACCCACACTCACTTCCCATTGTGATTCGTTAGCAGGGTCTTACGCTAACATTTTAACCAATCTCTTAGAGACTTCCATTATCACATTACCGCCACTTTTAACTTACAATCCTCTCAAACCCAAACCAAAATGGTTTAATGAAAACAAGATTTGTGCCTATCATCATGTGCCAAGAGATGATGTAGAAAATTGTAAGGCTCTAAAACCGTTCTTCTCCAACTTTGTCCTCCCGAACAAAAATTTTGAAAATAATGACCTTTTTGATGAGGACCATGTTACACCTTCACTGTCACCACACATCATCATTCCTTGCTTCTTGATGACCAACATCTCCCCCACAACCCTTTTTTCCACCTCCAAAATTCAAGATCAACATGGTCCATATTAGAGAATTGGCCAAATCACCACCCAAATTGGTGTTCCCAACTCACTTCACAAGGATTTTCCCCAGTTAGGTTTTTTCCCATCATGTTGTTACACTACTCATCCTACACCTTCTCCATTTACCACCTCCCCTCATATTAACATGGTTCAAGTTGCCACCCGTGCCTAGAAAGACAAAGGCAAAGAAAAAGCAACTAGCCCATCAACCAACCACGCACCCAATATATAATCTTCTTGGCACCCAAAATCACCATTCAAGGACCCACGTACCTGTCTTTGCTGGGGTCACCCATTACACAATGATAAAACAATTACATCAATCCCCTCTAAAGATTTCTTTACATGATCTTGTCCAAACTTTTGAATCTCATAGACAATCCCTTATGGGGGTTTTGTAATCCACTAAAGTTTTACCCAATGACCCCACACCAGTGGCCTCCATTATCACCTCTTATCATGTGGCCTCACTTACCAAATCATCTCCTTATTCTACCCCCATGCCTACTAATCAAGTCACCACCCTCAGTTTCTCTAATGAGGAGATTGTACCTCTCCAATCAGATGATCTTGATCCCTCCTTTTCATTTTTGTCTATATCGATAACATACACGTATGACATGTCATGATCAATGGTGGTGCTAGCATTAACATCATCTCCTCCCACGTGTATAATCAAATGCGCATCCCTTCTAATTGTATACATAATAACCTAGTTATGTTATGTTCCTTCAACGATGCCATCACCTCCACCCTTGGCACCATTATTTTCCATGTTCGTGTAGGCCCTTGCCTTCCCCAAAATTATTCTAAGTCTTAGAGGGAGAGTTTCAGTATAACCTATTTCTCAGTAGACCTTGAATTCGTGTCATGGGTTGCGTCCCTTCAACTTTACACCACTATGTAAAATTCAAACATGAAGGACATAACTATACCATCCCCGCCGACCCATCACCATTAAAAACTTGTAACATGTTATACCGACCTAATGATGTACTTATACCAGTCAAGGCATCTGTCACTACCCCCACTTCTCCTTCACCCATGACCCCATCCACCAATGTTGTCGCCACCTCTCCCACACCTAAATATTCTATTCCTACTACTTCTACATCCTCTGCAGACTACCCATCTACTTCCCAATTGACCGATACCCTCCCGTCTAATCACCTAGTAATTCATCTATTCCTGCTACCCGCATATCTACTACTACGATCCCTTAGAAGGTTTTTTTCAACACCTCACTCTAGGGGAGTATCGCCTCTATAATATTAATACATTCCTCACTCCACAAGAGTATGGAAACCTATGTCAGCACCCTCATTATGACTACCACATAGGTGAGGTTTTCCCTTATGGTCCTCCCCACCTTTGCACCAACCTAACATATGGGGACTTGATACTGCCACTTATTCACCTAAACCTCCATCCCAAACATGACCATTTTCATCTGACCTCCAATCTCTTACTAATCACTGCTTCACCCACACTTTCCTTCACCGATGTGCATGGAAAGGCTTTGGTTTTGGTTTTTACAAACAAGGCCGTTATACCATCATTTCATGTACCACTCGTAAACACAATGAATGTAGTGGCATTGGCTTTACCGCACTATCTTCCAAGAAGGCCCACATCGACCTCATTGAGGAAGACAAATCTTCTCTCGCCCCATTCACTAATGACACCACCTTCACCCACGGAGTCCATGGATCCTGAATCTATTCCTCTTAAAAAAATTCATGAACATGATTTCCCTAGGACCTCTAACTTATCAACGGGATGGCGAGGCTCCTTCTTCTCTTCCCTTTCTTTATCCCGACATGGTCAATGAAGATATACCTTCTATTAATGTCATTCAATGTTAGGATGATGAATCTATACTCACCTACCTTGGTGCGGAAGATTCTTATATTCACTGGTCATTATCTTCTGAGACATAAACCATGTTGAACAATCGACATTTAAAATCAACATTAACACTCATGATGACCCACACATTCTAAAGATAGGCCAATCTTTAGATACTGTTGAACATGAAGCTTTTACTTCTTTCCTCCGAGACCATAGTAACATTTTTGCTTGTCCTATGTTGATATGCCTGGTATTGACCCAAACATTGTGGTCCACAATATCGTAACCATTCTTGATGCCAAACCCATGAAACAGAAGCTACGGAAAATGCATCCTCACATTACCCTTCTTGTCAAAGAAGAAATTTAGCGCCTTCTTTTAGTTTCCTTCATCCTACCCATTGACTATCCCCAATGGATTTCTAACATCATTCTGTCACAAAAGTGACAAGGGACTCCGCATTTCCACAGAGACTTCCATGACCTCAACTTAGCTTACCCCAAAGATGACTTTCCTCTACCAGAATTGACTAACTGCTGGTTGATCTCACCACCGGCCATGAGATGCTATCACTTATGGATAGTTTCTCAAGTTATAATCAAATATTACTCACTCTAGAAGATCAACACAAAACTACCTTCATCACTCCTTGGGGGACCTTCTACTATCAAGTCATGCCTTTTGGCCTTAAAAACACTAGTGCCACATACGAGTGAGCCATGACTTATATCTTTCATGACATCATGCATCACATATTGGAATATTACGTAGATGATCTTCTTGCCAAATCCAAACATCGGGCCAAACACATGACAGTCCTTAAGGTAATCTTTGACTACCTCATCAAGTATTATATTCGCCTTCAACCTAAGAAGTGTGTCTTTGTGGTGCTTTCAGAAAAACTCCTTGGTTTCATCATTTCTTTGTGTGGCATAGAAGTTGATCCTACTAAAGTAAAATCTATTCTAGAAATTCCTCCACCTACTAATCTCCGTCAACTTTGAAGTTTGCAAGGTAAGTTACAATCTATCATTTAGTTCATTTCACAACTTTCCGACCACTACCAACCATTTCATCATCTCCTCAAAAAGGATGTCTCCTTCACATGGGATGATGAATGCCACAAAGCCTTTAACGCCTTAAAACAATACCTTCTTTAACCACCGGTGCTCATTCCTCCTAAAGATGACCAACCTTTTTACCTATACATTTCTTCTATTGACCATTCCCTAGGTGCCATGCTCACTCATTGTGACAAGAAACACAGAGAATAAGTGGTTTATTACATAATTCGTACCCTTTTGACTACGAAACTAGGTACACCCATGCTGAAAAACTTTTCTTAGCCTTAGTTTTTGTCACCACTAAACTTCATCATTACCTACTCAACCACAAAACCTTTTTCATCACTAACACTGATCCCCTACATTACATGTATGCCAAACCCTACTAGCATCAACATGTTGCACATTGGCTCATGCTTCTTGTAGACCTTGACCTTGAATTCATCCATCAAAAGTATGTCAAAGGCCAAGCCATCACTGACCAACTAGCAGATGCACCTCTTTCTAGAGATCAACCCTCTAACTTTGATTTCCTAGATGAATCCATTGCTACCCTCTCTTTGGACGATACCACTTACCAAATGACCTTATTTTTTTATGGTTCCAAATGTCAGCATGGAGGCGGTGCAAGTTTTATCCTCATTCCTCTTGATGGTGAACCTATGCCTTTATCTTTCAAACTAGATTTTGATTGCACTAACAACATCACCGAATACGAAGCAGTCGTATTAGGCCTTCAAACCGCCATCTACCTAGATGTTAAATCAATTAATATCTTTGGTGATTCCTAACTGGTTGTAAACCAAGTCAATGGTATATACCAGTGTAGTAACAAAAAAATCCAAAAGTACAAATGTCAGGTCGACATGATTTTGACTACCTTTGACTATTATGAACTTCAAATTACCCCACATTCTACCGATAAATTCATAGATACCATGGCCTTCCCGGCTTCTCGGATACCCACTTCACCTACCGACTCCAAAATATTTGTCACCGTATAAAGGTTGTAATCACCCTATTATTTATCTCGTGAGGTCAACTCCGCTCGAACCGTTGCACTTTGACCCATGTGACCTTTGGTATATAAACAGGTTTGCTGGACTACCTTTCCCTTTCCATTCTACCCTTGATCTCACTCGTAATGGACAACGCACCTTTCTTAAATGTGTCTCTCAATATGTCATCATGGGTGGTCTCCTTTAAGTGTGGCTTTGACAAAGATTCCCTTACGATGCCTTACAAGTTCTCAAAATTCCTTACATCATCAAGGAAGTCCGCGACAGAGAATTTGTGGAGGTCACTTTAGTGGTTTAGTTGTTGCTAAATGCATTCTTCACCTTGGATATTATTGGCCAACCCTAAACCATGACTATTGTGACTATGTCAAACATTGTGTGAAATTCCAGAAATATGCTAATCTTCATCACACACCTAGTCATGCCTTACAGGTCGCACAAGACCTTTGGCCTTTCTCTCAATGGGGTTTGGATCTTGTTGGAGAGATCAATCCTCATTCTTCACAATGACATCAATGGATTATAATTGCTACTGAATACTACACTAAATGGGTAGAATCCATTCCCCTCATTTCTAAAAAAGCTGAGAAAATATGTGAATTCATTAACCATCACATCATTTGTCACTTTGGTGTCCCTCACCGCCTCATCACTGATAACAGAAAGCAATTCAAAAACAAAACCCTATGAAGGCTTTGCGACGCTTTTTGCATTCAACTCAGTTTCTCATCACCTTATTTCCCACAAACAAATGCTCAAGCAGAATCAACCAATAAAACCTTGAACAAAATTCTTATGAAAGTAGTTGACAATACTGGGAAGGATTGGCATACGCACATTCCTTTTGCCATGTGGGCTTATGCACTAGTATTCACACTTCAACTGTTGCCACACATTTCTCTCTAGTCTATGGTACTGAGGTTGTCTTACCTCTCAAAGTCTAGATTCCATCTCTCTACATCTCACTACAAGACATGCTCAATGAAGATGACTTTTGTCAGGACTGTTTGGCACAACTTGAGTTAATAGATGAATGTCATCTCAATGCTCTTGACCATCTCCAAATCTACCAAATATGTATCAATCATCCCTATGATAAACGTGTCCACGAACGAACCTTCCGGTAGGTGACCGTGTCCTGAAGGAAAATCAACATGTAACCAAAGAAGACAAAAGTAAACGGGTGAATTTTCTCCTAATTGGCTTGGACCCTATATCATTACTCATGCATATGGATTAGGTGTTTATCATTTGTCTTCACTTGAAGGTAAACCCAAACCTGAGCCCCTCAATTCCTTGCATCTTAGACCATTTTATTGTTAAAATAAATTCCTATATTTCCTTATGTCTATTAACCACTCGTCCCTTAAGCATCGTTCACCTTCCATAATACTCATTTTGAGGATCAATGACTACACAAGAATCATGTGGTTACCCGTCACCTTTCAGCCTTATCTTCAATATGAGTACCATGACTCTGCTCATGGCATGATTCTCATGGATACTTTTCATCTTTTTTCAAAGGTGGAATCCCATGGTCATTCGTCACTTAAAACCATCTCTTTCATAGTTAACCTCTTTGTGTTACGGTTTTGTCTTCTAAACAAGAACCTAATCTTCCTCTATAGTCTTTTCCATGACTTAAAATGTCCAAAAGCAAAATGGGATTCAACTCCTTAAGTCAAACTTCCAGAAAAAGATGACTCCCTCAAAAGGGACATCTCTTCTCTTTATCTCGCCGCTATAAATAGACTACTCCCTCGAAGGACAACTATATAAAGTCATTGCAAAATAAAATAAAATGTTCAGAAGCTTCCCACATTGATCAACTTCATGAAGACCTCAAGGAGATAATATACTCATCACATATAGACTTCTGCATCGATCAATCTATCAAAAACAAAACAAAAGAAGAAAATAGTAACTTTAATGTCATGGACTTGCATCGTTTTTTTTGATCATGGGTTTCACTGTGTAAACATGTTGTTGTACACTAAGTTACGTTAAACCACCCATTTTCACCTCATTACCTTTTTACCTAATTTTCTATCTACTCAAGGGACTTGCCACAACTGTGACATTTCGTGATCATGTGACTTTCTTCACCCTTAGAACAATTAATTATGCAAAGATTTTTAAGGTCTTGCGTTCATAAGCCAATCTTTGGTATGATCAATCAAGTTATTGATTCTTTTCAATTAGACACTCTTTTACCACTTCTTACAATTCACCTTCTTCATTACTTATTAATTACCCTATACAAGACCGGACCATTGACACGACATTTTAAAATATTTCCTCTATCCCCTAAGACTAAACCATGCCTATGACCTAGACTCGATCATGCCTAAAACCTACCAACCCATTCCTATACCTCATCATATTCTTCCCTAGCTTTTAGGAAAACTACATCGGCATGAGGTCCCTTTTCGTTAGGGCTATGTAGGTAGTACTCCTAGGGCATGGGGCCCTTAGAGGTTAGCTCGGCCACTCATTACCCTAACCCATTTCCTCCCACATGTTTGTCTATTAACATTTCTTGTAATTAATTTCCATTTATATATATATAATCGGGAAAATTACCACACAATACATATCTACCATGTTATCACATTAGCAAAACATCAAATTAATCATTTCACATTTCCATGTACTCAAATATTTTGGAAATTTACACCATAACATACATATAACTCATCATTCATTTCCCATGTTACCAATAACTTGGAAATTAAATCAAACGCAACACCATGACTCCATCATGCCTAAACTGACCTGACTCCATCATGCCTAAACCGACCTAACTCCATCATGCCTAAAATGACTTGACTCCATCATGCCTAAAACGACTGACTCCATCATGCCTAATTCACCTAGTTTCCATACATATACGTATAACAATGAAAATTTTACAACACAACTACATCATCCAATACCATAAATCTCATCATCTATAAATAAAATTTTGTGTATCCATCAAATATACACTAATACAAAATAATACAAGTATCTCTCAGTGCATGACCTTAAAATCTTCGGCACGCAAGTGGTATCATAATCAAAATCACATAAACTCTCATGTATAGCCTCACTACCATTGACACTCGTGTCGATATATATCAAAAATAAATAATCAAAATGACAACCTCAATCGTTGGCCCATCTGATGTCCAGGATAGTCTCATCTGTCTCCTCCTCCTCTCCTCTAGCGTGATGCCCTGACATCATCTCTATGCCCTCTATGGGTCTAGCTCTCACCTTTGCTTGTCCTACATCTCGGGTCGAGGCCTCTATGAGCTAGTGGCCTCTCCTTGACCATGTCTCTGGGCTTTTCGCCCCTTGTACTCTCTACACTATGTGTGCAAGAACTCGTCCTCTCACTCGAGGCTTGTTGTACTATATACTCCGTATAGGAAGGGATGTCTATCCCAACAACAAATGATCCTGGTAGTACCTAGCCTCATTTAGGGCATCCCTGAATCTAGCCATCGACACTGTCTATGGTAGTGTCATGGGTCTCACAACAACCTATGAGCTCTTCCTTGCTTCTACTAGTGGCCTCACCTATACCTGTGAACCTTTCCTAATATTTATACCATGGGACCCTATCCCGTTGATGCATGTACCATGGGACCATGTCCCTGAGCCTAAGGTGTTTCCTTTGTTATGATCTCGGGCTTGTAAGGACATAATTTGAGCATGTGCACGGTGACCAACTGGCCCTATAAACCTACTACATGCACTTGTAAGGTGACTACCTATCCCCATCTCCATCTCCACCATGTGCGAGTGCATGTCCCTGTGTAATTTAGGCCTGTAACACCACCACCTATGCCTATAATGTGGCAACATGTGCCTCGGACCCTATCAATTCCCCTAATATACTGTGATCTGGGCCTATAAAGTGGCAACTTGCCCCTACAAAGTATCCCTCTAAACTATAAGGGTAGAAAATTCTGCCGTTGCCCTAGCTTTAGGTGGTGTTGCTCATACTGGGTCACCCACCACCGCCTTGTATCTATCTCAGTAACCGGTATCATCAATCCGTCGGTCCACTACCTATTCCTCCTACCCGGTCGGCACTGTCGGCTATGGTAGAGGCATAGGCCTCTCCACATCGTCTCTCCTGTACTAAGGGAATGGTGGAGGCACATCTTGAGGTAGCCCAAAATACCATCTAACCCTATCCAAGGTATTATCTCATGCTCTGCAAAGACGATGTCCCTCTATCCATCTCAACGGTTGTAGCTCATCCAACTCTACCACCATCTTCCTATATTTTCGTACTCTCTAACAACATGCACCCAATTTTTGTAGCCTATTCAAACCAATCCCGCCTCGAATGCATCAAGACGGGGCATACCAACTAGACGCACACATACGATGTGCTTGTATGCCTAGCAGTGGAGAAGAAAGGTGCAGCACAAACTGAACCTCTGAAGCCTCCCATAGGCCCATAGCTCCTGTCTGTTGCACTGACCTCTCGAACCCCATCGGTTCCTGTGGGAATCTCCCACCCTCTACATCTAGCAATGCAAAACAACACACTACCTCCATAATCGGGACAACTAACCTTATCTCCTCAGGATGGGCCACGTACATATCTCCATAACTCAAGCTCACGCTATGGAACCTCATCTCCATCATCCCCTCTCCAAATATTTTCAACATCAGCTCCTCTAAATCCTCTAAAGAAATAGAATACACCTGCTCTCCCACTATAGGTAATCGCAGGATCCTGTATACGTCCTCCAAGGTGACTATGATCTCACTCGTCGATAGATGGAATGTGTTGGTCGTTGAATCCCATTTGTTGATGAGTGTGACCATCAATCTCGGCTCCCAAACTATGTGCTTGTAGCATCGAACCCCTATCAGTCGAAGTCCATCACGTGCCTCTACTCCTCAATGGTCATGCTTTAGATCGTACCACTAATAACGAGAGGTGGTAATTTGTCTCTCATCCACAAGTCCCTAGCTTTGCACCCAAAAAAAATCACAACATTGTTAAACCTTGACCATACCCAACATCACTCGTAACCAACCACCCTACTCCCAAGAACCTTACTACTTATTACCCTATGTGAGCATATTACCCTACCCATCCTCACTACACCTACCGTTATATCCCATTACCTACCTTTCCCTCCCACCCTATCCCGCTTATTGACCTATTTCCCTCTAGAGCCAACCAACATCGGTCCCTATTGACCAACATTAGTCCATCATCACCGGCATCGATCACCTCATACTTGACCGATGTCGGCCAGGTGTCAACCGACGTCGGTCAAACCTTGGCCAAACATCGGTCACTTTCACACCGTCCAAACCTGCAAACCCCTCCCCCCATTTCTCAAAATTTTACCATACTGACCTAAATACCTACCCTATCCTACCCAAACCTCCACTACCTTTCTCCCTACCCCTATTTAACCCACATTGGACTTCCTACCCTTCCCATTTCATCAATTTTACTTCCAAATTCAAATTTAATTCCTACCCAAAACCATTTCTACCCAAACCAATTTCTACAAACTATTTCAACTAACAAGCGTAGAATTAGATCAAATCCTACCTCATCACGGTGCCATCTGTGTAGTGGTACATCTGGTCGTCATGTTGGTGGTCCACCCAAACCCTCTCCCGCCTCTATCATGCCAAAATCCACTCCTCACCTCCAACCAATCAAATTGATCACACCGCTCTCGTGGACCTGTCTACTAGCTCCTCTCACCAACTCATAATATCCACCTCATCCCGATATAATAATGCCTTGTTCTTCTCTCTCGGGAAAAGTGCTACAAGGTCAAACGGCTCTGTTGTTTTCTCAAAAGTCACAACACAACAATGATTCCATAAAATATAGAATTTTTATTTTATAAACCCAAATCAACTTGACCGACATTAGTCATATTTGTGCCTTAGACAACTGATGTCGATCACCCTATAACCGCATCGATCAACCCTTATAGTTATTTTCCCTTGCTAAGCTTCCTTTTACCTACAACCATTAGTGCTCAAACACCTTTTATCATTATGGACACCTATTGAACCATACCTACAAGCCCAAACTACCCCTACATTTCCTTAGTTACGTCTTGGGATTTGTTATTTTACCTATACTTGGGCCTTACCTATGCCATGACCTATTTTCCTGACCCTGACCTACTCGGTGTGACCATTGACCTTATGTCCTCATTATACCTTGCAATGTTATTACCTACATTGTTTTAGCCTAAAAACCATACCTTTCCTATTGTCATTTCATTTATCCCGACAAAACCTTTAGTGTACCAAAACATACCTAAATGTTCCTGCACCTGACCTATGTTATGTTTCCAAACCATATCCTATACCTGGATACCTAAATCACTTCACCCGTATTTGGATAAACCTATTGACCTTGGACGATGTAGAGTTTGTAAGCTCTTCAACCTGGTACCATGTTACAATCTATACATGTGCATGCATTTGATTTTTATTTCCCATTACCTAATTTTGGACCCTGGCCTATTACCTATTACTCGAGTTAACCACTACCCTTCCCCACCTACCTTCACTTCCACCAACTACACATTTATCAACCCACTCACCGATTTTGTATTACACCTCATCAATTCTTGGTTTGAGGGGATCACCTTCACCCACACATGGGGCAACCACTTCCTATTTTTGTCAACATTGCTTACCAATACAAGTTATGCGATAAAAAGGGGAAAATGTAGACACCAAATTTAGGTAACAATTACCCTTCACCCCACATGTATATTAATTTAATTACCCACAATTAAATTAATGCCCATGCTCACAATATTCATTATTTAATTACCTTAATTAAACTAATTTCCACCTCACCTAGACACCTCACCCCACCACCTCACTTAGACACCTCATCATAAACCTATTCTTAGCATGTTTCCCTTTTACTAGGACTTAATATCCACTCACCATAACTAACTAAGACTTAGTCCTACCTACCTTAATTAACTAAGACTTAGTTCAACCCTAAAATCACATGCCTATTCTTCCTCGACCAGATTCCCACTTATCTAAGCACAACATTCCGTTTTAATCCGTGAGAATGGAAAGAGCCGGCCAAAAATATTTCCAAGATCTATCATTTTTATCAAACCTAGGATTTCCCACCTTAGCAGTCGATCACCCTAAACCATCATCGGTTACCATATTTTTTTTGGTAACCTTTTTGGAGAGGTTGGAAGAATTATTCAAGTCTTAGAGAAGATATATTTGCATGCAAGCATACACCGAGCACTCTTGCACATCCAAACATCTGAACTAGCAACCAAGCACCGATCGAAAGGTAAGCACTCACGGTAACATTCTAGGAAGCACACCACCACGGCACTAACCACCGGTTCCACGGATCAACCATCACCTCCATCTAACCACCCGGTCTGCAAACACATATAAGTACCTTTGTATCTGCACCTTTCCATATTTATTTAGATTAGTTTCTTCATCCTGTTTGGGATTTCTAGTCTCCCTGCAACTTATCATCTCTCACCCTCTGCCCGCCATTCCCTCCACATAATCATCTATAACCTTTTAACCTCCCATACCTAACCCCGGATCATTTCGACTATTCCTAACACTCGACATCTACCTCACCATTTTCTATCCATTCTCTGGGAAATCCTAATAATCATCAAAACCCAACTTCACTAAGTTTCTACCGGGCCCACCCTACCGATGCTTTGGTTAACCCAAATTTTGTCGGTCTCCTAGTAACCAAAGGCATTGGTCATACCAAAATGACATCGGTATTTGTGTCTGACAAACTTTCCTATAACAACAACCTCATACCTTTCATCCAAACAACTAAATCACCTAAAGCTTGACCCTAACTGTCCTAACCACCTTGTTTACTGCGACTTCCGGATCTGATCATAACCTATCTGTTAGATTAGATTTGCTTATTTTACTTGAATGAGATACCTAAATCATATCAACTATAGTAGGACATTATTGGTTTACATCATTTCTTACATTAATTTGTTTTAAATAGTGGATTGACAGCCATCTAGGAAGTATCACACTTCCCGGATCTAGCATACACTAGGTAGTCCACTGATATATATTGTTTAATATTCCTCTTGTGGTCTTGTTTGTATTTGTAGGTAGTTCCTCCTAGCAAAAAGGAAGTTCTCGTAATCAACATTGGATCGGAAATCAGGACATGCGCACACTACCTTCCACCTTCATTCACATGTATTCCTCCTTACCCTTACCTTATATGTTTTTCTCTTACGTACGCATCACTATTTGATGAAACAGTTGTTCCAACCCATTTTCATTTTCTTTTGTTAGGATAGTAACAACACTTGCATCAGCGCCATAAGTATAAAGGATAAAATCCTTTGAATAATTTGGGTTGATGAGTGTTGTGTATGAAAATGTTTTTCTTGATTTTGTTGAATCTTTCCTTTCCTTCTGTTGTCTATCTGAAAGTTATGTCCTTTTTGAGCATCAGGGTGATGGGTCGAACTAGTCTTACAAAGTTAGGAATAAAACACCTAACAAAATTGATCTTACCGAGGAAGGACTGCAAGGCCTTTTTGTGCATCGCAAGGAAAGAGCTAGGATGGCTGAAATGCACTCAGGATCGATTGTGATGCCATCCTTTGAAACCACATGACCCAAGAGCTTTTCCTGCGCCACTACAAAATTACACTTCTTGGGGTTAAGAGATACCCCATATCTTACTGCATCTCTCAAATACTTTCTCCAAGTGTGTCATGTGATTCATGCTCTGCTTTGAGATATTGTAATGTCATCAAGGTAAACCAAGATGAACTCATTGATGTAACCTTTGAAGGCAATGTCCATGGCACGCTGAAACATTACACCTATGTTTGATAGACCAAAGGGCATCTTCATTACACATGTGTTCCCCACTTGGTTGTAAATGTCATTTTGAATTGATCCTCTTCCTTGACTAGGATCGATTGAAGCTTGTATCTCGTCCCAAATTGAGAATGCATGCGCACTAGCCACAATCTATAGAAGATACTCCATGAAGGCAAAGGATAATTGTCCTTTCCAGATGCCTTGTTTAAATCTCTTAAATTAACACATAGTCTAATTTCACCATTCTTCTTGCACACCTAACTAGATTCACGACCCAAGTAGAGTACTTGATGGGAAAAATAATCTTCACCTCAATAAGTTTGGATAACTCTTTGCTCATGAGGGGCTCTATCTTTGGATTGACCGTGATCGTTACTTTTTTCGACAAGCTTGATACTAGGATCATGGTTAATGGAGTTTTGAGAAACACTTGGATCAAAACCTTTGAGTTCTTCATACTCTCATGAGAAGATATCACTTTGTATTTTTCATAGAGAGAGATGAAGACCTATTTTCATTGTGCACACAAGATTTACTAAGTAAAAACTCCTTTCAAAGATGCATAGTGACTAGGAAACAATCTTCTCATGTCGCGTGCATATACCTTTCTTCACCCTTAAAATCTTCATCAAGGCTAAACATTTTTTCTAAGGTGACCAGCCATTTAGGTAGCTTATTTGACTTTAGTTGAATCACTTGGTCACCATAGTTGTCATGCAAATTAGCTTGCATGCTTGGTGAAAACTCAACTTCATTCTGGATGAACTAGATGATCTGTGTATCACTTTCAAACACTTTTTGACTGGTGTTGTTATCTGGGATGGATGGTCTAATCACCATCTTAATGTGTTGAGTATTTCCTTTAACAAAGACCTCAGTAGGAGAGAGATGCGAACCAAGCGCGGCCATCTTGGTCAACTTCCTTATTCATTTTACATGGCACCACCTACATATTTAGAGCATCAAAGCTCTCAAGGAGGTCCCAAAATATTTTGTTATAAGCTTTCAAAATATTATTCTTTGTCATGCACTTGTTGGTGACCTAGCGGATAACCAATTTTGTGTCCCTAAAGATCTACAATGCCTTAATCTTCTTCTTTTCAATAATAAGCAGACCATGTACCAATGCCTCATATTCTACCACATTATTAAAACATGTAAACTACAACCTATGTGTGAATAATAATTTCTCATCCTTAGGGAAATGAGAACAACTCTAGCCCCCACGCAGTTTCTATACGGATCTATTAAAATATAATTTCCATAAACCAGGGTTCTCTTCACTTTGCTTGAGCACACGCGGCAGCACAAGACTTCTTCTTCAAGAATGCAGTAAGTACCAAGCCCAGTTTCATAAGCTTCCAAATCTTTAGCATATGGGTCAAATTTATGGTGCCTCTCCACCCACTCATCAAGTACTAGATCAGGAATAGAAGGTGGAAGAGGTTGTTCTTCAAAAACTAAAGCTTTTTCTTCTTGGATTAAACAATTGGCTTGGAGGGGATGGGACATATGACTCTACATGATAGGAAAATATTGGCTCAGCTTGTATGGTAAACCAAGTACCATACCTTGTCTTGAGTAACATATGGGTCCAATCAGAAGACAAGTAACCACCCACTTTAGTAGTAAAATCTCTTGACAAACATAAGGCAAACAAAGGGGAAGATCAATGATTGACACGTCTTGAGTTATTGTCAGACTTGGACATGCATGGAGGGTTAACTCAAGATCCTTGATGATTCCTAGAGTAGTGACAATTGAACCATCAAGTTGCAGGACTCCTTTTGTCAAGGGGTTATACTTAAGACCTAAGACATCAACAATTTTCTTAGGCATGACAAAAGTACTAGCACTGAGTTAATCATATAGTTATGGACAAGATGTTTTCCTATGATCAAAGACATATAAAAGGGTGGGGTTTTAACAACTTTACTTAATTGCTTCTCCTCTTCTTGGTAGATATTAATAGAAGTGTGTGGATTTTGGATGGTTGGATCGGTCTTGCGAAAGTTGAGCTAGAGCTTCATGCAATAAGTCACGCTAAGATGGAATGGTCAGGGCATCCCATTGTAAGACATTTATGTTTGTCTTCTTCATCTGGTCCACAATATTGAATGGAAAACCCATTAACTTATACATTTGAGGAACAAAAATCCTTTCTTGGTTTCTTGGGTATAGAGGAAGGAACCTCAGTTGGCACAGAGGCTTGACCTACCAAAGGAGGGGTGCGTGCCACTTCGGAGGAGCTTTGCATGGAGCCTCGGGTGTAGGCACTTGAGTGCTTTTAGTATTGGATGTCTTAGTTATTTCCTTTGTTTTTGAGGATCAGCCTATGTTTATGGAATTATGAATTGTGCTTCGAACTCGAGCATTCTCCTTTTGTATATTGTGTTGTTCGCAATTTAGGCTTGCGATCTATTTACATCATCTGTAACTTGGTTGATTGCATAGAAGTCCTCAATGCCAAAGAACATCAAATTTACCTCTGGAGGAGCTTCTGGCCTTTCTTGGTTATCTGCTTTAGGTGGGCTTGTTGAAGGCTCACAAATTGGAGGCATTCGTCATCATGTTAGCTTACGTGTGCACAAAATTGGTGCAATGATATTGACTATGAGGCATATTACAAGGAAAGCACCATTTAGAATCATGTGCCATGTTGTTCGGATTGGGATAAGTGCTTGAATTGTGTTGGGTCTTTGGAAGAGGTTGTGTAGGAGGAATAAATTGCAAAGGAAAGTGTGCATTAGTATGCCATCTATCATTTTGTTAGTTTTGTCTGTATATTTGATTCCCATACTAATTCTACCAAGGTTGATTTCTCGGCTTTACGCATGATTATAATTTTCTTTATAGGCTTTTACCTCGCTGCTTTTTCCAATGATATGACCTTGTTGGACAAGTTTCTAATCAGGGCCTTCAATTCATCATCTTATTTTTGTTGTGCAGGAGAGTAGGATGTAGATGTAACTAGCTACACACTTTACACTGGAACTAGAGCAACAAAAGGCTAGGACATTGGAGACATCTCTAGAACAAGGGCACAGGAGGCCTAGGTGCCAACTTACCATCCTGAATGAGACTATTTTATGCCCTTATTGCAATGTTGTATGCAACATGTAAGGTTCTACCTCACATGGATTGAATAATGACTAAAACATCGTTATTCAAATCCCTTAGATAAGTACAAGAAATCATGTTGGGTTGGAGGCCTTACCACTTGAGGAATTCTATCCCAAGTCTTCTAGAATCTATTGTTGTAGTCGGTCATCTACTCACCGCACACCCTCCTTATTATTGTCGGTTGCTCCATTAAAGATAGGTGATCTGAATTATCTTCAAAGTAATTACAAAGAGTTGTTCCAAGATCATCCCAAGTAGCAATAGATGCAGGTCTCGAGCCACAGTACCATTGGAGTGTTTTACCTTTGAAGGAGGTTGTAAGCAACCTGAACACAATCATCATGTGTAATTAGATGAGCAGCATACATTGGCCACATATTGAATGTGTTCAACAGGGGTGATTTGATTTTCTCCTGTGAAGTATGGAATACTCTTAAGCACAAACATTGACATATCATGTTGGGCATTGAGATTAATTGGGCTTCCACCAGTGAAACTTGCAAAGTTCCTTGGAGGAGGAGGTTGAAGCACCATGGTAGGGCATGCTTGTATTTTTTGAGGAGTAGAGTGCGCATGGCATACCTGGAGATGGGAATATGTGTGCGGAAGATCTACTACATGTGCTTCTCGGTGAAATATGGAGGTATTCAAAAGATCCTTCAGCTGACAACACTATGTTTGGTATGCACTCTTCTCATAAAAGGCACTTAGGACTGCAAAACAGGAGCTCTGGAAATGTTGGGAGTCGCCATATGTGTTGAAGCAACCCTCCAAAGGCTGGAAATACTAAGTTCACACACCATAACTCAGCAATATGAAATTTAAGCTTTCACTGTTTGTCCCACTAGGCATGCCGAAATTGTTCGTTGTTAAACTTGCACCCACATCTCAAATCCAGAAGAGCCGAGCTGTTTGAGAAAACAATGGAACCATCTCCAAGTTGTGGGACCTTGTGCACTTGAGGTGGAGATCTGGAGAAGGTCGGTTCCTCTATCTATTCTACTGCTACTGCTACTCCTAATGTTGAAATGTTAAACTAAGCTAACAATGCCAAGGGACTAGGGATAGAAGGATAATAGAAAGGAAAGCTAATCTAAGGAAGGCGGTAGCACTAGAAAAAGAGGGATGAACATCATCCATTCTGAGTGAAAATGAAAGGACAAGGCATGAAAGAAGGCTAGGCATGTGTAGTACAACTAAAATGCATTTACCGAGATCGCCATGGAACACAACTAAAATGGAGCTACATGGGATGTAGATTGACACATCAACTACGCAATGTAAAAGAAATGCAAGGAGAAAGAATACAAACATGCTTAGGGAAAAGAATAGTCACAAAATGATGCTTCCATTATTTCCAAAAATGCACAGAACTATTATAATGGTGAAAGAGGCCGATATCCACATGCATGAGCTAGATATAGAGGTTTGCGACTCAAAATACAAAAATATGAAGTCCTTAGCAAAGTGCGTAAGGATCCAAAGTGTCCAACATTAACAATGAGCCCAACTCTTACATTTATAGATGAATCCATGGAAGAAGAAGAGAAAAAGGAGGGAAAACCCAATTTTGAAATACAACCACCAACAAGAAGCATTCAATGCCTACAAATCCACCTACAGTAAATCTATAAAATACATTTCCCCAAGTCTATTTGGCATGTTGGAGAAGGAAAGAGGGTAGATCAAATCAAATCGGTGGTTGGAGTAATCAGATTTACTCATTAATGCCCAAAAATATGTTTTCTCATTTCTCACCTACCGATTTGCCAAGAATTTGAATTTGAATATCTAGCACTATAGCCTACATCAGTAGTTATCGATTGAGACTAGGTCATGTTGATCAAGCTTTATAGCAAAATATATGGTTGTCAAAATATTTTCAGGGCCACCTACATATGAAAAACATGCGGCACATGCTTGATTGATTAAAATAGGGTCAACTGTGCAAAAGTGTTTTGTCATTTTTGCCATGTGTCACTCATTGGTTTGTTGCAAGGACTCGGCACCTTGGCGACGACATGAGCTTTGATTGGTTGCGTATGGAACACTCAAGTGTGTCACATAATGACGTGGCACTGAATGGCATAAAGGAGGGCACAAAATTATGTCCACGAGAAGAATGAGGCGTGGGAGAAAGATGGAAGAAAGGTGTGCATAATCGTAATGTGCACGAGAGAAATGGGGCAACCGGCGGTGAGTGGGAAACATATGGTCAAGGTGTAACTATTACAAAGTAATGTGTGGGGGTGCGCGAGAGGGCCAGTGAATTAGTTGATTCAAGAAAGTGCAAGGCACGTGTGTGGGATGAATAACTACTAGGAGAAGAAGAATGCGCAGAAGATGCGCGCAGGCGACGAGTGGAACAAAGAGGAATATGGAAATAGAAAGGGGATCGGGAAGCATGTAAGGGTGCATGAGGAAACAATGACCAAGTGAATGTGCCAAGGAGATAACTAAGGTGCGCACCACTTGTAATGAAGATCTCTAAGCCATAATATGTATGTAAGTTTTCTAAATAACTAGAATAATTATTTGGATAACATAACCCAAATCATCTTAATCCACACATTGACCTAAAATACATAAACCACTATCCCCACAAGCTAATTACATCAACTTTGACCACCTACTTAACTTTTACCTAGACCAAGAGGACCTCCTTTATGTCCTTACTAATCTAGACACCAATCCCAAACCCACATAACTATCCCAAAACAAAACCTCTAAATCCCCTATCAATCATCATGACCCACACATTCCTCCCATAAAAACATATGCACCAACATCCAAAATATCAATCTAATCCTAAGCCAAAACGATCTATCTCAAAACCACATACTCCAACCAATCCAAAATCAACCAAATCCACCGTGGCCCCTAGGCCTAATCCATCCCCTTCATTTCCTAAGCCACAACAATCTAATCTAACTCATAAATCGAAATCAACCAACATGTCTCATTATCCACCCAATCCTGCACCTTTAATTTCTATTCCCCCAAAACCATCTACCTCAAAACCACATACTCCAACCAATCAAAAATCAACCAAATTCACTACGGCCCTAGGCCTAATCCATCCCCTTCATCTCCTAAGCCATGATAACCTAATCCAAATCAACTAACACATCTCATTATCTACCCAATCTCACACCTTTACTTCCTACTCCCCCAAAACTATTTAAACTAAACCACTTCACTCCTTTAGAAGACTCCTTGACCACCATTTTCCATCATCTAAAAACCTTCAACATGATCATCATCCCCAAGAAAATCATGTAATCAAAACCTTCCCAAACCATCTTGGTATAGGGAACACCGTTATTGTGACTTTCCTTGTACCCATGGACATTGAACCAATCATTTCATGTAATTTAGATCTTATTTCCAAAACCTAATTAACCAAAGAATTTGTATCCTTGTACCTATTTACCCACCACCTTTCCATCCCAATCCTATCCCTAACCATCATCCACCATATAAATCACACTCGACATCCAAACATAGTCAGCCATCCAAATCTCATCATACATCCAACCATCCCTCACCAACCAAAAACAAAAAATCACCTCCCATCATTTGTTAAGTTTATCCTCTTAGCAGATGAAATAACTACAACCCCTAATATCATGATGACCATATGGCATCATCTTCCCCATCCACTTAATACCCTATAGCAAAAAATATGTTTGCTAATATGAAACATTGATCAAAGGCTTAGGCATCCATAAACAAGGCATTCGAGAACCCATCTCTCTTCATCCAAATCTAGGTCATTTATGCTTCGGGTATAAACCTAACACTAACAACGACCCTCCCACTACTCAATCACAACCCATTTCTACCATTCCTCTTGTAGATCCTACTATCCCAACCAATCAACCCAATCACAAATCATTTAATCCCCCTATAAATACTAAACACCTAAAAATGGATTGAGCACATAATTCGTCACCTATGCACGGATGTTCTTTCCTTACCACCCATACTCCTTCCATCTAACATCTAAATACCTTTAATCCCTTCTTATCCTCTCATCCATTTATATCCTCTTTTAATCCATTTATATCCTCTTCTAATCCATTTATTTGAACACTTGATCAAGTTTCTCACACATGTTGTAAGCCAATAATACCTACTACAACTATGTGACCTTGGTCTATCATTGCTCGTAACATTCTAACACAATGGTCCTCCTAAATATCCACACACTTTAACATACGTAATTAATTTGTGGTGTAGACCCACAGGTGCATATGTTGACACTCTAACCAATGTCATCTCCACACCCATTTCCATCTTCCCATCAAGCCACTAAGTGATTCTTAACCCCTCGAGAGCTCTTAAGAGAGTCAAACCTCTTTATGTAAAAAATCAATAAATTTCAAAAAGAAAAAATCATATCAAAATTTAAAATATCAAATAAAATCCACCTCAAGACTCTCTCTAGGGGTTTTGCAGCAACTCTATTGGGGCTATGGACACTTGGCTGGCATTAGAGCAATGTTGTGACAAGAATCAAATGTATCTCTGTCGGGGCTATGGATGTCTTGGTGACAATAGAGCAATGCATGGATTAGCCTTCTGTTCACCTTCCATCCACCTATTTGACTTAATCACTCCCAATACATCAGCTAGTTTTTCTTCACACACTACCCATTAAATCTTCACTTCAAGCGGTAATTGATTAACTAAAATTGACTATTTTAGGCTAGTGCAAGATAGTTAATCTAATCTAGGAGGACATATAAACACAACAAATAAACACCCTAAGATAACATGTAAATGAAATAACTAAATGAAACTAATGAAATACTAAACCCTAGTATGCAAGAAGGGAAAGGAAAGAACTCACTAAGAACTTGGTGACTATCAAATTGGGTTATAATGGTGGAAAAAAATTAGAAAGCAAGAACAACTATGAAACAAAGGTCGAAATGATAGATTTGGATGACATGGTTGGACTACGGCACTTAGAGTAGGACGGGGTGTCCACAGTGCTCTAGTATGAGATCTGGGCACCTTGGTTTAGGAAAAATACCTAGAACTGGTCTTTACATGGTCGAAAGTGATCTGAAGCTCTACTTACCTATCGCATCAATTTCTTTGTACTACGCCAAATGCTCCAAATATTCCAAGGAGAAGAAATAACATGCAAGAGACCAAAAGGAAGTATCAAAACCCTAAAAAAAGAAATATGCGAATGAATGGGTCAAACTAACCTCAACTACCACAACAATGGGCTTACTAACTGAGCGTTGCACTACATTTCAGACCCAAGTGTAATTCTAGTGTGTGTGTGCGTGTGTGCATGTCGTGCCCTAGGTGCTCTTGTCTAGTCACACTTTGTGAAGTAGTGAGCAATTATTAAATGTAGAAAATGTAATAGTATGTGTGCATGGAATATAATATAATCCCTCCCCTATGAAATGTGATGCAAATATCCTAGCTTGTGCCTTGATGATGGAGCTATGTGGATGCAAATGCAATAGATGGATACAACTCTAGATGGAGTGATAGTAGATAGTGATGCTAGGTCCCTCATTATGGTCTCATAACTTTATATTTATAGGGTTCTCTTGGTCTAATTTCATAATTAACCCCAAAAAGGACGACCACAAGAAAGATAAGAATGAAAAAGGCTAGAAGACCCTAAAAAGTGGCGGGAAAGTGGAAAAGAGACCGGGGCACCCCTAGGTGGGACCAGAGCACCCATGTGTGCCCTAGTTAGGGCTAAGGCACGACGCGAGATATTCAAAAATGGCTAGGTAAATAGGTGCGGTAGGTCACAGAATACGAAATAAAATAAATAAAATGGCCAAAAGAATAGGGGTTAATTAGTACTTTCTTCCCTTGAGAACCTTCTAAATAGTAGTATGAGACCAGGATAAATAAATGTCTAAAGTGCATGATTTTATGATCTGCAGTAATTATCCTCACAATCACACACACTTTCATCTCATGAAAGGAATAGGGCTTGCATTTTTTTAGGTATTATTTAGACCTTAGTCACACTTTTGTTTTAGTCCCACTCTTTCCATACAACATGTGTCGTTAGGCTAATAGTTTGTTCATCGCTGATTTCATTTTCCTTCCATCCATCACATCCACATCATTTTTCCCTTGAAGTCTGGAACTTAAAGGAGAAAGTCACATCCCACCTTACATCCCTTCCCATCCCCTCATGAGCTATCCCATCCTGAATCCTTTCATCTTACCTAATCTCAACCATTCCCCATCCCAAATACCAAAATCTAAAAATCAAAACATTCACAAAACAAAAAAATCCAAAAATGCAATGTGTGTGTTTTTGTTTGTGTGTGTTTGCTTGCTTGTCTACATTTACATTTTGGCCGATGATATGAGTCCGCTTTTGTTTCTTTTTCTTTTTCATGGTCTAATAATATGAGGGCCATATTTTTTACATTAATCGGTCTAATGATATGAGGACCTTATTTTTTCATATTAACTTGTCTAATGATATGAGGACAAGGGCATTTGGTAATTCAATCATCACGGTCTTTATACCATGGTGAATCTTGTTCTATGCCACATTAATCACACTGATAATGATGGTAAAAATGGTTAATTTATGGTAGTACACCCCCTTATATCATCATCTTTTAACCTTGTCATTACCACACATAATCCTCATAATCATTTAACTAACTATCTAACATCCTTCCCCTCCTATCCAATCAATCAATATCCACATCCAAAGCTTATCATCTCACATCCAACATCCAAAACCCTCACCCACTAGTTGGGGCATCTTCTAACATCCTCTCATCAATCAAACTTGAACAATATCTCTCATCAATTCATTTATCATCATCCCAATCATGTCTTATCATCCAAATTGATCCACAAACCAATCCTAATTCTTTCATCCAAACATCCTCAATCCTATAATCCTCAAATCAAAAATCTTCAATCCTAACCCTTGACCGGGAATCTTATAATACAAAATTCCCAATCCTAAACCCTTAGATGGGCATCCTCTAATCCAACAATCATGAATCTTCACCCTTGTCATACATCATTGACTGGGGCATCCTCTACTCCAAAATCCAATATCTCCTAATCCTCTAATCTCCCTCTCTCCAATCTTCTAATCCTTTGAATCCTCAAATCTTCTAATCCTCTAATCCTAATCATCTAAATCCTCAAATCTTCTAATCCTCTCATCCTAATCCTCTAAATCCTAAAATATTCTAATCCTCTCATCGTAATCCTATAAATCCTAAAATATTCTAACCCTCTAATCCTAATCCTCTTTATTCTAAAATCTTCTCATCCCCCTCATCTACTTGGGCCTCTCCTCTTTTTGAGTGGTTACCCGCCTCATTCTTCCCTACCTAACCCCTCAAGGGGGCATCATATCACCATCCTAACATCTTCTCTTCTTTTTCTTTGAACAGTCATTGCTACGAAATAACCATTCAAAGAGGGGGAAATGTAGACATCTAAAATGTTGACATGATTAATTACGATTAATATATCTCGCAACATCATCTAAATCCATATAATAATTAATCGCAAGATTAATTATTATTAATCCATTTTATCATTTTTCCCTTTATCATCCTTTATCATTCCATCATTCCATTATTAATCCTTTTAATCCATCATAATATCCCATTTTATCATTAATCAATTTTATTTCATTATTATATCATATTATCCTATCATAATCCTTATTAATATTTTATAGAAATTTAATATTCCTACGTCTACCTACCTACCTACCCTACACATCCCTACACCTAGAACTTCCATGTAACCTACCCCTTAATCATCATTTATTAACTTAATTTAATTTTACCTCTAAATCTAGAGTCTTCTAAATCTAGAAGTTTATTCTATAAAATATGAATTTTATTATGAATATAAGAGAACATAAATGTAATAAATGACATACAATGAAATATAGATGCTAAGTAACTTATTTCATATTATAAATGAAATGAAATGAAAGGGGAAAGTTACTTACATGAATTGGACTTACCTCAATGATTTGGGACTAAACAGAGTGATGGAATGGTAGAATAAAGTGGCATAACAAACCTCGAAAATTACAATGATGCAAATATGGTCAAACCGGGGTGCCTAGGAAAGGATGAGGGCACTGGGGCACCCAATTCTAAAATCTAGGCACCCAAGTCTCGTACAAAAATCTCAAAATTTGATCCTAATATGGTCATTGGGTCTTTGCATTACTTTACCTTTTGTCACGTTAATGTTGCACTCGCCTTCGATGATGTCATCATAAACTCAGTAATGAAGAATCACCGGCATAACCCCATAAAAAGCATCAAACCCTACAAAAGAAAGATGCAAATGAAGGGGTCAAATCTGTCTTTAGTGTCCACAATGTTGGACTTACAACTAAGCATTGCGGTACATCTCAAACCCATTGTATTTTTGTGTGCTTGTGTGTGAAATAATGTGCTTAGGTTTCCTAGTGCCACGATGACACGAGATAACAGAGCAAGCCTAGATAAAATGCAAAATGGTGGATGGAATATAATTAACTCCCCTTCTTACATAGTGTGTGATGCATAATAGTGCTACAATGCTATCCTTTTCTCTATATAGATAGTTAGCCCTTGATAGAAATAGTTTGCCTATAAGGTAGTTGTTGTTGCAAATCAACAAAGACTCCCGGATGCAAATCAGTTTCTAAGTTGATGTTTTAGGCATCCAATGTGATTACACAACATTGAAACCTCTCTCCAAGTGTGGGACTTGTAAAATGAGAGAGGAATCTCAGATTACAGAGGTCGGTTCCTCAAACTCCTCTCGATCGATCTCATTATTTGCAAAATTACGAGAGGTTTGAATCCTAATCCTACTCTAAATTCCAAGGAGACAGAGATAGAAAGTGCAAAAATTGAAACTAAACTAATAGGTGATACACCAAAGGAGTGGTGAACACTTCTTGTTCATGCAAATTGACACAATTTCATAAAATGCAACATGAAACATCATACACAGGCTGATAAGATGCAATTAGAGGTCTGAAATGAAGCAAGACAATACAAACAAAGGACTGAAAATTGATCACAGAGTCTGCACTGTCATTTTTCACTGTCAAAATCCTTGCATTTGCAACATCAAAGAGGTAGAAACCTGTTACAATCATGAAGAAGGTCTGATACTTGCAAAAATCACTTGTTGAAGGTGAAAGAAGAAGCTTGTTGTCCCAAAAATATTCCACCTCAAAAAATGAGCCAAATCTAGCTTTTACAATGCATGGGTCGAGCCCAGGAGAGAGAAAACATGTAAAAATGTGGAAGCCATTCCCCATTGAATGAAGATGCATTAAAATAGCATGGGTGTCCTTACAGACCCATGCCCTGACATTTTTGGCCATGCTGAAGAAGAATGCGACCCATTTTGCATTAAAATTGGTTGTTGAAATGTCATTTCTGGCCATTACCACGTGCCAGAGGCATTTCTTGATTTTCACTCTCCAAACTCAACCAAAATGCAAAATTTACCTTGGAATCATGTAGATAATTTCACCAGCTTTCCATTGATATAAAGAATGTGAAAATCTGAGATCTGGATCTAAAGATATGGCGATTTGAAAATTTAGGGCAAAAACAGGCCAAAATCGGATCGGCGGGCAAAAAGTTTGAATTTTTACCCGTTTGGTCTTTGGAAAAAAATTTCAAATTTTCCCCACGCTCCGCCACTCCAGGTGCCACGTGGCGCTTCTTCCTATTAGTGCGGGGCCTTCTAAGGGAAAATTTCCCACAAAAACTCCGCCGAGCCATAACTTGAAAAATATGAGGAGTTAGGAGGAAAACTTTACCTTTCTGGAAAGCTGAGAGAGAGCTCTATCCAATGGTTCCATTTTTAGAAAGATTTGAGTGCCTAAAAATCAAAAATGGAGACTGAGGCACAAGAGAGGTAAGAACACAAGGAGTTAGCCACAAAAATGAGCAGGGGCACATTTTGGATAACAATTTTGGCGACTCAGAGGGGTCATCTGCCTGCTAGATGAAGATACTAGTTGCCTGAAGCAACCCATTGGGCATGGAGTCATAAAATTTTCTGTTCGGAACCCCAACCGACTTAGAATGTTACAAGGAGGAAGATGGAATATCACCGATGGAAGCAAGGACTACAAAACATCTCTAGGGACAGTAAGTCTCGTGCCAAAGCACTTAGGGAAAGCAAAACAACCTACAAAGAAAACAATGTCCACAAGCACTTGGAAGAATGAAAACCTAAGCTAATATTTACAAGGTGGAGAATTTCCTTTAGTAGCAATGCTTTAGATAAATTCCATTAACTGGAATCAGTAGTTCTTCGCCATCCAATGAAGGAAATTGGAAGGCATTTACTGTCCTTACACTTTGTGACCATGTATGGGCCACTCCAAATGGCATCAAATTTTGAATGTCTTCCCGGTTTTCTCTCTCGCATCCCATTTTAACACTAGATCTCCAACTTGGAAAGATCTACTCTTGGCCTTCCTATCAAAGGTCTTCTTGATCAAAGCTTGATCCTTCTCCATTGCTTGGGATGCCTCGAAATCTGATCTCTTGAGGTCCATCAACTGCATATCTCACCTCCATGGGCCCAAACTCTAAGAACTCTAATCGCTTCATGAGTTCCAATGTTGGCAACTCAAGTGACATGGGCAAGATTGCCTCTCTTCCATAAACAAGCTTTGAATGGAGAGTTACTGTGGATCTCTTGGGAGTTATCCTATCGCCCATAAGGCTGATTTCGATTTGGTATGCCAAGACCTCGATTCTCATCAAGAGTCCTCCTAATGATCCTCAACAAGTTCTTGTTTGTAGATTCAGCTGCCATTACCCCGAGGGTAGTAGTTTGATGAAGTACTTAGGTAGATCTCGCTCTTAACAGCCCACTCGGTCACCTTAGATCCAATGAATGCTAATGCATTATCTCGAGATTATTGTAGCAGGTGTATGCCAAATCTAGTTACTATCCCCTCATAGAAGTCTAAGATGCTGACTCATTTGCTTCCTTGAGTGCTACTTGCTTCAATTCACTTGGTTAAGTAGTCCGTGGGTCAAAATCCACTTATGCCCTTGGCTTGAATTGGGATTAATGACTCATGAAGTCCAAACCCCATTGCATGAATGGCTAGTCAACTGAAATTAGATGCAATGGAAGGGCAACAAGCCTCTCTTTACCTGTGAAGAATGCACAATTCTTTCACCTTTTGATCCATGCAAAGCAATCACTCGAAAATCTTGGGCCAATAATAACCACCTTCATGATTTTTAAGCTAGCGCTGTCACTCTTGGTGCAAAATGACCACCATCTGGTCCACCATGGAACTCTTCCAACACCCTATGAATCGATTTGTGCTAATGCATCTCAAAGCGAAGACTCCATTCACATCTTTCTTGAACAAAACACCGTCTACTATGGCATATGGGACAGCTGCAATCAAGTGTCTTCTTTGTGTTTTGTTCATCTCTGAGAGGCATAAGCCTGTGTGCTTAGGAAGTGCATTATACCTTGGGTCCAGCAAGGAGTGGGGACAGCATTATCCTCTTCTTGAATGCTACCTTGCACATGGTTGTCTTGAATCACAAAACACAGCCTCTTCTTTATTGCATACTCCTTTTTGCTTGCCCAATCAAGCTCACACAATCCTTTTCCTCTTACCAGCTTGGTGACCTTGATCTCAATGTCATACTCCATGACACGAGTGATCCAACCTGCCCTTTTCTCATTCAAATCCTTGTTAAGGAGGAAGTCCTTTACTCCCGCATGAGAGACCAACAAACTCGAACCTTGTTGTTTGAGACTAGATGCTTGAATTTCTTCAAGCTTCGATTCTTTGCAACTACATGCTTCTCAATAAAAGAATATCTCACCTCATAGTCATCTAGGCTTTGGTGAAGAAAGTAATTGGCTACTCATCATTGTCCTTGTTCATTGTACCAAAATGGCGAAAATGGTATCATTACCCCCAAATGCATAGAGGATGACAACCTTGGAGAAGTCTGGGTTGATGAGAGTTGGTGCTTAAGAGATGGCTTCTTTGATTGCTTCAAAACTCTCCTTACCTTCTGCTGTCCATTTGAAAGCCATGCTTTTCTTCAACATCTTGCTTGATAGGTTTGACAAGGGTTACAAAATTTGGGACAAACCTCCGAACAAAATTTATTCTTCCCAAGAAACTTTGAAGGGCCTTCTTGTGGCTTGGCAATGGCAGTGCTCTTATGGCTTCGACTCTTTCCGGATCAATTGCTAATCCTTCTTTGGAGACAATTCGGCCAAGGAGCTTTCCTTCATGGGCTAGAAAAACACACTTTTTAGGATTCAAGGAGACTCCAAATCTTCTACACCTTTGGAACACTTGTCTCAAATGAAAGAGGTGGTCTGCTGTATTTTTTGAAAAAACAGTGATATCATCAAGATATATCAAGTCACAATATTGTTAATCAAACCTTTGAATGCCATGTCCATTGCTCTTTGGAAGGTAGCTCTAGCGTTGGACAGCCCAAATGGCATTTTCCTGTATGCATAAGTTCCCCATTTGGTTGTGAAGGCTCTCTTGAACTAATCTTCTTCCTTCACCATAATCGATTGTACCAGTAGCCATCGGGTAGTGAAAACCTTTCGAGACAAAGAATAACTTGTAAAATCTGCTCCATAGAAGGAAGTGGGTAATGGTCCTTGAGAGATTCTCTATTCAAATCTCTGAAATCGACGCACAATCTGATCTCTCCACTCTTCTTTCTGATTGGAACTAAGTTGGCAACCCAACTAGAATGCTTGATTGGGAATATGATTCTTGACTCAATCAACTTGTTCAATTCCTTCCTCATGAGAGGTTCCATGTGTGGATTGACCGCCTTTGTTTCTACCTGATGGGCTTAGTATTTGGATCCAACTTAATGGTGTGCTGAGCTAACTTGGGATTGAAACCTTTCAAATCTTCATAGTTCCAAGAAAACACATCAAGGAACTCTTGACAAACTGTATGAACTCATACCTTTCTTGTTCAATTGTCATATTTCCAACTTGCAATGGTTTGTTCTCTTCCACCAAGATGGATACTTGAATCTTCTCTCTTGACCTGAATGTTTGCTTTCTCTTTCCTAAACTGATCATTGGGATTGAAAATGGACTCCAAAGTGATAAGTCCCTTGGGCAACTTGTTAGTTCTCAGCTATACCACTTGGTCACCATACTGCTGTTCCAATTTTTCCTGATTTTTAGCTGAGAACTCAGCTTCTTCTAAGAAATGGATGATTTGTTGGTCATTCTCAAACACTTGCCAACTTACATTGTTATCCGGCACTGAAGGCCTCACAATCACATGGATGTTTGGTTGTACCTTGTCCTTTTAAATGCTTTCCACAATATCAAAGGCTGCCCCAACTGCTGCAAGCCTGTCAGCAGCTTGGTTTTCTTTTCTAGGAATGGATTTTATGCTAAAGCCCTCAAAATATTCAATGAGGTCCCACACCCTGTTCTTGTAGCACTTGAGCAGATTATTCTTGATAGCATGCTGCCCCTTAACTTGGTTTACAATCAATTCACTGTCACCAAAGACTTGCAAGTTCTTTATTCCTCTCTTTATTGCCCAATGCATCCCTTGCACCAAGGCTTCATATTCAGCAGTGTTATTGGAGCATGCAAACTGAAATCTAAAAGTTGAATAGTACTTTACTCCTTGAGGTGAAATAAGCATAGCTCCACCTCCTACACCTTGTCTACTCCTTGATCCATCAAAAAATAGCTGCCATACCTCATTGTCATCCTTGTGGTTTGGCTTGGTGATGCTAGGAATGGGCTGATCTTCTTGATGTATGCAATAGACCCCTAGCTTAGATTCTTCTACTTCTTGATAAGGATCAAAAGCATGCACCTTGTTTTCCCATTCATCAAGAGTTAGATCCGGGATGCTTCCAACCTTGGTGTTAGCTTCATCAGTGCTTGGGTGATCTTCTTGATCAAATGCCAAACAGTTGGCATTGATCTGACTTGGAGTGTAGGGCTCAATGTGGAAGTTTGCAATAGGTTCAGACCTGATTGTAGCTTTGGTTCCATACCTCATTCTGAATAGCATGTGTGACCAATCAGCAGACAAATATCCTCCAATCTTGGCTGTGAAATCTCTTGACAAACATAGGGCAAAGAGTGGTGGAAGGTCTATAACTGATACATCTTGTAAAACAACAACATTTGGACATGCATGCAAGGTAAGACTCAAGTTTCTAATCACCCCAATCATATTTATTCTTGCTATCCCATCCAACCGCACTACCCCTTTGGATATGGTTTCATATTGAAGTCCTAGGCTGATCACTATTTGCTTGGGCATCACCGAGCTACTTGCCCCGATCAATCATGCAATTGTGCACCAATTGGTTTCCAATGATTAATGAGACATAAAAAGGAGGGGGCTTCAACATTTTACCTTGCTGTCCTCCATGATTCCCTTCAGCTAGGCAAGCATTTGTGAGCACCTTCTCTTGCATTTGGACTTGCTTGATTCAAAGTTGGCAGATCCTTCATGGCGCTTGTAGCAAATCTCTCTGGCTTGGGATAGATAGGGATTCCCACATTGATATATTTACATTTTTCTTCTTCATCTAATCAATGATACTAAATGGTGATGAAGGATCTCTTTGTTGTCCCTTGGTTTGCATATTCATCCCTTACATGTGGACAGCAACAACTTGTATTTGAGTTGGTCTAGGAGTTGTTCTTGGCTGCCCTTGTGCATTTACAACTGGATTTTGTTTGCCAACCATTTGTGGAGCCATAAAAGGTTGTGGATTGGTTGGAGTTAATGGTTGTTCTTCACCCAAATTCCTTCTTTTTGACCTTGTGTTGGCTGCAACACCTTGAGAGACTGTTTGATTTATGCCACAAAAATCCTCTGCCTGCTAGTTCACAAGTGTGGTGTCATTTGGAGCTGATTGCTGTTGGAATGTTTCTTGTTGTTGGTTGTTTCCTTGACTGCCCTCACCCTCCACACTAGTAGTTGTCACCATTAATGCTTGATTCAAGGCACCGTTGAAGCACATAGATTGGTTGTGAGATTCATTGCATGGAAAACACCAATCATACTCCTGAGCAACGTTGTTTTGTGTTGGCACCAATGCCTTAGAGGTAGATATAACATTTGGATTATAGGGCTGAAATGGTTTGTTGGCAGGAGGCCTTGCTTGATTTAGATTTGCAGCTGGATTGGGTGGTCTATGAGGTTGATATGGCTGCCTGTTAGGTTGAGCTTGAGGCTGGAAGGAAGGTCTAAAACTTTGGGCTTGTTGCCTCTTGAGAGTAACCAGCTCATTACCTAAATTTTACAATTGCTTCATGACTTCTTGAAGCTCATTTGGGCACTTGGAGATGAAGTAGAAGCTTCATTTGAACTCGATTTGGGGAGTGGGAGAAGGAGCCAAATTAGGTGCTTGATTAGTGTTTGGGCTCTCTAAACTTGGAAACAATGGCATGGGAGGTCTAGGGGCTAGTTTTCCACTTGGATCAAATAATTTTCAGCCCTAATGGCAATGCTGTAAGCCATAGGGATAGTTATTCCTCCCATGGACTGAATCAACATAGAAATATTAGAATTTAGAGCTTTGAGATAGTAAAGAAAAGCACCTTCAGTTGTTGGCCTGACTACCACTGGAATTGTCTCCCAAGTCCTTTGAAATCTAAAATTAAAATCAGTCAGCTGCTCATTGGGAGCTCTTTTGATAGTTGTCAGCTGCTCCAAAAGGGACAAGTTGTCTCCCTTTTCCCCAAACTGCTCATGGAGGGCTATACATAGCTGATTCCAATTTTGAATAGAACCTAAGGCAAGACTCCTGAACCATTACAAAGCTTTCCCTTTGAATGAAGATGCCAAAGAATTTGATAGCAACTTGCATCTCATTGATCTCATGGATTGCACAAATGTTAGCAATATCCTTAACATGATCACCAGGTGAGGTCTGATTTTCTCCAGTGAAGTATGGAATGTTCTTCAACTGCGAAACTAGGATTGGATTTTGTGCATTGAGAGCAAGTGGGCTGCTGCCAGTGAAATTGACATAGGGGTTGTTTTGTGCCATTCTAATTGGTCTTAGAACCCTTGTTGACTGAATGAAAGGCCTACCAGGTGGAGGAGTTGAGAGAGTTATGTTTGGTGGAGATGGAGACCTTTGGATTCTCCTCCCACTTTTCCTTATTCTTGGAGATAACTGCAGATATTCAAACAACACCTCTTCCTCTCCAGCTCTTGACCTTGTGTTGATTCTTCTCATGAGTTTTCAGGTCTGCACTGCCAAAACCAGCTGATTCTTCCCCTTGGAGTCACCAGATGTGCAATTTATAGCTCTTTTAAGCAAGAAAATTGCAGCAGATGCACATCAACTTTGCTGCAATGAAAATGAGACCTCTAAGGTCCCACCGGTGTGCCAAAACTATTGTTACAAATCAGCAACACCCCTAGATGCAAATCAGGTTTCTAAGTTGATGTTTCAGGCATCCAGTGTGATTGCACAACATTGAAACCTCTCTCCAAGTGTGGGACTTGTAAAATGAGAGAGGAATCTCCATATTAGAGGTTGGTTCCTCAAACTCCTCTGATCAGATCTGTTATTTGCACAATTGCAGAGGTTTGAATCCTAATCCTACTCTAAATTCCAAGGAGACAGAGATAGAAAGTGCAAAAATTGAAACTAAACTAATAGGTGATACACCAAAGGAGTGGTGAACACTTCTTGTTCATGAAAATTGACACAATTTCATAAAATGCAACATGAAACATCATACACAAGCTGATAAGATGCAATTAGAGGTCTGAAATGAAGCAAGACAATACAAACAAAGGACTGAAAATTGATCACAGAGTCTACACTGTCATTTTCATCACAAAATCCTTGCATTTGCAACATCAAAGAGGTAGAAACCTGTTACAATCATGAAGAAGGTCTGATACTTGCAAAATCACTTGTTGAAGGTGAAAGAAGAAGTCATTGTCTCAAAAAAATATTCCACCTCAAAAAATGAGCCAAATCTAGCTTTTACAATGCATGGGTTGAGCCTGTGATTGAGAAAACGTGTAAAAACGTGGAAGCCATTCCCTATTGAATGAAGATGCATTAAAAAACATGGGCATCCTTACATACCCATGCCCGACATTTTGGCCACTTTGAAGAAGAATGCGACCCATTTTACATTAAAACCGGTTGTTGAAAACGTCATTTCGCCATTACCATGTGCTAGAGGAGTTTCTTTATTTTCACTCTCTAAACTCAACCAAAATTCAAAATTTACCTTGGAATAATGTAGATAATTTCACCACTTTCCATTGATATAAAGAACGCAAAAATCCGAGCTCGGATCGAAAGATATGGCTATTTGAAAATTTAGGGAAAAAAAGAGCCAAAATCGGATCGGCGGGCAAAAAGTTTGAATTTTGACCCGTTTGGTCGTTGGAAAAAAATTTCAAATTTTCCCCACACTCCGCCACTCCAGTGTGCACGTGGCGGCTTCCTATTAGCCGTGGCCTCCTAAGGAAACTTTCCCACAAAAACTCCGTCGAGCCATAACTTGAAAAATATGAGGAGTGAGGAGGAAAACTTTACCTTTCTCGGAAAGCCGAGAGAGAGCTCTATCCAATGGTGCCATTTTTAGAAAGATTTGAGTGCCCAAAAATCAAAAATGGAGACCGAGGCACAAGAGAGGTAAGAACACAAGGAGTTAGCCACAAAAATGAGCAGGGCACATTTTAGATAACTTGATAGTATGTATGTTGTTTTTATATAGGGATCTCTTGCTCAAATTTTGACAATAATAACCTTGACATGTCGAATAGTACCTCAAAATATGAGAGGGAAAACTAAAAACACTAACCTCGAATGTCAAAAATAAAACCAAGTGTGACGGGGACCAGGGCACCTAGAATGAAGGAACAGGGAACCCCATGTGTGATAATCCCTCTCTAGGCACCTTAGTCAAAGATTAGTGATGACAACTAAACAAGATCTTGACAAATAAGGATCCCTAAGTCCTGACTAAAACTGTGAGTGAGTGACAAATGTGCAAGACAAACAACAAATACCAACAAGACAGATGACTGGACTATGGAATGGGTCATCAGTGAATACTTTTCTTACACAAGATCCATATATAAAATAACATACTTGGTGGTATAATAATAATAGTAAGTGTGTGATTTTGTGACTACATTTTCCCCCACTTTATGTTGGTGAGAAAAATCTTGGTAACATAAAGTAGTTAGAGATGTGTACCTGAGAGAAGTTTGGAGAAGCCCATGTTGTAGAAGAATAAGCAGCAGATGTGGTAGAAGAGCATGCCGAATGAAAACATATAGTGTGATGAACCATGGATCAACGTGTTGATCCATGCACATATTGCGAGAGATGTGTAAGACCATGATGAAGTTACTAAAATGATATGATGATTGTGATGTTGAATGATTGATGATTTCAAATTTTGTATGATGATGATGTGATGGGGTAGGGAGTGATCAATTCCCAACCCGATTGTGTGTGTATGAAAAATCGGAGGATTTGGGCATCCTTCCACCAAAAGGAAGAGTGTAGGGAGAAAGGTGTGTTATTCTCCAACCTTTAACTACATCCTCAAAATATCTAGCCATTGCAGATGGACACAGATCAAATTTTTAGTGATTTTGGATCCAAATATTTTGATCAAACGTGTTGACCCATATAGGAGCAGTATAGGAAAGGAAATGACGTCTCATTTCCCCCACTCCAAGGGTGTCACCACAAAGTGTGTGATGGCTTCCAAGTTAGGTCATCTGAAGTAAGAAAAATGTAGAATAACTTCCCATGTTAGGTCATCTGGGAAAGTAACGAATGTAACTCCCAAGTTAGGTCATCTGGGAGGCCACATGTAACTCCCAAGTTAGGTCATCTAGGAGGCCAAATGTGTTGTATTGTATCATTGAATGGTATGATTTTGATTGTTAGAGACTTGAACATATTTATTGGTTGATTGATTGTTTGTTTTGATTGTTTTACTCATAGAGATATTTTATGCTTGTTGCCCCCATGTTAGGTCATTAGGGGAATCGATAGAAAATGATGAAATATCGCATGGTGTATTAGTAAATGTTTGAAAATGATGAATTAGAAGTGTTGAATGATCATGTAGTGGTGTAAGGGGAATTATAGGATGACCCCAATTATATGCCCCCTTTTGGTGAAAGGGAAGTGATGATGAGAATGAATGTTGAGCTGAAAGTAAGCACGTAATAGATAGTGTATGATGGATATCAAAAATATGTGTAGATTGAGTGAAAGACAATGTCAAGGAGAAATAATGTGTGTGTATGTGTGTATGATATGATGGTAGGTGGAATTTTGAAGAGAAATTCCATAAACAAGATAGAAATTAGAGTAAAAATGCTCAAGATATTAGCAAAATCATGTGATGTGTATTAGTTGAGTAGTGAATGTGAAGTATGACCATAGTAGAGTGAATAATGAAAAGTGACTATAAATAGTAAAGTGAAAAAGTGATTAGTCAACTCATTTTCTTTTGTGTGAGTGTGAGTGAGATCTGAGTGTGTAAGGATGTCATAAGTTAGAGCACCACAACTTAGTCTTTTGAGATGGTAGTGACCGTCGTGGCATCACATACGATGAGTTGAGTTGGTAAGTGTGATTTTTTTTGAAAAATGCATGTGTAGTAGTTATTTTTGGTGAATTTTTGTAAAATTGTTTTTTTTTTTTTCTTGGTGTTTGGACTGGACAAGAGTGGTGAAGGTGCTAGTGGCCTTTAGGATAGGAGTGCCCAGACATGGGCATTAGTTTCTTCTCTTAAGGGTGCCCTAGTCTTGCTTTTGGGAACCCATGTCCAGAAAGTCTGATTTTTCCAGAGTGATGTAAATGTGAAATTTGATGTGTAGTGATGTCATAAGTAAGCATGTGTGTATTTGTATGGTGTTCTAACATTGTGTTTGGTGTTGTTTTGTGGTGTGCAAAGGGATATCCATTCGAGGGAGTTTTGTGGTGGTCACCACTTGAGTACATTGCTCTGGGTTGGGTTTATCAGATGATGATTGGGAGGTTATGGACCATGTCATCTATGACACATAGAGAGGATGGGGATGTGCCCCATAATATGCCTATGTTGACAAATTTGTGTGAGAGATGGTGTGTGAAACACTTGTACATTTTGGATACCTACAGTGAGATGACAGTCACACTTAGAGGATGTATATTACATACTATGATTACCATTGTTGGTGAGAGGGTACATGTCATGGTTGTGGAGAATATGGAGAGACATATGAGGGCCACTAGGTAGTATTTTGTAGGGACTCAGTACCTTCCGAGGCCCATATTAGTTTGGATGTGATTTTGAGATTAGGGTTCCACACTTGTAGAAGTTTATAGTCATGGTTATTGTGTCATCGATTGCAGTAGAGGGAGGTGGTGTGGGCATCTTATATAAGATGCATGATATTTTCCATCGGATAGAGGAGGAGAGTACTAGGTATGCATGGGCACGATGTGTGTTGGCCCACCTATATAGAGATCTTTACATATTTACACATAGAGGAGCATGGAGGTGGGATTGGAGCTACTACATTATTGCATGTATGGGCCTATGAGCATATAGTAGTATTGAGGCCAATTGGTGGTCCACGAGAAGATGGGCTAGGCCAGACATATTTGCTAGGAGATGGATTGGTGTGTGTGGGCAGGAAGATGGATATTGACACCTATAGAGCATTAGATCATATGGGGGGCCAAAGGTAGTGATATGGAGGCCATACCAAGACTATGGAGGATGGCCAGAGGATGTGGTAGAGCTACGATGCATACGAGGACTATGTGGTTGGAGGATCGGTTTCCAGGGTGACCGAAGTTATTCCAGGTGGAGTGGTATCTCAATAGTTTGGTATGGCCCAAGATGTGCCCCCAGAGCCATATGTATGGGTTAGAGTTGTTAGAGCATTGAGGAGGGCTAGAGCTAGACCAGGGCCATATGAGAGAGCAGCTAGTACCTCCCGGGCTAGACGAGGCCATGCGGTGATAGAGCCGATAGACGTAGATGATGTGGGTGTATGGAGGCATATCATGCATGGTGGGTGATGCACATCGATGGGTGTTTTTGTTTCCATTGTTTGTAGATGTAGTGGGATTACCATAGGGAGGAGGAGTAGAGGGGAAGCACATGCCCCATAATAATGTAGCGGCGGTGATAGCGAGAGTGTGAGTATCTTATATAGTTATGTTGTATGATTTGTTACTTGCTTATGTGATGGTTATGGTTGTCTAATGTGTTTTTCTATTGGTTGTAGGTGACACATATTGGTCTTTGATTGTGGACACATCTATCCACACATTGACGTGAAAATGTGCCCACCGACATACTTGTGGGTGGAGGGATGTTAGAGCATGTGGATGACATTACGGTGAGTGCATGCCCATTTGTTTGAGCTAGTGGCCATAGCAATAACGACATGTACCATGCTGCTGAGTGAGAGGGATGAGGCACACGAGGAGACACATGAGCTAGAGAGGCGGTGGGTGGTGGTCCTTTAGCATAAGATGTGTTTGCATGTTTTTATTAAGTTACGAGTCACTTTTGGAGCATCTATAAAGGTGACACTACTGTACTACATGGTAGGTGGAGAGATATCGAGGTCACGATCAGCAACGTAGAGTTAGTGGTGAGGCATCGAGTTCTAGAGCTCTTGTAGTACTAGATAGTGACAATGATGATGATGAGATATGATTGTATTGATGTATTTGATGTAGGGGAGTTTCCCCCAGTGATGAGATGTTTTGTAACTATGATTGTAATTGATATATATATATGGATTTATTGGCATATGATGATTGTATTCATTATGTATTGATGTGATGTGATGATGATGATGATGATATGATGATTGTATGATGATGATGTTAATGTGCAATGTTGATGAATATTGTTCATGTTTGTTGACTTTTGCACTGTGATGATTGATGTGTAATTTATTTTGTGTAATGTGATGATGATATATGTAGATGTAATATGATGATGTATGTAATATGATTATGAATAAAATTTTTAATGATGAATGAATGATTGTCGTGTAAATATATGATATAGTCGTTATAGTGTAATGAAGCATATGTTAGTATGATGAGGATAGGGGGAGAAATTAGTGATGCCCCCAACATATAGATGATGAGGTTCATTTAGATAAGACCCCTCAATAGTCAAGAATGAACCATAAAGCAAGAGTGTGTCATCGGGAAATGATTTGATAGAGTGCGCTAGATGAATCGATAGAAGCACGTGAAGAGAGGTTCTTATTATAGCATATCCCTCAACAATCATGTATGTAAGAACCATAAGAACATGAGTGCATCATCGGGGGTAAGGTGATAGCAATCACCTACCAAAGACCGAGGTGATGTGAAGTGGTGGAAGCATGTGGAATGAAAGCAACATGAGTGTATGAACCAAACTAAATGTCATGTGGAGTGGTGGTGGGAGGTGTGAATGTCAAGGGTTGTGGAAGCTAATGTGAAGTAGTAGCATGATGTGGTGGATGAGATGGATGAGATGGATGAGATGGTGATGATGGATGGATGTGATGGAGAGCATGCATGAGTGACAACTGTGGTGATGGATGAATAATGACCTTAGCACTAGATGAAGGAGATAACTCAACCAAAGTAGTAGCTCATGAGAGAGGGAGAGGAGATATGGACCACTCATGTGAGTGAGATCCAAAGGAAATGATGCCCTTATCCTCTAATTGTTGCAATCTATCATGAAGGGCAAAGCAATCATTGTCCCTATGGCCATTGATATGGTGATAATTACAATAGGGTCGATCATGCTAACGATTGTAAATGATGTTGTGGATGATGTTGGTTAGAGGGTAAGAAAATTAAACACTTGTTAAGTAAAGCATACAACACATCATGTGGTTGAGCATGATGAGATAAATGTAATGGCTCACACAAAATAGGTGTAGAAGATTGAGGTGTAGCTTATCATGGAGTAGGAGAAGAAGGACTCTTTGTGTGATGTAGTAGGTTGAAATTTCTTACGAGGAGAGATGGAGATTGTGTAGGATGCTCAAAATGATGGAATGGAGAAGAACTAGATGATGTAGCAGTAGTAACAATAGGTGGAGGATCTATAACATGTGTAGCAATGAGGTCTTGTTCTAGATCAATGACTCTATAACATAGAAGTGTGAATGATTCACATGTGTCATATTGCAATCTTTGTTTTAATGCGGAATCAAACCATGATAGAAAATAAATTTCTTCTCTAAATCGATAGGTTGAAAGACTAATTGGTGCATACAAGCATTGAATCATAAGATGTAATCCATGATAGGTTTTTTTTTCCTAATGTAAAGTAGGTAGATGATCATAGGTAACTCTAGGGCCATTGTTGATGATAAAGCAATGGAGAAAAAGCTTCTTCCATCTCATAATAAGTGCTAATAGATCCAAATGGGAGATGAGTATACCATTGTAAAGCATCATCGATAAGACTATGTTGAAAAAGGCCTTAAGCAATAATCGATCATTAGAATATGAATCCATAGCCATGTGGTAATGTTTTGAGATGTAAGTAAGGGTTTCTAGTACCATCAAAACATGAAAAGGTAGGCATGATAAAATCCTTAGGAAATGTTGAGTTATGAATCTTCTTAGGAATAGGGTTGTCATGTAATGAATTGTTATCAATGGAAGCATAATAGGCCTTGCTTTCTAATGTGAGTGATTGAACTTGAGATTGTAAGTGACCCACAACATGCATGAGAGACAAGATGTCTTGTGAAGGAATAGTAAGGATGGCAAATAATGTGTTAAGCGGTTGTAACTTTCCATTGTGAGTAATCATAGGGACATCTAGAGGAGAAAAAGGATATTTTGATGCTAAAGGCACACTAGGTGTAGGTTCCAAAGAAGCTATAGGTGATGAAGGACATGGAACATCCATATAAGTGGTAGGACTAGCATCGAAACATCCTTAGGAGATGAAGCGATAGATGGAGATGTGATGAGAGGAGGAGAACTAATAGATGGAGATGGAGTGATAGGAGGAGATGAAGTGGTAGGAGAATGAACTAATAGATGGAGATGACTCATGCATATTATTAGATACAACCTCAGAAGAAGATGATAATGGAGTAGGAGATTCACACTCAACAGTATATGTAAAGTAGTAGAATCATGACTATCAATTGTTTCATCAAAATCAGATAGAGACTCGATATGAAAATGTCATTAAGTGTATCATCAATTGGATCATCAACATAGTATGAAGGAGTATGTGAACTAGTATGTGATGGATCATGAGAAGTAGTATCAAAATAGGAGAAGCATGAGATGTAACTATAGTAGTGGTCTAACTAGGAGGAGAATCAATATGCACATGTGTACTATCATCAAGACCAAACATGAAATCAATAAGAGAATCATCTAGAATTTCTTTGGAAATGTCAAAAGGAGGATCATGACTAACCGTATAACATGGTGTACAATGAGTGAAGCTCATCACATCAAAAATAAGGCCAATAGTAGAATTTTCAAAGCTAGTAGGCACATGGCATTCATGGGCTAAGAGTTGTTGTTGAATCTCATCTGACATAGTAACATTGTTATAGAGATCCATGAGCTCAACTATAGTGGCCTCATCATAGATTGGATTGACACTAACATGAGGCATGATGATCTAAGAAGGAGAAGATCTATCCTTAGCCATTAGGGTTTTAGTGGATCCTAGGGAAAAATGTTCTAATCTACGGGTTCACCAAAATGATTCTATAAAATCTAAATTTTATTAAAATCTAAGAGTACAAAATGAAAATGAATATAAAAAATATAGATGCTAAGTAATTTATTTTATATTATAAATGAAATGAAATGAAAGGAGGAAAGGTACTTACCTAAATTGGACTTACCTCGTAGTGATCTGGGACTGAACAAAGTGATGGAATGGCGGAAATAGAGCAGCCGTGAAAGAACCTCAAAAAATTACAATGAGAGGCATATCTAGCTTAGACTGGGGCTCTGGGGAAGGATGAGGGCACTTGGGGTGCCCTAGTCTGAAATTTGGGTGCCTTGGTCTACAAGAAAAGCTTAGAATATGATCCTGATATGGTCGTTAGGTTTCACAATACTTCACCTTTGTCACATTAATGTCACACTTGCTTCGTTGATGTTTTAAACCTATAATGAAGAATCACTTGTAAAATCCCATACAAAGCATCAAACCATAAAAAAGAAAGATGTAAATGAAGGGTTTGGACTATCCTTAGCATCCACAATGGTGGACTTACAAGTAAGCATTGCACTACATCTCAGACCCAATGTAGTTATGTGTGCTTGTGTGTGTAATAATGTGCCTAGGTTTCCCTAGCACCAATGACAGAGATAGCAAGAAGTAGCTAGATAAAATACAAAATGGTGGATGGAATAGAATGAAATCCCCTTCTATACATTATGTGATGCAGAATAATGCCCAAATGTAGTCCATTTCTCTATGTAGATAGTTATCCCTTAATATAAATAGTCTTTATATAATGTAGTATATATGTTGTGTTTATATAGGGATCTTGTTGTCAAATTTTGACACTAATGACCCGACATGTTGACTAGTACCTCGGAGATGAGAGGAAAACTAAAAAGACTGACCTCGAATCTCAAAAATAAAACCAAGTGTGATGGGGACCAGGGCACCTGAATGAAGGACCAGGGCACCCCAAGTGCCCTAATCCCTCTCTAGGTGCCCTAGTCAGAGACTAGTGATGACAACTAAGTGAGTACTCGAAAAATTAGGATCCCCGAGTCCTAACTAAAATTGTGTGAGTGAGTGAAAAATGTACAAGATAAAATACAAAAACAAATACTAACAAGACAGATAACCTGGACTATCGAATGGTTCGTTAGTGAATATTTTCTTACGCAAGATGCATATATAAAACAACATACTTGGTGATATAGTAATATTATTAAGTTCGTGATTTTATGATAGAGCCTTCCACTCTAGAATCCTCTAATCTTCACATGCATTCTCCACCCTTGATCCAAATCCAACATGGCTTCATCTTAGCCATTGAACCCTCCACTCCCTAACTATAAATTAAGTACTCATCCTCCATGAATGCACAACTTGAAAATCCATAACAAATATTTTCCAATTTTTTCATCAATCATCCATTTTATCTCCAATCATTCAATCAATCCATCAATCTAAAATCAATTTAATCCTTCATCCTTCATCAAAGCAATCCAAGCACAATCAAGGGAGGTGTTGCCCAAGTATCTCCAAAATCTGAAGTAAGAACATCCAATCCACCATCAAGAGAACATCTAAATCATCAAGGAGTTATTCATTAGTAAGTGAAGGTATTGCATTTATTTCTCCCTTCCATCTAGCTCAATTTGAGGTATTGTTGAATAGATTAGATTTAGGAATCAATTGCTTTGTTTTTGGTTTCTAACTTTTATCTAATCTTTTTAACATATATAATCAATGACTAGCTTGTGAGGGATTCCGGCGACATATGATATGTTGATAGATGAAATTGATGATTTTGTTTACTTTAGTAGAGACTAAGGGAATGGCCTCTACCCATTTAGTGAAGTATTCAGTAGTTGTGATGATAGAGTGATGTTGTTGTGATGAACGAGGGTTGATGAGGCCAATGAGGTCTAACCCCCATTATGAGAAAGGGCCATAGATCTTGAGAGGGTTATAAATCTTGACTAGGAATGTGAGTGAGATTAGAATGTTGTTGGCATTTAACGCATTTCTTGACATACACACAACAATATTGATTGAGAGTATGCCAGTAATATCCCATTTGCAGGACGCACTTAGCTTGTACATTGTTGTCTGTTGAAGTGTCCTCCGCATATATGTCATGGACTTCTTGAATGGATTTAATAGATTCATGACATTTGAGACATCTTAAAAGAGGCCATCAAATTTGTGCTTATATATAACACCACCTATAATGACATATCGGGTAGCACATTGAAGGAAAGATCACTTAGCATTTCTAGATAGGTTAGAGGGAATTTTTGATTCCGAAAGATAGTCAAATGTTTGAGTATACCAAAGGTTTATTGGATTATTTTTGATGAGGTTGATAGAAGGAGTTCATTTTGTGGGATGGTTGATCAAGTTTGTGCACAACAACGAACAATTTAGAATCATCAGTTGATAGAGGGATGAGAGATGCAAGAGAAGCCATGGTGTCTGTGAATTTGTTAGAAGATCATGAAACTATTTGGATGGTGTAATGATCAAAATATTCTAAGAGGAATTCAACAATGGATTTATATTTTTGTAGAATTTCATTTTTACATTGATAAATTCCTTTGATTTGGTTGATGAAAAGCTATGAATCTCCATAGATGTCCAATATTTGAACACCGAGCATGATGGTAGTTTGGAGACCCATGATTAAAGCTTCATATTTAACCATGTTATTAGTACATTCAAAATTTAGTTTGAAAGATAGAGGATAGGGATCCCCGGGAGGTATAATAATGATACCGATACCTCCCCTTGCTGACACTTAAATCCATAAAAGAAAAGTGTCATTTTGATAGGAGTGTATTCATGATTGATAATGTTGATAGATTCATTAGGAAATTATTCATGAGGTGGTTGATTTTCAGAAGAGGGGATTTGATGAGTTGATCAATGATGGCTTGTCCCTTGATAGATTTTGTGAGATGAATTCAAGGTCAAACTCGGTCATGAGCATGAGCCATTGAGTGATGTGGTCATTGTGATATGGTTTGGAGTGCATGGTTTTAAGAGGATTGAAGTTGGTAACAACATAATTTTTTGATTAAGTAGGTAATGACGAGTTTGGATGTTGTAAAGTACAAGGCATAACACAACTTTTTGGCTTTAGTATAACGAGTCTCATAGTCATGGAGAGTGTAGCTTATATAATAAATGACTTGCTCATGACCCTACTCATCTCGATGAGTGAGCATGACACCCAAGGCATGATTAGTAGTAGATATGTAGAGGTAGAACAGGATCCCCCTCACATGGAGGTATAAGCACAGTGGTGATAGGAGGTATTGTTTGAGGTCATCAAGGCCTTTTGATAATTGTGATCCCATTTAAAATGTACATCCTTTTGGAGGAGATGATGAAAAGGTTGAAAACGGTCTTGAAAGTTGTGAGATGAAACAATAGATCGATTGAAGTTTACCTGAATAATGTAAAGTTGTTTTAGGTTCGATGGAGGAGACATTTTGATGATGGATTTAATCTTGGTGGGGTCTACTTCAATGCCCCAAATAGAAATGATGAACCCTAAGATTTTACTAGTGAGAACACTAAACACACACTTAGCAGGGTTGAGGCGAAGAAGAAAGTATTGGATAAGATGAGTGAATATTGTGTCTAGGACAAATGAGATGATCCCTACATTGCTTAGATTTTCCCTAAATAGGTCATCAATAACATAGTCTTCTATAGTTTTGGATAAGATCATGGAAAATGTATGTCATTACACATTGATAAGTGGCCCCGACATTTTTAAGTCCAAAAGGAATTACTCGATAACAAAAAGTACCCCAAGGAGTGATGAAGGATGTTTTGTGTTGGTCATCGGTGGTGATAAGGATTTGATTATAGCTAGAGAAGCCATCCATAAAGGGAGATCATTTCATGGCCGGCGGTTAGATTGATGAGTTGATCAATGTTTGGAAGAGGAAATTCATCTTTAGGGCAAGTGAGGTTGAGGTCTCGGAAGTCGGTACAAATACAAACTTTCTGAGGATTTGGTCATGGGCACGATATTAGAGACCCATTATGGATAGTCAATGGGTATGATGAAATTAGTAGAGAGAAGACGTTGTAACTCTTCTTTGATGAGAAGAGTATGTGAGGATGCATCTACGTATATTTTGTTTGACAAGCTTAGTGTTAGGATAAGTGATGATATTGTGAACAACATGTTAGGGTCAATACCTGACATATCACTATATGACCATGCAAAGGATTAACTATGTTTGGATAGAAAGGTGGTGAAGTCTTTTAATTCTTGTGAATCTAAAGATTGACCAATTTTGACTATGTGAGGCTCTTGTGGAGTTCCTATATTAATGTCGATAGTGGATTCATTGAAAATGTCAATGTGTCGTGTGGGAAGGTTTTTTTAAGGTAATGGTCCTTTTCCCCATGTGAGAGAGGATGGATTGTTCATCGTGGCATTGAAGGGATGTCAATGGTAGGTGAATCCTCTTCTATCATTTTAGGTAAAATGAGAGGAAGGGTCTCAATACCATGGTTAGTTTGATAAGTTAGTGGTCCTAAAGTGATAGTGTTGACTAAAAAAAAATTTAGATGGGATTGAAATGGTGTCATCTATTATCCATGGGGTCATTATGTGTAGATGGGGAAGGTGGTTTCGGTTCTATTATGGGATCGGACATGATGCTTGTGGAGGGATTGGAGGCTAGTTTTTCAAACCTAACCCATATTTTTCATGAGGTTATGGGAATGGTCAAGGATTAAGTCATGGATGCCTTGTTCATAATGTCCAAGTCTGAAGCCTTTCCAGGCACAACATGATGGAGATACATTTGTGCAAAATCTTGGTTATATAGGAATGTGAAGTTTGATATGAATGGTTTGACATGGCATTGATTAGTAGGACATGGAGAAGGGCTGATTGATCCCTCCATAGATGAGGTTGGTTTTGAGATGTGGTGGATCAAAGGAGATAACATCTCCACATTAGGTTCATACATGGGTTATTTTTCAAGTCTTTCATATGTCTTCGGTGTAGGAGAGAATTAAGTGTAAGGAGATGATACTCCCCTAGTGAAAGGTGTTGCATAACATCGTTGAAGGAAGTGTCATCTGAAAACTTTGATGAGGTGATGGATGAACTAGTGGAGGCTTTATTAGAGGATCCCAGAGTTTGTTTTGGGAAAAGCACATTTTGTCAATATGTCATGTGACATGCTTTGAAAGGTTTGGATCTATGGGGACCATGAAATTTTTACCTCATGTTCATATTTGAGACAATGATGGAGTGTAGATGGAATAAAGCATAACATGTATCAGGTCAACCTAATAACATGTTATATTAAAACTCTCCTTCCACCAGATAGAAGATTTTGTGAGGGTTTTAACACGAATTGATTGGTAAGATGATCATGCCTAATGTGGGGGTGACACTTTCATTAAAAATCATCGTAGTATGACATAGGTGATTAGGTAATAATGGTGTTGGGTAGTTGAAGTTGATCAAAGGCATGTGATGATATGATGTTAATGTTGGCATCCATTATCGATCATGACCCTCTTAATGAGAGTATCATCAATTTGGGTGGTGATAAAGAGTGGGAGGTCATGGTCCTCTGGTTGTAATGATGGGATTTTGAGTTTTCAAAAGAGATGGTAAAACATTTTGAGTGTACCAAATAGGTTTGCAAATGGTTGTGGATCATCTGAGGGTATCATATAGATTGGAGTGCTTCGATCATAGCTTTTCAATGTTGAGGTGAAGTTTGCACAAGCTCATAAAGGGACATTTTTATTGGAGCTTGATGAAGTTGTTTGATAATGGTATTTTGTACATAAGTGGTGGATTGTGTATGTGGAGTGGAAAATATGGATACCTTATCCTTAGTAGGGGTGTTGGATTAGATGACTCGGGAGTGAGTGGGATGGATGATTTTGGACTTTTTTGATTGGAAGTCTTAGGGTCATGGGTACGTGCTCTAGTGGTGATACATATACTACGTCAATTTGATGAAGAGGGGATTTCTTGGAAGATTCCCCACTTTTGGTGGATGTGAATGTGGATGATGGTTTAAATGTAGTAGTTTTAGATGTCTGATGGGTTTTTTATGGTTCTAGATTTGTAGGGAGAAGGCCTTTGTTAGCAAGGCTTTTGATAGTAGCATGAAGGGCTTTACAATCCTCTATAGAATGTCCTGGTGTGTGATGGTAATCAAAAAATGCTTCAAAATTATACTAGGAGGGTTTCCACCCTCAGAGATCCAGATGGCTTAAGAGAGGTAAGGATGATGAGATTGATGATGAGCCTTTCAAGGATTTTTAATTTCAATGCATAATGTCCTTTCAAGGTTAAGGGAAGTGATTATTTCATGGTATGGGTGTTGAAGGGACCATTTTTTGTGTGATATTTTAGGTACCTATTGGGAATGATTTTGATTATGTAATAGTGACTGATAATTTTGATGAGGGGTGCGGTCCTAAGATAGAAGGCATGGATTTTGATTTTGTGTTGAGGAAGTTGGATGATCATGTGATATGATTGTTACTTTTTTTAGATGAAGGGATGTGTGGTCATGTAATGGAATTTTTAAGATTATGCATATAATGTTGAGTGACATGGTCATCATAAGATATTTTCACATATTGTAAGATAGGTTTCTTTTCTGAAACTTGTGAAGATATTGTAGATGGGTTTGAAGAGGATGAAATAGATGTGGATGAATTTGTAATTTTTTGATGAAAGACTAGAGAGATACACTTGATTTGATAGGTTCTTCTACATAAACACAAAGGTGTAGTGAATGATTTTTTTTTTTTTTGTGATAGAACCATTTGTGGATGATTAAAATGGTGCTTGTGATGGGATCACTAGATGTTGAGGGTGTAGATGATTGATCTTTGATTGTGTTGATGGTGTGATGAGATTGGATGACATTAGATTTTGGTTGACTAGTGGATGGGGTGGTTTGGAAAGGGTTGTTTAAAAACATTTAAATTTGATTCGGAGGTGCATTTGGGTTATCCAATTGCAACTCACCTTTGTCGATAAGATCTTGAAGGAAATTCTGAATGAATGACATTTTTGATGTCATGGCCTTTGACCCTATGGTATTTATAGTAATCATTCTCTCGATACCAAGAGGGTTTTGAAACAGATGTATCGATAGGGTGGATGGGAGGAAGGGTGATCATACACGTAGCCAAAATTTTATCAAATATTGCAATGTAAGATTCACCAATAGGCGTGTAATTGTGTTGAGGATGGGTGCATTTGAGGTCAAACATTCTTTAGAAGAAGATTTCACAATGAACTGCATTTGTTTGATGATGTCTTAGATTTGTCATGACTAGAGGATGGTTTGAATGAAGACTCAAGCTTAGGTTTTTTTATTTGAGTTTAACCCTACCATCTTTGAGAGCACAAGCTCAAGCTTGCGATCCATAATGAAGGCTTTGTCAAATGTTTGAAAGGATTGGATTTTGTAATGTGATGATATGTATTGGCACAGGAGAAAAAATAACTTGAATTAATTCATCTATGGGAGGGAAAAGGATAATTGATTGATAATGCCCCTCTAGTGGTGATGAAATATGTGATAGATTCATCCTCAAATTTCTTGATGGCATATAGATCGGTGATAGTGATTTTAAACACATATTAATTAGAAATGTTCTAAGAAAATTTGTGTGAGATGAGTGAATGAGAAAGAGTGAGTACTGAGGAATATTTTTGTACCAATCTAAGGTAGGTCTTGGCTAAGGACATGGGAAATGTTCTCAACATAAGGTCTTGGTCATGTGTTATGAGGTAACAAGCATGTCGGAAGGCCCAATGTGTTGTTGAGGTTTTTTTTATAGAATTTGAGGAACTTAGGAGTTCCCAATGTGGAGGATATGATTTATATGGTACAAATGGGTGGATGGGTTCATTACATTTTTCATAAGATAGTGTGTTTTTGGACCCATAGAGGCAACTTCAAGGCTGAGATATCCTATTCATTAATGCTTATAAAGGATCATTTTGTAATGGTTGTTGTTGGGGGATTAAATGACAAAGGACCGGGTTGATTGTATGTAGATGGATTTGGTTGCTGGTATGGCTAGTAAGGAAAAGGGATATTATGTTGAGAGGGGTATTCATAGGAATATTGTATGTGGGTTGTGAGACTATGGTTATGAAGATTGGATGTATTGATATTGAATAGGCATAGATGTGTTTAAAAGAGGTTGTGAGTGTTAGGGTATATGTTGGAAGGGGATTGAAGTGTGGATGAAAGGTTTGGGATTGTTGAGGCATGTGCTGGAAAGGAATAGAGGTGTGGATGAGAGGTTGAGATTGTTGAGGTATGTGTTGAGAGAAGAAGGGTAGGTGGTTGATGATTGTTGTGAAGAGGGGTGAACACTAGAGATGGAACTCATATTAATGAGTGGTGTTAATGTTGGGATAGACATGAATACATTTTGAATAGATGATGTGGGTTGTTGAGATGGGATAGGTTGGGACATGCTTAATGGGATGGCTATTGAACTCACAGGAGGTGTTTGGATAGTGGAGGAGACTAAAGGACTCGACATGGATGAGATGTGTTGGTGTTGTTTTGGGATGAGGCAGAGGCAAATGAGGGATTTGATGAGGAGGATGATGATTTTTGTTAGTTGTCATCCTGTGAGGAAACAATGTTAAGGTCAAAAGTGATGATGAGGGGGTTGAAGATGTGGGATTAGATGTTTTGATTCACTAGTGGTGGGATAAGGATGGACTTATTGGATGACCAGCTCATGGTTAGGATCAACAAGCTTGGGAAAATTCATATGTAGTGTTGGTGATAGGGGGTTGTTGTTCAGGTGTAGATTGCTAAAGAAGGACACCTTAAATAGCTAGGTAAGCATTGAGGTCAACGAGGTTTGAATCCAAGATCTTGATGAAGACTAGATCCCCACTATTGAAAAAATGAGGACTAGGTGGATCGGGAATTTTTGATGTGGCGGATTGACTACTAGAGAGTGTGGGGTTCTTGATCATTTGTTGATGGTGATCGATGTTAATTTGGTCAAATATGAGGATGTCTCAAGATGGGATTGGATGTTTTCTAAATACTTTTGTAAACATTCAATCATGTTTTCAGAGTTTTTTGATGGGATTTTTTCGGGTTAAGACCATGAAAACAAACAATCAATAAAAGAGAAAAAATAATCTAAAGAGTTGATTACAATCAAGAAATCAAGTCACACAAGAGAATTTTTTTATCTTGATTAGGTTAGAAAATGTGAAATGTGAAAAATGGTTTATGAGGTCCTAGAAATGGCAATCTATGGTTGGTTTTGGGTAATGTTAAAGGTTGGAGTCCTCGATATACCCAAAGGTACATGAGGCCCAAATCTATGTTGGTGTCGGTATACGAGGCATGGTATTGGGGCCTACCCCTCACTTCACAGTCCCACAATGATAAGGGTGTCAAGTGCTTAGCCATATATCACCCACCAAATTATTTATACTCAGCCAGAACACCAAGTTGGCTTATCCTCTTGGTGATGAAATCCAAGTAGGTCCACCTGGGTAGGAGTGTTTTGATGCAAGATTGTGTTGAATGTGGTTTGGTTGTGTGTGAGGGAAATTAAGTGAATGCAATTCATTAACTCCCTAATTAGACTATATGATCAAATAGATATGAAGGGTTTATTTTAAATCCCAAAAATAAATGTTAATTCGATGAGGACAACAAAAAATGCAATGTTAAAAAAAAAAATAAAGAGAATGTACTTGTTGATTACTTTTTTTTTTTTATTTTTTTTATTTTTAATCTATTGAAATACGAAAAACATATGCTCTAGAGGAAAAACCTGCAATGGTTATATGGAAACAAGAAATAGAAAATAAAACAATCCTAAAGGCAAATTGACTAAGTAATCAGGAACAAATCACAGATATCATTGCCAATTTGAAGGAATCGTGGGTGATTCACCAAAATCATTAGTGATTTCATAGAATTGTTAATGATTACAGAGTAGACAACCTAAAAATATTATAAGTTAATTTTAATGGAAAAAAAAGGGAACATGGTCCCACCGGGCATGTCAAGAATGTATTAGGTAGATTTCAAGTCTATGTTATCAAAATGCATAAAAGTACCTAAAACTCAAAATATGGAAGGATTTAGCGATACCTTACCAACAATCACAACTTCGGGATGATGAGATGTGAATAGTGGATGAGTGCTCCTCCTTTCACCAAGTGAAGAGACCTACAAAAAATACAAAATAGACAAGAGATATTAGACAAATGGGATGATGATTGCTTTCGAAAAGGTCGATTCCAGAATCCAAAGGGACTTCCTTGGAGGATGTCAAATCATTTTGATACAATTAAGTGAGTTGATAATAATGATAAGATAAGTAATGATAATGACAAGGATAGAATTTAGAACTCAAGGTGAAAAGGAAGATCATGTTCCACTTCATAGGTGGCCCAGGCTAAGTGGTGACAATTTAATGGCTTCAAAGTAGTCATACCAGTAATCTGTAGTTGTTTGTTGGATTTCATGGAAGGAATTTGAGTTGTTCCTCAATGTCCTCGATGTCAGGTGTGAATCTAATAGTGCACAAAGTAAGCTCGTGATGATATTGAAACTTTCCCACACGAAGGGTTATTGGATGATCAAGAGATCGTAGATGTTTGTGATCGGATGAGACTAACTAGAACAATCATCTATAACAAAGATGTGCTTACAAAAAAAAAATTAAATCCAGGATATATAAATAATGATAAAATGTAATGATTTGATAAAGGAAGCTAATTGACAAAATCACATGTGATTCAAAGGAATCATTTGGTGGTTTTATGGGAATCGTGAGCAATTATTATAAAAGGTTGATTTCCTTGACAAATGATAAATTGATTGAAACATAGATAAAAATTATTATATTATCCTCATTTTTATGTATAACTAGACTATAAATGATAATAAACAAAAAAGAGATGACCTTGTGATGTGGAGATAGCCACAAGTAAGAGTGTCTATAAAGGCTAGTTGAATTGGTGATGTTGATTTGTTGATCGTCTTACACAAGTTGAGGTTCTTAAGATTATGGATGCAAAAACTTGATGTATTATGGATCCTTGGAATGGCAGAGCTCTGTTGTAGGACTTGGGGATTACTAAAGTGACAAATTCGTTGCTCACAAATTCAAAAATTCGTGAGAGTGAAGAATGTCAAAATTCCTTGAAACAGAGCTTTGAGCTCCTATTTATAATCATGGGAAATTTGTTAGAATCATCGGTGATATGAAAAATTCAGAAGAGGCCATTTGGAAGTGGTTTCAACCACTTCCAAAATGATATTTTTGGGTGTGGGATGAGGGAAAATTGGTTAGGTGAGTTAGGTGGGAGGTTAGGAGGTTAGGATGAAAAGGGTTAGGATGTGTTAGAGATGGTTAGGAGGTTGGATAGGTAAATATGATTTACGAGGGGGTAAAAAAATATTTTACGCCATGAGTAGGATGGTTTAGATGGGTTTAAAGTGATAGGTTTTAATAAATTAAGACAAGTGTTTTCCAAGGATAAGTTGAGTATCATCATGGAATTCTAGGACTATAGAACAAGAGATAAGTTTGTAGGGACTAATGTGTATGGGCCAACAGACTAGAAGAAAATAAAGTGATTTAATAAACAATGAAATTAAATCTTATTTTTAGATTAACTACCATACCTAATGATATACAAATACTAATGTACAAGAAGATGCGGGTAAAACATCGTGTGCATATGAAACCCTAAAAAAGAAGGAGAGATAGAGGGACTTAGCTAATTTTTGAATGAACATAAATTGATTTGGGCAGTTAATAGATGGAACAGACTGTAAACATTGTTGTCACTAAAAACTCGGAGGTTCTAAGATCTGGAACTATGTAAGACAAAAGCACATGGGAGAGGACAGGAGCGCCTGGTGCTGGTGTCTAGATTTGGGCAACGATGTTCGTGTAAATGCTACAAATCTAGTTCTTTTAGGGTTGGATGATATTTGTTGCTCTTTCCTTTCGTCACTCTAGATTTGTTGTCTGATCTACGAATGTACCTATAACCCGCAAGAAATAGGTTCACCTGCACATACCCATAAACCACATCAAACCTAAAAAGGAAAATGCATAATGGGGAGTCAAACTTACCCCGCCATCACCCAAAGAGTGAACTTATGATCAAGCATTGCACTACATCTCATAATCCATGTATTTTTGTATTTGTGTGTAGAAATGATGTTATAAGATGCCCTTATGAAAATTACACAAGTGATAACAAGTTAGATCTATAATGTAACAAATGTATAGAATGTGTGGGATGGAATAGAATAGACTTCCCCTCCTATGTTGTGTATGCAGAAGTGATGCAACCCTTGTCCCTTGTATGAGTGCTAGATGGATGCCTTTGATGTTCTTGTGCCTTTGAATGCAAGCTTAGGTGATGATAGATAATGCTTAGTGCTTGGTCCCTTATTTTGAAAACATAACTATGTATTTATATGATTCCCTTGTTTGAATTTCGTAATTAACAATGAAAGGCCAACCCAAAGTAGTAAAAAGTAATTAAGAATCAAAAGGGGTCCAAAAGGATAAGAAAAAGGTAAAGAGGGATAGGAGTTCCCAGGAGGACAAGAGCACCTAGCGCTAGTGTCCCAACTAGGTGTTAGTGTCTGAGGCCATAGAAAGATAAAACAATCAAATGTCGGCAAGAGTGTAAGATGTATGAAGGCAATAAAAGTTCGAAGACAAAGCGATGAGCTAAAGGAAGTTGTCAATTACTATTTTTTCTTGCTTAGGAATCATGTAAATGATAACATCCTTTTAGGACCTATAAATGTACCAAAGTGCATAGATTTTGTGTTTACATTTTCCCCCACTTTATGTTGTTGAGTGAATACTCGATAGCATAAAGTAGATAGAAGATGCATACCTTATGATCCTGTAGATAGTGTGGCAAATATTGTCTTTGAGTGGACAAGTGAAGTGTGAAGTGATCATTGTAGACACCCCAAAAATACATATTATCTAATTAGAATTAATTAAATCAATTCTATCTTACCGCAATATACCTCTTCGGAATTAATTAAATTAATTTCATCATTCAAATACTCCCTTTTAGAATTAATTAAAATTAATTTTATCACCTAAGCTATATTCCTACCCTTCTAATTAAATAATTTAATTCTAACATGCCTTTGGAATTAATTAAATTAATTCCTACACCCTCTAGCTAATATAATTAAACATTTATTTATTTAAATGGTTAATTATCTCCTCACAATTAAATACTAATTAAATTAATTTAATTCTACCATGCTCTTGGAATTAATTAAATTAATTCCTAACACCTTTCTAGCTAATATAATTAAACATTTATTTATTTAAATAGTTAATTATCTCCTCACAATTAAATAATAATTAAATTTAGCTATTTAATTCCACATATTCCAGTCAACTACACTTGAACTACACTTCCCTATCCCACTTGGACTCCACTTCTAGATTCCTATAAGTGTGGGGGCAATTGGATTGTACACACAATTCAATTGCCAGATGTAACTTCTTCCATTCCAAATGTCTATTGCCCCTTGAAATTTGCAACTCCCAAACTCAGTTTATTCTTTGTATTCCCGGTGAGTTCACAATTGCTAACCTAGAGCTTAGTCAATCTTCTATCCACCTTTCATGGCTCTACCCTCAACTATAAAGTCAAACCATTTCCTTTGTAAATCATCCCCGAGCTTTGAGCAAATTACATCCAACTTATGCCAATTTGACATCCGCATCCTTGTGAAATATTCTCATAGCATCTACAAACTCCTTTGGAGAAGTAATATCAAAGAGCATCCATAATCCAATCTTCAACAAGATCAAACAAGTTAAAGCACTTCTACGATCTTACTTGAGGTTTGCAAGAGATCTATAATGAAGGTATAATCTGTGTTTTTTTCTTTATCTTCATTTTGTTTGTTAATTTCCCTTGCATACATTGTGGCATACCCGGGGGACTTTCTCCCACATTGATTATTTCATGATTTAACTTTGTTTGTGTGTTTATTTTCTTCATTTAACTTTTCTATCAAAATTTTAGGTTCTCAAGTGGAGCCATAAGCTAAAACCGTAAAAACCAATTTGTTGGGCCATTTTTCTCAAGTTTAAACCTTTTCACTGAGGGCACTAGCGTAACCCATCTTCTAAGAAGCCATAAATTTTTCTCCCGAACTCAAAACTACCCCGTTTTTCATGGAAATTTCTTGAGACATCTATGCAATGGAAAAATAATTTTCTGATTTGAACTTATAGAAAATTTATGGTTTCATTTCTCCTAACACTTGTCTTTTTTATAAAATTTATAGTATTTTATAAATTTTTATTTGTTTTTATTTAAACATAACAACCTCATGTGTATGCTCTTTCCTCGCACTTTCAAAGTGATTTTGAAAATCAAAAACATGATCATTTCTTATGTGTTTTTAAGAATTAACCTTTTTCTTTTATTAATCAAAACTAGCTCACGTATGCTCTTTCCTTTGCTTTATAAGCGATCTTGGAAATCAGAAACGTGAGCTCGCTTCTATCATTTTTTTTTGTCCTTATCTACCTCGAGAAAACATTCTAATCCTTTTTTATAGGACCCATCTCAAGAAGGTTATAAAACACTCAAACTACTAACTGCAGTTTCCTTGATCATGAGATAAGCAAACTACTAATACTTTGTGTGTAGGGAACCTCTTTAATCAAGATAAAATGAACAATTCACATTGTATTTATAGGTGTGGTTGACAAGGCTATTGCCCAACTACTATAACTATGGGAAGTGCTTTGGCATAAGCCATAAAACTCATTTGAGGAGTACCACAGGAACCCCAAAGTAGTCAAAGACATTGAGGGAACTAGCTGATGAAATGGGTACCCCATCCTAACTAACTAGTACACCTTATGAGATTAGAGTCACGGATATCCTTAGTGGTGACCCTAGTGTGATTCATTTGAGCAAGATATTTTCTCATTGTTTCAAAGGGGGTAAAGTAAAGGCATAGCTAGTAATAGCATTGCATGCTTGCTCGGGTATACTATTGACACCTAGTTGAGAGAGCCACCCAGAAGCCAAACATTGTCCAAGCCAAAACTAAGGTAGAGGCCAAAACATCTGTAAATAAAACTTTTTTTTTTACATTCTCTTTTCTCTATTTTCATTTTCATGAATTGTGTTCCACACTTGTCTCTCACATTCTCACTTTCATCTCATTTTTTATCTCTCCCAAATACTCATTATTTGGTGCATTCACATCTCTTTCACGTTTCCAAATACTCCTTATTTGGATCCATTTTTGTCTCATTTCTACCTCTTTATAAATGAGTCTAAGTCTTGAGTTACTAGACATCCATATCCGAACTTTTCATTCATCCTTTTCATCTAAGTCTTGACATCATGATACTTGTTTTATCATGGTCAAATACCCTTCACAATGTGATCACTTTGATCCTTCATCTTTCTAAGTCTTAAGTTTAACATTACATTGTTGAGCTTCAAACATTTCATCATCTTATGTCGTCACAATTTAACATTCACTTTTTTGAATTGTCAACATCTTCAACACTTTTTCACTCATCTCTTTTAAAGCATTCACTTTTCTCTAATTTGAGATCCTTAATCAATCATTTCCCTTCATCTCTCACATTCACTTTGTCAAGATTTGAGATTTTCATCATTATCTTTTCACCTCTATATTTCACATTCACATTGTCATTATTTGAGTATTATCCTTCCATTATTTAGTCTCCTCTCTTAGCACTCATATTTTTAAGGGTTGAGGACCTTCACATTTCCTAAGTCTCTTCCTTTAACACTCCTTTTGTTAAGAATTGAGCATTTTCATCACATCTTTAAGTCTCCTCTCTCTTAAGCACTCATTTGGTCACAATTTGAGCAAGCCAAACTCTTTCACCTCTTTCCTCTTTTCATTCACTTTGTATAGGATCAAGAGGCATTTCATTCCTTTTTCATCTCTCTTATCACTTTTTTTAAGAGTCATCTAACTAACATTTCAATCCCTCTTATTTCTTAACTCATTTTTTAAGTGTTGTGAAGTCACCCCCTTTCATTTCTTTTAACACTTACCTTGTCAAAAGTCAAACATTTTGAGCCTTTTCGTCTCTCTTAACACTCACTTTGTTAAGAGTTTAACTTCATTTTCCTAAGCCTCTTCTCTTTTAAATATCCACTTAAATTCACAGTTAGAGAAAAGCTAACCTTTTCAAAGTCTCGCTCTTTTCTAGCATTCACTTTGTCAAATTTTTGAGCACATCACTTAACTCATACATTAGTTCTTTCATCTTAGCATTCACTTTGCTAAGGGTTTAGCTTTCAAACATTTTTGCCTCTTCCATCTTAGCATTCACTTTGCTAAGGGTCAAGCTTTCAAAACTTTCCGTCTCTTCCATCTTAGCATTCACTTTGCTAAGAGTTGAGTCTTTCAAAATGCTTCCATCTTTACATTCTTTTGTTAAGGGTATCGCCTTTCCAAACCTCTTCCATCTTAGCATTCACTTTGCTAAGGGTCAAGCTTTCAAACATTTTCCCCTCTTCCATCTTAGCATTCAATTTGCTAAGGGTTGATTTCTTCATCACACCTTTCTTCATTCTCCCCTTTTTTTTTATTACAATGGTGGATTCACACAATTCATCATTTGCTCAGGAATGGAAAATGATGAAAGACACTATTTTGGGTATGCAAAAACAACACAAACAATTCAACTTTGATGAATTGTGTCCCTACCCTTTCGACATGGACATCTTATGCATACACCCTTTCCAAAATATTTTGAGATGCCCAAATTTGACAAATATAAGGGCAAAACTATCCTAGAGAGCATATCAAATAATTTTCATAACATGCCACAAAAGTGGCATATAACAATATATTTCTCTTGTTCCTTTTCCTATAAGTCTAGGAGGACAAGCTTTGGATTGGTTCTTACACCTTCCAAAGGATCTATCACCACCTTCATGACTTTCATAGAATTTCATCAAACATTTCTTTCAACCTTGAATCCAACCTTGACTCAAAGAGACAAATGCCTTCATTGTTAAAGGCTTAGTCAAGCCTCATTCTAAAGACCATGGGCATAATCACAATAACAATACTAACAATCACAACCACCCTAACACTCATCACAATGAATCTTGGTACATCAACCGTAACCACAATGTCATCATCAATGTTGTGTGTCATGGATAATCAAAATGTTCCTAAACATACATGACCAATCAATCAAAAAATCCAATCATACAACCTAGTGAAGACACTACTCCACAAAAGTTAAATGTAAGTTTACACCCCTTAGAAAGTCTCTCTAGTGTCTTTTATCAACTAAAAGAGGCTAGGATGATAAAATATCCACTTACAAGACCTTTCTTGAAGGAAAACCTAATCCATATTGGTACAAACCTCATACATATTGTGATTTTCATCTCATTGATGGCCACTCAATAGATAAATGTGTGCGATTTAAGAATTATGTCCAAGACTTACTTGACAACAAAGAGAATCTTTTATAGATCTCAACACAAAGCTCTCCCAACTAATGACATGTCAACTTCCATAACTTCTAATGAAGAGTTGAATATTTTCCAAACTTCTGTACATACTAACATTCAATGAGATCACAACGAAGGTCAAGTATCTCTCCCTCCAAACCAATCTATCTCTTCTACAAATTTTATTTTATTCATCCAAACAAATATTGAACTTGTTTCAGACAACAACCTTCTAACATCAAATGAGAGCTTGACTTGCTTTAAGACTCCCTTTCAACCCTTGATATAACTATAGACTCTATAGAAGAGGGTCCATCATCAAGCACCATTGAGCTTGATTCTATTCTTTCACTACTGGCTCCTATGCCTAACATCTCTAGTATTTGTTGTTCAAACACACAACCACAACAAGTTTGGACACTTGCAACAACGCAACCTTCCATGTCCATTATACCTCAAATGATCAATCTTGTAGGATCTCATCAATGATGACCCTTACATCTCAATACATTTACATGTGTACACTCCATGAGTTGCGTATACCCAAGAATATCCTTATACAACCTTTTCAAGATTTAATTGCAAATATTTTGTCAAATCAATTAATCCACAACCTCGATAGAGAACATTGAATATTTTCTCTCTACTGACCTATAAGGAGCCTCATATATACATCTAGAGATCAATCCTTCTTCCTCACATTCTTCCACTCATGAATGAATGTGCATTTCAACATATTCCCCACCTTGACAATCCTCCTCTAACATCACATAGGTCTTTTGATCTCATCAAAGACTTATCTAATCACACATCCTTTGACTTGGCCCTTTTCCACCCAAGTCTCGTATCTCAAGACTCATTGAATCTTTGATTCTCTCCTTTGATTTGGCCCTTATCCACCTGAGTCTCATAAATCAAGAATCCTTGAATCTTAGGATTCTCTCCTTTGAATTGGACCTTATCCCCCAGTCTCATACCTCGGACTCATTGAATCTTATTCCCTCCATCACTTGATTCATTGTAGAAATTCTCCTTTGACTCCTTTGATTCACTATACTTGGTCCTTTTCCCCAAGTCTCAAGTCTCTAAATCTCATTCTCAGACTTATTCAAATCTTAGGATTCTCTCCTTTAACTTGGACCTCATCTTAGGATTCTCTTCTTTGACCAGTCTCATAAATTCATATTACTTTCATCTATCATTCATCACAAATTTTTCATCCTCTCCTTTGACTTGGATTTTTCCTCCACCCAAGTCTCATAAGTTAGGACCATTCAAATTTAATAAACATGGACCTCTCTCTTGATGAGTCCATTGCAATATCTCATCTCAAAATTTAGAAAAATTCAAAAGCATAAAAAGAAAATAAAACTTTGTATTAAACCTTTTCTTAAAGCATTGTTTGAAAATAAAAAGTGGAAAAAAATCAAGTGCAAATAACGTTAAGCATTCCATCTATTGAATATATTAATCATACCATTATCATATCTTCTCATTCTTCACCTATCATGACACAAGTTAAACTTGTTCCTCTTGGGCATTGTGTGTCTCATCCTTATTATGGTTTCTACCATTTCAGATCTTTTTACCTACGGTTTTGTCTCAAGCTTACTGATGGAAACTCCTCCTTTTAAACAAGCTCTCTCTTTAACAGAAATCACTAAAATTCTTTACCTAGACCTTTTTGATCATCCATCTCAATCTACGGTGTTGAACCCTTGCATCCTACTAGTCACATGAGGCTTGAGACTTGGGGGAAAATGTTCCTTCCCAACGACATTATCAACAAATAAGGCCAAATCAATCTAAAAATAAAAAAATATAAATCAATCATTACACCTTTCATCCTTCATAGTCTTCGGTGATGAGCCCATACTTCTCACTAGTAGTATGAGATTGGGAATGAGAGGAAGATGCCCTTACTCACCTACATTTTGTCTTCGGTGTTGAGCCCTTGTCTCTTACTAGTGACATGGGGCAACATGTAGGGGTCCTTCACAAATTCAATCAAAAATAAATCCTTTATCAAATCTAAATCAAAAGTGCTTAATCAAAAACATCCCAAGAAGTAATTTAGTTTCTCATGTTAAAGAGAGACAACAATTCCTTCAACCAGATTTTTCCAATCAATAGGCCATCTACAGATCTAAGTCTAGTCAAAACCTATAAAGTGGAATCATCTTGAATCATCAGATAATATTGACTAAAGATGAGTTACATTCTTCTTACATGGATCATTGTTACACCTTGTGTCTTAGCATCCAATATCTTCACCTTTCATATCACTATTCACCTCGTTTTCACGTCCTTCTTGGCTCTCGTGATGAGCCCTCACATCTTCCTAGTTGCGTGGAGTCACGAGTGGAGTGATACATCCTATCATTACATCATCTACATTTCTACGCCAATGGAATGGAATGCTTCTAATTGTTTGCACTTGCGTTCAAGTTGTGCAACCCCTTTTAGTCAAGTCAAAATAAAAAACATTTTAAATTTTTAAAATGTTCAAAAACATTCAAATATGTTTCAAAAAATAAAAAAACATTCAAATATGTTTTCAAAAATAAAAATATTCAAATATGTTTCAAAAATAAAAACATTCAAATATATAAAAATATATAAAACAATAAAATTTTCAAAATACAATAAAAATATAAAAATTGTTCCAAAAAAAATAAAAAACATTCAAAAAACATTCAAAAATGTTTGACCAAATTTCAAAACTATTCAAACATGTTTGACAAAATTTTACACCATTTGAGATAACACTCCTCATGATCATTCCATTTGATCATCTTTGATAATCATTTTCTTTTTCCCATGGTGTATATCTATGCTCAGGAAATCAATTACCCCTTTCACAATATAACTTTGCTTTGGGGCACACTTGGATTTCAAATTTTAATCCAATATAGATCAAACTTCAATGGGATCCAATAAGATTTTTTGGAGTATCTAAGCATCACTCACTCTTCAGCCTAATCCAATCCTCTCGCATTCTAAGCTATCACTCAAGGGCATTCATATATTTGTCTAGTTCTTCAATGTGGAACACATTTGGAGTGTCATTAGACGTCATTTTTACAAATTGTGTTGTCTTTGTTGCGGTTTGTCAACATTGTGATGATGCTTTTTCTTCTTTTAGTTTGTTATTTTGTTATACTTTGTTTACCTTTATTGTAGACCAATTGTAGGATAATTCTTGACATCTTAGTTCACATATAACTTTGATGTCATTCATTCTTGTTCATATTGGGTTTGTTTGAAATGTTTGTTTTGTGTCTTTTTGACCACTTTACTTTTTTTTTTTCCTCTCCTAGGTTTATTAAATAAGCCATGGTGTTTTTCCTTTTTTGATGTGTATTCAAATTTTTTACATTTCTTTGCATTTGTATTTCAAATTTTTCAAAACTCAAAAATCAAAAAAATCAAATATTTCAAAAAAATTTCAAAAAAAAAAAAAAAAATCATAAAACTTTTTTGAACAAACATTCACTTATCATCAAAATCCTACAATTGGAAAACTCTTGAAGTGAATCTTTCAACATTTCAACACAATCTTGATAAAGTCATACCTTTATCTACTACCCTAGTGATCATTCCAATCTTACAACTATCACTTTCTTCCCTTTGCACGATTACTTACTCTACTTGGGGAAGTCACAAAATTGTTTTTCCTTTGCGATATAACTTCACCTAGGGAAATTTCTTTCAGATCATTTTCACAATGGATCCAACAAGAGTGTCTCGAGGAGTTTCTAAGTATACTCCACTCTTCTAGTCTGATCCTATTCCCACCTTGGGAGCATTTGCATCTACTAATCATCATTGTGGCACACATTAGGGGCATAATGATTGTCTTCTTTTTTCAAAGTTGTGTTGCATTGTTGATGTTTACTTCTTGGACCAATTGCAAGTAGTGTGATAACATCTTGGTTCTTTTATAACCTTGATGCCTACACCTACTATTCATATTGGTTTTTTTCCTTTTTCTCTTTTCTTTGTTGTGTGTGTGTTTGTTTACATGCATATGGGTTAACCATCTTGATTCCTTAATAATCATGGTGACAACTCTATTGTGCAACAATAAAATAAAGTTTCTCTTATATTCACACTCTCCAAATGGTGCTCATGCTACGAGCACAATTCCTCCCATCCTCATTGTTCAACTTCCTTGTCTCTTTCCTATCAAATGATGTCATCCACGCCTTACTTTTCTGCATCATCCACCCACTTGAGGGGGGCATTCCTCTACCATCCTATCTACTAGGGCATCCAAATGATTCACCGTTTTCCACTTATTAGCATCCATGCATCTACTATCTTTAAATACACTATTACTTCATAATAACACTTTAAAGAGGGGAAAATGTAGACACCCTAAAAATACATACATATTTCTATCCACTTTTATCCAATTAGAATTAATTAAATTAATTATCCTACCATAATATACCCCTTTAGAATTAATTAAATTAATTCTATCATTCAAATACTCCCTTTTAGAATTAATTAAAATTAATTCTATCACATAAGTTATATTCCTACCCTTTGGAATTAAAATAATTAATTCTAACATGCCTTTGGAATTAATTAAATTAATTCCTACACCTTCTTAGCTAATATAATTAAACATTTATTTATTTAAATGGTTAATTATCTCCTCACAATTAATACTAATTAAATTAATTTAATTATACCATGCTCTTGGAATTAATTAAATTAATTCCTAACACCTTCTAGTTAATATAATTAAACATTTATTTATTTAAATGGTTAATTATCTCCTCACAATTAAATACTAATTAAATTTAGTTATTTAATTCCACCTATTCCAGTCAACTACACTTGAACTACACTTATCTATCCCACTTGAAATACACTTCTAAATTCCTAAAAGTGTGGAGGTAATTGGATTATACACACAATTCAATTGACAGATGTAACTTCTTCCATTCCAAATGTCTATTGCCCCTTGAAATCTACAACTCCTAAACTCGCCTATTTTCTATTCCCAGGTAGTTACAATTACTAACATGGAGCTTAGTCAATCTTCTATCCACCATTCATGGCTCTACCCTCAACTATAAAAAAGCCATTTCCTTTGTAAAATCATCCCTGGAGCTTTGAGAAAATTTCATCCAACTTTTACCAATTTGACATTTGCATCCTTGTGAAATCTTGCTCGTAGCATTTGCAAACACCTTTGGAGAAGTAATATCAAAGAGCATATAAAAGCCAATCTTCAACAAGATCAAAACAAGTCTAACCAATTCTACGATCTTACTTGAGGTTTGTAAGATATCTACAAAGAAGGTATAATCAATGTTTTATTTCTTTATCTTCATTTGTCTGTTAATAATTTTCCTTGCATACAATCGCAGTTCCGAAGCATGAAGACTAGGAAAAGGGAAGTGGACCCTAGGGGTGAAGCGTATGCGTAGCTTGAACTATCATTTGTGCTTCTATTTGTTGATGTAGGTTGCTTCTTATTATGTATTAAGGAGGAACTTGCAAAAGAAGAGCGAGAAAGTAGTAAAAGTCTTGTATATGAAACATCCAAGTATGTAAAAGTGTGAAAAGGTAGTAATAAAGAAAAGTGTGCACTTGATGTATAAGAGTGTAAAGGATAGAAATATGTCCTAAAATGCTGTGAAGGGTGATTTTTTTGGGAGTTCTCACACCAAGAGCACGTTTTTGGGCGATCTCATGCCAAGAGTGAGTTTTTTGGGAAATCTCACACCAAGAGAAGAGTGTTGGGGAAAGAGGTCTAGTTTTTCTCTCCTTCCATGATCTACTTCCCAAATGAGCACCACTGCAAATAAGTACGTCCTAATTAGTTATGTGTTATTCCATATTGTTCTATTTGTTTCAGTATTATAACTAATTATTGGAGATAAAATGCATTCTATAATTGGAGGCAAGTGCTTGATCATCGAGAAATGTGTTGAAGACTCGCTAAAAACATTCGCTATACCGAGAAATTGTCTATTTCTGCCCCAGTGACATTAGCACTTAGGGGAGGACACAAGTGCTAGGCACCAATGTCTCGGGTCTTCGAGCGCTTGTGTTCAGATTGTGTGTGAAGTCCAAGTCTGATTTTGGATTGTTCCATAACTATATGTTTGTGTTGTTTCTATCTATACGTGTTGATCTCGAATCAGTAGCTTTGAGGTGTAACATTAGGGGTGATTTATTTACCTAATGTATGCCCCCCCTCGTTTGGGGTGCATGCGACGACTGTAGGAGAATGCGGTCCAAACGAGAGGAACAAAATATTATCTAATGTGGATACTTACAGGGGGTAGAGGATGTGCATGATAGAAACTAAGGCACATGCAAACAAAGTAGGCTAATAACAAGTGTTAGTAGTAGAAGTAGTTAACATGCAATAGAAAACAATGTAATACACAAGTGTGCAAACAAGAGGGACCTCAAAAAGTGAGTTTCAAACATGGGACATCACTCACAATTCCATAAGACAATTAGGGCTGAAGTGGTAAAAAACATACAATGATCACACAAGACATATGACATAACCCGCAAATAATAAGATATAATAACAAATAATATCAAACAAAATATGATGACAGATAACCATGGTTGATATATATTATTTGCAAGGCAATCTGCTACATACGAAGCACCCGTTAGCATTTTAGAAAGATAAATAGTATGTCAAAGCGTGTATATAGTAATGAAAAACAAGTGATAGTAAGAAGAAGTAGTGAATGATGAAACAATAGAACCTGTAAGTATAGGAGATGGAGAAACATGTAACTCTCATTCGGCATAGGCTTCTTGAGGATAGGACAGAAGAAGTATGCAGATGCTAAGAGGATTGACATGAACTTTGAGGCCACTCGAAGGTGTTCTTGAGAGTTAGGCCACATAAGAGCCCTATCTGCTATAGAAAAGGCTCTAAGCTATCTCCATGGTTCATTGGACCATTTGATATTTTTGAGTGGATTGATACAACTTATCGTGCATCCACAATGTTTTTCATGTATTCAGTATTGAGGGGATATGTATAAGATCCATCTCATGTAAAGAAGTCGGATCGACTACCTTACAAGTGTTGGAGGAGGACAGTGATGGTAGAGCTAGTACATATCTTAGAGTGCAAGACCTTGGGCCTTTGGGGTTGTGAGCTTAATCAAGTTAGAGTACAAAGTGGGATAGATATGACGAGCATATGACTAGATGGGAGGATGCAACCAATCTCTGAGTGCGGTACACACATCTATTTGAGTGACTTTAAGGAAGAAGTCGTGTTCAAGGGGAGGGGGATGTAATGCCCACTTCCCATAAACTCTTTTTATGTCATTAGATTAACTTTTTTGGACATTATATCTATTTCATAGACATTTCGATAGGGTTTATGATATTTGACATATTGACATTTGGACACCATTATCTTGACAAAGCATGACATACTCATTTTGATGGTTTTGTTGTTTATATATTGCGCATGAATTATTGCTAACTTTTGTGATGTATGAATTTGTAGTATTTCTATTACTCGTGTTGGTTGTGCATGTGATTATTTAGACAATGATGATGATGATGATTTTATTCTTTGTGGAATTCTTAGACGTTGAATGCTTGTACTTGTTGGAACATAATGATTAAGTGGTCTAGCCAACCCTTAATGTATATTGGTCCATCACTAATATATAGATTAATATTTAATAATATGAAATATTTATATTTATGTTATTAAATATGCTAACCTAGGTATATACTTTAGGTTAAATATTTAATATCATGAAATGATTATATTTCTAATATTAAATATTATAAACCTAGGTGTATGTGTCAACCATTTAGGTTAAAAAGGTGAGTTAGGAGACATACCCGATCACCTTATATAAAAATGACTTTAGGTCCTCATTTGATATATTTCGAAAATATAACAAATGTGTGCAAATTAAGTGATTTAGTTTTACCCTTGGTAAATAGAGTTTCAAAAGAGGAGGTGATCTTATTGATGTAAAATAAGTTCTCTGAAGTAAAATGTTATTTTCAAAGTGGTTTTTATCCTATTGGGGTTTTCCATTATAAATATTGTGTCACCTGTGTTATTTATTTCCTATAAGTATTTCTTTATTTACTTATGTTATGATGTAATCTTTATTTAAATATTTATTGTAACATTATGTAATATGTAAGTTGATTAAATATGTATTTATTAGAATCCTCAAATTCTAACATGGTAACAGAGTGAGGTAAATTAAATAAATTAAGATCAAATGTTTTGTATTTTATAAATTAAATAAATTAAGATCAAATGTTTTATATTTTATTTATTTAATTTGTTAGATCCCTAATTTTTTTGGAAATGTAATATGATATGATTCTTATTTTCATTTACATTTTGTAAATTATATGGAATTAATGTTTTTTTGGGGATTGATGTGTGCACATGAAAGGGGCTTCAAATATTTACCTACGTGTTTTATATTTTCTATGAATTTCAAATGTTTGTAGATTAAATATTTCGGAAGGTAAATTCATACCCGTGTTCTTTGGTCCCATTTAAAAGGATTCCATTTGAAAAATTATAGTTTATGGTTAATCTATAACTATATCCTATATAATTTGAAAACTATATTATTATTTTTAAATAAAAATATATATAATATAGAATAAGATTTATATAATAATTTATATAAACATCATATTAAAATTTATATAGTTTTTTTAATATATATATATATATTAAAGCCTTGAACCATATTAAAATTATATGGGATTGAGGGAAGAGTCAACCCAGATCAGTATTCTAAACCTAAGTTTAAATAATATTTAAACTTAACTTATAAATTTAGGCATATATAGTTTAAAAATAAAAAAAAAATAAACCTAAGTTTGAATCATATTTTAGATATATGGTTAGTTTAAACCACTTAAAATATAAATTTTATTAGATTTGGTTTATATATGTTTTAAAAAAATCTATGTGCTTACTTTTTTTAGTAAGGGGGTAAATGTTTATTGTTTGGCCATGAAAGGATTACTTTTTAAATCTTAATATTTATTAAATAAAACATAACATGTGTTCCTAACCATTTATATTAGCCATGTAAGGGGCGACCCATTCATTTATATCTTATAATTTATAAAAACTATATAAATAAACTTATTCAAATGTTTTCTTTTATAGAAGAGTGAAATTAATTGTCCCCTCCGTAAAATATGCACTATACTCTCATAAATCTACTTACACATGGTAAAATTCTTGTAACTTGGTTTATGTCCTTTAAACCCCTTTAATAAGGGTTATGTATTTTTTATATAAAAATATATACTATAGTTTATAATTTTTATGAACTATATGTTATTTTTTATTTACATTCTATAAACTATATAGCTTTGTTTTTAAAAGTGTATATATTTTTACATTATAAATTATGATAAAATATTATAATGTATTAAAATATAACCTCCATAATATTATACAAAAGAATAAATTATGGAATTTTACATTCTAGAAATACACAACAAGTTTTAACTTCATTAAATTTGACGGTCAAATGACCATTACGATAGACCAAACATAAGATAGTATGACGGTCATTTAGACGTCAAATTTAAGCTCGTAGGTTCCAAAAACTTTAATCAGTTAAAAATTGATGGTCAAATGACCGTTACGACAAACAAAAAAAGTCATTATGATGGTCATTTAGACGTCAAATTTAAGTTGGTTGGATCTTTGTCTATATTTATGTTTTTCAAAAATTTGATGTTATGCATTCTTATGGGTCTCTTCTTCACTCTATATAGTTGGAAATATTTTTTATATAAATCATGGGTATAATGCAGAGCTCTTTATATTGTGGGTTATTATTTTGATCATTGGAGGTTAATTAATATGTATTGTAATGACATAATTAGTTATGATTAAATAGTTTCTTTATATCTATAAAATTTAGATCTGATTCTATTAAAAGTGTTGTTTTTATTATCGATAAATATGTATCTAACTTTGTGGTACATTGTATATTATAATGGGGTGTGTTTTACAAGTTTAGGAAAACAATGGCGTCCAACTATTTATGTCTTGACAAAACCTAAATCCTGAATGAAACCAACTACAACATTTGGGTCAAAACAAAATTTATGGCGAGGAAACTCTAGACGATTATTTCTGGATCTAAGGTTGATCCCACCGGTCGTCAAACAACTGTAGATAACATGAATGTATTCTTGTAACGAATGCAGGAGGCTCTTTCTATGATTTTATGCAATGTGAACGATGAGTACCTTCTACACATTGGTAATATCAAACATCCGAAAATGTATGGACACAACTAGAATCCATGTATGAAGGATACTTGGTATATCAAGGATAGTAATGAGAGTATAATAGCTAAATGAATTCAAAGAAACGGTCTGTATATTTTTGATGATTTCGCTTTTACATTTTATTTTATATTTTAGAGTTTGAATAATTCAAAATTATGACATGAAATTTTAGGACATGTTAATTATCGAAGCTTATATGAAATGTATAGATATAATTTAGTGAAAGATTTACATGTGTTGTCTTCTTCTCTTGAAGTTACTTCATTGAATGCTTCTAAATGATAGTTTTGATTCTAATTTAGTAAATGGTCATGATGATGTTTTGATGTTATAGATGTTTCTGAAACTCTTATATTCCTAGATAAGAAATTAAATTGGGCTCAATCTATGTTAGAAAGTTCAAATCTTATTAACCTTAGAAAATGACCAGAAGCCATCATATGTACCATACATTAATTACCTTATATGAACCTGAGCTACGAAGTATTATAGGGTCTAGATGGATATACAAAGTAAAGCATAATATTGATGGTAGTATTAACAAACATAAAGCTAGACTTGTTGCTAGAGGTTTCAATCAGAAACTTGATATTGATTATGTTGAAACATTTTCCTATGTAGCTAAAATGAGTACTATTAGGGCCTTATTTGCAATTGCCGCTCAATTTGGGTGGAAAATTCACCAAATGGATAAGAAAAATACTTTTTTGAATTGCGATTTAAAAGAATAACTTTACATGTTTTAACCTAAAGGATTTGAAGAAACTGATAAAGAAAACTATATTTGTAAGTTGAGAAATCTTTGTATGGTTTAAAACAAGCTCTTAGAGCTTGGTATGTGAAAATTGTTTCATTTTTTAAATTGTTAGGTTTTGTTAATTGTTATTATAACAATGATATATTCATTAAGCAATAAGGCTCACATATTATCATTATATGTATATATGTTGATGATTTGCTTATGTCTAGTGACAATTCTGATTTAATTCATAGGATTAAAGATAAATTAAAGCAGTATTTTGAAATGAATGAGTTAGGTCTCTCACATCATGTTATTTGTATGATTGTATTTCATTTTATTGTTATTTTTAAAACACAATATGCAACCATTGTATTGAAAATATTTCTTATGATTGATTGTAAACTATTTTCTACTTCAATGGAAGTTGGAATAAATATTGATCCTAAATCTGCATATGAAAAAGGTTGATCCTATTTTATATACGTTGTTAGTTGATAGTTTAATTTATCTAACTATAACTAGATCAAATATTTCTTATATAGTAGGAATTACTTCAAAGTTTATGCAGAACCTTTTTTAGAGATCATTAAAATCTTGCAAAAATAATTTTTAGATATTTGAAAGGAACAATCAATTATGGGTTGCATTATAATAAGAATGAAAATGCTATCTTATATGGATTTTGTGATTCTAACCATACTGATGTTGTGTTATAAAATATACTAGATATGTGTTCATTTTTGTGGTGTAGGAACCATTACTTAGAACAACAAATACAATCAATAGATCTCATTTCTTCTACTGAGGCAAAGAAGTACAATGGAAGAAGTAAAGAAGCCATGTGGTTGCAATGGTTGTTGGTAGAGATACACATGGAAGTTAAATGAATTATTTATCTTCTATGTGGTGGTCAAAGTTGTATTACTCTTGATTAAGAATCTAGTTCAACATCAGAGGACGAAGAACATTGAGATACATACGCGCTTCACCCGTGAGAAGGTGCAAAGTGATGAGATAAATCTCAAGTTCATGTTGATTGAAGAGCAGTTCACGACATTTGCACAAAGTCTTGAGTGCTTTGCAAAGTTCTATCACTTTCGTGAAAAGCTTGGATTGTCAGAGTTGCCATTGAGAGGGAGTGTGCATGACAATGTCACCTTCTAATGGAACTTGGTTTTTGTAAAAAGACCGTCGGGCAAGTGTAAAAAAAGACTTTCGGGCATGTATATCTCATTGGCTTCTTTTTTAGAAAGATCTTAAAAGCGGTCTTCAATGAAACTCTTTAGTGTTATTGAGTTTACTGGTAAATATCCAGATTCAAGCATATTGTTAAGGAGGTCTTTGGTTGTAAAAAGCCCCTATATGCTTGGGTTCAATAACCTTTTATGAGAACGTGTAAAACTCACAAATCATACTTAGCCATTGATCATGGGATGATCTTTGGGATTCCAAATCCTTTTGTACTAAAAGGTAAATTGAGTATGATGAAAGTGTTATAATTCCTTCAAACCGATATGCTAGTCTAAAACCTTTGTGATTTAAGGATTGTAAATCTCGTAGTGTACCACATGCAAGTAATCTATTCATATATGTTATATTATCTCACTTAACATTAAGGGGGAGTGTTGGAACATAATGATTAAGTGGTTTGACCAACCTTTAATGTATATTGTCCATCACTAATATATAGATTAATATTTAATAATATGAAATATTTATATTTATATTATTAAATGTGCTAACCTAGGTATATACTTTAGGTTAAGTATTTAATATCATGAAATGATTATATTTCTAATATTAAATATTATAAATCTAGGTGTATGTGTCAACCGTTTAGGTTGAAAAGGTGAGTTGGGAGACATACTCGATCACCTTATATAAAATTGACTTTAGGTCCTCATTTGATATATTTCGGAAAATATATCAAAGGTGTGCAAATCAAGTGATTTATTTTTACCCTTGGTAAATAGGGTTTCAAAGGGGAGGTGATATTATTGGATGTAAAATAAGTTCTTTGAAGTAAAAGGTTATTTTCAAAGTGGTTTTTACCCTATTGGAATTTTCCATTATAAATACTATGTCATTGTGTTATTTATTTCCTGTAAATATTTCTTTATTTACGTATGTTATGATGTAATCTTTATTTAAATATTTATTGTAACATTATGTAATATATAAGTTGATTAAATCCATATTTATTAGAATCCTAAAATTCTAACAATAGTAATGCAACAGTGCTCGAGTTCATGTATTGAATATAATTGTGATGATGATTGTTATCTATATTGATGTACATTGTGTTGCGATATTAATTATATATGCGAATGTATAATTTGCCATTTTTTTGAATAGATTTGATGTGTGTGTGAAGTGTGTAGCAATGTACATGTTCAAATACAATAACACACATGGGGACCAAGTGACCAACACACGAAGGATGCATGGGCCAAGACCCCTTGACCACCTTGAACAATATTGGTTGTGGGTTTAGAAAAAGTGGCTAGGCCTTTTATTTCTTGTGGTTGTTTAATTTATTTTTCATATCCTATGTTGATGGCCCCTTTTGAATTTTCACCCTTGCATTTTTATAATTTGAAATTTATGTAATTTCTTCCTCTCCCATGTGTTGATGTGACATTTGTCATGACCCTTTTGGTAGGTAAAAATCAAATTCATTAGTTCTTAAACCTAAGAGAATTATGGAGGGACGGATTTTGGCTTTGAGTGAGATTTTGGGCAACCTTGAAGTCACCTAACTTTGTCCTTACCACCTTAAATGAACCCATACCCCTAACCCATCATGGGTAGAGTATTTTTGAAGCTTCGTTCATGATTTTGTCCCCTTTTATGGCTCATTTTTCCTTGATCTTAATTACACTTGGATTTCCTTGTTGACTTTTAATTGTCGGTGGAGATTTTGCTTTTATTATTGATGTGAATTTCAAAGTGATGGATGTGAAATAATCTTTCTTGCTTGTTTTTCCTTTTTGGTCATTTAATTCTTTTTACATTTTGTAGTGTACTCTTGATTTGAAGAGTAATGTTTATCTGACTAAAGTTTTGGGGGAAATTAATTTGTATTGGAGAATGGTGTGTACCTTGGGTGAGGTGGAGTGAGTACACCTAGTTGGCATCCATTTGTAGCCAACTCACCCTCTTCCCTTAAAAACTCTATAAATAAGTATTGTGCTTTGAAAATGGGGTTGGCTAGCTACACTTTCTTGCTTATTTTGAAGTTCTTGTTCTTGGATGAGAGATTGAGAGTAGATTGAAGTTTAGAGCAAGTGAAGACTATTGCTATGGCTCCAAGGTAGGGGCTTGTTCCCAATGGTTATTACAATGTTTTTATTATATCTTTGCTTTGTTGCTTCTTGTTAATGGTGTTTCCTTGGCTTGAAAGTTTCCTTTGTGGATTTCATTGTTTCCCTCTTATATTTGTTTTATTGTTGCAATGGAATGTGCTTTGGGAAGGGTAGAAAACCCTTAGGTTGGGTGTTGGAGGGGAGTGTGGTTGGTTGATTTTGGTGGAGGGAAAAGGATACTAGGTTCTTATTATGAATGTGATATTGTTGTAATTTTTGGAGGGAGTTTGGGGTAGATGGGGGTTAGGCCTTTGGTGGAGAGAAAATGGGTATTTTAGGAGGTATAAGGTGTAGTGGAGGAATAAAGAGGGTTGGATAATGGAGGTTTAAGGCCTAACCCACTACCCACTTAGAGTTATAAGGAGACCAACAAACATCTCTCCCTCTCCCACTTGGTTTGATTTCAAGCCATTGTTTTTGCTTACATGTTGAGTTGCATTTTTGTGTGATTGTGCTTGTTTTGGGTCTCATGGAGCAAGACCAAATGTTAGTGTTGCTCAAGGGGTTTGGTCTCTTTTATGGTTCGTATGTTGGGGATTGGGGGCCAATTGAGAAATGCTCCCCTTCCCCATTGGATACGGTTGGGAGTTGATCGTTGCTTGGCTCCCCTTGTGTGTTGTGGGCAACTTGAGAAGACTAGTGACTCCATTATCAGAACTTTGTCCCCTCCTTGTTGGAAAAAATTACTCCAAATTATAATTTTGCAATGTAACTTTTTGTAACAATTGT